>CM046877.1:213066123-214484271 GCA_025667525.1 Glebionis coronaria | reverse complement strand
TACAAATTGTTAAGGTTTCAAAAGGTTATAAGGTTTAGACGGAAACGCCATGAGACACGCGATGAGAATGTTGACGAAGAATGTGAAGGCAAAACTTCAAAACTTAACCCAAATCAGTGGAAGGTTAGAAGAAAATAAAAATAATATCAAATGACAAAGGAGTCATATATATAAAAAAATAAAACAATCCACATGTGTACTCATCGTAAGCTACGATACTAACATGCTTTTAAGAAAGTATATTATTTGTTTTCAAAATACACCATTAAACCGGTAATTGCTAATCCTGTAATGTTTCTATTTTTAAACATTTTCACATGCAACTAGTATCAGTTAGTTGTAAAATAATATTTGTTAAAATTTTACGATCTCAAACGACATCAAAACTGCTTAGAAACGTTTAAAACTCATGTTCTGAATTTTCTATCAGATTTGACTTTTAAATATGAGCCGATTAATTGACCCGATAAACGACATCTCCAAGACTCGGAGTCTAAAGCATTTTGATGCAAAACGACGTTTCAGACGACTTTCTAGTTTTACCCGAGACCTGAAATCCAATAATAAATGACTAAAATACCCCTGCAAGTTCTGTGCAGGTTTGACTATTTTATTTTAAAAACGCAGGTTTTACTTTTAAATTTTGACCTGTTTATACACCCCTTGCAGTTTCTCCATTAAATATATTTTTCGACACTTCCTAACGGCTCAAAATATATATATATACACACATGTCTTGTGGATTTTACAACAACAAAAATTAAATCTCATAATGAGCATCAAATAAAAATATAGCTTAATAAATGACAGAAGATGCTTCAAGGTATCCAACACGAAATTTAGGAAGCAAAACGGTAAATGACGTTCATAATTTAAGTTTCAAGGTGCAATGTAAGCAAATTTCCTTGGTGCCACGATTGTCCAAAAACACAAAACATAAGA
This sequence comes from Glebionis coronaria, assembly GCA_025667525.1. NCBI lineage: Eukaryota > Viridiplantae > Streptophyta > Magnoliopsida > Asterales > Asteraceae > Glebionis > Glebionis coronaria. The sequence goes on along the minus strand of CM046877.1, from coordinate 214,483,329 downwards.
AAAGAATGGAACATTAACGGGTTGCACTCCGGGAGCAAGAAAGTTAATGAAAAACAAATGATACAATTTTATAGAAGTAAAATCGTATTCCAATCTAGCGCCATAATCTAGACGATGATTTATAAATGACGAAGACGTTACCGAGATATAAGCGAACAATACACTTCGGAGTCGATACATATAAATGTCAATAAGTTAAATCATCGAATGCCGTGTAAAACGGTGATAAAAATCAACAAAATATTATGAAAAACCATGATATTATTCAACACGATTATAGGAAGTGTTCCAAGATGTGTGACTCACACGATAGCGATTAGTCTATTTTAGGGACACATTGAGCTACACAATGGTCTAGAGACTACGTTTCAAGACGTTCAAACACAAACAGCCGAAAGATGAGTTGGATATGTATATAGATATCTCAAAGGGTTAAACAATGAAAGTAACGCGCGCAGATGAAGGTATGTAAGGTCATAATATAAAATTTTTGCAATAAAAGCAATTTAAATACTTCAAAATAAATAAAGAAAGATCTTGAAAATTCATTGTATTTATTTAAGTTAATCATTAATAAATGATAAACTTTTATCGAAAAGTTTAATGACATGAATATATATCGATAAATGGATCCTAGATATAAATATATATCCATAAATGGATCATAGCATTTATTTTTAAATATTTGCCAATAAGATATACGTAATAACGTATACTAAAATTGTAATCTCAGAAGTAGCTTGAACCGGAAGTCACGCGAAGTCATGTGCACCGACTCTTTGAAAAATAAAAACTGAAAGTTATAGTTTAGGTTTTTAAAATAAAGACCTAGTTCTCTATAACTCATGGCTCTGATACCAATCTTTAACACCCCCAAATCTACACGCAGCGGAATATATCTTTGGGTGCTAAACAATGGTATAAAAACACACAATTTATAAAGAACGACTCGAAAAGAGACGTTTCAAATTTATCGTTCCTAAAACATTCATCAGAGTAGCGTACTCCCAAGTAATCGTTACCAAAAGATAAGTTAAAACAACATATTAGATTGTTTTAAAAATGGAACGATAAATAAATCAAAGAGTTTGAACAACAAAAGCAGTGCACAACTTCATTCCCGTGACCTCCAAGCTTCCACTTCTTGATTACCTGAAATACATGTGAGTAAAACAATCAGCAAAAATGCCGAGTGAAATCTATAGGTTTATGTAATCATTTTGAACACAAGCAAAGATTATAAGTTTGTGGCATGCTTAATAAGCATCAAATAATTTGCATCAACAATAATAATTGTATATAGCATAAATTGCAATAAGCTCATGGAACCGAGCCCTTAGACACTCCGTTAGGTCTAATAAGACAAGAGATTTATTAATTGTCGTTACCTCTAGATTATTGGTACATTGCCGTATACCTGACTTCTCAATACAATATGTTCAAACAGTGTGGAGGTCGGGCCTAAGCTTCTGTGACAAGTCCACACAAACTGAACCGGGGCGGCTTCCCCCATAGATCTATTAATTGTACTAGCGGTTAACCCATCATAGGTTAATTAACGGTCCATAATTGAGGCTTTAACAATGGCAATCACTTAATGCAATTTAAAGGCAACCACGGGTCCATTCAAAGAGGGACAAGCATACCATAAAAGACTTGTGTTCTAAGTTTATAAAAACATGTATTCCCCCTCGTGGGTTTTAAAAATATTTGAATGAGCTCAAACGAGGCTATAGACTCACCTTAGCCGATAGTGGTAATGAGACGATCGCCGACGATAGATGATGCCTTTCAAACACGAGAACCGCAACCTATCAATTAAGGTGCGTTCATCAATAATAGACTCGAGAAATAAACAATACATAAGAATATAAAACTAGACTCATAAAATTACGACAAACTCGAGAGAAAATGATATAAATAACTTCATTATACTCTACTACACATTTACTTTGCCATTTTACACTTTTAACAAGTCCGCCGGTACATACTACATGTACTAGCTTATTTACCCCTTTAAACTTGTCAACCGTTTATGAAACGAATCGATAAACCAAATTACTATATATAGAAAGTCCTCCTACATGTTTATCAAATAAAATTACTTTTAAAGTCCTTTACCCGACTCATTTTCATACTTCAAAATCCGGACAGATTTACGTTAATTTTTCATACAACCGTTTTAAATTATTTAAACAACTCCGTTTACAAAACCGACACTCGGGTTTTAAAGTAAACTCAACCTATAAAATAAACACCTCATTATCAGTAGGTTACATATTTCAAAACTTCCATTTAGAGTCCCCGAGATTCGATCCAAATATCGAAAACAACTATTTGTAGTGCCGATACTCGTCTCCCGGTACACGATCATTCAAAACATCATAACTTCGCGCTCGTTTGGAGCTAGAAGCTCTACCTTATATCAAATTGAAGCTAATAAAATTATCTACAACCCTAGGCTGTAAGTTAAGACATTTTGAAAACATAAAAATTCGGATTTTACACTTTACTTACTGTTATAAAATGACCATTAAAATCTTGTACAAAATCAACTTTTTGATCAAAATCAACCATAAAAATGATCATTTCTATACCATAATATCATCATATATGAACCATAACATCTAAATCATAATCAAAATTAAAACCTTTAGGTCAAAATGAAGTTTTTAACAAAGATTCTAGCAAGAACCACCATGGATCATGCTAAAAACACCATGCATGATCATGGCTTCTACCTACCAACATCAAGAAAATAAAAAGTGCTTGCATGTAAGAATTTCTTATACCAATATGATCCTTGATAAAAAAATAAGAATGGGTCTAGCTTTGGTTTAGCTCAAATCATCCTAAATCTTGAGTTAAATTGGAATTTGTCTGTGTCTGGTGATGGTGGTTGATGTTTCGGCAAAACAAGAGAGAGAAAGAGATGGTGGGTGAAATTTTGAATGGAAAAATGAATTGTGTGTGTTTGATTTGGCTTTTTATATAGTGGTGGAGGGACCTTGGTTGCAATTTGGCAATAGTTGTGGCTAAAAATGAAAATAGTTAGCTAAAAAGCGGGAAATAACTATTAGTAAATTTTCAAAATGTTTACGGGATTCGGGTTTCTTAAAAATACTTAAAAGTTTAAACGCACACGAAAAATAATAATATAACGACTCGATACGTAATTAAAACGATATCGTCGAAAGTATTAATTATCGAAACGGTCGATAATAAAATATAAAAATTTTGGCATCCGTCGGTATCGCGATCACTAGTAGTCCTCGTTACTCGTAAAAATATTAAAATATAATATTTAATATCGGTTTCAACTTAAACCGTTAAACATAATAGTATTTAACGTTTTAAAATACTTCAAAATAATTGAAAATAGAATTAAATTATGACCTTATTTTTACGGGCTTTACAGTTACTAACAATCTTAACTGCCCTATTGGCCAGATGGACTCTCCACTAAAACCTATAAGCGACGACGTGGCCGACATTAATTGGTTTTTTTATCTCCGACCGTAGTTGTACGAAGCAATGTTCGTATAGTACTTCCGTGGACGAGCCTCCATCAACATACATGCGACGGATATTCTGGCTTCCAATGCTTACCTCAACCGTGAGAGGTGCATCAGCCACATTGCTTGTCGTGATAGGAAGGAATGATATTTCCTTGTTGCGCGAAAACTTTTGGCTAATTTTCTGCTTTGTCCGGCGTTGCCACGACTAAATCATAAATATGGTTGTGGGCTTGTCCTTCTGGAAGTCTTTTTTTATCATTCCTTTTGTTATCCTCCCCATCCTTTCAGTCCTTGACTAGATGTTTGAGTTTGCTTGACTTGATCACTGACTCGATATGCTTTTTGAGCTGAATGCACTCATCCGTGTCATGGCCTTTGTCATTATGGAACTCGCAAAAGTGATTCCCCTGACGACGATAGACCGGAGTTTTCATGGGAGGAAGCCTTGGAAAGTTGGCTCCTTCCGTCAATAGGATGTCTCAGTATGTCATCTTTAGAGGGGTAAACATGTCGTTTGACCGTCCTCCTTTTGCTTGATTTTTATAATCCGAGCTCCTGTTGCTACCTTAATTGTTTGACTGCCTTTTTTACTAATCATTCGATCGATAGCTTTGGTTTCCCCGTGCGGGGTAGGCCGCGGACACAACAGTCTCTCCTTCCACAAAGTTTCTAACCCTTTTCATGAGTTCATCAAAATTTTCGGGCCATCTATCGTTGAGGCGTCTAATTAGTTCCTTGTCGGTTATGACATGCATATAGTTGGAGATTTTAAAGACTTCTGGGCACGACCTTATCCGCGTGCATTCGTCTCTGAAGTGTTCTGTGAAGTCCTCAGTGGATTATCCGGGCATTTGTTTGACCGTTGCCAATGAGACCGGATCTCTATTATACTTTTTTCGCTGAGTATATATTTCTTCTAAACTCCGAGTATAGCTCATCGAAGCTGTTAATGCTTTGGTAGAGAAGTTTTTCAAACCAGTCGCGGGCGTTACCAATCAGGTTTGAACTGAACATTTGGCACCATATAGGCATCGGCCATTGTTCAATTTTTACTTGTACTGTGAAGACTTTGAGATGATCATCCAGATCACCGGACCCATCATAGGTTTTGACGCACGTCGGCATACGGCGTTTCTTGTCCTTGGAGAAGTTTCGTATGTGGGTTGTGAAGGCTTCCTCTCTCTCACTACACCATGGAAGGGAGAGGTCTTCTCCTTTATTTGTGTGATGACGGGAGTGCCCGTAGTGCCCTCCTTCCTCACCGGATGGTTCAGAAGAGGAGTACCTTGGCCGGCGACGCCTTGGGTGGTGGTCATCCGAGTCAGATCCTAAAGGGCCATGATAGGGAGAACGCGCTCTGCTCCTTGATTCGCTAATATAAGTACTTTTGTGAGAAGATGTAGTAGTATTCTTTCTGCCAAACTCCATCCTCCCAAATACGCTGATGCGACGCTTAGTGTCTAAGGGGGTTTCCAATACTCGCGTCCTTCATATCCGTCAGAATGATCAGAGTCCCCTTGTGTTTCTTGTAATTCCTGCATGATTCAGTCCCCTATGCGTTCGGAAACATTCCGTGCACGAGGTTTTTCCTCCATCGAAGGTTGTTCCTCGGTTTGGTGTCTTCTTCGCCTTTTTTGAGTTTTTGCCGGGGTTTCGCGTGCGGCGCTGCTAAAATTGAGTCTGGTTTGGAGATTCCATCCCAGATTCAATCTTGTTGTGATGGCCGGGACGATTATTTCTATGTTTTGTGTGAGCACGCCCTCGATATCCTCATCATCTAGTGAAGCGGCTTCCAGGTCTGTCTCGACCACAGGTGGCCTTTGCAACTCCTTATTGGGGGCGTTTGGCGCTGATCCCGGATCAAGATTGTTCAACGTGAGGGATGGTGGTGGGGTATTGATCGACGTACCTACACCACCAGGGGATTGAAACGTGTTTTGGTTGTTTGGTCCTCCGGCCTGCCCACCAGGAGGTGGAGTTAGGGTGACTGGGACGTCACCCCCGGCCTTCGGTTCCTAGGATTTGTGCTCCTTGGGTTTCCGTGAGGATGTCCCTTCGTCATTGGTAAAGTTCAGTTTAGTGTAGGGTCCCACGGATGGTGCCAACTTGTTGATACAAAAGTTGGACGATCCTAGCTCGACCCGAATTAGTCTTAATCCGGGTGCTTGGGCTCCGACTCTTGCACCAAGTAAACTTTTGTTTGAGATCCTGCACACTAAAAATAACACGCTGTTAGGCTTACCGTAGGAATGTATCCCACGATTAGACTCCTGCGTGAGAGTAAGTAATCGGTTTAGGGTTAATAGCACGTGAGATGTGAGAATGAAGAATATGATACCTTTGTGAAACCCTTGGGGGTTCCTTATATAGGCGGTAAAACCCTAGTGAGCTTTTACCAAAGCTTCGGCCCCAAGTAAAGGATAAGTACCATAATTAGTTGATTGTTATCTTCTAATTATGGTTAGTGTATATCCTATACTTTAGGTTAAATCACAACCCTGATTAGGTTGTAATTATGTCTAACCCTGTACCGGCCGTGCCGGGCCGTGGGCCACATATAACTTATGCGGCTACTGTTCATCTGAGACCTATTGTCTCAAATGACACTAATCCAACCCATTCATGATGGGCCGATGTGAGTAGTACCCATGGGCCGGGTTCATGGCCACGCTAGGGACTATACGTCATCACATAACATAAAGTTTATTTAGCAAAAGGTTTAACCAAACACACCCCTTGGTGTGTTCGGTTCTAGCCGAGCCCCACAAGGACCCACCGAGACCATGGGAGGTCTTGGCTTCGCCTCGAACACCACAAATCACCACATCCTTTCGTCTGTGGTTATTGTCCGACCACCAGCAGCCACAGGCTGCCTTGCCGGTGTCACTGCCGAGCACAAAACACCCTCTGGCTTAAGCCAGGGTTCCCCCTGTCATGTCCTGTGTTCCCCCTACTGTGTACAGACTACCCACCGAGAGAAATAAAGCTCTCGGTTGCCACTTCTAACCAAACACACCCTACTGCTGGGCACTTAGGGGTTGCGGTTGTCCTACAGAACCACACGCCGACCCTTATAAGGGTTCGACTGTTGGAACAAAACCACCACCGAGACCTTGAAGGTCTCGGTTTGTGTGCACCACATCAAACAAACAAAAATCAACCCGAACCCATGTTTGATCTTTTTAATAACATGTTTTTAACAACTGATTTTAAAGATTCATGAACAATTAATCATAAATAAATAAAAAGATTAAAGGAATAAAAATACCGAATACGTGAATGGTTTAATGGTTGGATTACGAACACGAACCCGTATTTATTTAAAGATCAAAAGCAAAATTCATTCCCCTTGTGTTCTTGATATGTCGCGGCCAAGAGAAGAGAGACAAAGGATTTTTAGGATTTTTGATTTTATCTGTAAAGTGATATTATGAAAAGTCTCTTGGTTGTTTTGTTATTCAAATAACATAGCTTAATGGGCCAGGCCAAGGGCCCCTTGTCCTTTCTTTGTGTCGTCCAAACCAAACGCCCCTTTATATGTTTTCGTTTTATTTTTCATGCTTAAATATTAATCACGCGAGTTCGTGTTTTAAAGTCGTGTTTTATTCTTGTAGTGTTCTTAAGTATTATACGTAAATATTTATCGTGTATTAATAATAATATTAATATACGTAATACTTGTAATAATTAATGAATATATGTAATATTTATATTAAATGTTCGTGATACGTGTCGTATATGAATTGATCGGGAAGTTTTCATTTGACCGTGTTTTCATGCATTTAATGATCTGAGGTATTTTAAAGCGGGTTTTACAGGGAGCTTTTCAAAATCAATGTTTTAATGTTGTTGGATATATTATGACAAGAAATTTTTATGTATCCAACACATTGTGCATAACTGCGTAACTATCATTTGGTATTATACACATGAAAAAGATTTGATGTTCGTGAGCACATTCTTCAACGACAATCTTTTATGTGTTCATGAACATGTAGTGTGCGAGAACAATTTCTCACGAATTTTTCAATGATTATTCAAAATCTTTCAAAAATTGAATGCTCGACACTACATAAACTCGTCCAACAATTCATGCTAAGTTAGACACACTTTTCTCCCGAAACTTTTCAAGACAATTTTTCGCAATATATTTTAATCAAATTTGGTATCTCTAATATCAAACGATTTTATATATTAGAGATAGGGGATAAAATTTGATTAAAATTTGATCTAATATATGCAACGCACATATAAGACTCAAGCACTTTAACTCTTACCCACATAAGCAAAACACTTTCGATTATCGATGCACATGTGAAGAGGAAGCTTTTTTGAAATGACAAAACTATCAAGGTGTTAAAAGTTTTTCAAACACTTTGATTATCTTTTAAGTGGTTTTATGGTTACTGATATGAGCAAAATCTCATATCAATAAGTCAACAAATCACCCTAAAACACATAGCAAATACCTAACTTTTATGCTATAAAGCAGTATTATGTGGTATGTTTTGTGTTTGTACTTAAATAGGTAACAAGGATACATATTTCAAGCAAACAAGTGAAATCAAGCTCCCTTCATGATGAAAAGACAAGAGAAGGATTAAAGATGACAAGCCATTTGAAGATAAAGGACCTATCTTGACAATGTTCTAAAGATGGGGGACTAAAGTGCAATTTTGGAAAAAGTCAAGATCAAAGTCAAACCTGGTCAACTCTCAAGTCAACCAAGTCAAAGGACTCAAATGATCAAGAATGCAAGTCAAAGGACTTAATTTGCCTAAGAAATGAAGAAAATACCTTAAATGAAGATTCTGTTAAAGAAGAGGGACTAAAATTGACAAAATCATACAAACTTTGGTCTTGATCCATGTATAAAACATTTCCACCAATGAAAATGCAAGAAAAAGGATATTCGGATCACCACATAGGCATCCAGTTGGCCACTAAGCGCCGTTTAGCATTTATTAGAGAATCCGAACAGTAGTCCCACTATCTCTCCTTTTTAGCCAATCACAAAGTGCCACTCAATAATCATTTAATCCAAAATTGATATCAATCCGTGTGATCAAATAAATACCAATCAAAGGACGCCACGTGTCACCTTCAAAGTTAAACGCGCCCAGATTCGATTTTGAGAAGGAAGGCGTTTCAGAATTTGAACTTAACATGAAACTTACTCGAAATCAAGCAAGGAAGCTACTCACACTATCCAATTTCACTGAAATTAACCAGATCAAATACCCCCAATTTGTGTTCTTGAGCCGAATTTGCAATCAAGATGTTGAAGACACCTAGCACTTTCCCATTGGTCAAGACACGTCACCAACCCCAACTACTTCACCATTCCAGCTCTATATATAGCAGTTAGATCTCTCATTTGTGATGTGTAGCTTAAAGTGTGAAAAACACACACACTTCCATTTTCTCTCAATTCTAGTTCTTCCTTTTCAGTTAGCACAACTCTTAGGTGTTTGACACACACCTAAGAGGTTGTTAGTTAGTTAGATAACAGTTGTAACAAATTTTCCCTCCAATTAATAAAATTTACAATTCAATTCACTTACTCTCAATCTTACTTCACTCAGTTCTGCATTCCACTTGATACTGAATGTTGTTGTTGATCTCTATTGATCAATAGAGCTTGAGTTTGTGATTTGGAAGCTTTGCCAGTGATTCTAGCCAGTTGTAGTTCAAGTTCTTATCAGAAGTAGCAGTTTGTTAGTTGAATTGATTAGATATGGCTTTTGGAGGTGATTTGGTTGTAGAATTGAGTTGATTTGTTTTGGAGTACGTTTGTTTTAGAGAGCTCAGCGCTCTTCTACTCCATCAGAGGAGGCCTTTAGCTAAAAGGTGTTAAAAATCCTGTTTTTGGTTCCTCTCAAGTGTATTGCATGCTAAATTCTTAGAATAAAATCTATGTGATGAATTGATTGTTTGATTAGCCTGTTTGTAGCTTAAGTGTGATAGTCTGATAGATTACTTGTTCAATTGCAGTCTTGATATTAACTCACTTGATTTCTGTTAGTATTTTCATCAGTTTTTAGTCACAAGTCTCATTTTGAGTTTAAGTCTGTTTACTTGCTTGTTTCTTGTTCAAACTCACCTAATTTGGACATATAAACATAGTCTGATAAGAGTCCAAACCTGTTTAGACTTGTGCTAAAAGTCTCTTTGAAAAAGTTTGATAACTGATTTTAAAATGGTGTTTGGTTTAAATGATTCTTGGTGAATCAAGTTTGTAAAAATCTTTGTCAACTGTTCATTTACATGTGGTTACACATTGTAAACATTTTGGTTCAGTTTTGTGGTCAAAAGTTTAGTCAAAGAGGCAAATGGTAGAAAAAAGGTTTGGGTCAAGAGTATTTAACAATCCAGTTTAAAACTAGTCAACTTTAATCCACTTGTATTTCTTTGTTCCTTGATCAAATTACCTCAAACTTGTTTTCAAGTGTAGTATAACATCCAAGCTTTTAGTGTCTAAGAGGAAATTATACAGTTTACCAGTTTGAAAGAGAAATCAGCTTTTTGATAAGCACTTGAGCTTATGCAAGTTTCTGTGATCAAGACCTCACAGTTTTACTAGATCTCCATTTCCACTTCACAAACTTATCATTTTTTTTCACAAAACATTTTGCCAACATGTCTTGATATATTTTGAGATTTTCAGCTTTTTGAACTTTTGGTCAACGTTGGTCAAATAAGCCCATTTTTGCTTATTTTGAATTCTGGCTTATTCAGTGGACTATTTTCCAAACAAAAAGACATTCCAAGCTTTTTGTTAGTTGATTAATCAGATTTTACAAGAAAAACAAGTTGTGGAAGTCTAGATTTCATTATAGATTATTCTTGGCTTATTGAAATAAGCAATCTTGTGATTTATAAGCATTTAAGCTGATTCCTGTTACTGGCCTAGCTTATTTTCCATTTTAAGCATTTTAAGACAAACCAGAGTTAATTTGGTTCATTAATAAGCTCAAGCCAGCTTATTGATTTGGCTATACCCGTTTTTATTATACATTTCAGTTTAATTGCATTATGGTCCTTATTGTTTGATAAAGTTTGTAAACATGTTTAATCTTGCAAGTTTTTAGGGTTTGCTTATACTTAGTCCTTAAACTTTCAGTTTTTTACAAAATCAGTTAGCAAGTTTTTAATTTGGTTAAATTCATTACTAGTTGTTGTATTTTACACATTTGGTCCTTTTAGTTTCTGAAATTTATATTTTAGTCCTTATACTTTCATTTAGTTTACATTTCAAGCAATTTACTTTTTATGCATTTTAAATTTGTACTTTGTGAATAGTAATTGGTATTTGCACTGTGTTTTATGGATACGTAGCCTTAATATTTTCCTCTTTTTACGTGTTGATTGAATTAGACATAGAATTCCAAATATCCTTAACAACCAAGAACAATTAAAAGCTCGATATTTTTAGGCCTTTCAATTTGTCAAGAATCGAGAATAAACGAACTCATAAATACTCAATTTCAAAACTAATTATGAGAACTGAGGAAGAGAAAGTGGTGTTTAAGCTAGGAAAAGTGACTAAGAAGTCTCAAGCTTGTGAAACAATTAATATAGTGGATGTACTTGATGAGGTGTGTGATGAGCATTTCAATGAAGCTTGTAAGAATGATAGTGAATACATGCCTCATATAGAGACTGTTGCCTTAATTTCTCCCTCCTTAACACCTTTTGGAGAGAGTGATTTCCTCTTGGAGGAATATGAGTCCAACTTCCTTGGTAATGATGATTCTTCGATCAATTGGGAAAAAGACATTCTCACTATCCAAAAGTTGCTCAATGAGGATCCCATTCCTTCACCAATTCCACAACAAGTTACCAATGATGATCCGTCTATAGTGAAACCTTCCATAGAGAGTCCACCTACCCTTGAACTTAAGGATCTTCCATCACACCTTGAGTATGCTTTCTTAGAGGGAAAAGAAAAATTACCCATGATCATTGCTAAAGATTTGAAAGAGGATGAGAAGGAAAAACTCATAGAGGTCCTTAAGAAACATAAGCAAGCCATAACATGGAAAATATCCGACATAAGGGGAATTGATCCAAATTTTTGTACCCACAAAATCCTTATGGAGGATGATTACAAACCCGCCATTCAAAGCCAAAGAAGGGTTAACCCTAAAACCCATGTGGTCATTAAGAAGGAAGTTATCAAACTCCTTGATGCGGGCATGATTTTCCGACTCTCCATGGGTTAGCCTGGTACATTTTGTTCCTAAGAAGGGTGGAATCACCGTAGTGCCTAATGAGAACAATGAGCTTATTCCTACTAGACTTGTAACGGGTTGGAGAGTTTGTATTGATTATAGGAAGCCTAATGATGATACTAGGAAAGATCATTTCCCATTGCCTTTTATTGACCAAATGCTTGAACACTTAGCGGGAAATGAGTACTATTTCTTTCTAGATGGATTCTCGGGTTATTTTCAAATACCCATTGACCCTAAGGATCAAGAAAAGACCACATTCCTATGGTACATTTGCTTACAAGAGAATGCCTTTTGGCTTGTGCAATGCACCGGGGACATTTCAAAGGTGTATGATGGAAATCTTTCATGACATGATTAAGCACACTATGGAAGTTTTCATGGATGATTTCTCGGTCTTTGGAGATTCGTTTACTTCTTGTCTCTCCCATTTAGAACGTATGCTTAAGAGGTGTGAAGAAACATGTCTTGTTCTTAATTGGGATAAGTGCCATTTCATGGTCAAAGAGGGGATAGTCTTGGGACATAAGATATCCAACAAAGGTTTAGAAGTGGATCGTGCTAAAATAGATGTTATTGCTAAGCTTTACCCACCAACCACGTTGAAAGGATTTAGAAGTTTTATGGGTCATGCGGGATTCTATAGACGTTTAATACAAGATTTCTCTTAGATTGCAAGACCGATGACCCACCTCTTGGAAAAAGAGGCTCTTTTCATTTTCACCCAAGAGCGTTTGGACTCATTTGAGATACTTAAGGAAAAGTTGACTAAGGCTCCCGTTTTGTTTTCTCCAAATTGGGATTTGCCTTTTGAGCTTATGTGTGACGCTAGTGATTATGCCGTAGGGGCCGTGTTAGGACAAATAGTGAATAAGCATTTTCAACCTATACACTATGCTAGTAAAACCATGACGGGTGCTCAACTTCACTATACCAGCACGGAAAAAGAGTTGCTTACTATAGTCTATGCCTTTGAGAAATTTAGACCCTATCTTATGCTCTCTAAAACCATAGTGTATACGGATCATTCCGCTCTCAAGTACCTCATGACAAAACAAGATGCTAAGCCTAGACTTTTGAGATGGGTTTTATTGCTACAAGAGTTTTCCATAGAGATTCGTGATAAGAAAGGAGCCGACAATTTAGCGGCGGATGACTTGAGTGGACTTGAGCATCCTTTTCAAGGTGAATTGCCTCATAAGGAAATTAATGAATCTTTTCCATTAGAGGAGCTCATGTATATCTCTTCTCAAGAGGATGCCACCCCTTGGTTTGCGAATATTGCAAATTATCTTGTGGGGGATGTGCTAATAGAGGGTCTCACTTCACAACAAAAGAAGAAATTTCTTAAGGAAGTGAAATACTACTTTTGGGATGACCCTTACCTCTTTAGGCAATGTGCGGACCAAATCATTAGACGGTGTGTCGATGGGCCCGAGGCATTTAAGATTTTAGAAGCTTGTCATAAGGGACCTACGGGTCGACATTTTGGGCCCAACTATACCGCCAAGAAAGTCTTTGATTCGGGTTACTATTGGCCTTCCATATACAAAGATGCCCAAGAGATGGTAAAATTTGTGATGTATGTCAAAGACAAGGATAAAATACTCAACGAGATGAGATGCCACAAAACTTCATTCAAGAATGTGAGATTTTTTATGTGTGGCGAATAGATTTTATGGGACCTTTTCCATCATCTAAGGGAAATAAGTACATACTCGTAGCCGTGGACTATGTGTCACAGTGGGTTGAGGCCAAAGCCTTGCCTACTAATGATGCTTGAGTTGTAGTGAAATTTTTGAAGCAATTATTTGCTAGATTTGGTGTACCTCGGGCCATCATAAGTGATCGTGGTACTCATTTTTGTAATGATCAATTTACAAGAGTCCTGAAGAAGTATGGTGTTAACCATAGACTTTCTACCGCGTATCACCCTCAAACCAATGGTCAAACCAAGGTCACAAATCATGGTTTAAAAAGAATTTTGGAAAGAACGGTGGTAGAGCATCGAGCTTCTTGGTCGGATAAGCTTGATGATGCTTTGTGGGCTTTTAGGACGGCTTTTAAGACACCAACTGGTTGTACCCCATATAGGCTTGTCTATGGAAAAGCATGCCACCTCCCATTCGAGTTAGAGCATAAGGCTTCTTGGTCTCTCAAGTGGGATAACTTTGATTTAAACCAATCCGGTTCACATAGAAAGGACCAACTTAATGAAATGGATGAATTTAGAGCCAATGCTTATGAGAACTCATTGCTTTATAAGGAAAAGACTAACCAATTGCATGATGCTAAGATCAAGAACCGTGAGTTCAAAGTTGGAGAGCCGGTTCTCCTCTTTAACTCAAGGTTGAAACTCTTTGCGGGCAAGCTTAAGTCGAGATGGTCCGGTCCATTCACTATTGCTCAAGTGTTTCCATATGGCACTATTGAGTTGTCACAACCCGATGGTCCAAATTTCAAAGTGAATGGTCACCGTGTTAAGTACTATTTTGGGGAGACATTTCCGTGGAAATGGTCCAAGAGATCCCCATTTTCCCCATGAATTAATTCATTGTGGTAAGAGTCGAGCCAGAGACTCCTTAAATCAAGCTTGAATAACTAGGTTTAGAGTTTTTAGACTTAGAGTGTGGTAGGTTAGAAATAAGGATTTAGAGTTGAGGAGAAGTGTAGGGGGGACCTTCCTTTTGTCTTCATGTTGTTTGTAGGTTTGCTCTCTCATCACGTGCATTGGAGCTTATGGAGGAGGCCCTTGTATCCGGTTCACTTTGTTACTATTGTGATTTTTCATAAACACATTGTCCTTTAAAAATGAATTCACTATAGTTGATCTTTCCTTAGCTTGGGTTAAGTAAAGTCTATTCATTGTCATAAGTGTAGGGGAGTTTATACTCCTATGCTCTTAAACATTGAGGACAATGTTTAGCTTAAGTGTAGGGGGTCTTCTATCGAAGTGACCTTACCTAGACTTTGTCATTGACCTTCATGATAACTTGGAAAATTAATTTTTCAAACAATTTTTCAAATTTTTGATCTACTTTGGCCACCAAAAATATGCATTCATAATTTTTGCATTAATCATTTTTCATTTGCATAACACATTTGCATTGTATATATTTCTTCCTTTTCATCAAAAATTTATAAAAAAGGAAAAAAATATAATAAAGGATATGGTTTAACAAGTTTAGACTTCTTTGACATATTAGGCCCGCCATGGATACTTTGACTCAACCCGAGTTTTCTTTTCAAGCATTCTCTAGCTAGTATCCTTAACCCTGTAGTCATTCATTGGTCTATTAGGCTAAGCATCCACGAGTCTCATTATTTGCGATTTTAAATTAGTGGAGAATGGGAGATGATAGAGTTGAAGCAAGTATAAAAGGGCTAGATAAACTTCATGACAATTAGTTGTGGCTAAACCCTTCTCTTTCTTTGCCTCTAATTTCTTCGCATGTATATATGTTAATAAATAATCCAGAACGGTTTTAATCGGTTTGTAGTCTCTTATGCATTTTTTACTAATCATTCATGGTTGGTATAAGTACGTCTTAAGATTCTAAGTTAGAAAGTTTTATGTGTACTAGACTTATGTCATGCTTAATACTTAGCGGGTGTTTTTTCTTTTATTCTTTTCAACTTTATTTGTGAGGAATAAAGAAAAATAAGATCGGCTTATGAAAAAAATGAGTGGCTAGAAAAAAAAAGGAAAAAAATTAAAAAATTATACAAGACTCCCAAGAGGGGCAGTGAAGTGTTAATTATAGTGACTAATGAATTCCAATATTACTCTCACAAGGGTTGCGGAGATTTAATAGTTACTCCAATCCAATATTACCTTGACGGGTTGCGGGATTGAAGATCCAAAGTCTCAAAATGATGGAGGATATAAATTATTGCGTGAGTTTTATTTTTCTTTCCTTAGAGAGTGTGTAGCTACTTATTAATGCATGACATAAGGATTCTACACATATGGCGAATGACTTATTATTCTTGAGTCAGACTTATATTAATTGTGAGCGGTTTTTTAAGTAATCGATGAGAGGATTACTTAGGATTAAAACCGTGCTTCCTTATTTTTGGATTTTACATTTCTTATACTTCACGCTTTAAATATAGACAAATTTGCTCTCAAGCAATTTGCTCAAATAATAACCGGTTCCACATTTAATTGTCATGAATAAGTTGATGCAATTTTTACTTGTGAATGCAATGATCCCATTTTTAAGCTTGGTATGGGGAAAGTGAAACTTGAGGGTGATGAGTGTTCATGGTATCAAAAGCCCTAATCTAAGTCATTGATTTCTTTATGAGTTTTTCCATCAAAACCATTTCAAAAAAATAAAAAATATATAAATAGAATTGTTCTTCTTTGAATTGCATTGTATAAAATCAAAATCATGCATCATATAGAGTAGAGTAGTGTAAATGCATTTCATATTGGCCAAGGTGGGTTAATTATGAGAAAAATGTAAATTTGTGCTTTAAAATATGGTATTGCATGAGTTCATGGCAATGATCAAGTGTAAGAGATTTGATATGAGCAAGATCTCATATCAATAAGTCAACAAATCACCCTAAAACACATAGCAAATACCTAACTTTTATGCTATAAAGCAGTATTATATGGTATGTTTTGTGTTTGTGCTTAAATAGGTAACAAGGATACAAATTTCAAGCAAACAAGTGAAATCAAGCTCATTCATGATGAAAAGATAAGAGAAGGATCAAAGATGACAAGCCATTTGAAGATAAAGGACCTATCTTGACAATGTTCTAAAGTTGAGGGACTAAAGTGAAATTTTGGAAAAACTTAAGATCAAAGTCAAACCTGGTCAACTCTCAATTCAACCAACTCAAAGGACTCAAATGATCAAGAATGCAAGTCAAAGGACTTAATTTGCCAAAGAAATAAAGAAAAGAGCTTAAATGAAGATTCTGTTAAAGAAGAGGGACTGAAATTGACAAAACCATACAAAATTTGGTCTTGATCCATGTATACAACATTTCCACCAATGTAAATGCAAGAAAAAGGAGATTCGGATCACCACATGGGCATCCAGCTGTCCACTAAGCGCCGTTTAGCATTTATTAGAGAATCCGTATAGTAGTCCCACTATCTCTCCTTTTTAGCCAATCACAAAGTGCCACTCAATAATCATTTTATCCAAAATGGATATTAGTCCGTGTGATCAAATAAATACCAATAAAAGGACGCCACATGTCACCTTCAAAGTTAAACGCGCCTAGATTCGATTTTGAGAAGGAAGGCGTTTCAGAATTTGAACTTAACATGAAACTTACTCGGAATCAAGCAAAGAAGCTACTCAGACTATCCAATTACACTGAAATTAACCAGATCAAATTCCCCTAATTTGTGTTCTTGAGCCTAATTTGAAATCAAGATGATGAAGACACCTGGCACTTTCCCATTGGTCAAGACACGTCACCAACCCCAACTACTTCATCATTCCAGCTCTATAAATAGCAGTTAGATCTCTCATTTGTGATGTGTAGCTTAAAGTATGAAAAACACACACACTTCCATTTTCTCTCAATTCTAGTTCTTCCTTTTCAGTTAGCACAACTCTTAGGTGTTTGACACACACCTAAGAGGTTGTTAGTTAGTTAGATAACAGTTGTAACAGATTTTCCCTCCAATTAATAAAATTCACAATTCAGTTCACTTACTCTCAATCTTACTTCACTCATTTCTGCATTCCACTTGATATTGAATGTTGTTGTTGATCTCCATTGATCAATAGAGCTTGTGTTTGTATTTGGAAGCATTACCGGTGATTCTAGCCAGTTGTAGTTCAAGTTCTTATCAGAAGTTCAGAAGTAGCAGTTTCTTAGTCAAATTGATCAGATATGGCTTTTGGAGGTGATTTGGTTGTAGAATTGAGTTGATTTAGGTTGAAGGACGTTTGTTTTAGAGAGCTCAGTGCTCCTCTACTCCATCAGAGGAGGCCTTTTGCTAAAAGGTGTTAAAATCCTGTTTTTGGTTCCTCTCAAGTGTATTGCATGCTAAATTCTTAGAATAAGATCTATGTGATGAATTGATTGTTTGATTATCCTGTTTGTAGCTTATCTGTGATAGTCTGATAGATTACTTGTTCAATTGCAGTCTTGATATTAGCTCACTTGATTTCTATTAGTATTTTCATTAGTTTTTAGTCACAAGTCTCATTTTTAGTTTAAGTCTGTTTACTTGCTTATTTCTTGTTCAAACTCACCTAATTTGTTCATATAAACATAGTCTGATAAGAGTCCAAACCTGTTTAGACTTGTGCTAAAAGTCTCTTTGAAAAAGTTTGATAACTGATTTTAAAATGGTGTTTGGTTTAAATGATTCTTGGTGAATCAAGTTTGTAAAAATCTTTGTCAACTGTTCATTTACACGTGGTTACACATTGTAAACATTTTGGTTCAGTTTTGTGGTCAAAAGTTAAGTCAAAGAGGCAAATGGTAGAAAAAAGGTCTGGGTCAAGAGTTTTTAACAATCCAGTTAAAACTAGTCAACTTTAATCCACTTGCATTTCTTTGTTCCTTGATCAAATTACCTCAAACCTGTTTTCAAGTGTAGTATAACATCCAAGCTTTTAGCGTCTAAGAGGAAATTATACAGTTTACCAGTTTGAAAGAAAAATCAGCTTTTTGATAAGCACTTGAGCTTATGCAAGTTTCTGTGATCAAGACCTCACTGTTTACTAGATCTCCATTTCCACTTCACAAACTTATCATTTTTCTTTCATAAAACGTTTTGCCAACATGTCTTGAGTATATTTTGAGATTTTCAGCTTTTTGAACTTTTGGTCAACGTTTGTCAAATAAGCCCATTTTTTCATATTTTAGATTCTGGCTTATTCAGTGGACTATTTTCCAAACAAAAAGACATTCCAAGCTTGTTGTTAGTTGATTAATCAGATTTTACAAGAAAAACAAGTTGTGGAAGTCTATATTTCATTATAGCTTATTCTTGGCTTATTGAAATAAGCAATCTTGTGATTTATAAGCTTTTAAGCTGATTCCTGTTACTGGCCTAGCTTATTTTCCGTTTTAAGCATTTTAAGACAAACCAGAGTTAATTTGGTTCATTAATAAGCTCAATCCAGCTTATTGATTTGGCTATACCCGTTTTCATTAAACATTTCAGTTTAATTTCATTATGGTCCTTATTGTTTGATAAAGTTTGTAAACAGGTTTAATCTTGTAAGTTTTTAGGGTTTGCTTATACTTAGTCCTTAAACTTTTAGTTTTTTACAAAATTAGTTAGCAAGTTTGTTAATTTGGTTAAGTTTGTTACTAGTTGTTGTATTTTACACATTTGGTCCTTTTAGTTTCTGAAATTTACATTTTAGTCCTTATATTTTCATTTAGTTTACATTTCAAGCAATTTACTTTTTATGCATTTTAAATTTGTACTTTGCGAATAGTAATTGGTATTTGCACTGTGTTTTACGGATACGTAGCCTTATTATTTTCCTCTTTTTATGTGTTGATTGAATTAGACATAGAATTCCAAATATCCTTAACAACCAAGAACAATTAAAAGATCGATATTTTTAGGCCTTTCAATTTGTCAAGAATCGAGAATAAACGAACTCATAAATACTTAATTTCAGTTACAATCTAATACCCACAACCTTTTTAATTCATGACGTTATTGGTGTCAAAAGGTGGTTAGGTATAATTCCTATGATCCAACCAGAACCGGAGGGATCTTCCCAGGGACAATCCAATAGATTATTAGAAGTCCTTAGGAAAGATGGAGTAGAATGTGAACGTAGCTGAATGCCAACTAAGTACTTAAGCTAGCACTGGAACAATCACAACAAGGTGCTAGTAATGACGTCTTGGTAAGCGTTAAAGGTGTTAAAGAATGAAAAAGAAATGTAAGGATAAAGGGTGAAAATAAAATAGCCCTTTATACAAATTCGGCAGAAACCGGGTCAACACATCATGAAGACAACACATTATGGACCCAGTGATGTAATGCACAACCCTTCCCAAGCTGACTTAGGCTTCTCTCAAAAGAAATTTGTTTTTATTGTCACGGAGATCAATATCACTTCTATTAACTTTCTCACTCAGAGGTAGTTGATATTGAATAGGTGGCATCTGCTCCAGCCTCCGACCACTAAAAGTGCACAAATCGAATCTAGAGCCAAGAGATCGATCAAATCTCTTTAGGACAAACTGCATGACGAAGAAGAGAGTCCTACGCTATATCCTTGCGTTATTGCTAGAACACTCAGAGTGATACTACTTAGTATTCACAGTGGTAGGTCATATGTAAAATTCTTTATGAATTAAACATATGAAAAACTGAAAAGCAACAGTCGTTTGATTCTTAATTGATTCAGACTCGTTTCAGGTTTCTAAGAATATATTTATGATCTTGCAAGAACATTCAGAGTGATACTCTTCAGTATTCACAGTGACGAATGGAAATCCTTCCAGTGTCAACCTCAAACAACACTACGGTAGGTGACTTGTGAGATTCTTCATGAATCAAACTAGTGTCAACTGGAAAGCAACAATGGTAAGATTCGTTATGAATCAAACTTGTTTCAGGAACTTGAATTGACGACTTTAATCAAGCGGATATTTATCCAATTGATTCACTCTTTATGTTCGTAGTATTGCTTCGATACGGTCGAGTAAAGATAACGGCTAGTACAGCCGCGAAAACCCTGTCAAGGAGAATCTTAATTGAATCTACCTAATCACAGGTACGGTATTTAATATCGTATAACGTTCTTCACCGACCGGAGGTAAAATGCTACTGATTTAGGACGAATGTAAAAGCAATTTATTCCGTGTCTATGTTTTGTCTCGAGAAGGTGGTGTTACGGTACTCAGCAAACTCAAAGATTCAAAACCACATACTCATACCCAAAGACATATACAACAATCAAGAAAGCTAAAGACTTCCGCAACTCTGATGATTAAAATCTTCCTTAACTATTATTGTAGAGGAATGAACTCTCTTCAAAGGAGATTGTTAGCAAGCTTTCGAGATGGTGCATAGTGTGAGTGATGAGACTGCAATTATACATAGTCTCATCGTCCAAATCGGGCTTAATATGCTTAAAAATGTCATAAAATACCCCAAAATATGCTTGTGTTTGTTCATTGTATATTTTAGGTACGGATATCGTGAATTCAATAAAAGAGAACATGAAACAAGCAAAATCAAACACGGGATACGAAGTCGCACAAAGAACCGGACCCGATTCATGAATTTTCCAAAAGACCTTGAAGATTAAAGATTTGTCAAGAATGGTCCCTCATCTTTTAAAGAATTGTCATATTATACCCTTGTAAACCTCAAATATAAAAGTTAGTCCCCAAATATTTCAAGAATATGCATGAATGGCCCTTGAAGAAAGCTAAAATTACACATATGATCCTTGATGAAAAGTTTGAATATGCCATGTGCCAAAAATGACAAGTGAAGGAAAGTTGATATAAAGGGAAATTGTTATAAAAGATGTGTGAACTTTATATGCATAAAACTTGGAAGGTTAAGGGCTCATTCTACTATAAAGCCAAACCCATACCTAAGGAACCCTCCAATAGCAGTTTGCCACCTCACCAAAACCCACCCAAACCCGTTTACCCTACCCAATCTAAACAAAAACCCGGATCCAATCCACAACTTGTCAAACCTCATGTCACCCTCCCCGTTAATAATACTTTTAAAAAAATATTATTTAATCTATACCCGGTAAACAAACCCCTAATCCCCATTTTACATCAAAACCTACTGTTTACTCCCCCTCCACATTATAAACCCTAACCTCCAATTACAACTTAAACCATGGGGTTTATTAAAATTAACCAAAGGGAAATCACATATACAGCTCACCAAACACATTGGTCCACCCAGAAAACGACCTCGCCATACTGTTGTCCCCTCACCATCAACACCTCATCACGGGCTCACCCTTTTGAACTGGCACCTTGACCAAATCAACGGATAACACGATTTCTTTGCTCCTCACAACAACGATAGAATGTTGAGATCAATTCCAAGACTGTTACAATCACATGAGGCCAAGAATCAACATTGACCAAAGTTCAAACAAAGGGATTATACCAGCATCTTCAAAGATTCCTACAAGGTCATATTGGGAAATAGATTGCTAGGGTTTTTATTTTATCTTTGTTAGTCTAGAATCTTCCATCACTTGTATAAATAGGGTGTAATGTACCCTGTTATAATTTGTTCCAACTTGTATGTTTTTTTAAGGAATTAATGAAAATGAAAACTTTTTAAATTGATGCAAGTCCGAGTTCCATTTATGTTAATACTTTAGTTTATAAGTTTATTTTACTTGCAGATCAATATAGTTTTTATCAAAGAAATATTTTTTGTTCAAAAAGATTTTGGGCAAATTAGATTTTTTGAGACCCACAAGCTATAAGCTTCGGATAAGCTAAACTGACAATTTAGCTTACAAAGGCTTATAACCTGTGTTACTATTTCAGTTGGATACCAAATTTTTGTTTGCAAAGATTCAACAATTGTTTTTAGATTATTTGTAAAAATCTTCATTTTTAACTCATTGCTTCAAAAGACCTCAAATTCTCTTGACAACAGGATTTTGAGGTAGCTTTTGTTGGCTGCTTGTTGTTCTGTGTTGGTTGTGCTGTGCAGGTACACATAAGGAATCAACATCATAGGCGGCCTTTTGTTTGAAGACATAATTTTATAGTTCTCTTCTCTACACAGTCCAAGCTTAATTGTCCATATCCATAAGTTCTCAACTCCTTAGAGATAGCAACTGGTGGCATCATGATAAGTGTGAAAACACTCATAATTTATAACCTAAAAACCACTTAAAACACGAACAAATACATTATATTATACTTTAAATTGTCAGAATTACGCGTGTATGGTGTATTTGTGAGTTTTAGGCAAAATAGATACAAAAGGAAGCAAACACGAGCTTTCACGGTTTTATTCGAAGTAAGACGAGGAAAAAGACAAAATAAGCTAACACGGTTCAAATTTGCCAATGATATGGACATTCAAGGACTTAATTGGAAGCTTGTCAAAGTTTATTATGAAGAAACACAATCTGCCAAAAAGGAAACAATAAGGACTATTATTGCCATTTTTGAAAATAATACAACAACAGGAATAATCAAGTTGTATGATTGGGTACTACATGGATCAATGACTTCAGCCAGTAACAAATCAGTTCATGGATATGATCTGTGTGAGCCTTCTTAGCCAACCACCTTAAGCCACGTCATACTTTTGTTCAAGACCAAATCAAGGACGAATTAACGTGTTTTAGAAGACGGAAGAAGAAGCAAAGTTGATCGGTTTAACATACTCTACAAGCCTATATGTAACACCCCATTTTGGAAATGGAATATTACGCATATCATGGCGTGTCATCAAAGCATACAAGGATAAATGTCTAAGCATTATTCAACCATAAAAGGAAATACCGGAATCAAACATCGGTATCCCAAAGTAAAGCTCATCACACACAAACATAAATACTGTAAAAGGAAGGACGAAACAATGTCCAAAGCAACTTTATCAAAGTAAAGGAAATGCATTAAGTAAAGAAAGACAGTAAAGCTTCCAATCCATATGCACCTACGTTTGAGATCTACGAGCGTCCCTGAGTACCTGCCGTTTTGGGAACATGAAAAGGAAAACGGCTGAGCAAGACGCTCAGTGCACGGATGTACAATAAAGCATGATATAGGATAAGCATGTAACATATAACAGCGGAAGACTAAGTACTGAGTAAACTGGTTAAGTATCATGAAAACTGGTTTTATAGTTTGAAAAGCCTTATGTTTAACCTGTGAAAACTGTTTTAACATATATATACCATAGCCCATATAGGTCATGAAAAGGTCACGTGCATGAATACTTGGAGGGGTGACCTCATCATGCTGATTAGAGGGGATGCCTCTAATCAATATACTGATTTGGGTAGGAGGGATCAGCTCCTTGTGAAGGGTGCAAGGCACACACCACATTCACCATGATAAACTGAATAAAACATGTAACTAGGATGCACCCATACGCCCCGACTGATATAATAATATGGCCAAACTGAAAAGGGACGCCACGAGCAATCACTCCGCCGTGGGGAAGTCATAACATCGGTGCCTCCAATGCTATGGTTATGGTACCTCCATAACTAGGTGAAACTGGTCATGCTTGTATATGGCTATAGTTTATGCTAAATTAACATAAGCAGTTCAAAACAATAAAACAAATGCTGGGGAAAACAGTTGGCTGCATACGGGGAAATCCTAATAAGGAAGGAATGTCCATACTGAAAGGACGGGAATCCGTACCTCAAGTCCAGTGAAATGAACGGAAGAAAGACTCCTACTTCTGGATCACTAACGCTACATGAATACACACGTGTATAAGTATCGATTCACTGATTACGTACTGGGTTCTGTGTCTTGTTATAGCTGATTTGGTATGTTTTAGGTCATGGTTCACTATTTAAAGCCTTAAACTGTGTTTATCTTGTATTTCTGGTTTATCTGATTAAGTATTACTGGTGTTTCATGTATTAATATACTTACTGTATAATAATAAGTAACTTTCCAAAAATAGCAGGTTTCCAAAAATAGAAAGTTTCCAAAAATAGAAAGTGTCCAAAAATAGAATGTTTCCAAAAATAGAAAGTTACCAAAAATAGAAAGTTTCCAAAAATAGAAAGTTTCCAAAAATAGAAAGTTTCCAAAAATAGAATTTACTGCCTAAAATAGATTAGTTTCTAAAAATAGAAAGTTTCCAAAAATAGATCAGCTGCCTTAATTAAATAAGTTTCCATATATAGAAGGTTTCCATAATTAGATTAGCTGCCTGAAATAGATTGATTTCCATATATAGAAGGTTTCCATAATTAGATTAGTTGCCTTATTTAATTAAGTTTCTATAAATAGAAGTTTCCATAATTAGAATTAAGCTGATTTCGTAAGCTAACATATAAGTCTAAGTGTCATAAGCTTACTACTTAAGTCATATGATATAGTGTATAGTTTAATTATTATTTCATGTATTTTAATTAAACTATAGGTTAAGCATTTTAATTAAAGTGTAACATGTATTAATTAAAATGAAATGAAATACTTAGGTTAAAATGTATATTATTATTAATAATAATATAACCTAAGTCATGTCTAAATTAATTAATTATAGGCATGTTTTAATAATTAATTAATTATAACTTATAACATAAAATACTTAGGTTAATTTAATGTCATGATAAACTAATAATTAAAATAACCTAAGTCATGATTTAATTAATATTTCATGTTATTAATTAATTATATCCTAAGTTCATGATTCATAAAAATTACATGTAACATAGATCATGATTTTAACCAACGAACCGTGAACCGGGTATGAATTCGACACCGTACCCCGGGCCAAACCCGAGGCACACGTGTCCCCTTGCTGCCGTGGGTCCCACATGAGCCAACCAAGACCAATTGTGGTCTTGGTGGTGGTGGCAATAGCAAACCAAACCCCCCTCGGGTTTGTTTTGCTAGGCGGCTAGAAACAAACACCCCTTTAAATCATTCCTTTATTTTATTTAATACCAAAACATGTTAGATCAATGATTAATTATCTTGTTTTCATAAGAAAAATAATAACATGTTCATGAAAATAATCAAAGATCAAAAGAATTAAAAAGAATTAAAAAGAAGGGTTAGAAAGGTATACCACTATGTAGCTTGGAAAAAGGATGAACAAACACGTATTCTAACACTTGTTTTTAAGATCAAAATCAATCAAACACCCACTTATGGTGGTGTAAGGGTGGCGGCACAATAAGGAGAAAAAGGAGAGGAGAAAACTCTTTTTAGGGTTTTATGTTTATTTCTTGAAAAATGAAAATGAAAACATGTTTTTACTTTTACCCCCCTTAACTTGAAAAGTCCATGGGCTAAGCCCATTTCATGCATGTGTGCCGTGGGTATGGGGGCCCCACATGGGGTACCCGTACCTTTCTCGTGTCCCGATGTTTCGTGTTCGTTCGTGGTTAAACGTGCTCGTGTTTAACGTGTTTCTGTTTCTTTTAACGTGTCGTTTATCGTAAACTTAACGCTCGTAAATATATTATAAGTATTTACGTAATTATTTTAGTTAGTATTTTAAATGGTGTTCATGATTTAATTATGTTCACGTGATATATTATTAACTGTTTATCATGGGTCGTACGTAATCGATACTTGTCATGACATACACGTATGCACTTGCTTGATTATTAGCACATGAATGTGATCAATACTACATGAGGTAAGTTTTAATCTAGAACGTACGATCTTAAGGGCACTATTCATGGTAAAAGCATGCGGGTTTTACAATTCTTCCCCCCTAAAAAGAATAATTCGTCCCCGAATTATAGATAAAGTAAGCTGAATAGAAGTGACATACCCGAAGTCAAAATATGAAGTGAGGGTAAGAAGCCCGGATAGACTCCTCTGTTTCCCAAGTGGCTTCCCGCTCGGTATGGTCCCTCCAAAGGATTTTGACGAAAGGAATCGTCTTCCTTCTCATGACTCGTTCTTGCCTGTCGAGTACTCGTTCGGGTTCTTCTATAAACGTGAGATCTTCACGTATCTGTTCCAGTGGATACTGAACCATGTGAAGGGGATGATAATTGTACCCTCTGAGTAAGGACACATGGAACACGTTATGCACGTGCGATAGCTGAGGAGGTAACGCCAATCGGTAAGATACTTCGCCGATTCGTTCAACGATATCAAATGGTCCGATGAACCGAGGACTGAGTTTTCCCTTGATCCCGAAGCGTTTAACACCACGTGCCGGCGAAACCTTGAGGAAGACGTGATCTCCCACATTAAAATGTATGTCCCTACGATGCTTATCGGCGTAACTCTTTTGACGTGAACGCGCTTCCTGCAGTTTCTGTTTAGCTACTTCAATCTTCTCATTGGTCATTTCTATAATCTCTGGTCCTTCGAGTGTTCGCTCTCCCACTTGATCCCAGCAAGTTGGAGCGCGACACTTTCTGCCATACAACATTTCGAAAGGAGCACATTTGATACTTGCGTGCCAGCTGTTGTTGTATGCAAACTCGACTAAACAGATGTAATCGTCCCAATCACCTGTCCATTCCAACGCACACGACCTTAACATATCTTCCAATGTCTGAATTGTTCGCTCCGATTGTCCGTCCGTTTGAGGATGAAAGGCTGTGCTCAGCTTAAGTTGTGTACCCCAAGCTTTTTGCAGACCTTTCCAGAATCGCGACGTGAAACGAGGATCTCTGTCTGAGACGATGCTGGAGGGAGTGCCGTGGAGTCTCATGATCTCCCTTCTGTACGTATCTGCGAGTTTACTTACCGGATCTTCCTTGCGTATCGGTAAGAAATGAGCTGATTTGGTGAGTCGATCAACGATGACCCAAATAGCATCGTGCTTCTTCTTGGTAGGCGGAAGACCGGTAACAAAATCCATGGTGATTTTGTCCCACTTCCACTCTGGAATATCCAACGGTTGAAGGAGACCGCCAGATCGCTGATGTTCAATCTTAACCTGCTGACAGGTAAGACATTTGGCGACATACGTGGCTACATCCTGTTTCATACCACTCCACCAAAAGTGCTGTCTGATGTCATGGTACATTTTTGTCGACCCAGGATGTATAGAAAATGGGGAGCTGTGAGCTTCAGCTAACAATGCTTCCCGGAGTTCTTGGTTGTCAGGAACACAAAGTCTCGTGCCCTGCCAAATGATACCGTCTGCGTCCATTCTGAATTCTGTCTGCTTCTCCAAATTCTGAATTATCGCCTAAATCTCTCCATCATCCTTCTGCGCTTCCTTAATCCTAGTCAGTAACTCAGGTTCTACTGTAAGATTCGCCCAGTATCCGTGCTGCCCACGTACCATGATTTCAATGTCAAGCCGCTCCAAGTCTCTTATGTTTTGTTCCTTGATCTCAATGCCATTTATCATTCCGGACTTTCTGCTGAGTGCATCTGCTACTACATTAGCTTTCCCGGGATGATACTGTAGGTTAATATCATAATCCTTCAACAGTTCCAACCATCTCCTTTGTCTCATGTTCAATTCTCACTGTGTGAAGATATACTTCAAGCTCTTGTGATCTGTGAAAATGTCGCATGATTCTCCGTATAAGTAATGCCTCCATATCTTTAATGCGAACACCACTGCAGCAAGTTCCAGGTCATGCGTAGGGTAGTTTTCTTCATAGGGCTTAAGCTGCCGTGAAGCATACGCGATCACTTTCCCATGTTGCATGAGAACACAGCCCAGTCCCTTCCCCGATGCATCGCTATAGATCTGAAATCCACCTGTACCAGATGGGAGAGTAAGAATAGGTGCAGATACTAACTTCTGCTTTAGGTCTTCGAAGCTCTTCTCTCGATCTTCCGTCCAGACGAATTTCTCTCCTTTTCGCATCAGTTTGGTGAGAGGCAATGCCAGCCGAGAAAAGTTCTCCACGAATCTTCGATAATATCCAGCTAAGCCTAAGAAACTGCGGACTTCTGTCGCTGATGTTGGTCTTGGCCATTTAGTGATAGCCTCAACCTTCGCTGGGTCCATAGTGATCCCTTCTGCTGATACAATGTGACCTAAGAATGCCACCTTGTTTAACCAGAACTCACACTTGGAGAATTTCGCATACAGCTGCTTCTGACGAAGAATCTGTAGTACAGTACGGAGATGATCTTCGTGTTCCTCCATGGACTTTGAGAATATCAAGATGTCATCGATGAATACAATGACAAATTTATCAAGGAATTCATGGAAGATTCTGTTCATCAGATCCATGAATACTGCTGGAGCGTTAGTCAGGCCGAATGGCATGACTACAAACTCATAATGGCCATAGCGGGTACGAAAAGCAGTCTTGGCAATATCCTGCTCTTTAACCCTTAGCTGATGGTAGCCTGACCTTAGATCGATCTTTGAGAAGTGTTTGGCTCCTTGAAGTTGGTCAAACAGATCGTCTATACGTGGCAGTGGATATCTGTTGCGGATGGTAATCTTATTAAGTTCACGGTAGTCAATGCAAAGTCGCATGCTGCCGTCCTTCTTCTTAACGAACAAGACCGGTGCGCCCCATGGAGATGCGCTCGGTCTAATGAACCCTCGTTCAAGAAGTTCCTGTAATTGGTCCTTCAGTTCTTTTAGCTCTATGGGAGCCATACGATACGGAGCCTTAGAGATTGGCTCAGCTCCTGGAATAAGGTCGATATTGAACTCCACTTCTCTTGCAGGTGGTATGCCTGGAAGTTCATCTGGGAAGACGTCTTGAAATTCTGAAACTACTGGTTGATCCTGAATCGATGGGGATTCAGCATTCATGTCATGAACCGTAGCGAGATAACCTTCGCAGCCATGTGGCAGTAATGCACGTGCTTGCAAGGTAGATATGACTTGTACAGACCGTCCGGGTATGAACCCGTTATGGATGTACTCTGGTGCATTAATGTCGCCGAAGATCACTCTATATGAGTGGCAGTCTATGGTAGCATGGTGCTTGGATAGCCAATCCATGTCGAGAATCATATCAAACTCAATCATGTCTAGAGGAAGTGCATCTACTGCACGAACTTTATCGTCAAACTCTAAAGGAAGACTCTTGTATATATGAGTTATTAATACAGAGTCCCTCAGAGGCGTGGAAATGGTAAGCTTAGTTTCTAATGGCAAGGGAAGAGTCCTGATGTTCTTAGCATAAGTAGTGGAAACAGCTGAATGAGTGGCACCCGTGTCGAAAAGAACACATGCAGCCTGGCCGTACATATACAAAATTCCAGTAATGGTACCTGTAGATTTGTTTGCCTGATCGCGCGATGCCGTGTAGACACGCCCAGTGGTAGGAGGCGGTTTAGTATCAGCATGACCCGAAGTACCCTCCATTTCACCCTTACGGCAATCTCTCATACGATGGCCAGGGAGGCCGCACTTGTAGCACGCGTCGGAGTCACGACGACATGGGCCAGGGTGTCTGCGATGGCAGGTGCTGCAAAGAGGATGAGTGAATCCTCCAGCAGGAGTCCTTGCTTGCTGAGGGCCTGCTGATGACAGAACGTGTTAAGAATAAGGTATATGCACGAGTATAGGACGTAAACGTTGTAAGATGCTTACCAGTGTTAGCTGAACGATTGGGCTGAGAACCCCTGTGGTTCTGGTCCCTTCCGTTACCGTGGTTCCTGGTAGAGATTAACATAGTGTCAGCATGAGAGATATAACATGAAATCATAAGAAGATGCGTAAATAGTAGGACCTGCTGTTGTTGGACTGTCCCGCATTGTTACGGTAATTGTCATTACCGCTGCGCCTTTCCACAACAGAACGGTCGTTAGAGTGACCGTTTCCTTTGGGCTGACTGGGCTGCTGCTGAGTAGCCGGCTGAGACCGGTCCCCAGTTTTTTGCCTGGAAGATACAGTTTAAGAGATGATTATAGAACATATAACGATAGGATGCGGTCTGGTTAACGCTAGAACATGAAATGTTTTACCTCTTGTCGGGTCTTTCTGCTTCCCCGAACTCATCACGTTCCTGCAACATCTCAAGCTTTCTTGCTGCGTCAGCCACTTGTGCTACCGTATTGAACGTAGCACATACTAGATTGTTCGCAACCGAGGTGCGAAGTGCCCACCTGAAATGGTGTGCTTGCTCCTCAGGAGTACCAGCCGCTGCTCCTAGAAAACCAGCAAGGCGAAGAAAGCGCTGCATGAATTCATTGCTATTCTCGCCCTGTCTCTGACGTATCCCGTGGTATTCACGCTTGAGTTTGTCCTGCTCTGCCTTAGGAAAGAACTGTTCCATCACTCTCTCCTTGAATTGGGCCCATGTCAAACCAGCGACCCATTCATCACCTCCTTCTGACTGTGTCAAAGCTAGCCACCAGTTGAGTACATCGCCTTCAAACCTGTAGCACGCCAATCTTGCCTTGAAGGCGGGGTCACATCCCATAGCATTGAAGATTTTCTCAATGTGAGTCAGCCAGCTTTCAGCATCGCTGGGGCTATCAGTCTTTTCAAAAGCTCTAGGACGGAGCTTGTTAAATCGTTCCAACCATACCGCTAGAGTCACTGGGGGAGGAGGAGGAGGAGGTGCCTGATTCTGCGGCTGCTGATTATTCGCAGCTTGGACTTCAGCACGAATGTCATTCCTCAGTTGAGGAAGTAGGGCTTGCATGGCAGCCTGAATCGCAGCATTGAGCTGCTCTTGCTCGCGTGTGAGAACCATCTGACAGTATAACATAAAACATATGATTAACAGTTCAAACATAAAATATATAAAAGAAAAATTTTATGCCAAAATTTCACGAGAAAAATTTTATGCAAAAAAATCTTTGTATGAATGCATGATGCAGTTTTATGAAAACTTTTGATGCTCGAGAGTGAACGCCTTCGGTCAGTTCACTCAAAATAAAAGACATATCGGGGGACGCCTATGGGTCGGTCCCAAATCTAAAAGTTTTGATAAAACACATGCGACTAAATAGGCCAGTCCTGTACCAACCATTACTTAGTCAAAACCCTGTAACAATGACATGTATATGTATGCTTAAAAATGATGAATGCATGAAAACAACTGTCAGTTCTAGGAAGACCGTAGTGACTACCCACTAATCACAGGTCATATTTGAGAGCCTACAGGTCGAAGCCTTGGGCTCTGATACCATAATTGTAACACCCCATTTTGGAAATGGAATATTACGCATATCATGGCGTGTCATCAAAGCATACAAGGATAAATGTCTAAGCATTATTCAACCATAAAAGGAAATACCGGAATCAAACATCGGTATCCCAAAGTAAAGCTCATCACACACAAACATAAATACTGTAAAAGAAAGGACGAAACAATGTCCAAAGCAACTGTATCAAAGTAAAGGAAATGCATTAAGTAAAGAAAGACAGTAAAGCTTCCAATCCATATGCACCTACGTTTGAGATCTACGAGCGTCCCTGAGTACCTGCCGTTTTGGGAACATGAAAAGGAAAACGGCTGAGCAAGACGCTCAGTGCACGGATGTACAATAAAGCATGATATAGGATAAGCATGTAACATATAACAGCGGAAGACTAAGTACTGAGTAAACTGGTTAAGTATCATGAAAACTGGTTTTATAGTTTGAAAAGCCTTATGTTTAACCTGTGAAAACTGTTTTAACATATATATACCATAGCCCATATAGGTCATGAAAAGGTCACGTGCATGAATACTTGGAGGGGTGACCTCATCATGCTGATTAGAGGGGATGCCTCTAATCAATATACTGATTTGGGTAGGAGGGATCAGCTCCTTGTGAAGGGTGCAAGGCACACACCACATTCACCATGATAAACTGAATAAAACATGTAACTAGGATGCACCCATACGCCCCGACTGATATAATAATATGGCCAAACTGAAAAGGGACGCCACGAGCAATCACTCCGCCGTGGGGAAGTCATAACATCGGTGCCTCCAATGCTATGGTTATGGTACCTCCATAACTAGGTGAAACTGGTCATGCTTGTATATGGCTATAGTTTATGCTAAATTAACATAAGCAGTTCAAAACAATAAAACAAATGCTGGGGAAAACAGTTGGCTGCATACGGGGAAATCCTAATAAGGAAGGAATGTCCATACTGAAAGGACGGGAATCCATACCTCAAGTCCAGTGAAATGAACGGAAGAAAGACTCCTACTTCTGGATCACTAACGCTACATGAATACACACGTGTATAAGTATCGATTCACTGATTACGTACTGGGTTCTATGTCTTGTTATAGCTGATTTGGTATGTTTTAGGTCATGGTTCACTGTTTAAAGCCTTAAACTGTGTTTATCTTGTATTTCTGGTTTATCTGATTAAGTATTACTGGTGTTTCATGTATTAATATACTTACTGTATAATAATAAGTAACTTTCCAAAAATAGCAGGTTTCCAAAAATAGAAAGTTTCCAAAAATAGAAAGTTTCCAAAAATAGAAAGTTTCCAAAAATAGAAAGTTACCAAAAATAGAAAGTTTCCAAAAATAGAAAGTTTCCAAAAATAGAAAGTTTCCAAAAATAGAAAGTTTCCAAAAATAGAATTTACTGCCTAAAATAGATTAGTTTCTAAAAATAGAAAGTTTCCAAAAATAGATCAGCTGCCTTAATTAAATAAGTTTCCATATATAGAAGGTTTCCATAATTAGATTAGCTGCCTGAAATAGATTGATTTCCATATATAGAAGGTTTCCATAATTAGATTAGTTACCTTATTTAATTAAGTTTCTATAAATAGAAGTTTCCATAATTAGAATTAAGCTGATTTCGTAAGCTAACATATAAGTCTAAGTGTCATAAGCTTACTACTTAAGTCATATGATATAGTGTATAGTTTAATTATTATTTCATGTATTTTAATTAAACTATAGGTTAAGCATTTTAATTAAAGTGTAACATGTATTAATTAAAATGAAATGAAATACTTAGGTTAAAATGTGTATTATTATTAATAATAATATAACCTAAGTCATGTCTAAATTAATTAATTATAGGCATGTTTTAATAATTAATTAATTATAACTTATAACATAAAATACTTAGGTTAATTTAATGTCATGATAAACTAATAATTAAAATAACCTAAGTCATGATTTAATTAATATTTCATGTTATTAATGAATTATATCCTAAGTTCATGATTCATAAAAATTACATGTAACATAGATCATGATTTTAACCAACGAACCGTGAACCGGGTATGAATTCGACACCGTACCCCGGGCCAAACCCGGGGCACACGTGTCCCCTTGCTGCCGTGGGTCCCACATGAGCCAACCAAGACCAATTGTGGTCTTGGTGGTGGCGGCAATAGCAAACCAAACCCCCCTCGGGTTTGTTTTGCTAGGCGGCTAGAAACAAACACCCCTTTAAATCATTCCTTGATTTTATTTAATACCAAAACATGTTAGATCAATGATTAATTATCTTGTTTTCATAAGAAAAATAATAACATGTTCATGAAAATAATCAAAGATCAAAAGAATTAAAAAGAATTAAAAAGAAGGGTTAGAAAGGTATACCACTATGTAGCTTGGAAAAAGGATGAACAAACACGTATTCTAACACTTGTTTTTAAGATCAAAATCAATCAAACACCCACTTATGGTGGTGTAAGGGTGGCGGCACAATAAGGAGAAAAAGGAGAGGAGAAAACTCTTTTTAGGGTTTTATGTTTATTTCTTAAAAAATGAAAATGAAAACATGTTTTTACTTTTACCCCCCTTAACTTGAAAAGTCCATGGGCTAAGCCCATTTCATGCATGTGTGCCGTGGGTATGGGGGCCCCACATGGGGTACCCGTACCTTTCTCGTGTCCTGATGTTTCGTGTTCGTTCGTGGTTAAACGTGCTCGTGTTTAACATGTTTCTGTTTCTTTTAACGTGTCGTTTATCGTAAACTTAACGCTCGTAAATATATTATAAGTATTTACGTAATTATTTTAGTTAGTATTTTAAATGGTGTTCATGATTTAATTATGTTCACGTGATATATTATTAACTGTTTATCATGGGGTCGTACGTAATCGATACTTGTCATGACATACACGTATGCACTTGCTTGATTATTAGCACATGAATGTGATCAATACTACATGAGGTAAGTTTTAATCTAGAACGTACGATCTTAAGGGCACTATTCATGGTAAAAGCATGCGGGTTTTACACTATATAACTTAATTGCCTTATTATTCACTCAAGTGAAAAACCCCAATTCTCCTAATTATGAAGAATCCTAGATCAGACACGTGGCCGTTCGTGATTGGAGCTGACACGTGTACTCAACCTCTCCCACTCTTCTCCTTCTCTATATATACCCCTCACCCTCTCATAAAACACATAGTAGTCTAGGTGTAGAACTAGGAGTAGGTGTAATCTCAAATAGTAGTGGTAGGATTTAGTTAAGCTTTTAGAAACTGTTATAACATTTTGTAATTGTTTTTTGTTAGATATTTGTAACAAACTTTCTTTTCTTCCATTAATATATCAAAGTTTCACCTTTTTGAACAATCTCATCTCATTTTCGAGCTTATTCTGCCATAAGCTCTTATGTGCTTATGAGTTTATGAACTTTTACAGCTTATTGATCAGTTCATATCAGTTTTCAATTACTTTTATCAAGATTACACTGTCAAGACTTACATTCCTATTCTAGTTCTGCGAATTCCGAGAAAAAGATGTGATAAGTTGTATTAGCTTAAGTCGTCACGTTGATTGGATCTGATAAGCTAGGAGATATTGTTTAGAGACTGTGCAAGTATTAGTTCAGTAAAGGTGTTTTTGGACGTGCCAATGTTCTTGTATCTTATACATGTTCAATGAAGTACTATGTTCTCAAGTTTGTTAAAATTTGATTTTTAGTCAGTTATGAATTTGTTAAATCGGTTATTACTTTTCTTATAAAAATTGAAAGTTTACTTTTAACTGTTCCAATCTCATTACCTTACTGTTTTACAAGATTGAGCTCAAAAGCTTGAACAACTTATGTGATTAATAGTTTTCAAGAGAAATTTAAGTTCTTTTTGTTGAAATGTTACATTCTTTGTTTCTAAGTTTTGTTTTTTATAATAAGGATCCAATAGGAAGGAAGTAGTATCATTTCTGTGTGAGTTTTTTCTAACAATTGGCAGGGATATTTAAAAAGCTGATAGCAACTTATCAGTTCGTAAGACTGTTCTTATCGAGATTAAGATGATGGTTATGATGTCCTCTGTCTCGATGCCCTGTTTCATAGAGATTAGAGGATTCATCAGTTTTTTTATCAATCATAGCTGAGATCTCCATCAGCGGACAACTCCGAATGAAAGAGGTGGTTATAGCTCAGTGGAATTTCCTCAGTTCTCGTTCCAGTTTAGTAGCTTAAACTCCATCAGCGGACATGCCTGGAAGTTAATGGTCAAGCTCATTTCATTTCTCTGCAAGTGCTAGTGTAATAGTGTAGTGTAGATTCTTGCTGCAATATACTTTAAATGCTTGTTGTATGTGACTAAATTTCTGTTTGATGTTTTTTGCATTCGTTTGATGGATATGGCTTCTTAGATTTCTGTGCAATTTTATAACTAGTGTTTGGTTTGGTAGTTTAAGAAGTTTGATCTTAATTTTATCTTTGGAACTACTAGTAGACCTTGAGATAAACTTGTTTTGTTGTAAGAAGGTATTGAGATTATAGACAATGACAGAATTTTAGGAGTTGAAGTGATATAGATCAGAGGTTTTTTTAAGCAGCTTTTGAAAAAATATCATATTGGTATAGAGGTTTTCTTATTAACTAAAATTGTAGACGTAAAGTGTTAAAGTGAACTGATCTTTTATTAATAGTTGATGAGATTAGTGTTTTATGTAGCGTTGAGTTGTAACTAGATAAAATCTCAATAAGTAAATAGGATATCACAATGATTCGATGATGAGAGCTATTGGTGTTATTGGATAGTCTTTTATATTGGAGTTTGGCTAGTGTGCAAATTTAATCCTTGATGTTGCATAGGTGCATTGTAGTGATACTCCTTAGTTAGATAGACAGTTAAAATGTTAGCCTCGAGTTAGTTGGATAATTTCACTCATAGTCCCGTGTAGGTAGCTAGTTTGTTAGCTTTGTTTCATTCTTTTTTTTGTCAAAATCAAGTTGATAGGTTTAATGGATCTATTAGTAGTGAGTTAGTTAATTGGGTTTCCTTACTTGGGCTTAGTTGTAGTACTTGTAGATGTTAGCAGAATAGTTTGTAAGGCTATTAATTTTGAATTTAGTTTTAGCGGTAAGATCATTTAGATAATATTAGGATAATTGGAGTGTTAAGTTTAGTTTAAGCCCGTAGACATTGTAGCAATATTATGTTCATAAGTTTACCTAGTTTTGCGTGCATGATTTTATTTTTATTTTTTTAATTTGTAGAAATAATGTTACTTGTAGAATAAATTTATGCTTTACATTCTTATTTCGTGCAACTTGTTTTAGCATAGTACGTATTAAGTAGATACTTTTACATTTTTTTACATGGTTTGTGCAAGTAGTATAAAATACCATATCAATATTTTTAACCAAAAACAATTAAGTTTAACTTGAGACCCGATTTCAATTCGATAAGACACCGAGAAAAACGAACTTGTAAAAAGATATATATTAAATGGCGCCGCTGCCGGTTCTTTTCGTGAAGATTGACGGTTTCTAGTGAGGCGTATTGGATTTTGGAGTCCGTTCACGTTGTGAACGTTATTTTTGTTAAATCAAAAACATAAAAAAAATCAAAAACATAAAAAATAAAAAATCATAAAAATCAATTCTTTTCCTAAAGAATTGAACCAAAAAAATAAAAAATACAAAAGTAATCTTTTTCCTAAAAGATTACACAAAAAATATATTGTATATATTATATTCACTCGTTTTTACGTACATATTATATTTTCTTAAAAAATCAAATAAATACAAAAATATTTTCTCTATATTATTATATGTAAAAAAGTATACGTGGATACGAACAACCAAGTTGCCTACTTCCATAAGTATTGCATTGCAATACACCGTTTGTGGCGGCGCTCCGGTGCCACTTACGTGTATCGATTAAATTTAATTAAGGCACAATAGATAATTATTGCAATCTACTTGAACTTGAGAAAGAGGCCACTGTGTGGGGGGTATAAGGCGAGTGTATTTCACATTCTAAAGAAGCAAGATCTTAAGTGCTACGTGCCGCCTCGTTTCTCCGCTTCCTTGTGGGTCTTTCGAAGGTGATAGTAGTGAGTGGGGTGCCACTAAATTAGTACTACATATCTATATACTTTCTTTTGGATATTAATTATTGAACCTCGAGAGAGATAATCTATTCTCTTTCAAAGTCTACCGAGAGCTTCTCTCTCATTCCTCGTGTTTATTTACACGTGTACGCGCACACGCGTAAACATACCATTTGGTGTATTACTTCCTTCCCCGAGGAAGAGTTAAACGTCGTTCACTTGTATATACATTCGGTCACCTTGCTACACATGGATACTTGTTCTATGTGGGAGATTTTACATCAACAAACCGCCGACGCTAACTATTCGCCTTGTTCGAATTGTGGTGGTCCACGTGATACTTATTTATGTGCTTAAAACAATGACCATTGTGGGGAGGGTTATGTTTATAATAAAACCGAGAACCCTAATTTTTAACCTAACTTTCAAATGGACTACACTTGTAATGACTATATGGGATATTCCGGTTTTTCATCACAACTTTCACCATCATTTCAAGAGCAAAACTTTAATAGGCCATCTCAAAACCAAGAATTTTCCAGTTATGGAGGCTTTCAAAATGATGAAAATTTTCAATACTATAATCAAGATACTTTTCAAAATCAAGGATTTTCACATCATGAGGGTTTTCAAAATGAAGGGAATTTTCAAGGTTATAATCATGAGAACTTTTATAATCAAGGCTCTTTTCAAACCTATCATCCACCTAATTATGGAAATCCACCTCCACCCTATTCTTCGACTTACATGTGCGAGTTTTGTGGAAAAGAACCCCATTATGGTTATGATTGTCGACCAAGGGATCCGCCTTCCTATGAACTTAATATTTTCAATGAGCTTCGTTCTTTACTTGAGCAAATGAAAAGGTCGACCTACGACATTTCTAAGGAGCTTAATAGTAAGAAAGACATGAGCCTCGAGGAAATGAAAGAAGAGAGGTGGCGGATAAGGGAGGAACTTAAGTTTCTTGATGATGATGCAATGGATAAGCGATATAATCACACGGAAATTAGTGATGAAAATCGTGAAGCGTTAGACATTCAATATCTTCACCTCAAGAAAGATTTAGCTAATTTACTCGCCGAGATTGATAAAAAGTAAGGTGAACGCATAGAAGAAGAATATCTTGCTACTCGTGCGCGATGCCTTATCGATTCTTATATGACGATGATGACAAACCTTCGATTTGTATGACGCTTAATGATGACACACCTTCATCACCTTTACCTCACATGGAACCCAACAACTCTTTAACCATGGGGAACGAGCCTCTTAGCACTAATACAAACACCGATTCGGATGAACTAACCGCCTCTAGTGTTGAGAACCTTATCCTAATCCAAGAGAGCTTGAGGGTGTTTCCAATGAACTATGCGATAAATTTTGTATTGATACCTCTTCTCCTCATGATCACATTGATATTTCCTCCCATGATGACATTTATGCTACTACTAGTGATTTTGGTGATTTCGATCTTGATGAATTGTTCAAAGAAAGGGATAATGGTATTGAGGATGAGTTTTTGCAAGACTTGCCACAAATAGAGGATGATGATTGTGATTCTAGTGAAGCATCTTATGATATATCATCCGATGACTTTTCATGTCAAGATGACCTTCCTAATTTGGATGAAGATGTTGCTCCTATAGAAGAAGTGGAAGATATTCATATTCGTGAGGTTTTATCAAACGTTTATCTTCTTATCTCCTCGATTGAAGCATTGAATGCAACTCTTAATGATGAGTCCATAGAAGAAGAATCTTTCATTGATATTTCTTCACCGGTTTTTGAGGTTGCACCTATTGACTTTCATGATTATATCATCCCTTTGAGTGATTCTCTCCTTAATACACTTTCTTTTGAACCTTATATTCCCACCCTTCCACCCTTGAAGTTGGTTATTGATGAAGAGAATCCTATACTCTTAGAGATTGATCCCTTTTCACCTAAGGCACCTTTAGAACCTAAAACCTTTGATATGGACTCTCTTATGGATATTGATGCCATCATAGAGGCTAATCTTGCTAACATTAATATTGAGGTCGATGATAGTGCCTCTAATTGGGAATAGGATATTCGTCTTAGTGAGAACTTGCTTTTTGGGAACATCGAGCCTACACTTCCTCCACAAGACACTATTACTCTTGATCCTCCTTTCAGTATGACTTTTATGGAGGATTTCCCACCTTTTGATGATGATGAGGAGCACCACATGGATATAATTGTTATGAATGTTTGATTCCTACACCTTCATTGTCTCATGGTGCTTTGATATCTAAAGGGGAATCTCATATGGTTGATACGAGCTCATCTTCTTATTTTCCTATGAAGGGAAAGGTATTTGATCCTGGGATCTGTATGTTTGGGAAATTTTGGTTTTCATCTACTCCACTTGCGAGTGTGACTTCTATTGATATGGGATTCTCGTATGAGCTTACTTTGTTGATGCTACCTACTTTGGAGTTGGTCATGTGTAGAGATGGGAACTATGTATTTTATCTTGGTGTGATTTCTATATGAGAGCTTTTCTATGTTGGACAAACTTGAGACACGTTGGTCCGGTCCATTTATCGAGGCGGATATTGTAAATCTCATAGTAAATGGTAACATGCTATGTTTGATTGTATCATGTGAGATGTGCTTCAAAGTGGTAACCTTTATTCTCCATGATGGTTTCCCCAAGGACAACCTAATTCGGGGCCGAGTCGAGCTAGATACTTAGGGTATAAAATCAAGCATTGAATAACTAGGGTTAGA
Source organism: Glebionis coronaria (assembly GCA_025667525.1). Classification (NCBI taxonomy): domain Eukaryota; kingdom Viridiplantae; phylum Streptophyta; class Magnoliopsida; order Asterales; family Asteraceae; genus Glebionis; species Glebionis coronaria. Next base: position 214,443,042 of record CM046877.1, on the reverse strand, counting down.
TTTCTTAGATATTTTCCATCAATAAAAGGGTGACATAGTAGAGTTGAAGTGGAGGGGTGGCCTTTCTTCGTCTTTGGGTGTTTGTTTCAAGGGTTGCTCTCTCTGATTTCATTCATGGAGCTTATGGAGGAGGCCCGTGTTTCCGGTTCACTTCGATTAGTTTTTGCTATTGTGATATTCAACACTTGTGTTTAAAATGAATTCACTTTAGTTGTCTCTTCCTTAGCTCGAGCTAAACAAAGTAATCAATGTCATAAGTGTAGGGGATTTCACTCCAATACTCTTGAACACTGAGAACAATGTTTACCTTAAGTGTAGGGGGATCTTCTATCGAAGTGACCTTACCTAGAACATTGCCTTGCCTTCATGATAATTGGGAAATTAATTTTTCAAACAATTTTCAAATTTTTGATCTACTTTGGTCACAAAAATATGCATTCATAATTTTTGCATTAATCATTTTTCAATTTGCATAACACATTTGCATTGTATATATTTCTTCTTTTATTTTTCATCAAAAATATATAAAAAGAAAAAATATATATAATAAAGGATATAGTTTAACAAATTTAGAAGTCTTTGACATATTAGGCCCGCCATGAATATTTTGACTCATCCCGAGTTTGCTTATTCAAGCTTACTCTAGCTAGTATCCTTAACCACGTAGACCCTTATTAGGTTATTAGGCTAAGCATCCACGAGTCTCATTATATGAGATTTTAAACTGTGGAGAACGAGAGATGATAGAGTTTGAAGTAAGTGTAAAGGGCTGGATAAACCACATATTAACTACTTGTGGCTTTTATATCCCCTTTCTTAACCTTTACTTTTCTCGTCAGCATGTATATATTGTTAATAAATAATCAAGAACGGTTTAGTCGGTTTGTAGTCTCTTCTGCATTTTAACTAATCATTCGTGGTTGGTATAAGTACGTCTTAAGATTCTAAGTTAGAATGTTTTATGTGTAATAGACTTATGTCATGCTTAATACTTAGCGGGTGTTTTTCCTTTTATTCTTTTTCTTTTATTTGTGAGGAATAATGAAAAATAAGAGCGGCTAATAAAAAAATGAGTGGCTAAAAAAAAAAGAAAAAAAGAAAATAATTATACAAGACTCCCTAGAGGGGCAGTGAAGTGTTAATTATAGTAGCTAGTAAATTCCAATATTACTCTCACAAGGGTTGCAGGGATTTAATAGTTTCTCCAATCCAATATTACCTTGACGGGTTGCGGGATTGAAGATCCAAGGACTTAAAAAGGCGGCGGATATAAAATATTGCATGAGTTTTATTTTTATTTTCTTAGCGAGTGATTAGCTACTTATTAATGCATGACATAAGGATCTTATACATAAGGCGAACTACTTATTATTTTGGGTCGGACTTATATCAATTGTGGGCGGTTTTTCAAGTAATGGATAAGATGGTTACTTAGGATTAAGGTCGTGCTTCCTTATTTTCAGATTTTACATTTCTTATATTTCACGGTTTAAATAATGACAAATTTGCTCTCACGCAACTTGCTCAAATAATAACCGGTCTTAGAGGCAAAATAAGTGGGGGTATAATGGTAACACGATTGTTTTTTATGAATAAGTCGATGCACTTTCACTTATGAATAAAAATGCTCTCATTTTTAAGCTTGGTATGGGGAAAGTGAAACTTGAGGATGATAAGTATTCATGGTACCAAAGCCCTAATCAAAGTCACTAATTTCTTTATGAGTTATTTCCATCAAATCATTTCAATAAAAATCAAAAATAAATAAATAGAGTTTATATTTTGCATTGGATTCCTAAGAATAAAAAATCATGCATCATGTAGCATATTATATTATATTAAATCATAAAATGGCCAAGGTGAATTAATTATGCGAAAAGTGTAATTTAGAGCTTTAAAATACTGTATTGCATGAGGCCATGGGAATGGTCAAGTGGAGGGGAGTTATATTTATAACTTAAAAACCACTTAAAACACGGACAAATACACTATATTATAACTATAATAAAAGATGGGAAATTTCGTAACTAAAAAATATAAAATAAAATAAATATAACACCCCTCACATATCATTTTGACGGTTTCCTTCCAACGGATCTGATAAATAAACCACCGCCCACACACACTAATTGATCATCAAACCATTTGTGCCCCCCCCCCCCCAATCAGAATTACGCGTGTATGGTGTATTTGTGTGTTTCAGGCAAAACAGTTACAAAAGGAAGAAAACACGAGCTTTCATGGTTTTATTCGAAGAAAAGACGAGGAAAAAGACAAAAGACGCTAACACGGTTCAAAGTTGCCAATGATATGGACATTCAAGGACTTAATTGGAAGCTTGTCAAAGTTTATTATGAAGAAACACAATCTGTCAAAAGAAGGAAACAATAAGGACTATTATTACCATTTTTGAAATTAATACAACAGCTGGACCAATCAAGTTGTTAGATTGCGTATTACATGGATCAATGACTTCAGCCATTAACAAATCTATCAATGGATATGATCTGTGTGAGCTCTTCTTAGCCAACCACCTTAATCCACGTCATACTTTTGTTCAAGACCAAATCAAGGACGGAATAACGCGTTTAAAAAGATGGAACAAGAAGCAAAGTTGATCGGTTTAACATCTTCTACAAGCCTATATAACTCAATTGCCTTATTATTCACTTAAGAGAAAAACCCCAATTCTCCTAATTATGAAGAACCCTAGATCGGACACATGGCCGTTCGTGATTGGAGCTGACACATGTACTCAACCTCTCCCACTCTTCTCCTTCTCTATATATACCCCTCACCCTCTCATAAAACACACAGTAGTCTAGGTGTAGAACTAGGAGTAGGTGTAATCTCACATAGTAGTGATATGATTTAGTTAAGCTTTTAGAAACTGTTATAACATTTTGTAACCGTATTTTGTTAGATATTTGTAACAAACTTTCTTTTCTACCATTAATACATCAAAGTTTTACCTTTTTGAACAATCTCATCTCCTTTCCAGTTTATTCTGCCATAAGCTCTTATAAGCTTATGAGTTTATGAACTTTTACAGCTTATTGATCAGTTCATATCAGTTTTCAATTACTTTTATCAAGATTACACTATCAAGACTTACATTCCTATTCTAGTTCTACGAATTCCGAGAAGAAGCTGTGATAAGTTGTATTAGCTTAAGTTGTCACGTTGATTGGATCTGATAAGCCAGGAGATAGTGTTTAGAGACCTGTGCAAGTTTTAGTTCAATAAAGGTGTTTTTGGATGTGCCAATGTTCTTGCATCTTATACATATTCAATGAAGTACTCTGTTCTCAGGTTTGTTAAAATTTAATTTTTAGTCAGTTACGAATTTGTTAAATCGGTTATTACTTTTCTGATAAAAAATCATTACCTTACTGTTTTACAAGATTGAGCTCATATGCTTGAACAACTTATGTGATTAATAGTTTTCAAGAGAAATTTAAGTTCTTTTTGTTGAAATGTTACATTCTTTGTTTCTAAGTTTTGTTTTTTATAATAAGGATCCAGTAGGAATGAAGTAGTATCATTTCTATGTGAGTTTTGTTAACAATTGGCAGGGATATTTGAAAAGCTGATAGCAGCTTATCATTTCGTAAGACTGTTCTTATCAAGATTAAGATGCTGGTTATGATGTCCTCTGTCTCGATGCCCTGTTTCGTAGAGATTAGAGGATTCGTCAGTTTTTTTATCAATCATAGCTGAGATGTCCATCAACGGACAACCTTGAATGAAAGAGGTGGTTATAGCTCAGTAGAAGTTCCTCAGTTCTCGTTCCAGTTCAGTAGCTTAAACTCCATCAACGGACAGGCCTGGAAGTTAATGGTCAAGCTCATTTCATTTTTCTGCAAGTGCTAGTGTAATAGTGTAGTGTATATTCTTGCTGCAATATACTTTAAATGCTTGTTGTATGTGACTGAATTTCTGTTTGGCGTTTTCTGCATTCGTTTGATTGATACGGCTTCCTAGATTTCTGTGCAATTTTATAACTAGTGTTTGGTTAGGCAGTTTAAGAAGTTTGATCTTAATTTTTATCTTTGGAATTACTAGTAGACCTTGAGATAAACTTGTTTTGTTGTAAGAAGGTATTGAGATTATAGATAGTGAATGAATTTTAGGAGTTGAAGTGATATAGATTAGAGGCTTTTTTAAGCAGCTTTTGCAAAAATATCATATTGATATAGAGGTTTTCTTATTAACTGAAATTGTAGACGTAAAGTGTTAAAGTGAACTGATATTTTATTAATAGTTGATGAGATTAGTGTTTTATGTAGTGTTGAGTTGTAACTAGATAAAATCTCAATAAGTAAATAGGATATCGACTATCACAAAGATTCGATGATGAGAGCTATTGGTTTTATTGGATAGTCTTTAATATTAGAGTTTGGCTAGTGCGCAAACTTAATCCCTGATGTTGCATAGGTGCATTGTAGTGATAGTCCTTAGTTAGATAGACAGTTAAAGTGTTAGCCTCGAGTTAGTTGGATAATTGCACTCATAGTCCCGTGTAGGTAGCTATTGTTAGCATTGTTTCATTCATTTTTTTTCGTCAAAATCAAGTTGATAGGTTTAATGGATCTATTAGTAGTGGGTTAGTTAATTGGGTTTCCTTACTTGGGATTAGTTGTAGTACTTGTAAGGCTGTTAATTTTGAATTTAGTTTTAGTGGTAAGATCATTTAGATAATGTTAGGGTTATTGGAGTGTTAAGTTTAGTTTAAGCACGCAGCCGTTGTAGCAATATTATGTTCATAGTTTTACCTAGTTTTACGTACATGATTTTATTTTATGTTTTTTTTTTAAATTTGTAGAAATAATGTTACTTGTAGAATAAATTTGTGCTTTACATTTTTATTTCGTGCAACTTGTTTTAGCATAGTACGTATTAAGTAGATATTTTTACATTTTTTTACATGCTTTGTGTGCAAGTAGTATAAAATACCATATCAATCTTTTTAACCAAAAACAATTAAGTTTAACTTGACACCCGATTTCAATTCGATAAGACTCCGAGAAAAACTAACTTATAAAAAGACAAATATTACATCACCTAATCTTTTTGGCCTGCAATGGTCAAAGTGGGTATAGTTCAAACTCCTTGTTAACCTTTCTAAGTTTTTATCAGCTTATGAGACCTGTTGGATTATTACTTGCTCTTGCTGTTTGAATATAGTGTTTTTGGTGATTTAAGTATGATTTGATAGTTGTAGGATAGAGTGGAAGAGATTAGGGTTAAGTATCTTTGAGTATTTGAGGTTGGTAGATTTAAAAGGGTGTTTGGTTTAGTTTGGATAAACATTTGGGTGAAAAAAGTGTGAGTTGAACTGGCCTACACAGCCGTGGTAGGACTAGATTAGTTGAGTTTTGATCTTTGAAATCAAGTTTTGGTGTAAATTTATCAAACTGCATTTTTTAAAATCTGTCTAAGTTTTATTTTTGTTGCTGTCTGAGTTTGATTCCTTGTTATCTTTGTTGTTTCTTTTATATGGAATAATGGTTCCAGGTACATGCTGTTAAGATCTATGATTAAGAGCTAAGAATTGCATTTTGTGCCTTGTAACTAAGTCATACTCATCAGCCCTAGTTACTTGTTCATTTTTGAGTTTAGATTCTTGCAACCTAGGAATTTGTTAGGACTTGTGTTTCATTAGAACTGTTTATCCTTTTGTTGGTGTTTTGTTAGCCTATCATTAAGTTTTTGTTGCTCAAAATTGGGTCAACAGCCAAGTGCATCAGCAAAAGAACCTAGTTTCACTGTTTGTACATGACAGCATGTTGTAGGACCTTAAGTTTTGGTCTTTGAGGTTTAATATCTGGTACAAGGTTAGATTTAGGTTATTTTATTCTCTCCTTATCTGGTATAAAAGGTTTAAGAAGTTTTGGGAGGTCTAAACAAGCCAAACAACTCATTGTTGGTGCACTTTGCATCAAGCAAAGTGCATAGGCTGCTGTAGTTTTATATACAGTGGGGTGAATTTGATGTCTTGGTGAATGAACTTAAGCCCTTAGTTAGGTTTTAGGGTAGTTTAGTTGTGCCATTTTTGGTCTTAGACTTAGGGTCATATTTGGTTGCTCAAATAGCTAGATAAGCTCACTGTCATAATAGCAAAAGACCACTAGACCACTCATTTTTGTGTAACAGTGATTGAAGTTTGTGTGATTAGGTGTTTGTTTGTGCTTTCTTAGTTGTTATTTGTGTATTTCTTCACTCCTCACAACCAAACTAGTTGTAAGGGTGCCCAATTGCCCCAAAAACAGCAAATCAAACTCCAAATACTAAAAGTTTGACCAAAAAAGTCAAACAAACCAATTGTTTTTGTCGTTTTGTGACAAATTTTACTTTTTTTATATTTTTCATTTTTCCTTAATAGAATACATTAAAATAGGATTTTAGAAAAAAGTTTCATATTTTCATCTTTTTATTCAATTTTTTATGATTATCTTAGTATAAAAATAGATTTTAGCCATTTAAAAATAGATTTATTTGTTCAAAAAATTTTGAAAAATAATTTTTAGTGTTTATTAATTATATTTGAGGTTTACAAGTAATAAAATATTGGTTTGGCCTTTTTCTTGATTTACTTAATTTTTAGGGCTTTAATTAGCATTTAAAAATTAATTATTAATTAATTAAAAAGGTTTCGACAATTTTTCTTGTTTTGTAGACCCTTAATATATTTTTAGGAACTTAAATTAATTTTTTGGGATTTTTTAGATTACTTTTAATTTTCGTCACGTTTTTGATTTTACGTTTTAAACGCCGTAGTGTAATTTTTAGCATAATTCGTCTTACTTTTCCAGCCTTTCCCTCTCACAAGCGTAACTAATCCAAGCATTGTTTTATATTATTGGCACCTAATTCACACATCTCCGCCGAGAACGAGCTCGCATTTATCGGTTTTACGGTTTTCCTAAATCGTAATACTTAATACTTGCCGTTTATATTCCTTTTTCCTAAAAGGGTATAAAAATACATACATCAATTTTTGGCGCCGCTAACGGGGAGTTGTTTTTAGAGCCATTATATTTTCGTGTTTGTGTGAGTAGTACGTTTTTGTTTTTATTTTTGGAAAGCGTAAATATCGTACATACACGTTTTTATTTTTTCTACTATAAATAAATATCCAAATAAATCGTGTTAAATTGTTCCTCAATTAACACACAAATCTTTTTCATTTTATAGTTTTTGTTTTCTTTTTGTGAATAATATATTGTATTAAGTATCACAATTAATAAACAATATTTATCCAAATACGCGAGAAATTGCACCTTAATAGTGGGCGTTCCGGTCATTATTAAGCGTATCGAATTCAAACAAAAATCAAATGAAAAATAGATAAATACTCTTAGTTGATTTAACCTCAATTGATACAAACTATAAGGTGGGTATAAGGCGGGTGTTATAAAATACACCCTAAAGAAAAAGGCTCTTAAGTGCTTCGCGCCGCCTCGTTTCTTCGCTTGCTTGTGCGTATCGATTTAGTGACGATTAATTAAGGGTTTGTCATTCAAGTATTAATACATCTATTTTTGTGAGTTTACATTATTGAACCCTCAAAACGTTTTGGCGTTTCGCCAACGTTTCATAGTCGAGGAAGGCTTTCACTTCACGTGATTACTTTCATTCCTCCTTGGATTCATTAATCGAGACCTTTGATTAGTGGATAAATTTTTTAGATTATTTCTACGTAATACACCAAAAATCCAAAAAAAAATTAAAACAATCAAAAACCAAAAAAAAAACGTTAAAAACCCCAAAAAGAATCTTCTTTGCTACCGCCCATTTCTACGTTAGTGCATGCGCACTCGATCGAAGGATTATTCTAATTCTAGCGACGTTTCGAATCGACGCAATCGAAATCGAAGGAATCGACGACGAAGACGAACTTTAGAAACCGACGTTCCTAATATCGTTGTCAAAACCGTAGACGAGATGGCCGACAATCGTTCGATGATGAAATTGCTCCAAGCACCCACCGAGGGTTATGGAGACGCGATCGTTATTACCGCAATCGAAGCGGAGAATTTTGAGATTAAAATCCGAATGCTATCGTTGATTCAAGCAACGAAGTTTAGAGGTCGTGAGACGGATAATCCTCACGATCACATGTGGAATTTTGATCGTCTTTTGGCCACGAGCAAGTTTAAGAACGTTGACACCGATGTCGTTAAGCTTATGCTTTTTTCGTACTCGCTCGATGGTGCCGCCAGGGATTGGTACGAGAAAGAGCCACCTAATTCCATAATTACGTGGAAGGATCTCGTTTCCAAATTCGTTAATCATTTTTTCCCGCCGTCTAAGACCACGTTTTTCAAAAACGAGATCACGAGGTTCGAACGAAAGCCGAATGATTCGTTTAGAGACGCGTGTGATCGTTTTAAGGAATTGCTTAGGCAATGTCCTCACCATGGATTTTCCAAGTTACACCAAATCGACACTTCTTATAACGGACTTAATTTTCAAGAGCAAGATTCGTTAAATTCCGCCACCGGTGGCAATTTTTTGTGTAAAACTCTGAAAGACGCTTTAATGTTTATCGAAAATCGATCAAAGGTTTTCCAACTCTGTAGCACACCGAATGTTGCCAATGTCGCCAATATTAGTAATTCTAATCGCGATATTAAGAGGGTTGATGCAAAAGTCGATAAGTTGACGAATGTCTTTACGTCGTTCTTAATCAAGATGCAAAAGAAAGACGCTCCCGCTACGGTGAAAGTGGTTAAGTCTTCGTGTACGTTGCGTGGTGGACCTCATAATTATTACGAGTGTGCGGCTACGGATGGCCAAACGTCGAGTGTAAACGCGTTAAACAACTATTTTCAAAATCAAAATAACGCGGGTCCATCACAAGGAAATTATCAAGGCAATAATTTTAATCAAAACCGAAACAATTTTCAAGAGAATAAATCAAGGAAAATTTTCGAATCAAGGTCGTAATTTAGGTTGGCAAAATCGAGATAACAACAACAATCAAAAATCGAGTTTTTCAAACAACGCTAATCAAGGAAACAGTTTTCAAGAGAATTTTCAAAGAAATAATCAAAACCAAGGGAACTTTAATTCTAATCAAAATAGTTCGTTAAACGAGTTTCAAGATTACATGAAAACGAATGAGGCTAATATGAGACGATTAGAGGGACAAATTGGTACTTTGAAAAACGAATTTCCACTACATTGAGAAATCAAACACTAAAATTGAACAATGACAAATTGACATAAAAAAGATGTTTTCGGCCATAATGAACAAGCCTTCGGGTTCATCATCGACTACGTTACCTAGTGACACCGTACCAAATCCGAAGGAACAAGTCAAAGCCGCCTCGTCTAGTGGAAAGGGTCGTATGATTACCCCTAACCTTGATAATTTTAGAGATGTGCCTTCATCTCGACCCTCGAGTTCTAAAACGCCTTCATGTTCTAAAATCGAGGGGATGAACGTGTTGACAAAGGAAAATAGTGCAAACCCTCGTATACCTCAAATTCCATCCACGGTTCAAAAAGAGAGTTTTATCGACCTTACGAAAGTAACCCTTGAGGAAACTTGTGCTTCGATTCATCTTAAAAAGCCTAAAAGGCATATGCCGAGAAGGGAAGAAGATCCGGGCCAATTTCTTTTACCTTGTTATTTTCCCGATATTGAGGGATGTATATCACTTTCCGATTTAGGTGTTAGCATCAATCTCATACCTCATTCTCTTTGGAAATTGATGAGATTGCCTAATCTTACCCCCACTGATGAGATGGCATTTATACATGATCTCATCGTTCTTTTCGGGCTTTAAATGCATAAAATGTCATAAATATACCATATATATGCTTGTATTTGTTTACTTGTGTGTTTTAGGTATGGATATCGTGAAAAAGACAAAAGATATCAAGAAACAAGGAAAAACAGACACGAGAAACGAAGCCGTACAAAGAACCGGGCCCTAGTTATGGATTTCTCAAAGAAAAACCCTTGAAGACTTGAATATGTATAAGATTGATCCCTCATTTATGAAGAAATGACCCTTAATACCCTTGTATATTCATAATTACAAGTTTGGTCCCTTAAGTTTGTCAAAATTACAAAAAGGTCCTTCAACTTTGAAGATTTGGCAAGTTTAGTCCCTCAACAATTCTAAATTGTCAACAATGGTCCCTCATGAAGTAAAAGATACATTGAAGACCTTCAAAGATGAGAAATGTCCAAGATCAGTCCTCAAACTATGCAAAAATGGCAAAAACAACCCTTGAAAACCTTTTGCCAAAGTTTTATGGCAAAAGTGTGAAATCATAAACTTTATTAACAAAGGATATGAGTTTGTTGGCTGAATAAACACGTTTTTCCATCTTTTTCAAAACACAAGGACCAAAGGTCAGCATATGAAACTTTCAAATGCGAAAATGCGCCAAACAACTCCACTTCCACAAAAAACGGATCAAACATATTACTGTTACCCTTCTTCACCCCCAGATTTTACTTCACTTAAACAAAGGGTTAATTCCAATTACCCTGGCACACGTTTGATTCACACACCCTAAAACCCATCCCACACCAGAAACTCTCAATCCCACTCACCAAAAGGCCCCACCCATTCACACGTCAACCAATCACAATCCAACTTCCTCTACAAGGAATGACATGTGGCCAAATCAACAGCCCACACTCATTACTTGGCCCCAGATCTAAAATGAACGAATTGGATGCATTTTAACAGCTCATCAACAAAATTAGTCTAGAAGATTCAATGGGCATTTTAGGGACTTTGTAGCTAGGGTTTTCATTGTAATCTCAGCCCTTGTGGCCTATATAAGGACTCCTCAACCTGTGAGAGAGCCTTGTTCCAGTTTTACTCTTTAAACATTATAATTCCTTTTTAAAATTTATAAAATTTGGTATTTTAAGAAAATTGTAATTCCTTTTTATGTTTTTGAAAGTTGGTGTTGTTTAAGGGTAATTCTGAGTTCCATTTGATGTTATAAAGGTGCTTTGATCTTGTGGTTAAAGCACGTTTATGTTTGGTAAGGTTTTCAAGTTTGAAATAAGCTTGAAAATAGTCATCTGTTTTTTATATTTATCTTGTACTAACCCTTATCCAAAAGCTATAAGCCCTTGCAAGCTTGTTGACACCAAGCTAGTGAAGGTTTATCAACCTTTGGATAGGTTGTTTGCTGCTTGTGTTGAAGAAATCAAGCCCTTGAGGTTCTGCTTTGAACCATCAACCAAGGCACATATCATCTTCTTTGTTCAAGGACCTTGGTCACTCTCTAGTTGTTGAGAGTGGTCCAAGGAGCATAGTTGTTCCCTCTAGGAAGTTATGGGGGATAGGTATAAGCTCTTTTTAAGTTTCCTCTAAAAAATTTCATGTTTATGTCTGATATGAAGTTTTCCATGTGATTTGATGCTCTGGTGTTTGTGCTTTGTGTTTTATAGTTGTTATCTGTTAGTTGTCACCTAGTTGAGGTAATTGAACCTTAAAATTAGTAGGTTGTTTGATTGAATAAAAAGTTTGTTTGAAAAAGGACTAAAACAAGGCTGTTTGGGATTTTGGGATCATAAGGCCTTGTGGCCTTGTGACCTTGGTTCTTAGGGCTTGGGGAGTCTAAACTAGTCATATGCAACAAGTTTTGGTCATTGGTTAAGGCTCAAGTGGTTTGGTTAAGGTTTTCAAAGTTTTGGAAAAATCTGATAAAAGTGGTTTGAAATTGGTCAAACACATCAGATCCAATAAATTCTTTGTTTGTTGAATCTAAGGTCTGAAATCTGGTTTGGGAAGAGTTTAGGTGATAAGCAATCTGTGCAGTATCTGTTTGTTGAATTTGGTGGCTTATTGTGGGTGCTAGAGCTTATCAAAGTTGGCTGAAGTGGTCATTTGCATCAATAAAGTGACCACCTCAATTTTGCCTTGCATTTTGTTATCTAGTGTATGCCCTGCTTGTTTGTTGCTTGGAACTTGTTTTTGTGCTGCTTGTGAGACAATTTGGCTATTTGGTTTGTTTATTTGAGTGCTTATAAGCTAACTGGCTTATTGGCCTAATTTGTCCAAAATCTGTTGTCATTTGGTCAACTGACCACTTGATTCACAAGGACTCTACCTTGAGTTCTTCACAAAAGTTACTTAAAACAAGGTTATAAACAATCCCTGAGCTTTTGGTTAATTTTGGTGGACTTTGACTTTTGGTCAAATAAGCACAATTTGGCTTATTATTTAGAACTGCTTATTGGTACATGCAACAACTTGGCTTTTGTAATAGGTGCCATTTTTCTCAGCGAAATATCAAATCTGGAAAGTTACAAGTCCTTAGGTTAAGCTTTTGCTAGAAAACTAGCTTATTTTGCTTTTTCAGCCAGCTTATTTGCTCCTACAGCTTATTCTACTTGGCTTTTTGTGAATTTTATGATTGATTATTCTTAGTTAAGCTATTTGTGAGCTTTTTAAAAAAGAATCAGCTTCTGAAACGCCCTAGAACTCTAACCCGACTATTTTGTCCTTTAGTGAAATTTTGCTTTGCTTATTTTTGGCTTATTTGGTTTGCTTTTTCAAAATTTATTTTCACAAATCTTTTAGACATCTCAAAAGAAGGTTTTGTGTCTAATCGGAGCTTATGGCATTGGCTTATTGCTTAATGGGCTTATTGGCCCAATAAGGATAAGCTGTTGACCTTTTAAGCTGTGATAAGCTCAAAACCAGCTTTTGGGCCTTCAGACTTTTGTGTTTAGAATTAAATTTTGAGTCAGATAGGGCTTTTTCAGGTCATTTGGGCTTAGTTGATGTTTTTGGGCCAAAAAGCCCATTAGATTGGACTGTTTTCTATTTTAGCCCATTTGGGGGCCTATTAGGGGTATTTTGGTAATTTCACTTTCATTTTCTGTTTATTTAGGTTAAACTAAACTAGTTTGCAAGTTTTTAGAATTTTTTATAATTTTTGGATTTTTAATATTATTTTAATATATTTTATTATTTAATTTCAATTTTCACATTTTTGCTCTTTTTATATTTTTCTTAGGTTAAATACATTAAAATAGGATCTTTTCAACTCTTAGATTAATTTTATCTTCATTTTTCTAATTTCTAGAATTATTTTAAGTTTTTAATAGATTTTAATTATTTTAAATAGTTTGAATTAGTTTAAAAATTCATAAAAATAGTTTTTATTCTTAATTGGTCATTTTAGAGGTTTACAAAGTGAAAAATCTTTATTTGTGCTTTTTAATAATTATTTTGATTTTTAGGCCTTTAATTAGCATTTAAAAATTAATATTTAATTAATTAAAAGGTTTGAAAAAGTTTTGATCATTTGTAAGCTCTTAGTTTATTTAATTTGATTGTTGGTAATTTTTTGGGAATTTTTAGAATTTATTTTTATTTTGTCACTTTTTACGGTTTTCATTTTAGTCATCGTAGTAGTAATTTTCACGTATCCGTCATTCTATTTTCTCATCCCCTTCTTTCAAATATTAATCTCAAATATCATTGCATTTTAGTCACACACATATACCTCCTTGGGAAACGAACTTAATTAGGTCATTAGTGTTTGATTTTCTTAAATCATCACTTAATACTTACCGCTCATTTACGCTCTTTTGTTTTCCTAAACAAGAGGTTTAATTTACCACAATCATTTTGGCGCCACTGCCGGGGAGGTGTGTCGTGATTAATTTTTTATTTTGTTTTTAATATTAACCATAAATAGTATTTGTATTAGTAGAACTCTACTAATACGTATTATCGGTTTTTTTTGTTTTTTTGTGAAATTATTATTACTATATTGTATTAAGTATCACAACAAATTCAAAATATCTACAAAAGTGTGAAAACACAACCTTAATTGGGATTTGATCTCCTAATTATTGTATTCGAATCTCAAACAAAAAGAAAAAGGCAAAAATAGATAAATACTTTCGTGAAGCTCGATTTTGAAAAATACAAACTATAAGGTGGGTATAAGGCGGGTATTATAAAATATACCCTAAGGAAAAAGGCTCTTAAGTGCTTCGCGCCGCCTCGTTTCCCCGCTTGCTTGTGAGTATTTTGAGATTGAAAGCTAATCGAGGGTTTTGCCGCCCAAAGTATTATTACGTATCATATATATTTGCTTGGTTTCTTTGTGATTAAACCCTCTTGAACAGTTTGGTTTTCACCAAAGTTCTAAAGTCATTCGAAGGCGTTCACTCCACGTGATCGTTTTCATTCTTTTGAGGCTTCTTTAATCAAGAGTTTGATTCAAGGAGAGATTTGGTAGATTGTTGTCTACGAAGATACACAAAATCCAAAAAAATTAAAAACAATCAAAAACACAAAAAAATTGAAAATCCACAAAACACCCAAAAAGAATCTTCTTTGCTCACCTCCTATTCTATGTCAAGTTTATGCTAACTCTTAATCAAGCAAAACGAGCTCGTAAACGTCGTCAAAGTCAAGGAAATCAAGAGCCTTTGATTGAAGAACAAACTCCAATTGTCGAACCCGTTGTAGAAACAATAGTCGACATGGTTAATCGTACTATGATGGAGTTGCTTCAAGCACCCACCAAGGGTTTTGGATAAGCTATTGTGATTCCCACCATCCTTGCGGAGAATTTTGAGATTAATACGGGTTTAATGTCGATGTTGCAAGCAAATAAGTTTAGAGGTCATGAGAAAGACAACTCGCATTACCACATAAGGAATTTTAATCGTCTCACCGCAACAAGCAAGTTTAAGGATGTTCCACACGACGCCATTAAGATGATGTTGTTTCCATACTCTTTAGACGGACCCGCTAAAATTTGGCTCGAGAAAGAACCGCCAAATTCGATTTTGACATGCGGTGATCTCGTTTCTAAGTTTGTGAACCAATTTTTTCCACCATCTAAAACAACACATTTGAAAAATGAGATTTCAAGGTTTACACAACGTAATAATGAAAGTTTTTCAATGGCATGGGAACGATTTAAGGAAATGTTACCTGAATGTCCACAGCATTATTTTTCGGAATTGCATCAAATAGATACTTTTTATAATGGGCTTAATGATCATGAACGAGATTATTAGAATGCCTCCGCGGGTGGTAATTTTTTGTGCAAAACGACCGATAAAGCTTTAAAGATTATCGAGAATAGATCTAAGGTTTATAACCCTCGTAACACACCGAGTGTTGCCAATATGGGTTCGTCATCGTCGTCATCATCTCGTCACATTAATTCCTTACATGATGAAGCTAATGAGGAAAATCGGTTTTTCGATAGGTTTTCGAATCTTATGACTCATTGGAAAGCAAAAAATGCTTTGAATTCCGCATCGGTTAAAGCGTTGAAAAGAGTTGTTTATCTTGTGGTGGAGCTCATGATCTTTCCGAGTGTATTACCGTCGGTGGTAACACTTCGAGTGCTTACGTAGCAACGGGAACTTACAACCAAAACGGCCAAGGTTCCCGCCCAAATCAAGCTCCATCAAATCAAAATGCTAACAACTATCGAAACAACAATCAAAATGGTGGTTATCAAGGCAATTCATGTAATTACAACAAAGGGAATTATCAAAGTGGGAATGGACAAATAGCAAATCAAAACCAAAACCGTGATTTTCAAACTACTACACAAGGTTTTAAAAATGATCACACCAAAAATCTTCAAGGAGAATTTTTGAATTATGCTAAGGCAAACGATGCTAAGTTTGATAATATGCAACGTGAAATGATTAGCTTAAGATCCGAGTTCAAAAACGAGTTTAAAAACAAACTTGCTAATGAACTTAAGACTCATGCTAATAAAATGGAAGCAAACGTTCAACGTCTTCAACAAAATCAACAAAAGATGGAACAAGGACAACATGAGATTAAGCAAGAATTGTTAAAGCGGATGCTAGGCAATCAAAATTTGAAGACCGAATGGCAAAAATGTTTGAAGCAATCATGTGTAAACCCTCTTCCTCGGGAGGTCTTCCTAGTGATACCATTGCAAACCCGAAGGGAGAAATGAAGGTTATTACTATACGTAGTGGTAAAACTTTCAAGGAACCAATCTCTCGTCCAAGTACTTCTACGGAGAAGGAAATCGAGAAAGAGCCCGAGGTGATGGTCGAAAAGGAGCATATTACAAGCCCACGAAGTACCGCTCATACCACACCTACGGTTGAACCAATACCAATCATGGAACCCGAGATTCCAAGGCCGTTGCCTAATGTCCAACCCACACCACCCTTACCTTACCCTTCGAGACGAAACAAAGAGAAATTGCAAGAACGTAACAAACAACAAATCGTGCTTTTTATAAAAATGTTTCAACAAGTTCATTTTGATGTAAGTTTAGCTGACGCGTTGTTATATATTCCACTTTTAAAAGTACGATGGATGATATGGAAAAGCTTTCAAAGCTTGCTAATTGTTCTTCGGTTTATCTTAACCGCATATCGGAAAAAGTTGGTGACCCCGGAAAGTCTCTCATTCCTTGTGATATACAAGATATGAAAGAATGCCTCGCCTTGGGCGATCTTGGTGCGAGCATTAACTTGATGCCATTTTCCATTTGGAAATCGCTTTCGCTTCCGGCTCTTACTCCTTCGAACATGTCTATCGATATGGCTGATCATTCTACGATTTTAGCATGTGGAGTAGCCGAGGATGTTTTCGTGAAAGTGGGGAAGTTCGACTATCCCGTTGATTTTATAGTAGTTGACATCCCCGCGGATCCTCAAGTTCCTCTAATTTTAGGTCGTCCATTTTTAGACACCTCGAGATCGCTTATCGACGTTCATGCAAGAACTATTACTTTGAGATTCAACGAAGAGGAACTTGTTATAAACGCTACTCAAAACTCGACACCTTATCATGTTTATGCAATCGCTACCATCAATCACATCGACTTAGTTGACGTGGTTTGCGATGAGTTTTCACAAGAATGTTATGTTTTTCCGATAGCTCGTCAACTGGCAATCCCACTATTTCGGATCCGATTCTTGCTAATTCCACACCAAATCTCACTCCATTCCAAGGAGGCGATTTTACTTCAAATGAAATCGACAATTAAGATGAGGTGATTATTATTGATGAAACTTCTATTCCACCATTTCTTCCGCTGATGGAAGTTATGAGTGTTGAGAAAAAATGTTCAATCGAGGAACCGCCTATCCTTGAATTGAAAGATCTTCCATCTCACCTTGAATACGCATTCTTGGAAGGTGATGACAAGTTGCCGGTTATTATTGCTAAAGGTCTTGCTAATGATGAAAAAACGCGCTCTTGAAAGTTCTTAAAGCTCATAAAGTGGCAATTGCGTGGAAAATTTCCGACATTAAGGGTATTGAACCAAAATTTTGTACTCATAAGATTTTAATGGAGGAGGACTATAAACCCGCAATTCCAAGTCAAATAAGGGTAAACCCCAAAATTCACGATGTCATCAAAAAGGAAGTTTTAAAACTCCTTGAAGCGGGAATGATTTATCCTATATCCGATAGCCCATGTGTGAGCCCAATCCATTGTGTCCCTTAAAAGGGAGGAATGACCATTGTACCCAATGAAAAAACGAGTTAATTCCCACTCGTGTTGTGACCGGTTGGAGGGTGTGTATTGAGTATTGACTACCGAAAGTTAAATGAAGCCACTCGTAAAGACCACTTTCCTTTGCCCTTCATGGATCAAATGTTGGAGCGACTCGCGGGAAATGAATTCTGTTGCTTTTTAGATGGTTTTTCCGGTTACTTTCAAATCCCTATCGACCCACGTGATCAAGAGAAGACTACGTTTACGTGTCCTTATGGAACGTTTGCTTATCGTAGGATGCCTTTCGGACTTTGCAATGCACCGGGTACGTTTCAACGGTGTATGATGGCTATTTTCACGATATGATCGAGAAGTCGATGGAAGTATTTATGGATGACTTTTTGGTGTTTGGCAATTCGTTCACGTCGTGTTTATCTAATCTCGAGCAAATGTTAAAACGTTGTGAAGTAACCAATCTTGTGCTTAATTGGGAAAAATGTCATTTTATGTGTAAACAAGGAATCGTCTTAGGACATAAGGTCTCGAAAGCGGGGATTGAGGTCGATAAAGCTAAGGTAGACGTCATCGCCAAGTTACCTCATCCCAAAACCGTTAAGGGAGTTAGGAGTTTCCTAGGCCACGTGGTATTTTATCATCGTTTCATCAAAGACTTTTCGAAAATCTCTCGACCTATGACACACCTTCTCGAGAAGGATGCTCCTTTTAATTTCAATGAGGATTGTGTTAGAGCTTTCGAAACTCTCAAAAGGAAACTTACCGAAGCTCCCATTCTTGTTGCTCCTAATTGGGAATTACCCTTTGAAATCATGTGTGATACAAGTGATTATGCTATAGGGGGCGTTTTAGGAAGCATTTCCGTCATATCCATTATGCTAGTAAGACGATGACCGAGGCTCAAGTAAAGTACACCACAACGGAAAAGGAATTCCGTGCCTTGGTCTATGCTTTTGAGAAATTCCGACCTTATCTTATCTTAACTGAAATCATCGTGTATATCGACCATTCGGATATCAAGTATCTCCTAGCTAAGCAAGATGCTAAGCCGAGATTGCTTCGTTGGATGCTCCTCCTCCAAGAACTTGATGTCACCGTGCTTGAAAAAAAAGGAGCCGAGAATCTAGCGGCCGATCTTCTCTCTCGTCTAGAAGATCCTCATAAAGATGTTTTCGAGAACAAGGAAATCACCGAAACATTTCCTCTAGAGACTCTCGGTGTAGTGAATTCTAAAGACACCACCCCATGGTTTGCCGACATTGCAAATTACCATGCGAGCAACTTCATAATCAAGGGTATGACGACAAAACAAAAGAGAAAATTCTTTCGTGACGTCAAGTTCTATTTTTGGGAAGACCCTTATCTCTTCTGGGTTTGTGCGGATCAACTCGTTCAACGTGTGTTTTTGGTGCCGAAGCTTCTAATATCCTTAGAGCTTGTCACAAGGGACCCACGGTTGGTCACCACGGTGCGAATCTCACGGCTAAGAAAGTTTTTGATGCCGGCTTCTTTTGGCCTACGATCTATCGTGATGCACACGCACTTGAGAAGTCGTGTGATTCGTGCCAACGTCATGAAAAATCGTCTCAACCTGATGAAATGCCGCAAAATATAATTCAAGTGTGATATGTTCGACATTTGGGGCATAGACTTTATGGGGCCGTTCCCATCGTCTCATGGTAACAAGTATATCCTCGTCGTCGTCGACTACCTTTCTAAGTGGGTGGAAGCTAAGGCTTTACCTACTAATGATGCTCGTGTGGTAGTAAAGTTTTTGACGCAACTATTCTCTCGGTTTGGAACCCCTCGCGCTATTATAAGCGATCATGGAACCCATTTTTGTAATGACCAATTCGAGAAGGTCTTAAAGAAATATGGAGTTACTCATCGTCTTTCTACGGCTTATCACCCGCAAACGAGTGGGCAAGTCGAGGTTTCAAACCGAGCTTTAAAGAGGATTTTAGAGAGGTCGATTGGAGAGAACCGTGCTTCATGGTCCGACAAACTTGATGACGCTTTATGGGACTTTAGGACCGCTTATAAGACACCTATCGTTTGTACTCCATATAAGTTGGTTTATGGAAAGAATTGTCATTTGCCCATTGAATTGGAGCATAAGGCATATTGGGCCCTTAAGCATGCAAATTATAACTTCAAGACCACGGGAGATCACCGGAAAATACAATTGAATGAATTGGATGAATTAAGAGATAATGCTTATGAAAATTCATTGATTTTCAAGGAAAAGACTAAAAAGTTTCATGATGCAAAGATTAAAAATCGGGTTTTTAACGTTGGTGATCAAGTGTTACTTTTTAACTCTAGATTAAAGATATTTTTCGGGAAATTGAAATCTCGTTGGTCGGGTCCTTTCACCATTACACAAGTGTTTCCTTATGGGACCATCGATCTAGCTCAAAATGATGGTCCTAATTTTAAGGTGACTGAACATAGGCTTAAGCACTACTTTGGTGGGGAAGTTCCTTCATTGGATGACCTCGACCAAGTCACCTTCCCCAATGATAATTAACATTGAGGGGATCGAGTCGAGATCATGGCTCGGTAATCAAAAACGAGGTGCCTCGTGGGGTAGATCCCATGCTTATCCTTTTTATGCTTTCTAATAAATAATGAGAGGGGATTTGTGCCCTTCCAACTCGTTGTCTCGTAGTTGTTTGTGAATATGTTATCTAGATCATCATCATCACAACGATTGAAGACTCTCGTGTTCGTTTACGTGAGCCTCGATCGTTTGCTTGAAGAATTTTTTCACGAATCCATGACATATCCTTTATTGTTCTAACAATTATCTTTTAGCATACTTAATAAACGGCTTTAGATATATTGTTGATCACCCTTTCCATGCAAGATCCTAAGCATTCGACTCTTCGTCTCTAGTATGGGGGTGCTCCACCTTTAGACTCGAAACATTGAGGACAATGTTTAATTTATGGGGGGTGAATAGATACTTGCTTTTCTACGCCCTCACGTTTTCCAACTTTCAACGTTTTGTTTTATTTTGTTGCTAATAACGCTAAAAATGGCCAAATTTTTAAAACTTTTCTTAGTTTTCATAAGGGTTTTTAAGACAGGAATGTATATTTTCCGATGGGTAGAATAAGAGCTAATTTTTGACTTGATGGACATTTGGATCCCTTTACATTCCTTAACCCGCTCAAATCAAGTTTTGCTAGACTTTTATATAGGGAACTTTAAAACGCGAAAGTCTTAGCTCATTCAGGTTAAGAACAAGAACTTTTCGCAAGTTCCTATAATTGATCCTAGAAAGTCAATTATCAAGGGAACTATAAAATGCATTCTCTAAACTTGAAAAAGTCCAAGAAAGTGCAAGATCCTATAGGTGGCTTGAAAACACAAAACTTCGATTTGATATAGTCTTAATGAAAGCTAATCCAAATTTGGCTTAATTTTGACTTGCATGGCTAAGTATTCACGAGTCTCTTTAATTAGAGGTCTTTAAATAGTGAAGAACGAGAAATGATAGAGTTAGACAAGTGATCATGCTAAACGTAGAACATGAAAATGTTCTTTCAAAAACTCATATGTTTTTAATTGTGGCTTTTTCTCCCATAAGATCAATGCATTAGGAATAAAAATAATTTCATTAAGTAAGGTCGTACGATTTGAAAGGTTACTTAGCTTCTAGCACTAGATCGTTTAAAAGTTGCTCGGGGTTGAATAGAGTTCATAGCCGAGGCATAACTTATTGAAGCGAGATGCGAAGATTGGTGAAGATCTAAAAAGGCCCTTACAAGGCATGAGGAGCTCTATTTTGTTGCTAAAGATCCAAGATGATGTGAAGTATCATTGTTCCTAAATCAATATGAAGGATCGAGACACACGACGAAAAGCAATTACTCTCCTAAAGATCATGGAGAAAGTCTATCCAAAAAGACCCTTACAAGTGTGACAACCATGGTTTTTGGGGTTCGTCACTTAGACTATAGTTTAAGTTATTTTGTGCAGATATGTGCTTTTATGTGCTTATGTGTTTATTTTGTGTGTGTGGAGTGGGGTTTGGATATCGCTTATGGGTATATTGTTAGCCTCAAAATATTGAGTCAAACAAGAATGTTCGGTCATAGGTTTCTATTGTAATATTTATTAGAACGTTGTAATAAGTAGTTATTTAGTCGTGGTTCACGGGCTTGGATTTAAACTAATTAAAGTCAAAAAGACAAGCCCGACCCAATATATAGTCCATTAAAGCCCGCATGTGGGTGGACTGTATATACTACCCTCCTAGCATGTTAGGAGGGTCGATGGTCATTTGTAACAAATTCTTTTCTCTAATCTAATCTCACCAAGTTAATCATCTCCTCTCTACTTTCTCTCACTACTTTCTCTCTCTAGGAATTCATCACTTCTTCATCTATTTTCTTTCTTTCTTCATTGCTTAATCATCACAAATATATGGGACAACATTTGGTATCAATCGCCATGGGGTAGTTTTGTGATTCGTTGTTGATTTTACTTGGTTCGTGTGATTTTTTCTTATAATCATCTCGAATTCAAGATTCTTTTTGTGTTTTGTATGCTCTAAATCTTGATATAAATCTTCTACATAGCTGTGGTAGGGATTTGGTCGCATTTGGTTGGTTAAAATCGCGGATTTCTTGTCGAAAAATTCGATTTTTTACCCCAAAATCTCGTAACAGCACTATTATTCCGATTGGTGTAATCGGAAAAGGGATTATAGATTCCGATTGTGATTCCGATCAGTACCATCGGAAAAGGGTTTACACATTCCGACCAGCTTTCCGATCATCATTCCGATTGGACAAAAATATTCCGATTTGCATTCCGATCAGCTTTCCGATCATCATTCCGATTGCACATTCCGACAAGCTTATTCCGATTAGATCATTCCGACAAGGATTCCGATTAGTACATTCCGATGACATCATTCCGATTGTATTCCGATTAGGGGACATTCCGATAAGTGATTCCGATTTGACATTCCGATCAGTAATTCCGATGATGTGTTTTGCTAAATTTTGTTTGAGTATTTTTTAGACTTAGCCACCATCTAGACTAGTTTCGGAATATCGTTTCCACGAAGATCAAAAAAAAAAAAAAGTTAAATTTTTTCCGTCAAGTAAATTCAAATTTTTTCCATACTAGTTTTAGGACATTTCTAGCTCAATTTCAAAATTTGGCGATACAAAATTTTTTGGTCTACCGTTTTTGTCGGACTGGAGAATTTATTGTCGGACTGGAGAAAAATTGCAATTTTCGGAATTTAAACCACAACAACAATCACAACAAATCTACTTAATATCCATATTCACTTCATCATTTCAGAGAATATTGAGATGGATTCTATTGCCAAATATCGTGTGACGAACAACAACATAATGGTGGCGGGTAACAAAGAGAGACCACCAATGCTTGTATCTGGTCGGTATGCTCAATGGCAATCACGTTTCATACGAGACCTTGACACAAGACCTAATGGTGATGCCTTGTGGAAATGTATTACTCATGGACCATATATATTTAAGAAGATCTCAATTCCTCCAAGAGCAGCCACAGATACTACTGATCCAATACCTGCAAGTGAACGTGATGAAACAAGAGCTGATCTCACACCTGAAAATTGTGCTTGGCATGATGCGGAGAAGGAAGCCATCTATATGGTTTTAAGTGGGATTGGAGATGATATTTACTCCATGATTGATGCATGCCCGACAGCACATGAAATGTGGACTGCTATTGAACGCTTGCAACAAGGAGAATCACTCAACAAACAAGATGTCAAAACAAACTTGTTTTGGAATTTTGGCAAGTTTACTTCAAGGGATGGAGAATCAATTGACTCTTACTACTCCAGGTTTTATAAGATGATGAATGACATGACAAGAAATAATCTGCAAGTCTCCACCATGCAAGTCAATGTTCAATTTCTTCAACAACTTCAACCCGAGTGGACACGATTCGTCACTTTGGTGAAACAACAAGAAAAGTTAGACGAGGTCTCATATCATCGACTCTTTGACATCTTGAAGCAATTTCAGAATGAAGCAAATGAGATTCGAGTTGAACGTGTTGCCAAGACGGCTAATCCACTTGCTTTACTGACTACCACTCAACATGTTCAAGATCCTCACTCTCGTGCTCCTAAGCCATACTCCAATACATCATCCTCACCACGATATTCCACATCATCTAAGTCTTCATCTTCCACAAAATCTCGAGGTAAAGCGCCAAGAGCACCATCACCACCATCTGAGTCCTCATCTGAAGAAGATAGTGATGAAGACCAAGCTCAAAAGAACCGAGAGATGAAACAACAAATTGCTTACATAATGAAGACTTACAAGAAAATCTACAAACCCACCAACAACAATCTTCGCACATCATCTAACACCAAGAACCGATATGTTGAGGGTCCTCCAAGGTATGACACACGTCGACGTGGTGAAAGTCCTTCTAGGTATGATCGACATAATCCAATGCATGTTGAGGGTTCTGCAAGATATGATCGACAAACTGCAAAGTATGATACTCAGAGGATTGCTGCTGCTATTGGGAATAGGGAAACGGTTGGAAGTCAAGTGGTTCAGCAGAGCGGGATTCAATGTTTTAATTGCCAAGGTTATGGGCATATGGCAAAGGAATGCAAGAAGCCAAAAAGGGTTAGAGACTCCAGCTATCACAAGGAAAAGATGTTGCTATGCAAAAAGATGGAAGCAGGGGTTAAATTGTCAGCTGAGGAAGGAGCCATGCTTGATGATACTGATGATGAAGATTCTGATCAAGAGCTTGATGCACATTACTCGTACATGGCAAAGGTTGAAGAAGTTCTCAAAGTCACTAAAGATGACAATGGCCCTATCTTTGACACTGAGCCAATCGATAAGGTACACACTACCGATGAATATAATGTGTTTGGTGATATTCCTGAGCATCGTGATCTACCCAATGCCATTAATGACACATGTATGATGGAAACGGTTGATAGCAATACCACACCCGATTCATCAGACATGTGCAATAATGAGTCTGAGGATGATCAACATGCAAATGAATATGATGAAGAGGAACGTGTTGCGCTTGCTAATTTAATTGCTACTTTACAAAAAGATGTCACTGAAAATAAAAAGAGTCAAAAGCAATTTAAGAAGGCAAACGCTACGCTCACTCAAAGTTTTGAAGAATGTAAAGCTGCTCTTATCAAATCTACTGAGATGACTGAAAGCTATAGAGATGAGCTCCTTCAGAAAACCAAAGAGCTTGAGGGGTACAAGGGAAGTGCGTTAAAAAATCAAAAGGACGATTTTGAAAACAAATATAATACAACTCTTGAGTTATTAGCTAAAGAGAAGCGTCAATATAATGTTTTCTTAATGGATGAACGTCAAAAAAACGTACCTTGCCAATACCAAAGTTAATGAAATTGAACAAAAGCTCTCTATGACCACTACTGATTCTGCTAAAATTCTAGAGGATAAGAAACAAGAGGTAGATGCGTTAAAACAAGACTTCAAAAGTAGATATGATAAAGAAACCGAAAAAGTTACGAAACTAGAAGCACAAGTCGACTTTTTGAAGAACGTTGTTTATAAAACGCATGACTCTATTCAATCCGTAAGAATGCTAGCACCTCCATCGATGTTTAAGGGTCAAGCTAGCTTTGCAAGTCCTGAGTACCTTGCCAAAGCTCAAGCTGCGAACCCGTGTCTCTATCTTGATGAGACTGAAAGGACAGATCTTGATTGCATGCCTGTTAGTGTCAATAGTGAAGAGACTGCCCTTTGGGATGCTGATAGTCAACCACTTGTTAATAAGGAGTTTGTGAAACCTTATAATTATGCTTATGAGAATAGTCTTTATGGCCTGTTCAACAAACAAACTCAGAAAACTCGTGAGGAAGTGTTCTTAGAATGCAAACAAAAGAGAATTCAATGGAAGAAAGCTTTTGCCCCTAAGAAATCTAATGTTTACAAATACATAAACTACCTCCCTCTAGATGAATCTAAAAGCAAGAGTAGGAAAACATTAGGTATTCTTAAACACCACATAGATAATGTTAAATCTATTGTTGAACGAGACTGGGCAAAACGTGAAAATGTTGAGTGGACACGTCCGATTCCTCAAGATATTACCTTGCTTGTCAAAGAACCCTTAATTCTAAACACGGCGTTGATTAAAGAAACTGTTCTTCAACTTGAGGAGTTCATTCGGACTGAAATTTTTGATGATTTAAAATATGTTGAATCTATTGAGAAACACATTGATGATCTTCAAATGGAGAAGTCTGATATCTCAGATGAATATGATTTACTCTTGCATGAATGCGTTTCTAAAGATGTTATGTGTGCTTATTTTACATCTTGTGCTGATATTGATGAATATTCTGAAGTTGCATGCCAATATCTTGATAAGATCAAAGAATGTGAACGTCTTGAAATTGAGCTTTCGAAACGTAAAGAAAATGTTGACAAAAAGGCTTTTGAGTTACTTCAACACAAAACTGATTTCCTTCAAAAACATTGTCATTCACTTGAACTTGCTTTGCAAAAAGACGTTGGTCGTTTTCCACATGATAATAAATTGCAAGAAAAACTTTCCCAAACATTTCGAGAAATGAATGAACAGAATTTGGAAATTAAAGGGTTGAAAGCTCAATTACAAGACAGGGACAGAGCGATAGCAGAGTTGCAGAAACTCATTGCTAAAATGGGTGGGAAAATTGTGGAACCTAGCATTAAGAAAAATGTTGTTAGACAACCCAATGCCTCTAAAGAGAATAGATCCTCTATCTTGGGAAAACCATCTGCTTTATCTAATTCCTCGTTTGCAAAACCTGTGTTTGCCCCCAAGATGGATGGAAAGGAAAGGTTACCACAAGCTCAACCCATAAGGAATCCTATAGCACCAAGCGTTAAGCACAATAATGTGACTAAACCAGGGATGTATAGAATGACCACTAAGCCCACAAACAAAGTTATTCAATCACCTCAGACTTCTAGAAACACTAATATTCGTGTGTCTTCTACTACAGGAATAGTTTCCACTACTAGTGTTAGCTGGCCTCAGCTTAAGCGCACTCAAGTGAATGATAAGGTCTGGAAACACAAGAATCAAGGGGAGATGCAGGAAGTAGAAGAGCACCCTAGGAATTTGAACGTTTTTAAGAATAAAAAGTCTGTAATCGCATGTAATGACGATTTGAATGCTGTGAATGATTTGAATGCTATGAATGTGAAATTTGTTTGTGTCAAATGTGGAAAGTGTGCTAATGCTAATCATTCTATGTGTGCTATAAATAAAGTCAAAGGCGTAGATACTAGAACTAAGAAGCAAGTTGCAATGCCTATTAGAGCTAGTAAACCCAAACGCAAAGTGAACCATTCTGGTGCAACCCCCACTAAGAAAAGTAATGCATCAGACTCCACCACTAAGAATCCTAGAAGCAAAATTAAGGAATTATATGAGTCTGCCAGTAAGTCTTGGAAATGGTGGTTTGCTAATCAATGTCCTCCCAGATATAAATGGATGCCTAAAGTTAGGACAGAAAATGTGAAAACGAGTGTTAGTTTGCCTTTAAATGTTGATAAGGACACTAATGATTCTACTATCACAACTACTGTGGTATCCAATTTAGCAAATGCTCCATCGTGTTCTAACTCTTCTGCAGGTGATACAAATAATTCTCTTCATAATGGACTCCGGATGCACGAAGCACATGACGGGGAATCTCAAGCTTCTAATTAACTTCGTGGAGAAGTTCCTAGGTACGGTCCGGTTCGGAAATGATCAATTTGCACCGATCCTAGGATATGGAGATTTGGTTCAGGGGAATATCACGATTAAAAGGGTATACTACGTCGAAGGGCTCAATCACAATCTTTTCTCGGTTGGTCAATTCTGTGATGCGGATTTGGAAGTTGCTTTCAGAAAGAAGACATGTTTTGTTCGTGATTATGATGGGAATGACTTACTTACTGGTACACGAGGTACTGATCTTTATACTATTTCACTTCAAGACACATCGTCATCAACTCCAATTTGCTTCATGGCTAAAGCTTCCTCGACTCAGGCATGGTTATGGCATCAACGTCTTTCTCATCTCAACTTTGATACCATTAACTTGCTTTCCAAGAAAGATATTGTGAGAGGCCTTCCAAGTTTGAAATTCATCAAAGATCATCTTTGTTCTTCTTGTGAGCTTTGTAAAGCTAAACGAAGTAGCTTCAAAACAAAGACCACACCAAGCTCTAAAGGACGATTAGATCTTCTTCATATGGATCTATGTGGTCCCATGCGTGTTCAGAGTATCAATGGAAAGAAATATATTCTGGTAATTGTCGATGATTACTCAAGGTACACATGGACTCACTTCTTGAGGTCCAAGGATGAAACACCTGAAGTTCTCATCAGCTTCCTTAAATTGATACAACGTGGTCTTTAGGCTCAAGTTAAAGTGGTTCGTACTGACAGAGGTACAGAATTTTTGAATTCAAATCTGAGAAAGTATTTTGAAGCCGAAGGGATTGAACATGAAACATCTATTGCTCGAACACCTGAACAAAACGGTGTTGTTGAAAGACGAAACCGTACTTTAGTTGAGGCTGCTCGAACATTACTATCCGCTTCAAAACTTCCACTGTACTTTTGGGCCAAAGCCGTGTCAACCGCATGCTACACACAAAATCGATCCTTAATTATCCCAAGACACGAAAATACACCATATCACATAATTCATGATCGAAAACCTTCACTCAAACACCTTCATGTTTTTGGATGTACTTGTTACATCATTCGAGATGGTGAAAACTTGGATAAGATGAAAGAAAAAGGTGATGCATGTATTCTTGTGGGATATGCAACTCAGTCAAAGGGATATAGAGTGTACAACAAGAGAACAAAATTGATAGTCGAGACTATTCACATCCGATTTGATGAATTACAAGAAATGGCACTTGAACAAAACAGTTTAAGTCCCGACCCACAACAACAAACGGCTTCCGTTCACAACCGCACGGAACTCGAAACTCAAGACCACAACAATGAACCGTCAAGTTTAACGCTGGTTCCAGAAAATGTTCCTAGAGCTAATATGACAGTCGACACGACCATTGAAGAGTTGGAAATGTTATATGGACCAATGTATGATGAATATTTCACGGGGGAGAAACAAGTTGTATCGAAGTCTTCCGCTGTTACTCATGATAAGAATGATGATACCGTTCATCGTCAACAACCGGATACAACTTCATCTACTTCAACACGGGTTGCAGCAGATTTACCTCCTCAGAATATCACTTCAACAATCGATCCTACAACATCCACAACTACTGTCATTGCTCCAGAGAACACACATCAAGCAGACGATGCATTATCTGACGAAGACGAATTCATCAACCCATTCGGTACACCGGTACACGAAACTGGAGAGTCTTCTACTCGCCATGTTGATCCGTCAAATATGCATACTTTCTATCAACGACATCCTTCAACACATCATTGGACCCGAGATCATCCTTTGTTTCATGTCATTGGAAACCCTTCACAGCCCGTTCGCACAAGACGACAGCTTAACACTGATGCCGATGTTTGTATGTTCGCACTCTCCGTGAGTTCAGCTGAACCGAAAAACATCAAAGAAGCATTAGCTGATCATGCTTGGATTGAATCGATGACGGATGAACTTCAACAATTTGAAAGACTTAAAGTCTGGGAACTTGTTGACAGACCATACGATGTAACACCATTAAATCTTCGATGGATCTGGAAAAACAAGATGGATGAAGAGAACACGATCATCAAGAATAAATCTAGACTAGTGGCTAAAGGGTATGGACAGAAAGAGGGTATTGATTTTGAAGAATCATTTGCACCAGTAGCTCGAATGGAAACGGTCAGGATTTTCCTTGCTTATGCTGCACATAAGGGATTCATCGTTTATCAAATGGACGTAAAGACGGCGTTTCTTAACGGTCCTTTGAAGGAAGAAGTTTATGTCACGCAGCCGGAAGGATTCGTCAATCCTTATTATCCTGACAAGGTGTATCGTCTCCACAAAGCATTATATGGACTCAAGCAAGCTCCAATGGCGTGGTACGACGAGCTCTTGAAATTTCTGGTCTCCAAAGGTTTCTCAAAAGGTTCCATTGATTTAACTTTGTTCACTTATAAATATGGGGATGACATTTTGCTTGTGCAAATTTATGTTGATGACATTATTTTCGGGTCTACAAACCCAAAACTTTCAAAATGGTTTGAAAAAGTAATGCACAGCAGATTTGAAATGTCTATGATGGGCGAACTAAAATTCTTTCTAGGAATTTAAGTTCACCAATCCCCAAGTGGTATCTTTATTAACCAAGCTAAGTATTGTCAAGAGATAATCAAAAAGCATCGTATGACATCATGTGACCCCATTGGGACACCATTATCAACCACATCCCTAGATGCTGATTTAGAGGGATTACCCATAGATCAAACGAGACATCGTTCCATGATCGGGTCCCTCATGTACTTGACTGCAAGCAGACCTGATATTCATCATGCTACATGTTATTGTGCACGATATCAAGCGCGACCCACTGAAAAGCACCTCAAGGAGGTTAAACGGATCTTTCGGTACCTTAAGAATACCATTCACATGGGACTCTGGTATCCGAAGGAAACCGGTTTCTTTCTAACGGCCTATTCAGATTCTGATCATGCAGGGTGTCTTGATACACGTAAAAGTACTTCTGGTGGTGCACAATTTCTAGGTCAAGACAAGCTTGTGGGATGGTCTTCCAAGAAGCAGGATTGCACGTCACTTTCATCAGCCGAAGCGGAGTATGTGTCTCTATCTGTGTGTCGTGCTCAAGTTCTTTGGATGAGAACACAACTCACAGATTATGGCTTCCATTTTGATAAAGTACCTATGTACTGTGACTCAAAGTCGGCCATAGCCATCTCCTGCAATCCGGTTCAGCATTCCCGTACGAAGCACATTGATGTCTGATATCACTTCATTAAGGAACAAGTTGAAAGAGGTATTGTTGAATTATACTTTGTTGGAACTGATTACCAATTAGCTGACTTGTTTACAAAATCTCTCTTTCGAAAGAGAGGTTTGCGTATCTAGTTAGGCAAATTGGTATGAGATGTTTGACTCCAGCAGAACTGGAGGTTCTGGCAAAGAAGACTGCTTGATTCATCTATCAAACATCTACCTGTAAATATTAATCAAAAAGCAAAATACAAAAGTATAAAATCTTTGATAATCCAAAAATATTCTTCTCGACATGTCTTTCAGTATTGATAATATGGACGTACCTAGAAATGTCACTCAATAACGACACGGGTGTGTACATAAAGCTCGAATGAAAGTTGTAAATATTTTTCAAAACATGTCATTTCTATCTTTTCAAAAGGAAATTGTCTATTTTAGACAATACTTCCAACAACGGGTAGAGCAATCTATCTTGGGTTGAGCTTGTCACAAAACATTCAACGTTTTGAGCTCAACACAATGGCTTGTAATCACTTTCAGATTGCAACCCGGATCTAAATTCACAGGGGAGTGTACGCTTTTGTACTCTTACCCTTAGCAAAAGAAGTTAAATCTTCTTACACTTGAGTGGATTCGTCAAGACATTCAAAGTCTATGAACTCAAGTTTATGCTTTAGAAAAACCTTTTCGTCAAAAAGAATTGATTTTTCAAAAAGCGTTGAACACAATTTTTTCAAGAATTTCTCATTGATATTCAAAATCTTTCAAAAATTGTGTGTTCAACAACTCCTATCCTCAAAAGTTTAATGTGGATCAAATCCTCGTAATGACAATTCCATTGGATCAATTTTTCAGGGGGAGCAATTCAACTTCATGCAAAAGATTAACACATCTTTCTCCCGAAGATTTTCAAGACTATTTTTTCAAAATATATTTTAATCAAATTTGGTATCTCTAATATCAAAAGATTTTATATATTAGAGATAGGGGAGAAAATGTGATTAAAATGTGATCTATAAGACTCAAGCACTTTGTTAGAATTTCTGAAATGACAAAACTAGCAAGGTGTTAAATGTTTTTCAAACACTTTGTTAGAATTTAAAGTGGTTTTCATGGTTACGATCAAATACCCACAACATCTTTAATTCACGACGTTATTGGTGTCAAAAGGGTGGTTAGGTTTAAGTCCTATGATCCAACCAGAACCGGAGGGATCTTCCCAGGGACAATCCAATAGATTATTAGAAGTCCTTAGGAAAGATGGAGTAGAATGTGAGCGTAGCTGAATGCCGACTAAGTACTGATGATAGCAATGGAACAATCACAACAAGGTGCTATTAATGATGTCTTGGTAAGCATTGAAGGGGTTGAAGAATGAAAAAGAAATGTAAGGATAAAGGGTGTAAAAAAAAAGCCCTCCATACAACTTAGGCAGAAACCGGGTCAACTCATCATGAAGACAAACTCATCATGGACCCAGCGATGTGAAGCACAACCCTTTCCTAGCTACTCAGACTTCTCTCAAAAGAAGTTTGTTTTATTGTCACGGAGATCAACACGACTTCTATTGACTTTCTCACTCCGAGATAGTTGATATTGAATAGGTGGCATCTGCTCCAGCCTCCGACCACTAAAAGTGCACAAATCGAGTCTAGAGCCAAGAGATCAATCAAATCTCGTTAGGACACACGGATGAAGATCAAGAGAGTCCTACGCTATATCCTTGCGATATTGCTAGAACACTCAGAGTGATACTACTTAGTATTCACAATGATAAATCCTTTCAGTGTTAACATCAAACAGCACTGCGGTAGGTCATATGCAAGATTATTTATGAATTGAACATATGTAAAACTGAAAAGCAACAGTGGTTTGATTCTGAATTGATTCAAACTCGTTTCAGGTTTCTACGCAATATCTTTATGGTCTTGCCAGAACATTCAGAGTGATATTTATTAATATTCACAGTGACGAATGGAAATCCTTCTAGCGTCAACATCAAACAGCGCTACGGTAGGTAACTTGTGAGATTCTTATGAATCAAACTTGGGTCAACTGGAAAGCAACAATGGTAAGATTCCTAATGAATCAAACTTGTTCCAGGAATTTGAATTGACGACTTTAATCAAGCGGATATTTATCCAATTGATTCACTCTTTATGTTCGCAGTCTTGCTTTGAGACGGTCGAGTAAAGAGAACGGCTAGTACAGCCGCGAAACCCTGTCAAGGAGATTCTTAATTGAATCTACCTAATCACAGGTACGGTATTTAATATCGTATAACGGTCTTCACCGACCGGAGGTAAAACGCTACCACCGATTTAGGACGAATGTCAAAGCCATTCAGTCCGTGTCTATGTTTTGTCTCGAGAAGGTGGCATCACGGTGTACTCAGCAAAGTCAAAGATTCACAACCACATATTCATGCCCAAAGACTTATCCAACAATTGATAGTGTGAACATGTGGATAAAGACACAAGATCACAAGATGGCAAAGACAAGTCAAGAATGATTTGAAGATCTCAAGACTTAAAGACAAAGTCGAAAGACAACGACAAAGGCTCAAAGATCACAACATGAAGGAACAAAACTACTGTTACACGTTCAAGACTCATTTATGACGAAATTCATAAATCTCCATCGGAATCCAAATATCAAAGAGGAATGACCTCACATTGGGGGAGATTGTTAGCCTCAAAATATTGAGTCAAACAAGAATGTTCGGTCATAGGTTTCTATTGTAATATTTATTAGAACGTTGTAATAAGTAGTTATTTAGTCGTGGTTCACGGGCTTTGATTTAAACTAATTAAAGTCAAAAAGACAAGCCCGGCCCAATATATAGTCCATTAAAGCCCGCATGTGGGTGGACTATATATACTACCCTCCTAGCATGTTAGGAGGGTGGATGGTCATTTGTAACAAATTCTTTTCTCTAATCTAATCTCACCAAGTTAATCATCTCCTCTCTACTTTCTCTCACTACTTTCTCTCTCTAGGAATTCATCTCTTCTTCATCTATTTTCTTTCTTTCTTTATTGCTTAATCATCACAAATATATGGGACAACATATATGGTACTCATAAGTGAATCGAGGAACGGTTATTTCATGTTCATGAGCCCACATGGTAGTGACTATGAAATGAGATGGTGTTATTTAGTGGTTTTACGTATACGTATATGTATTATAGAAAATCATATTTTTACGGTTTAGGGTTTTGCATTTAGGGGTCTCGGAAGAGGTAATTAGTCACGGGAGTATTTTTTGGGATGGTTTTAAGTCATTTAGGACTTAGTTAATTAGTTTATTTCATATTTCAAGAGTTTTTATAAAACTGTATATTTTTACTTCTTTTACGGTATACGCGTAAATTTGACTAGTTTTACGGTTTTGAGGTTTTGGAGGCTTTGAGAGCTGAAATAAATTAAGGAAAATTAAGGTAATATTATTAATACAATTATTAATAATAAAAAGAAAAAAAAAAGAAATTAAAGGGGTATAGTCGGTTTTGGGATGCAAGAAAGAAAAAGAAAAGGGAAAAAAAGGAAAAAAAAAGGGAACCGGGATTTTGTAATGGGCCTAGGACTTGTTAGGAAACTATATAAATACTTTTTATTAACCAAAACACTTCATAAAAACCCTGGAGATCACCTTCAAGTCGGCATCAATGGTGGTTTTAGGGTTCTTCATTAACTTTTCTTCTTTCAAAAATTCTAAGGTAAAATCTTTAATACTCTTTTTAATTAAATTGTTTTTAATTCTTAATCATTATATGATGGGTCTAGGTTAGTGTTTATTAGAAAATCTGAAATTTAATGTTATCACAATGATATAGACATGATTAGAATAATTAGGGTTAATGATTAAACATGATGAGGGTAATTAATTTGGTTAATTATGTAAAATTCAAACTGGCATAATTTTTGGGTCATTGTTTTGATCATATCTAGAGTTTTACAAACTTTAAATTTTCGAATCTTATGTCCCTGGAAAGGTAATTGAGTTGGATTTCAAATGCAAGAAACGAGAACTAAATTGAAGGTGTGAAAGTGGGTCAAAAACAGGTTACATTAGTCGGGTGTCAAAACAGTTTTTGGATCAGCCTGTTTTCTTTTTATGTTTTGAATTGTTTGGGGTACTTAGGGTTTTATTGGAACCTTCAAATGAACATGAGACTTAGATTATGTATTAAATAAAAGATCTGGAGGAGGTCTAAACAAATGGGTTAGGGTAAGACCTTCTGATCACAACAAACTTTTCATATGTTCAAAATCAGTAAATTTTGGATAGGTAAAAGTATATATATATATATATATATATATATATATATATATATATATATATATATATATATATATATATATATATATATATATATATATATATATATATATATATATATATATATATATATATATATATATATATATATATATATATATATATATATATATATATATATATATATATATATATATATATATATATATATATATATATATATATATATATATATATATATATATATATATATATATATATATATATATATATATATATATATATATATATATATATATATATATATATATGGAGGCCTTAACCGTGTCTTCAAGGTTGCGGCCAAAGGGTAGAGTTAGCTAACACATGTAAGGGCATAGGGTTTCTTTTACAAAGAAAGTTGATTTGGTTAAGGGGGTGTTCGACCCATAGTTTAAGGTATGAAAAACGGGAATGTTTTGGGTTAAATGTTAACCGGACGAGTTATGAACTAAACTAAGTTAAGGGCTTTATAGAGGGGTGTCATGAGATGCATATGGCATATAAATGGGGTTAAGTTGTAGGACAAGGTTAGATATCGATCATAGATTGATGATCCATTTTGGTATGTGGTTCATGTCTTGATTGTATACGTTTGTGTGTTTAGATTTTGCTAGAGTGTGGGTACGTACTTGGAGAAGCTTGTTCAGGTGAGTTTCATAGTACCATGTTTCTATGATTTATAAATGTTTTGAATTCCAGATGAGATGGAAGAGACACTGTGTGGTTTTGTAACTAGTGTTGTTAATGTTTTTATGGTTTGTGATGGACTTGTGTGTACATTTATGTGACTAACCGCTATGTGATTCTTGATTGTTATTATGGTTTGACTTGGTACCAAGAGGATGTCGACAAGGCGGGCCCTTGGGATTAGTTCATAGGTGTATGGGCGCCTATGGGACCATGGTTATTGGTAAGGCTTGGAGCCTTGGAATTGTGGTTATTGGTAAGGCTTGGAGCCTTGGATTTGTGGTGATTGGTTAATCTTGAATGGTAGTTGTTAATGCATAATTGTAACACATTATCCATATGTTATTTTATTGTTGGTGGTTATTCACAGCTTATTATAACTATTTTGGGGTTGGAGTCTAAACCTATGACTCTCACCAACTTTATGTTGACGTATTTTAGTGTCTCTTTCAGGTGATAATGTGGTTAAGCGTGAGAATAGGAGTGGCTAGCTGGGAGGCTTAGGATTGCATTGGAGGAACCCCCTTTCCTCTTAGTCTTTACTTATGTTTGAATAAGTGATACTTTGTAGACACCTATATGTTTGTTATTTGTTAATTGTATGTCTTTGGTATGAGGTAGACCTGTTACCTACTTACCTAGACGCCTGCATTGTTTGTGATATCTTCATGACATTGTGTTATCATTTATGATATTTCCATTTCATTTAGTTATCTCTATAGACACGCTATTGTTGTGATGATATCCATACGTCGCGCCCCATATTCCGTCATGATGGGGTGTGACAGAATGGTATCAGAGACAATGGTTATAGAGAATTAGGTTGCCTAGTCTAGTAGCCTAGTCTATAGCTTAAGGGTCCATGCATGTAGGTATCATAGGGGTATGTGTGCATTATACTATATGGAGTGCTTAAGTGTTAATTTTGTTTTGGATATTTATTTACTTTCATACTTACTTATTGAGATATAATTTATGTAAGTACATTCATTTATTTTATTTTCTATTGATGCGACGCATGAACGGAAGTGTAGGAATCTATTTAGTGTTACCCATGTCGCGTAGAAGAAGAGGTACGCTAGGTAATATTAGGATAGTACCGATGTTGAGTCTGCGACTAGTAGTAGATTCGAATTTCCGCCTAAACGGTTATGGTCATTTTTTTAATGTTGGATATTTTATTGTTATTGATTTGATTTGGCGATTGAGCCTCCAGTTATAAATGAAGTTAGGGTTGACGTATGAGATGTTCTTATTTTACCTATACGATATATATATATATATAGTGTATTTTATGTGGTATATATGTGGTAGACTTATGTGTTCCGTGTAGTACTAATTTCTTATAAGTGTCGTCATAGGAGGGAGTACATGGGTGAAAGGGGACATATATAATTATAGAGGCCTACGTAATTATATATGTGCCACAAAACTGATGGACTTCCAAGTATAGTTGCATGGAAAAGGGGTTAGTACATGCTTGTATATGATGAGATCTGTATTTTGGGTATTTGTAGACAATAGGGGTTTAGTAATGGTTGCCTATGATATGGCTATGGTTTTTTTTTGTTATATGTTTTGGGTTATAGTCGTGTTGTGTGATTATGGGGTCACACGATATGGTTTGGTTTTGGTGATCGGTTTTATGCCTTGTTGTGGCATGGTGAGATGTTGAGATGGTGATTACTCGTATGGAAAAACGAGTGTATGGCGCGATTGATTGATCTGACATGTATGGTAACGAGTATGTTTTGGGTGATTTAATAGGTATATATATGCGGATGTATATATACTAGTGTGTGTTAAGTTATGATATATGGTCGTTCAGTAGTTATTATAACTTGAACGTACCTTGTGTTTGCTCGTGTTTTATGGTGATGGAGTTTGATGGAGTTCCAACGACGTTTTGAGTCTTTTGATGTGTGTCTACATTCGGGTATGTATTTTAATTAATGAGAACTACTAAATTTTCTTGCAAATAAGTCTGGCTAATTATAGAAAAACGGTTTTGAAAATAATTTGTAAGTGTATGGTATGATCTCGTGACTTATATTTTTTTAGTTGTGGTAGTAAGCTATAAAAAAAATTGTCTTGAAAATAATTGGATTAGTTTTCTATGTAACATGTGATAATACATTTTAAAGGGGTAAAGAAATTTTACGATAATTTTCTTAAAAGTGGAGTTAAAATTTTTGAAGTATTTAAATAGGCGGAAAGAGTAAAAAGGGAGATTTTATTATAGAAATGATAATAATAACACCACACCTTGTGAACATGTAATAGTTTAGTTATAACCAGCCTAAATGGATTATATAAAATAATTATAATATAGAATAAAATGAATAAAAACAACATATTTTATAAACACGTATTGGTTTCATAATAACAAGTGAAATGAGTTTAATGTGAGTAAACAAGATAATGGTTAGAATAACGTTATACTATACCAACAAGTGGATACCTTTGATAAACTAATTAAGATAAAAGATGAGTTTATTGTTAAAGGAGATGATAGATAAATTGAGTTTTAGTACACTAATTGAGTTATGCCCTTTGATAGTAACGAAGATGGCAAAATATGACTATGATTTCATTTATTGGTGTTAAAATATGGTCCAAATGTGAAGTAACTAATTGAGATGAAAATTTAAAATTTACTAAGCTATTGAAATTTGGTAATACAAATCGTGATGAGTCTATCTTTTTTTTGTTGGCACACTCCATTGATCTTTCGGATTACATTGTTTTGTTTTTAGTTGTTTTGGCTAGGGTTCCTTTTACCCTATATTTTATTTTGGGACACGATTGTTTTGAATTCTTTTGGTACACGTCATGGTTGATTTAATTATGCGGCTGTGGGAACGTTAGGATGAGAGGATAGAGTTGGGTAGTATTACTTATGGTTAGATATTAGAATGGAGAGATGTATTTTGGTTTAAAGGTTGTGTTGAAGGAATGATTAAGATTTTTGGAGTTTTGAAACTTAGATTGGTTACGGGAATAAGGGAGTAAGTAAAGTTAGTTGACTAGTCGTGGGAACGAGATGTCATGCTATGAGAAGTTGGTTGAAGTACCATTAGGAGATTGATGAAAGTACTAGCGGGTGAGGGTAGAGTAGAAAGTTTCTACTAATGGAAAGATGGGGCAAATAACACGCAAGGGAATTGGTATAGTTATGGAGGCAAGGTAATAGTAGACACGTGAAGGAAAACATGGATCATGTGAAAGAATGATTGGTAGGAGGTTGATTAATGGTGAAGTACAACAAGTAAGGAAGAGTGAGCCATTGAGGGGTTGAAGTACCTTTAGAAATATTGTGGTAGATGAGTTGAAGTTAGAAGCTACTGGGTAGTGTGAAGTTCCTATGTAACATCATAGAGACGAGAAGGAGTGCGTGAAGAGCTACATCGTGAAGCAAGGAGCTGAAAGGAATACGTGTCGGCTACTAGAAGGATGCAAGAGATTTCGAAGGAGTCGTAGAAGTTTCAAGGACTGTAAAGGTGACAAGCACAATGATGGGAATCTTCGTATGGTTCGT
Organism: Glebionis coronaria; assembly: GCA_025667525.1. Lineage (NCBI taxonomy): Eukaryota > Viridiplantae > Streptophyta > Magnoliopsida > Asterales > Asteraceae > Glebionis > Glebionis coronaria. The sequence goes on along the minus strand of CM046877.1, from coordinate 214,404,040 downwards.
GACGAAGAAGGACATATCGAGTACTGGAGTGGAGCTACAAAGAGTTGAACCAGTGGATCGTGATGAAGTGAATACATAACATGGGGGATTAAGAACTCGTGGAAATAACAAGGAGAGTCGAGTGACTACGCAGATAAAATTTTGTGGCAATCAATATCGAGGGACGAGTAGTGAAGCGGAGCTGAATAAGTTCGTGGAGAAGTGATTAGAGAGTCGGTTTTGTGAAGGTGTTATGAAAGATCTTTGAAAGAGACAATTATGCATTATCCAATGCACTAGCGATTCCAAAGATTTGATGAATGAAGTATGGAATTTCGGTTGGATGGGATAGTGTAGGAATTAGGTAGAACCATGGAAGGAGAGGACCAAGTATTCCTAGAAGATGATGATTGAAAGTACCTCATGTTGGGTGCAATCAAAATAGAAGTATGAGATTTGAATAAGAATTTAAAACATGGCTTAGTTTAGACAAATGGAAACTAATATGGGTATAAGATGAGAGTGTGATCCGCATGGGATCACATAAAACCTCTAGTCTGTCCCTATTAGGATGGAGTAGGAGAACTGGTCGCGAGGAAAACAAGTGAAGCTACTTGGATAATTTTTACGTATAGATGACTTGAAAGACGGGAAGCATAGCATCGTGATGTATGCCATGAGCTGAGGAAAAAGAAGGAAGTCTGGATAGATGCGGATCATAAATGAAATAGGTCGAGATAGGAACCGAAGGTAAAATTTTGGTATAGCCTAATGAGTAGACTAAGGCACTAAGCATGCTAATATTGTTGTAGTGTGGAAAGGAAATGGCATTGACCTATACTGTTTGATTGGAAGGCTTAGTATCGATAATCGAATGGATGAGGAGTTATAGATGTGATGTGTCATGAGGGACGAAGGGCTTGGACTAACTGAGACAAGATGAGGAGCACTATGACCTTGGAGGTAAGACATTGTGTAAGTATAAAGAAAGTGTTGAGTATAAAAAAAAAGTCTTTCATGGAGAAAAGTGAGAAGGAAGTGTATAGGTGCTACTAATGAGCTATCCAAATTTAATGGAAGTAGTTGTAGCATGGATTTGGATGGCAGTTGATAGACTAACTGAGATAACTGTCCTTTTGGTGATATGTATAGATCATAAGATGAACTAATGAATATGTGAAACACCGTCATAGGTCACTTGTGTAACGAAATTGGAATTTTTACGCAGTTTGGTGGTATGGACTAAAGGGAGTTGATGAACATGATTGGATATGAGTATATCCAGCTACTTGGAAAAGGATGGACGAAGTGAGAAATTGCTACAAGTATAGGAGTCGTGTTGAGAGATTGGGTGACTGATTTAGTGGGATGTGGGAAACTCGTTAGCGATGTATGAGTTTTCATATAATGATAGTTATCATACTAGAAGTCGATGAATGCCATTTGAGGCACTATATGGAAGGATAGGGTGAGTTTTCCTTATGGTGGACTAAAATTCGTGAAAGAGACTACTAATGTGGAAATGATGTTCGTGGGAAAGGATGAGAGCAACAAGATATGCTATGTTAAAAATGATGATACCACTAAAGTTTAGTGACAAAGTTATGTAGGAAGTTTCACCCGTAGTAACGGGTGGTATGTTTTGGTAAAATAGAAAAGTTGATGTAGGGTTTTGTAGGTCCATTCATGATTTTTGGAAAGATCGGACCAGTAGCTTATGAGTATAAAATTACCTGGGAGAATTGAGTGGTATACATGATATATTTCATGTATTAAGATTGGTAAATCTTGTTTGAGAATGCATATTTGCATGTTCAGTTATTCGGGATTTGTGTTAATAAGAGTCTTTGTTTTATCAAATGGTCATTTGTGAGATTTATTGGCTGTGAGGTCAAGAGTTTAGGAATGAATTTAAATATTGTTGGTTTGTATATGTGGTATTTTGAGACTTGAACTAAAGTACACATGGAAATGAGAGGAGTTCATTTAGAACAAGTATCCTCATGTGATTTGTTGTTTGTGCGTTTGATCCTAAGGAGTAAATATCGGGACGAGATTTCTATTAGGAGGGAGGGATGTGACAACCATGGTTTTTGGGGTTCGTCACTTAGACTATAGTTTAAGTTTTTTTGTGCAAATATGTGCTTTTATGTGCTTATGTGTTTATTTTGTGTGTTTGGAGTGAGGTTTGGATATCGTTTATGGGTATATGGTACTCATAAGTAAATCGAGGAACGGTTATTTCAAGTTCATGAGCCCACATGGTAGTGACTATGAAATGAGATGGTGTTATTTAGTGGTTTTACGTATACGTATATGTATTATAGAAAATCGTATTTTTACGGTTTAGGGTTTTGCATTTAGGGGTCTCGGAAGAGGTAATTAGTCACGAGAGTATTTTTGGGATGGTTTTAAGTCATTTAGGACTTAGTTAATTAGTTTATTTCATATTTCAAGAGTTTTTATAAAACTGTATATTTTTACGTCTTTTACGGTATACGCGTAAATTTGACTAGTTTTACGGTTTTGAGGTTTTGGAGGCTTTGAGAGCTGAAATAAACTAAGGAAAATTAAGGTATTATTATTAATACAATTACTAATAATAAAAAGAAAAAAAAAACTAAATTAAAGGGGTATAGTCGGTTTTGGGATGCAAGAAAGAAAAAGAAAAGGGAAAAAAAAGAAAAAAGGGAACCGGGCTTTTGTAATGGGCCAATAACTTGTTAGGAAACTATATAAATACTTTTTATTAACCAAAACACTTCATAAAACCCCTGGAGATCACCTTCAAGTCGGCATCAATGGTGGTTTTAGGGTTCTTCATTAATTTTTCTTCTTTCAAAAATTCTAAGGTAAAATCTTTGATACTCTTTTTAATTAAATTGTTTTTAATTCTTTCTTAATCATTATATGATGGATCTAGGTTAGTGTTTATTAGAAAATCTGCAATTTAATGTTATCACAATGATATAGACATGATTAGAATAATTTGGGTTAATGATTAAACATGATGAGGGTAATTAATTTGGTTAATTATGTTAAATTCGTTTTTAAAAACTGGGCATAATTTTTGGGTCATTGTTTTGATCATATCTAGAGTTTTACAAACTTTTAATTTTCGAATCTTATGTCCCTGGAAAGGTAATTTAGTTGGATTTTAAATGCAAGAAACGAGAACTAAATTAGAGGTCTGGAAGTGGGTCAAAAACAGGTTACATCATTCGGGTGTCAAAACAGTTTTTGGATCAGCCTGTTTTCTTTTTATGTTTTGAATTGTTTAGGGTACTTAGGGTTATATTGGAACCTTCAAATGAACATGAGACTTAGATTATATATTAAATAAAAGATCTGGAGGAGGTCTAAACAAATGGGTTAGGGTAAGACCCTCTGATCATAACAAACTTTTCATATGTTCAAAATCAGTAAATTCTGGATAGGTAAAAGTATATATATATATATATATATATATATATATATATATATATATATATATATATATATATATATATATATATATATATATATATATATATATATATATATGGAGGCCTTAACAGTGTCTTCAAGGTTGCGGCCAAAGGGTAAATTTAGCTAACACATGTAAGGGAATAGGGTTTCTTTTACAGAGGAAGTTGATTTGGTTAAGGGGGTGGTCGACCCATAGTTTAAGGTATGAAAAACGGGACTGTTTTGGGTTAAATGTTAACCGGGCGAGTTATGAACTAAACTAAGTTAAGGGCTTTATAGAGGGGTGTCATGAGATGCATATGGCAAATAAATGGGGTTAAGTTGTAGGACAAGGTTAGATATCGATCATAGATTGATGAGCCATTTTGGTATGTGGTTCATGTCTTGATTGTATACGTTTGTGTGTTTAGATTTTGCTAGAGTGCGGGTACGTACTTGGAGAAGCTTGTTCAGGTAAGTTTCATAGTCCCATGTTTCTATGATTTATAAATATTTTGAATTCCATATGGGATGGAAGAGACACTTTGTGGTTTTGTAACTAGTGCTGTGAATGTTTTTATGGTTTGTGATGGACTTGTGTGTACATTTATGTGATTAACCGCTATGTGATTCTTGATTGTTATTGTGGTTTGACTTGGTACCAAGGGGATGTTGACAAGGCGGGGCCTTGGGATTAGTTCATCGGTGTATGGGCGCCTATGGGACCATGGTTATTAATAAGGCTTGGAGCCTTGGAATTGTGGTTATTGGTAAGGCTTGGAGCCTTGGATTTGTGGTGATTGGTTAATCTTGAATGGTAGTTGTTAATGCATAATTGTAACACATTATCCATATGTTATTTTATTGTTAACTATTTTGGGGTTGGAGTCTAAACCTATGACTCACCAACTTTATGTTGACGTGTTTTAGTGTCTCTTTCAGGTGATAATGTGGTTAAGCGTGAGAATAGGAGTGGCTAGCTGGGAGGCTTAGGATTGCATTGGAGGAACCCCCTTTCCTCTTAGTCTTTACTTATGTTTGAATAAGTGATACTTTGTAGACACCTATATGTTTGTTATTTGTTAATTGTATGTCTTTGGTAAGAGGTAGACCTGTTACATACTTACCTAGACGCCTGCATTGTTTGTGATATCTTCATGACATTGTGTCATCATTTATGATATTTTCATTTCATTTAGTTATCCCTATAGAAACGCTATTGTTGTGATGATATCCATACGTCGCGCCCCATATTCCGTCATGGTGGGGTGTGACAACAAGGTATGAGGATAAATATATCCAAGTCCAAAAAGGAGGCGGATCGTTGTATATCAAAGTCCAAAATAAAGATTGAATAAAAATGATGAAGTCGTGGTCCAAGTATGAAGAATCTCTCAAAAACGTCAAGTGAAGAAATTCCAAAATATGAAGAGAAGACCATAATTTCAAGAACGTCTTCCCAAGATTTGAAGTATGAAGTACATGCCAAATATCGGTCCGAGAAAGGTCTTAAATCGTTAAACGAGTTATGTCAAGATATGAACTTAAGGAGATTATCAAGAAGCCGTTTTAAAAGATTATGTCCTTCGGCTAACTATCGATTAAATCGTGCTACTTTACTTTCGGACTAATAAATACTCAAATAAGTCAATATGAATCACTTGTGATCCATGACAAATAGCTAAAAAATCTAGAAACCCATTTCCTTTCATAATAACTAGGATTGCGGGGAGAAAAAGTATTACACAATTTGGACGTATGAGTAGTGTTAGCATTGTGACTTGTACCAAAAATGATCTCGTTTTTGGACTTAGCATGGAATGTATGACAATCAAGGATGACTAAATTTACTCTATGGGACATTTACTTGTTCTATTCATTGACCTTAAAAGTCACACACGTGATGAAAATCATACATTATGTCTTTACACATCTTCGTAGTATTGTTGCAAGTCTTTTACTTTTCAATAAAGGGTAATAAAATTGAATCTTGGTAATGCTTATATACTTTATTCTAGCATTGCGTGAGGGCACGACAATGGCTTAGTATGGGGGAGTGATGAGATGGCATTTATACATGATCTCATCGTTCTTTTCGGGCTTTAAATGCATAAAATGTCATAAATATACCATATATATGCTTGTATTTGTTTACTTGTGTGTTTTAGGTATGGATATCTTGAAAAAGACAAAAGATATCAAGAAACAAGGAAAAACGGACACGAGAAACGAAGTCGTACAAAGAACCGGGCCCTAGTTATGGATTTCTCAAAGAAAAACCCTTGAAGACTTGAAGATGTACAAGATTGATCCCTCATTTATGAAGAAATGACACTTAATACCCTTGTATATTCATAATTACAAGTTTGGTCCCTTAAGTTTGTCAAAATTACAAAAAGGTCCTTCAACTTTGAAGATTTGGAAAGTTTAGTCCCTCAACAATTCTAAATTGTCAACAATGGTCCCTCATGAAGTCAAAGATACATTTAAGACCTTCAAAGATGAGAAATGTCCAAGATCAGTCCTCAAACTATACAAAAATGGCAAAACAACCCTTGAAAACCTTTTGCCAAAGTTTTGTGGCAAAAGTGTGAAATCATAAACTTTATTAACAAAGGATATGAGTTTGTTGGCTGAATAAACACGTTTTACCATCTTTTTCAAAACACAAGGACCAAAGGTGGGCATATGAAACTTTCAAATGAGAAAATGCGCCAAACAACTCCACTACCACAAAAAACGGATCAAACATATTACTATTACCCTTCTTCACCCCCAGATTTTACTTCACTTAAACAAAGGGTTAATTCCAATTACCCTGGCACACGTTTGATTCACACACCCTAAAACTCATCCCACACCAGAAACACTCAAGCCCACTCACCAAAAGGCCCCACCCATTCACACGTCAACCAATCACAATCCACCTTCCTCTACTAGGAATGACACGTGGCCAAATCAACAGCCCACACTCATTACTTGGCCCCAAAACTAAAATGAACGACTTGGATGCATTTTAACAGCTCATCAACAAAATTCGTCTAGAAGATTCAAGGGGCATTTTAGGGACTTTGTAGCTAGGGTTTTCATTGTAATCTCAGCCCTTGTGGCCTATATAAGGACTCTTCAACTTGTGAGAGAGCCTTGTTCCAGTTTTACTCTTTAAACATTTTAATTCCTTTTTAAAATTTATATTAGTTGGTATTTTAAGAATATTGTAATTCCTTTTTATGTTTTTGAAAGTTGGTGTTGTTTAAGGGTAATTCTGAGTTCCATTTGATGTTATAAAGGTGCTTTGATCTTGTGGTTAAAGCACGTTTATGTTTGGTAAGGTTTTCAAGTTTGAAATAAGCTTGAAAATAGTCATCTGTTTTTTATATTTATCTTTTACTAACCCTTATCCAAAAGCTATAAGCCCTTGCAAGCTTGTTGACACTAAGCTAGTAAAGGTTTATCAACCTTTGGATAGGTTGTTTGCTGCTTGTGTTGAAGAAATCAAGCCCTTGAGGTTCTGTTTTGAACCATCAACCAAGGCACATATCATCTTCTTTGTTCAAGGACCTTGGCCACTCTCTAGTTGTTGAGAGTGGTCTAAGGAGAATAGCTGATCCCTCTAGAAGTTGTGGGGGATAGGTATAAGCTCTTTTTAAGTTTCCTCTAAAAAGTTTCATGTTTATGTCTGATATGAAGTTTTCCAAGTGATTTGTTGCTTTGGTGTTTGTGTTTTGTATTTTATAGTTGTTATCTGTTAGTTTTTACCTAGTTGTGGTAACTGAACCTTAAAATCAGTAGGTTGTTTGATTGAATAAAAAGTTTGTTTAAAAAAGGACTAAAACAAGGCTGTTTGGGATTTTGGGATCATAAGACCTTGTGGCCTTGTGCCCTTGGTTCTTAGGGCTTGGGGAGTCTAAAATAGTCATATGCAACAAGTTTTGGTCATTGGTTAAGGCTCAAGTGGTTTGGTTAAGGTTTTCAAAGTTTTGGAAAAATCTGATAAAAGTGGTTTGAAATTGGTCAAACACATCAGATCCAATAAATTCTTTGTTTGTTGGATCTAAGGTCTGAAATCTGGTTTGGGAAGAGTTTAGGTGATAAGCAATCTGTGCAGTATCTGTTTGTTGAATTTGGTGGCTTATTGTGGGTGCTAGAGCTTATCAAAGTTGGCTGAAGTGGTCATTTGCATCAGCAAAGTGACCACCTCAATTTTGCCTTGCATTTTGTTATCTAGTATATGCCTTGCTTGTTTGTTGCTTGGAACTTGTTTTTGTGCTGCTTGTGAGACAATCTGGCTATTTGGTTTGTTTATTTGAGTGCTTATAAGCTAACTGGCTTATTGGCCTAATTTGTCCAAAATCTGTTGTCATTTGGTCAACTGACCACTTGATTAACAAGGACTCTACCTTGAGTTATTCATAAAAGTTACTTAAAACAAGGTTACAAACAATCCCTGAGCTTTTGGTTAATTTTGGTGGACTTTGACTTTTGGTCAAATAAGCACAATTTGGGTTATTTTTTAGAACTGCTTATTGGTACATGCAACAACTTGGCTTTTGTAATAGGTGTCATTTTTCTTAGCTTATTATCAAATCTGGAAAGTTACAAGTCATTAGGTTAAGCTTTTGCTAGAAAACTAGCTTATTTTGCTTTTTCAGCCAGCTTATTTGCTCCTACAACTTATTCTACTTGGCTTTTTGTGAATTTTATGATTGATTATTCTTAGTTAAGCTACTTGTGAGCTTTTGCAAAAAAGAATCAGCTTCTGAAATGCCCTAGAACTCTAACCCGACTATTTTGTCCTTTAGTGAAATTTTGCTTTGCTTATTTCTGGCTTATTTGGTTTGCTTTTTCAAAATTTCTTTTCACGGATCTCTTAGGTATCTCAAAATAAGGTTGTGTGTCTAATCTGAGCTTATGGCATTGGCTTATTGCTTAATGGGCTTATTGGCCCAATAAGGATAAGTTGTTGACCTTTTAAGCTGTGATAAGCTCAAAACCAGCTTTTGGGCCTTCAGACTTTTGTGTTTAGAATTAAATTTTGAGTCAGATAGGGCTTTTTTAGGTCATTTGGGCTTAGTTGAAGTTTTTGGGCCAAAAAGCCCATTAGATTAGACTGTTTTCAATTTTAGCCCATTTGGGGGCCCATTAGGGGTATTTTGGTAATTTCACTTTCTATTTCTGTTTATTTAGGTTAAAATAAACTAGTTTGCAAGTTTTTAGAATTTTTTATAATTCTTAGATTTTTAATATTATTTTAATATTATTTTATTATTAAATTTCAATTTTCACATTTTTGCACTTTCTATATTTTTCTTAGGTTAAATACATTAAAATAGGATTTTTGAAAGTCTTAGACTAATTTTATCTTCATTTTTCTAATTTTTAGAATTATTTTAAGTTTTTAATAGATTTTAATTATTTTAAATAGTTTGAATTAGTTTAAAAATTCATAAAAATAGTTTTTATTCTTAATTGGTCATTTTAGAGGTTTACAAAGTGAAAAATCTTTATTTGGGCTTTTTAATATTTATTTTGATTTTTAGGGCTTTAATTAGCATTTAAAAATTAATATTTAATTAATTAAAAGGTTTGAAAAATTTTTGATCATTTGTAAACTCTTAGTTTATTTAATTTGATTTTTGATAATTTTTTGGAAATTTTTAGAATTTATTTTTATTTTGTCACTTTTTACGGTTTTCATTTTAGTCATCGTAGTAGTAATTTTCACGTATCCGTCATTCTATTTTCTCATCCCCTTCTTTCAAATATTAATCTCAAATATCATTGCATGTTAGTCACACACATATACCTCCTTGGGAAACGAACTTAATTGGGTCATTAGTGTTTGATTTTCCTAAATCATCACTTAATACTTACCGCTCATTTACGCTCTTTCGTTTTCTTAAACAAGAGGTGTAATTTACCACAATCATTTTGGCGCCGCTGCCGGGGAGGTGTGTCATGATTAATTTTTCGTTTTGTTTTTAATATTAACCATAAATAGTATTTGTATTAGTAGAACTCTACTAATACGTATTATCGGTTTTTTCGTTTTCTTGTGAAATTATTATTACTACATTGTATTAAGTATCACAACAAATTCAAAATATCTCCAAAAGTGTGCAAACACAATCTTAATTGGGATTTGATCTCCTAATTATTGTATTCGAATCTCAAACAAAAAGAAAAAGGCAAAAATAGATAAATACTTTCGTGAAGCTCGATTTTGAAAAATACAAACTATAAGGTGGGTATAAGGCGGGTATTATAAAATATACCCTAAGGAAAAAGGCTCTTAAGTGCTTCGCGCCGCCTCGTTTCCCTGCTTGCTTGTGAGTATTTTGAGATTGAAAGCTAATCGAGGGTTTTGCCGCCCAAAGTATTATTACGTATCATATATATCTGCTTGGTTTCTTTGTGACCAAACCCTCTTGAACAATTTGGTTTTCACCAAAGTTCTATAGTCATTCGAAGGCGTTCACTCCAAGTGATCGTTTTCATTCTTTTGAGGCTTCTTTAATCAAGAGTTTGATTCAAGGAGAGATTTGGTAGATTGTTGTCTACGAAGATACACAAAATCCAAAAAAAATAAAAGCAATAAAAAACACAATAAAATTGAAAGTCCACAAAACACCCAAAAAGAATCTTCTTTGCTCACCTCCCATTCTACGTCAAGTTTATGCTAACTCGTAATCAAGCAAAACAAGCTTGTAAACGTCGTCAATGTCAAGGAAATCGAGAGCCTTTGATTGAAGAACAAACTCCAATTGTCGAACCCGTTGTAGAACCAATAGTCGCCATGGCTAATCGTACTATGATGGAGTTGCTTCAAGCACCCACCGAGGGTTTTGGAGAAGCTATTGTGATTCCGGCCATCCTTGCGGAGAATTTCGAGATTAAGACGGGTTTAATGTCGATGTTGCAAGCAAATAAGTTTAGATGTCATGAGAAAGACAGCCCGCATTACCACATAAGGAATTTTAATCGTCTCGCTGCAACAAGAAAGTTTAAGGATGTTCCACATGACGCCATTAAGATGATGTTATTTCCAAATTCGATTTTGACATGGGTGATCTCGTTTCTAAGTTTGTGAACCAATTTTTTCCACCATCTAAAACAACACATTTGAAAAATGAGATTTCAAGGTTTACACAACGTAATAATGAAAGTTTTTCAATGGCATGGGAACGATTTAAGGAAATGTTACATGAATGTCCACACCATGATTTTTCGGAATTGCATCAAATAGATACTTTTTATAATGGGCTTAATGATCGTGAACGAGATTATTTGAATGCTGTCGCGGGTGGTAATTTTTTGTGCTAAACGACCGATGAAGCTTTAAAGATTATCGAGAATAGATCTAAGGTTTATAACCCTCGTAACACACCGAGTGTTGCTAATATGGGTTCGTCATCGTCGTCATCATCTCGTCACATTAATGCCTTACATGATGAAGCTAATGAGGGAAACCGGTTTTTCGATAGGTTTTCGAATCTTATGACTCATTGGAAAGCACAAGATGCTTTGAATTCCGCATCGGTTAAAGCGGTTGAAAAGAGTTGTTTATCGTGTGGTGGAGATCATGATCTTTCCGAGTGTATTACCGCCGGTGGTAACACTTCGAGTGCTTACGTAGCAACGGGAAATTACAACCAAAACGGCCAAGGTTCCCGCCCAAATGAAGCTCCATCAAATCAAAATGCTAACAACTATCGAAACAACAATCAAAATGGTGGTTATCAAGGCAATTCACGTAATTAAAACAAAGGGAATTATCAAAATGGGAATGGACAAATTGCAAATCAAAACCAAAACCGTGATTTTCAAACTACTACACAAGGTTTTCAAAATGATCACACTAAAAATCTTCAAGAAGAATTTTTGAATTATGCTAAGGCAAACGATGCTAAGTTTGATAATATGCAACGTGAAATGATTAGCTTAAGATCCGAGTTAAAAAACGATCTTAAAAACGAACTTGTTAATGAACTTGAGACTCATGCTAATAAAATGGAAGCAAACGTTCAACGTCTTCAACAAAGTCAACAAAAGATCGAACAAGGACAACATGAGATTAAGCAAGAATTGTTAAAAGCGGATGCTAGGCAATCAAAATTTAAAGACCGAATGGCAAAAATGTTTGAAGCAATCATGTGTAAACCCACTTCCTCGGGATGTCTTCCTAGTGATACCATTGCAAACCCGAAGGGAGAAATGAAGGTTATTACTATACGTAGTGGTAAAACTTTCAAGGAACCAATCTCTCGTGCAAGTACTTCTACGGAGAAGGAAATCGAGAAAGAGCCCGAGGTGATGGTCGAAAAGGAGCATATTACACGCCCACAAAGTACCGCTCATACCACACCTACGGTTGAACCAATACCAATCATGGAACCTGAGATTCCAAGGCCGTTGCCTAATTTCCAACCCACACCACCCTTACTACCCTTCGAGACGAAACAAAGAAAAATTGCAAGAACGGAACAAACAACAAATCAAGCTTTTTATAAAAATGTTTCAACAAGTTCATTTTGATGTAAGTTTAGCCGACGCGTTGTTATATATGCCTCGTTTCGCTTCCACTTTTAAAAGTATGATGAATGATAAGGAAAAGCTTTCAAAGCTTGCTAATTGTTCTTTGGTTTATCTTAACCGCATACCGGAAAACGTTGGTGACCCTGGAAAGTTTCTCATTCCTTGTGATATACAAGTTATGAAAGAATGCCTCGCCTTGGCCGATCTTGGTGCGAGCATTAATTTGATGCCATTTTCCATTTGGAAATCGCTTTCGCTTCCGGCTCTTACTCCTTCGAACATGTCTATCGAGATGGCCGATTATTCTACGATTTTAGCATGTGGAGTAGCCGAGGATGTTTTCGTGAAAGTTGGGAAGTTTAACTATCCCGTTGATTTTATAGTAGTTGACATCCCCCCGGATCCTCAAGTTCCTCTAATTTTAGGTCCTCCATTTTTAGACACCTCGATATCGCTTATCGGCGTTCATGCAAGAACTATTACTTTGAGATTCAACGAAGAAGAACTTGTTATAAACGCTACTCAAAACTCGACACCTTCTCATGTTTATGCAATCGCTACCATCAATCACATCGACTTAGTTGACGTGGTTTGCGATGAGTTTTCACAAGAAGTGTTAGGTTTTTCCGATAGCTCGTCAAGTGGCAATCCCACTACTTTGGATCCGATTCTTGCTAATTCCACACCAAATCTCACTCCATTCCAAGGAGACGATTTTACTTCAAATGAAATCGACAACGAAGATGAGGTGATTATTAGTGATGAAACTTCTATTCCACCATTTCTTCTGCCGATGGAAGTTATGAGTGTTGAGCAAAAATCTTCAATCGAGGAACCGCCTATCCTTGAATTGAAAGATCTTCCATCTCACCTTGAATACGCATTCTTGGAAGGTGATGACAAGTTGCCGGTTATTATTGCAAAAGGTCTTGCTAATGATGAAAAAACCGCGCTCTTGAAAGTTCTTAAAGCTCATAAAGGGGCAATTGCGTGGAAAATTTCTGACATTAAGGGTATTGACCCATAATTTTATACTCACAAGATTTTAATGGAGGAGGACTATAAACCCGCAATTCAAAGTCAAAGAAGGGTAAACCCCAAAATTCACGATGTCATCAAAAAGGAAGTTTTAAAACTCCTTGACGCGGGAATGATTTATCCTATCTCCGATTGCCCATGGGTGAGCCCAATCCATTGTGTCCCTAAAAAGGGAGGAATGACCGTTGTACCCAATGAAAACAACGAGTTAATTGCCACTCGTGTTGTGACCGGTTGGAGGGTGTGTATTGACTATCGAAAGTTAAATGACACCACTCGTAAAGACCACTTTCCTTTGCCCTTCATGGATCAAATGTTGGAGCGACTCGCGGGAAATGATTTCTATTGCTTTTTAGACGGTTTTTTCGGTTACTTTCAAATCCCTATCTACCCTCGTGATCAAGAGAAGACTACGTTTGCGTGTCCTTATGGAACGTTTGCTTATCATAGGATGCCTTTCGGACTTTGCAATGCACCGGGTACGTTTCAACGGTGTATGATGGTTATTTTTCACGATATGATCGAGAAGTCGATGGAAGTATTTATGGATGACTTTTCGGTGTTTGGCAATTCGTTCACGTCGTGTTTATCTAATCTTGAGCAAATGTTAAAACGTTGTGAAGAAACTAATCTTGTGCTTAATTGGGAAAAATGTCATTTTATGTGTAAACAAGGAATCGTCTTAGGACATAAGGTCTCGAAAGCGGGGATTGAAGTCGATAAAGCTAAGGTAGACGTCATCGCCAAGTTACCTCATCCTAAAATTGTTAAGGGAGTTAGGAGTTTCCTATGCCACGCGGGCTTTTATCGTCGTTTCATCAAAGACTTTTCGAAAATCTCTCGACCTATGACACACCTTCTCGAGAAGGATGCTCCTTTTAATTTCAATGAGGATTGTGTTAGAGCTTTCGAAACTCTCAAAAGGAAACTTACCGAAGCTCCCATTCTTGTTGCTCCTAATTAGGAATTACCCTTTGAAATCATGTGCGATGCAAGTGATTATGTTATAGGGGCCGTTTTAGGGCAACGTTATGAAAAGCATTTCCATCCTATCCATTATGCTAGTAAGACGATTACCGAGGCTCAATTAAAGTACACCACAACGGAAAAGGAATTCCTTGCTGTGGTCTATGCTTTTGATAAATTCCGACCTTATCTCGTCTTAACTAAAAGCATCGTGTATACCGACCATTCGGCTATCAAGTATATCTTAGCTAAGCAAGATGCTAAGCCGAGATTGCTTCGTTGGATGCTCCTCCTCCAAGAATTTGATGTCACCGTGCTTGAAAAAAAGGAGACGAGAATCTAGTGGCCGATTATCTCTCTCGTCTAGAAGATCCTCACAAAGATGTTTTCGAGAACAAGGAAATCACCGAAACATTTCCTCTCGAGACTCTCGGTGTAGTGAATTCTAAAGACACCACCCCATGGTTTGCCGACATTGCAAATTACCATGCGGGCAACTTCATAATCAAGGGTATGACGACACAACAAAAGAGAAAATTCTTTCGTGACGTCAAGTTATATTTTTGGGACGACCTTTATCTCTTCTGGGTTTGTGCGGATCAACTCGTTCGACGTTGTATTTTTGGTGTCGAAGCTTCTAATATCCTTAGAGCTTGTCACGAGGGACCCACGGGTGGTCACCACGGTGCTAATTTCATGGCTAAGAAAGTTTTCGATGCCGGCTTCTTTTGGCCTATGATCTATCGTGATGCACACGCACTTGTGAAGTCGTGTGATTTGTGCCAACGTCAAGGAAAATCGTCTCAACGTGATGAAATGCCGCAAAACATAATTCAAGTGTGTGAGATTTTCGACATTTGGGGCATAGACTTTATGGGGCCGTTCCCATCGTCTCATGGTAACAAGTATATCCTCATCGCTGTCGACTACCTTTCTAAGTGGGTGGAAGCTAAGGCTTTACCTACTAATGATCCTCGTGTGGTAGTGAAGTTTTTGAAGCCACTATTCTCTCGGTTTGGAACCCCTCACGCTATTATAAGCGATAATGGAACCCATTTTTGTAATGACTAATTCGAGAAGGTCTTAAAGAAATATGGAGTTACTCATCGTCTTTCTACGGCTTATCACCGGCAAACGAGTGGGCAAGTCGAGGTTTCAAACCGAGCTTTGAAGAGGATGTTAGAGAGGTCGATTGGAGAAAACCGTGCTTCATGGTCTGAAAAACTTGATGACGCTTTATGGGCCTTTAGGACCGTTTATAAGACAGCTATCGGTTGTACTCCATATAAGTTATTTGCCCATTGAATTGGAGCATAAGGCATATTGGACCCTTAAGCATGCAAATTATGACTTAAAGACCGCGGGAGATCACCGGAAAATACAATTGAATGAATTGGATGAATTAAGAGATAATGCTTATGAAAATTCATTGATTTACAAGGAAAAGACTAAAAAGTTTTATGATGCAAAGATTAAAAACCGAGTTTTTAACGTTGGTGATCAAGTGTTACTTTTTAACTCTAGATTTTAGATATTTTCCGAGAAATTGAAATCTCGTTGGTCGGGTCCTTTCACCATTACACAAGTGTTTCCTTATGAGACCATCGAGCTAGCTCAAAATGATGGTCCTAATTTTAAGGTGAATGGACATAGGCTTAAGCACTACTTTGGTGGGGAAGTTCCTTTATTGGATGAGCTCGACCAAGTCACCTTCCCCAATGATAATTAACATTGAGAGGATCGAGTCGAGCTCATGACTCGGTAATCAAAAACGAGGTGCCTCGTGGGGGAGATCACATGCTTATCCTTTTTATGCTTTCTAATAAATAATGAGAGGGGATTTGTGCCCTTCCAACTCGTTGTCTCGTGGTTGTTTGTGAATGTGTTATCTAGATCATCATCATCACAATGATTGAAGACTCTCGTGTTCGTTTACGTGATCCTCGATCGTTTGCTTGAAGATTTTCATGAATCCATGACATATCCTTTATTGTTCTAACAATTATCTTTTAGCATACTTGATAAACGGCTTTAGATATATTGTTGATCACCCTTTCCATGCTAGATCCTAAGCATTCGACTCTTCGTCTCTAGTATGGGGGTGCTCCACCTTTAGACTCGAAATGCATAAAATGCCATAAAATGATCTCATCGTTCTTTTGGGGCTTTAAATGCATAAAATGTCATAAATATACCATATATATGCTTGTATTTGTTTACTTATGTGTTTTAGGTATGGATATCGAACCAATTGGAATAGCCGAGGATGTTTATGTTAAAATTGGAAAGTTTGTTTTTCCCGCGATCTTCATCATTTCCGATTATGAGTGTTATCCTAAATGTCCCATTATTTTAGGTCGACCATTTTATCGACGGCTCGTGCCATAATCGACGTTCACGATGGAAAATTAACTATGACTTATGGATAGGATAAAGTGGACTTTTTGGCGAGTAGATCCCAAATTTCAAATGGTCATGATAAAACCGATATTTCAAAATTTGATAATTTCAAAGCTCACGCTTTAGCGGAAAAAATGAGGTTAGATGCATGTTTTGAAAAATGAAAATGAACGGTTTTCGAGATGAGGATTTTAACGATAAATAATACGTTTACTTAATTCAAAAAGGTATTCGTAAATTTATGGATGAAAAATCATTTTGGGATATATTTGGAGAAACAAGTGAACAACCAATTCCGAAGGGTGACGTTAGTGCCATCACGACAATGACAAATATGGACTCGTTTTCACCAGCTTTGAAGGACCACGTCTTTGAGGCTTCGAATTCTAAATCCATTGAAGTACCTCCATCACCTAGCCTAATATCCATTGAGGCTAAAGGTTTTATCGACATCGATCCACTCATCATAGAAAGGTCACCTAAGCATAGTCATTCGACTTGTAAGACCATGGTTGTGAGTTCTCACATCGACACTTTCTTTGATAAAGAGGATGAGGACGATTTTGCCGAAATTGATCAGCGTACTCAAAAATCCACAAGCTATTTTTGATTCTCCAAAAAAGAATTCTACGTGTGGTGAGTACGATGATTTCGTCGTCGAGCCTGAGATTGAGGAAATTATTGAACGAGCACTAGCTCTTTTACCTCCACTTCCACCTACAAGTGAGGTAGATTTTACCAATCTCGAGGCCAAACTTGATGAGTTGGAACGTCTTATTTTTAATAATGACGAACCAACTCATGTAACCCAAAATCCCATTCTCGAGGAGTTACCTAATCAACACTCCTCAAACGAGAAAGACGTTCACCACATTCGTGAGGATCTAACTTATCAACGATCCCCACAAAAGAATGATGGTTTTGTGCTTGATCGTGATCTTTTTGAGAGAGTTTCTAAAATCCTCAATGAGGGGAACGACAAACCGTGGTTTGACGAGCCTATCTTTGATGAAGAAATCGATGAGATTCACGTTCATGAGGATGATGAATATGTTGACCCCGAGGGGGCGGTGTTCTTTGTTGATCATCTTATTGAGAGTTTGTACAACCCACCCCTCCCACTAATGACTTAAACGTGAGAATTTTAGTGTGACTAACATTGAATTAGAAACGCCAAATCTTTATAACTTAATAAATGGTAAATCGGGTTTTCATAAATAGTTAAAAAATGATGAAAAAGGAAAAGAATTTAAAATTGATTTAAATGATTTTTCTACAAGTTTAACTCCGTCATCACTTCGTATTTTGAGTGCTACTATTTGACGAGCGAGAGTGTAACACCCCATTTTGATAAATGGAAATGTCACGCGTGATTATGGCGTGTCATCAAAGCATACAAGGATAATGTAGTAAACATCACATGACCATAAAGGAAATACCGGAAACAACATCGGTATCCCAAAAGTAGAACTCATCACACACAAACATAAGTACTATAAATGAAAAAGACTAAACAATGTCTATGGAAATGAGTATCAAAAGTAACAAGAAATTCATAAAGTAATGAAGGCTAGGAAGCTTCCAATCCACATGCACGTACGCTTAAAGTCTACGAGCGTCCCTAAGTACCTTTCATTTTGGGAACATGAAAGGAAAACGACTGAGCATAGCGCTCAGCGCACGGATATACAAGTAAAGCATGAATAACATAAGCATATAAGCATAGAGCAGCGGAAAAGACTAAGTCCTGTATAACCTGGTATATCTTGGTAAAACTGGTTTTATCGTTTGAAAAGCCTTATGTTTATCTTGTAAAAACTGTTTAACATGTTTACCATTAGCCAATATAGGTCATGAAATATCAACGTACATGAATACTTGGAGGGGTGACCTCGTCATGCAAATTAGAGGGGCTGCCTCTAATTTAATATACTGGTTTGGGTAGGAGGGATCAACTCCTTGTGAAGGATGCAAGGCACACATCACATTCACCTGAATAATCTGCTAAAAAATGTAAACTAGGATGCACCCATATGCCCCACATGATAATAATAATAATAATAATATGGACAAAAGCTGAAGGGACGCCACGAGCTATCACTCCGTCGTGGTGGAGTCATAACACGGGTGCCTCCATTGTAATGGTTATGGTACCTCCATAACTAGGTGAAACTGGTCATGCATGTATATGGCTTTAGGTATCTAATTAACATAAGCAATTCAGAAACATATAAAACATATACTGTGGAAAATAGTTGGCTGCATACGGGGAAATCCTAATAAGGAAGAATGTCCATACTGAAAGGACGGAGAATCCGTACCTTGTGTCCAATGAATGAAGAAGCCGAACGAAGAGAGTCCTACTTCGGTATCACTAATGCTACATAAATAATATACATGTATAAGTATCTGATTACTGAGTACGTAGCTGGTTTTATATCATGTCTTAGCTTGTTTTATATGTTCATGTCATGTTTTACTTAATTAAGCTTTATACTGTGTTTGCCATATATTATGTCTATTCTGTTTAAGTATTTCTTGTATTTCTTGTATTATTATGCTTGTAGTATAATAATAAGTAACTTTATAAAAAATAGCAGGTTTCCTAAAATAGAAAGTTTCCAAAAATAGAAAGTTTCCAAAAATAGATTAGCTGCCTTAATTAAATAAGTTTCTAAAAATAGAAAGTTTCCATAAATAGATTAGGTTGGATTATTAAGCTAATAATATAAGCTTAAGTATTTACTGATTTATATTCTAAGTCATGTGATATATAGTATAGTTTATTAATTATTACATGTGAATTAAATAAACTATAGGTTAAGGTATTTAATTAAATATATCATGATTTAATTAAATAAAAGTACAAATACTTAGGTTAAACATGCATTAATATTTATTATTAATATAACCTAAGTCATGTAAATTAATTAATTATAAGGCATGTTTAATAATTAATTAATTATATAGTCTAAAATAATAAATACTTAGGTTAAAATCCATGTATTATTATTAATAATAATAACCTAAGTCATGTATAAATTAAATTAACTATGTACATGTTTTAATTAATTTAATTTAATCTTGTAAAAATAAACTTGTAAAAATAATTAACCTTGTAAAATTATGTCGTGAACCGTATTCGTGAACCCCGTGAACCGGACCCGTGAACCGGTCGACAAACGCACCCTTAACAGTGGCAAACCGGCTTTGCCGGTTGCCACTGCTTTTGTATAAGGTGCCACCGGCTGAGCCGGTGGTTCCCTTGGTCTTGGCTAGCCGCTGCCAAGCGGCGGTTCCCCCTGCTTTCCTTAATTAGCCACCGGCTTAAGCCGGTGGTGGTCCTTGTTTCTGCCGTGACCCAACCGAACACCAAACATACCCCGACCAAGGTTGGGGTTCCCTTTTCTCCTGCGGCCGAGACACACAACACCACACCGAGACCTTGAGGTCTCGGTTGGTGCGAAACAAAACAAGCCGAGACCCCCTTTGGTCTCGGTTCCATGCGTCGGCCAAAAACAAACACCCCTTAAACCCTAATTAATTTTACCCCCCATGATTTATTAACATGTATTTACATGTTTTTATACCATTCATGATTTCATGTGTTCAATTAATCAAGAACATAATAAGAAAAAGGGTTTAGGGTTTACCGATTACGTGAATCAAAGGAGAATGAACACACCAACAACCTTGCAAGAAATCAATCACCAAAAATCAACCAACACCCCCCTTGTGTGTTCTATACCCGGCGGCCAAGAGAGGACAAAAGAGAGATTTAAGGTTTTGTTTATTTTCTAATTTATGTAATTATGAAAATAAGCTTTCCCTTTATTTCTTGTTTAGTAAAAATTGCATGGGCTTGGACCTTTGTCTTGTGTCTAGCCGCGGGTAGGATGGGGCCCACAAGGGTAACCCATAGTTTTCTCGTGTATAATTTTAAGTGTGTTCTCGTGTTCGTGTTTACATGATTTAAATAGTTATCGTTCGTGTCTTATTATATTTATTCATGATCGTAATAAATATACATAAATACGTAATACTAAGCTCGTGATTATTTACGTTCATGATTTCATGTTCGTATGTTCGTGATTATAATTATTATTGAAATAATTATCGTGTCTTAATACGTATTAAATACTTATCGTGATATATCACGTACGTAATACTTGTAAATCTTGTTCGTGAATCGTAAACGTGCTATAAAAGGAAAGTTCTAATCATGTTCGTACGACCATAAGGGTACTATTCATGGTAAAAGCATGCGGGTTTTTAACTCTTCCCCCCTAAAAAGAATAATTCGTCCCCGAATTATAGATAAAGTAAACTGGAAAAGAAGAACATACCCGAATTCAAAATATGAAATAAGGGTAAGAAGCCCGGATAGACTCCTCTGTTTCCCAAGTGGCTTCACGCTCTGTATGATCCCTCCAAAGGATTTTGACGAATGGAATCGTCTTCCTTCTCATGACTCGTTCTTGTCTGTCAAGAACTCGTTCGGGTTCTTCTATGAAAGTGAGATCTTCACGAATCTGTTCCAGTGGATACTGAACCATGTGAAGGGGATGATACTTGTACCCTCTGAGTAAGGACACATGAAAAACATCGTGAACATGAGAAAGCTACAGAGGTAACGTTAAACGATAAGATACTTCACTGACTCGTTCAATGAAATTAAACGACCCGATGAACCGAGGACTAAGCTTCCCTTTGATTCCAAAACGTCTAACACCACGTGCCGGCGAAACCTTAAGGAAAACGTGATCTCCTACGTTAAAATGTAAGTCCCCACGATGCTTGTCTGCATAACTCTTCTGACGTCACTGTGCTTCTTGCAGTTTCTACTTAGCTACTGCAACCTTCTCATTAGTCAACTCTATCATTTCTGGTCCTTCAAGTGTTCCCTCACCAATCTGATCCCAACAGATTGGGGCGCGACACTTTCTGCCATACAACATCTCGAAAGGAGCACACTTGATACTTACGTGCCAACTGTTGTTGTATGCAAACTCTACCAAACAGATGTAATCGTCCCATCTCCCGTCCATTCCAGCACACATGACCTCAACATGTCTTCCAATGTCTGAATCGTTCGCTCTGACTGCCCGTCTGTTTGAGGATGAAAAGCCGTGCTAAGCTTAAGTTTTGTACCCCAAGCTTTCTGCAGACTTTTCCAGAATCGCGAAGTGAACCAAAGATCTCTGTCTGAGGCGATGCTGGATGGAGCACCATGTAATCTCATGATCTCCTTTTTGTAAGTATCGGCGAGTTTACTGACCGAATCTTCCTTGCGGATCGGTAAGATATGAGCTGATTTGGTAAGTCGATCAACGATAACCCAAATTGCATCGTGCTTCTTCTTTGTCGGCGGAAGACCGGTAACAAAATCCATGGTGATTTTGTCCCGCTTCCACTCTGGAATATCTAACGGTTGAAGAAGACCGCTAGATCGCTGATGCTCGATCTTAACCTGCTAGCAGGTAAGACATTTGGAGACGTAAGTCGCAACATCCTGTTTCATACCACTCCACCAAAAGTACTGCTTGATGTCATGGTACATCTTGGTCGAACCAGGATGAATAGATAATGGGGAGCTATGAGCCTCAGCTAACAATGCTTCCCGGAGTTGTTGATCATTAGGAACACAAAGTCTCGTGCCCTGCCATAAGATACCATTTGCGTCTACTCGAAATTCTGTCTACTTCTCCAAATTTTGAATTATCGCCCAGATTTCTCCATCATCTTTCTGTGCTTCCTTGATCTTAGAGAGTAACTCGGGTTCTACTCTAAGATTAGCCCAGTAACCGTGTTGTCCACGTACCATGATCTCTATGTCTAGTCGCTCCAAGTCTCTTATAATTTCCTCCTCAATTTTAATGTCGTTTGTCATTCCCGACTTTCTGCTAAGTGCATCTGCCACTACATTTTCCTTGCCGGAATGATACTGCAGATTAATGTCATAATCCTTCAACAACTCTATCCATCTCCTTTGCCTCATGTTCAATTCACGTTGAGTGAAGATATACTTCAAGCTCTTGTGGTCCGTGAAAATGTCACATGATTCTCCATACAAGTAGTGCCTCCATATCTTCAATGCAAACACGACTGCTGCAAGTTCCAAGTCATGCGTAGGGTAATTTTCCTCATAAGGCTTAAGCTGCCGTGAAGCGTACGCGATCACTTTCCCATGTTGCATGAGAACACAGCCAAGTCCCTTCCCTGATTCATCACTGTAGATCTGAAATCCACCTGTACCAGATGGGAGAGTAAGAATCAGTGCAGATACTAACTTCTGCTTTAGATTTTCAAAGCTGTTCTCTCTTTCTTCAGTCCAGACGAATTTCTCCCCTTTCTGCATCAGTTTGGTCAATGGTAGTGCTAAACGGGAAAAGTTATCCACGAACCTACGGTAATAACCAGCTAAGCCTAGGAAAATGCGGACTTCAGTCGCTGATGTCGGTCTTGGCCACTTGGTAATAGCCTCAACCTTCGCTAGATCCATTGTGATTCCTTCTGCTGATACAATGTGACCTAAGAATGCCACCTTTTCTAACCAGAAGTCACACTTGGAGAATTTAGCATACAACTGCTTCTGGCGAAGAATCTGTAGTACTGTACGAAGATGGTCTTCGTGTTCCTCCTTGGACTTAGAGAATATCATGATGTCGTCAATGAAGACAATGACGAACTTGTCCAGAAATTCATGGAAGATTCTGTTTATCAGATCCATGAACACTACTGGAGCATTGGTAAGGCCAAATGGCATGACTACAAATTCGTAGTGGCCATAGCGTGTACGGAAAGCAGTCTTGGCGATATCCTGCTCCTTAACCCGTAGTTGATGATAGTCCGACCTAAGATCAATCTTGGAGAAATGTTTGGCCCCTTGGAGTTGGTCAAACAGATCATCTATGCGTGGTAGTGGATACCTATTCCTGATGGTAATCTTGTTGAGCTCGCGATAGTCTATGCAAAGACGCATACTGCCGTCCTTCTTCTTAACGAATAAGACCGGTGCGCCCCATGGAGATGCGCTCGGTCGAATAAAACCTCGTTCCAGAAGTTCTTGCAATTGATCCTTCAGCTCCTTTAACTCTATGGGAGCCATGCGATAAGGAGCCTTGGAAATCGGCTCAGCTCCTGGGATGAGCTTGATATTAAATTCTACTTCACGTGCAGGTGGTATGCCCGGAAGTTCTTCTGGAAATACATCTGGAAATTCTGACACTATCGGTTGATTCTGAATTGATAGAGATTCAGCATCCATGTCATGAACAGTAGCTAGATAACCCTCACAACCATATGAAAGTAATGCACGTGCTTGCAGGGTTGATATGATTTGTACAGACCTTCAGGGGACGAACCCGTTACGAATGTACTCTGGTGCATTAACATCACCGAAGATGACTCGATATGAATAGCAGTCTATGGTAGCATGATGCTTGGATAGCCAATCCATGCCCAAAATCATGTCAAAATCATCCATGTCCAACGGAAGTGCGTCAACAGGACGAATCTTGTCGTCAAACTCTAGGGGGAGGCTCTTGTACACATGGATTATGCGTACAGAGTCTCTCAAAGGCGTGGAAATATTAAGTATATTCTCTAGTGGCATGGGGAGTATCTTAACATTCTTGGCATAAGCAGTAGAAATGACCGAGTGAGTATCACCCGTATCAAACAGAACACATACAGCTTGACCATACATATACAAGATTCCAGTGATGGTACTTGTAGACTTGTTGGCCTGATCGCGAGATGTCGTGTAAACGCGTCCACTAGTAGGAGGCGGCTTGGTATCAGCATGCCCTGATGTACCCTCCATCTCGCCCTTGCGGCAATCCTTCATGCGATGGCCAGGAAGACCACACTTGTAGCATGCGTCGCTGTCGCGGCGACATGGCCCTGGGTGCCTATGGTGGCAGGTAGAGAAAAGAGGATGAGTATATCCTCCAACAGGTGTCCTGAATGGCTGAGAGCCTGATAAGAACAATATACATGAGACATGGTAAAAAGGTACAAAGGACAAATGCGGATAAATCGTAAGATGGAATACCAGTGATAGCTGGACGGTTAGGCTGTGAACCTCTCTGGTTCTGGTCCCTCCCGTTACCATGATTCCTGGTAGAAGATTCTCTAATGTCAGAATTAAGACTTATAGCATGTAATCATAAGAAAATGAGCAAGTATAAGGACTTGCTGCTGTTGGAGTGTCCGGCGTTACTACGGTAATTATCATTACCGCCACGCCTGTCCGTAGCAGAACGGTCGTGAGTCTGACCGTTTCCCTTGGGCCGAGAGGGCTGTTGCTGAGTAGCCGGCTGAGACCGGTCCCTAGTCTTCTGCCTGGAAGATACAGTTTTAAAGAGATTAAATATTGACATGTACTGAAAGAATACGGATTGGTCACCGTTTGAATACGAATGTTTACCTCTTATCGGGTCTCTCTGCTTCCCCGAACTCATCTCTTTCCTGCAGCATCTCTAGCTTACGTTCTGCATCGGCCACTTGTGCCACCGTGTTGAACGTAGCACACACTACGTTGTTTGCGACCGATGTACGAAGAGCCCACCTGAAGTGGTGTGCTTGCTCTTCAGGAGTACCTGCTGCTACACCAAGGAAACCAGCCAAGCGAAGAAAGCGCTGCATGAACTCGTTGTTATTCTCCCCAGCTCTCTGTCGGATTCCATGGTACTCCCTCTTCAGCTTGTCTTGCTCAGCCCTGGGAAAGAACTGTCCCATCACCAAATCCCTGAACTGAGCCCAAGTCAAACCAGCCACCCAATTATCACCTCCCTCAGACTGCTTCAGTGCCATCGACCATGATAGCACATCACCTTCGAACTTGTAGCAGGCCAACCTCGACTTGAAGACAGGGTCATAGCCCATAGCATCGAAGATCTTCTCAATGTGAGCCAACCAGCTTTCAGCTTTACTGGGGCTATCTGTTCTCTCGAAAGCTCGAGGGCGGAGCTTATTGAATCTCTCCAGCCATGTGACCAATGTTGCTGGAGGAGGAGGAGGAGGTACTGGGTGTTGCTGCTGGTTGTTGGCAGCCTGAACCTCAGCCCTGATTTCGTTCCTCAGCTGAGGAAGTATAGCTTGCATTGCAGCTTGGATTGCTGCATTTAGTTATTCCTGCTCGCGTGTGAGAACCATCTGACAGTATAACATAAAATACATGATTAAACTGATCAAAACATAAACTATATACATGAAAAAAAAATTATACCAATAAATCATGAGAAAAAATTTATGCAAGAAAATTTATACTTGAATGCATGATGCAGTTTTATGAAAACTTTTGTATGCGCGAGAGTGAACGCCTACGGTCAGTTCATCAAAACAAAAGACATGGCGAGGGGACGCCAATGGGTCTGTCCCAATTTAAAAGTTTCGCTAAAACACATGCGACTAAATAGGGCCAGTCTTGTACCAACCATTACTTAGTCATAAACCTGCGACAATAACATATATATGTATGCATGAAAATGATGAATGTATGAAAACCGACTGTCAGTTCTAGGAAGACCATAGTAACTACCCACTAATCATATGTCGTGTTTTAAGAGTAATAAGTGTGAAAACACTTATCCTTTTACCACTTATTTCTAATAATAACAAGAGCAAAACGTGTATATAATGTCTTAAAAGGCGGAATTATGCGTGGTTTGTGTTTTTATTGTGTTTTAGGACAAAAATATGAAAAAGGAAGAAAACACGGGCTTTCACGGGCTTTTATCGAAGAAAAAGACAAAAGACGAAATCAAAAGATCAAAAGTGCAAGAAGAACGGAAGTCGAAGGCCTATTTTCTACCTTTCTTGATTTTTATTTGATTTGCTCTTGATCCGAATATTTTGAAGACGGAAGTTTGACAAAGTCGAAGAACCAAGTCTACTAAAAGAATAAAATTAGAAGACGAGTTCGTTTTATCATTCGACTAATCCCGAGACAAAGTCGAGAAAGACGAGAAATTAAAAGACGAGAAAGAGAAAGAAAGAAGGAAGCAACATACCTCCCCTCTCCTATAAATAGTCTTCATATGAGGGTCCTTTTTAGTGGATGACTCGTGGGGCTGTCGGAGGGGGACTTCCCATCCCAGTAGGGGCTTCAAAGCTTGACTAAGAGAAAGTGGAAAGAAAAGGGGCGCGCACTGAATGAATGAAATGAGTGGAGATCTTCCTTCCCCTCTTGATATTGGGGAGAGTTAGTTTTTTAGTTAGTCACTTTTAATTTTTTTTAGTTTTCATATCTTTAGAGAGAAGTAGGTGTTTCTACTTTCTCTCTCTAGATTACTTCATCTTTTCTTTCAAGTTCAAGCTTATTTTTAATCTTGTATTTTGAAATCATTAATCTACAAGTTCAAGTTTAAGCTTTTCATCATTAATCTTTTTCTACCTTTCTTGATTTTGATTTGCTCTTGATCCGAAATATTCATGCATCTTGTTTCATCTTGATGTTTGTGTGATTAAAAAGTTTAACTTTTTGTTCATATCTAAGTTCTTATACGATTTAAGTTTTGAGCTTATTATGCTTTTTGGCTTATTTTGTATTTAGCTAATTTTATTTTATTTTAAGTTTTATTAAAAGTTTCGCCTTTTTAAAGTTTGATCTATAAAGTTTGCTCATTTAATGTTTTAAAAGTTGTTAAATATGTGCTTGTTTTGATTCGGTTATGTTTCGGTTAGTGCTTATTAAGGGAGCTTATTTGTTTTTCTTATTACGTGTTACATTCCATCGGAAAAGGGTTACCCTTTCCGACGGATATTCTGACTGTTTCCATCGGAAAAGGGTTTTCCCTTTCCGACAGTTTTTCCGATACTTCTATCGGATTAGGGTTTTCTCTTTCCGACAGTTTTTCCGATACTTCTATCAGAAAAGGGTTTTGGATTCCGATCGATATTCTGATCGGTACTCTGACAGTAGTGATTATCAGATATTCCGACGGAGCATTCCGACGGATTTTTCCGACAAAGATTCCGATAGTTTTACTGCACCTTATTCCGATACTATAATAGTTATTCCGACAGGATTCCTTTTGATACATTCCGATTGTGTTCCGACGGAGCATTCCGACGGATTTTTCCCACCAGGATTCCGACAGTATTCTGACGGGTTGAGTTTTCTTTTTTTGTTTCAAGTTAATTTTTAAGTTTCCTTTTGCCACCAATCAAGGTTAGATTTCTTCTTTATTTTTAATAGCTTTTACGTTTATGTTATTTGTAGACTTAGATAATCAAGATCCCCCTTTTAGTGACCAATTACAATAATTTCACCTTAAACCGTGATCAATTCGAATTGAATCGAGTACGAACAACACTTCTAGAGCACACACTAAAGTCATATATTAAATGGCGCTGCTGCCGGCTCTTTTCGTAAAGATTAACGGTTTTTAGTGAGAAAAATTGGATTTTGGGATCCGTTCTTTTGGGAACGTTATTTTCAAACACAAAAAATTTTCAAAAATCCTAAAAAATATAAAAAACCAAAAATATTTTATTTCCTTTTAGTGTATGCGTACTCGATCTACGTCTTATTCTGAGCCCGAGACTCTTAGAGACTTAGATATGACTAATGTGCATAATAATAACAACCCACCTCACCCTAATTTGAATAATAACAATAACAACAACCATGTCCCTCCACCCGACCTTCGAACGATGGAGGAGCTTTGTCAGCCAACCATGAACGAACGTGGAGGACCGATTGCGCCGATGCAAATCACGGCTCTTGAATTTTCGTTGAAGCATCACATGATCCAACAAGTTCAAAACGCTTGTCTATTTCGCGAATTACCGGATGATGATGCCAACAAACATCTCGACAAATTCATAATCGTCACTCAAAGCATGAAATTGCCCGGTGTTTCCATGGATTTTTTCCGTCTTCAACTTTTATCACACACTTTATCCCACCATGCCGAAATATGGTTTGATCGTCTTCCCAAAAACTCAATTCATACATGGAATGACATGACTCGAAAAAAAAATTTCGCTCAACTTTCCACCATCCATGGTCAATAGTCTTCGTAATCAAATAAGTGGTTTCACTCAAGAACCTGATGAGTCGCTTTTCGATGCTTTGGAACATTATAATGTCTTGATCGACCGTTGTCCGAACCATAATATGCTCCCCGTTACTTTGATTGATACTTTCTACAGTGGTTTAACTTTTCGTGATCGTGATACGATTAATGCTGCCGCCGGTGGTACATTCATGAAGAGAAGACCTGAGGAGTGTAGAGAGCTTATAGAGAACATGACCACTCACCACAAAAATTGGGATTCATCTGCATCTTCGAGAAATACCCCGAGGGCCAATGTTTCTTCTACTTCATCAAACCCCTAGATAACCGAACTTACCCGCCAAATAGCGGAGATAAACAAAAACTTCTTAAACATGACTGATGTAGAGTTTTTGCTACCCTTTAGGAAAAGAGCAACAAAATAGGGCAAGTAGGCACGAAGATTTAGGAAAACCGTGTGTGAATGACCCTAAATGAAGTGAGTTCATTCTCGAGGAGGCTAGTGCGTTGTGTAATGAATTGATTAATGTTTGTGATTATATTGATAAAAAGAAATAATAGAAATGAGGTGAGAAGAGAATGACGGTTACGAAGACGGATCGAGCTAAGACGAAAAGGCGTTCACGTAAAACCGTAAAACTACAAAATTAAAAAGTTTAAACCTAAAAATTAATTAAAAGTTAAAAGTAGTCTAAAATAATATAAATAAGAATAAAAGTCCAATAAAAATATTTTAAAACCTTTTATTAATTAAATATTCAATTTTAAATGTTAATTAAAGCCCCAAAATTAAATATAATTAATCAAAATGTCCAAAATATTATTTTATTGAAAAAATAACTTACTTATATTATCTAAAGACTAAAAAGTATTTTTCCTAAATTTTCAAAACAATTTTTCTATTTTTAAATCACTAAAAACTATTTTTAATCTAAATTAATTATAAAAAAATAAAATAATGCCAAAAATAATTTGACAATTTTAAAAATCCTAAATTACTCTAATGAACAGAAGAAAAATGAAAAAGTTTGAAAAATAATAAATTTTTCACTAAAAGACAAAAACAGTTTAAATGAAACCCTAATTAAACTAAATTAATTCTAAAAATATAAATAAAAAGTGAACAATAAAAACTTTTTATACCAAAAAACTTAAATTATTTTTCTGAATCTAACAAAATTTTTAAAATCTAAAAATATTACTTTTTTACACTAAATGCCAAAAATAGAAACTTAAAAGTTAATTAAAAATGGCTAATAATCCTAAAAATACTAAGTGAACAGTAATAAAAAAATAATTAAACAGAAAAATCAAAAATTAAATAAGAAAAATAAAGAAACAAGTTTGAAACCCTAATTCTAATTTTAAAGCACTAAAGACAAAAAAACTAATTTCTGATAGTGACACTTGCTGGAATTTTGTCTGCTAGTCAAGCAATACTAAAAATTGTGCAAGCAGGGGGAACTTTGTTCCCACTGCTAGTGTAAATTCAAGGTCTGGTGACCTTTTGAGCTTAGGAAAGCTCTTGCCTTGGATTTCTTTGGACAACAAGGCACTCCCACAACCAGTTGGGTTGTGGGAAGTCAATTAAACAAGAAAAATCACAAGTCCTTTCACAAAATTCCACACAAATGGGCAAGAAAGTTTCTGATTAAGCAATGCAATGTTTCTATGGACAGTTAACTGATCCAAATGGCACAAAAGTGAAATTCAATGCTTCAAAACTTACACATGAGCTACCCAAATAACATGTAACTGATAGCAATCCCTAGATGATACCAATCTCTAACATATAACAAGAATAGAGGCACAAATTCACTTCAAAAATAAGCAGTAAGGTGGATTGACTGTTTTTGACCACTTATCCAAATTTAAAGCATACAAATGAGTTCTAAACTACACCAAACTAAAGACCAACTAACATATATCCTATAACTAACCTAAGGAGTGTGTTTAACCAGGTTTTAAGCAAACTTGATGTCAAATAACCCAACTAAAGCCTTAATCCAAACACCCCTTAATTTTCAGAAATCAAGATTTTACACACCCAATCTATTTCAATCCTATCAAATCCGATTTTACACTAACTAGACATGCTTATAACCATCAAACATGCATAAACAAACATCAAACTAAACACTTAAACACCTTACAATCACATTCAAGCAATTTCATAAATTCTCATAAATCATAAAATTTTGAAAATCAAAACTAAAAACAAGGAATATACCTTATGGGACCCACATCCAGGTCCCACAATGGCTGCATAGCCATCTCCCAACAGGCCCGGGCCTGTGCAGATCCTTGGATAACAATCAAGTCTTCACAAAATTCCTGCTAAGAACAACAAATGGAAACACAATACCAATAATCTGTTTTTTCTTACTTTTAAATCTTTCTCAAATAATCTTCTCAAATGAATTCCTTTCAAAACACTTACACAAAACACTCACAATCTGGAAAACCAAATTTGGAAACAAGATTTCACCAAAAAAAAATCAAGTTTTCAGAAACCTTTTTCTGAAAACTTCAAACACAAAATGTTTGAAAAATGTTAATGGAACTCAGATTCTACTCAAACATTTACCAACTTTTAAAAGTAATAAAAGGAATTACAATTTTTCACAAAAATACCAACTTTTAAAAGTAATAAAAGGGATTACAATTTTTTTGAGTAAAAATCTGGAACAAGGGCTTTACACAAGTTGTAAGCTCCTTATATAGGCTACATTAGAACTATATAGACTACTTTAATAAACAAATAATAAACTGAAACCCTAAGGAATAAAAATCCGAAAATGCCCTTGATTTTTGACTGAAATCTTGGTCAAAAGGATCATGTGATGTTATCAGCTGTTTTTGTTGATCATAGACGTTCAAATGGTCTTGGGGGCGAAGGAGTCCATCTCATTCGTTTATCTGGTCGGTTTTTGGGGTTTTGAGGGAAAGGGACATTGCAGGGGTGGTCCCACAAGACACATGGGTGTGTCTTGTGTTGATTTGGGATGTGGGTTTTGGTGACAAAGGGGGTAATCAAAGATCTGGAAAAGCTTAACAAAAACCCCTTTGTTTTATAGTTAATTGAACCTGGGTGTTCTTAGGGTTTATAGGGTGATTAGAGGGAGTTTAATCCGTTTTGGGGAAAGTTTAGTTTAAAAAACGTGTTTGGTGGGAAAGTTTGGGAGGGTTGACTGGGTTGTTGACCAGTTTAATTAATAAACTGGTGGGTTGTGGGTTGGACGGGTTAATGGGTAGGGTAATTGGGTAGGGTCGGGTTTTGGTGAGGTGTCATGGTGTGATTGGATGTGTGGGTTTGGTTGTCTGGGCAGAAAAGGCCCCCTAAGTTTCTTCCTTCTTTCATGTTGTAACAAAAAGCAAAAAACAACTTTTCCTTTTATAATTAACTTTCATCACTTGTCAATTTTGGCACAAGTTTTATACAAACTTTTATAAGGACTTCTTTTGTACTTTCTTCATTCTCCAAGGACTGTTCTTGTACAATGCTTAAACTTTAGGGATTTTCTTGTACAATTGACTTCTCCAAGGGCCTTTCTTGCCAAATCTTCAAAAATGAGGGACCAATGTTGACAATCTTCAATTCTTCAAGGACCATTTTGGAAATTCTTGATTCGGGTCCGGTTCATTGTGAGGCTTCGTTTCCCGTGTTCGTTTTTGATTGATTCTTGTGATCTTTTTGTCTTTTCCTCAATATCTGTGCCTAAAATACACAAGCAACAAACACGAGCATATATTTGGCAGTTTTGATGATATTTTATGCATTTTAAGCCCGATTTGAACGATGAGACTATGTATAAAAGCCGTCTCATCACTCCCCCATACTAAACCATTGTCGTGCCCTCACGCAATGCTAGAATAAAGTATCATAGCATCTCCAAAATTCATTTTTATTCACTTTATTTAAATGATAAACTAGCTACATTACCACTATTACTACTACTTGTGTTTTAGACATAATGTATGATTTTCATCGCAAAATGGGACGTTTAGGTTCATAGAATAAGAACACGTGAATGCTTCGTTAGAAATAATTTCATCGTCCTCGAATTTCACCCTAATTCCATGCCAAGCGTGCAACGAGATCATTGTCATTATAAATTAGTAATGCTAACACTACTCATATGCCCTAATCACGTACTTATCCTCCCATTATTCCTAAGTTGTATCTCTTATATTTTATTTTGTCTTGAATGTTTCACGAGGATACATTGTTTGACTTATGCGATAATAGAGATTTAGGTCTAAAAATAGAGTCCTAACGGTGTAACTAAGACCATCAAATCAATAACCCCTCCCAATAGACAACGATGTTAAAAAATTAAGTTGACAAGAAGAATCGATAAACACGATTTTATAACGGTTTTGAACATGAGACTTATTACCAAGACTTTTATACGCCCCCTAACAGAAGGGCCTTATTATCTTTGGTTTACCTCCATCTTTTATTCAACTTCGCCATGAAGCTTTTATTATGACTTCGGTCTTGCCTTGCCTTTTATTATTCGCCTCATCGGTGGTTTTATTAGCCAAAGACGTATATCCTCACGCTAAAGCGAATTTTGGATCTTTAAAGCTTCGAAGATTAAGGCTTGATTCACTTTCAATTTTGCATAGATTTTTCGGCCTTGCGGGGCTTCAAATTGTTTGCTAGATTTAGGTGAGCACTTGAAATCTTATTATTAGGTGAAGCTTTCGATTATTGGGGTGCCAATACTTCAAAACCGTGACGCTGGCGATACCTTAATGTCTTCCCAATTTAATTACACGGAAGCTACTAGAAAAGACTAGAAACCCAACAATCCTAACTAAACCGTTAAGTCAATATTTATTAAGCAAGAAATATTTACATGCGAAGGGAGAATAAGCAAACAACGAGAACACATGAGTTTTTGAAAGAATACGAGTACTCTGCGTTTAGCATAGTAACTTATAATTAAATCTATCATTTCTCGTCCTCATTTAAGAGTCTTAGCCTAATGTGTAGTTAAGGAATCAAAGCTAAGTGCTCAACACGCATGGTCGAGTCAAAAATTACTCTTATTCTCGCCATCGGAAAATCTACATTCGTGCCTTCAAACACTTATAAAATATGAGAAAAATTGTAAAATTTGGCCATTTTTAGCCTTATTTTGTAATAAAAATGATAAACAAAAAGATAAACTTTGGAAAGCGTGAAGGTTTGGCAAGGCAAGTATCTATTCACCCCCCCCATACTAAAGTTAAACATTGTCCTCAATGTTTCGAGTCTAGGGGTGCAAACACCCACATACTAGAGACGTAGTCGAATGCCTAATCTAGCATGGAAAGGGTGTAACCATTAAATTAATAGCCGTTTATGAAGTGTGCTATAAACCTAAGGTTAGAACATAAAAGGATATATCATTTGGATATTGAGAAAGTCTTCAAATCAAACGATCAAGTGCTCCCATAAAATGAACACGAGAGGCTCCAATCGTGAAGATCATGATCTAAAAACCACAATGCACAAACAACCACGGAACAAAGGTTGGAAGGGCACAAATCCCCTCTCATTAAACTAATTAGAAAGCAATAATATGTACATAGGATAAGCATGGGTCTCCCCCACGAGGCACCTTGTTTTTGATAACCGAGTCAAAAGCTCGACTCGAATCCCCATAAATGTGATCATTTAGGGATTATCTTGGTATGGTCAATTTTTGGTGGGGCTTACATGATAAACAAGGCCCAAAAACAACCGGTATTAAGGACTAAGTCCTTAGATGGTGCAAAATACCGGGATCGAAGATGGCATTCTCGTTTTCATTGGAAAAACAAATCAACGCCACTTCATCATGAGTCAACAAAAACCCAAAGGGTTTCAAGAAAATAGATGAGAAGAAATAGAAGGGTGGGACAATGGGTAAGTCACTAAAAACATGAGCTACTCGAGGTAGACTCGCACCAATCAAATGAAAAGATTTTCCATTTATTGCATCGGTGGAAGACCGAGATTTCCCTTTATAAGCAATTCCGGGATCAAATATCTCGTTCTCGGTGGAGAAATGGGAGGGAACAAATGGGGCTTCCCCCACACTAAGTCCACACAAAGCATCGTCAAAAGGAGAAGACGAGCTTGTAGCACTCAAAACACGAGGTGATGACGGAGTTAGCATAGTAGAAAAATCTTTTAAATCTAATTTAAAATCTTTCCCTTTTTCATCTTTTAAACTCTCCTTATGAAAACCCGACTTAATTATGTCAAAAATATTTGGTGTTTCTAAAGCAATGTTAGTCACACTAAAAATTCTCACATTTGAAAACCGTTTTGTTAAAGGTGGTGGTAAGTTCTCAAAACGTTTGTTGATAAAGAAAACTCCCCCATCGGGATCAACATATTCATCATCCGAAGAATCATTCGAGATTGGAATCGTAGGTTTAACACTCTTAACCTCCACCGGCGGAGGGGACGGAAAATCATTTTTATCAACAACTTCTAAAACTCTTTTTGAAATCTTTTTACAAATGTTTTTGATGGGATTGACATTGTACAAAGACGTGATCGAATACACATGAGAAAGTGTGGAGTTTTGAGTTGCATTAATGACGAGTTCTTCCTCATTGAAACGAAGAGTGATTTTCCTAGCGTGCACATCGATAAGTGCTCTCGAGGTATCCAAAAATGATCAACCTAAAATTAGAGGAACTTTAGGATCGATGGGAATATCAACAACAATAAAGTCTACGGGATAGTAGAACTTTCCAACTTTCACGAAGACGTCCTCGGCAACTCCACAAGCTAGAATCATAGAATGATCGGCCATCTCGATTGACATTCTTGAAGGAGTGAGATTGGGAAGATTGAGCGATTTAAAGATCTCAAGAGGCATCAAATTAATACTAGCACCAAGATCGGCCAAGGCGTAGCATTCTTCCATATCTTGTATAGCACATGGGATTAAAAACTTGTCGGGATCACCGACTTTTTGAGGTATGCGGCTAAGAAAAACCGATGAACAACTAGACGATTTTTGCAATTTCTCTTTGTTATTCAACATATTTTTGAAGTTCGCGGCAAATCGAGGCATCATGACCAAGGCGTCGGCAAAACTTATATTAAAATGCAAGTCACGAAACATTTTCATAA
Source organism: Glebionis coronaria (assembly GCA_025667525.1). Taxonomy (NCBI): domain Eukaryota; kingdom Viridiplantae; phylum Streptophyta; class Magnoliopsida; order Asterales; family Asteraceae; genus Glebionis; species Glebionis coronaria. The sequence continues at coordinate 214,368,526 of CM046877.1, read as the reverse complement.
AAAGTTCAAATTGATAATTATTTCGTTCTCGTGCCTTTTCCTTGTCTCGTCTTGAATGGTATGGTAAGGGTGGTGTGGGTTGGGGCATAGGCATAGGCCTTGGAATCTCGGGTTCCACTATTGGTATTGGTTCAACCGTAGGTGTGGTTTGAGCGGTACTTCGTGGGATTGTGATATGCTCCTTTTCTACCACCACCTCGGGCTCTTTCTCTTTTTCCTTCTCCATAGAAGTACTTGGACGAGAAATGGGTTCTTTGAAAGTTTTACCACTACGAGTAGCAATAACCTTCAATTCTCCTTTCGGGTTCACGATGGTATCACTAGGAAGACTACTCGAAGAAGAAGGTTTACACATGATAGCTTCAAACATTTTTCCCATTCGGTCTTCAAACTTAGATTGCCTAGCATCCGCTTTTAACAACTCTTGCTTAATTTCATGTTGACCTTGCTCCATTTTTTGTTGATTTTGTTGGAGTCGTTGAACATTTCCTTCCATTTTATTAGCATGAATTTTAAGTTCATTAGCAAGTTCGTTTTTAAGCTCGTTTTTCAACTCGGATCTTAAGCTAACCATTTCACGTTGCATATTGTCAAACTTAGCATCGTTTGCCTTAGCATAATTCAAAAACTCTCCTTGAAGATTTTTGGTGTGATCATTTTGAAAACCTTGTGTGGTAGTTTGAAAATCACGGTTTTGGTTTTGATTTGAAATTTGCCCATTTCCACTATGATAATTACCCTTGTTGTAATTACGTTGATTGCCTTGATAATTACCACCTTGGTTGTTGTTTCGATAGTTATTAGCATTTTGATTTGGTGGATCTTGATTTTGGCGGGAACCTTGACCGTTTTGGTTGTAAGTTCCCGTTGCTACATAAGCACTCGAAGTGTTACCATCCGCGGTAATGCACTCGGAAAGATCATGAGCTCCACCACACGACAAACAACTCTTAGAAACCGCTTTAACCGAAGCGGAATTTGAAGCTTCTTGATTTTTCCAATGAGTCATAAGAGTCGAAAACCTATCGAAAAACCGATTTTCCTCATTAGCCTCATCTTGCAAGGCATTAATGCTACGAGACGATGGTGACGATGATGAACCCAATTTGGTAACACTCGGTGTGTTATGAGGGCTATAAACATTAGACCTATTTTCAATTATCACCAAAGCTTCCTCAACCGTTTTACACAAAATATTACCGCCCGCGGCGGCATTTAAATAATCCCTTTCATGATCATTAAGTCCATTGTAAAACGTATCGATTTGATGCAAGTCGGAAAAACCGTGATGAGGACATTCATGTAACATCTCCTTAAACCTATTCCAAGCCGTTGAAAAACTTTCATTTGATTCTTGTGAAAACTTTGAAATCTCGTTTTTCAAATGCGTAGTCTTAGAGGGCGGAAAAAATTGGTTCACGAATTTTGAAACGAGATCCTTCCACGTCAATATAGAATTGGGTGGCTCTTTCTCTAACCAAATTTTAGCGGGCCCCGCTAAGGAATACGGAAAAAGCATCATCTTAATCGAGTCATTCGAGACATCCTTAAATTTGCACGTGGCGGTAAGACGATTGAATTGGCGGATATGGTTGTGTGGATTGTCCTTCTCATCGCCACGGAATTTGTTGTTTTGGATCATTGACAACAAACCCGTTTTCACCTCAAAATTCTCCGCAAGGATAGCGGGAATCACAATAGCCTCTCCATAACCCTCGGTGGGTGCTTGAAGTAACTCCATCATAGTTCTATTCGCCATGGTTGGTGCTTCTCTTACAATGGGTTCGTCAATAGGAGACTCCTCACTAGAATGATTTGGAGTGGGAGTTTTTTATTTCGTTTACGTGCACGTCTTGCTTGATTACGAGTTAGCATAAACGTCACGTACAACGAGGGGACGAGCAAAGACGATTCTTTTTGGTGTTTTGTATTTTTTAATTTTTTTGTGGTTTTTGATTGTATTAACCTTTTTGGAATTTGTGGAATGTATTAAGTAGACACAAATCTACAAATCTCCTCCTTAATCAAATCTCTTGATTAAAGAAGTCTCAAGGAATGAAAACGATCACGTGAAGTGAACGCCTTCGATGACTTTAGAACGTTGGTGGAACACCAAAACGTTCAAGAGGGTTTAATCAAATGAAACCAAGAAAATATATATGATATGTAATAATACTTTGGGCGGCAAAACCCTCGATTAGCTTTCAATCTCAAAATACGCACAAGCAAGCGGAGGAAACGAGGCGGCGCGAAGCACTTAAGAGCCTTTTTCCTTTAGGTCGTGAAATACAACCGCCTTATACCCACCTTATAGTTTGTATTTTTCAAAATCGAGCTTCAGGAAAGTATTTATCTATTTTTGCCTTTTTTCTTTGGTTTGAGATTCAAATACAATGATTGGGTAATGACCTCCCAAGTCAAGGTTGTGATTTCTCACGTATTTGGAGTACTTGTGAATTTATTGTTCTACGTATACAATATAGTAATAGTATTCACACAAAAATCGAAAAACGATAATACGTATTAGTAGAGTGCTACTAATACAAATACTAATTATGGTTAGTATATAAAAACAACAATTATTCAAGCAAAACACAACACGCCTCCCCGGCAGCGGCGCCAAAATGATGTAGTGTTTTTGCTACCCTTTAGGAAAAGAGCAACAAAATAGGGCAAGTAGGCACGACGTTTTAGGAAAACCGTGTGTGAATGACCCTAAATGAAGTGAGTTCTTTCTCGAGGAGGCTAGTGCGTTGTGTAATGAATTGATTAATGTTTGTGATTATATTGATAAAAAGAAATAATAGAAATGGGGTGAGAAGAGAATGACGGTTACGAAGACGGATCGAGCTAAGACGAAAAGGCGTTCACGTAAAACCGTAAAAACTACAAAATTAAAAATTTTAAACCTAAAAATTAATTAAAAGATAAAAGTAGTCTAAAATAATATAAGTAAGAATAAAAATCCAATAAAAATATTTTAAAACCTTTTATTAATTAAATATTCAATTTTAAATGCTAATTAAAGCCCTAAAATTAAATATAATTAATCAAAATGTCCAAAATATTATTTTATTGAACAAATAACTTACTTATATTATCTAAAGACTAAAAAGTATTTTTCCTAATTTTAAAAACTATTTTTCTATTTTTAAAACACTAAAAACTATTTTTAATCTAAATTAATTATAAAAAATAATAAAATAATGCCAAAAATAATTTGACAATTTTAAAAATCCTAAATTACTCTAATGAACAGAAGAAAAATGAAAAAGTTTGAAAAATAATAAATTTTTCACTAAAAGACAAAAACAGTTTAAATGAAACCCTAATTAAACTAAATTAATTCTAAAAATATAAATAAAAAGTGAACAATAAAAACTTTTTATACCAAAAATCTTAAATTATTTTTCTGAATCTAACAAAATTTTTGAAATCTAAAAATATTACTTTTTTACACTAAATGCCAAAAACAGAAACTTAAAAGTTAATTAAAAATGGCTAATAATCCTAAAAAATACTAAATGAACAGTAATAAAAAAATAATTAAACAGAAAAATCAAAAATTAAATAAGAAAAATAAAGAAACAAGTTTGAACCCTAATTCTAATTTTAAAGCACTAATGACAAAAAAAACTAATTTCTGATAGTGACACTTGCTGGAGTTTTGTCTGCTAGTCAAGCAGTACTAAAAATTGTCCAAGCAGGGGGAACTTTGTTCCCACTGCTAGTGTAAATTCAAGGTCTGATGACCTTTTGAGCTTAGGAAAGCTCTTGGCTTGGATTTCTTTGGACAACAAGGCACTCCCACAACCAGTTGGGTTGTGGGAAGTCAATTAAACAAGAAAAATCACAAGTCCTTTCACAAAATTTCACACAAATGGGCAAGAAAGTTTCTGATTAAGCAATGCAATGTTCCTGTGAACAGTTAACTGATCCAAATGGCACAAAAGTGAAATTCAATGCTTCAAAACTTACACATGAGCTACCCAAATAACATGTAACTGATAGCAATCCCTAGATGATACCAATCTCTAACATATAACAAGAATAGAGGCACAAATTCACTTCAAAAATAAGCAGTAAGGTGGATTGACTGTTTTTTACCACTTATCCAAATTTAAAGCATACAAATGAGTTCTAAACTACACCAAACTAAAGACCAGCTAACATATATCCTATAACTAACCTAAGGAGTGTGTTTAACCAGGTTTTAAGCAAACTTGATGTCAAATAACCCAACTAAAGCCTTAATCCAAACACCCCTTAATTTTCAGAAATCAAGATTTTACACACCCAATCTATTTCAATCCTATCAAATCCGATTTTACACTAACTAGACATGCTTATAACCATCAAACATGCATAAACAAACATCAAACTAAACACTTAAACACCTTACAATCACATTCGAGCAATTTCATAAATTCTCATATATCATAAAATTTTGAAACTCAAAACTGAAAACAAGGAATTTACCTTGTGGGACCCACATCCAGGTCCCACAATGGCTGCATAGCTATCTCCCAACAGGCCCGGGCCTGTGCAGATCCTTGGATAACAATCAAGTCTTCACAAAATTCCTGCTAAGAACAACAAATGGAAACACAATACTAATAATCTGTTTTTTCTTACTTTTAAATCTTTCTCAAATAATCTTCTCAAATGAATTCCTTTCAAAACACTTACACAAAACACTCACAATCTGGAAAACCAAATTTGGAAACAAGATTTCACCAAAAAAAATCAAGTTTTCAGAAACCTTTTTCTGAAAACTTCAAACACAAAATGTTTGAAAAATGTTAATGGAACTCAGATTCTACTCAAACATTTACCAACTTTTAAAAGTAATAAAAGGAATTACAATTTTTCACAAAAATACCAACTTTATAAATTTAAAAAGGGATTACAATTTTTTTGAGTAAAAATCTGGAACAAGGGTTTACACAAGTTGTAAGCTCCTTATATAGGCTACATTAGAACTATCTAGACTACTTTAATAAACAAATAATAAACTGAAACCCTAAGGCATAAAAATCCGAAAATGCCCTTGATTTTTGACTGAAATCTTGGTCAAAAGGATCATGTGATGTTGCCAGCTGTTTTTGTTGATCATAGACGTTCAAATGGTCTTGGGGGCCAAGGATTCCATCTCATTCGTTTATCTGGTCGGTTTTTGGGGTTTTGAGGGAAAGGGACATTGCAGGGGTGGTCCCACAAGACACATGGGTGTGTCTTGTGTTGATTTGGGATGTGGGTTTTGGTGACAAAGAGGGTAATCAAAGATCTGGAAAAGCTTAACAAAAACCCCTTTGTTTTATAGTTAATTGAACCTGGGTGTTCTTAGGGTTTATAGGGTGATTAGAGGGAGTTTAATCCATTTTGGGGAAAGTTTAGTTTAAAAAACGTGTTTGGTGGGAAAGTTTGGGAGGGTTGACTGGGTTGTTGACCAGTTTAATTAATAAACTGGTGGGTTGTGGGTTGGACGGGTTAATGGGTAGGGTAATTGGGTAGGGTCGGGTTTTGGTGAGGTGTCATGGTGTGATTGGATGTGTGGGTTTGGTTGTCTGGGCAGAAAAGGCCCCCCAAGTTTCTTCCTTCTTTCATGTTGTAACAAACAGCAAAAAACAACTTTTCCTTTTATAATCAACTTTCATCACTTGTCAATTTTGGCACAAGTTTTATACAAACTTTTATAAGGACTTCTTTTGTACTTTCTTCATTCTCCAAGGACTGTTCGTTTACAATGCTTAAACTTTAGGGATTTATCTTGTACAATTGACTTCTCCAAGGGCCTTTCTTGCCAAATCTTCAAAAATGAGGGACCAATGTTGACAATCTTCAATTCTTCAAGGACCATTTTGGAAATTCTTGATTCGGGTCCGGTTCATTGTGCGGCTTCGTTTCCCGTGTTCGTTTTTTATTGATTCTTGTGATCTTTTTGTCTTTTCCTCAATATCCGTGCCTAAAATACACAAGCAACAAACACGAGCATATATTTGGCAGTTTTGATGATATTTTATGCATTTTAAGCCCGATTTGGACGATGAGACTATGTATAAAAGCAGTCTCATCAATGACTACGAATCAATTTCAACAAGCTAAAGCTGTAGCAACTTGTTGTGAGATTTGCGGTGGTTCTCATTCATACACCGATTGTCCTTCTACTCATGACAATCCAGAAAATGTGTATGCTGCTAACGGTAACTTTTCCACGGGAGGCTATCAAGCACGTCCTCTAGGTGACCGAAATTTGCTAAGTTATCATTCAAACAACTTCCTTTCACCACCCGGGTTTCCTCCTCAAAACCAAAACAACTTTAATCGCAACAATCAAAACCAAACTCGAGCTCCTAATCTATATCAAACCCAAATAAGCCCATATCCACCTCAAGGAAATAATCAAGTTTACCAACAACCCGCTTATCAACCACCTGCCTACCATGCTACTTCTTCCAACCAACCCACCGAATTTAATCACGAGGTTGAAACTTACATGAGGACTAATGACATGCTAGTGAAGAATCTTCAGAGTCAATTCATCAACTTGAAAAGGGATATGGCGAAACAAGGGAATGATCTTAGGAATGATATGCGAAACTCTTTAAGCAGTCAAACGAATGACTTAAGGGATATGATGGCTAGTTTCTTCCCAAGTAATCAAGCCTCTGGTTCGGGTTCTCTTCCGAGTAACATCGTTGCTAATCCAAGAGGGGAGATGAAAGCAATCACCACCCGAAGTGACAAAGGTTTAAAGGAACCCGAGATTCCTACACCTACACCGGTGATTGTGACAAAGGAAAACGAGCCCCCTTCACCGATTCCTCCACCTTCTACTTCTACCCCTCCACCACCCAAGGATGTGAGTGAGAATTCCATTCCAAAGCCTTCATCTCAACCCGACATACCTTACCCTTCAAGGTTGAGGAAAGAGAAGTTGAAGAACAAGGATGATATTCAAGTTTCTAACTTTCTTAAAATGTTTAAACAATTAAATTTCAACATCTCCTTTGCCGAGGCTCTCGCTCACATGCCGAAATATGCTAAAATGTTTAAGGATCTTCTTAGTGATAAGGAAAAGCTTCTTGATATTGCTCAGACCCAACTTAATGAGAATTGCTCCGTGGTTCTCATAAGGAAATTACCAACCAAACGTCGTGATCCGGGTCGCTTTCTCATTCCTTGCAACTTCCCCGGGGTAGAGAATTGTATGGCCCTAGCCGATCTAGGTGCTAGTATAAACTTAATGCCATTAAGTGTTTGGAAACAATTATCTCTACCCAAGCTAGTCCCCACATGAATGACATTGGAATTAGCTAACCGTACGGTTGCTTATCCGGTGGGGATAGCGGAGGATGTCTTCGTCGGTGTCGACAAATTCACCTTTCCGGCGGATTTTGTTGTCGTTGACTACGAGATGGATCCCCGTGTTCCATTAATCGTTGGACGTCCATTCTTGAGGATCGGTCGCACTCTCATTGATGTAGCCGCGGGCAAATTAATCATGAGAGTTGGTGACGATAAAATCGTTTTCAACATGGGTAAACTTTCTAAGCACCCTTTTGAATACGAGAGCGTTAATTTCATTGACGTACTTGATGAGGCTTGTGAAGAGCATTTCAAAGACGCTTGTAAAAGTGGTTCTTCTTCTCTACCTATTGTTGAGACCGTTGCCTCTATTGCTCCATCATTGACTCCATTTGGAGAAAGTGACTTCCTTTTGAAAGAATTTGAATCAACTTTAGGGGATGTGGACTTAAAATATGACGATTCTCCCACATATTGGGAAGAAGACATTCTTACCATTGAGAAACTTCTCAATGAGAACCATATTTCTCCACCTTCTCCTAAGGAAGTTACAATCGATGATCCGAATTTGACTAAACCTTCCATCGACAATCCACCGGATTTAGAGCTTAAGGATTTACCGTCTCATCTCGAATACGTTTTCCTTGAAGACAAAAAGAAGTTACCCGTCATCCTTGCAAAGGACTTGGAAGAGGATGAAAAGACTCGACTTATCGACGTACTGAAGAATCATAAGAAAGAAATTGCTTGGAAAATTTCCGATATCCGCGGAATTGATCCTAACTTTTGTACTCATAAAATTCTCATGGAAGATGACTTTAAACCCGCAATCTAAAGCCAAAGAAGGGTTAATCCAAAAATTCATGACGTCATCAAGAAAGAAGTTATAAAACTTCTAGAAGCCGGAATGATTTACCCTATTTCGGATTCGTCAAGGGTTAGTCCCGTCCATTGTGTGCCTAAGAAAGGCGGAATAACCGTTGTTCCCAATGAAAACAACGAGTTGATTCCTACTCGACTTGTCACGGGTTGGCGAGTTTGCATAGACTATCGCAAGCTCAATGATGCCACTCGTAAGGATCATTTTCCTCTTCCTTTCATGGATCAAATGCTCGAGCGTTTAGCAAGTAATGACTACTATTGCTTCTTAGACGGTTTCTCCGGGTATTTTCAAATTCCCATCGATCCAAAAGACCAAGAGAAAACCACATTCACTTGTCCTTATGGAACTTTTTCTTACAAAAGAATGCCTTTCGGCTTATGCAATGCTCCCGGGACTTTCCAAAGGTGCATGATGGCTATATTCCATGACATGGTTGAAGAAACTATGGAAGTCTTTATGGATGATTTCTCGGTCTATGGTGATTCTTTCTCTACTTGCCTTGCCAATTTAGAACGTATGCTCAAATGGTGTGAAGACACTCGTCTCGTTCTTAATTGGGAAAAATGCCATTTCATGGTAAAAGAAGGTATTGTTCTTGGTCATAAAATTTCCAAAGCCGGTATTGAAGTTGACCGTGCTAAAGTCGATGTGATTGCTAAATTACCTCCACCTTCAACCGTGAAGGGTGTGCGAAGTTTCCTTGGTCATGCGGGCTTCTATCGTCGATTCATTCAAGATTTTTCTAAGATCGCTCGCCCGATGACCCACCTCTTGGAAAAAGATACTCCTTTTATCTTTTCTAAAGAGTGTATCGAATCTTTCAGTCTTCTTAAGGATAAATTAACTAAGGCACCGCTCTTGGTTACCCCTAATTGGGAGTTACCTTTTGATGTGATGTGTGATGCTAGCGACTTTGCTATTGGAGCGGTTTTGGGACAAAGAGTGAACAAACACTTCCAACCAATCCATTATGCTTGCAAGACAATGACGGGGGCTCAATTGCATTATACCACTACCGAAAAAGAGCTTTTAGCTGTAGTGTATGCTTTTGATAAGTTCCGACCCTATCTTGTTCTTTCCACTACCATTGTCTATACCGACCATTCCGCGTTGAAGTACTTGTTAACCAAACAAGATTCCAAGCCAAGACTTCTTCGTTGGGTTTTGCTCCTACAAGAACTTAAAATTGAAATTCGTGATAAAAAGGGAGCGGAAAACCTAGCCGTGGATCATCTTAGTAGACTCGAGGATCCTTATCAAGGGGAGCTCCCAAATCAAGAGATTAATGACTCTTTTCCCCTTGAAGCCTTGATGTCTATTAACTCCAATCTTGATGAAACCCCATGGTTTGCGGACATTGCAAACTATTTGGCGGGTGTAATTCTCATGGAAGGGTTAACGTCCCAACAAAAGAAAAATTTCTTTAAGGACATTAAGCACTATTTTTGGGACGACCCTTACCTTTTCAAACAATGTGCGGATCTTGTCATTCATTGGTGTGTTGATGGGCCGGAAACCTTATTAATCCTAGAAGCTTGCCATAAAGGACCCACCGGTGGTCACTTTGGTCCCAATTACACCGCGAAGAAAGTTTTCGACTCTGTATTTTATTAGCCCACCATTTATCGTGATGCACACGAAATGGTTAAGCATTGTGATGCTTGCCAACGACAAGGCAAGATCACACATAAAGATGAGATGCCTCAAAATTTCATCCAAGAATGTGAAATCTTTGACGTATAGGGCATCGACTTTATGGGGCCATTTCCATCATCTAAAGGGAACAAGTACCCTCGTAGCCGTTGACTACGTATCTAAATGCGTTGAAGCCAAGGCTCCACCTACTAACGATGCAAGGGTGGTTGTGAACTTTCTGAAGCAACTATTTGCTCGATTCGGTGTTCCTCGTGCTATCATCAGTGATCGCGGGACTCATTTTTGCAATGATCAATTTGCTCGAGTCATGGCTAAGTATGGTGTCAATCACCGTCTTTCCACCACTTACCACCCACAAACAAATGGTCAAGTCGAGATTTCTAACCGTGGATTGAAGAGAATCTTAGAATGAACAGTGGGAGAGCATCGTGCCTCGTGGCCCGATAAGTTAGATGATGCTTTGTGGGCTTTCCGTACCGCATATAAGACACCTATTGGTTGCACTCCATATCGTCTTGTGTACGGGAAGGCATGCCACCTCCCTATTGAGTTGGAGCATAAGGCGTATTGGGCCTTGAAATGGGCTAATTTTGATATCAACAAAGTCGGTGATCTTAGGAAGATCCAACTCAACGAGCTAAATGAACTGAGGAATGAAGCTTATGAGAATTCATTGATCTACAAGGAGAAAACCAAGATCATTCATGATTCTAGGATTAAGAACCGAGAGTTTCACATAGGTGATCAAGTTTTACTCTTTAACTCTCGGTTGAAAATCTTTTCGGGCAAGCTTAAGAGTCGTTGGTCTGGTCCATTCACCGTCGCCAAAGTCTTCCCTTATGGCACCATTGAGTTATCACAACCAAATGGGCCAAATTTCAAAGTGAATGGCCAACGTGTTAAGTTTTACTTTGGTGAGGACATCTCTCATGAGGTGATTCCATCCCTCACCACATTTCCCTTGAATTAGTTCTGGGTCGAGTCAGGCTCGTGACTCGGTTAACAAAAACAAGCGCTTCTCGGGAGGCAACCCGTTGATCTATCCTTTTTACCCGTTTTCATAATAAGTGTAGGGGGAGCTACATAGGGTTTGTTGTCTTGTTTCTTATGATGTGCAGTGATTAAAGCTTTAAAGAGCACTTTTGATGATATTTGACGACCCGTGATCCCGTGTACCCGTCTTTCCGGTTCTATCCAAAACTGTCGTGATTCAATATTTCATATCTCATATGTTCACACTGAAATCACTATAGTTGTCCTTTCCTTAGCGAGATTTAAATAACGTGCACAATGTCCTAAGTGTAGGGGAGTTTACTCCCACATGCTTAAACATTGGGGACAATGTTTATATCAAGTATAAGGGGACTTCTATCGAAGTAAGTGGGATTTTCCATGAATTTGTCCTCATTTTAACCAGAAAATTTGATTTTTCGACATTTTTCAAAATTTTTAATCTATTTTGGCCTAGTAGTTTTTCCTTTGTTATCGTTATTTACTTTCTTTGTTAGAATAAAGTTTAATAAAGTGGTTTTAATTTTTCAGACGTCATGAATCTTTTGACTCAACCCGAGTTTACTTATCTAAGTTTACTCTAGCTAGTATCCTTAACGTGTTTAAGTCAGGTTTTGCTAGGCTTTTATATAGGGAACTTTAAAACGCGAAAGTCTTAACTCTTACGGGTTAAGAACAAGAACTTTTCGCAAGTTCCTATAATTGATCCTAGAAAGTCGTTTATCAAGGGAACTTTAAAACGCGAATTCTAAACTTGAAAAAGTCTAAGAAGATGCAAGATCCTATAGATAACTTGAAAACCCAAAACTTTGGTTTAATAGGCTAAGCATCCACGAGTCTCATTCCTTGAGATTTTAAATTTTGGAGAACGAGAGATGATAGAGTCAATTATAAGTTTAGTATTCTTTCATGAATTTATGTGATTTAATTATGAGCTTTTTCTCCCATCGCTTGTTAATAAATTTAATTGCAATAAATAAGGTCGTACGATTTGAAAAGTTACTTAGCTTCTAGCCCAAGATCGTTTAAAAGTTGCTCGGTATTAGTTAGAGTTTATAGCCAAGGCATAACTTATTGAAGCGGAATGTGAAGATTGGCGAGTCCGAAAATGCCCTAACAAGGCATGAGGGCTACATTTTGTTGCTAAAGATCCAAAGTGATGTGAAGAATCATTTATCAAAAATCAATATGAAGGATCGAGACACACGACGAAAAGCAAATACTCCCCTAAAGATCATGGAGAAGTCTATCCGAAAAGACCCTAGCAAGGTATGAGGATAAATAGATCCAAGTCCTAAAAGGAGGCGGATCGTTGTATATCAAAATCCAAAATAAAGATTGAAGAAAAATGAAGAAGTTGTGGTCCAAGTATGAAGAATCTCTCAAAAACTTCAAGTGAAGAAATTCCTATTATGAAGAGAATACCATAATTTCAAGAACATCTCTCAAAGATTCGAAGTATGAAGTCGCTGCCAAATATCGGTCCGAGAAAGGTCTCAAATCGTGAAGCAAGTTATGCCAAGATATGAACTTTAAGAGGTCCCGAGAAGCAGTTTTAAAAGATTTTGTCCTTTAGCTAACTATTGTTTAAATCGTTCCACTTTATTTTCGGCCTAAATAAACTATCGAAATAAGTCAAACAATGCATCCTCCTGATCATTCAAGACAATCATAAAATATACGAGATACACCTAGGAATAAGGGAGTCTAAGTGAATAATTGGGCCACATGAGTTTGTGTTAGTTTGCTAACTTATAATAACAATGATCTCGTTTATAAGCTTGGTGTGGGGAACGTGAAACTTGAGGGTGATAAACATTCATGAAAACCAAAACCCCTATATAAGTCTTAGATCTTTTTACTTGTTTTCTTCCTTTAAATATTTTGCAATTTTCTATCTTTTTAAGTTTTCTTAATGTCTTGTGTTTTAATAAAGGCCAAGGTGGGTTAATTATGACGGGAAATGTAAACTGTGCTTTGAAATTAATGCATTGCATGAGGACATTGCAATGGTCAAGTGTAGGGGATTTAATAAGTGTGAAAACATTTATCCTTTTACCACTTATTTCTAATAATAACAAGACTAAAACGTGTATTTAATGTCTTAAAAGGCGGAATTATGTGTGGTTTGTGTTTTTATTGTGTTTTAGGACAAAAATATGAAAAAGGAAGAAAACACGGGCTTTCACGGGCTTTTATCGAAGAAAAAGACAAAAGACGAAGTCAAAAGATCAAAAGTGCAAGAAGAACGGAAGTCGAAGGCCTATTCTGAAGATTTATTGAAGAAAAAGTCTGAAGACGGAAGTTTGACAAAGTCGAAGAACCAAGTCTACTAAAAGAATAAAATTAGAATACGAGTTCGTTTTATCATTTGACTAATCCCGAGACAAAGTCGAGAAATTAAAAGACGAGAAAGAGAAAGAAAGAAGAAAGCAACATACCTCCCCTCTCTTATAAATAGTCTTCATTCTCTTCATTTTAGGGAGAGTTAGTTTTTTAGTTAGTCACTTTTAATTTTATTTAGTTTTCATATCTTTAGAGAAAAGTAGGTGTTTCTACTTTCTCTCTCTAGATTACTTCATCTTTTTTTCAAGTTCAAGCTTATTTTTAATCTTGTATTTTGAAATCATTAATCTACAAGTTCAAGTTTAAGCTTTTTATCATTAATCTTTTTCTACCTTTCTTGATTTTGATTTGCTCTTGATCTGAAATATTCATGCATCTTGTTTCATCTTGATGTTTGTGTGATTAAAAAGTTTAACTTTTTGTTCATATCTAAGTTCTTATACGATTTAAGCTTTGAGCTTATTATGCTTTTGGCTTATTTTGTATTTAGCTTATTCTATTTTATTTTAAGTTCTATTAAAAGTTTCGCCGTTTTAAAGTTTGATCTATAAATTTTGCTCATTTAGTGTTTTAAAAGTTGTTAAATTTGTGCTTGTTTTGATTTGGTTAAGTTTCGGTTAGTGCTTATTAAGGGAGCTTATTTGTTTTGCTTATTACGTGTTACATTCCATCGGAAAAGGGTTTACCCTTTCCGACGGATATTCCGACTGTTTCCATCGGAAAAGGGTTTTCCCTTTCTGACAGTTTTTTCGATACTTCTATCAGATTAGGGTTTTCTCTTTCCGACAGTTTTTTTCGATACTTCTATCGGAAAAGGGTTTGGGATTCCGATCGATATTCCGATCGGTATTCCGACAGTAGTGATTATCAGATATTCTGACGGATTTTTTCGACAAAGATTCAGATAGTTTTATTGTACCTTATTCCGATACTATAATAGTTATTCTGACAGGATTCCTTTTGATACATTCCGATTGAGTTCCGACGGAGCATTCTGACGGATTTTTCCGACCAGGATTCTGACAGTATTCCGACGGGTTAACTTTTCTTTTTTTGTTTCAAGTTAATTTTTAAGTTTCCTTTTCCCACCAATCAAGGTTAGATTTCTTCTTTATTTTTAATAGCTTTTACGTTTATGTTATTTATAGACTTAGATAATCAAGCTCCCCCTTTTAGTGACCAATTACAATAATTCCACCTTAAACCGTGATCAATTCGAATTGAGTCGAGTACGAACAACACTTCTAGAGCACACACTAAAGTCATATATTAGAGAGCCTACAGGTCGAAGCCTTGGCTCTGATACCATAATTGTAACACCCTATTTTGATAAATGAAAATGTCACGCGTGATTATGGCGTGTCATCAAAGCATACAAGGATAATGTAGTAAACATCACATGACCATAAAGGAAATACCGGAAACAACATCGGTATCCCAAAAGTAGAACTCATCACACACAAACATAAGTACTGTAAATGAAAAGGACTAAACAATGTCCATGGAAATAAGTATCAAAAGTAATAAGAAATGCATAAAGTAATGAAGGATAGGAAGCTTCCAATCCATATGCACGTACGCTTAAAGTCTACGAGCGTCCCTGAGTACCTGCCGTTTTGGGAACATGAAACGAAAACGGCTGAGCATAGCGCTCAGTGTACGGATATACAAGTAAAGCATGAATAACATAAGCATATAAGCATAGAGCAGCGGAAAAGACTAAGTCCTGTATAACCTGGTATATCTTAGTAAAACTGGTTTTATCGTTTGAAAAGCCTTATGTTTATCTTGTAAAAATTGTTTAACATGTTTACCATTAGCCAATATAGGTCATGAAATATCAACGTGCACGAATACTTGGAGGGGTGACCTCGTCATGCAAATTAGAGGGGCTGCCTCTAATTTAATATACTGGTTTGGGTAGGAGGGGTCAGCTCCTTGTGAAGGATGCAAGGCACACATCACATTCACCTGAATAATCTGCTGAAAAATGTAAACTAGGATGCACCCATATGCCCCACATGATAATAATAATAATATGGCCAAAAGCTGAAGGGACGCCACGAGCTATCACTCCGTCGTGGTGGAGTCATAACACTGGTGCCTCCAGTGTAATGGTTATGGTACCTCCATAACTAGGTGAAACTGGTCATGCATGTATATGGCTTTAGGTATCTAATTAACATAAGCAATTCATAAACATATAAAACATATACTGGGGAAAACAGTTGGCTGCATACGGGAAAATCCTAATAAGGAAGAATGTCCATACTGAAAGGACGGAGAATCCGTACCTTGTGTCCAGTGAATGAAGAAGACGAACAGAGTATATGTTCATGTCATGTTTTACTCATTTAAGCTTTATACTGTGTTTGCCATGTATTCTGTCTATTCTGTTTAAGTATTTCTCGTATTTCTTGTATTATTATGCTTGTAGTATAATAATAAGTAACTTTCTAAAAAATAGTAGGTTTCCTAAAATAGAAAGTTTCCAAAAATAGAAAGTTTCCAAAAATAGATTAGCTGTCTTAATTAAATAAGTTTCTAAAAATAGAAAGTTTCCATAAATAGAATAAGCTGGATTATTAAGCTAATAATATAAGCTTAAGTATTTACTGATTTATATTCTAAGTCATGTGATATATAGTATAGTTTATTAATTATTACATGTGAATTAAATAAACTATAGGTTAAGGTATTTAATTAAATATATCATGATTTAATTAAATAAAAGTACAAATACTTAGGTTAAACATGCATTAATATTTATTATTAATATAACCTAAGTCATGTAAATTAATTAATTATAAGGCATGTTTAATAATTAATTATATAGTCTAAAATAATAAATACTTAGGTTAAAATCCATGTATTATTATTAATAATAATAACCTAAGTCATGTATAAATTAAATTAACTGTGTACATGTTTTAATTAATTTAATTTAATCTTGTAAAAATAAACTTGTAAAAATAGTTAACCTTGTAAAATTATGTCGTGAACCGTATTCGTGAACCCGGTGAACCGGACCCGTGAACCGGTCGACAAACGCACCCTTAACAGTGGCAAACCGGCTTTGCCGGTTGCCACTGCTTGCGTATAAGGTGCCACCAGCTGAGCCGGTGGTTCCCTTGGTCTTGGCTAGCCGCTGCCAAGCGGCAGTTCCCCCTGCTTTCCTTAATTAGCCACCGGCTTAAGCCGGTGGTGGTCCTTGTTTCTGTTGTGACCCAACCGAACACCAAACATACCCCGACCAAGGTCGGGGTTCCCTTTTCTCCTGCGGCCGAGACACACAACACCACACCGAGACCTTGAGGTCTCGGTTAGTGCGAAACAAAACAAGCCGAGACCCCCTTTGGTCTCGGTTCCATGCGTCGGCCAAAAACAAACACCCCTTAAACCCTAATTAATTTTACCCCCCATGATTTATTAACATGTATTTACTTGTTTTTATACCATTCATGATTTCATGTGTTCAATTAATCAAGAACATAAAAAGAAAAAGGGTTTAGGGTTTACCGATTACGTGAAACAAAGGAGAATGAACACACTAACAACCTTGCAAGAAATCATTCACCAAAAATCAACCAACACCCCCTTGTGTGTTCTATACCCTGCGGCCAAGAGAGGACAAAAGAGAGATTTAGGGTTTTGTTTATTTTCTAATTTCTGTAATTATGAAAATAAGCTTTCCCTTTATTTCTTATTTAGTAAAAATTGCATGGGCTTGGCCCTTTGTCTTGTGTCTAGCCGCGGGTAGGATAGGGCCCACAAGGGTAACCCATAGTTTTCTCGTGTCTAATTTTAAGTGTGTTCTCGTGTTCGTGTTTACATAATTTAAATAGTTATCATTCGTGTCTTATTATATTTATTCATGATCGTAATAAATATACATAAATACGTAATACTAAGCTCGTGATTATTTACGTTCATGATTTCATGTTCGTATGTTCGTGATTATAATTATTATTGAAATAATTATCGTGTCTTAATACGTATTAAATACTTATCGTGATATATCACATACGTAATACTTGTAAATCTTGTTCGTGAATCGTAAACGTGCTATAAAAGGAAAGTTCTAATCATGTTCGTACGATCATAAGGGTACTATTCATGGTAAAAGCATGCGGGTTTTACAGTAAGTGTGGTTTTAGTAAGGGGAAGCCCCTTATGTTTCTTCACACTTTACCACCGAGGATGAGATATTCGATCCCGGAATCACATAAATCTCGGTCTTCCACCGATGCAATAAATGGAAATCTTATTTATTTGCTTGGTGTGAGTCTACCTCGAGTAGCTCATTTTAGTGCCCCACCCATTGACCCACCCTTCTACTTCTCACCTCTTTTATTTTACCTCTTTGAGGTTCTAGTTCAAGTTGGAGTGGCGTTATTTCGTCTTTCATCTGAAAACGAGGATGCTATCTTTGACCCCGGTATATATTTATCGGGTTTTTAAAGTAATCCATGTAGTTTTGGGCATTGTTTATCATGTAAGCCCCACCAAAAATGACCTTACCATGATAATCCCTAAATGATCACATTTATGGGGATTCGAGTCGGGCTCTTGACTCGGTTATCAAAAATGAGGTGCCTCGTGGGGGATTTTCATGCTTATCCTTGTAAATGTTATTACTTTATTAGTCTAATGCGGAGACTTGTGCTCTTCCAACCTTTGTTCCGTGGTTGTTTGTGATTGTGATTTATTAGGTTCATCGTCATCATTGAAGCCTCCCGTGTTCGTTTTACGGATCACTCGAGCTTTGATCGTTGCCTTTGAAGATTCCGATATCCGATGATATCCTTTTATGTTCTAGCGTTTATCTTATTAGCATAATTCATAAACGGCTTTTAGATTATTCGTTTTACCCTTTCCATGCTCGAGATTAAGCATTCGACTTTTCGTCTCTAGTATGGGGGTGTTTCACCCTTAGACTCGAAACATTGAGGACAATGTTTAGTTTTAGTATGGGGAGGGGGCGTTAATAGATACTTCACCTTGCTCACGTCATCACGCAATCCAATTTTCATCTTTTTGTTGCAAAATAAGGCTAAAAATGGCCACATTTTAAATTTTTTCTCTTTTTTCATAAGTGTTTAAGACACGAATGTAGGTTTTCCGATGGTGAGAATAAGAGTAATTTTTGACTCGACCGTGTGTGTTGAGTACTTAGCTTCTATTCCTTAACTTTTTAGGCTAAGTCTCATTTAATTGAGGACGAGAAATGATAGAGTTAATTATAAGTTACTATGCTAAACATAGAGTACTCTTATTCTTTCAAAAACTCATGTGTCCTAATTATTTGCTTTTTCTCCCATCACTTTTATAATAAATTGTTAATAAATATTGATTTAGCGGTTTATTCTTAAATGTTGGTTTCTAATTGATTTTAGTAGCTTCCATGTAATTAAATTGGGAAAACATTAAGGTATCACCAGCGTCACGGTTTTGAAGTATTGGTACCCGAATAATTAAAGGCTTCCATAATAATTTTTAAGTTCCTCTTCACCTAAATCAAGCAAATATTTCAAGCTCACAAGGCCGAAAAATCTATGCAAAATTGAAGTGAATGTCTTAAAACTTGAAGCCTTAAAGATCCAAAATTCGCGTTAGCGTGAGGATATATGTCAAGTCATAATAAACACCTCTTGGTGAGGTTAAATAAAAGACAAGGGCAAGACCGAAGTCATAATAAAAGCTCCATGGTGGATTTGAATAAAAGATGGAGGTAAACCATGATAATCAAAGCTCCCGATGATGAGGTGGGTAATAAAATTCATGTTAATAAGTCTCATGTTCAAAACCATTCTAAAAACCGTGTTTATCGATCCTTTTTGTTGACTTAATTTTTTGACATCGTTGTCTATTAGGATAAATTATTAATTCGATGATTTTGATTACACTGTTAAGGCTCTATTTTTGGACCTAATCTTTATCTACGCATAATAAAAAATGTATCCTCGTGATCATTAAGACAAAAATAAAATTTAAGAGATACACCTTAGGAATAAGGGAGTTTAAGTACGTGATTAGAGCATATGAGTAGTGTTAGCATTACTAACTTATAATGACAATGATCTTGTTTCACGCTTAGCATGGAATTAGGTGAAAATCGAGGATGGCGAACATATCTCTATGAGGCATTCAAGTGTTCTTATTCTTTAACCCTAAAAGTCACATTCTCGTGATGAAAACAATACATTATGTCTAAAACACATATAGTAGTTAGTTTAAATTTACGTTTCAATAAATGTCATATAAAAATGAATTTTGGAAGTGATGTCATATAAAAATGAATTTTGGAAGTGCTACAATACTTAATTCTAGGCACGGAAATGGTTTAGTATGGGGGAGTGATGAGACTGTATTTATACATAGTCTCATCGTCAAAATCAGGCTTAAAATGCTTAAAAATGTCATAAGATACCCAAAATATGCTTGTAATTTGTTCATTGTATATTTTGGTACGGATATCGTGAATTCAACAAAAGAGAACAAGAAACAACGAAAAAAGAACACGGGAAACGAAGGCGCACAAAGAACCGGACCCGGTTCATGAATTTTCCAGAAAGACCTTGAAGTTTGAAGATTTGTCAAGAATGGTCCCACATCTTTTGAAGACTTGTCATATTATGCCCTTGTAAACCTTAAATATATAAGTTAGGTCCCTAATATTTCAAGAATAAGCATGAATGGCCCTTGAAGAATGCTAAAATTGCACATATGGTCCTTGATGAAAAGTTTGAATATGCCATGTGCAAAAAATGACAAGTGAAGGAAAGTTGATATAAAGGTAAGATTTTATAAAAGTTGTGTGAACTTTATATGCATAGAACATGGAAGGTTAGGGGCTCATTCTGCCATAAAGCCAAACCCATACCCAAGGAACCCTCCAATAGCAGTTTGCCACCTCACCAAAACCCACCCAAACCCGTTTACCCTACCTAACCCAGCCATAAACCCGGATCCAACCCACAACTTGTCAAACCTCACGTCACCCTCCCCATTAATAATACTTTTAAAAAAGTATTATTTAATCTATACCCGGTAAACAAACCCCTAATCCTCATTTTACATCAAAACCTACTGTTTACTTCCCCCTCCACATTATAAACCCTAACCTCCAATCACAACTTAAACCATGAGGTTTATTAAAATTGACCAAAGGGAAATCACATATACAACTCACCAAACACATTGGTCCACCTAGAAACGACCTTACCATACTGTTGTCCCCTCACCATCAACACCTCATCACGGGCTAACCCTTTTGAACTGGCACCTTGACCATATCAACGGATAACACGATTTCCTTTCTCCCCACAACAACAATGGAAGGTTGAGATCAATTCCAAGCCTGTTACAATCACATGAGGCCAAGAATCAACATTGATCAAAGTTCAAACAAAGGGATTATACAAGCATCTTCAAAGATTCCTACAAGGGCAGATTGGGAAATAGATTGCTAGGGTTTTTATTCTATCTTTGTTAGTCTAGAATCTTCCATCACTTGTATAAATAGGGTGTAATGTATCATGTTACAATTTGTTCCAGCTTGTATGTTTTTTAAGGAATTAATGAAAATGAAAACTTTTTAAATTGATGAAAGTCTGAGTTCCATTTATGTTAATGCTTTAGTTTATAAGTTTTTGAAAAAATTTCACGTTCGGTCTCTATCGTTTACCCCAAACATCAAGTTTAGTCCCTATCTCAAACTAAGTGCACAGATCGTCCCTATCGTTTACACTTTGGATCAAAATTGGTCCCTATCTTGGATGAGCGTTAGTTTTCTCCGTTAAGTTCAATGGAGAGAGGGGTATTTTGTACATTTACTTGTTTTTTCTGCATATATACATCCACTTTCTTTTTTCTTTTATTCTCTCTCTCTCTCTCTCTCAAACAAACTGATTTCATTATCAGCTTCACCAATTGAACAATCTGCTTCAACATCTTATGCACCAAACAGGAACATAAACACCCGTTTTTTTTCGTTCCTAATTAAGAGCTAACAATCACCCACCCGTTTTTAATAAACCCATTATCAGCTTTTCCTTTACATCACCAGTTCCAACACACCTAATTACTTCAATACACATAAAAGCCCGTGCATCCATCTTCTGACCAACAATCTCTTCATCTCAAAACCCATAACTAACAACCTTAATCATCAAATGTAACACGAAATCATTATATACAAAAAAATCGATTCTTCAATGTAAAACAATTCGTTTAGGTGGCCACAAGAAACGAATCTATTCTTCTTAATACAGTCTTGATTTTTCTTTTAATCGATTTCGATATTCTTTTTTGTGATGATTATGTGGCAGCTTTTTTTGTTTTGTTGAGATAGGATTTGGTTGGTGTAGATCTCGGTAAATGATGGTGATATGTGTGAGGTGATGAATCAAGATGATTTGTGACGGATTCGGTTTTGAGTGAAAAGGTGGAGACGGTTTTAGATCTGTGTAACTGAGTGTCATATTAGATCCGGTTTTGATGTTTATGTTTTATGGATGAAGAGATGATGATGGTGGGGTGAAAGAAGAAAGAGTGTGACGGTGGATTTTTGTTGGAATGTTAAATTGGTGTTGAGGTGAGTGACGGTGGTGAATAATGAAACTGGAAGATGATGGCTGGTTAGATCTGGTGAATACCACGACGGCTAGACCGTCACGTGATGATGGTGGCGTCCGTGGCTTTCAACCATGATGGTGATGATATAAAGATCATGGCTGGTTAGATCTGGTGAAGATGAAGTCGAAGCTATTCAAACTTTACTTAGTTTACCAAACTTAATAAAGAAATATGAATTATTAAGTCGATACAGTTTCCCCTCTAATTATTACACTTGGTGGTGATGAACGGACCTGGTGGTCTGCGAAGGTGGCGACTAGTGGTGATGGACTTGATGACAGATCGGTGGTGGTCGTCGTGAGTACAAAATCGATCTAAACATTGTCTACAAAATAGATCTAAACATTTACGAAGATGAGCCTCGTATTCATGTTGACCGCATCAAGAGGAAGAATCTCTTTAATGAGTCCATTTATCTGCTTGTTGAATTATAGCTTATCGTAATAAGCTGGGTGTAGGAATTGTTGTTAATGGGTGGATTTGGGATTTGTGTTAGATGCTACGAAATGGTATAGGAAAAGAAGGAGAGGATTGAATCTGATATTTGAGGGTGTTTGGTAACCAAATTTAAGGTTGAGTGAGATTAGAGATGATGATGATTGATGATAGTGTTTGCAGGAGAGAGAGAGAGAGAGAGATGTGAGAGAGAGAGTGAGAGAGATAAGAAAGAAAAAAAAGAATATAATAAAATTAATAAAAAATTAATGTAAGTTTATGGGTCCCACTTGATAATATGGAAAAGTCCAAAACACCCCTCTCTCCATTGAACTTAACGGAGAAAACTAACGCTCATCCAAGATAGGGACCAATTTTGATCCAAAGTGTAAACGATAGGGACGATCTGTGCACTTAGTTTCAGATAGGGACCAAACTTGATGTTTGGGGTAAACGATAGGGACCAAACGTGAAATTTTTCTAAGTTTTTTTACTTGCAGATCAACATAGTTTTATCAAAGAATTATTTTTTGTTCAAAAAGATTTTTGGCAAATTAGATTTTTTGAGACCCACAGGCTTTAAGCTTCAGATAAGCTAAACTGACAATTTAGCTTATACAAAGGCTTATAACCTGTGTTACTATTTTAGTTGGATACCAAATTTTTGTTTGCAAATATTCAACATAATTTTTTTAGATTATTTGGAAAAATCTTCATTTTTAACTCATTGCTTTAAAAGACCTCAAAGCCTCTTTACAACAGGCTTTTGAGGTAGCTTTTGTTGGCTGCTTGTTGTTCTCTGTTGGTTGTGTTGTGCAGGTAACATAAGTAATCAACACCATAGGTGGCCTTTTGTTTGAAGGCATAATTTTATAGTTCTCTTCTCTACACAGTCTAAGCTTAATAGTCCATCTCTATAAGTTCTCAACTCCTTAGAGATAGCCGCATGTGGCATCACCTAATCTTTTTGGCCTGTAATGGTCAAAGTGGGTATGGTTCGAACTTCCTATTAACCTTTCTAAGTTTTATCAGCTTATGAGACCTGTTGGATTATTACTTGCTCTTGCTGTTTGAATCTAGTGTTTTGGTGATTTAAGTATGATTCGATAGTTTTCGGATAGAGTGGAAGAGATTAGGTTAAGTATCTTTGAGAATTTGAGGTTGACATATTTAAAAGGGTGTTTGGTTTAGTTTGGATAAACATTGGTGACATAAGTGTGAGTTGAACTGGCCTGCACAGCCTTGGTAGGACTAGATTAGTTGAGTTTTGATCTTTGAAATCAAGTTTTGGTGTAAATTTATCAAACTACATTTTTCTAAAATCTGTTTAAGTTTTATTTTTGTTGCTGTCTGAGTTTGATTCCTTGCTATATTTGTTGTTTTTGTTATATGGAATAGTGGTTCTAGGTAAATGCTTTTAAAATCTACGTTTAAGAGCTAATAATTGCATTTTGTGCCTCGTAACTAAGTCATACTCGTCAGCCCAAGTTAATTGTTCATTTTTGAGTTTAGATTCTTGCAACCTAGGAATTTGTTAGGACTTGTGTTTGATTAGAATTGTTTATCCTTTTGTTGGTGTTTTGTTAGCCTATCATTAAGTTTTTGTTGCTCAAAATTGGGTCAACAGCCAAGTGCATCAGCAAAACAACCTAGTTTCACTGTCTGTGCATGACAACATGTTGTAGGACCTTAATTTTTGGTCTTTGAGGTTTAATATCTGGTACAAGGTTAGATTTTGGTTAGTTTTATACTATCATTATCTGGTATTAAATGTTTAAGAAGTTTTGGGAGGTCTAAACAAGCCAAACAGCTCACTGTTGGTGCACTTTGCATCAGCAAAGTGCATAGGCTGCTGCAGTTTTATAAACAGTGGGGTGAATTTGATGTCTTGGTGAATGAACTTAGGCCCTTAGTTAGGTTTTAGGGTAGTTTAGTTGTGCCTATTTTGGTCTTAGACTTAGGGTCATATTTGGTTGCTCAAATAGTTAAATAAGCTCACTGTCATAATAGCAAAAGACCACCAGACCACTCATTTCTATGTAACAGTGACTTAAGTTTGTGTGATTAGGTGTTTGTTTGTGCTTTCTTAGTTGTTATTTGTGTATTGCTTGACTCCTCACAACCAAACTGGTTGTGAGGGTGCCCAATTGTCCAAAAAACAGCAAATCAAACTCCAAATACCAAAAGTTTGACAAAAAAAGTCAAACAAACCAATTGTTTTTGTCGTTTTGTGATAAATTTTACTTTTTTTATATTTTTCATTTTTCCTTAATATAATACATTAAAATAGGATTTTAGAAAAAAGTTTCATATTTTTCTTCTTTTTATATAATTTTTAATGATTATTTTAGTATAAAAATAGTTTTTAGCCATTTAAAAATAGATTTATTTGTCGAAAAATTTTGAAAAATATTTTTCAGTATTTATTAATTATATTTGAGGTTTACAAGTAATAAAATATTAGTTTGGCCTTTTCTTGATTTAATTAATTTTTAGGGCTTTAATTATCATTTAAAAATTAATTATTATTTACTTAAAAATGATTCGACAATTTTTCTTGATTTGTAAAACCTTAATATATTTTTAGGTACTTAAATTAATTTTTTGGGAATTTTTAGATAACTTTTAGTTTTCGGCGCGTTTTACGATTTTACTTTTTGAAAGCCGTAGTGTAATTTTTAGCATAATTCATCTTACTTTTCCAACCTTCCCCTCTAAAAAACGTAACTAATCCAAACATTGTTTTATATTATTGGCACCTAATTCACACACCTCCGCCGCGAACGAACTCGCATTTATCGGTTTTACGGTTTTCCTAAATTGTAATACTTAATACTTGTTGTTTATATTCCTTTTTCTTAAAAGGGTATAAAAATACATACATCAGTGAGCATGTGGATGAAGACACAAAGACACAAGATGGCAAAGACAAGTCAAGGATGGTCAACAAGAATGAAGCAGACATTTTGAAGATCTCAATACTAAAGATTAATTATCTCCATAAATACTCGCATGTCGTAGAGGAATGACCTCTCAGAGAGTAAGATGTTAGTCTCAAAATATTGTATCATCAAGAATGGCTCAGTCACAGATTTGAAGATCTCAAGATTAAAGACAAAGTCAAAAGACAACGACAAAGGCTCACAGATCACGACATGAAGGCACAAGACTACTATCACGTTCAAGACTCATATATGGCGAGATTAGTAATCTCTATGAATCTCCAAACGTCGAAAAGGAGTGACCTCTCATTAGGGAGATTGTTAACCTCAAAATATTGAGTCAAACAATAATGTTCGGTCATAGGTTTATTATGTATCGTTTATTAAAACGATGTAATTAGTAGTAGGTAGTCGTAACAATATGGGCTTGATGCTTAGCTTAAAAGACCTCTTTCAAGGTACTAAGCATTTATTCAAGTCCGGCCCATCAAACAATATAGCCTATTATGCTACATGTAAGCCCGACTATATAAACCTCTCATAGCATGTTAGGAGAGGGTTGATAATTCATTTTCTTAATCTGATATTCACATAGTTCTCCAACTTCTCTCTACTTTCTCTCTCTAAACTTTCATCTCTTTTCATATATTTTTCTATCTATTTTCTTAGATCTATCATGGTGAAGTGATAAATATATGAGAACAATAGTGTGCTTAAGAGGTGGTAATAAACAAGTTTGAAAAAGGAGGGAAATATCATTTTTGAATGTTTGTGCTTAAATGACTTTACATTGGCTCTAGGAGGGTTGTAATATGGTTTAAGATGAAAAATAGTTTAAATTTTATGCTAGGTGAGTTCGTACTCTTTCATACTTCATCCATAGTCTTGAAAATGCTTGAAAAACAATTTCAAAGCATCTCAAATGCTCAAAGTACTTTCAATTTACTAAAATGACAAAAAAAAGGAATTAAGACGTTTTTAGTGCATTTTATGACAAATAAGAGATGAAATGGCCTCGAAAAATGTATAAAATAACACCTTATCATTTGTTGAATACTTGATAGATAAACTTTGGTATATAAAAAAATAGTAAATAGCTAGAAGTACATTATACTTTTCTTAACGTGTCACAAAACCCGAGAGGCCGTTACGAGATCATTGTTTTTCTTTCAAAACGACATAGATGTAAGTGTGGAAAGTGTATATCTCATTAATCTCATAATATGGTACATATATACAAATGTATGGATGGTTCTAGATGCGGGCTTGAGCCCAAAACAAATGTATAGATATAATATGGGTTAACACTCCCCCGCAGTTGGAGCGGGAGGACACTGGACGCTCAAACTGGTTCGAAACTCCTCAAACAATGCTGAAGGCAAGCCTTTAGTGAAAATATCTGCATACTGATAACGAGAAGGAACATGAAGAACTCGAACCTGACCAGCAGCAACTAGATCTCGAACAAAATGGATGTCAATCTCAATGTGCTTTGTACACTGATGTTAAACCGGATTAGAAGATAAATAAACAGCACTAACATTATCACAGTAGACAAGCGTAGCGGAAGATAAAGGTGTATGTAACTCACGGAGTAAATTCCGTAACCAACAAGTTCCAGCAACAGCATTGGCAACCCCGCGATACTTTGCCTCTGCACTAGAACGAGAAAGCGTCGGCTGACGCTTAGAGGACCAAGAGAGTAAGTTGTTGCCAAGAAAAACACAATATCCTGAAGTAGATCGGCGAGTAGTAGGGCATCCCGCCCAGTCCGCATCTGAATAAGCAACTAAAGAGGTAGTAGATGATGCAAACAACTGAAGTCCATAATCTAAAGTTCCCTTAACATACCGCAAGATTCTCTTTAGAGCCGAGAAATGAGGTTCTCGAGGATCATGCATATAAAGACAAACCTGCTGAACAGCATATGAAATATCTGGGCGAGTAAAAGTCAAATACTGAAGAGAACCCGCAAGACTCCGATATAAAGTCGAATCCGATACCAAATCACCGTCTGCCCCTAGCTTAGACTCAGTGTCAACGGGAGTGCGACTAGGATTGCAATTAACCATATTGGCTCGCTCAAGAATCTCAATAGCATATTTCTTCTAAGATAAGAATAATCCAGACGAATCTCGTATAACAGAAATACCCAGGAAATAAGTAAGAGGTCCCAAATCTGTCATAGCGAACTCCTGATGTAATGAAGTAATAATCTGATGTAGCAAAGTCTCTGAAGAAGCAGTGAGCACAATATCATCAACGTATAATAATAAATAAGCAGTATCTGCGCCTTGACTGTAGATAAACAAAGATGTGTCACAACGACTATGAGAGAACCCAATACGAGTAATGTAAGATGCAAAACGCTGAAACCAAGCACGAGGGGCCTGTTTAAGACCATAAAGAGACCGCTGTAATAAGCATACATAATCAGGGTGCGTTGAATCACGAAAACCTGGAGGTTGATGCATGTAAACAGTCTCAGATAAGTCACCATGTAAAAATGCATTCTTGACATCAAGCTGATGAATCGGCCAATGTCGAGAAACAGCTAAGCTAAGTACAGTCCGAATAGTACCCGGTTTAACAACCGGACTAACAGTCTCATCAACATCAACTCCCTCTATCTGTGTACTACCATTTGCCACAAGACGAGCCTTGTAGCGACTAAGAGTCCCATCTGCCAAATACTTGTGACGAAAAAGCCACATACAACGAACAATGTTGGTGTCCGCAGGTCGGGGTACTAAAGTCCAAGTACTATTTTTAATAAGCGCATTATATTCATCACGCATAGCATTTTGCCAATTTGGATCATTAAACGCATCTCGATAAGACTTTGGTAATGGTGAGACAGTGGACACATGACAATTATACTTTGGATTAGGATGATTAGTCCCGACACGAAAGCGTGTGACCATGGGATGAACTGAGACAGGGTTTGGGTTTTGAGGTGGATCAGGAATGATATGCGGGTGAGTAAAAGTTTGGTTTTGGTTCATGGGTGTAATCGTAGGCGTAGGTGGAGAGCGGGCTTGTGATTGATGTTGGGTCGAGGCAGGATGATGGGTCATGTTGTGTGGTATCTGAGCGTGGATTGGTGTTTGATCTTGGACGGCTCCAGAGTGGGTAGAGGTAACAGGTGAGTTGAGATTTTCATTAAGTGGTGTAGTGGTAGGATGTATGTTAGAATTAATTGGTGCGTCATGTTGAACAATAGTTGGTGGAGTAACAGGAATGGATGGTGGGTTTATATCGGGTGAATCATCTAGAAATGCATAAGTAGGTGCTGAGGTGGGTGGATTTGTTCCATACGGAAAAACGGTTTCATCAAATGTAACGTGGTGGGAGATAATTATTTTATTTGTGCTTAGTTCAAGACAACGATATCCACGATGGTTCGAAGCTTGTCCCAAAAAATTGAAGGCGTGGCACGTGGTTCAAGTTTGTGACTAGTGTCAAGGTGAGGGTAACATAAACATCCAAAGGTATGTAAAAGGCTATAGTCCGGGTTTGTTCCAAACAAACGGGTGTAAGGTATTTCATTGTTAATGGCAGTGGATGGTAAAAAGTTTAATAGGAGAATGGCCATATTAAGGGCTTCTACCCAAAACGTAGGTGGAAGATTAGCTTGAAAAAGTAAGGTTCGAATGAGATTGTTGATGGTGCGAATGAGTCTTTCGGACTTGCCATTTTGTTGGGAGGTTTTGGGACAAGAAAACCGAAACTAAATACCTTTTGAGGCAAATAGTGTATGTAAGGCGCGGTTGTCGAATTCACCACCATGATCACACTGAAACGCCTTAATTTCACATTTAAATTGAGTATTAACATAAGTACGAAACAACATAAACTTAGACAAGACATCTGATTTATTAACCAACGGATAAACCCAAACAAAATGCGAGTAATGATCCAAAAATAAAACATAGTATTTAAATCCCGAAAGACTCGGAATGGGTGAAGTCCACACGTCCGAGTGAACAATATCAAAACGAGATGTAACCGAAGTATTGGAACTAACAAAGGGAAGCCTCACGTGTTTGCCAAGCTGACAAGCATGACAAAGAACGAGAGGTTTCTCTTTATTACACGAAATAAGATTACGAGAGACAAGACGACGTAACACTTCACTTCCTGGATGTCCAAGTCGTTGGTGCCACGTATGTTGACTGGAATTGGAGAGGGTTGCGTGACCGGGTAAAGATCCCCCGTGCTATCGCATCGGAGAAGCACCCGACGAGTCATGAAGTCTTTAACGGAAAAACCAAACGCATCAAATTCAACAGTACAATTATTGTCACGAACAAATTGACGAACAGAAATTAAATTTTTGATAATATTTGGAGTAATAAGAACGTTATTAAGATGAAGAGACCTAAATGGAGTTGGCAAAACACTATGGCCTGTATTGGTGACGGGTATAGAATGACCGTCACCAACCGAGACTGACGGATAAATGCACGTATTAAAAACATCACTAAGATTAGTAACCGAGTCATTAATGTGAGAGCTCGCACCTGTGTCCATGTTCCAAGCGCCAATAGCGGGATCATAAAGTGACCCTGCACTAAAAGCATGAGGTAGAGTGGTCTCTTGTCCCGGGGTACCAGTCAGTCTTGCTGGCTGAATTGCTGGAGACCGGGCTTGGGCTTGCTGGACCGGAGGTAATACCGGATAACCAAAAAACTGGGCTGGACTGATATGTTGAGCCTGAATAAGCTGTTTGGCCTGTGTAAGCTGTTGGGCCTATGTAAACTGCTGGGCGAAGCCAAACTGCTGGGCTGGATAACTAAAACCTGGTAAAGGAACATAAGTAATTGGGCTGATCTGTTGGGCTGGAACAGAATACAATGAATCAGGGACGGCTAAAGTATTGTTTCTAATAGGTGAACTCATCCCATTATTGTTAACCCTCAATCTATTTAATAACTTCACCAACAAGTCTAGAGTAACATCATCGGATCCAGACATCATGAAAGGAAAATAGCAAAACAAATGTTTGACCAAGAATAAGACTAAGCTTGTATGTGGTAGGGACTGCCAAACATAAAGGAAACAAATATGAATTACGAATTGTAGTAACAGCGGAGGTTTATGTGATTGGTCCTTTTGGTTGGGTTTAGTGAATTTTAAAAGGTTGAACCGAATATAAAACAAGCGGAGACTAAACTTTATAGTAAGCAACGATATAAAACAAAGTAACAAAAGCCGTGACCTTTGCACGAGCAACCTTTAATGGATTTGTGACCTTAGCACAAATCACCACAATAATAACGGATTCGTTACCTCAAGAGCGAATCACCAACAGAAAAATAAAAGGATTATTGTTCTTTGAAGATCGACAATGTGTTTTTTCTTTTTTTTTTCTTTTTTTTAGGGTTTATGATCGGTATGATGGCCTGATACCATGTAAGTGTGGAAAGTGTATATCTCATTAATCTCATAATATGGTACATATATACAAATGTATGGATGGTTCTAGATGCGGGTTTGAGCCCAAAACAAATGTATAGATATAATACGGGTTAACAATAGCCTCGTATGAGTAATGTGTATATGTATTGACTCAAAGATACAAACCAACACTTTGATCTGTTTTGTAACGTGGTCACCACGCCTCGCGTTTACTGAAATCTTAGCATCGTTATGACGCACTATTTAAAACTTTATGTATAATGTAGAAACAAAAAGAACATACCCTTTTTCCAAGCAAGTGAAATACGAAACCACCATCATTATTGATAATTTCAACAAATATATGTTAAAAAAACAAATTCAACAAATGACTTCACATGCAGAAAAATCAATTCACTTTCGACTAACTTTGATACAGATAGATTATTAGTTAAGGCAAAATTCACAAAATCATGCATAACCAAACTAAAATATAAGTCATTGGTAATGTTGAGTTGTTGACATGTGAAGATCAAGTAAAGACTACACCATCATGGTGTAATGACGAGGTTTAGGCTCATGGGAAGCCTCCATATTTTGCTTTATCAGTAATCTTGGGTTAATTGATATGTCTTCATATATTATTCCTTTCGGTTTTTTTACATTTAGTATATGAAGTTAAAATACATTTAAGATCAAAAAAAAAAAATATTTATTTTTATGCATGACGAATGCGAAATCTCATTAGTTCACGTACATAAACTTTAAAGTTTAATTTATTGAAAAAACACTATTATTGCGGGTACGTTTAATATTTTTCTTAAATAACACATTACTTTGTCAAAGATTACGTTATTTTCATATTTTGTATGTCAATTTAAACTAAACGCGTTATTCCTTTCCAAAAATGACCGTTATTCAACATGAAACTAATATACGAAATTTCGGGCCACAAACGGGTCAACCATATTCATCTATAAATTCTTCTTCATCCTCATTTTTTTTTTCTTTTATATTAAGTTAACTGTTTTATTCAAACATTACGTACGATCTATTATATTTATTTACAAATTTCAGTTTTTTTTTTCATAATTTGAATTTGCATTTTGGATCGAAAATGTCGATGGATTTTGATTATGCATCGTATCAAGGAGCCAATGATAACAAAACTTTCAGACAGATTAGTCGTGATCGTAAGTTTTGTTTTTCTTTCATCTTTTTGTAATTCCTATTGCAATTGTGTAAATGTTTATAGTTTAGATATGTTATATAATCATTTTTTGTTACTATTTGATATATGTACATAAATATATATATATTTCATATGCATGAAGTTTATAAGGCTCGCTTCTATGTCAATGGACCCATACCCACGAGCGAACCACCATAAAAGTGTCCCACCATCAAGCGTGGTGGTGGTATTTTTACACTATAGTGGTTGTTTACACCACCTCTTTTTTTAGTTTGTGAGTTTGTGCAGGTTATATAGTGAGGTATGTTTGTATAAAGTGAGGTATATAATTTTGACTATGGTGACCATTGAAGTTAAAAGGTGGTGGTAGAGGTGGTGTGTTGAATGATGACTGGCGCTGACGTGAAGGTGGGTAAAAGTGACCATAGTGACTAGCCTAATGATATTAGTTATTTGATCCAGTGAATTATATATGTTGGAATGATGATGAAAAGTTATGAAAGTAAATGTAAAAAAGACTAGTTCGTGAGGTTAAAAACTCGGCCTAGTAACTGATACTGGGTGGAATGTCCATAAGAAAGAGTTCTAATATACAAATGTTTGGTTCTTATGATGGAAATATATCTATATGTGTGTTTGACTTTGGGTTATTCTATTCGACAACATTGGTTGTAACTAAATTGTTGTTCATGAGTCGATGCAAGGATATTGTAGATAGGATAAAGAGCCAAATTACTTTGCAAAAATGAATGATTTTGCAACAAAAAGATGTTAATTGCATCTTTTTCCAAATTTAAATATTCCCCCTTCATCCAAAACATTCATTCTTATGCAAGATGTGGTTTTCTTTTCCTTTTTGGTATTCATGATAAAAGCAAGTATGATTGTTGGAAATGTTAATCAGTTGGTTTTGTAGTTAAGAATCCTATGAAGCTTGAACTTCTATTTTTCCAACGTAAGATGTTAGCGGCAACACAGTACTCACTAACCATAAGTGTTGTGCATGTTGTAGAAATCCGTGAGTTGAGCTAGTTACAATTTATCTATAACAGTGCTTGGTACCCTTCAGCTTGTTTTGGAGTATGCCATTTAATGATTTTGGTTAATTTTTTGACAATGGGTTAGCAATATTCTGGCACACATTTAGAAGCTAACATTTGTTGGCAAATTGGGATAAAGCTAATCCGACGCACATGTCACAATATTGTATATCATTAAATCATAGGCTATATATGGAAACCATGAAGTTTTGACGTGTTTTGCTAATTGAAGATTAGTTTGATTAGTATGATGGTCTAGTTGTACAAGGTGGATCAAAATTTACAGTCCTACCACAAATGAATGAAATAAACCTTGATGAAGTTATTGTGACATCTAATATGTGAAATTAACCTGGAGTTTAACTTAATTATCTATTGTGTAATATTGCAACACAGTCACAAAACATATACTCCGTATACAACACTGCAGTTAGCTCAATCAGCCATGGTGACCACAACTTTGACAGCTATGGAGCCAAACTACAAGAACCAAGGAAACTTTTAGACTGATTACAACACAAACTTATTAACCATAGATCAAATAGACAACATTTTTATCAGGAGAAAGATGCTGCGCAGAGGAGGGAGGATGGTCGTGGTTGACAATTTGTATATAACTGCATTTTGGAACAAATCTTACTATGTCTTCACAGAGCTATATATCTCATACGAATCAATATATGACCTTATGCAAGTTGTTTCTGACTGTTAAATTTGATTATTTATGATCAAAAGCTACAAGTTTCTGCTGTCCAGATTATTTGCTAAAGTTAGTAACTATATTTCCTACACTGTGCAGGATTGTTGTATGACATGATAAGATCAGCAAAAAGACCAGACTCGAAAACCCCAAATTGGAAGGTATGCTCAACAGGATTACTGTTTACTTTCTTTTAGCCTCATTATATTATAGCAATGTCGCTTGTTATTCATTTCCTGCTTGTATCTGACACATATTTCCTTAGGTACTCATCATGGACAAAGTCACAGTTAGAATTTTGTCATACTCATGCAAGATGGGTGACCTTACAAACGAAAATGTTTCACGTAAGACGCAAACACCAGTTTAAAAATATGTGAATTTCTCATTTCTTAATCTTATATAATTGCTTACATAAATGGATTGTCATATTCAATAGATTTGGATTTATGATGATACCGGCATTGGCTTCATGCAATTACTTGATAACTTTTGTTCTGTTTGCAGTGGTGGAAACCATAAGCAAGAGAAGACAACCAATGCCCAACTTGGATGCAGTATACTACATCCAGCCAACAAAAGAGAAGTAACTAATATAATATCTATAAAGATCAACAATTAATTTTTTTTTTCACATAATAACCATTTTGGACATGTATTCTATCTTCACTGCTTTTTGTAGCGTATTTTAAATCTTACTATGTTATCTCATGTTTCTTGAAATGCAGCGTTGTCATGCTCCTAAATGACATGGCTGGAAAGACGCCTCTATATAAAGAGTAAGTGAATGATAAGATGTTTTATAGTATGTTCCAGTAAGATATTTTTTTGCAACTTCGAATATTATGATATACCTTTTTAAGTATTTCTTACTACTTGCTTTCTTTATCCTTTCAGTGCCTACATATTCTTCAGTTCAACTGTTTCAAAAGAATTGGTTACTCACATCAAAATGGAGCCAACAATAAAATCTCGCATACGTGGAATGAAAGAGGTTAAAAATAATTCACTATCCCCTCTGTAAAGTATCTATATCACTATACTAACTTTTGACGTGAAAATGCAGATAAACTTGGAGTACTTTGCCATCGATAGCCAGGTATACGAAAATGCTTAGATAAATTGGTTACCTTAGTTTAGTTAATAAGATGTCACTGAATTAAGTTTTGCAGAATATGTATTAAAACTCTATAGACATATATAGTTCAAGTTGATGAGGCTAAGGATAAACGTTTTGATCATCAAAATTATTTTATGCAGTGTTATATCACTGATCATGGGACGGCTTTGGAAGAACTCTATGGGGATGAGGAAATGAGTCGAAAAGGAGATGAATATCTAACTGAAATGGCCAATCGGATTGCAACCGTTTTTGCTTCAATGTTGGTAAGTAATTCTGTTATGCATACTATTTATATTTATATAAAAAATTGTTGCTTAAGAGAAAATTCTTTACAGGAGTTCCCATCTGTACGTTACCGAGCTGCCAAATCACTTGACCCTACCACAATGACAACATTCTGTGATCTGATCCCTACAAAACTTGCTGCTGCTGTTTGGAATAGTCTTATGAAATATAAAACTCTCGCTAACTTCCCACAGACTGAAACTTGCGATTTGCTTATCTTAGATAGATCAATAGACCAGGTTTTTAT
Organism: Glebionis coronaria; assembly: GCA_025667525.1. Taxonomy (NCBI): domain Eukaryota; kingdom Viridiplantae; phylum Streptophyta; class Magnoliopsida; order Asterales; family Asteraceae; genus Glebionis; species Glebionis coronaria. The sequence continues at coordinate 214,333,321 of CM046877.1, read as the reverse complement.
CTTAATATGTTAGTTGTGATCATTTACTTTCTGCAGCCGCTTATCTTTAATTTGTTATCTAATACAGTATAAATTTTGGTAGATTGCACCTATCATTCATGAATGGACATATGATGCCATGTGCCACGATTTACTAGAAATGGATGGAAATAAATATGTTCACGAGGTTAGTCTACTCGTCTATAAGTACAGGATGTGACAAGATGGGCTGGTTGGGTAATATGTTGAAATTTTGTACTTTCCAATATGGGGCTTGTCAGCCTTATTTTTTTCTGATGCATTAAATATGATTACAAAAAGGTATCACTCTAAATTTTGAATAAAGCAATTTTGGAAGTTGTAAGCGCTAAAAATACATTTAAAGGAACTCTCGACCCTTTCATCCTTTTTAGCTTGTTTTTTTGTTATAACAATAACCTAAATTGACCCATTCATATTAAAATGGGTCAAAATATCCACCTATATCTAGTATGTTGACTAACTTTGGTGTTTTTTGCTCTTAAATGTCAAGTACTGCTTAGGTTCCTAGCAAAGCAGGTGGTTTTGAAAAGAAAGAGTTCCTTCTTGAGGAACATGATCCAGTATGGCTAGAGCTCCGCCATTCACACATAGCAGATGTATGTCAATCAGAATTGCACTTCTACGTTCTACGAATACATTCATATGGTTTTTGATCAATGGTCTCTTTTCAGGCTAGTGAACGGTTACATGACAAGATGACAAACTTTGTCTCGAAGAATAAAGCCGCAATGCATTCAAGGTCAGTCTGCACATGCTTCCTATGGAACTGACCATTATATGGTTAACAAAGTTTTCACTTCTAAACAAAGCCTTATATGTATACTTTTTCTGCCGCTTGTAGAGATGGTAGTCTGCAGGTGTCTACTCATGACCTCAAAAGGGTGGTTGAAGCATTGCCACAATATAACGAACAAATGGAGAAACTCTCACTTCATGTTGATGTAAGTCTGCAGGATATTCATCTTTCCTAACAATGTTAACTAGTTGCCTCAGTTACTATTCTGGCATCAAAACATTTTCTTCTTTTGTAAACCTTTGCATATATTACAGTGGGAGCATATTTAAGGTAGGCAGTCAGGCAGAGGATGGATACAAAAATAATGGTGAAATCAACTTTTACAAAAAGCTCATCTGAAATAACAACTACCCTGACTTTGTCAAGTATTTCTTGAAATTTAGAACCATAGATATTACGTAGATAACAAAGAAATTCTTGTGTTATCTGAACTTACTAGCTATATCTTTAATGAAAGAAAGTAATAGTACCAATGGACGTTGCCTAATGTTTTGTTTATACAGATGGCTGGAAAGATAAACGGTATCATCCGGGAGACAGGACTTAGAGATTTGGGGCAACTAGAGCAGGACCTTGTATTTGGAGATGCAGGAACCAAGGATGTCATCAAGTTTCTTAAGGAACAGATGGTTAGATAAAGCCATTTAATAGCTTATGAGCAAATTTCCGTCTTCGTATATTTACTTCTATTATTTTATGTTCATGCAGGATGTAACAGATGAACATAAGGTGCGATTATTAATGATCTACGCAGCAACTCATCCTGAGAAGTTTGGGAGTGACAAACTAACAAAGTTAATGGAGGTAAATATATTCCTAATAATTTAACTTGATTATAACACAAGTTGTATTAAAATGAACATTTGACATTATTCTATTGACTGATCTTACTCTATTTCAGTTAGCAAATCTTTCTCCTGAAGATATGAATGCTGTTTACAATATGAGATATCTTGAGGCCGCACCAGAAACCATGAAAAGCTCATCCAGTGCCTTCTCACTTCATAAGAAGGTATACATGACCCCATATATTGTTGAATTACATGTTTGATGAACCCCATCTTTGACTAGTCGATATCTTCCTTATGGATATATAAATATAGAAGAAGTGTGGTCTTAGAAAAGATCGTCCTGGTGAAGAAGCGGCTTGGCAGTTATCACGCTTTTACCCCATAGTTGAGGTATGGCGCGCTGGAATATTTACAAACAAACACATTTTAAAACTATTCTTTCTTTCAGGAAGAGATTTAATCTTATATGGTGTTTCAGGAACTTATTGAAAAACTTAGCAAAAATGAACTACCTGTGAATGAATACCCATGTATGAATGACCCAAGTCCAACTTTTCACGGGGCGTCACATTCTGTGTCAGCACGGGTACTTGATACTCCATCTGCTCACTCAATGAGATCGAGGCGATCAACATGGGCTAGGCCCCGGAATTCTGATGATGGGTATTCAAGGTATGCATTTTTGTAATCATTACCCTTGTCATTAAAAGATGTCTACGGACAATAACATGCACCCAGAAGAGTATATGCTTTAACTACCCTATACACATAATTATGTCATTTACTAATTATAAAAAAGTAGGTATTTGAACCATGTACTTAGGTTCGGGTTGTTTGGGTTATCTTTAAATAGTTCTCTACTGTAACTAGTAGAGAACGGGTCAAATGGGACGCTGTTTTTATTTATGCATATTTAATGCATCAATTTTTTAAATGTTTTTTACACAATGGAGTCATGGAAAATTGTTTTGGGATCAACCATTTCCCTGTTTAGAACTGCACTAAAAAGACCCATATTTACCCAACTTATCCTGCCACCTCAAATTAACTTGATTGTTTCATTTATACTACTATAAGAGATGTAAATTTTAAATCTTTACCTGCAGTGATTCAGTTCTGAGGCGCACAACTAGTGAGTTTAGGAAGATGGGTAAACGTCTTTTTATATTTATCGTTGGCGGGGCAACTAGATCAGAGGTAAGAATTATCTGTTTTCTACGAAATGAAAGCTTATCTGGTACAAAAAGTTGAACATTTGTATTTCTTAGCTGCGGGTTTGTCACAAGTTAACAACAAAATTGAGGCGAGAGATCATTCTAGGCTCATCTAGTCTTGTTGATCCTGCACAATTTGTCGAGGTAAGCAACTTTTCACACAATCAGTGAACCTGTGATTTGTAGACATGCAATTGTATTATCTGTTCTTTTTCTTGCAGAAACTGAAGTCACTGACTCCAAACGAGAACCAAGACGAGAATGAGAACGAGATTTCGATAGATGATATTGATATTTAGAGATTGATTATATCCCAAAAAACTGTTATTCTCTTGATGCAGTTTCCAGTTTGTGAACATAAACATATTGATTATTTAAAATCGTTTGAAAGATACACAGCTATTTGTTATTGTTATGGCAACTCTTAGTCTGTCAAAAAGTCTTGTTCCATCACTTTTACCAAGTTGTTTGGTTCATGCATTTATGCCCCCGTCCCCATTTGGTGTAACATATTGACATATTTCAGTTGAACTGTATAAGCTCCCGCCCCTCATAACATGTTACAATTAGCGAGAAAAAGGTAGTATGTGAAAACATGAAATGTGCACCTTGCAAATTTTCCTTTCTTTTCGCAATTAGATTAGTTTACAAAAAGAACATATCTAGCGATCATTTTGCATATTAAAATAAGTCTGATATGAATCGTACGTTATAACCGAATTAGTTAGTCTGAATTAGTTAGTCTGAATGTACTGGTTGAACATTCATTAGTTTCTTTGCGTTACTACTCAGCAAAGATTCCCCTTTTCGTTTCTTGATATCTCCAACTAACTTCTTCACGTATGCAATGTATCCATCAACATTAAATTTCCTTTTGCAACCTGCATAGTTCATGTATCTTATCTTCCCAAACACGGGTCTTTCTCGCCAACCCTGAAACAAACACAATATAACAATTGGGGTCCTACCAGCATATAGTTTAAGTTACTCCCTGAAACTAAAAGAAGACATGACCCATAAAATGAAGAACGCATACCTGGTCATGTACACCACAGATTGACCACATACAGCCAACGTATCCGTTCGGGTCTCTACCATCAATATGATACTGTAAAAAAAGCCATTTTTACAATAATTAGATTCAGCAAAGACCAAAATAAAAAAGATAATGTTCATCAAGTACCTTGTCATTCAAATAGATTGCTATCTCTAGGGCTTCTTGCGGGCTACTCGTCCATTCAAGGATCTTTTTCGCCCAATACATTCTGTTATCATGTTATACGTGAATCACATACAAAACTTTGTTATAAATCTCTAAAATGAGAAATCTATCAATATACTTACCGCATAAAACCGTGCATTTTTCCATTATGTACCAATTCTAATTGTGAAGCATTCCAAAGCTAAACAAATGAGAATAACAATCCATTTATAAGCACATAAAATCGATAAGAAAGACGTAGTATATAATAACTGGTCAAATTTAAGAATTTCAAACAAGTCTAGAAATTTACAAGATCTGCAGTTTGTGCCTTCTCCAGCTGTTCCCTCCTGCATATGATACGCCAAATTTAAGTAATTAATTAAAACCTAAAAGAATCAAAAACTGATTCACTCACGTGTATAAATGTTCACGTTTATCTGAAGCATGGTCCATAAGGGTCGTACGAGCCCAGTCCCATGCACCCTGTAGCGAATCATAATGAGGCTGATAATAGCAGAAGTTATCAGATAGTTCCCTGCGGACGATCAGTTCCTCTAAAAACGTATCAACCGACTTCATTTCAACCAAAAACAAAATATTATAATATGAGACGAGAATTTGAAACAGTAGTAGTAAAAGAAAATTAGATCAAACGCAAAATATACAAACCTGAGGATTAACTTTGCGTACTTTACGGGCCTCCAAGGCACAGCGTTGTGCTGATATCTGCCCAAAATGCAAGTATGGAGAAAGACCAGAAAGCCCTTTGGGCTTCAACGGATCGTTGCGGTCTGTTGAGTAGTTTTTCAATCTAGTTGTCAAAAAACCGTCTTTCTTCCCAATTAATGCTTCTAATGCCGCATTTTCTCCTGGTTCACACCACTTAATTTCAGGAACTTCAGACCCTTTACTGCACGTATATGATATTTATCAGTGTACATACACAGAATGTGCTCAAGTTAACCTGATTATATTGTTACCTTACAACATTTTCAATAAGGTTATCCCAATCTATAGATTGATTATTGGCTGCCCATTTCTTAGTTTGAGGCCTTAATGTTGGATAGTCGATCAAATAATCAGAAAGCACGTTATTGATCTTTCGTCTAATGGTTCTAGCACCATATTCTAGCTTATTTGATGCTACCCATATGGGTACAACGTTGTGTGCATCAACTTCAAGGATTGATACAGAATCGGGCACCTTCCGAATGATTTCTTCTTTCCAGCCTCTAACTTGCCTTAAAGGTGAAAAATCAGTAATCAAAAGTGACGCCCCGCATTCTTCTAGAAAAGTAGGAATGGTATCCACAGCTTCCCCCTACACCAAACAAACATCTTATTAATCAAGTTCTAAATAAGTAAATCTAGTAGAAGATCATCTCAAATGTCCTAACTAACTGACTTTTTGTTCTGAAGTACACTCTAAGGAAACGTGTATCAAAGGGTGGCAAATTTTGGTAATAGGAATAGAAAGAATAAAAAGTTCTATAAGAGATCAGATTTTCCAATAATGAGTGTCCAATTATATGGTAAAGTGGCCGATTGCCTTTTTTCCGGTAAGAGGGTGTTTGGGATTGCTTATTCATCTACAATATGCTTATGTTCGGAAACAAAAACATATGGTGATTAAATAACCCAACAATCCAATCCAAGCTGCTTCCAATTAACTGTTTATCTTAGATTTTGTGGTCAAATAAGCAGGAAAATGCTTGTTTCAAAGTGCATATATTATTTGAGATGCAATGCAAAGTTACCATTTAACCCTCTTATCTAATATTAAAATGGATAAGCTCGATACTTTCTAACCAAATTATGCTTCTCCGCATCTAATTACATTTATTACAGCATAGGAAAATATAAACACTATTAATTCTAGGCGCTCTAACTAGGGGCAGAGCCAGAAAGTTCCGGTCGAAGGGGCAAAGTTTGCCAATCTTTAGAAACTACGCTACGAATTGGTTGGTTAGGGGCAAAGTCCTAGAATAACCAGATATTCTAATAAATTTAAACTACAATCTTTTTAGTTAGGGGGGAACTTAATTAAATTATAAGTAGCAATGATATTGGAATTATCGCGTAATTCACTAACCTGGAACAAAAAGAAAGGAATACGAAGAGTACATTCAATCTCATAACTTAATTCCTTCAACCCTCTCAACATAAACCCCAACTGTCTCGCTTTCGCACCCAAGAACCGATCAAACAAATTAAACGCAACCGCAACGGGAACATCTCGCTTCTTTGCCTCGTCAACCGCGTGAATCAAAGCCCAGTTATCTCTCACCCTTTGATCTCTAAACATCCAATACACAACTGGCCCACCACCCACTTTTGGTTGTTGTGTCCCTTCTTTAAGGACTCGTATTCTGGTTGGTTGTACGGCTGTTGTTGTTGTTGTTTTGGTTAGTGATGCGGCGGCTGTTATGGCGGCGGTGGTGGCGGCTGCTATGGCGGTTGCGGCGGCGGCCATAGGAGAGGTTAAGGTTGGAAATGTGAAAGAGGTTGTCGGTTATAAGAGGGTTTGGTTTTATAAGGGAGAAATGGAGGGAAATGAAGAAGGGTGGTAGTTGTTGTGGGTTTGAATGTGGACACGTCAGTTAGTACATGTATATATGAAAGTTTTTATGGGTGTGAACGAGCATTCCTAGTATATAAATTTGATGCAACTTTTTTTTTAAACATTAATTTGATGCAACTGTCACTTACTTTATTTTGTTTTGTGTATGCGGTAATGGGCAAATGCTACGACATAATTAATGTTGTAGCCATTGTTCATATATCACTTGACTTGGTGTGTTTGATAGCCACTCAAAACTATGTTTATTCATAAACTTTCTCAACTTAACTTAACACAACCTTTTATTAAAATATTATTTCCTCTTTCTTCCACATACACAACCAATACATACAATCAATCTATAATTTTTTTATCATTTATCAACAACCCAACCCAAATTAACATACAACCAACCTATTATAAAAATATTATTTTCTTTTTCTTCTATCTACACAACCAATACATACAACCAATACATACAACCAATCTATAATTTTTTTACCACTGATTTAAAATTATATAAAAAAATATTTAATTTATGAACGTATTTTTATAAAATAATTGTTTAGTAAAAATAATTTTTTAATTTTTACGTTATAACTAAAAAATGCGCACTCGTCAAGAGAAACAAACAAAATTACAAAAAAAGGTATGAATTAAAATTTATAATATAAGAGATACATATAACCCAATTAGTTTTCTTGAAACTAAAAGACTAAAATGATAATTTTCATGAGGTTAAAAATTCAAAAAAAATTACAAGTAATTCGAATCGATAAAATCCATAATAGAGAAACATTGTAAAAAAATTAACAAATTAAAATCGAAAATACTTATATAACTATGTAAATATTGGACTCTTTTCATAAAGAATTGAAAATTTAATTAATTATATAATTATAATTTTAAAAAGATAAAAATTAATAAACATTATGTTATAAGTTTATCTATATACAATACATAATATCAAAACAATAAATGAAAACATAAACTTCAAATAAGAATTTGACACTTGCCAGGTTGGTTACATGACTTAAAGATCATGTTGTGAACTAGTTTGGTCAAAGTTGTCAACTACAAATGCAAACTTGCATATTTAATATTTTAATTAGTGTGTGGACCCCTAACCGGTTGGTTGAGGGTCACGAATGAATGTAGTCTAAGTAAACAATTTAGCACTTAAATCTGAATCGGTCAGAGGCTCTATTGTTGGTAGAAAAAAATGGTACTGAATGAGCCACCTTCCATATAATGATGTGTGATTCAGCGTCTTACAAGTTCTCTTAAATATCCTTTTTTTCATACGTACCATTCATCCATCCTCTCTAGTTGCCTCCATTCTTTGATTCAGCATCATAAAAATTGTTGCAGGTAAACCCCTATTAATTTATATTTTTTCAAGTTTTACGTATTGTTATTATACGCAAACTCCATTCTGATGTTGCTACAAAATTGATGATATGTGATCAAAATAGTATTTGTTCCTTGATAAAGGTAGAATAAGAAGCATGAAAAATTTAATTAGAATGATAACTGTTATGTTACGTTTATGATCAGAAGATCTGTTATATGACAATTGTGATATTGAAATTGAGTATATTGAAGTTCGTTTCTCTGAATTCTTAACCAATTGAAAGTCCTAAAAATCTCAAGTTTATAATTTTTCTTGGTTGATAGAGTTTTTTGGATATTCTATGTCTATTTAAAACAAGTAAAAAGGGTGAAAAATATTAAGCTATTTATCCGTAAAACACCTTGCAAATACCAAATTTTTATTCACAAAAGGACAAAATATAAAAACATAAAAGTAATGTGCTCAAAATGTAAAGAAATTGAAACTACAAAGCTTGAAATGTAAATTTCAGAAAATTAAAGGACTTAAATGTAAATCTAACAAACTAAAACTAACTTTTAACAAACTACCAAACTGCCTATAACTATGACAATTTGTTGAAAGTAAAAGGATGAAATTTATGCAAAACCTAATTAATTGAAAGATTAGCTCAAAATGCAAACAGTAACAAACTCCAAGGACTAGAATGCAAATAAAGGAACAAGTTTATCAAAAACGGGTATCAATCAAAGAATAACTCGTATGAGCTTATTACTGAACCAATTAAGCTCAAACCAATTTTAAAATGCTTAAAATCGAAAATTACCTAGACTTGTATGAGGAAAAAGCTTAAAACAAAGTAATTCTCAAGTTAGCTTATTCCAATAAGCTAACATTAATTTGTTCAAAAAAAAAAGCTAACATTAAGCAATCTAATAAGTCAGACATCCACAACTTGATTTCAATGTACAAACTTGTTGAACAGCTTAACAAGAGTAGGGAATGTCTGTTCTTTTTGAAAATGGTCAAGTGAATAAGCTAGAAAATGAATTGTGGAAACCTTGGTTTCCGGATCTTTTAAGCTACTAGGAATGATCATTGTTCATATGATTAACATAATCAAAGCGGAATTAGAACAACAACCATTAACAAGGTGTTTAGGGCACAAGACACATAAATTAAAACAAATTGGATTGCTAATTATATTAATAATCAACAATCACTAGGTGTGTGTACTTTGAATCCCACACCTAGTCGACACACGCTTTTAGGTTTACATTGTGAATGAAAGTATATATAAAACCTAAGACCCTTGGTTCCTTTTATAGTGTAAGGATTAGGGTTTACAAGAGATAAAATCAAATAAACAAGTAAATCTTCTATTTAAATAAACTTATGCAGAATATATCTTGCATGTTTATCTAAATAGAAGCTTCCATAAGCTTCTTGTCTACGTTTCTATCAACTCTTGAATTGCATGTGACAATGCTTAGTTTGTACATGACAACTCTTGAGCCAACCACGCTTAGTTTGCTCTTGTCAACGCTTGGATTGCTCTTGACAACGCTTAGACAATATCTTCATGTTTTCTTTGTTTTTGAGTTTCTGCCACATCAACTTTTTGACCCAACAAACTTCCCCTAGTTGATGTCGGCAAAACTCTATGTGTATCTCTTGTAAGTTGTACATGATCTTCAAATTGCTTCCCCTCAAGTGTAGCATGTATGTCTTCCCCTTTTTGTCACATCAAACAGGGAAGTAAACAATGTATGCAATCTTGAAGATTCTCCAAATGTAGCTCTATGTAATGATCTTGAAGAAAAATAAATAAAGTATTCTTGATGTAGAAGTAGAATAACCCAACCTTGTGTTCCATGTCTTGTACTATCCACGTGATAAAGAACTTATACCAGATTGAGAAGAAATATAAGTAGACCTCGATCTCATTGTCAAAATCCTCATCCTTTGTGAGACACTGAGCACGATAATGTAACTCCTTCAAGTGATAGCAACCTAACCTTGCTAGATATGACAAGTCTTCATCACCAACCATGTAAAGCACGAACAAGTTATCTTTAAAGTCAGTGGCTGGAAGTGCATGACTTTAAGATATGATAGAACACAAACTCGCGAAAATCTTCTTCAATCATCAAACTTACCATAAGAATTCTTCCCCTTAAGTCAACACTTCTTCATGAAGAATTTAATGAAATAACATATTCATACCACATGTAAAAGTATTTGATGGATAATTCTTTCACAAGGCTATCCCGATTACATAGTTTAAAATATCCATCAAATTCCCACGAATAGTTGCTAACTAGCTTTAAGATCATTAATTCCTTTTAAAAGTATCCGAGCCATAAATATCAACATGATATTCTAAATAAAACAGAGATTCCATGTACCTTCGTGTGTAATTTCCTTCTTTTTGTGTGCTAAAAACGTACCAATTTTCTCAACAGCAGCAATCCTTGTGTTGTCCAACATCCTCTCTTATCCAAGATCTTCATCAGATGTATTGTCTGATATCGGACAATACATGTCAGCGTTTGACTTCTCATATATCGGACAACATGTAACAACGCCTGTTCTGTCAGTGTTGATTTATTCTCTGTCAGCGTCAAAATTAACTTTGTCAGCGTCTACGTAACAACTTGTCAGCGTCTTAATCTGCTGACATCACCAAGTGGCTACAACCTTTTTGACAGCAACGAACAGTAATATAATAGCTTTCTTTCTTCTGTTCCATATTACCAGCTATCAAAATATACCTAAGGATAATGACAATCCCTAAAAATCAGCCATCTTTAATTCCCGTAGCAAAGTTTCCTAGATAAACTCCCTTTGACTGATCACACGTCTGACTTTCTATGTCAACGTCAATACCTGCTGTTGACCAAAAGCCCATATCTGAATTTGAATTGTTTAGGATTTCTTCGTGTGAACAACCCAAATTGTAGCTTCGTGTGAACACACCATAAACCAATCATAGTCGTGTGAACACAAGTTTCTCCACCAATAAGAAAGCTTGCTTCGTGTGAACAGAATCAAATTTGTTAAGCAATACATGTATGTGAACGTTTGCATCCATCCTTTGTCTTCTTAGCCAATACAAAACGTTTGCATCCATCCATCCTTTGTCTTCTTATAGCTGCTGCTTGATCAGTAACCATCACAGATAATTTAATAATATTGATTTAAGGTTTAGCAAAACCCTAATATCAATCTTTTTGTGTCGTGTCTTCCAATCACATTAGCAACATTATGGACCACATCAAAAATATATACGAACAATATACTCTTGAACAATAGCAATCATCAAACATACACGAATCTGCCTTCTTCTTTTCTGTTTATAAACTCGATCTAGGGTTTAGAATTTGAGCACCTAAACCCTAATTAGGGTTTGTAAATAAATCTTAGATCAAGTATTACCTTGAATCATAACAGCCACAATCCTCCAGTTTTTCAACCTTAAGTCGATTGAGGGTTTGTAAAAACCCTAATCATGATTTTATGTAAAAGCTGAAAATCTGAAAATCATCTCTACAGCCAAATTTGACGCCTAATAACTTTTTCCTGGGGATAAAACTTGACAATCCCTCCGATGGATGTCTAGATATATGTGTATAGAACACACACAAGAAATTTCGTGACGATCCAACGGTTCAATCAATAGTTATGACCTTCTGAATACTGTTGCGCACACAAAAACGTCCAGAAAAACCCTAGACGGATTTTTCTTCTTCTTCACGATACATGAACACCTTGTTTGTCCTAGCATCACGAGCCACGAGGCTCTGATACCAATTGTGGAAACCTTGGTTTCTAGATCTTTTAAGCTACTAGGAATGATCATTGTTCATATGATTAACATAATCAAAGCGGAATTAGAACAACAACCATTAACAAGGTGTTTAGGGCACAAGACACATAAATTAAAACAAATTGGATTGCTAATTATATTAATAATCAACAATCACTAGGTGTGTGTACATTGAATCCCACACCTAGTCGACACACGCTTTTAGGTTTACATTGTGAATGAAAGTATATATAAAACCTAAGACCCTTGGTTCCTTTTATAGTGTAAGGATTAGGGTTTACAAGAGATAAAATCAAATAAACAAGTAAATATTCTATTTAAATAAACTTATGCAGAATATATCTTGCATGTTTATCTAAATAGAAGCTTCCATAAGCTTCTTGTCTACGTTTCTATCAACTCTTGAATTGCATGTGACAATGCTTAGTTTGTACATGACAACTCTTGAGCCAACAACGCTTAGTCTGCTCTTGTCAACGCTTGGATTTCTCTTGACAACGCTTAGACAATATCTTCATGTTTTCTTCGTTTTTGAGTTTCTGCCACATCAAATTTTTGACCCAACATGGATTTAAGCTAAAACGTAGCTTATTTGACTATTGTTGACCAAAAATGGAAAAAAGCTCAAAATCTCCAAAATTACTCAATACATGTACCTAAACAAGTTTGTGAAGAAAAATCTCTAGATTGATGAAGTAGATTTGGCTATCTAAGAAAACAGTCACCTCTTGATTACAGAAACTTGCATTAGCTACCCAGCTTATTAATAAGCTAATTTCTCAATCAAATCAATATACTGTAGAAATTCCTTGCACAGACTAAAACTTTGGATGTTTGACTACAATTAAAAACTGGTTTCAAGCAATTTGCTTAAGGAATGAACAAATGACAAGGGATTGAAATGAGCTAGTTTTCTGATAAACAAAAGTCACGGACTTGACCCAAACTTTTTCTTAACCAATTGCCTTTTTGAACAGAACTTTGACTTCAAAACCAAACCAAACTATTTCTACTAGTTTACTGATTGAACATGAGCAAAATTTAACAAGTTTAACAGACTTTTATCACCAAAACTATGCAGATCCAAACATCAATTATAAAGACTGATATGAACTTTAACAAAGTGAAATTGATTTAAAGAATGAAGCAAGCTAAGACTTATATCAAAAACATGTTCAAGAAGTAAAATGAAAGGTAAATGCACTAAAAACAGACTTGTTAATAGGCTAATATACAAAATGAATCAAAAGCACTTAACTGATGAAAAACAGAACTCAATTCAAGTAACATTTAGACTAAAGCTACAAGACTACTAACAAACTATCAATCTAGCAATATTATACTAAAACAGAACCAAACACTTGATCATATCATCACAACTAGTTTATACTAAGAATTGAGCATGCATTTGACATTTTTAGAGGAAAACTAAACAAGAAAGGATGCCTTTTAGCAGGAAGCCTCCTTTGATGAAGTAGATAGGCACTGAGCCTTCTAAGATCTGCTCTTATGAACACCTTACACCACCATTAACCAATCAACCATCTAGAATCATCATTTCTGATCAAAATCTACTCAATTCAGCTACAAACTTCAAAATCAGCAACTAGAAAGAACTGGATCAAACTGGATAACAACAGGTACTCACAAAGCTTCCATTGATCAATTGTGATCAATTGAAACTAAGAACAATAACAGTAATGTAGTGAACAGTATGAGAACTGAAGGTAGAATTGTGAATTTTTATTGATTGAAGTAAAAGTTGTTACAAGAGGTAAGGAAATCAGTTATAACTACTAACAGACTCAAGAGGTTGTCAATCTCTTGAGTTGTTAACTAACTACTAACTGAATTGAAGGAGAAAAAGAGAAGTGTGTGTGTTTTTCACACTTTCTACGTTACAACAAATGAGGACCTATCCATCTATTTATAGAACTGAAATGAAGTGAGGAGAAGAGTAATGACGTGTTTCCACCAATAGGAGGTTGTCAGGTGTCATAACACTCTCAGTTGTAACTAGCCGTTATGAACTTGAATTTGGGCTTTTCTATTTGAGTGAATTTTTTCAGGCTAAGTAAGCCCGTGGGTTTAAATCCTTTCTTGAAAACGAGCATCTTTCATGTATAAATCATCTTCGAAAATGCAGTATAACTCTTTGTTCGATCTAGGCTGTGGTGTTGAAGAAGACGCCGTGTGTCATGTTTTTGTTGGTTATTATCCCTTCACACGGATCGTTATCTATTTTGGATAAAATAGATTATTGCATGTAGCGTTCCTATTGGCTGAAATGAAAGTAAGTGGGAGCACTGTTCTTGACTTTAAATATTAAATGAGAATGTGAGGTGGCAACATAGCTGGTAATCCGCACTCCCTTTTTCTTGTGTTTTCATTGGCCAAGAGGTATTCACATGGATTAAGCCTCATATTAACTTCCGAAAATGGCAGTTTTAGCCCCTTGACTTTGGCAGTTTGATGTTTTGAGTTAATATCTTAATTCTTATGGCAAATCAGTCCTTCAACTTGCATACTTGAACATTTAAGCTCCTTGATTAAGTTGACTTGAGAGTTGACCATGTTTGACTTGAATCTTGACTTTATCAACTTTGCAATTTAGTCCCTCAACTTAAGAATGTTGTCAAGATAGGTCCTTCAGTCTTGTCATTTAGCATCCTTCTTGTCTTTTTCATCACAAATAAGCTTGATTTCCATGATTTCTTCATTTTGTATCAATTTACCTATTCAAGTGAACACAAACACAAAAACACCACATAAACCTGTTTTGACACAATAAAGTAGGTATTTTCCATGTGTTTTAGGGTGATTTGTTGATTAACTGATATGAGATTTTGCTCATATCAAATCCCCTACACTTGAACATTGCCATGACCTCATGCAATGCTGTATTTTAAAGCACAAATTTACATTTTCCTCATAATTAACCCACCTTGGCCAATATGGAATGTTTTTACACTACTCTACACTATATGATGCATGACTTTGATTTTTTACAATGCAATGCAAAAAAAAACAATTCTATTTATATATTTTTGATTTTCTTGAAATGGTTTTGATGGAAAAACTCATAAAGAAATGAATGACTTAAATTAGGGCTTGGGTACCATGGACACTTATCACCCTCAAGTTTCACTTTTCCCATACCAAGCTTAAAAATGGGATCATTGCATTCACAAGTAAAAAGTGCATCAACTTATTCATGACAATTAAATGTGGAACCTGGTTATTTATTGAGCAAATTGCTTGAAGGCAAATTTGTCTTTATTTAAAGCGTGAAATATAAGAAATGTAAAATCCAAAAATAAGGAAGCATGGTTTTAATCCTAAGTAATCCTCTCATCCATTACTTGAAAAACCACTCACAATTAATATAAGTCCGTTTCAAGAGTAATAAGTCATTCGCCTTATGTGTAAAATCCTCATGTCATGCATTAATAAGTAGCTACACACTCGCCAAGAAAAGACAAATAAAACTCACGCAATAATTTACATCCTCCATCTTTTTGAGACTTTGGATCTTCAATCCCGCAACCCGTCAAGGTAATACTGGATTGGAGCAACTATTAAATCCCGCAACCCGTCAAGGTAATATTGGAATCTAATAGTTACTATAATTAACACTTCACTGCCCCTCTTGGAAGTCTTGTATAATCATTTTCTTTCTTTTATTTCTTTTCTTTTTTTTTTCTTTTTTTTTCTAGCCACTCATTTTTCTGTAAGCCGCTCTTATTTTTCTTTATTCCTCACAAAGAAATTTGAAAAGAATAAAAGGAAAAACACCCGCTAAGTATTAAGCATGACATAAGTCTAGTACACATAAAACGTTCTAACTTAGAATCTTAAGACGTACTTATACCAACCATGAATGATTAGACAAAAATGCATAAGAGACTACAAACCAATTAAAACCGTTCTTGATTATTTATTAACATATATACATGCGAAGAAAATAGAGGTAAAGAAGAGAATGGTTTAGCCACAAGTAATTATCATGAAGTTTATCTAGCCCTTTTATACTTGCTTTAACTCTATCATTTCCCATTCTCCACAAATTTAAAATCTCAAATAATGAGAGTGGTGGATACTTAGCCTAATAGACCAATGAAGGACTACATGGTTAAGGATACTAGCTAGAGAATGCTTAGATAAGCAAACTCGGATTGAGTCAAAATATCCATGGCGGGCCTAATATGTCAAAGAAGTCTAAATTTGTTAAACCATGTCCTTATTATATTTTTTTCTTTTTCAATTTTTCATAAAGAACAAAAGAAGAAATATATACAATGCAAATGTGTTATGCAAATGAAATAATGATTGATGCAAAAATTATGAATACATATTTTTGGTGGCCAAAGTAGATCAAAAATTTGAAAAAGATTTGAAAAATAAATTTTCAAGTTATCATGAAGGTCAATGACAAGGTCTAGGTAAGGTCACTTCGATAGAAGACCTCCCTACACTTAAGCTAAACATTGTCCTCAATGTTTAAGAGCATGGAAGTATAAAACTTCCCCTACACTTATGACAATGAATAGACTTTGCTTAACCCAAGCCAAGGAAAGATCAACTATAGTGAATTCATTTTTTAAGCATAATGTGTCTATGAAAAATCACAATAGTAACGAAGTGAACCGGATACACGGGCCTCCTCTATAAGCTCCAAAGCACGTGATGAGTGAGCAACCCTACAAACAACATGAATACAAAAGAAGGTCTCCCCTACTTCTCATCAACTCTCCGTCCTTATTTCTAACCTACAACATTCTAACTCTAAAACCGCTAAACCTAGTTATTCAAGCTTGATTTAAGGAGTCTCTAGCTCAACTCATCCCACACTTAAAAGTGTCTAAAACCTATCATGGAGAAGAAAATTTTTGCCCTTTTTAAGAAAAATCTCCATGATAAGGTAAAGCAATTTTTCAATTTATCAAAACTCTATAAATATCACCCCGGATCAAATACATAATTACCATCCCACTTATAACATAATTCAACAACTAAATTCCCAAGCAATGGTGAAAAAGGTGAGGTGTGGTTGTCCAAAATGGTAGCCCATATGTTCTTCAAAAGGTGATAGGGTGATACTCTCAAATCTTTCACAAGTTTTCCTTTTGTTGCATCAAGCGGATACTGAGATGGTTTAGCAAGCTCTATACCAGGATCAAAAATCCGTTACTTGATGGGAAAACAACAAGTGGAGGTTGCCTTAGAAGATTCTCCTTTGTAAGTCACATGGTGAGAGAAAGGTTGTGGAGAAATGGGTAACAACAAGCTCTTGGAAGGAACCATCATGACTTGTTTTCCTTTATCACTTTGAAAGGTTGAGGTGGACAATGAAGAAGGTAAAGGATCTTCATGCAATAGAGATTCTAGAAAGAGTATGTCCCCCTCCTCATCAATATAACCAAGAGTATACTCAAAAGGTATATCCACCTTTAAAAAATCCTCACTCTCATCCATGATAGAATCCTCCTCATCACCATAAACATCATAGAATGGTCTATCAAAGATTGGTGATTCCTCAAAAATCAAGGAAGTGTGATCATCAAAGAATAGATAATCACAAGTGGAGAGCTCATCATCATTATAAGCATCATATGTTGGTGTATCACAAAGAAGAGATTCTTCATCACTAAGATCCTCATTAATGTCTTCATCATGGTGGAAAAGTGGGTTATCATATGAGGTTTCAAAGAGAGGATTGGAATAAATCAAAAAATCACCAAAGTTCAGCTCTTGAGGTTCATGAAAATCCAAGGATGAGGTAATGGAAGAAATGGTCTCAACATGAGGTAAATCATAATCTCCACTTGAGCAAGCTTCATAAAAATATTCATCACAAACTTCATCAAGGATATCATCTTTAGTTTCCTCCTCATTCACAACATCAATATGCTTCACCGCTTCGGGCTCATTAGATTTCTTTGACAACTTTCCCATGTTAAACACAACTCTTTCATCTCCTATCCTCATTGTAAGTTCACCCTCCGCCACATCTATAAGAGTCTGACATGTTCTCAAAAATGGCCTACCAACAATCAAAGGAACTCTCGGATCCATATCATAATCAACCACCACAAGTCCGCGGGAAAGGTAAATCTATCAACCCCAACAAAAACATCCTCCGCAATTCCCACTGGATAAGCGATAGTACTGTTGGACAACTCAAGAGTCATCTTAGTAGGAGTGAGCTCGGGAAGTGAAAGTCTTTTCCAAACCGATAATGGCATGAGGTTTATGCTTGCTCCTAAATCCGCTAATGCCATGCAATTTTCCACCCCCGGGAAATTGCAAGGAATCAAAAACCTCCCCGGATCTCCAAGCTTAGTAGGCAACTTCTTAAGCAAAACCGCGGAGCAATTTTCATTTAAGGAAGCATTAGGCAAATCCACCAATCTCTCCTTGTTAGAAAGTAAGTCCTTGATCATCTTAGCAAACTTAGGCATATTGGCTAAGGCTTCCGCAAAGGAGATGTTTATGTTAAGTTGCTTGAATATCCTCAAAAAGTTTGAGACTTGTATATCATCCTTGTTCTTAAGCTTGTCCTTTCTCAATCTTGATGGATAAGGGAGACTTGGTTTTGGTTGTGGTTGAGTGGTAGATGAAGGATTTTCTTTGATGGGTTCCTCATTAATGGGTGTGGAAGGTAAAGGAGAAGTGGGAATAGGTTGAGAAGATGTAGGTGTGGAAGTGGTAAAACTTGAGGATGGTGAACTAGATGTAGAAGGCTTATCACAAGAAGGAATCATAGTAGGCTTTACCAAAGTAGGTTTGGGTGGTGAAGGATCATCAGTTTTCTTTCCACTTCTTGTTGCAATAGCATTGACATTAGCCCTCGGGTTTTTTTGTGTGTTAGAGGGTAAAGCCCCTTGTGGTCTTTGATTTAAAAGCATCATAAACTTTTTGTTTGTTTCCTCATGCATTTCCCTCATTCTTTTCTCATTAGCTTAGAACCTCCTTTCATTCTCTTGATTCATTTTGTGAAGAAGCTCTATGGTGTTATAATCATGTGGCATATTCCCTTGAAAACCTTGGGGTTGTAAAGGTGGAGGTTGATTGTAAAACCCTTGATTGTTGCCTTGAAAAGTATTTCCTTGATTGTGAAAGGTATTTGGTGCTCTAAAATTGTTTTGTTGGTATTGTGGCCTTGGCCATTGGTTCCTTTGTAACAATTGAGGAGGATTGTGTTGAGATTGGGTGGGTGGTTGGGGTGGAAAACCGGGTGGAGCAAGGTAGTTTTGAGAATTGTAAGAAATATTGTTTGGATTGATGTTGGGTTTGAAATGTTCTCGATGTTCTTCTTGGTAAGCATAACACTCCCCTTGATAACCTTGAACTTTATCACATTGTTGGTAGGAATGGGGACCTCCACAAGTCTCACATGAAAGAGTAATAGCATGCACATCATTGGTGGAATTGTTCAAGGAAAGGCCCTTAATGGCTTGGATTAGTTCTCGATTTGCCTTAAGATTCATCTCATGATCCCTATCTATTCTTTGGAGTATCTCTTGGTGACTCTTGAGGATTTGGTTATCACAAGGTGTTTGAGAACTATTTTGGATAACATGAACCCTTTCTTTAAATTGTGTGTTAGTTTGCACCATTGATTTGGTCTCAATAATGTCCCAATCTTCTTGAATGGATTTAGCAAGAATATTTCCACCCGCGGAAGCATTAAGTGAATCTTGGTGGTGTGGTCTCAATCCGTCATAGAAAGTATTGATTTGGTGAACCTCATTAAATCCATGATTTGGGCATCTCCTCAATAACTCCTTGAACTCCTCCCAAGCATCACTAAATGTTTGACTAGGTTTTTGTTGAAAGCCTATAAATAAGTTCCTCAAGGTCGTGGTCTTAGATGGGGGAAAGAACTTGTTCAAAAACTTCTTAGTGAAATCATCCCATGTGGTAATGCTCTCGGGTGGTTGTGTATCTAACCAATGCTTGGCATGGCCCTCTAGTGAAAATTGTACCAATATCAACTTAATGGCATCATAGGGCACTCCATTGTACTTAATGGTGTTGCAAAGAGGAAGAAAATTCTTAAGGTGATCATGTGGATTATCATTCTTATTCCCAAAAAATGGTGTGTTTGAAACCAAGTTAATCATGGATGTCTTTAGCTCAAAGGTGTTTGCGAGAATATCGGGTATCTTGATAGCATCGGCATATCCTTGCACATTGGATTGCAAGTGCTCCATCAAAGGTCGAGTGCCAACGCCGGCCATGGCTTCTTGTTGTGTGTGGATCAAAGCACGATTCTCAGGATCGGCTTGATGGACGGTGGTGTTTCTACTCTTTCTCTTTTTCTTCCTTGTGGGAGGAAAGGGTTGTACACCAAATGGTATTTGTGCACGCCCGCGAGTGAGCATGCAACCCAATACAAGGAGTGAGAGAGAAGCTCTCGTTCGACTTTGAAGAAAAAGGGATTATCCTCTTCGAGATTCAATATGAAATATCCACAAGAAAGTATAATATATGTAACTACTACTTGGGTGCAAGACCCCCAATCAAGCCTTCCTTCTTAGAATAAGCACTAGTGAACGGGGGGTTAGGTGGTGCGAAGCACTTAAGTACCTATTAACCCTTAGATGATATTTTATAGCACATCGCCTTTCTATTCACTTTGTAGTTTGTATTCTTCGAATTATTGCCTATTAGAAGTATTTATCTATTCTTGCTTAATTAAATTTGATCGATACACGTGTCAAGGACCGGAACGCTCCCTAACACGGTGTATTGCAAAAGCAATACTTATGGAGATATGTGTATTGGTTGTTCGTATATGTATACCAATCTACATATCATAATATAGAGAAAATATTTTTGTATTTATTGGGGTTTTTTAAAGAAAATACTACATGTACGTAAAAACCGAGGAAATTCAATAATATATATTTTTGGGTGCAATCTCTTAGGAAAAAGATTGCTTTTTAATTTTTTTATTTTTTGGTCAATTCTTTAGGAATAGAATTGTTTTTGTTATTTTTTAGTTTTTATATTTATATATTTTTGAATTTTTTTATGTTTTTTATTTATGATACGTAAAATAACGTTCACGAGGTGAATGGATCCAAAAAGCCAATGAAAACCGTCAATCGATAGTCTCTCGTAAAGTCAAAGAACCGGCAGCGGCGCCATTTGAAATTGAGTATATTGAAGTTCGTTTCTCTCGATTCTTGACCAATTGAAAGTCCTAAAAATCTCAAGTTTATAATTGTTCTTGGTTGATAGGGTTTTTTTGGATATTCTATGTCTATTTAAAACAACAAGTAAAAAGGGTGAAAAATATTAAGCTATTTATCCGTAAAAACCTTGCAAATACCAAATTTTTATTCACAAAAGGACAAAATGTAAAAACGTAAAAGTAATGTGCTCAAAATGTAAAGAAATTGAAACTACAAAGCTTGAAATGTAAATTTCAAAAAATTAAAGGACCTAAAATGTAAATCTAACAAACTAAAACTAACTTTTAACAAACTACCAAACTGCCTAACTAACTATGACAATTTGTTGAAAGTAAAAGGATGAAATTTATGCAAAACCTAATTAATTGAAAGATTAGCTCAAAATGCAAATAGTAGCAAACTCCAAGGACTAGAATGCAAATAAAGGAACAAGTTTATAAAAAACGGGCATCAATCAAAGAATAAGCTCGTATGAGTTTATTACTAAACCAATTAAGCTCAAACCAATTTTAAAATGCTAAAAATCGAAAATTACCTAGACTTCTATGAGGAAAAAGCTTAAAACAAAGTAATTCTCAAGTTAGCTTATTCCAATAAGCTAACATTAAGCAATCTAATAAGTCAGACATCCACAACTTGATTTCAATGTACAAACTTGTTGAACAGCTTAACAAGAGTAGGGAATGTCTTTTCTTTTTGAAAATGGTCAAGTGAATAAGCTATAAAATGAATTTAAGCTGAAACGTAGCTTATTTGACTATTGTTGACCAAAAATGGAAAAAGCTCAAAATCTCCAAAATTACTCAATACATGTTCCTAAACAAGTTTGTGAAGAAAAATCACTTGATTGATGAAGTAGATTTGGCTATCTAAGAAAACAGTCACCTCTTGATTACAGAAACTTGCATTAGCTACCCAGCTTATTAATAAGCTAATTTCTCAATCAAATCAAGATAATGTAGAAATTCTTTGCACAGACTAAAACTTTGGATGTTTGACTACAATTAAAAACTGGTTTCAAGCAATTTGATTAAGGAATGAACAAATGGCAAGGGATTGAAATGAGCTAGTTTTCTGATAAACAAAAGTCACAGACTTGACCCAAGCTTTTTCTTAAACAATTGCCATTTTGAACAGAACTTTGACTTCAAAACCAAACCAAACTATTTCTACTAGTTTAGTGAATGAACATGAGCAAAATTTAACAAGTTTAACAAACTTTTATCACCAAAACTATGCAGATCCAAACATCAGTTATAAAGACTGATATGAACTTTAACAAAGTGAATTTGATTTAAAGAATGAAGCAAGCTAAGACTTATATCAAAACATGTTCAAGAAGTAAAATGAAAGGTAAATGAACTAAAAACTGACTTGTTAACATGCTAATACACAAAATGAATCAAAAGCACTTAACTGATGAAAAACAGAACTCAATTCAAGTAACACTTAGACTAAAGCTACAAGACTACTAACAAACTATCAATCTAGCAATATTATACTAAAAAAAACAAACACTTGATCATATCATCACAACTGGTTTATACTAAGAATTGAGCATGTATTTGACATTTTTAGAGGAAAACTAAACAAGAAAGGATGCCTTTTAGCAGGAAGCCTCCCTTGATGGAGTAGATAGGCGCTGAGCCTTCTAAGATCTGCTCTTATGAACACCTTACACCACCATTAACCAATCAACCATCTACAATCATCATTTCTGATCAAAATCTACTCAATTCAGCTACAAACTTCAGAATCAGCAACTGGCAAGAACTGGATCAAACTGGATAACAACAGGTACTCACAAAGCTTCCATTGATCAATTGTGATCAATAGAAACTAAGAACGGTAACAGTAATGTAGTGAACAGTATGAGAATGGAAGGTAGAATTGTGAATTTTTGTTGATTGAAGTAAAAGTTCTTACAAGAGGTAAGGAAATCAGTTATAACTACTCACAGACTCAAGAGGTTGTCAATCTCTTGAGTTGTTAACTAACTACTAACTGAACTGAAGGAGAAAAAGAGAAGTGTGTGTGTTTTTCACACTTTCTACGTTACAACAAATGAGGACCTATCCATCTATTTATAAAACTGAAATGAAGTGAGGTGAAGAGTAATGATGTGTTCCCACCAATAGGAGGTTTCCAGGTGTCATAACACTCTCAATTGTAACTAGCCGTTATGAACTTGAATTTGGGATTTTCTGTTTGAGTAAATTTCAGGCTAATTAAGCACGTGGGTTGAAATCCTTGCTTGAAAACGAGCATCTTTCATGTATAAATCATCTTCTGAAATGCAATATAACTCTTTGTTCGATCTGGGCTGTGGTGTTGAAGAAGACGCCACGTGTCATGTTTTTGTTGGTTATTATCCCTTCACACGGATCGTTATCTATTTTGGATAAAATAGATTATTGCATGTAGCGTTCCTATTGGCTGAAATGAAAGTAAGTGGGAGCACTGTTCATGACTTTATATATTAAATGAGAATGTGAGGTGGCAACGTAGCTGGCAATCCGCACTCCCTTTTTCTTGTGTTTTCATTGGCCAAGAGGTATTCACATGGATTAAGCCTCATATTAACTTCCGAAAATGGTAGTCTTAGCCCCTTGACTTTGGCAGTTTGATGTTTTGAGTTAATATCTTCATTCTTATGGCAAAATCAGTCCTTCAACTTGCATACTTGAACATTTAAGATCCTTGATTAAGTTAACTTGAGAGTTGACCATGTTTGACTTGAATCTTGACTTTATCAACTTTGCAATTTAGTCCCTCAACTTAAGAATGTTGTCAAGATAGGTCCTTCATCTTCAAAGTCTTGTCATTTAGCATCCTTCTTGTCTTTTTCATCACAAATAAGTTTGATTTTCATGATTTCTTCATTTTGTATCAATTTACCTATTCAAGTGAACACAAACACAAAAACACCATATAAACCTGTTTTGACACAATAAAGTAGGTATTTTCCATGTGTTTTAGGGTGATTTGTTGATTAATTGATATGAGATTTTGCTCATATCAGATATAAATGATCACCTGGTTAGAAGTTTGATAGTTTATCCTCTTTTAAACAAAGATATAACATATAAAATGAGATGGATAGATCTCGGCATGTAGACATAATATTAAACAATGTTGGTTCATTAAATATAAGAAAATTTGGAAGAGTTTTTTTTAAGATAAGATGTTGACTGGTGTTCTCCTCTATATATTAGGTAAGTAACTAGTTTGTTTTGCATTAGAAATAAACCAGAATCAAAGCAATGTGGTCGATTTGTACATAGTTAGTTTAAATTGGTGCCATTGAATCTCTATAGGCATGGAAAACGTTGGTGAATGTTCAAAACATTAATGTTTAATATTATGTTTTTATTCAAGTTAATAACTTTTTTTATGAAAGTTTATGTTTTTTTTAGTACAAAATTAGACAGAAGGTTAAACTGGTAATTTCAGCCAATTCAGATTGCTCATTCAGAACAATTATCAAACAATCATTTTCACTCAGAATCAGGTTCATTCAGCATCTTAGAATGGTTCAGCAGCTTTGATTCATTCAGCGCTAAATCATATTTTTTTTTATCAGACAACACCTAACTTTGGTCACTTTTTGTTCACCGTTTGAAAATGGTCGTGATTTAACTGCTGTACATGCTTTTTTCAACGACACTTGTCTATTTTTTAATTAATAAAGTACATAGTAAATATCGCTTGGCAGAATCTCGACGGTCGATCAATGCCAAGCGAGCGACGATATATCAGTTTCTCGGCGAGTACTGTAAATTATCATTATTTTTAATAAATATAATATTTACTTGATATAAATTTTACAAAATTAACATGCTTTTATTAAGTTTATTAGTATTATTGTTATTTTAGTTACATATCTTATAATATATGTTGCAAATCTTTTATATAATAAAAGAATTAGATTATTTGAGAATTTTAGTGAAAAGTTGAGGTTGTAGAAAAAAACAATTGAAAAAATCAAATATCTTGATTTTGACAAATAAACAAAATCCAATGATTTGGTTGGTGAAAAAAAGTTAAAATTGAATTCAATTTAGTCAGAAATAAACATTTTGATGGAGAATTTTGATAAACACACAAAGATATACATGTGTCAAATTTGTGAAAATAAAAACTTAAAAAAGGAGGAGATGATTAATAAAACTTTAATAGTTAAATTTTAAATAAATTAGATAGACTTAAGTGTAAACGTATACTTTTTCATATTTTTAATAACTTTATAAAATAAACAAAATACCCCTGTAAACTTTATACCTTCTAAATTTTATATTTTAAAAATACAACATATATGTTATATTAAAAGATCAACAAATCAGATTATTATAAATATTCAAATAAAAACACTATTTAATGTGTATTTTTATTTTGATATTTAAAAAAGTCAAGTAATACAATTTACGTAAATTATTATTAAAATAAATATAAATATAAAAATGAATGTGGACACGAGACATCGGTGAGTGAGATGAAAATAAATAAATGAGAATTTACATATTGTGGCATATATTTTTTCAAGGTCGTTATGTGTTGCTAAACATATAATGTCTAGAAAATGATATCTAATATTTCACTTAAACGAAGTCAAATCCTTTTTGCAACAAATATACTTATACAAAATATCTATTCATATTATCACATAACGAAAAATTATGTAAAACGCATGGGTCCATGAATATCGTAACTATTTAAGTATTAAATAATTAATATTGTTTTATGGAATAATATAAAGCATTACACACTCATGAATTTATAAATCATGTACGTGTAAGGTTAATGTAAATGGTTTATTGATTAATAATTAAAATATAACTATTTAGAATAAAAATATTGAAATTAAAAAGAGTATGAAATTCGAAAATTAAAAAAAGGTGAGTTTATATTAATTTACACGGTGCACAGTAAAACAACAACATAATCAAACATATAAATATTAGATGTTTTTAATATATATATATATATACATATATATATATATATATATATATATATATATATATATATATATATATATATATATATATATATATATATATATATATATATATAGATATATATATATATATATATATATAGGTATATATATATATATATATATATATATATATATATATATATATATATATATATATATATATATATATATATATATATATATATATATATATATATATATATATATAGATATATATATATATATATATATATATATAGGTATATATATATATATATATATATATATATATATATATATATATATATATATATATATATATATATATATATATATATATATATATATATATATATATATATATATATATATATATATATATATATATATATATATATATAATATACAAAATCGCAAAAACGAAATTATTACTTAATTTATCTTTTATGTTCAAGTCCCACGCGTGCACGGGCATTAAAACTAGTATATAGATTATGTGTGATTTTAGTTGAAATTTAGTTTATTTTGACTAATCTCATTAATATTGACTGACATTGACCAATATTGACCAAAACGCCAAGCCTGCCGATTTTGACTGATTTGAACCGATTTATTGCCGATATTGACCAATTTGACTGACATAAACCAAAACGCAAAGTTTGGTCGATATGACATATATCGCGGCGGTGGACCACTGCCAAGCGATATATCACCGATATATCGACCGCCATGACCGATATTTACAACACTGAATATGATACGTTGTCTTATTATTAATATGCTAAAAAGTCAAAAGTTTATCTTTTACTCCGTATTTTATTTATTTCTCTTTATTAACACATAATTCTTCACCTACCTCACATATTCTTATACTCCTCACATTTATTTTCAAATTCAGGCAATACAATCATCGTTATACCGCTCTACCACCACCGCACGACTACTCTAACACCACCGCTCGATTTCTCTACCACCAATTTTCATATTAAATTTTGGTCATTTTCTGACCAATTCCTTCCAGTAACTAGAAAAACAAAGTAGATTCTTGTAATCAAGATCAAGAATAATGAATATCCCACACAACCAACCTCCCCAAGTGCAATATAATCCAAGAATCAATACAATACAAGTAGTCCTCAAAAGAATGCCAGTGATACAAACAAAAAACTGTCTCAACTAGGTTGATCCAATTACCTCACTACAAAACACTCTCAATAAGATCAATAACAATTGATCAAGACAATACAAGTTATCATGATGAATAACTTGATAACAGAATAAGAATAGAACAAACAAGAATCAAAATATGTGTGTGTGTGTAAAGATAAAATAGGCTGAGAAAAGATTATGAAACCCTAAGCATAAGCTCAGGTTATATATTAAGCTTATGTTTTGGTTCAGCCCTCAGACTTTCTATATTAGCAACGTTAGTCCTTTTTTCCTTAGCTTTCTCTTTATTCTTCTTTAGTCCTTTAAATTTGGTTTGACTATCACTAACAGTCCTTGTACTTTCAACACCCTCCTTCAAACCTAATGTAAACCTTACCTTGAAACCAATACACCCATACATCCTACCTGCAAACATATCAAACAAACCTAACTTTCCACACAAAATTCTGTGTTGAAAAATAACCAAACACTTAGTAAAAAAAATCTACAATTTGTAAATAAGAATGAACCTTAATAGGTTTTATCACACCAGCAAAAACTTTTTCTCTAAAAAAATGAACATCAATTTCAAAATGTTTATACCTCTCATGAAACACATGATTAGCTGCCAATTGTATAACTTAATATTATGCAACAGATTAGCCAACCATATTAGTTCACAAGTAGTAGAAGCCATGCTTCTATACTCAGCTTATGTAGAACTCTTAGAAACAGTAGCTTGTTTCTTACTTTTCCAAGACACCAAAGTCTTTCCCAAGAATACACAAAAAAGTCACAGATTTCCTAGTCTTGAGATATTTAACCCAATCAACATCAGAGAATACCTTAAGACTAAGATCAGAAATTTTATCAAATTGAATACCAAGTCTAGGAGATCCCTTAAGATATCTCAACACCCTAAGAGCAGCCTTTATATGAGACTGCATAGGACTATGCATATGTTGACTCAAACAATGCACAACATAGCTAATGTCAGGTCTAGTATTAGTCAAGTATATCAATTTGCCAACAAGATTGTGATAGCTTATAAAATAAATCAAATACTTATCATTATCAGATTCAGCACAACTCAAAACATAATTCTCAGGTAAAGGAATATCAACAGGTCTAGAAGCTAATAGGCCATAATCATGAATTAACTCCATACAATACTTTCTTTAAGTCATGCACAAACCTTTTTTATTTCTCAAAACTTCAATACCCAAAAAATACTTGAGCTCACCCAAATGTTTAATAAGAAACTTAGTTTTAGAAACAGTTTGAAATTATTAATTTATTTATCATTATTACCAGTTACAACAATATCATCCACATAAACAAGCAAGGCAATAACACATCACCTTGATGTTTAACATACAAAAAATAGTCAAACTTACTTTGCTCAAAACAATGCTCAACCAAAGCAGCAGTAAGCTTAGCATTCCACTGCCTTGGATCTTGTTTGCGACCATACAAAGACTTGTTTAACTTGTACACTTTAGACTTACTATTATACCCCTCAGGAAGAGTCAAATAAACATCCTCATTAAGATCACCATCTAGAAAAGAACTATTAACATCTAACTGATACAAAGGATAATTTTTAACAATAGCAATACCAATTAAACACCTCATGGTAACCATTTTGACAACAGGACTAAAAGTCTCATCATAATCAAAACACTCCTTCTTGCTAAACCCTATAGCCATAAGTCTAGCCTTATACCTCTCTACATCTCTAGAAGATTTATACTTAATCTTCCAAAGCCATTTACTACTAATAACTTTCCTCCCAATAGGAAGATCACATTCAGTCCAAGTATTATTTCTATTCAAAGCCTCAATCTCATTGTTCATACCATCAACCCAATTAGGATTAAACAAACCCTCAACAAGACTATAAATGCAAATATCGCAATAAAAGGATATTTATGTTTTAATCATACTTAACGTTTTGTTAATGACAAAACATCAAACATATTTTTATGTTTGAATTATAAGCAACATATAAGCCTTTTTAAACCATGAACTTATATTATAACTTTTGTAAAAAGTTTATAACTTAAAATGGAAAAATAAAAAAGTTGACTTTATATCTTTCCGTCAGATATATAAAGTCAAACTAAGGCTACATACATTGTTTACTTGTGATATTGGACAAACATTTATGAGACAACACAAGTCAGACATGACAGAACCGGGCAGACCCCTGGGTAAGGGGGGCAACGAGAATGAGTAAAGAATCAAGCTACAAGTCTCGATCTATACGAAAGGCACTGGTTTTTTTCTTTCTTTCGGTTTCATTGATAGCAGAATATCCGCATCTGATTAATGTTGTGCCTATAAATACCAAGGTTTGTCCAAGCTTAAAACTCACCCCTCTTCTATCTTTTCTCTCTATAATCTCTGTATATATCTGTAACCTCACTCTTGTCTATTTTTTTCACCCTTGTGATTTAGATCCTTGAGTATTCAAGATCGGTTACGAGAAATCTCTATTCTAAGCTTTGATCCTTCAAGGCTTCACTTCGCGTGAATGTGTTAAGTGTTACCTACACAATCATCATTGTTGTACCCATTCTTCTACCTACTTGTGTAATATTGTGGTTGGTGTCGTAAACCACAAGTGTATCGTGTATATGGCGTTGTTGTGCCTTTGTAAAGAACAAGACATCTTAGCTTAGGTGTCTTTAAAGATTTTAAGATTAAGTGTGAAGGTTTCTCCGCTGGTGTAAAGGAGATTTGTTTACTAGTGAAGTAGAACTCTCGAGTGGATACCCGAGGAGTGAAAGTAGGGGCAAGATAAGTGAGATCTTGTTAGGCCGAACCACTATAAATCATTGTGTATTGCGGTCTGTTTCTTTCTTACTTCACGTCCATTAATTTGCTAATCACACTGCATCTATATCCATTAATAATCACAAAAAAGTTTCAAAGTAAATTAAAACTAATCGGTAAAAAATATTCAACCGCCCTTCTAGTTTTCTACAATTGGCATCAAGAGCTACGTACTCAAGATATTTAATGTATATTGTACTTTAAAATTGAATCGATCCATGGATTCTGAAAATTACAAAGAAGGGAATCTATGCAAAGATCACTACTCTTTGAAACCGATGGTTTTATATATTGGAAAAACCGTTTTGAAACTTATGTGAAATCCAAGGATATAGATCTTTGGTATATAATCATTGAAGGTGATTATACACCGACGGTTAAAAATGTCACTACTAACCAATTTGCATCGGTTCTACGTGAAAAGCAAACCGATGACCAAAAGAAAATGTTGGCGAAAAATAATGAAGCTAAAATGATTCTTTACAATGCTCTACCTAAAAAGGAGTATGAAAGAATCTTCATGTGTCCTATCGTCAAAGAAATTTGGCACTCACTTATAGTCACACATCAAGGAAACTAACAAGTCAAGGGTAATAAAATTGATCTACTTGCTCAAGAATATGAGAAATTTTCTATCCTTGAAGAAGAGTCAATTGATGTAGAATTTGTATTGTTTAACACTATTATAACCTCACTCAAAGCAATTGAAGAGTCTTTCTCCAACAAGAACTTTGTCAGGAAGTTTCTTAGATCCCTCCATCCAAAATGGCGAGCTAAAGTCACGACAATTAAAGAATCTAAAGATGTATGAAGTTTGTCACTAGACGAACTCATCAGAAGTCTCAAAGTATATGAAATGGTAATGGAAAAAGATTACGAGATAATCAAAGGTAAGAAAGAAAAACAAAAGTCCCTAGCGTTAAAAGCTAAAATTGAATCAAGCGATGATGAAGAGTCTAATGGCGACGAAGAAGAATATGCTATGGCCATACGTGACTTTAAAAAATTATTCAAAAGGCGAGGAAGACTTGTGAGGCAACCACTCGACAACAAGAAGACATCTCAAAAACCCTTTGACATCAAAAAAGCCAAGGATTAAAGGAAATGTTTCCAATGCGATGATCTAAATCACTTTATTGGTAATTGTCCAAAGGCAAAGCCAAAGACACAAAGAGCTTTCGTGAGTGGTGCATGGAATGCTAGTGATGACGAAGGTGACGACTCCAAGAAGGAAGAGCTAGCTCTTATGGCACACGAAACCAACGAGGTACATTTCGATTCTTCTTATTACTCTTCCTCACTAGATGATGACACACTACAAGTTGAATACAATAAAATGTGTGAGTTAAGTCTTAACATCATAAACAAAAACAAACTTTTAAAAGCAAAAAATGAAAGTTTAGAAAATGAAGTTTATCAATTAAAAGCTAAAATACAAAGACTAGAGCGAGGAAAAACACCTAAATATAAATGTGAAACGTGTCAAGAGCTCAACCTTGAAATTGAGAAACTTAAAGTTAGTCAAGAGGCATTAACCAAACAAAGCCTAAAATTTGTGAAATTTAGTAAGAACGCAAATTACATTGATGAAATGCTAAGTTTTCAAAAAAAATAGCAAGGATAAAACAGGGCTGGGGTTTGGGAAACAAGATATACCTTCTAGCTCGACCACACCACCACAAAACGAAAGAACAATGCTTCAAAAAATAATGTTACAGAAGACCACGGCACCCGTCGGCCCCCTCTGCACAAGGGGCCAACACCTTACAAGGGGTCCGTGGGTCTGACTAAGGAACAAAAGAGAAATCACGCCGAATCCATGGTTGTGTCTCAGAAACCTAAACAAATTAATCCAAAAAGGTATAATACAAGCTTTAGAAACATAGAGAAAAATATTAGATCTAGAAACATACAAAATCGACCTAAACTCTCTTATCCCAAATGCCCATTTCCGAAAAGTAACCACGGAGTACTAGGAAGATTGATATGAGTGAATTCTCATATCAATTATAACCCTAAAACACAAGGAAAATACCAAGTTTTAATGTGATAAAATAGAATTACGTGGTATTCTTTGTTTTTTGTGATTGTGTAGGTAAAATGATACGTTTTGGTGCAAACACGGATTTCAGGCATGATTATGAAGAAAAAGACAAAAGAAGGACCTATTTTGACAAGTCTCCAAAGTTCAAGGGCCTATTTGGTTGATTTCAGAAGTTCAAGGGCTAAAGATGACACTTCTACAAAGTTATTATGCTTAAAAAAGACTCTGCCAAGTTTGAGGACTAACTCTGCCATTTTGGAAAGTTATTTGAAGCTTGATCCTTGTGAAATGTTCTTGGCCAATCAGAATGCAAGAAAAGTTATACTCAGTTTGCCACATATGCTCCATTAATGAGGAGAGAGGAAATCATAACAGTGCACGCACTACACTTTGTCAACCAATCATATTTCAGCATAAGGATAATGATCCGTGTGCGCGTTTAGTAATAACTGGATTTTACTAGTTGAAAAGTTCATTTTTATCGGTGTCTAATCGAAATGATTTCCGGTTAAAAGAGTAACTCAGTCGTTCTTGGTGAATAAAATAAAGGTTGTCGTTGTCTATAACTAATTAAAAAGTAAATGCGAAAAGTATTTAAAATAAGCCAAAAATAAATAACTAATAATAAAGGAGCAAAACAAATAATAAAACGTAAATTAAAACAAAACAATTAATAAAAATAAAACTAAACGAAGAAATTAACTTTCGACTGAAAATTAAAATTAACTTTATGAAAAAGGAGAAAATAAAACTAAGATGGTACTTTAAAACTAAACGAGACAAAATCTAAAGCGGGCGCTAAATAAAAGATAAAACTTAAACTTTTCGAAAAAATACTAATACTAAAATTGACGGAAAATACAACTAAAAATAAGTGACTTTCAGAAATAAAATCGAAACAACTTTCAGATAAAACTAAACGATTACGGAACAATACTAAATAATAAACAAGCTAGCAAGCAAGCAGCTTAAGCTAGCAAGCTAGTAGCTGAAAAAAGCCGGGAAAGAATGGAAGCTGGCAGGCAAGCATGTCAATTTTTTCGGAATCTAATACATTCTTCGGATGTTTACTTGTTTTGGTATCTTCAGAATCTTGGAGATTTTCAGAGAAATGATACTTCTTCGGAATCTTATTTTCTTCGAAGTTTTTTTCGGAATAATGTTTTTCAGAGAAATAAAAATATCTTCGGAATATCAAACAATTTCAGAAAAACAAGTATCTTTGGAAAACACTAATAATTTCAGGAAAAGGGAAGAATTTCGGAAAAAAGACGTATTTCAGAGAAAACTAATTTCAGAAAAAGGGAAATCTTCGGAATTTAAAACCCTAATCCGAAGATATGAAAACTCAGATAAACAGATACAGTAACAACTAAAAATCAGAAAATAAGCCACGAATAAGCTAAATTCAAATAAGCAATCTACCAAAACTTAATCTAAAACACTTTTAATAAAAACTAATTCAACCACAAATCAAAAACTTGAAAAACACTAATTAATCTAAATAATAAAAATCAACTTTTAATAAAATTAAACTATTAAAAACACTTAACTAAAATCAAATCAAACACACAATAAGCTATAAAATCAATAAGCTAACACAATCAAAAACATAAAAACTTAACAATTAATCAAATAAGCATAACAATAAGCACATAAACATAAAGATTAAGCAAAACAAGAAAGGTAGAATGAGAGATTAATAATAAAAACTTGATTAAAATTAAAGATTCAACAACAATTAAAAGTAAAAATTAAAGGACTTACAAATTTAAGGTGCAAGACAAGGAATTTAAATTGACAAGTAAATAAATGACATGAAAATTAAATGTGGAAGAACTATGTGTCAAATAGCCAACACCTCCTAATGACACATTAGGGGGGTATTTATAGGAGGATTAGGATGTGTTGATCTTTTCTTCCTTTTCTCGTCTTTTCCTCTTTATAAATTCTTCGACTTTTTCGACTTTGTCTCGGGATTATTTGAACTCGTCTTATAATTTCTTCATTTATTAGACTTGAGTTGTTCGACTTCATTAAACTTCTGTCTTTAGACTTTTTCTTCGATAAATCTTCTGAATAGGCCTTGGACTTCCGTTCTTTTTGCACTCTTGATCTTTTGACTTCGTCTTTTGTCCTTTTCTTCGATAAAAGCCCGTGAAAGCCCGTGTTTTCTTACCTTTTCACATTTTGATCCTAAATCACAACAAAAACACAAACCACGCATAATTCCGACATTTACGACATAAAATACACGTTTTGGCTTGGTTATTATTATAATTAAATGGTAAAAGGATAAGTGTTTTCACACTTATTAAATCCCCTACACTTGACCATTGCAATGCCCTCATGCAATGCATTAGTTACAAAGCAAGTTTTACATTTTCCATCATAATCAATCCACCTTGGCCTTTATTAAACACTGTTGGAAATACGTTTTACGTATTTATGAAGGATCGGTCGCTCCAACGATAATTATGTAACGGGCTCGTGATCCATTTAGTTTATGTATAGTCTATATAACCCACATGTAGGGTGGGCTATATATATCCCCTCCTAGCATGTTAGGAGGGGTTGTTGATTGTCATTTGATACACTTAATCATTATTCCATTTTTACTTTCTCTCTCTAATTTTCCCCTTTTCTCTCCTTTCTCTCTCTAATCCCTCATCTCCTTCCTTCATCTCTTTCATATCTATCAATTAATCAACCAACTTAATCCATCATATCAATCACATAGAATAGGCCAATGATTACGTAGACCTTCAATTGATATCAAGAGCCAAGGTTTGATTGGTTTATTCTTACTTTTATTTCTTTTTGATTTTGGTGGGTTTTGATTTAATCATGCTTAAATTTTAAAAAGTTTGTATTTTTTATAAAAAGTTTATGTTTTTATGTGTTAAATCATGTCAAATCTTTAGATTTACTTACCTTTTTAGATAAAAATCACAAATTTTTATATAAAAATCAAAAATTTCATTATCAAATCTTAAAAAGTTGGTGTTTTTATAAAAGTTTGTGTTTTTCTCTTTTTAATTTTGTATTTTTTTGATTAAATCCTTTCTATTTTGATTGCCTTTTTGTTTGAATTTCTTAAATTGAACTTTTAATCTTGTCCTTTTTTATTTTTATTTTTATTTTTTTAATCAATTTTACCACTTTAATTTTTTTATTTATTATTGATTTTAGTTTATCAATTTTCAGTTTTATCCTTTCTGGGTTTTCTGTTATCAGTTTTTTTTTTTTTTTATATAATTTTTTTATTTTATATAATCAGTTTTTATATAATTTTTTGTCCTATCGAATCTGTTTTCAGTTTTTATTTAATTTTCAGTTTTTATATAATCAGTCATCTTTGTCAAGTTTTGTCCAGTTATCTTCTGTCCAATTGTCCAAGAATCTCAGTCAGTCTCTTCTAGTTTCGAACCTGTTTCTACTGATCCAAAAGTTCCGAATCAAACTTAAAGTTCCGAATCAAACTTAAAGTTCCGAATCAAACTTAAAGTTCCGAATCAAACTTAAAGTTCCGAATCAAACTTAAAGTTACGAATCAAACTTAAAGTTCTGAATCAAACTTAAAGTTCCGAATCAAACTTAAAGTTCCGAATCAAACTTAAAGTTCCGAATCAAACTCTTCCGATTCGGAACTCTTCCGATTCGGAACTCTTCCGAACGAATGACACTTCCGAATGAAGCTTTGTAAATTCAAACACAACGGGCAAGTCATCGTCGTCTCTTAAAACGACTCATACCCTCGACATCTTAACCAAAACCTTGACCCTCACAACCAAAATCGACTCACTAGACTCGACTTGACACAAATACTCTCGACCCACAATAACCTCTCGACTAACACTCGTTCTCACCCCCCACCCTCGACTCATCTCATCAAAACAAGACCATCTTTCCCCCACCCCAACCCAGTTCACCTAGCCTCGACACACACCTTCAAAACTCTCACCCTCGCACCCTCACACCCTCATAATACTCTCGTCTCTCGTATTACCCACCCAATACACCCATTTTCGACTCCAACACAAACACCATTAACTTAGACTCGACACCATTAAACACCTCGAACCTCTCGACAAACAGACACCAAACACCCCCCCTCAATCTCACACCTCTCGAAACCTGATTTAGACTCATCACACAACCCGACTCGACTCAAATCCAAATCCTTTTCAAACTCTGATTTCCCCACACACCCTCGAACATCACATAAACTCACGACACCCACAACCCAAACTCACGTTTTTTTTTTTAATCCTGACTCAATCCCAAAACCCAAACTCACGATTACTCACAAACACAAACCCACTCGACATCAACATCTAGACAGAAAGACTCGACAGTAGAAAGATTTGACAAATCTCAAAATTAAAAACAACATAAGAGTACCTACCCGAGACCCCTTCTAGGATCTTGATGTAACATTTTTCTTGTGTTCGTTTGTTGCTGTTATTCATAACCACCCGCAAAATGTGAGCAAAGAAAAAGGATTAAAAGAGTTTTGTGGTGAAGAGGGTGATTGGTTTAATTGTTTTGATGAATAGATGGTTTTATTTTTGGAGAAGAAAGAACGATTGAGGCAAAGAGGAGAGGGACGGAGGAACCAAGGTGATGGATGATTTTGGTATGAGTGATAAGAGAGAGAGTTTAATTGGATTTTATTAACTGGCGGATATAACTAGATGGAGTGGGCGGTGGTATTTTTTTGATTGGGCCACGTGTGTGGTGAAATAATATACACGCCACGTTTTTTTGACGGAGAAAACTAGGATAAATTTTTTTTTACTTTTTTAATTTTTTAATTTTTTGTTCAGTTTTAAGTTATTTTTTTGGACAAAGTTTTATTTTGGATATTACTGGTTATTTTGGATATTTATTTGGATAATCATTTCTTAGTTTGATTTTTATTTTAATTTTATTTTTCTTTTATTTTATTTCAAATTTTTTATTTTGAAAAACTTTTTGATATTAAGTTATAATCACAACGTAACAAAGTGACGTGTTAAGGTGGCAAGATTTATTTGTCACTTATCGTTCATCGATTTTCAATGGATTTCTTGAATTCGACATCGAACAAGGGAGAATTGCATCAAGTGCAAGCCAACGCTAGAGAAAGTGGTATAACTTCATTTCAAATGCTTCAGTCTCATCTTGTCACTCTTTCGAGGATTCAAGGAGGGAGCGAATTTGTGACAATCTTTGGTCAAGATCGTCATATATTCATGGACTCAATGTTCACCACTTTGACCGAACTCGTCGAGCAACTCAACAGTGACAACTTTAATCACTCTACATCGTCAATTGCTTATAAGGCTCTTGTGACACAAGTCACGCCTTTCCTCCAATTCAATATCATCAAGTCTGCAAGTTCAGTGATTTGCCAATCGTTTCTTCGTGCTACACATACCGAGCTTCGTGTTTTCCGTGATACAATTTTGAAACTCATGTCATCGGTCTCG
The DNA here is from genome assembly GCA_025667525.1 of Glebionis coronaria. Taxonomy (NCBI): domain Eukaryota; kingdom Viridiplantae; phylum Streptophyta; class Magnoliopsida; order Asterales; family Asteraceae; genus Glebionis; species Glebionis coronaria. The sequence goes on along the minus strand of CM046877.1, from coordinate 214,295,887 downwards.
TCTTCGATGTATGAAATATCTCAACTTCAGCAAGCGTATGATAATGGAGTGCAAGATTCAATGACGCAGATGCAAGAAGAGAATGGTCATACGGTTGACAACTTGGAGCCTAACGATGGCAAGAGCACGGAATCAGGAGGACAACATGATACCAGTGGCACGTCAGGGAATGTTCATGAGATCTCTCTTGATGACACCTTACCCGTTTATGACGAAGAGCCTGCAAACATGGTACAATGTAATGTTGATTATGATGTATATGCTGATGATTTGCCGCATATTGAGCATTCTGAACCTAATTATGACAAACATGGGATGGAAAAGAGTGATAGAAATACCACTTCTGATTCATCCGATGTAAGTCATAATGGGGGAGAGATTGTTCAAAATGCTATAGTACATAATGATAATTGTATTATAACTGCTTCATTGACTGCTTCTGATTCCAAGATTAGAGAGCTCGAAACGATTGTAGCTCAACAATCAAAAGATCTTGAGGATGCCAAACTTGAATTTTCTAAGAAAACGGACAAATTTGAAACATACTTTGAAAAACTTGAAAAGTCAAACGTTGTTCTTGAAAGAAAATTGGATCAAACTGTTCTAGATTCTAAAGCTGAAAAGGATAATCTTTTGGAACAAATTCAACTGCTTGAATCTAAGTTGGCATCCCAAGATAACTTGCTCAAAGAAAATGAGACTTTAAAGGCCCAAGTACAGGAAAAGGTTTTTGCTATAGCTGCGTTGAAAAACGAGTTAAGGAAAAGTAAAGGACCTAGTGTGGACACTAAGCTTGAAAAACCATCAATCTTGGGGAAACCGCCTACAAATCAGTTCGTCAGACAACCGATTGTCAGACAACCTACTGCATTTAGATCCGAGCGACCACAATCCTCGAGACCGCGGTTTGCCTCCCAAGTTGATTTGGGACATACTTCTAGAACATTCACTCCACCAACTAGGCCTAATGTGACTAAATCAGTTTTAGCAAGACCTCATCACATGATTGCCCCTAGTTTCTCTAAGAATAGTTCAATGAACACGCCTAGAACTAGTTCAACTGATGTGCGCCATGATTTTGGTCAAAGGGAAGCTATTCAAAAGACACATGTAAGAGATAGTAATATCCAACCTAGTCAGATGCCTTCTAGATTACCCAACACTACTAACCGTAGCATGTCATCTCCTAGGAGCATCGATCAATCATCTAGGAAATACTCGGACATTAAATATGCTACCTGTAAAACATGTAGAAAATGTGTCTTTACGGCAAATCATGATTCCTGTATCAAAAAATTGCTTAATGAGGTGAACTCCCGTGCTAGACTTAAATCCCAGTGGGTTGCTAAAATCAAACCCGTTGGTAAAATGTGGCGCCCCACTGGTAGATCTTTCACTCTTGTAGGAAACGAGTGCCCTTTAACTAGGATAATCTCTGATTCTATGAAGACTACTAGGGAGGAAATTGCAAAGGATGATACATCACTTAAGCCTGAACTTAAGATTTTCTATAAAAGGAAACGTTTGCCGACTAAGACAAGTGAATCATCCCCTCAGGCCACCTCTGACACAAGAAAAGAAAACCGTGAACCCCCACGTGCTTCTAAAATAGATATCTCTAACCCATGCAAAAGTATACAAACTCCTAATGAGAATGCAGGTACCAAAGTTGATGTTCCAAAAGAACGAAGCGGTCCAATCGTTGTATACCGTTCAACTAAGGACACTCTTAGAGTTTGGTTGCTGAAGAAGCAGATATCGGAGAAACTAGTATCTCAGGGGATTCATGGTTAAAGCTTGCACAAGGACTTATAGTCACATCACAGACTATAACTCGCTCTTCAAAGAAAGGAAAGTTTATCGTCGATGGTAAACTTATCCTAACAACGAGAAATTCATTTTTCTCGGGCATGAGCTTATATAAAAAACATTCCAAGTTTTTAAGCTCATGCACAATGGCTCCTCGTTAAATGACAGACGACGACCCGGACTTCAGAGACAGGGAAGTTTATCCACGCAACGATAACTTACCCTCTTAACAAGAAATTAAGTTTTCTTGGACACGAGCTTACCCTAAAACCATTCAAAGGTTTTAAGCTCGTGTATATGGCTTATCGTTAAATATCAGACGATAACCCGTGCATCAAAGAAAGGAAAGTTTATCACCGATGATAAACTTATCCTTACAACGAGAAATTAATTTTTCTCGGGCATGAGCTTATATCAAAAAACATTCGAAGTTTTTAAGCTCATGCACAATGACTTACAGTTAAATGTCAGACTGTAACTCGAACTTAAAATAAAGGAAAGATTATCTTTTATGATAACTTATCCTCTTAACGAGAAATTCACCTTTCTCGGTCATGAGCTTGTATTAAAACATTCGAATTTTAAAGCTCAGAAAGGAAAGTGTATCTTTTAAATAAGAGAACTTTTTCTCATAACGAGAAATTAACCTTTCTCGGTCATGAGCTTTCCGTTAAAACAGTCAATGTTTTCAAGCTCATGAAAACGATTTCTAAGTAAATGTCAGCTTAGGACTCGTTCTTCAGTTAAAAGGAAAGTTTATCGCCGATGATAAACTTATCCTTAACAACGGGAAGTTTACAACTTCTCGGACTTGAGCTCGTTTCGTAAGATATTCAACATCTTAAGCTCAAGTAATTGGTTTTCAAAACTTTGAACACAATTTTTTGAGAATTTCTCAAAAGGTTTTTTCTAAATCTTTCAAAATTGTGTGTTCAAAAATGTTTTGATAAAAAGAGCATGTCTTCTGGAATCGATAATATTTACGAACCTAGAAATGTCATTCAATAATGACACGGGGTTGTAAATAAAGTTCGAGCATAAGTTCAAATGTTTTAAAACATGCTCAAAATGGCTTGTAGTTATTTCTGACTGCAACCCGGTTTTCATATTAAAGTCACGTATTTCCTTGGAAAACGTTGGCTTAGAACGGGAATTAATTTTCTCGGGCGTGATTTACAAGCCAAATCATGCAAAGGGATCAAGTTTACTTTACAACTTGGTCTAACACGAATTTATGTACGTCTCAGTGCATTAATTTGTTTAAATAAGAGAAATCTTATTGACACCACGAATCAAAATTTTTCAAGATACAAATTGGAAATGTTTTCATCAATATTTGACTCTTTAAACAATGACTACAACTCTTTAAATAGAAAACGGGTCATCGTTTAAGGGGGAGAAAATATTAAATCATCTTCGTCATTAAATCAATCTTTTCAAAAGTGATTGTGGAATATTAATGGCTAAATGGTAAATGAGTGGTATTGCTTTAGAAAAAGACTTGTGCTCGTTCAAGGTGATAGGACATTGCTTTAAGATCTTGGAGATATGCTAATTGGATGCGATACTTAAGTTGTGTGAGATTGTCGAGTTTAGTTTAACTAAGCAAAATTAAGTTGACTAAGCTTATCAATGGAAAGGAAAAATAAAATGAAAAGTTATAAACAAAAAGGAAAAGAATAGATAAATATAGGGACTTAAGGTGATATTTGTTGAAACTTAGCAAAACTTTGACCTAAGTCAAAACAATACCCCGCCCCTCTTTCTTTTTCTTCATTCACTGTTTATCTTCTTCACTTGTCGCCATTGATAACACACACACAAGCTTTTTCAAACCGCATTCTAATCAATTCCATCAGTGTTCATTCGATCTATAAGGTAATAAACATCTATATTTAACTTATAAATTCGTCCAATTCATCATCTATATCCCTTTAATTGATTCGGATAATAAACATTATCAGATTTAAAGTTTATTCCTTAATTAGGGTTAATTATTTAGGGGTTGTTGATGGGTTTTGCTTGGAATCTCATTAGATGATGTTTAATTGCCTTAGTTTGCCTTAGAACTCACAAACACGCATAGATTAGATCATCAAAGGCTGTGTTTGAAAAGTTCCGGATGAACATGGATATAAACTTCCGAATGAAGGATTTTTCTGAAAAACTTCCGAATGAGGAAGTTCCGAATGAAGGAAGTTCCGAATGAAGGAATTCCGAATGAAGGAAGTTCCGAATGAAGAACTTCCGAATGAAGAAGTTCCGAATGAAGGACTTCCGAATGAAGAAGTTCCGAATGAAGAAGTTCCGAATGTAGGACTTCCGAATGAAGAACTTCCGAATGAAGAAGTTCCGAATGAAGAACTTCCGAATGAAGAAGTTCCGAATGAAGGACTTCCGAATGAAGAAGTTCCGAATGAAGAACTTCCGAATGAAGGAAGTTCCGAATGAAGAACTTCCGAATGAAGGAAGTTCCGAATGAAGAACTTCTGAATGAAGGAAGTTCCGAATGAAGAACTTCCGAATGAAGGAAGTTCCGAATGAAGGAAGTTCCGAATGAAGGAAGTTCCGAATGAAGAACTTCCGAATGAAGGAAGTTCCGAATGAAGGAATGTTCCGAATGAAGAAGTTCTGAATGAAGGAAAGTTCCGGATGAAGAGTTGTTTGTTTAATATTGTTTGCATGTTATATGTACTTGTTGTATTATGTTATGAAATGTGTTATGCTTAGAAGTAAGAATGATATATATCTATATGTTTTTGTGCATCAACCTTTCATGTCTTATCTTAAGCAGATACAATGACTAATCCAACAGTACAAGCAATCCAAGACTCTAGAGAAGCCGCTATTGCTAAAGCACGAACCCTCAAGTTCATACCAAACAATTACCGGCTGAAGCAAGTCTCAAAATCCACTCACCATGGATTTAAAGTTGCCATAGCAATCCTTGATCAATCCCATTTTAAGAATGCTTTAAGAAGTAGTGCCTCAGTGCCTTATGATTATATGTATGAGTTCTGGGCTACCAAGGAAATCACTTCAAACAAGATCACCTTCACCATCGATAACAAGCAGCAGACGCTCACAGTTTCAGACTTCCGTAAGATTTTTGGTATACGGGATACACCCAAAGGCATGTCATTTTCGAGGGATCCTACTAAAGACGAACTCATGGAGTTATTTGACGCTATTGGATGTCCTGAAATACGAGTTGCGTCTGAGTTTACCACTGCTAAAGTAGGACAACCTTGGAGAGCATTGTTGGGCATTCTCAGTAGATGTCTTACACCAAAAACAAGTGGCCATGATGCTTTGCGCAGTCCTATTGTAAACCTCTTCTATGGCATGTACAAAGCTGCAAATGCAGATTATGCATTATTGATATGGGAAGAATTCACCTTTCAACTCTTCCATAACAAGAAGCTAAAGACTAATTTCTTTCCTTATCCTCGATTTATCAAGCTTATCATTCATTATTTTATGAAGAATGATGCTACTATTGATAGGCGTGCAGCAAGTCGTTATCACACTGAAGAAGCTGATGATACTGTGGATCTAAGGCATGAAGGACCGTCTGGTGGTGTGATTCCTGGTCCTATTCCAGATTATCTTCTGACGGAGAAAATCAAAGGTTCTGCTGATTACAAGCTACTACAGCTAGAAATCAAGAAGCTGAAAGCAAACCTTCAGACTGGAGAAGACTCGTCTACTACGGTCAAGAGTAAAGGTAAACGCAAGCAACCAGCTGCGTTACCTGAACCCGAAACCAAGAAGAAGAAGACTGAGGTTAAGAAGGGAAAGGGTAAGGCTGATGAGATGGTTTTACGTGACGAAGAAGATGTTGTTGATCCTGCTCTTGACAAGACAGAGAGAAAAATGATGAAGATAGCAATTCAAAGGAGTAGGAAAGATACTGGTGGTAGTGGTTCAGGTGCAAGGGTAAATGTTGAAGAAGAGTACCAGGAACCAGATGATATTGATGAGTTTGGGTCACCTGAACGGTATTCCACTTCGAAGGAGCCATCAATCCCTGTTTCAGCAAGTGTTGAAAAGGAATCCGGTGCTCCTACTATCATGGTGTCTACTCAACCTTTAGCAACTCAACCTCCACCAATCCAACCCTTACCAACCAGACCGGCGTCAACACCATTCCTTCCACCACCAAATTAACACAAACTCAAAGTATTACCTTAGGGTTTTGGAATGTCATGAATGCTTATCACCCTTAAGTTTCACGTTCCCCATACCAAGCTTAAAAACGAGATCATTGTTATTATAAGTTAGCAAATTAACACAAACTCATGTGGCCCAATTATTCACTTAGACTCCCTTATTCCTAGGTGTATCTATTATATTTTATTGTTGTCTTGAATGATCACGAGGATGCATTGTTGACTTATTTCGATAGTTATTTAGGCTGAAAATAAAGTAGGACGATTTAATCAATAGTTAGCTAAAGGATAAAATCTTTTAAAACTGCTTCTCGGGACCTCATAAAGTTCATATCTTGGCATAACTCGCTTCACGATTTGAGACCTTTCTCGGACCGATATTTGGCAGTGACTTCATACTTCGAATCTTGAGAGACGTTCATGAAATAATGGTCTTCTCTTCATAATAGGAATTTCTTCACTTGAACTTTTTGAGAGATTCTTCATATTTGAACCACGACTTCTTCATTTTTCTCCAATCTTTATTTGGGATTTTGATATACAACGATCCGCCTCCTTTTAGGACTTGGATCTATTTATCCTCATACCTTGCTAGGTTCTTTTTGGATAGACTTCTCCATGATCTTTTAGGGAGTGTTTGCTTTTCGTCGTGTGTCTCGATCCTTCATACTGATTTTTTATAAATGATTCTTCGCATCACTTTGGATCTTTAGCAACAAAATGTAGCCCTCATGCCTTGTTAGGGCCTTTTCGGACTCGCCAATCTTCGCATCCCGCTTCAATAAGTTATGCATTGGCTATGAACTCTAGTTAATACCGAGCAACTTTTAAACGATCTTGGGCTAGAAGCTAAGTAACTTTTCAAATCGTGCAACCTTATTTATTGCAATTAAATTTATTAGAAAGCGATGGGAGAAAAATCTCATAATTAACTCACATAAATTCATGAAGGAATACCAAACTTATAATTGACTCTATCATCTCTCGTTCTCCATAATTTAAAATCTCAAGGAATGAGACTCGTGGATGCTTAGCCTATTAAATCAAAGTTTTGGGTTTTCTAGTCATCTATAGGATCTTGCAACTTCTTAGACTTTTTCAAGTTTAGAATTCGCATTTTAAAGTTCCCTTGATAAAGGACTTTCTAGGATCAATTATAGGGGTTGCAAAAAATTAAGGTTGACATTGATACAGCGTTTGAGGGTGGATTATTAATGGATGAGGAAGAAATTAAGAAGTGGCCAAAGGAAATGCAAGATTATTTTAAAAACAGATGGGAAAGTTTAGATAAGAGGTTAAAGTTTAATTGGTAAATAATAGAGTTAAGGCCATTGATGATGAAGTTAAAAGAAGGTGGCAAAATTTGGATAGAGATGTTAATCAGATGGTTAAGGATAATGTTTCCTTTTTTATGGAGAGTACGGGTTTTTCTTTAGAATAAGCAAGAGATAGTCTCTATAATGAAGCTAGTATGGTTAAAAAAAGGAGATTCATCAATTGGTCCTTAAAAAGCATTGCTGTGAAGTTGACCTTTATCTTTTAACTGGTTTGGTTCCCTCTTGTGGTGATGAAAAACATTGGTCGGATAAGATGAGGAGTCACCATAAAACTAGAATTGCTGAGAGAAAGGCTCAAGATGCTTCGGATTATGTTGATGCTATGATTGAAGAGGTTAGTAATGATAAGTCTGCTCTTGCAGATTTCATGGTTCAGAATATGGCTTCTGGACCGATTGATGCAGGAATGGCAAGTGTATCTGGGATGAGAGATGGTGCTTCAACATCAAATATCTAATGAGTCTGAAATTAGCCGCGTGGAACATTAGGGGTAGGTGTAATACCACTAAGAAGGATGAAGTTAAGTTACTTATTTCTGAGAATAATCTAAAGATGTGTGCAGTTATAGAAACTCAAGTTAGCAAGAAGAAAATTAACTTGGTGTGTGATAGAGTTTTTGATAGATGGGATTGGGTATCTAATTCTAGTGATAGTAAAAAAGGATGTAGGATTGTTGTTGGCTGGGACCCTGGTTTTGTTCGGGCTAAGGTACTTCCTTTGTCTGATCAAGTTATACATTTTGAGGTTCACCTAATTAGTGACAGTAGGAAGTTTTTTATTTCCTTTGTGTATGGTAAAGTGAACCCCAAAGATAGAATTAGTTTATGGGATAACCTTGTTAGTCATATGGCTTTAGTTAATCATGAGCCATGGGTTTTACTAGGGGATTCCAATGTTATTTTGAACCCAGAGGAGCATTCTTTGGGTGATAATGACAAATATGGTGCCACTAAAGATTTTAGAAGTTATGTTGAGCAACTTGATATGGATGATATTCCTATGACTGGATTATTTTTTACTTGGGTCCAAAAAAGAAAGAATCCGGAGAGTGGGATTTTAAAGAAATTAGATAGAATTATGGGTAATGGTAGCTTTATTGATCTTTTTGAGTCTTGCAATGCTAAATTTCTTCCGTATGTGACCTCTGATCATTGCCCAGTTGTTCTAGTCTTATCTGATGTTACTATACATAGAAGGAGGTATTTCAGATTTATGAACTTCTAGGCTCATAAAAAAGAGTTTCATTGTATGGTTAAGGAGAATTGGAATATGCCGGTTAAAGGGTATCCTATGTATGTTTTGACTAAGAGACTTAAAGGGATGAAATATCACCTCAGGAAATTAAATCAACAAAATGGCAATGTTTTTGAGAAAACTAAAATGCTTAGAGCTGAGCTTAAGTCTGTTCAATCTGAGTTGGATAGGGATCCTCATAATGTGGAGCTGAAAGAAATAGAGATGATCTTTAATTCTGCTTATCGGGAAGCTGTGGTTGATGAAGAAAGAGTTGTTTTGCAGAAGGCGAAGATTGATTGGTTAAGGGAGGGTGATCTTAATACAGCATATTTTCATAACATTATTAAGGGTAGATTGAAGAAGAGTAGGATTATTAGTGTAAAAGATGAGATGGGAGTGGAATACTTTGAGGAGGATGTTGCTGACCAATTTGTGAAACATTTTCAGTCTTTTTTGGGAACTTGTGATGAAATCTTTCCGATTGAGATGCCGGAGAGCTTATTTAAGACCAAAATTGATGAGAATATGGCTCTGCATTTAATTAGAGAGGTATCTGATGAAGAAATTAAGAATGCCCTTTTTGATATTAAGGATGATAAAGCTCCAGGCCCTGATGGGTTTACTTTAAAATTTTTCAAGGCTTCTTGGGCTACTGTAGGTGAGGATGTTTGTGCTCCTATTAAGGAGTTTTTTTTATCTCAGGTAAAATGCTTGGTGAAATTAACACTACCTTGATTTCTCTTGTGCCTAAATGTAGTATTCCTTTAAAAGTTACTGACTATAGGCCTATCGCTTGTTGCAATGTTATTTACAAGTGCATTAGTAAGGTGATTAAGAATAGGCTTAAGACTGTGCTTAATGGTCTTATAGATGCTAATCAGAGCGCTTTTGTTCATGGTAGGCAGATTAGTGATAACATCCTTTTAGCCCAGGAATTAATGTGTGGTTATAATGCTATTAAGAAGTCTGCTCGATGTACGTTTAAGATTGACATTCAAAAAGCGTATGATACAGTCTCTTGGGTTTTCTTAGAAAAGTTTCTTATGGAATTAGGGTTACATAAAACTATGGTTAACTGGATTATGGTTTGTCTGAGATCTGCTTCGTTTTCTATCTGTGTGAATGGGGAACTGCATGGTTTTTTAAAGCTAAGAGGGGCCTTAGGCAAGGTGATCCTATATCACCTTACCTTTTTACTATGGTGATGGAAGTTTTCACACTTATGCTAAAAAGACAAATCAGCCAAGAGAAGAAATTTAGATATCATTGGGGATGTAAGAAGCTAGGTATTGTTAACTTGTGCTTCGCGGATGATTTAATGATGTTTAGCCATGGTGACCTTATTTCAGCTTCTGTTAAGAGACGTGCCATGGATGAATTTTGCATTGTTTCTGGTCTTAGACCCAATATGGCGAAAAGCACTTGTTTTTTTGGCAATGTGCCTAGTCAGGTTAGGGATGAGATTAGATTGGTGATGCCTTTTAAAGATGGAAGTCTTCCCGTGAAATATCTTGGTATTTCCCTTGATGCTAAAAGGATTGCTAGAGAAGATTGTTCTATGTTATTGGATATGATTAAAAGACGGATTCATGATTGGAGAAATAAAGACCTCTCATTTGCTGGTAGACTTCAGCTCATTGCTTCTGTTTTGAGCTCTCTTAGTGTTTTTTGGGCTTCTATTTTTGTGCTTCCTATTGGTGTTTGCGAAGAGATTGATAAGATCTTCAAGTGTTTTCTATGGAATGCTGAGGGAAAAAGAGGTTATATGCATAGTGTCTCTTGGAAAGAAGTTTGTAAACAGAAGGATGAGGGTGGTCTTGGGTTGAAGTCGTTACATGAATGGAATGAAGCTCTGATGGTTAAGCATATTTAGAGTGTTATATCCAATAGAGATTCTATCTGGGTTAGATGGGTGAGGTCTAACTGGCTTAAAGGTGAGAGTTTTTGGGCTGTTAAATGTATTGATCACATTTCTTGGGTTTGGAGACAGTTGTTGTATATTAGAAGTAAAGTTTGTAGTCATTTTGCTTCTAAGGTGTGAAAAGGTGATCGAGTCTTCTTTTGGTATGACAACTGGTTGAATAATAAACCTTTATGTGATGTTCTTGGAAATAATCATCTTTCTTACGACAAGGCTGCTAGATGTTCTAAGGTAGCTGATTGTATCAAAGATGGTTGCTGGAAATGGCCTAGAGGTTGGATTACAAAGTATAAAGAGGTATGCAATATCACTGTCCCACATCTAGATCCAGATTTGCCTGATAAAATTCTTTGGATTGATAAGAGGGGTCAGATTAAAGATTTTAGCGTGCATGAAGTTTGGAAGGGAATCAAAAGTGATGCCGCAAAGGTTATATGGTATAACCATATTTGGTTTACTCAATGCATCCCGAGGCACTCGTTTATTCTTTGGCTGGTAGTCAAAGGTAGACTTAAGACTCAAGATATAGTTTCAAGGTGGTTGAACATTGCTGATCTTAGACGTCCTTTCTGCAATAATTGTAAGGACTATCACACACACTTGTTCTTTGATTGTGATTATCCTAGAAGACTATGGGAGAGATTAAAAGGAATGGCTAAGCTTGAGTATGTTTCCAACTCATGGCCCCAGGTTATTTCTTTTATTGTTAATATCCTGGCTAGGAATACTATATGGAGTGTTATTCAAAGGATTATGCTTGGTGCTGCTGTGTATTTCATATGACAGGAGCGTAATATCAGATACTTTGAACATTTGTTTAGATCTGAAGAGGAACTCTTTAGGATCATTGTTAATAGTGTTAGGTATAGGCTGTTGAGTCTTAGCCTTAGGAAGACCCCTGATGTTCTTATTGCTGCTAATATTTGGGGTCTTATTGTTAATTGTTTAGCCGAGGGTATAAAGGATGAGGATGTGGATTGTTATATGGATATAGATGGCGAAAGTTGATTTATTTGTTTTACGGTGGTGCTGGTCCCATGTGGGACTGGTTTATGGGCTTGTAACAGAAGTTGGGTTCACCTTTGCCTTGAACTTGTCACCCATAAGAAATGCAAGTATGTAAGGTATGCTTTATTTCTTTCATGTCATTATCTTCCTTTATTGGGGAGTTTGGGGGGGACTGTTTGGTTTGTGGATGTGGGCTTGATGTGCTATTAGTGGACGTCTAGACTTTGTTAGGGGGAGAGTGCTATGCAAGCTAGAGCGTGCTGAAAGATGTGCCGTCTAGGCTTTGTGTGGTTTCTTTCTCTTTGATATTGTCTATACTTACAATTTTTTAGATTCCAAGCTTGTTTTGATGCTTTGTCCTCCCCTTTATTATTAGTACCATTTGTCTGTTTAATGTTGTGCTGATAGACATTGTGGTATTTTTGCATCGTTGAGAGGGTTTTTGTTGTTGTTGTTGTACTCTTTCCCCCTCCAAGGTTTCCCACTGGGTTTTACTTGGTGGGGGTTTTGAGGAGGCAAAACAATGAAGACTGCTACACTGGCACCTCTCTTTATATTTTCTGCATTTTCAGATGGTGATTTATAGCAGGTGTCTTTTCCTGCTGCTCATATTCTTAGCTCAGGTAAATTGTTCCATTGTGATGGATTGGGTGTACCTGGTTCTTTCCCTTTGTGGTCTGAACTAAGGGCATTTCATGGATTCAGAAGTGGACATTTACTTGAGTTAAGATATGGTATTCTTGGTGTGCCATTGATGTGCAGAATCTTGATCTTTGCTAATTGGGATCAAGTGTTATGGGATTGCAGCTAGGTCTTCTCTGGATATGTAGTTGCTTTATATTAGACTAGTAATGAAATGAGCATGGGGTTTTTGTCCATTGCCATTGTCATTTGTTTTTTGTTTTTTGCTGCCAAGGCTAAAGAATTAGGGGTTTGTCCTAATTTGTTTTTAGTCCTTGTGCTTTTGTTACTTTTCTTCTTGTGCTTAATAAAATTTACCTTTAAGCAAAAAAAAGAGTTAAGACTTTCGCGTTTTAAAGTTCCCTATATAAAAGCCTAGCAAAACTTGACTTAAACACGTTAAGGATAATAGCTAGAGTAAACTTAGATAAGTAAACTCGGGTTGAGTCAAAATATTCACAACGTTTAAAAATTAAAACCACTTTATTAAAATTTATTCTAGCAAAGAAAGAAAATAACTATAACAAAGGTAATACAACTAGGCCAAAATAGATCAAAATTTTTGAAAAATGTCGAAAAATCACTTTTCCGGTTAAAATGAGGATAAATACAAGGAAAAGCCCACTTAACTTCGATAGAAGTCCCCCTACACTTAATATAAACATTGTCCTTAATGTTTAAGCATGTGGGAGTAAACTCCCCTACACTTAGGACATTGTGCACGATGTTTAAATCTTGCTAAGGAAGAGACAACTAAAGTGATTCCTATTTTAATATTGAAGAATATAAAATAGTGAATCAAAAGAGTTTAGGATATAACCGGGAAGACGGAACATGGAATCATGGGTCGTTAAAAGTCATCAAGAATGGATCTTTGAAAGCTCGAATCCCTGGACATGATAAGAAAGGAAAAAAAACACATACTAGGGTCTCCCCTACACTTATTATAAAAACAAAAGAAAAAGGATAGATACTGCGGGTTGCCTCCCGAGAAGCGCTTGTTTTTGTTAACCGAGTCGTGAGCCTGACTCGACCTTGATTATCATGGTAAGAAGCTTGAAGAACATCCACCGGGATCAAATACATGGTTTTCGTCCATCAAATAGCACAAGCTTAAGGCGAACAAGGCAAGCCAAAGAAGAGTAGGCAGGGTTCCCTTAAGCAGTTGTTGAGCACGGTGGTAGAGAGTGTGATGAAGTGCAAGCATATCTCCATAAGTTCCAAAAATCTTTCCTTTTCTTTCATCAGATGGATACTGAGATGGCTTAAAAATTGCAATATCGGGATCGAAAACCTTTTCCTTTAGCGGAAAATAACACTCAGGCTCAGTAGACCTTGAAGAAGATCCGGTCATAAATCTCACAATCTCATCCTCAGAAGGTGGATAAAGAGGTGTCAAAACATAGGTACTACGGATATTGGTGTCTTCCGGCTTCTTCTCTTTTGAAACGGGTTTCTTCATATCCGAAGGAGGATAAAGAGCATCATCAAAGTCCAAAGGAGGAGAATCATTCTCATTGGGGAAGTAAGTGTTGAGAAAAGTAGCAAAATCTTCCTCAAATGAGTAGTCATCCAAAGTAGGAGCAAGCATTGTTGGTGGAGGATCTTCATCAAAACTAGGAGTAAGTTCATAATTTGAAGAATCACTCGAGAGAGTATCAACATCATCAAAATCATCATAGGTTGGCATGTCTTTATACTCTGAAGCAAAATCATCAGAATCATCCATATCATAACTAGAATCATCATCATAGTCATCATAGATTGGCGGAGACTCATAAATTGGTGGAGGATCCGAATTGGAGAGAGAGAATCATCCACATCATCTTGGAAAAGTGGATTATCATAACAATAATCGAAAAGAGGATTGTTGTAGACGACAAAATCATCAAGCTTTGTACTTTCACAAGTATGTGTATCAAGCTTGTCTTGAAGCACATTAATCATATTCGACGATTCGCTTCCATTGGATTTGTTTGCGATCTTCCCCATTTTAAACACTTGTGAATCATTCACAACTCTTAAGATTAATTCACCTTCGGCAACATCGACTAATACTTTTCCGGTTCTCGAGAATGGTAGTCCAAGTATTAACGGAATACGAGGGTCCATTTCATAATCAACAACAACAAAGTCGACCGGAAAAGTGAAGGTACCAACTTTAACAAACACATCTTCGGCAATACCAACGGGGTAAGCGAGAGTTCGATTTGCTAGCTCAAGAGTCATCTTTGTTGGTGTAAGATCGGGTAATGATAAATTTTCCCAAACACTTAAAGGCATCAAATTTATACTTGCCCCGAGATCGGCTAAGGCAGTAAATTCTTCGGTTTGGTTAAAAGTACATGGTAACACAAAACGACCGGGATCTCCAAGTTTTTCCGGAAGTTCTTTAAGAAGGATTGTAGAACAATTCTCATTCAATCGAGTATTAACACACTCGGCCATCTTCTCCTTCTTATTAAGCAATTCCTTAAACATCTTAACGAATGTTGGCATTTGGGCAAGAGCTTCAACAAGGCTAATGGTGATGGTCACTCCCGAAATCTTCTTCAAAAAATTTGACACTTGAATGTCATCCTTGGTGAGCAATTTGCACTTGTCTAATCGAGATGGATAAGGAATATTGGGTTTAGGAGGTGTAGGTGTAGTAACGGGAGGAGGGATAGAAGGTTTAAAGGTGAAAGGTGGGGTTGGTGAATGGTTTTTCTTGGGTACTTCTTCATTAAGAGGTAGAGACGGTAATGGAGAACTAATACTAGGCGTGGAAGTAGGTGGGATAAATGGCGGTAGAGGAGGTGTAGATGGAGTAACTGGGGGAGAGGTAGATGGTCCTACTAGAGTTGCTCCACTGCGTGTAGTAATAGCACTCACATTCGCTCTTGGGTTGGTGACAGTATTGGAAGGAAGAGAGCCCGAAGTAGAGGGTTGATTACCTTGAAAGAAACTAGCCATCATATTCTTCAAATCACTTGTTTGATTGCTCAAAGAAGTTTGCATATCATGTCGAAGCTCAGTTCTAATATCATTCCCTTGTTTAGTGATATCACCTTTCAATTTGATGATTTGGCTTTGAAGATTCTTAACTACCTCTCCTTGGGTCCTCATGAAAGCTTCAACATCATGATTATAAGTTGTGGGTAGAGTGATGGGTAGTGCTTGTTGAGTGGGTGGGTGATAAGGATTAGAAGATCTAGGTGGGTTTGGATTGCTTCTATTAAAGTTGTTGGGGTTGGGGTTTGAGGAGAAAAACCGGGTGAAAGAAAGTTGTTAGAACGGTAACTTAGCAAGTTACGATCACCTTGAGGTCTGGCTTGATAGCTTTCCGTTTAATAGTTACCGTGATCCGCATACACGTTTTCTGGATTGTCATATGTAGAAGGGCAATCTGTGTATGAATGAGGACCGCCGCAGATCTCACAAGAAAGTGCTACAGCTTTAACTTGTTGTTGTTGATTCGTAGCTATGAGTAGGATATTTTTGTTCATTTCGGCCATCATGCGGGTGAATTCGGTCATCTCGGTGTTTGAGAAAGTAGAAGAAACATTGACTCTCGGGTTATTCCTGAAGATGGTGATGAATCCCAATTTTGTGATGAGTAGTCATGTTCTCAATAAGCTCTCTACACTCCTCGGGTCTTCTTTTCATAAATGTGCCACCGGCGGCTGCATTAATCGTATCACGATCTCGAAAAGTTAAACCGTTGTAGAAAGTATCAATTAAGGTGATGGGGAGCATATTGTGGTTATGACATCGATCGATCAAAACATTATAGCGTTCCCAAGCATCAAAAAGTGATTCATCAGGTTCTTGTGTGAAACCGCTGATTTGATTCCGAAGGCTCGTGACCATGGATGGTGGAAAGTAGCGCGACAAAAATCGTTGAGTCATCTTGTCCCAAGTATGAAATGAATTCTTCGGAAGACGATCAAACCATTTTTCGGCATGGTGGGATAAGGTGTGTGGAAATAGGTGAAGGCGAAGAAAATCCATAGTAACCCCGGGCAACTTTATGCTTTGAGTAACAGTAATGAATTTGTCGAGATGTTTGTTGGCATCATCATCCGGTAATCCGCGAAATGGACAAGTGTTTTGAACTTGTTGGATCATGTGATGCTTCAACGAAAACTCTAGAGCCGTGATTTGCATCGGCGCAATCGGTCCTCCGCGTCCATTCATTGTGGGTTGACAAAGCTCCTCCATCGTTCGAAGATCGGGTGGGGGAACATTGTTGTTGTTATTCATGTTGGGGTGAGGTGGATTATTATTGTTGTGCACACCAGCCATATCTAAATCTTCACGAGTCTCGGGCTCTGAATAAGATGAAGATCTAGTACGCATACACCTGTAAAAGAAAAAGAAAAAGAAAAGGTACCAAAGAAATAGAGAATATATATGTACTTGGAAAAATAAAATCTTTTTGGTGCAAAACTTTGAAAAAGAAATGCTTTTTATAAGTTTTTTTTTATGTTTTTGGATTTTTGAAAATTTTGAATTTTTATGGATTTTTGAAAAAATTTTAAGCAAGAAAAATAACGTTCTCGAGTGAACGGATCCCAAAATTCAACGCGTCTCTCACAGAAAACCGTTAATCTTTACGAAAAAATCCGGCAGCGGCGCCATTTTAATAACTGAATTTGTATAGTCGTTCACGAATCTATTCGAATTGACTAAGGTTGAAAGTGTAACTCAGTCGTTCTTGGTGAATAAAATAAAGGTTGTCGTTGTCTATAACTAATTAAAAAGTAAATGCGAAAAGTATTTAAAATAAGCCAAAAACAAATAACTAATAATAAAGGAGCAAAACAAATAATAAAACGTAAATTAAAACAAAACAATTAATAAAAATAAAACTAAACGAAGAAATTAACTTTCGACTGAAAAATAAAATTAACTTAATGAAAAAGGAGAAAATAAAACTAAGAGGGTACTTTAAAACTAAACGAGACAAAAGCTAAAGCGGGCGCTAAATAAAAGATAAAACTTAAACTTTTCGAAAAAAAAATACTAATACTAAAAATTGACGAAAAATACAACTAAAAATAAGTGACTTTCAGAAATAGAATCGGAACAACTTTCAGATAAAACTAAACGATTACGGAACAATACTAAATAATAAACAAGCTAGCAAGCAAGCAGCTCAAGCTAGCAAGCTAGTAGCTGAAAAAAGGCGGGAAAGAATGGAAGCTGGCAGGCAAGCATGTCAATTTTTTGGGAATATAATACATTCTTCGGATGTTTACTTGTTTTGGTATCTTCGGAATCTTGGAGATTTTCAGAGAAATGATACTTCTTCGGAATCTTATTTTCTTCGGAGTTTTTTTCGGAATAATGTTTTTCAGAGAAATAAAAATATCTTCGGAATATCAAACAATTTTAGAAAAACAAGTATCTTCGGGAAACACTAATAATTTCGGAAAAAGGGAAGAATTTCGGAAAAAAGACGTATTTCAGAGAAAACTAATTTCAGAAAAAGGGAAATCTTCTGAATTTAAAACCCTAATCTGAAGATATGAAAACTCAGATAAACAGATACAGTAACAACTAAAAATCATAAAATAAGCCACGAATAAGCTAAATTCAAATAAGCAATCTACCAAAACTTAATCTAAAACACTTTTAAGAAAAACTAATTCAACCACAAATCAAAAACTTGAAAAACACTAATTAATCTAAATAATAAAAATCAACTTTTAATAAAATTAAACTATTAAAAACACTTAACTAAAATCAAATCAAACACACAATAAGCTATAAAATCAATAAGCTAACACAATAAAAAACATAAAAACATAACAATTAATCAAATAAGCATAACAATAAGCACATAAACATAAAGATTAAGCAAAACAAGAAAGGTAGAATGAGAAATTAATAATAAAAACTTGATTAAAATTAAAGATTCAACAACAATTAAAAGTAAAAATTAAAGGACTTACAAATTTAAGGTGCAAGACAAGGTATTTAAATTGACAAGTAAATAAATGACATGAAAATTAAATGTGAAAGAACTATGTGTCAAATAGCCAACACCTCCTAATGACACATTAGGAGGGTATTTATAGGAGGATTAGGATGTGTTGATCTTTTCTTCCTTTTCTCGTCTTTTCGTCTTTATAAATTCTTCGAATTTTTCAACTTTGTCTCGGGATTATTTGAACTCGTCTTATAATTTCTTCATTTATTAGACTTGAGTTCTTCGACTTCATTAAAATTCCGTCTCATTTAGACTTTTTCTTCGATAAATCTTCAGAATAGGCCTTGGACTTCCGTTCTTTTTGCACTCTTGATCTTTTGACTTCGTCTTTTGTCTTTTTCTTTGATAAAAGCCCGTGAAAGCCCGTGTTTTCTTCCCTTTTCACATTTTGATCCTAAATCACAACAAAAACACAAACCATGCATAATTCTGACATTTACGACATAAAATACACGTTTTGGCTTGGTTATTATTATAATTAAGTGGTAAAAGGATAAGTGTTTTCACACTTATTATTTAGCGACCAATATAAACATGACACGTGGTCAACCTCTTCCTAGAACGTAGAAATTGATTGAGGCCATTTCATGAAGAGCTTTCATCATAGAAAATGATCACCACAAGGAGACGAACTCATTCCATCTATCCAATCATGATGAAATCAACTAATTCATTTTTTTCCCAAATTCGGCCAAGAACACATGAAGAACTATTGACAGATTTTTGCCACGTGGAAGGTTCTCATTGCTGCAGGCACGTCATCAACCTCACCTACTCTTCACTTTCAGTCTATAAATACCCTAGATTAGTCTCATTTGTAGTTAGTATTTAGTGTATGAAATTTACACACATTTAGTTAGATCTCTCTCATTTTCACTTCCCTTAGTTCTGCTACTATAGTGTGATTGACAATCGTACTATTGTTAGTCAATTATTAGTTGTAACAATTTGTAACAACCTTTACCATTAATAAACTTTGATTCACATTTCATTCACAATTCTCACCATTCTCTTATCTTTCTACTGTTCATATCCCAAGAATCCATTGATTCTATTATTCTAACTTGAATAACAGGATTTGTTAAGTGTTTTGGAAACTTGCTAGTGTGATCAAGATTGTTGCAGCATATTTCAAATCCAGTAGCTAGCCTCTCCTTTCAAGTCAGACAGCAGATAGCATGATGATGATGCTTCAAGGTGTTTATTAGTGACCTGGTTGATTTGTAGAGTTGATTTGGTGGTTGATTAGTTTACAAGAGAGTTTAGCACTCTCTTCTCCATCAAAGGAGGCTTCTAGCTAAAAACTACATAGTTCTGTTTTCAAATTCCCCTAAAATAGTACTTCATGTTCAATTCTAGTTCCTTAGTGTAATTTTGCTTGAATTTGCCTGCTACTTGTTCTAATTGATCTGTTTGAGTAGTTATAGCTCTAATCTCCTAGCTCAATTCTGTTTAGCTTTGAATTATTTTTGTTTAGTAGCTTGAGGCTTGTTTGGATTAGCTTTGATTCTGTGATTTAGTTAGTGTTTTGGTGATATCTTGAGTACAAAACACTTAGTAACTGATAACAAGCAATTGTTCCAAGTTTCAGAGTCAAAGCCTTGGTCAAACATGCAAATGACCATAAAACAGTTTGGCTTAAAGTTCAAGTGTTTAGATAAGCCAACTTTAGAGATCCATATCTTACTCATTTCTGAATATTAAAACATGTTCTTTAGCTTTCTGGATAGGTTAATATATGAACTTCAAGATTCTATAAGCCTTTAGTCCTGAATTCCACTATAGAATAAGCTACATTAGCCTTAAAGTCTTTGTGATAAAAGAAGTAATAAGCTAGGTCTGATTTTCATTTCCCATAGTTCTACTTCATAAATCTTGTGATTTTCTTTCACAAATCAGTTAGAAAAGTGATTAAATTGAGATTTAGCTTTGGTCAACTTTTGGTCAACAAAAGTCAAAGCTGGTCAAAATAAGCTTGTTTTGGCTTATTTGGAATTTCTGGCTTATTCTGCGGAGGTTTTTGATAATTTCTTTTTCACACGTTCCTTATTAAAGCCCATTAATCATTTCCAAGTATTTGTAGCTTAAGTGACTAATTAGATTTGCTTATCTCTTAAAAGTAGCTTAATAGAAAAAGCTAAAAAACGTTCTAGCTTATTTCAAGCAAAATCCTTAGAGTTGTCTAGGTCATTTAGGATTTGAAAGCTTTTGCAAAAAACTAGAAGTCTTGAAATGGCTTATTGCTCTTGATCTAGCTTAACCTTGAGCTTAAACCTATTTTTTAACCAAACTTGCTTTTGACATTTTTGGTCCCTGGAAATTAAGAGTTGTTGCATTTTTTTAATTAGTTTAATTTTCAGTTTTGTCAGTTTTGGTACCTAAAGTTTGTTAGGTTGTTAGAATTTGGTTAGTAGTTTGTTCATTTGCTACATTTGATACTTTCATTTTTCATATTTTACATTTTCACTTTTAAATACTTTTTGTGCTTTATAAACTTGTACATTGTGCTTATGTGTTTATACGTGCAATGTGTTTTTAGATAAATACGTATCATCTACATAGATAATATTTTTCTCTTTTTACGTGCTCGATAATTAGACATAGAATACCATAATTCTACTATCATAACCAAAAACAATTACGTGACTTAATTGATATCGATTGATCAATTTATAAAGACACCGAGAGAAAAACGAACTAAAAAGTGAATATTAAAGATATAGTCAAATGCCGTTTGTTAGGAATTATTTTAAAGTACCAAGTACTGTTAGTACAAGTACAAGTACTGTTAGTGTTAGCAAGTACCGTTAGTGTTAATGTAAGTACTGCTAAGTTGATAAAGATGAATATATCTTTGGTAAAGATATATTATAGTTATAGTTAGAGTATATCTTATGTGATATACTTAGTAGTTTAGAATATTGATAATATATCGTGTGTGATATACTTATGATAATAGAATATTCTAGGGTTCCTTGCACTATAAAAGGAACATAGGTACGATGAGTTTCTTGTACCTTTGCAAAAGTCGATTAATAGAAGATCGAATAGTTAGCGTAATTCTGTTCTTCTTTGCTTTATAAGTTAGATTCCGCATAGCTTATTTAGTTGAGTAAGAGTCTCTCAAGTGCTCTAGTTTGATTACAAGCTATTGTACGAATCCTTATGAGGATATAGATCTATTCAAAGGGATCAAGTAGTATCAGAGCGTGTTTAGAAACTCTGAATAAAAAGAACAATACCCCAAATTCCTCAACCACAAAAAGTCTCACACAATGTCTCAATCTGGTGAACACCCTTCTCTTATAGAAGAAATTCCAATCCCTAATCTAGTACCACAGGGACAACCTCAAATTGTGCAAGCTGCACCAGTGGTTCCACAGCTACCAGTTGAAGGTTTATATAGTTCATAACAATTACATAAATCCCTAAACGAGATCAAAGCACACATATAGCGGAAGCGATTTAGCAAGATCATAATAACACAATTATAATTAATCGAATTAAGGTTACGTACCTTTTAGCTAAAGCAAATCCACAAGATAAAGAACGAATCACCAATTAGGGTTTACAACGAACACCACCAAGATATAGTCTAAAGTAAGACTATATTACATTCTTGTACACACGTAATACAACGAGCTAACCATAATTCTTGCACGTGTAAACTGAGCTTCTACGCTAGTGGAAAATCTATCCAACAACCCTAGAGAGGGGCTAGGACTAGATTATAAGCAAAATCGAAAGAACAAGAAAACCAACCGAAACCCTTTGTGGGTTTCTTGTTACGATCGACCAAAAGAGAGGAGAAGGGAAGAAGTGAAGAATTATGAGGGTGAGGGGTTGTTTATATAGGCCTAGTAATTCTTGTAGCCCAAGTAAAAACAAATAAAAGGAAAGTTTTTCCTTCTCCCCCTTGTCCCATAACCGACGGTCGAACACCCCCTTGTGGGGTGTTCCGGAACCTTCTTTTCTTCTTCCTTTTTATTCCACAACACTCGTTAATACTTAATTCTTAATTATTTAATGGTCGTTAAAGTTATAGATCGGTTTAATTTACTAAATATAATAAATATATTTATTAAATAAATTAACTCTTTACGTATTGAGTCCAATCTCATAATCTCGAGTTCGATCCTATCACACGACTATTAAATGTAAGTCCATAAACTTTCAGCTCCCACTTGGACATGTTTCGAATATCGTGATTACATTGACTAGCGTCTAGTTACACTAGCAATGTCTCTAGTACAGCTCGATTAAGGTCTCATGGATAAAACTTTTTAATGATTCATCATTATTATTATCCTTTTATGTCTAATACAACGTTAACAAGGATATGGATCTCAGTCATTCCTTTCATTAACCATTCTGTTTCTCGATCACAAATTCAACAATATTACCAAAACAAATTTGGGTGTAGCCACACAAACATCTTAATAATCCCACGAGGGCCCAGCTGTATTAAAACTCCAAAACGTAATTGGAGGAAATAAATCCCATATTGAGTACAAGCAAGACCAATGAATTTTGCAACACTTTTGAAAATAATCCTTATAACTACCAGTTACGTTTAGCGTTAGATTATTCCAAAAAAATGTACTAGATTCAAAACAGTTTTCTGGTATCTCAGGTCTAAGGATAACTTTTTATGATTTACTTGATGACAAAGATCCACAAAGTAAAATCATATAGTTGGGATAAGTCCAATATCTGATTCATCGAATATCATCCAAAATGGATCAATATAATTTCAAGTATACTCTATCGCGATTTTGATTTGTCTTAGTTTAATAATATTCCCATATTATTAATCAACAACGGGCATTTAGCATAAAAATTTATTCATAGATTAAAACATATAAAATAGGATACAAAATTAAATAATAAGAATAAAAAAAACCCAATATTTATTTTATTAAATAATAATGTCTTAACATCCTTATCCAAATACTAATAACAGATTTATTGCATGAGTTCGCTAGCTAGTTGCAGCCCAATAGCCTTGGCATGCTTAACTACCTTTGGTCTAGGTAAAGCCTTAGTAAAAAGATCAGCTACGTTATCATCTGTGTGAAATTTAATTAATTTAATTTCACGAGCTTCTACTTGTTCTCGGACGTAGTGATGTCTACGCTTAAAGTGTCTGGCGCCATTCATTACTCCAGAATCATTGGCGAATACAATTCCAGCAGAATTGTCGCAATATATATCAATAGGTTCTTTAATTTGAAGGCATCACTCCAAGATCTCCAATAAACTTCCTAATCCAAACAGCTTCTATTGCAGCTTCTGAAGCAACCATGTACTCAGATTGAGTAGCATGCATTGCAATCGTTATCTGTTTCTTGCTCTTCCAGTCAACTGCTCCTCCATTGATAACAAACACGTAGCCCGTCTGAGACTTCGTATCGTCTTTATCACATTGCCAGGACGCATCACAGAAACTTGTCACATTCAGTTCAGTGTCTGGTTTCCCTCCAAATACCAAAAAACATAGCTTTCGTACTCCTCAAATATTTTAGATTATGTTTAATAGCAGTCTAGTGGAGCTTCTGTGGATTCTGTTGGTAACGACTGGCCAAGTTATGACTAAACGCCACATTAGGCCTTGTGCATCTTACAACATACATAATAGATCCTACAACCGAAGCGTAAGGCACCTTCTACATGTATGCCTCCTCTTCAGGAGTTGATGCATCCATCTCATGACTAAGATTATGCTTAACCCATATAGGTTGAAAACCTTTCTTGGAATTATGCATACTATAATTCTTCAATATCTTATCTATATAAGCATCTTGACTAAGACCAATTAACCGTCTTTGTTAGGACCATTGGAATAGTTAATTGTAATAGTTAGACTAAGAGGTATGTAGTTCCTCCTGGTCATAGTAGTAGTAGGAGCAAGTCGTGCTCCTGGTCCTAGTTAAAGTCAAACTTTATTATTTATTTATTATTCTGTTAGGATATGCATGAGATATGTTAGGAAAGGATATGCATATTAGTTTTACACGTTTTGTTTAGTGATGTATTAGGGTTTCCTTGTAGTATAAAAGGAACCTTAGGCAGAAGGGTTACACGCACCTTCATCAAACGTAATTCTAGTTGTCATTAATATTAGAAATCCTTAGAAAAGGATCAAGTCATTATAGTTATTCTGTTCTTCTTTATAGTATTTGTATTATGCACTTACATTGTGAATAGAGTCTCTTTGTGAATAGACTTGTGATTACAGAAGTCGTTCACCGTTCCTGACAGGCTGTAAGATCCACATCTAGTGGACCCAACAAGTGGTATCAGAGCCTGGGAGAGTCTCTGTACAAGAAGAATCAATTTTTCTCATTACTAACATTTTTGTTTAATCATATCTGCCTCAAGTTCTACTCAAACAGGAGAAGATAGTACTCCTAAAAATCTGCAACCTCAGTAGATCGTTGCTACGGTTTCCAACACAAATGGTAAGTTTCCTCTTCTAAAGAAGGACGAGTATGATAGTTGGGCAATGAAGATGGAATGGTGGATCACCAACACTGATCAAGACCTTTGGAAGATTATTCTGAATGGGAACAGCAGGAAGCTAACTAGAAGAGACAAGAATGGTAATATTACTCTTCTTGACCCTAAAACTCATGAAGAAATCACAGCCATTCAGAAGGAGGTCAAAGCAAAAACTATTTTGCTTCAATCCCTTCCTGATGATCACATGGGTGACTTCTACCATTTGGATGATGCTAGAGAGATCTGGAATGGAATAAAAGCAAGGTTTGGTGGGAATGAGGAGTCAAAGAAAATGCGAAGATCCATGCTGAGAGATGAATTCACAAAATTCAAGATCTCAGAAACTGAAGGTATCCATCAAGGGTATGATAGGTTCCAAAAGATATTGAGCCAGTTGAATCATCTTCGGTCGAAACCTGACGATGGTGATATTAATGCAAGATTTCTTAGAGCCTTACCCTACTCATGGAATCAGGTGGTAATCACTCTCAAAGCAAAAGGTGGGCTTGACTATCTCAATTTTGATGATTTATTTCATAAGCTAAAAACTTTTGAGCCTCATGTGATGGGATATTCAAGTGATTCTTTTCCCACTCCTGCTAATTCTGCCTTTGTGAGTTCTATGGGATCCAGTCTCTTATGCTAGTAGCCCAAGCAATACTGTGTCTTCTCAACATACTTTTCAACATACTTCTGCTCCTGAACCAACAACATATTCTGGTAGCATGGTAGAAGCTGTTCTTCATTCTTTTGTTGCTGACGTTGATGCTCAACAGCAACTTGCTTTTGATGACTTCAAACAGGTTGATAAACTTGACCTGGATGAAATGGATCTCAAATGGCAGATGGCCATGCTCACTTTTAGGGTTCACAAGTTTGAGAAGAAAGCCAGTCGAAAGTTTAATTACAACCCAAGAGAGCGAGCAAGGTTTGACAGAAGCAAGGTGCGATGCTATAACTGCCAGCAACAAGGTCACTTTGCAAGGGAATGCCCTAACAAGAATGACCAGGAGAAGAGCAGATATTCAGCTTTTAAGGTTCAGGAGGTAAAGGATGACAAGAAGGCATTGGTGTCTGTTGACTCTATGGTCAACTGGAATGATCATCAGACTACTACATTGGAATCAACTGAGCCCTCTACTGACATGTTTGCAATGATTGCTGGGAATCTATCTGATGCAGAGGAAGCAGACGAGTTTGCACTTATGGGCATCTCACCCCAGGTACAACATTGTCCTCTTGGTTGTCATGATAAATATTCAGAATTGTTGTCCCAATATAATGACTTAAATGATCAGAATGATAAGTATTTTTTAGAGGTTCAAGCCTATAAGGCTTCTTTAAACACATTGGAACAACAAAAGAGGTGGCTTCAAGATACTCAACGTAAGTATGAGGATAAAATTAGGATACTGAACATCGATTTAGAAAACACAACCAATATGCTTAAATACACAGAAAAGGTAAAAGATGACAGTATCAAAGAAAAACAAGAGATGAAAGAAAGATTAGATGCTACACTTTTGAGATTTGAAAAATGACAAAAGGCACCTAAAAATCTTTCAAAATTAATCAATAGTAGCATGTCTGGTAGGACTAAAAGAGGGTTAGGATTTGACAAATATATTGATTCAGAAGATGTGTTTGATTTATCTTTTTCGAGTGTCTTTGATCCCGACAAAGAGGAAGAGGGAGAACCTAGTTACAATAGGTTTAAACCAGCAGCAGAAATGCATGCTGTCCCTCCACCTCTTACTGGAACTTTCATGCCCACTTCTAGGCATAATGACTTGGATGGATCACAGATGCATGAGTCCCCAAAAAGTTCTACTAATTCTAATGACTTTGTCTCGTGTACTTTCAGTGACAAAGCCAGTGACTCTACATCAAGTGGTTCAAGTGAAGAGTCGAGACCTACAAGTTCCAAGTCGAATGATCATGCTGCTACTGGTGCTAGGAAGTGTGAAGAGAGAGTTGATTTTAATTCAACAGTGTCTAGTCCTGGTTTATTGAGTCCTAGGAAGATTGATTCTCCTAGAATTGTGTGTAATAAAGTTAGCAGTATGAAACAATGTCATTCTAATAAAAGGTCGTTTAAAACATGTTTTGTTTGTGGAAGTGCATTTCATTTGATTAAAGATTGTGATTTTTATGACAAACATTCTTCTGTTCATCAAGCATTTCCTGCTCCTGGTCCACCAGGAGTTGTTCCATATTCTTCTAGAAGACTAAATTCAAGTGCTCAATCGTTTTCTTCTTCTAGAAGGACCTCTCCATTAGCTTCTGATCATTGGAGAAACATTGGATTAACATCAAATAGAACAACCAGTAACTATTTTCAGAATTTTAATCCAATTTATCCACATAATTTTGACCACATGTATTTTGGATTGGGAAAATTGGGAACTGCTGTTAAGCCCTCAGCAGGTTGTTCTTGGTCAAACAATAATACCAATATGATGAATAGGCAACCAAAGAACAACGGTGGATCTCATCAATCTTCTTGGCTATCTACTAAAGATCCACAAGGAAGGCTCAAACCTGAAAAGGTTTGGGTCCCCTTAAGACACTAACATTTACATCTTTATTATCTTGTTGTTGTAGGTTACTCTATACCAAGATCCTACTCTAAGAATTATTGATAGTGGATGCTCTAGGAGCATGACAGGAAATAAAAGTCTTCTATCTAACTTTGTACCATTTCAAGGCGGAAAGGTCTATTTTGGTGGAGGTGAAGGCAGGATCACTGGCAAAGGAACAATTCAGACGCCCAATTTTAACTTTGAGCAGGTCTACTATGTGGAAGCACTTCAACACTTCAACTTGATATATGTCTCTCTGATTTGTTAACAAAAGCCTTTGATGGTCCTCAATTCAACCACTTGGTGGTTCACATTGGGATGGTCAATCCTTGAGACCTAGGATTGAGGGAGGATAAGCCTAAGGGGAGGCTTAGTATACATATTTGTTTGCACAGACTAACATATTGGTAGATTTTAACAACAGATTGAATGGATTCTGGTGGTGTGTGTTACTCCTAGTGGAGGTTTTTGCTCACTTCTGATGGTTGTCTTCATTCATGACTGGCTTCTAGTCCTTAATGGTTAGCTTCTAGTCGTTCTTGGTTGGCTTCTAGTGGATAAAAATCCTTCTTAGTCAAGTGATGGTTGACTTCTGGTCTTGGTTTGGGACACTGTTCCCTTTGTTGACTTCTGTTGACCACATTATACTTCTAGTGTTGACCATTGTGCGCTTTGACTTTTAGTCAACGCATGCAAATTCTGGCATATATCCTCTTATTTAACTTTGGTAAATTGGGATATGCAAATAATAATAAAAGGGGCAAGTGGTTACTTTGCATTAACTGCCTAATTTGAAAGGCAACCCCCATTATTAGGGGTCAATGAACAGTTACTAGACCATTATTTATGGTCAATAACCCCCTTGACTCATTCATCATAATCATAACACACACACACATCCGCTCCTACTCTCTCAAACCCTAACAAATCATCTTCCATTTTTTCAAATCATCATCAATGGCTGCTTTGGTCTACCAACCCACTCACAATAAGGTCGCTTATCTTGGAGATGGTCCTCAACGTGATGACTTCACAGACATTCTGGAGTTTATAGAGGCTTCTAACCTCAGGTATGCTTTTACTGTGTGCCCCATTGTTTATGATAGTGTAATCCGTCAGTTTTGGGGTTCTGCTACTCTTGTGGCTTTAGTTGGTCGTCCACGTGAACTCCATGCTACCATTGATGGCCGTTCTTATGTGGTTACTGAAGCTTCTATTCGGAGTTCCCTTCATCTTTAAGATGAAGGTGGTGTTGTTTCCATCCCCAATGCTGAGGTTTTGGAGGGGATGGCTGCTATTGGGTACAATCATGGGGGGAAGTTTAACTTCCAAAAGAATCGGTTTTCCCCCCAATGGAAGCTTCTAGTGCACTTTTTGATTCATTGTTTAAGGCCCAAGTCTGGGAGTTGGGATGCTTTTCCTACTCCTTTGGCTACTTGTCTAATCTGCATAGCACAGGGTAGGGTATTTAATTTCTCTTGCTATTTGTTTGATGGGATGGTTAGCAATCTGTCTAGTACTGGTTCTAGGAAGAAATTTTTGATGTATCCTAGGTTTTTACAGCAGATACTTGTTTGTTTACCTCGTGATAGGGAGGTGTATGAGCCTTCTAAGCTTACTGCTAAAGTATATTATAACATGGCTCATGGGTTTAGAGGGGAGTGGAGGCCCCTTACTGATGCAATGTTGGGCCTTGCTCAAGGTCCTCCTGATGTTGTTCCTCCGGTTGACCAAGCCGAGGAGGAACCTCAATTAGGTGATGACCCAATGGAGGAGAAGCATCCTGCTGGTGGTACACCTAATGTCGTTGTGGAAGAGCCGGTTGAGGAGGTGGTGGTTGAAAGGCCATCCACTTCCAAGGCTGCTCCTTCTTCAATGCCACATTCGTCTCCATTTGTGGATACCCCCCTCCTAGTCCTGTTCCACACTCTTCTGATAAGCCTTCTGGTTCTCGTGCTCATGATGATGACCCCTTTATTGATTCTGGTTTCAATGACGCCTTCCCGACCCAATTCCTCTTGGTGGGAAAGCGGAGGAGCCTATTACACTTACTTCTTTACTTGATCTCATGCACAGGTACCATGCACGGATTCTTTCCTTGGAAGCGGATTTGAATCAACATCGTAAGCTTACCCGGGAATTTGTTCTTCCCATGGCTGATCGGATTAAAGCCTTGGAGACACAGCAGAGGCGAAGGAAGAAGCATGTTGTTCAATCTGATTCTGATGAGGAGGTTGAAGATCTTGTGGAGGATGGTTTGAATTTGTTGGCGAAGGCTGCCTTTGCTGATAAGTTGTATGATGATCTGCCGATTCCTCCTACTTCCTCCAGCATTCCTTCTCCTGCTGCTGTCCCTACACCAAAGGAAGATGTTGCTGGTACTACTGCTGGTTCCACTGCTGGCCCATCTCATGATCCAAAGGGGAAAGCCCCCATGACTGATGCTCCCTCACCCCCTGGCAAGCGTACACGCAGACAACTTGAGGAGGATAGGTTGGGTGAGGAGGCTGCTCAAAGGATGCAAGCAGAAATTAACCAAGCTGCTCGGGCTGAGGAGGAAGCTCTTCAGAAGCAGAGACGTGAACAGTTGCAGCATGATGCTATGCATTGGGATGATAGCGATTGGATTCGGGTGCTGACTATTCTTACCTCGGATTATTCCCAGTTTTCTGATCTCTTGGGTTCTGATGTGAATGAGCATAATTGTATTCCTCGCGCTATGGTGTTAATGCGCAAGCAAAAATTAGCGCTTTCTGCTCAACTTCGTGAAAAACGTAAGAACAGGCCTTTGACGAAAACCGAGGAGCGAAAGCAGATGCAGCGGTATGTGAAGTATCAGTCGGCTGCTTATTTCAATGTTGGTTGGACATGGGAACGGGTTCGGGCATTGTCTTTTGATGAGCTTAAGGCGCTCTATGAACGAATGATCAAGCATCAGAGCACCCCAATTCCAGAGCGTTTCATCTATCATCCTCCTCCACACGTGGTTCATACTTCTCAACCTGTTGTTGCTTCTGGTTCTACATCTGATGCTCCTCTTGGTTCTGCTGCTATTCCATTGGTTGTTGATGTTTCTACTGTTGGTACCACCCCTACACCTTCGGTTGCTCCTCCTATTTCATCTCTAGGTCCTACTACCACCACCACCTATGCTACCACTACCACCACCCCTGCTACTCCTGCTATGGAATCACCATCACCACCCGTGCCTGGTCCTCAACCTGTTGGAAATACGTTTTTACGTATTTATGAAGGATCGGTCGCTCCAACGATATATTATTGTATTTGGCTCGTGATCCAGTTTGTACTAAATATAGTCCATATAGCCCACATGTAGGGTGGGCTATATATACCCCTCCTAGCATGTTAGGAGGGGTGGTTCATTGATTTACAACTTTTCATTTAATCTAATCACTTTCTCTCTCTACTTTTCTTCCCTCTCCTTTCTCTCTCTATACTTCATCTTCCTCCTTCCCCATTTCCACCATTAATCAATAGATCCAATCCATCATTTACCAAATCCTTAGAATGTGTAGACCTTCAATTGGTATCAAGAGCCATGGTTGAATCTTAGGATTTGCTTATTTTTTTATCTTTTGATTTGGTGGTAACAATCCTTTCTTTTCTAATTTTTTTATCAATCTTTTCATTATTCGATCAATTTTTTTTTTTTATAAATTTTATCAATTTTTATTTTTTATTATCAGTTTTTTATTATCAGTTTTATCAATTTTTTAAATCATCTAGTTTTATCAAATTTTTTAAAATAATCAAGTTTTTTAATCATTTTTTATCAGTCACTACTTAATAATTTTTTAATCACTCAGTCATTTTCTTTTTTTATCATTTTTTAATCAGTTTTTCTTCTTGCTTTTTCATATCAGTCCAATCTGTTAACCTGTCCAAACAGTCCATATCCCAATAATCTGTCCAACATCCGTCTCAGTTTTATTCAATCTTTGTCAAGTCTCGTATCTGTTCATTCAAGCTATTGTAAAACATTCCGTATGGACGAATTTTGAAAATCTTTCCGAATAGGTTTTCCGCATAGACAAAATTTTCCGCATAGTTCCGAATAGGACTTTCCGCATAGAAAAATTTTTCCGAATAGGACTTTCCGCATAGAAAAATTTTTCCGCATAGACAAATTTTTCCGCATAGTAAATTTTTTCCGCATAGAAACTTTTTCCGCATAGACTTTCCGCATAGACACAATTTATTCCGTGTAGACTCGATTTATTCCGTATAGACGGTAAGGGGATTCAAGCATAACGGGAAACAAAAACAACAAGGACTCGACCCAAACAGTGACTCACTCTAAACCGACTCACTCCCTCACAACTCTCGACATCAACATTAACTCCCTCATATCTCTCGATACAACACCCAGATTAGACTAAAACAACCTCTTACGATCTCCGTCTCACCAAACATCCTCGATCAAGACCCTCGAACCCCTCACTCACAAACTCTCAACCTCACCTCTTCTCTCTCTCGACTCGTCACCCTCCCTCGAATCTCAAACACCCACCCTCGCATCGAACCCAACCCAAATCAAAAACCCAAATCAAAACACAAATCAATATTCCAAAAACTCCCTAATCTCAGACAATACCTAATCTTAAATCAATCTTGAATTGACTCGATCAAGACTCCCAAACTGAACTTCTTGACTCGAACACACTCAAAACAGACTCGACGAGAAGGACTCTACAGATGAGAGAGAGACTCGAAAAACATTACAAGAAAAACCTACCCGAGACCATTTAATTGATCTTGAAGCCTTATTATTTGTTTCGTAAGTTCTTGATTCGTGTGAGATTGATTCGGTTGGGGAGTACTCTGGATTAAAGAGCATATTTGGGTAATTCGATAGAGACAAGTTTTTGGGAGTAATCAGGATTTGAGGGAGGATTTGAGGTGGTATTTGGATCAAGTAGACAGGCGGAGGCTTCTATGTGCATGCTTGGTGGCTGAGATTGGTAGGAGTTGAAAGAGACGGAGGCTTTTTTTGGTGATCTGATTTGATCTTGTTTTAAGAGAGAGAGATAGGTTTTGTCTTGAGAGGAGAAGTCAGGTTTGTGTGTGCGAGTTTTGAGAAGAGAGAGAGATAAATATATGGGGCGCTTTGTTTAAGATATAGGTCAAAGGACGGAGATAACAAGAAAGGAGTGGGGCGGTGGATCGATTGTTATTGGGCCACGTGTATATTTTGCCAACGACTAAAAACTTATCAGTTAAAAACTTATATTTTCCATTTTTAAAAAAAAAACTTATATTCTCGAAAGCTTTTTAATTTAAGTTATTTATCAGTTTTTTATTTTTGAAAATTTTACTTATTGGATATTAACTTTTATTTTCTTCAAATTGTTTTTATTTTGAGTAAGTGTGATTCAAATTTACTTTACAACTTTATATTTTTTATTTAAATTGTTTTTATTTTCTTTTTATTTTGATTAAATTTTGGGTTATTAACTTCTAGTTGGGACTAAGTATTGTGACAAAAGTGACGTGACAACGTGATAAAGTGAATATGTTTATTTTGCCAACGACTTTCTGATCGGGTATTTGTAAGTGAAATCGGATTTTTCATCGATAAGTAATCCTTCCTTTATTTTTCATTAAATTTCCATGGATTCGTTCAATTCGACACTTAAAGAGGGAGACTTGCATCGAATGCAAGACAAAGCTAGAGAAAGTGGTGTAAATTCATTTCAAATGCTTCAGTGTCATCTAGTCACTCTTTCACGGATTCAAGAAGGGAGCGAATTTGTGACAATCTTTGGTCAAGATCGTCATATATTCATAGAATCAATGTTCACCATCTTTACCCAACTCGCAGAGCAACTCAACAATGAAAATGTTAATCACTCTGCATCGGCACTTGCTTATAAGGCTCTTGTGACACAACTCACGCCTTTCCTCCAATTCAATATCATCAAGTCTGAAAGTTCGATCCTTTGCCAATCATTTCTTCGAGATACACATACCGAGCTTCGAGTTTTTCGTGATACAATATTGAAACTCATGACCTCGGTCTCGTCTTCGATTTATGAAAGATCTCGACTTCAGCAAGGGTATGATAATGGAGTGCAAGACTTTTCGATGCAAGAGGAAATTGGTCATACGATTGACAACTTGGCGCCTAACGATGGCAAGAGCATGGAATCAGGAGGACAACATGATACCAGTGGCACGTCAGGGAATGTTCACGAGATCTCTCTTGATGACACCTTACCCATCTATGACTTAGAGCCTGCAAACATGGTACAATATAATGGTGTTTATGATGTATATGCTGATGACATGTCGCATATTGAGCATTCTGAACCTAATTATGACAAACATGGGATGGAAAAGAGTGATAGCAATACCACTTCTGATTCATCCGATGTGAGTCATAATGGGGGAGAAAGTGTTCAAAATGCTATAGTACATCATGAAAAATGCTCTATAACTGCTTCATTGACTGCTTCTGATTCCAAGATTAAAGAGCTCGAAACAATCGTAGCTCGGCAATCAAAAGATCTTGAGGATGCCAAACTTGAATTTTCTAAGAAAACGGACAAATTTGAAACATACTTTGAAAAACTTGAAAAGTCAAACGTTGTTCTTGAAAGAAAATTGGATCAAACTGTTCTAGATTCTAAAGCTGAAAAGGATAATCTTTTGAAACAAATTCAACTGCTTGAATCTAAGTTGGCATCCCAAGATAACTTGCTCAAAGAGAATGAGACTTTAAAGGCCCAAGTTCAGGAAAAGGTTTTTGCTATAGCTGCGTTGAAAAACGAGTTAAGGAAAACTAGAGGACCTAGTGTGGATACTAAGCTTGAAAAACCATCAATCTTGGGGAAACCGCCTACAAATCAGTTTGTCAGACAACCGATTGTCAGACAACCTACTGCATTTAGATCCGAACGACCACTATCCTCGAGACCGCGGTTTGCCTCCCAAGTTGATTTGGGTCATATTTCTAGAACAGTCACTCCACCAACTAGGCCTAATGTGACTAAATCTGCTTTAGCAAGACCAAATCATATGATTGCCTCTAGTTTCCCTAAAAATACCAAGACCACGTCTAGAACTAGTTCAAATGACGTTTGCCATAATTTTGGTCAAAGGGAAACTATTCAAAAGACACATGTAAGAGATAGCAATGTCCAACCTAGTCAGATGCCTTCTAGATTACCCAACACTGCTAACCGTAGCATGCCATCTTCTAGGAGCATCGATCAATCATCTAGGAATTATTCAGACATTAAATATGCTACTTGTAAAACATGTAGAAAATGTGTCTTTACGGCAAATCATGATGCTTGTGTCAAGAAATTACTTGATGAGGTGAACTCCCGTGCTAGAATTAAGTCCCAGTGGATAGCTAAAATCAAACCCTCTGGTAAAGTTTGGTGCCCCACTGGTAGAACTTTTACTCTTGTAGGAAACGAGTGCCCTTTAACTAGGATAGTCTCTGATTCTACGAAGACTACTAGGGAGGAAATTGCAAAGGATGATACATCACTTAAGCCTGAACTTAAGATTTTCTATAAAAGGAAACGTTTGCCAACTAAGACAAGTGAATCATCCCCTCAGGCCACCTCTGACACAAGTAAAGCCAACTGTGAACCCCCACGTGCTTCAAGAATAGATATCTCTCACCCATGCAAAAGTATACAAACTCCTAATGAGAATGCAGGTACCAAAGTTGATGTTCCAAAAGAACGAAGCGGTCCAATCGTTGTATACCGTTCAACTAAGGACACTCTTAGAGTTTGGTTGCTGAAGAAGCAGATATCAGAGAAACAAATGTCTCAGGGGATTCATGGTTAAGCTGCACAAGGACTTACAGTCACATAACAGACTGTAACTCGCTCTCGAAAGACAGGAAAGTTCATCCCGATGATGACTTATCCTTACAACGAGAAATTAATTTTTCTCGGACACGAGCTTATATTAAAACTATTCAAAGGTTTTAAGCTCGTGTATAGGACTTATAGTCACATCACAGACTATAACTCGATCTTCAAAAAAGGAAAGTTTATCGCCGATGATAAACTTATCCTAAAAACGAGAAATTCATTTTTCTCGGGCATGAGCTTATATTAAAACATTCCAAGTTTTTTAAGCTCATGCATTAAGGCTTATAGATAAATGACAGTCTGTAACCCGTTCTTCAAAGGCAGGAAAGTTTATCGCCGATGATAAACTTATCGTAACAACGAGAAATTAAGTTTTCTCGGGCATGAGCTAATAATAAAAAACATTCGAAGTTTTTAAGCTCATGCACAATGACTTACAGTTAAATGTCAGACTGTAACTCGAACTTCAAATAAAGGAAAGTTTATCATTAATGATAAACTTATCCTCATAACGAGAAATTCAATTTTCTCGGTCATGAGCTTGTCTTAAAACATTCGAAGTTTTAAGCTCAGAAAGGAAAGTGTCTCTTTTAAATAAGAGAACTTTTCCTCATAACGAGAAATTAACCTTTCTCGGTCATGAGCTTTTCGTTAAAACAGTCAAAGTTTTCAAGCTCATGAAAACGACTTCTAAGTAAATGTCAGCTTAGGACTCGGTCTTCAGATAAAAGGAAAGTTTATCGCCGATGATAAACTTATCCTTAATAACGGGAAGTTTACAACTTCTCGGACTTGAGCTCGTTTTATAAGATATTCAACATCTTAAGCTCAAGTAATTGGTTTTCAAAACTTTGAACACAATTTTTCGAGAATTTCTCAAAAGGTTTTTCTAAATCTTTCAAAATTGTGTGTTCAAAAATGTTTTGATAAAAAGAGCATGTCTTCTGGAATCGATAATATTTACGAACCTAGAAATGTCATTCAATAATGACACGAGGTTGTAAATAAAGTTCGAGCAGAAGTTCAAACTTTTAAAACATGCTCAAAATGGTTTGCTATTATTTCAGATAGCAACCCGCTTTTCATAATCAAGTCAAGCATTTCACCGGAAAGCTTTGACTCAACAACGGGAATTAATTTTCTCGGGGACGTGACGAGGTGACCAACATTCGTGAACAAGAACCATGTGCTTCTTTCATATGCTGTTCTCCATTATTCAGGTCCAACCTCGTAAATTGCTAATCTTGTGAATACATTATCATATATTGATCTTTGCACGTGTTAAATACCTTACACTTGTGTTTAAAAGGTATTTAATTTACCTTTCAAGTACACCCTCATTAATTTGAGGGGGAGCTTGTGTAATTCATGAAGATAATTGGATTTGCATTTTTCTTCCCAAATTTTCTTAAAATGCTATTAAATCAATTGATATTAAAAACATCGATTGGGTTAATATTTTTAATATGGGGGAGAAAATGTGATTTAATATGGGAAATGATTAATCACAAATGATTTGACTTAACGTGCTAGCTCATCCCGACATGTGCGAAATGTTTTCGGATATCGTGGCATATGTTAAGGGGGAGCAAAATGGATTTGCACTTCAAAATGGATTTCATGGTGACATACACTTACCCAAAACATCTCTATTCACGACGGTGAAGATTATGGTGACATAAGGATGGTAGGATAGGTTAAAGTCCAATGATTTCTCTAGAACCGGAGGAATCTTCCCAAGGACATTCCATAGCTAGAAATAGTAGTCCTTAGGAAAGATGGAGAAAGATTGTGAACGTAGCTGAATGCCGACCAAGTACTTAAGTTAGCACTGGAACAATCACAACAAGGTGCTAGTTATGACGTATTGGTAAGCATTGAAGGGGTTGAAGAATGAAAAAGAATTGTAAAGATAAAGGGTGTAAAGAAAGAAGCCCTCCTTACAACCTTAGGCAGAAACCGGGTCAATTCATATGCTATTGAGATCATTTTCAATGATTCTTGATATTGAAGAAAGACATCATGGACCCAGTGATGCAATGCACAACCCTTCCCAGCTAACTCAAATATCTCTCAAAAGGTATTTGTTTTAATCACACGGAGATCAACACATTATCTATTGATTTATTCACTCCGAATAAATTGGTATTGAAAAGGTGGCACTCCTCTCCAGCCTCCGATCACTAAAAATCCAAAATGCACGATCGAGTCTAGAGTCATTTGAGATCATCAAATATCTCATTAGGACACACTTTCATATTTACTTGCTTGTTCACACAATGTGAAAAGTAAGAAAGATCTTAAAAGTCCTACGCAAAATCTTCATGATCTTGCCTGAACATCTGAGTAATACGAAAGTATTTACAATGAAGATGGAAATCCTTCTTGAGCGAATATCAAAAAGCTCATGGTAGGTGACTTGTGCGATTCTTTATGAATCAAACTTGTGATAACTGGAAAGCAACAGTGGTTTAATTCTTAAATGAATTTAAACACGTTCCAGGCCTCTACGCAATATCTTAGTGATCTTGCCAGAACATTCAGAGTAATACTATTAAGTATTTACTGTGACGAATGGAAATCCTTCTAGTGTTAACATCAAACAGCACTTGGTAGGTAACTTGCAAGATTCTATACGAATCAAGCTAGTGACAACTGGAAAGCAACGATGGTGCGGTTCTTAATTGAACCTCACTTGTTCCAGGAACATGAATTGACGGCTTCAAATCATGCGGATAATATTATCCAAATGATTCACTCTTTACGTTCGCAGTCAGCTTTGGACGGTCGAGTAAAGAGAACGGGTTTACCCGCGAAATCTTGTCAAGGAGGTTCTTTATTGAAACTACCTGCCACAAGTACGATATTTAATATCGTCCAACGGTCTTCACCGACCGGAGGTAAAATGCTACCGAATTAGAATGAAATGTTCAAGGCCATTTCATCCGTGTATATTGTTTGTTGCTAACTGTCTTATGCAGCGTAACAAGAAGGTGGCATTGCGGTGTACAATCCAGAAGAAGTCGTCACCACATGCTTATACTACATACACTTAGTACTTCAACAAATTCAAGAAAGTCTGAAGGTCAAGTCTTCCGCTGTATCAAACTCTGAAGCTTTCAAGAATTTAAAGGTATAAGTATGTGGAACATGAAGTCACGAAGAGGCAAATTTCACAAGTGATGAATGCACAAGGTCAAGGCAAGGAAACATGCTCAAGACTAAAGTCAAAGATCACATCAAGCATATTCACAAGAACAAGATCGAAGACTCAAGCATAGTATGCTAGGTTTAAGATTTTGTAAAATGGTGTGACCTCCCTTAGGGGGAGATTGTTGGAAATGTGTTTTCCCAAAGAAAGTCTCGGTCACATCATTATTAGCATAGATCACGAGCTATAGAATATTTAGAACTTTGTAACTTGGAGCGACCTCCCTTAGGGGGAGATTGTTGGAAATACGTTTTTACGTATTTATGAAGGATCGGTCGCTCCAACGATATATTATTGTATTTGGCTCGTGATCCAGTTTGTACTAAATATAGTCCATATAGCCCACATGTAGGGTGGGCTATATATACCCCTCCTAGCATGTTAGGAGGGGTGGTTCATTGATTTACAACTTTTCATTTAATCTAATCACTTTCTCTCTCTACTTTTCTTCCCTCTCCTTTCTCTCTCTATACTTCATCTTCCTCCTTCCCCATTTCCACCATTAATCAATAGATCCAATCCATCATTTACCAAATCCTTAGAATGTGTAGACCTTCACTATTCCTTCTTCTGGTGCAGCTTTTGTTGATCCTTTGGATGGCAAGGTATTGATTCTACTTCTGCTGATCCTACTCCTGCTGCACATGTAAAGGTAAAGGTTGAACCCTCGACTGCTGCTCCCACTCCTCGCCGTTCCATCCGCAAGCAATTGGATAGACGTGCTAGACGTGGCAAGTATGTTCCCTATGAGAAGCATGCTCCCGAAGATCTTATTGATGCAGCTTCTGATAGTGACTTAGAGTTGCCATTGGGTAATGGATCTATTACAGGTTGGACGGTTAAGCCTTCCACGACTCTACCTGGTACTGTCTCCCATAGGATTACCATTAGTGATGGTTATGTGCGGTATGCTTCGGGTTTGCAAGGTATTTTGTCCTGGGCGGATCGAAAGGATCTTATGGCATTGTATGGGTTTGTGGATGCTGGTATGCATGTTCATCCTAGTGAAGTGCCCTCCTGGCCTGGTCTGAGAATATGGGCTGATTTGAAAATGATGCTTGATTCCCCTCCACATGCTCCCCTTTCTGGTGTCTGGAAGGACCAGCGAACATGGGTTATCACGAGATGGAAGTTATATGTTGGCTGTGGTGTGCATGTCTTGGATTTGGAGTCTGGGGCTATGGTGTTCATGCTTGCAGATTTGGATTATCCGTTGACGATTGCTTCGATGGAGGCCATGCTTGCTTGTCACTTGCAGATTTCTAATGCCCTTTCCGGGAATGAGTCTTCTATGGCAACTACACTGATGGAAGGGATCCAAGCTCGATTGCAAGCTGATAAGGTGGCTGCTTCTGGTCTGTGATATGGTTGGATTGTAAGATTTTATGTTTTGTGTTTTTTTTGATCATCTGTTAATACTGCAATTATTTTCACCAATATGTATAGTGATTGGTGACTTTCATTCATTATAGTTAAAAAAAAATACTTTTTATATAATATCTGCTTATACTTTAAAAAAATCATGGATTTTACACTTGTGAATAAAATACCATTTGCTGATTCAAACTTTGGGTTCCTGTTGCTGATTCACACTTGTGATGGTTGCTTGTTTCATCTGGTGTTGGACTTGGTCCTCACAACAAATGGTCCTCAACTCACCATGTCTCACCGACAAGAAAGAGTTGATTCACCTTGAGGGTACGACTCCTAGTGTGATTCTCAAATCCGTTGATGGTTGCCAGGTTACCAAAAACTAGATGGTTTTCACTTGCCATGGTCCTAGACTGAAAAGTGGCTAATCCAAGGGGGTACGGCTCTTGGTAAAGATTTTATCAAATCCGTTGATAGCTGTAATAGCTTGCTTAAAGCTATAGGGTTTTCAACTCACCGATGCTTCATTGCTAAGAGTTGGCGAGTTCAGAAGGGTACGGCTTCTGGTAAAGACATATCAAATCTGTTGACGGCTGTGATGGTTTGCCTAAAATCATCAGGGTACCCCCACTCACCATTGATTCACGTTCTAAGAGTTGGGCTGGGTTCTGGTCTCCCAAGGTGATGCTTATTCCACCAGAAAGACTGGCTATCCCAAGAGCGAGCAGCTACTTGGTAAAGGCTCATCAAATCTGCTCATGTTGCTGTAAAGATTCAAGACGATGCTGATTTGTTTCAAACTTTGGAGAAGCTTTTAGTGTTCCATGTTGCGGCGGTTCTTATGTTTCTTATCTTGCTGATGCTGCTGTTTCTTTTGCTGTTTAAATCCTCAAGCTTTATTGAACGTTTTACCAGGAAACTTGAACTCAACAGGTCAAATTCAAGTTTAGGGGAGGATTGTTAGGACCATTGGAATAGTTAATTGTAATAGTTAGACTAGGAGGTATGTAGTTCCTCCTGGTCATAGTAGTAGTAAGAGCAAGTCGTGCTCCTGGTCCTAGTTAAAGTCAAACTTTATTATTTATTTATTATTCTGTTAGGATATGCATGAGATATGTTAGGAAAGGATATGCATATCAGTTTTACACGTTTTATTTAGTGATGTATTAGGGTTTCGTTGTAGTATAAAAGGAACCTTAGGCAGAAGGGTTACACACACCTTCATCAAACGTAATTCTAGTTGTCATTAATATTAGAAATCCTTAGAAAAGGATCAAGTCATTATAGTTATTCTGTTCTTCTTTATAGTATTTGTATTCTGCACTTACATTGTGTATAAAGTCTCTTTATGAATAGACTTGTGATTACAAAAGTCATTCACCGTTCCTGACAGGCTGCAAGATCCACATCTAGTGGACCCAACAGTCTTTTCCTATCTAGATGGATCTTAATTCCCAGAATGTATGCACCTTCTCCTAAATCCTTCATAGAAAAACATTTACCAAGATAACCCTTAACAACTTTAAGTCTTGGAATGTTACTTCCCATGATTAATATGTCATAAACATATAGGACTAAAAATACTATATCACTCCCACTAGCTTTGCGATATATACATGGCTCATCACGATTTTAAATAAATCAGAACTTTTTGATTTCTTCATCAAATCGTTTATTCCATTGACGTGATGTTGGCTTCAAACCATAAATAGATCTTTGAAGTTTACACACGTGTTTTGGATTCATAGGATCAACATACCCTTCCGGTTGTTGCATATAGATGTCTTCATCTAAGCGATCGTTCAAGAAGGCAGTTTTAACATCCATTTGCCATATCTCATACTCATAATATGTTGCTATAGCTATTAGAATCCTAATAGCTCTTAAGTCTGCTACAGAAGAACATGTCTCCTCGTAGTCTACGCTAAAAGTTTTAGTAAAACCTTTAGCTACTAAACGAGCTTTATAGGAATGTATTTTTCCGTCCATGTCGGTTTTCTTCTTGTATATCCACTTATGTCTCACTACTTTAGCATTTGGTGGTGGATCTACAAGAATCCAAACATCATTAACTTTCATGGATTTCATTTCCTCATCCATAGCAACCATCCATTTATCTTTCTTAGGATCAAGCATGGCGGATTTATAATTAGAATGTTCTCCAAGATCCCCCACTTCATCATCATCCTCTATATTAAGACATAGATTGCTATTTGCGTTTTTAATCCTTTCGGATCTACGCAGATGAATTAATTACGGTGGAACCGCCAGACTTTCTGGTTCTACAGGAATTATTTCTCTAGTGTTTTCAGAAGGTAATGTATCTATATGACTCTCTTCAAGATAATAATTTCTCCCACTGAATTCTTGATTTACATGATCACATTCAAGGAAGTCTCCATACCTAGCAACAATTACTTTGTTCTCAGGTGGATAATAGAAGTAGTAACCCATAGTTTCCTTAGGGTATCCTACAAAAATACATTTCACATATCATTGTTGGAGTTTGTCACCCAAGTCACGTTTCACATACGGCTCATAACCCCAGACCTTAAATAAGACAAATATGACTTTTTACCATGCCATAGTTCATATGGTGTCTTATTCACCTTCTTCGTAGGAACCATATTTAAAATGCGAACAACAGATTCTAAAGCATAATCCCAAAAGGATAATGGTAAAGTTGTAAGATTAAACATAGATCGCATCATATTCAATAGTTATGATTTCTCCTTTCGGATACACCATTTTTTGTGGAGTATAGAGGGAAGTAAGATGCTGAACAATTCCATTCTCACTTAGATAATCTTTAAATCTTGACTTAATATTCACCACCTCTATCAGAACGAAGAGCTTTAATCTTCTTTCCTAGTTGCAATTAACACTTTGAATGTTTCAGATACCTCATGTTTATGCTTAAGTAA
The DNA here is from genome assembly GCA_025667525.1 of Glebionis coronaria. Lineage (NCBI taxonomy): Eukaryota > Viridiplantae > Streptophyta > Magnoliopsida > Asterales > Asteraceae > Glebionis > Glebionis coronaria. The sequence continues at coordinate 214,253,301 of CM046877.1, read as the reverse complement.
ATAAACATAACCATAACGGCTATAACCATCCGTAAGGTTAAGAAGTAGCTAGCACCTTTCCTTGACACGTGTCTAAGTGGTCCACACACATTAGTGTGTATTAAAGCAAGTAGATCAGTAGCCCTTTCAATATTGTTATTAAAAGGTTTCTTGGTCATCTTTCCAGAGATTCAAGACTCACATTTATCAAATGATTCATCATTGATATTTTCTAAAAGACCTCCACGTTGAAGCTTTTGTATATGAGTCTTCCCAATATGGTCAAGTCTGCAATACCAAAGATAAGAAGAATTATTGTCAAACTTTCTCTTCTTATTCATGCTTAAAACAAAATTATTATTATACATGGATTCATTTTCATGCATGTCTATTTCAAACACACCATTAAAAAAAATTGAATTAAAATAGAAAATACCATCTTTCCAAACAGAAATTCCATTATTATCAATAGTGTGAACGAATCCAATATTCAAAAAAAAAGAAAAGGAAATAATACCCTTAACAATTGTAGGTGCATAATGAAAATCATTTAAAATCAGTACTAAACCCGAAGGTAAAACTAAACTAAATGTTCCTATAGCTTCAACCTTTGCTTGTGCGCCATTGCCCACTTGCAGAAATTGTTCCCTATAGGATAGCTTCTTTTCCAGATTAAACCCCTATAGCGTATTACAAATGTTAATACCGCATCCCGTATCATATCCTCAAGAATTTAATTTGTATGTCAAATTAAATAATTCAATCATAAATAAAGTACCTGAAGCTGTAGCGCTCTGCTCAGACTTCTTCTTTATTTCTCGCAACTCTTCGAGGTAAAGAGGGCAATCCTCTTCCAGTGACCACTTGCCTAGAAATGGTGACAAGTCTCATCCTTCTGAGATTGATTCTTCTTGACAAAGTTCTGCTTAGGTTTCGAATAAGTCACAACTTGCTTGCCCTTATCACCCTTGCCTTTGCCTTTCTTCTTGTTCGCTTGTGGTTTTGGCTTACTCACTCTACCCTTTTGTATTGTTAGTACAGGAGGAGTAGATTTAGATGCCTTGTCCTTTAATCCTTTTTCGTAGTCAATGAGCATTGCATGCAAATCATTAACTGTCTTCCCCGTGCAATGCATATTATAGTTTCTAACAAAATCATTGAAGTCCTTGTTAAGGGACCTATTGATCAAGTTGATAGCCATATTATGATCATAGGGTTGTCCTAGTGCAATGAGTTGTTCCATATAACCCCTCATCTCCATGTAATGTGCACTAACAGACTTTCCAGGAGTTTGCTTGCAGCTATGCAAAGCATCTACTAAGTCGTAGATGTCCACAGCTTGCAGCTTCTCGAACATAGCCTTGAGGTCATCCAGCATACGCTTAGGCAAAAATAACTCATACTTCTTTTGAAGCGGAGGGGCCATTTTCCCTAACATTAAGCAAGCCACCTCTGAGTGCTTCTTAACATTAGCAATGTGTTCAAGCCTTTGGGCTTTAGAAGCTCCTTCAGCAAGATCCTCCGGATAAGGAGTGGTCAAGATATCAATAGTACCCGCTACTCTCAAGACAATTCTTAGTGAGCGGTACCAATCATTGAAGTTTGGGCCAGTAAGTTCAAGACAATCAAAAAACATTTTGAACGCATAACTTATAGTGTTATTGTCGGGATGAGCCATTTCTACATAAATAAGTTCAAATATTAGTATTTTCGATAATAAAATACTTTCAAGAAAATAAAATTACCCCGATATATAAACCATAGTATTTTTCTTGAATCCTAGAACATATATTGACATAGATTCATTACATCAGTTGATCTGCTAGTAATGAATGTACTCAACATAGTGACTTGTCGAACAATTCAATTGACAAACAATTTTCAATTTCTAGATATTTAAGGGGTTTACATTGCCAAAAAAACCGTTTTGCATTGTAAACATGTTTCATCCCTTCTGAATGCCTTAAGTTTCCAGATCTCACTAAGTAACTTAATTAAGTCATCTAATCTGAATAATGTAAAACCATCATATGAATTCTCATTCTATGAAAGTTTTCTCTCCATTACAACATCGTCCAAAAATCTCATATGATGAGGTAGTAATTTCAAGTGGTCGTCAAATAGATAGCATTCGACTTAAATTCTAAAAGTATAAATTTGATGTCAAAATCAGTGTATGGAGAAACATGCGTACAACTCCATAGCATAAGTTTAATAAAAAATTTATAAACTTTTTCACGAGACTAAATTTCTACATAAATTATGTTGAGGTATTGGTTTAACCAATCAAAGAATTTTACCCACAACTATTCACAATGTACTTACGGCTAAAGTACAAAGCAATAACCTTATTCATTGTGATTTCGGATGTGAATTTAAGGTAATCAACCTTAAGGTATAATGCAAATAATAATCGTAGGTAATATCAATTTGACGCACAGGCAAGCCGAGAATTTGGTCAGCGACTAATGGCTTAACACCCCCTTCCTTAACAGGGTACATGACCAGCGGTGCGTTATACCCACTTTATAGTTTGTCAAAAAGATTAGCCGTTATATTATTATTGCAATTCACCAATCAACGTAATTCTATGTAATTTAGATCTCAAACAAATATTAATTTTAATATGGTTTAGTCCATATTGGTTTTTCTTAAAAGAAACCTTGTTTACAACAATTCATACAATTTTTAACATAAACAAGTAAAAAAACTAAATCATAAACACATAATAACAATTTATATGTGTGATAAATAAATCAAATAGCCACATGCATACGATTTATTCAATAACCTTTAAATCTAGGTTTTTATATTCATATAAAAGTCTTCCCTAATTCAAGATTTATTGAATCAAATAAAGCAAGTAGCACATAAAATCATATAAACATACAATTTTACGATCCATAAAAACATGCACGTTCATCATGGATCCACCCAAAACTCTTAACAATTAAATCTCTTCGGATCATAACCTTTAATTTACATGACATAACAATTAGTCATGCAATTTAATCTAAAATTATACAACATGTAAGTTAGGGTTTCAAAAACAATTCCTTTTTATCCATAAAATTCAGCCAAAACCCTAATTTTTAAGAAAACCTAAAAAAAACATGTAGTTTTAACTCGAAGCAATTATTAGTTAAAAAACTTTAGATTTTCGATAATTATAACATGTTAAAACGGCTCTCGGTGCCACTAAAGGTTTATATAATTCATAACAATTACACAAAACCCTAAACGAGATCAAAGCACACATATAGCGGAAGCGATTTAACAAGATCATAATAACACAATTATAATTAATCGAATTAGGGTTACGTACCTTTTAGCTAAAGCAATTCCACAAGATAAAGAACGAATCACCAATTAGGGTTTATAACGAACACCACCAAGATATAGTCTAAAGTAAGACTATATTACGTTCTTCTACACACGTAATAAAACGAGCTAACCGTAATTCTAGCACGTATAAACCGAGCTTCTACGCTAGTGGAAAATCTATCCAACAACCCTAGAGAGGGGCTAGGACTAGATTATAAGCAAAACCGAAAGAACAAGAAAACCAACTGAAACCCTTTGTGGGTTTTTTGTTGCGATCGACAAAAGAGAGGAGAAGGGAAGGAGTGAAGAATTCTGAGGGTGATAGGTTGTTTATATAGGCCTATTAATTCTTGTAGCCCAAGTAAAAACAAATAAAAGGAAAGTTTTTCCTTTTCCCCCTTGTCCCATAACCGACGGTCGAACCCCCCCTTGTGGGGTGTTCCAGAACCTTCTTTTCCTCTTCCTTTTTATTCCACAACGCTCGTTAATACTTAACTCTTAATTATTTAATGGTCGTTAAAGTTATAGCTCAGTTTAATTTAATAAATATAATAAATATATTTATTAAATAATTTAAATCTTTACGTATTGAGTGCAATCCCGTAATATCGAGTTCGATCCTATCACACGACTATTAAATATAAGTCCATAAACTTTCACTAGTTGCACAAACTGTACAAGGTGTAGCCACACAAACTACATCTTCTCCCCATTTCTATCTGCTGTAAAGCTCCCTATTCTCAAAAGTGATAACTATGAGACTTGGGCTATGCAGATGAAACACTACATGAACCACACAGATCATACTTTGTGGCAAGTCATCAAATATGGGAATACTAAAAAGCTACATTGGCTGCCTGATGGTACATGTTATGCTTTGCCTGTTGTCATTGCTAAATAGGTACAAGCAGATATCGGAGAAAGAAAGGCCAGAACTGCCTTAGCTATGGCACTCTTAGAAGACTTACTACCTAGCTTTCATCATTACAAAGATGCAAAAGCTATGTAGGAGGGTATCAAACTTAGATTTGGAGGCAATGACAAATCTAAGAAGATGAAGAAGTTAGTTCTGAAACAAGAATTTGATAACTTCTTTATCTCTAGTGCAGAAGGAATCCATAGTGGATATGGTAGTGGAAGGTTCAGTAAATTGCTTGTTCAATTAGCAGTTCATGGACTAGTAATTCCTCATGAAGAAGCTAATTTAAAGTTCTTGAGAGGAGTTCCACAAGAGTGGAAGGTGATGGTTGTGCACTTCATCATAAGAGATGACTTAGATGTTACTCCCTTTGATCATCTCTATGACAATCTCAGAGTGTATGACATGGATGTTAAAGGAATTGAGCCACCAAAATCATCTGTACCAAAGTCTAACTTATCTTTTATGTCAGAAGGAAGCAGCGGTACATACTCTCAAAGTACTGCTGGTGGATCAAGTAGCGGTACTTACTTCCAAAGCACTGTTGGTGGATCAATCAGCAGTACTCAACCTCAAAGTACTGAAAGCAGTCCATCAATGACTCAAAACTCACAAGGAAGATCCTCACCATTATTCAATGAGAATGATGCCTTTTCGTTCTTTGTTGGACAAGATAACAGACCAAGATTGACCCTTAATGATCTATTCCAAATGGATGATGCTGATATTGAAGAGATAGATCTCAAATGGCAAGCTACAATGGTCTCAGTTAGATCCAACAGACTCTATAAAAGGACTGGAAAAAAGATGAATGTTGATCCTAATGAACCATTAGGATATGACAAATCAAAGGTTGAATGCTACAACTGTGGAAATCTTAGATACTTTTCCAGGGAGTGCAAGAGAGAAAAAGCTGAAGGTAACAGGATCAGTCCAAGAGTCACTAAAAGTCTTCCAAAGGGAGATAGCAAAAATCTATGGAGTCCAAAAATAACTAAAGCTTTGGTGACAGTGGATGGAGTGGTTGACTGGACTAACACACATGAAGAAGAAGAAGAAGAGCATGGTTAAATGGCTCTTTCTCATAAAGACACTAAGGTGCGTCCCTGTTCTAAAGATTGTGTTTTTAAGTTTAATAGTATTAAAGTAGAACTTGAGGAACAATATCAAAAGGTAAACACATGTACTGTAGAAGTAAATGATTTTAAACAAGGTGTAGCTAAGTTAGAAGATAATATAGTTTTGTATCAAAAGGGTCAGCAAAATTATGAAGAGAAAATTAGGATTTTGACTCTTCAAATGAGAGAAAAAGATGTGTCTATTAAAGCCTTTGAAAAACAACTTATGAAAGTTACAGCAGAAAATGAAGTTTTAAAAGCCAGCCTGTTTAATGAAAGAGAGGTAATTAATCAATGGCAAAAATCTTCAAAAGTCTGGGTAAGATAATTAATTCATAAATAGGGTATTATGATAAAACAGGCCTAGGTTATTTAGAGGACCAACCTGGGATAACTCTGACTAACAAGGACTTATCCAAGGGGATTTTTGATAGTTCTTGTGATTCAAAATATACTCTTGAAAATAATAGGTATGCTGAAGGAATGAAAGCAGTTACTACACCTTTATCAGGAATCTACATGTCCCCCTAATAATGATAAGTGTATAGAGTTAGATGAGTCAAAATCTGTTTATGGTAAAAAGACTGATGATTTAGAATCAAACTCTAGTACTTTGACCCAGGATGAACCAGTTGTGACCAAAAAGGTTGTCTATACACCTTTAATGAGCATATTTGTGCCTGAAGGACATGTGCCTACAACTAGTTTTACTCCCAAGCAGGTTAAATCTTCTAGTAAGGCAATGGATGGCAATGCAAAGCATCATGGTAGTATCAAAAGGGGTAGGCAAGGTTTAAAAAACACTAAGTCAGAACAACCTTTTGAATCTTCTTTGAAAAGAAGAGGATGTTATGTGTGTGGTAGTTTAAGTCATTTTATCAAAGATTGTACTGTGCATGAAGATAAAATTGATACAAAAAGGTCACAATAAAAGGCATGAGAAGACTGTACAGGGAAAAAGGCAATTGGGACCAAGAGATGACAAACCTAAGTGGGGTCATGCTTAGAGGGTAAATCAGCATAACAAGTCCAATAAGATCTGTCACCCTTAAACTAACAAGGTCTTTGTACCTAGAGCAGTACTTATGAAACAAGGTCTAGTACCTTTAAAGTTAAGTTCTTCAAGTACCGGCAGATCAAAATCTGCAAGTACTGCTAGAACTAATACAAGTATCGCTGGACTTCCAAATAGAAAATCAAAGTCTAACAAATCTTCTAAGAGTTTATTTGAGATTGTTAAGTCACCCAAAAGTAAGCCTTATGAAAAACCACTGCAAATTTGGGTTCATAAAGGATAAAAGTCACTTGTTCCACTAAGTACTACCAAAACAGTACTTAAGCCTAGAAAGTCTAAAAACGCATAATCACCTTATGTTTTTTATTACATACCTGGAACAATGAAATATAAGAGTGTTTGTAGTCTTACTGGTAAAAATACTTATAAAACACTTAATTATGTAGGTCCCACAAGATCTGAGCCAAATGTGGCTTGGGTCCATGTTGAACACTAATGTGTTTTGTGTATGTGCAGGAGCATCTGATTAACGAATTGAAAGACAAAGGCCTAGTGGATAGTGGATGCTTAAGGCACATGACAGGGAACAAAGATTTCCTTTCTGAATTTGAAGAATTCAGAGGTGGACCAGTAGCCTTTAGTGGAAGTAAAGGCAGGATTACTGACAAATGAAAAATCAACACAGGAAGATTAGAGTTTGAAGATGTGTTCTTTGTTAAAGAATTGAATGAGTTCAATCTCTTCTCTGTATCAAAAATGTGTGATAAGAAGAACAAGGTACTTTTCACAGATACAAACTGCTTGGTACTCTACAAAACTTTGAGATGCCAAAGGAATCTCAAGTACTGCTAAAGTACCCAGGCAATAAAATATGTATACCTTTAATCTTCATACTATTACTCCAACATGTGGTATTACATGCTTGTTAGCTAAAGCTTCTAATGATGAGTTTAATTTATGGCATAGGAGGTTGGGTCATGTGAACTTTAAGAACCTAAACAAACTTGTTAAGGGAAATTTGGTTAGAGGGTTACCTACCAAATCTTTTAAAAATGATCTCACATGCACTCCTTGTCAAAAAGGAAAACAACATAAAACCTCTTGTAAAACCAAGACTGTCAATTCTGTGACTAAGCCTTTGCAACTCTTACATATGGATCTGTTTGGTTCAGTTTCTGTTAGGATATTAGTCATAAGACCTTTTGCCTAGTTATAACTGATGATTATAGTAGATTCAGTTGGGTTTTCTTTTTAAAACTTAAAAGTAAAACCAATGAATTGCGTAAAGACTTTGTCACCTTAGTTGAGAAACAGTTCACTAAACTAGCCTTAGTCATTAGGACAGATAATGGGACAGAATTTAAGAATGTTGAATTTGATGAATTTTGTAAATCTAAAGGGATCAAGAGAAAATTTAGCAATCCTAGGACTCCACAACAAAATGGAGTAGCTGAAAGGAAAAATAGGACATTAATTGAGGTTGCTAGAACTATGCTGGCTGATTCTCTTTTTCCAAACAATTTTTGGGCAGAAGCAACCAATACTGCATGATATGTGCTAAATAGAGTTTTAGTGACCAGGCCTCAGAATAAAACACCTTATGAACTTTTTACTGGTGTCAAGCCAACAATAAGTGATTTAAAACCTTTTGGGTGTCATGTTTCTATTTTAAATACTCTTGATCAGTTGGGTAAGTTTGATGGAAAGTCTAATCCAGGATATCTAGTAGGATATTGTTTGCAAAGCAGGGCATATAGAGTCTTTAATTTGACATCAGGTAAAGTTGAGGAAAATGTTCATGTCAATTTCTTAGAGAATAAACCCAATGTCCTAGGAATAGGTTACGCTTGGATGTTTGATTTAGATTATCTAACTAACTCCATGAATTACTATTCTGTGCAACCAAACTGTCAAACTAACAATGTAGGTAAAGAGACTAGTACAATTAGCTCAGGTACTCATAAGAAAAGTCCTTCTTCATCAGACTCTCAAGATGATGATGATGTTCATATCTATGTACCACATTTGCCTACTGTCTCACAAACAGTTGTTAGCCCACAACAGAAGCAACCATTGATACCAAATGATGATTAAGCTTCACATGAATAAATTCAAAGACTTATGGATCAAGAAAAGAATGCTAGAGCAAGTTCTAAGCATTCAAGAGAAGAACCCCTGGAATCACATAGCTCAGCAGTACATTTGCAACCTAGCTGTACTTTATCTGCAAGTACTGATAAGACAAATTCTGCAAAATTTGTTGATTCACTAGAAGACATTTTTCAAGAAATGGATAATGAAGATGCTTTTACTAGTCCCACAGAAGGAATCTTCTCAAATGCTTCCTATGATGAGCAGGGTGCAGTGACTGATTTCAATAACTTGGAAACTGAAATACCAGTCAGTCCTATTCCCACTCATACAACCAACAATAACCATCCTATAACTTAAATTATTGGAGACCCAAAGTCTGCTGTGCAAACCAGAAGACAAATTCAAGCTAGTGTTGAAACTCATGCATTTGTGAGTTATGTCAAACAACAACAGAGAACAAATCATAAAGATACTCAGCATTGTTTGTTTGCCTGTTTTTTTTATCACAAGTAGAGCCTAAGAATATCTGATATGAGTGATTTTACTCATATCAATAGTATCTTAAAACAATGAATAAGTGCACAAAATGTATCAATATTGCCTTGTGTTTGCTTGTTTCTTGTTTTAATGTGTGTAGGTACCAAGATCACGAAAGCCGGCGAAACCGACACGAAGTTTGAAGAAAAGATCAACGAAGCCAAAAACGAGCTCGATTTAAGCGGATTTGAATTTATTGAAGATTATTTACCAAGTGGATCCCACATGAGCTAATTGGGCCTGAAAAGCCCAATACCATAGTAACCATGGGGTGGATGGTAGATCATGTTTCAACAATCGGCCCAATAGGCCCAAATACCACAATAAAACAAGACGGATCAAAAACCCATATTCAAGTCCAAGTTTTATTAATTTGGAAAGTAAAATAAGATGGATGAACTTAGCAAAGCCCAACACAAGCCCTTTAGGGTTTGAAAAACAAACGATTGGTTAAGTTTTATTTAACTCACATTTATTCCAAATCCAGTCAACTCACAAAACGTGTTTCCGTTCCACATATATTCACTCACTCACGCTTTAAATAATACCCACACACACGTTTTTCCACTTCCTCTCACATAATAAAATAATCCATCGATACATCCTATGTATCCCTTTCTTCCCCAAAAAGAAAACCAGTAACATTATCACTATTCACAAAATCCTAAACCAATTAATCACTAAATTAATAAAGGGCTTTTTACTCCCACGTGTTATTCAAGCATGGGGGAATTAAATCCCCCAAGTTTAAGGAAGAGAAGAGTGGAGAGCAGGGATATGTGGCAAAAATCTACTGGATGAAACACCTCACCCTCCTCAATCAGCCTATCATAAGGGGACACATCAGTATCCAAGAAGCACAACTAGCACAAACGGATGCCACGTTGGCAATCCGTGTGCTAGTTGTGTCTTATCAACCGTAGGATCAAAGCCAACATGAGAGAGAAGATCAATATACTGATCTAAAGGCCAATATTGAAGAAGGAATATGCCCTCGAAGATCCGAATATACTCTCCTCAACAGCCTTTGGGATGGCTATAAAAACCCTTTATTTTCTTGTAATTCATCATCCTTTTCTTTACTTAAAGTTATAATGTTAAATTAGCTATAGGGTTATTGTATTTTCATTTCCAGAGTATTGTAATATTTTAATTGATTTAATAAAAGTTTAATTTGGCATAAATTTCTCTGTCTATTTTATTTACTGATTAAATTTTTTTATAAAATCCTTACTGTTTAATTTTGATATTATAATAAAAACGTTATTTAATTAAGCTGAAAAGAAATATAGCTTGGTTAAATAATGAAAGTAAGTTTTGGATTAAAATATTTATCCCCACTGGATAAATAGAAATACTATTCGAGATTAATAACGGTGGTGTTTGAACGGCGAATGGTGGTTCGTTTGGTGTCGAAATAAGGTCATAAGGAGGCTCAGCGCCGTCCTTCTTCTCAAAGGAAATCTACAATAGGTTCGATTCAATTTAATTTTTGTTTTATAACAGTAAAGTGAAAACTGATTTAATATGTTATAAGCAATCAAACAGATATAGTCTGCATGTTTAGCAAAATACTGAAACTCGAATATCAGTAACCCAACTTTCCCAATCAATGCAGATATCAACCACAAAATCAGCAAACTCTAGTTACGTACGGTCAGCAAACATTTCATACCAGATTATCAGACAAAAGTAAAGCAGCTAAAGAAGTGCCTAAAAGACTTAAAACAAATCCTATCAGCAGACTTTCAAATGAGTTCACAAATATAATAAGCAGACTAAACTCTCCGTAGCAGTAAAAGGATGGTAACTCAAAACATATTGAACTGATATTCCACAAACCAAAACAATCTCAACCAAACAATATCAGATTGACAGAACGTAAATCCATCTAGGTTTAACTACTATGAAACAACAAAAATCATTTAGCCATAAAATCTAGATGAGCCTACAAATTAATCCATAGCAGCTTAATCATTAACATGTAACGAACAAGATTCATTCATTATACCAAACAGATTTATAAAACTTAACATTAAAAAGAAAAGAAATAAGAACCTATTGTAGATTTCCTTTGATAAGAAGGATGGCGCTGAGCCTCATTATGACCTTATTTCGACACCAAACGAACCACCATTCACCGTTCAAACACCACCGTTATTAATCTCGAATAGTATTTCTATTTATCCAGTGGGGATAAATATTTTAATCCAAAACTTACTTTCATTATTTAACCAAGCTATATTTCTTTTTAGCTTAATTAAATAACGTTTTTATTATAATATCAAAATTAAACAGTAAGGATTTTATAGAAAGATTTAATCAGTAAATAAAATAGACAGAGAAATTTATGCCACATTAAAATTTTATTAAATCAATTAAAATATTACAATACTCTGGAAATTAAAATACAATAACCCTACAGCTAATTTAACATTATAACTTTAAGTAAAGAAAAGGATGATGATATATAAGAAAATAAAAGGTTTTTATAGCCATCCCAAAGGCTGTTGAGGAGAGTATATTCGGATCTTTGAGGGCATATTCCTTCTTCAATATTGGCCTTTAGATCAGTATATTGATCTTCTCTCTCATGTTGGCTTTGATCCTACGATTGATAAGACACAACTAGCACACAGATTGCCAACGTGGCATCCGTTTGTGCTAGTTGTGCTTCTTGGATACTGATGTGTCCCCTTATGATAGGCTGATTGAGGAGGGTGAGGTGTTTCATCCAGTAGATTTTTTCCACGTATCCCTGCTCTCCACTCTTCTCTTCCTTAAACTTGGGGGATTTAATTCCCCCATGCTTGAATAACACGTGGGAGTAAAAAGCCCTTTATTAATTTTTTGATTAATTGGTTTAGGGTTTTGTGAATAGTGATAATGTCAGTGGTTTTCTTTTTGGGGAAGAAAGGGATACATAGGATGTATCGATGGATTATTTTATTATGTGAGAGGAAGTGGAAAAACGTGTGTGTGGGTATTATTTAAAGCCTGCGTGAGTGAATATGTGTGGAACGGAAACACGTTTTGTGAGTTGACTGGATTTGGAATAAATGTGAGTTAAATAAAACTTAACCAATCGTTTGTTTTTCAAACCCTAAAGGGATTGTGTTGGGCTTTGCTCACTTCATCCATCTTATTTTACTTTCCAAATTAATAAAACTTGGACTTGAATATGGGCTTTTGATCCGTCTTGTTTTATTGTGGTATTTGGGCCTATTGGGCCGATTGTTGAAACATGATCTACCATCCACCCCATGGTTACTATGGTATTGGGATTTTCAGGCCCAATTAGCTCATGTGGGATCCACTTGGTAAATAATCTTCAATAAATTCAAATCCGCTTAAATCGAGCTCGTTTTTGGCTTCGTTGATCTTTTCTTTAAACTTCGTGTCGGTTTCGCCGGCTTTCGTGATCTTGGTACCTACACACATTAAAACAAGAAACAAGCAAATACAAGGCAATATTGATACATTTTGTGCACTTATTCATTGTTTTAAGATACTATTGATATGAGTAAATACAAGGCAATATTGATACATTTTGTGCACTTATTCATTGTTTTAAGATACTATTTATATGAGTAAAATCACTCATATCAATATCTCTCAAGCTCTTGATGAAGAAAGTTGGGTAGATTCCATACAAGAAGAGCTAACGCAATTTGAACTACAAAAGGTTTGTATTCTTATGGATCTCCTTTCTGGAAAGAGAGTAATTGGTACTAGGTGGGTCTTTAGGAACAAAAAGGATGAAAGAGGTGTTGTGAGAAACAAGGCTAGGCTTGTTGCTCAAGGCTATAGACACGAAGAATGGATAGACTATGATGAGGTTTTTGCATCAGTGGCAAGAATAGAAGCCATTAGGTTATTTTTGGCCTTTGCATCATATATGTGATTTATAGTCTATCAAATGGATGTGAAAAGTGCTTTTCTTTATGGCACTATCTCAGAGGAGGTATATGTCACACAACCTCAAGGTTTTGTAGATCCTATGTTCCCCAACAGAGTCTACAAAGTTATTAAATCTCTTTATGGTCTTCATCAAGCTCCTAGAGCTTGGTATGCAACTCTGTCTAATTTTCTCTTGGAACATGGATATAGGAGAGAGACTATTGATAAGACTCTTTTCCTCAAAAAGAATGCTAAGGATATTATCTTAGTTCGGGTATATATTGATGACATCACTTTTGGTTCAACTAAAAAGTCATGGTGTGAAGAGTTTGAATCTTTAATGAAAGGAAGATTTTAGATGAGTTCTATGGGAGAACTTACTTTCTATTTAGGACTTCAAGTCAAACAAAGAAAAGATGGGATATTTATCAGCCAACATAAGTATGTTGCTGAAATCTTAAAGAAATTTTCAAGTATGGATAAAAGAAGTGCAAATACACCTTTTAAAGCCAAGAGGTCTCTGTCAAAAGATGAACATGGTGAAAATGTTGATCTTCATATGTATATATCAATGATTGGTTCATTGATGTATCTTACTGCTTCAAGGCCAGATATTATGTTTGTTGTGTGTGCTTGTTCAAGGTTTTAAGTCAATCCAAAGGTTTCACATCTACATGCTGTGAAAAGGATTTTCAAGTATCTTAAAGGTCAACCTAACTTAGGTTTATGGTATCCTAGAGATTCTACATTTGACTTAGAAGCTTATTCAGATAGTGATTATGCTGGAGCTAATCATGATAGGATATCCACAACAGGAGGTTGTCAATTCCTAGGCAGAAGACTCATATCATGGTAGTGTAAGAAGCAAACTATTGTTGCTACTTCTACAACTGAAGTTGAATATGTAGTTGCTGCTCATTGCTGTGGACAAGTACTTTGGATTCAAAATCAGTTGTTAGATTATGGTTTTAACTTCATGAATACCAAAATCTACATTGATAATGAAAGTACTATATGCATCGTCAAAAATCCAGTCTTTCACTCCAAAACCAAGCATATTGAAATAAGACATCACTTTATTAGAGATGCTTATGACAAAAAGCTTATTCAGGTTTTAAAGATCCATACATATAAGAATGTAGCCTATTTATTAACCAAGGCGTTTGAAACTAAGATATTTGAGTTCTTGGTAACACATATTGGTATGCTCAACCAATAGCTGCTGCATATGTTAAGGGGAGGTAACAACTGTATAATTCCTATGCTAATTTTTATTGTATAGTGTTTGTTTTTGTTTTTAATGTGATTACAGGTTATTAGATTAAGACAAAATAGGTTACAGTGATAGTGGAATGCATGTACCGGTCTTATATTTGAGGTATCGTTTTGGAACCAGGTACCGCTAGGCAAAATTGAAGTACCGTGTATGTTCTATGTACCGCTACATAACCGTTGTACCGTTGAGGGTCTCTTGTGTAAAATTAGCGGTTTCTTCGCGCTTGGGTTTGTTATTCATATATATACTAACCCCAGTTACATAATTGATTCACCTAATCTTTTATTTTTACACCTCGATTCTATAACCTTCGTTCTAATCTTCGTTAATCAAAAACACTAATGGCTGCTCTACAAGTGATCTCTAAACACAATCAGGTTGCTACACTCACTCTGAATGATGATTCACTTGGTTTTCATGAGATTCTTGACTTTTTATCTTGAACTCACATACATTTTGCGCTTACTGTAAGTCCTATTGTCTCTATTCCTCTTGTTACACAATTCTGGAATACTGATGTAGTAGGTACACGTCATAATCAACCTTGTATAAGAGCTAGGGTTAATCATAGGAATATCTATGTAACTGAAGTATTGCTTAGGGAAAGTTTAAGGCTTAATGATAATAATGGGACTAGTATGTTGACCAATACTAAGATACATGATGGCCTTGTAGCCATGGGATATCAGAGTGGCAGGGAGAGTCTTACTTTCTATAAGGGTTTATTTTCACCACAATGGAAGTTACTTTTTCATGCCATAATTCACTGTTTAAGCTCAAAAAGTACATCTTCTGATCAAATTCCTGCTGCTTTGGCATCAGCTGGTATTTGTTTGGCAAATAACAAAGTTTTTAACTTTTCTAGGTTAATTTTGAAGGTATGACTAGGAATTTAGAGGCCTCTAAGAAATTTTTAATGTATCCTAGATTCATCCAGGCTCTAATTCAAGACCAAATACCAAACCTAGTAGACTTGACAGATACATGGGATGTCCCTACTTTCACCAAGAGAACCTTATCTTTCTTGTCAAAGAAAGGTAGCTTTTTCTCAGGGACTGTAACACCATTATTTGCTAATATGTTAGCACAACCAGCTAACCAAGAGGGTGAGGATCTTAGCTCAGCTAGTGCATCTTAGCAAAATCCCTCTAACCAAAGTCCCCAACCCTCTGAAGATACTCAATATTTTTCTCATCATGATGATTGTCACACCCCACCATGGCGTAATATAGGGCGCGACGTATGGATATCATCACAACATGGCGTGTCTATAGAGATAACTAAATGAAATAAGAAATGTCATAATATGGTGACACAAATGTCATGACAATATCTCAACAATGCAGGAGTCTAGATAAGTAGGTAACAGTCGTACCACTTACCCAAGACAAACAACAAACATAATCCAAAACAAACATATAGGTGCCAACAGTATCACTTATTCAAAACACATAAAATAACTAAGAAGGAACGGGGATCTCCTTCTAAATGCAATCCTAATGCATCTAAATCTAGCCACGTCTATACTCAAGCTTAACCACATTCTCACCTGAAAGAGACACTAAAACACGTCAACATAAACTTGGTGAGAGTCATAGGTTTAGACTCAAACGCCAAAATCATACCATAAGCTGTGAATAATAACCAAATCTAAGAAACATATGGACAATATGATACTAACATGCATTAACAACTAATATTCAAGATTTAACAAAACAACCCAAATCCAAGGCTCCCAGCCTTACCAAACACCATACTCCCATAGGCATCCAAACACCTATGAACCAAATCCCAAGGCCCCGCCTTGTCAACATCCCCTTGGTACCAAGTCAAAACATAAACAATCAAGAATCAACTAGCAGTTAATCACATAAGTATGCACACATAAGTCCATTACCAACGCAAAACATTCACAACATAATTTATAAATAACAAACAGTGTCTCTTCCATCCCATCTGGAAGTCATAAACATTAGTAAACATGGGACTATGAAACTCACCTGATTGAGCTTCTCCAAAAGTCCTCGCACTAGCAAAAAAGCTAACAAACCAAAAACACATGATCAAAACATGAACCAATCACTAAGATGGCTCATCAACCTATGATGGACAAACCACAATTTATACACACCAATTAGCACATAAACACGTAAAGACACGTAACTAGCACAAAATAAAACTAAGTGATGAACCCCAAAACCGCGGTTGTCACATCACTCCCTTCTAATAGAAATCTCGTCCCGAGATTTACTCCTTAGGATCAAACACACAACCAACAAATCACATGAGGATACTTGTTCTAAATGAACTCTTCCCATTTCTATGTGTACTTTAGTTCATGTCTCAAATTACCACATATACTAACTACCAATATTTGAATTCATACCCAAACTCTTGACCTCACAGTCAATAAATCTCACAAATGACTCTTTGATAAAACAAAGACTCTTATTAACACAAATCCCGAATAACCGTACATGCAAATATGCATTCTCAAACAACATTTACCGATCTCAATACATGAAATATATCATGTATACCACTCATTTCCCCCAGGTAATTCTATACTCATAAGCTGCTAGTCCGATCTTTCCAAAGATCATAAATGGACCTACAAAACTCTACATCAACTCTTCTATTTTACCCAAAACATACCACCCGTTACTATGGGTGAAACTTCTTACATAACTTTGTCACTAACTCTAGTGGTTTCCCCCTTTTCTACATAGCATCCCTTGTTGCTCTCATCCTGTCCACAAACACCATTACCACATTAGTAGCCTCTTTTACCAATTCTAGTCCACAATGGGGACAACTCAGCCTATCCTTTCATATAGTGCCTCAAATGGCATTTATCGACTTCTAGTATGATAACTATCATTATATGAAACTCAGCCATCGCTAATGAGTTTCTTAACTCCCTCTAATCAATCACTCATGCCCTCAGTGTAACTCCTAAGGTTGTATAAATATCTCAATTGCCCATCCTTTTCCAGTTAGTTGGATATACTCATAGCTAATCATGTTCATCAACTCCCTTTAGTCTGTACCCCAAATTACTTAAAAATTCCAATTTCCTTACAAAGTGACCTATGACGGTCTTTCACATATCCATTAGTTCTTCCGATCCAAATCAACTTATGATCTATACACATCATCAAAAGGACGGTTATCTCAGTTAGTCTATCAACTGCCATCCAAACTCATGCTACAACTACTTCCATTAAATTTGAATAGCTCATTAGTATCACCTATACACTTCTTTCTCACTTTTCTTCATGATTTTTTTTATACTCAACACTTCCTTTATAACTACACAATGTCTTACCTTCAAGGTCATATTGCTCCTCATCTTGTCTCAGTTAGACCAAGCCCTTCGTCCCTATGGCACATCACACCTATAACTCCTCATCCATTCGATCATCGATATTAAGCCTCCCAAGCTATCAGTATAGGTCAGTGCCATTTCCTTTTCCACACTACGACAGTATTAGCCTGCATTGTGCTTTATTCTACTCATTAAGCTCTACCAAAGTTTTTACCTTCGGTTCCTATCTCGACCTATTTATTCATGCTCCGCTTCTATACACACTTCCTTCTTCTTCCTCAACTCCTACCATACATCACGATGTGATGCTTCCCATCGTTTATTCCCTTGCCATAATCCTTCATAAGGCATTCCATACATATTAGGCTAACTTTTACGCAAAACCCTCTATTCCATCACATCCGTACGCACTCCTTCCAACTTCTCAACTACGTGACTACTCATTCCTCTTGAAATATGAGATGAATTAGTCAGTCTATTGACTATCACCCTACTCTCGTCACTTTCACCAATTTCGTCCTTACATCGCCCTTTCTAAGCTACACCCCACCATGGCGGAATATGGGGCATGACGTATGGATATCATCACAACATGGCGTGTCTATAGAGATAACTAAATGAAATAAGAAATGTCATAATATGGTGACACAAATGTCATGACAATATCTCGACAATGCAGGAGTCTAGATAAGTAGGTAACAGTCCTACCACTTACCCAAGACAAACAATAAACATAATCCAAAACAAACATATAGGTGCCAACAGTATCACTTATTCAAAACACATAAAATAACTAAGAAAGAACGGGGATCTCCTTCTAAATGCAATCCTAATGCATCTAAATCTAGTCACTTCTATCCTCAAGCTTAACCACATTCTCACCTGAAAGAGACACTAAAACACGTCAACATAAAGTTGGTGAGAGTCATAGGTTTAGACTCAAACGGCAAAATCATACCATAAGCTGTGAATAATAACCAAATCTAAGAAACATATGGACAATGTGATACTAACATGCATTAACAACTAATATTCAAGATTTTACAAAACAACCCAAATCCAAGGCTCCCAGCCTTACCAAACACCATACTCCCATAGGCATCCAAACACCTATGAACCAAATCCCAAGGCCCCGCCTTGTCAACATCCCCTTGGTACCAAGTCAAAACATAAACAATCAAGAATCAACTAGCAGTTAATCACATAAGTATGCACACATAAGTCTATTACCAACGCAAAACATTCACATCATAATTTATAAATAACAAACAGTGTCTCTTCCATCCCATCTGGAAGTCATAAACATTAGTAAACATGGGACTATGAAACTCACCTGATTGAGCTTCTCCAAAAGTCCTCGCACTAGCAAAAAAGCTAACAAACCAAAAACACATAATCAAAACATGAACCAATCACTAAGATGGCTCATCAACCTATGATGGACATTTAACCTCCTCCTATATAAATACCTCATTTAAAAGCTCTAAGCATCTCATTACACCCCTCTATAAAGCCCTTAACTCATTTTACTTCATAACCCGTCCCGTTAACATTTTACCCAAAACAAACCTAGTTTTAGGTCTCCAAACTATAAGTCAAACACCCACCTAAACATACTCATGATCTCTGTAAAGGGAATACTTATGCCCTTACATATGTTAGCTAACACCTCCTATTTGCCCCAACCTTAAAGCTACTGTTAAGGCCTCGATATATATATATACACTTTTGTCTATCCAGATTTTACTGATTTTAAACATACAAAAAGTTTGTTATGATTAGGGGGTCTTACCCTAACCCACATTCTTAGACCCAATGCAGATACTTCCTATAATATATAAACCATCTCCCATGTTCGTTTGAAGGTCCCAATGCAACCCTAAGTACCCCAAACAACCCAAAACTTAAAAAGAAAACAGGCTGACTTCAAAACTGTTTTGACCTCCGACTGTTGTAACCTGTTTTTGACCCACTTCCCGACCTCCAATTTAGTTCTCGTTTCTTTCATTTGAAATCCACTTCAATTACCTTTTCAGGGATACTTGGATCGCAAAATAAGAGTTTGTAGAACTCCCTATATGATCAAAACAATTTACCCTAAATTTTGCCCAGTTTTTAAAAACGGGTTTAATTAAATTAACCTCATTAATTACCCATAACCCCACCAATTACAAGTCCTAAACCATCTAATCATTATGATCTCATTAAAATACAGATTTTTATTAAAACCCTAACCTAAATCCATGATGTAGAGTGGAATGTATATGTGATAATTAGAATACGTTATAGGGTACCTTAGAAAATTACCTTTAGGAAAAAGTAATAGTCTAAAATTACCAAAGACGAATTCAATTAAACACGTGATGAACCAAGTTCGTTGTACACGAAGATCTTATGAATTTGAGACGTTTTTGTTTTGAATTGGACAATCGATTTGAATTGGTTTTATGTTTTTAAACTAAAAATTAAATCTACCAATTTTAAAACTTATTTTAATCCTAAAGTGCATGAATCGTAAACCCCCAAAATTCTTAATCTAAATACAATTACTTAAAATTAAAAACTATTTAAAAAAATAAACTAATTTAAAAATTTATATAAAAATAATTCTATTTAATTAAAAATGACTTTTAAACTATTTTTAGAAATCTAATTAACTTTTTAAACTAATTAACTTTATTAAAATTTACTTATACCAAATCTATTTTTTTAAACTAATTTTATTTAAATCTAAAATTATAAAAATCTAATTATTAAAATAAACTAATTAAACTTTTAAATTAATAAAAAAAATTTTATTTTTATTTATATTTATAAAACTAAAATTTACTTTAATAGAAATGTTAAATACTATATCTAAACGAAAATTAATTTGCCTAAAACTTAAATGAAAATCAGCCTAAAATAACAATACTAAGTACTATATAAGTCAACTAACTGATAATAGAATCAAACAAGCATGTAGCTCAGTTGGCTAACACGCATGACCCACGACCAGGAGGTCATGGGTTCGAGTCCTAGGAAGGACAACATTTTGTGATTATTTATTTTTGGACAACGGATATATGAAAAATCACAGGAGTGGTCAAATTGTAAAGCTTATTTTAGGAATACTAATAGGAATCAGTATTTGAAACTTAACAGATAAATTGAGTCTGTTAAATCTACAACATTCAGCAAAACAAAATAATATCAACTAAGCAGCAAACGATAAAACAAGCTTTTACCCAACGATTAAGCAAAACACAAATAAAACCAATTCAGCAAACTACTCAACACAGATAAAACTAATATCAGTATTGAACTAATATCAGCAGACTTGAAGAACATTAAACCAATTCACCAGGTATATGATGGATAATTCTAACAGACTAAATGAACATTCAGTTATCTAAATTAAGTAAATTAATATCAGCAACTTCAAACTTCCATTCAACAGCAGATTAAACAAGTTCAATCTTATCAAACAAAATCGATGCTCGAACCAACAATACCAGCAGAACAAATAAATCTAAAGACAGCTTGTATGAAATCAAATAAAAATCAGTTCAAACCATTTCAAACAGACTATAAGAAGCAGAAACAACTTTAACTAAACAATCATGATCGAACTTGCCTTAATCCTACACCTTACAACAACCTAAAAATTATAACAAATCATACTAAACAACTAATTCAAAATCCGGCACGAATTGATAACAAATAAACCTATTGATAAGACTAAATCATCCCATAAACATCTTCAAAACTTATCAGTTACCAATAGCTAAATAGAATCACAGTAAATGCAAAATCGACTAACACAAATTTTACTAAAAATTCATCCATAATAAATCGAAAACAAGCGGATAGCAACCATAACATCACTAAACAGATTTAAAATAAGACATGTAACATACAAAAACTTAACCAGTGAACGTACCATTTGAAGTTATCCTTTGAGAAGAAGGTTGTGCTGAACAACCTAGTGAACCCGAATCTACACCTCCATTCGAACCACCATTCACCATAAATCGAATCACGAACACCATAAAATTCGAGCCAGATTTCTTTATAGATCAAACAGTGGGTTTGACCTTGATCCCAACTTCACTTTCATCATTTAACCAAGCTATATTTCTTTTCAGCTTAATTAAATAACGTTTTTATTATAATATCAAAATTAAACAGTAGGATTTTAAAGAAAGATTTAACAGTAAATAAAATAGACAGAAAGATTTATGCCAAATTAAACTTTTATTAAATCAATTAAAGTATTACAATACTCTTGAAATACAATAACCCTACAGCTAATTTAACATTATAACCTTAAGTAAAGAAAAGGATGATTTTACAGTAAAAATAGAGGGTTTTTATAGCCATCCCAAAGGCTGTTGAGGGAGAATATCTGGATCTTCAAGAGCATATTCCTTCTTCAATTTTGGCCCTTAGATCATCTATTCTTCTTTCTCTCTCTTGTTTGTTTTCATCGTATGGCTGAAAATACACAACTAGCACACGGATTGCCAACTTGGCATCCGTTTGTGCTAGTTGTGTTAGTTTGATGCTGATCTGGCCTCTCTTGATTGGATGAATGAGGGAAAATGAGGTGTCTTGGCCCATGATATGCTGCCACGTACCCCTAGCCTTCCATCTCTTCTCTTCATTAAACAAAGGGGATTATTTACCCACTCGTGTGACAATCACGTGTGTAGCAAAAGCCCCAAAATTACTTGAGTAAACTAATGGCTAGGGTTTTTTTGATGAATAGTAGCTAGGGTAACCAAAAAGGTTTCTGGTTTTTGGGATAGAAGATGAAGATGCATAGAAAATATCGAAGGTAATAATGTGTGGTGGAAAATGTATAAATGTGAGTGGGTGGAGGTTTCGTTTTATTTATTTTGTGGTGTAAACGTGTGGTAAAACGTGAGTGGTGATGTGTAGACTTTTGACTGATTGTGAGTTAAATAACTCAACAATCGTTTATATCATGTAACCAAAACCCTAAAACCAATTCCATTTCATTACTCAGCAAAAGTATGGGCTTGTGGCCCATATTGCATACAATCCGTCCCATTTATTTCCCTCACTGGGCCATTGTTGGGCCTTTTGATAAATTATCCGTCACAAATAGCAAATTGGGCCTTGTATTGGGCCCTTTATCTTTAAGACTTCACCCGGGATTCTAGGCCCATTTAACAAATGTGGGACCCACTTGGCCCATTTATCTTCCATAATTATCAAATCCACTAAAACCGAGCTCATTTTTGGCTTCGTCGATCTTTTCTCCAAACTCGTGCCGGTTTTTGTCGATTTTCGCGAACTTGGTACCTACACACATGAAACAACAAAACAACATATATATATGGCATTTTCATTATATTTATGCATTTTTAAGTTGTTTTATGATATAATTGATATGACTAAAATAGCTCATATCAAACTCCCCCTTGCTAAGCAATTGCCGTGTCTCACGCAATGATAAAATTAGACACTAACTACACCGTTATTCAACTTTTGACATCTTTATTTTGCAAAGACATAACGTATTGCTTTCATTATTTGAAAAATAACTTTTAGGATCATTAAACTCAAATAGATTCATCGTCCCCGACTTTTCACTTTTCCATGCCAAGTGCAAAAACAAGATCATTGTCAATCATAAGCCCCAAAATTAAACCAACTCATACAAGTAATTTGTGTTAAACTCAATCTCCTATTATTCCTAATTGTATCTCTAGATTTTATTTGTCATTCACCCAAAGGCTCATTTGACTTTATTTTGATATTTATTAGTCCAAAAATGAAGGCAAGAACGGTGTAAACTCAACACTCAAAACCTAACCTCGACTTCAAAAACCGTTGTCACTAAAGAAAGCCCACATCAAGGATAACTTAACACGATTTGAGGGATAAATCTCGGACCCAAAATTTGGCTAATATGGCTACTTAAAAGCAAAAATAAAAACCTCCAAAGTCAATTATGACCTTATTAATGGAGTTAGCAACAATTACACCATAACACCTTTTGGCTCTTTAAGATGCAATTGTGCTCTTTATTTGAAATCCACACCCTAAGGCTCCTTGGACAAAAATAAGGGAATTGACTTCACCATCCCACCTTACAGATCATGATGATGAAGCAATTTTTATTCAACACGCCCCTTGACATACACCTTAAGGCTCTAATGACAAGGTTAGTGCTACATGACTCCCACCCGAAGGCTCCTAGAGAACATGTTTTTATTTATTCTTCTTTATTAATATGATATTTATAGTAAGCCAAATTTCTGCAATCCCATGATCAAAAGTCCACGACGCTGACACCCTTAATGTGTTCTCACTTTAATTACAAGGGAAGAAAAAGAAGGAGTTACGAGTTAAGATATCAAGCCTAAACCGCTAAAAACTTCATTTATTAAGCAATTATTATTCAAGCGTGGAAAGTAAATACGAGGAGATTAAATCAAACACAAAAATACTTGCACAAAGAAGAATTTAACCTTAGAAACTTATGATTGAACTCTATCATCTCTTGTTCTTCATATTGTAAAATTCCAAAAATGTGAAATCAATGGATACTTAGCCTATTAAATCAAAGTTTTGGTTTTTCAAGTCATCTATAGGATCTTGCATCTTCTTATACTTTTTCAAGTTTTAGAATTTTCGTTTTAAAGTTCCCTTGATAAACGACTTTCTAGGATCAATTATAGGAACTTGCGAAAAGTTCTTGTTCTTAACTCATATGAATTAAGACTTTCGTGTTTTAAAGCTCCCTATATAAAAGCCTAGCAAAACTTAATTTAAACACGTTAAGGAAAAGCGAGTCGAGTCAAAAACTATTTTTATTTTCACCAACGGAAAGCCTACATTCGTGTCAAAAGCACTTATTTTATTTATTAAAACCTAAAAATAACACTAAAGATTTAAAATTTTATTGAAAAATAAGAAAAACAATACATTTGGACACGACAAAAGCAACTGCAAGCGATTATATCGATTGACTCCCCCATGCTAAAACCAAACATTGTCCTCAATGTTTCTTAGCTCAAGAGTAACACCCCCTTGCTAAAACACGAAGAGTCTAATGCAAATTCCTAGCATGAAAAGAGCACGCAAATCTATGAGCTGTTTATTAATTATGCCTCAAGATAAAACGTTAGTCGATAAAAATTAAGGGATAGAGAGTGTGCCCCTTTTTGGCATTCAAAGAATGGAAGATCAAGTGGACCGGCAAAAACCAAACACGAGAGTCTTCAAATATTAGGGTCATACCTAAGATTCACAACACAACAAAACACGAGCACGAGCTTGAAAGATCAAGCCTTATTAGTGTTAGAAAATAGAAAGAAGATAGAATGTATGGGACTCCCCCACAAGGCACCTTGTTTTTGTTCACCGAGTCATGAGCTCGACTCGATCCCCGCATTCATTGGTCCTTAGGGAAAGTTTGAAGATCCGGGACAACCTCCGTAGGTATGTCCCCTCCAAAGTAATGTTTCACACGATGACCATTCACCTTAAAGTTAGGCCCGTATTTTTGAGCTAGCTCAACGGTGCCATAAGGGAAAACTTGTGCAATGGTGAATGGTCACCAACGGGATTTAAGCTTGCTCGAGAAAATCTTAAGTCTAGAGTTGAATAAGAGGACTTGATCATCAACATTAAAAATGTGGTTTTTGATCTTAGAGTCATGAATCCTCTTAGTCTTCTCTTTATAGATCAAAGAATTTTCATAAGCTTGATCCCTTAATTCACTTAGTTCATTCAATTGAACCTTGTGATGATCACTCGCGGTCCTCAAATCAAAGTTGCAATGCTTAAGAGCCCAATACGCCTTATGTTCGAGTTCAATTGGCAAGTGGCATGCTTTTCCGTAGACCAACCTAAATGGTGTACAACCAATTGGCGTCTTGTAAGCCGTACGGAAAGCCCACAATGCATCGTCCAATTTATCCGACCATGAAGTGCGATTTTCTCCAATAGAACGCTCCAAAATCCTTTTAAGAGCTCGGTTTGAAACCTCCACTTGACCACTCGTTTGAGGGTGATAGGTCGTAGAAATTCGATGAGTGACACCATATTTCTTTAGAACTCTTTCAAATTGTTCATTACAAAAATGGGTCCCACGATCACTTATAATAGCCCGCGGAGTTCCAAACCTAGCAAAGAGTTGTTTCAAAAATTTCACCACAACTCGAGCATCATTCGTGGGCAAAGCCTTAGCTTCGACCCCCCCCATTTAGACAAATAGTCCACGGCTACGAGAATGTATTTATTTCCTTTCGAAGATGGAAATGGGCCCACAAAATCGATCCCCCACATGTCAAAGATTTCACAAACTTGAATAATGTTTTGAGGCATTTCATCCCTTTGTGAGTTCTACCCTTGACGTTGACAAGCATCACAAGTCTTGATCAAGTCTTGGGCATCACGATATATGGAAGGCCAAAAGAAGCCGGCATCAAAGACTTTCTTCGCGGTGGCGTTGGCACCATGATGTCCCATGGTGGGTCCTTCATGACAAGATTTAAGGATATCTTGAGCTTCTTTGCCAAAAACGCACCTATGAATCACTTGATCCGCGCACACACGAAACAAATAGGGGTCGTCCCAAAAGTAATAGGAAATATCCTTGAAAAACTTTCGTTTTTGTTGGGACGACATACCCTTGATCACAAACTTCCCTGCATGGTAATTTGCGATGTCCGCAAACCATGGGGTACTATCATCACCACGAAAAGCAATCATACCAAGCGTCTCGAGAGGAAATGTTTCATTAATTTCCTTGTTCTCTCGATCGCTTTGGTGAGGATTCTCAAGTCGAGATAAATGATCGGCCGCGAGATTCTCGGCTCCTTTTTTGTCTAGAATTTTGACATTAAATTCTTGAAGGAGGAGAATCCACCAGAGCAACCTCGGCTTAGCATCTTGTTTATTAAGAAGATATTTGATAGTCGAGTGGTCCTTATACACTATGGTTTGAGACAAGACAAGATATGGTCTAAACTTTTCAAAAGCATACACAACGGCAAGTAACTCCTTTTCCGTTGTAGTGTACTTTGTTTGAGCATCCGTCATAGTCTTACTTGCATAGTGTATAGGCAAGAAGTGTTTTGATTTACGTTGCCCCAAAACCGCACCTACCGCATAATCACTAGCATCACACATAATTTCAAAAGGTAGGTCCCAATTCGGGGCAACTAAGATTGGAGATTCGGTTAACTTCCTTTTAAGCATCTCAAAGGCTTGAATACACTCATCTGAAAATATGAAAGGAGTCTCTTTTTCCAAAATATGGGTCATAGGCCGAGCTATCTTAGAGAAGTCTTGTATAAAACATCGATAGAAGCCGGCATGGCCGAGAAAACTCCTTACTCCCTTAACGGTGGTGGGTGGAGGCAATTTGGCAATCACGTCGATTTTAGCCCTATCAACCTCAATACCGGCCTTAGAGATCTTATGTCCTAACACAATTCCCTCTTTGCACATGAAGTGACATTTTTCATAATTAAGCACAAGATTCGTTTCCTCACAACATTGCAACATTCTTTCAAGGTTAGAGAGACATGAAGTGAAAGATTCCCCAAAAACCGAAAAGTCATCCATGAATACTTCCATGGTTTTCTCGATCATATCATGGAAAATGGCCATCATACACCTTTGGAATGTTCCCGGAGCATTGCATAGTCCAAAAGGCATGCGACAATAAGCAAATGTTCCATAAGGACAAGTGAATGTGGTCTTTTCTTGATCACGAGGGTCAATGGGGATTTGGAAATAGCTGGAAAATCCATCCATAAAGCAATAGAATTCATTCCCCGCTAGTCTCTCTAACATTTTATCCATAAAAGGTAATGAAAAATGATCCTTCCTAGTGGCATCATTAAGTTTCCTATAGTCAATACAAACACGCCAACCGGTCACAAGTCTAGTAGGAATCAATTCATTATCCTCATTAGTAACAACCGTCATTCCTCCTTTCTTTGGAACACAATGTACGGGGCTAACCCATGGACTATCCGAGATAGGGTAGATCATTCCGGCGTCTAGAAGTTTAGTGACTTCCTTTTTGATCACCTCATGAATCTTTGGATTGACCCTTCTTTGATTTTGGATAGCGGGTTTATAATCATCCTCCATTAGAATTTTATGAAATTTTGGATCTATACCCTTAATGTTGGAGATTTTCCATGCAATGACCCGTTTATGTTTCTTAAGCACTTTGATAAGTTCAACCTTTTCATTTTCCTTTAATCCCTTAGCAATAATCACCGGTAACTTATCCGTTCCTTCAAGAAAAGCATACTCCAAATGAGTGGGTAGTTCCATAAGTTCTAATTCGGGTGCTTCCTCAATAGATGTTTTCACTTTAGTCTCATTTTCATTCACAACTTTAAAATCCATAGGTGGTGATTCAAAAGGATCCATATTCAACAATTTTTCAATCAACGCAATATCTCCCTCGGGATCAAAATTCTCACTATCAAACTCACTAGGATCAAATGGTGTGCTAAGGTAATCATCAATTTCCTTTTCGATTTTGGAATAACCATTATTCTCAAGCTCTTCAAGAATGAAGTCACCTCCCTCAAATGGAGTGAGTGGAGGTTTAGCCAAAGAGATAATAGGATTCGAAGAAGTGGGATTGCCACTTTTAGAAGAAGCCGAGAATCCAAGCACTTCTTGAGAATATTCTTCACAAGTAACGTCAATCACATCGATTTGATTAATTGATTCCTCGTAATACTTGGAAGAAAATTTAGAGATATGACCAATATCAAACGTGATATTTTCATCATCAACTCTTAAAGTCAATTTCCCCGCTTTCATGTCAACTAAAGCACTAGCCGTCATAAAAAACGGTCTTCCCAAAATTAGTGGTACACGAGAATCTTCGGGATAATCGCAAACCACAAAGTCCGTTGGAAAGACGAGTTTCCCTACCTTGACAAACACGTCCTCGGCTATACCTTTTGGTAAGGCGATCGATCGATCCGCTATTTCGAGAGTCATCTTAGTAGGTGTAAGCTCGGGAAATGATAACCTTTTCCACACGGAAAGAGGCATCAAAATAATGCTAGCACCAAGATCGGCTAAAGCTAAGCATTCTTCCATATTAGGGAAATCACATGGTATCACAAACTTGCCCGGGTCTCCAAGCTTTTTGGGAAGCTTTTGTGTAAGAACCGCGGAACAATTAGCATCTAAAGATGTAGACACTTCAACCAATTTCCCTTTATCATTCATCAATCTCTTAATAGTTGAAGCAAACTTAGGCATGTAAAGCAATGCATCCGCGAAACTAACATTAATATAAAGATTCTTAAACATCTCTAAAAAAGTAGTCATTTGAGCATTGGACTTTTCACGGAGCTTCTCTTGGTTAAGTCTCGAAGGATAGGGTAGTGTGGGTTTAGTCTTCGGAAGCTCGGGTTCCGGAATAGGCAATTGGTCTACCTTTGGTGGAATAGGAATTTCCCTTTCTTTAACCACCTCGGGTTCTTGCTCCACTTCCCTCACCGGAGAGGTACTCACATATGGAAGCAAAGGTCCGTCTAAAGCTTTCCCACTACGTGTGGTTATAGCTTTCATCTCACCCTTCGGGTTTGGAATGGTGTTACTAGGTAAGCCACCCGAAGACGAGGAAGGTTGACTCATAAAAGATTCAAACATCGAAAGCAATTTATTTTGACTTTGTTCCATACTTTGTTGCATACGATTTTGTTTTTGCTCTAGCCTTTGTTGATTAAGCTCAATCTTATTGTTCTGCCCTTTAATTGTATTTTGAAAATCGAGTTTCAAAGTATTAATTTGCCCTTGAATGTTGTTTTGAAAAGCTTTCATATTTGCCTCATTTGACTTGATATAGCTTGACAACTCATTTTGATTATTGTGAAAACCTTGATTGTTTTGATTAGCATTAAACCCATTTCCTTGATTATCATTCCCTTGGTTACCACGGTTAAAATTATTCCCATTGTTTCCATTGTTGTACGTATTTTGAACCGGTGGAAAACCCGGTGGAGCAACATGATTTTGACGAGGAACTTGGCCGTTGGAGCCATAAGTTCCCGTCGCGGCAAAAGCACTATCTTGATCAAACCCCGTGGTCGAACAAGCATAATTAGGATGTGCTCCACCACATGATACACAAACATTCTCAACCATATTAATGGATCCATGAGGATTCTTCCTAAGCTCATTCATAATCGTGTCAATCTTAGAGTCCAATCTAGCAATCTCGGGATTTAATGAATTCACATTGGAAACACTTGGTGTGTTTCGTGAATATTGTGCTCTAGACTTATCCTCAATTATTCTCCACGCGTCTCTCGGAGTTTTTCTTAAAAGATTACCACCTGCAGCGGCATTTAAAGAATCTTGTTCAATCATATTAAGCCCATTATAAAAAGTATTTATTTGATGCAATTCTGAGAAACCGTGGTGTGGACATTGTCTTAACAAACCTTTAAATCTTTCCCAAGCAACCCCAAACGTTCATGCACGTTTTGCTCAAATTTAGTGATCTCGTTCTTAAAGTATGTTGTCTTAGATGGTGGAAAGAAGTAATCCATAAACTTAGACACTAAATCATCCCATGTTAAGATCGAACCCGGTGGTTCTTTCTCATACCAAAGCTTAACATTACCCTCGAGCGAGTACCGAAAAAGCATGAGCTTAATCGCGTCATTCGGCACATCTCTAAACTTGAGAGTCGAGGTAATTCGAAGAAAATTCCGAATGTGAGAATGCGGGCTATCGGTCTCATTGCCATGAAATTGGTCGGCACGAATGAGCGATAAAAGACCCGTCTTAATCTCAAAATGATCCGCCAAAATAGCTGGCACAACGATTGCTTCCCCATACCCTTCGGTGGGTGCACGGAGCAATTCCCCCATTGTTCGGTTATCGGCCATCTCTACAACAATAGGTGGAAGTTCGGGTTCCACTATTCGTTGTTGACGATTTCTATTTCTACGAGGAATATTTTCAAGCCTATAAAAATCAATCACAAGACGAGAAGAACGTAATTGCATACACTACAAAGACGAGAATTTAGAGGATTGAAGAAAAGAAATTAGACAAGAAGAAGATTATTTTTGGTATTTTATTTGGTATTGCTCAATCAAAAATGATCGATAAAAAACAAGGAATAAGGATAACTACAATGGAAGTAAATTACCCTCGGTCGACTTTGAAATGATAGGTGAAAACCTAAACGTCTCGAGGTTCAATAAGTAAACTACAAAAATAAGATTTATTACTGCTTGAGTCGGCAAACCAATAATAGGTCGTCCCTCTCAATATATGCACAAGCAAGCGGGGAAACGAGGTGGCACAAAGCACTTAAAAACCTTTTTCCTTAGACGGCTTTTTATAGCACGTCGCCTTATACCCACCTTATAGTTTGTATAAATCGAGTTCAAACTTCTTATTAGTATTTATCTATTTTGCCTTTTATTTTTGTTTTGGGTTCGACTACAATAGCTAGGTGATGAAATCCCAACTAAGGCCTTATTTGAAAAGTATGTAATTTTATTGTTCTACGCAATACAATATATTATTCACAAAAAACGAGAAAAACGATACATACTATATAATAGAAAAATAACAAAACTTTCTGAGGACGGAAAGGGTCTTCAAATCAACGATCAACAAATCTCCACAAAGACGAATCGTACACAAGATCCACGGCAGCGGCGCCAAAATTTTTGATGTAGAGTGGAATGTATATGTGATAATTAGAATACGTTATAGGGTAACTTAGAAAATTACCTTTAGAAAAAAGTAATAGTCTAAAATTATCAAAGACGAATTCAATTAAACACGTGATGAACCAATTTCATTGTACACGAAGATCTTATGAATTTGAGACGTTTTTGTTTTGAATTGGACAATCGATTTGAATTGGTTTTCGGTTTTTAAACTAAAAATTAAATCTACCAATTTTAAAACTTATTTTAATCCTAAAGTGCATGAATCGTAAACCCCCAGAATTCTTAATCTAAATACAATTACTTAAAATTAAAAACTATTTAAAAAAATAAACTAATTTAAAAATCTATATAAAAATAATTCTATTTAATTAAGAATGACTTTTAAACTATTTTTAGAAATCTAATTAACTTTTTAAACTAATTAACTTTATTAAAATTTACTTATACCAAATCTATTTTTTTAAAACTAATTTTATTTAAATCTAAAATTATAAAAATCTAATTATTAAAATAAACTAATTAAACTTTTAAATTAATAAAAACATTTTTTTTATTTATATTTATAAAACTAAAATTTACTTTAATAGAAATGTTAAATACTATTTATCTAAACAAAAATTAATTTGCCTAAAACTTAAATGAAAATCAGCCTAAAATAACAATACTATATAAGTAAACTAACTGATAATAGAATCAAACAAGCATGTAGCTCAGTTGGCTAACACGCATGACCCATGACCAGGAGGTCATGGGTTCGAGTCCTAGGAAGGACAACATTTTGTGATTATTTATTTTTGGACAACTGATATATGAAAAATCACAGGAGTGATCATATTGTAAAGCTTATTTTAAGAATACTGATAGGAATCAGTATTTGAAACTTAACAGATAAATTGAGTCTGTTAAATCTACAACATTCAGCAAAACAAAATAATATCAACTAAGCAGCAAACGATAAAACAAGCTTTTACCCAACGATTAAGCAAAACAGAAATAAAACCAATTCAGCAAACTACTCAACACAAATAAAACTAATATCAGTATTGAACTAATATCAGCAGACTTGAAGAACATTAAACCAATTCACCAGGTATATGATGGATAATTCTAACAGACTAAATGAACATTCAGTTATCTAAATGAAGTAAATTAATATCAGCAACTTCAAACTTCCATTTAAGTCCACCATTCAACAACAGATTAAACAAGTTCAATCTTATCAAACAAAATCGATGCTCGAACCAACAATACCAGCAGAACAAATAAATCTAAAGACAGCTTGTATGAAATCAAATAAAAAAAACAGTTCAAACCATTTCAAACAGACTATAAGAAGCAGAAACAACTTTAACTAAACAATCATGATCGAACTTGCCTTAATCCTACACCTTACAACAACCTACAAATTATAACAAATCATACTAAACAACTAATTCAAACCCCGACACGAATTGATAACAAATACACCTATTGATAAGACTAAATCATCCCATAAACATCTTCAAAACTTATCAGTTACCAATAGCTAAATAGAATCACAGTAAATGCAAAATCGGCTAACACAAATTTTACTAAAAATTCATCCATAATAAATCAAAAACAAGCGGATAGCAGCCATAACATCACTAAACAGATTTAAAATAAGACATATAACATACAAAAACTTAACCAGTGAACGTACCATTTGAAGTTATCCTTTGAGAAGAAGGTTGTGCTGAACAACCTTGTGAACCCGAATCTACACCTCCATTCGAACCACCATTCACCATAAATCGAATCACGAACACCATAAAATTCGAGCCAGATTTCTTTATAGATCAAACAGTGGGTTTGACCTTTATCCCAACTTCACCTTCATCATTTAACCAAGCTATATTTCTTTTCAGCTTAATTAAATACGTTTTTATTATAATATCAAAATTAAACAGTAGGATTTTAAAGAAAGATTTAACAGTAAATAAAATAGACAGAAAGATTTATGCCAAATTAAACTTTTATTAAATCAATTAAAGTATTACAATACTCTTGAAATACAATAACCCTACAGTTAATTTAACATTATAACCTTAAGTAAAGAAAAGGATGATTTTATAGTAAAAATAGAGGGTTTTTATAGCCATCCCAAAGGCTGTTGAGGGAGAATATCCGGATCTTCAAGAGCATATTCCTTCTTCAATTTTGGCCCTTAGATCATCTATTCTTCTTTCTCTCTCTTGTTTGTTTTCATCGTATGGCTGAAAATACACAACTAGCACACGGATTGCCAATGTGGCATCCGTTTGTGCTAGTTGTGTTAGTTTGATGCTGATTTGGCCTCTCTTGATTGGATGAATGAGGGAAAATGAGGTGTCTTGGCCCATGATATGCTGCCACGTACCCCTAGCCTTCCATCTCTTCTCTTCCTTAAACCAAGGGGATTATTTACCCACTCGTGTGACAATCACGTGTGTAGCAAAGGCCCCAAAATTACTTGAGTAAATTAATGGCTAGGGTTTTTTTGATGAATAGTAGCTAGGGTAACCAAAAAGGTTTCTGGTTTTTGGGATAGAAGATGAAGATGCATAGAAAATATCGAAGGTAATAATGTGTGGTGGAAAATGTATAAATGTGAGTGGGTGGAGGTTTCGTTTTATTTATTTTGTGGTGTAAACGTGTGGTAAAACGTGAGTGGTGATGTGTAGACTTTTGACTGATTGTGAGTTAAATAACTCAACAATCGTTTATATCATGTAACCAAAACCCTAAAACCAATTCCATTTCATTACGCAGCAAAAGTATGGGCTTGTGGCCCATAT
This sequence comes from Glebionis coronaria, assembly GCA_025667525.1. NCBI lineage: Eukaryota > Viridiplantae > Streptophyta > Magnoliopsida > Asterales > Asteraceae > Glebionis > Glebionis coronaria. The sequence continues at coordinate 214,219,316 of CM046877.1, read as the reverse complement.
TACACACAATCCGTCCCATTTATTTCCCTCACTGGGCCATTGTTGGGCCTTTTGATAAAGTATCCATCACAAATAGCAAATTGGGCCTTGTATTGGGCCCTTTATCTTTAAGACTTCATTACTGGGCTTCTAGGCCCATTTAACAAATGTGGGACCCACTTGGCCCATTTATCTTCCATAATTATCAAATCCACTAAAACCAATCTCATTTTTGGCTTCGTCGATCTTTTCTCCAAACTCGTGCCGGTTTTTATCGATTTCCGCGAACTTGGTACCTACACACACGAAACAACAAAACAACATATATACAAGGCATTTTCATTATACTTATAAATTTTTAAGTTGTTTTATGATATAATTGATATGACTAAAATAGCTCATATCAATCCATCATAAGATGATTATATAAACATTAAAAACAATTAAATTAAAAAGGGATTATGAAGGTTTTACCTTAAGATTTATGGAAGATGAAAAAAAATAATGAAACCCTAAAAACCCAATGTAAACCGTCGGCCAAAGAACTTCCAGGAGAAAAATAATGACTTTTTATTTTGATAAAAACATTATATAGTGGATGGGTGAATCCTAGTCCAACCCAAAGCCCACTTTCCTTTTTCTCTTTTTTTCCTTTTTTTCTTTCTTTTCTTGCGTCCAAACCGACTAACACCCCCCCCCCCTTATTTCGTTTTTTTTTATTTTTTTATTAATTAATATCTTATTAATATTACCTTAATTTTCTTTAATTTATTTCAGCTCCTAAAGCCTCCAAAACCTCAAAACCGTAAAACTAGTCAAATTTACGCGTTTTACCGTAAAAGACGTAAAATATACACTTTTATAAAAAATCTCAAATTTTGAAATAAACTTTATTACTAAGTCCTAAATGACTTAAAACCATCCCGAAAATATCCATATGACTAATTACCTCATCCGAGACCTCTAAATGCTAAACCGTAAATCGTAAAAATACGATTTTCTATAATACATATACGTATACGTAAAACCACTAAATAACACCATCTCATTTCATAGTCACTACCATGGAGCTCATGAACATGAAATCATCACACATCGTTTCACTCACAAGGTACCCCGTACCAGAAACGATATCCAAACCACAATCTATACACACCAATTAGCACATAAACACGTAAAGACACGTAACTAGCACAAAATAAAACTAAGTGACGAACCCCAAAACCGCGGTTGTCACAATGATGATCAACCTCACTTTGATGAGATGATCCATACACCTGCTGCTTCAATTGCTGCTAGTGGTTCTCCACAAGCAAGAGAAACATAGGTGGTAGATGTGGCACATTTAACTGCTTTGTATACAAGCTTGTCCAAACAGGTACAAGTTTTACAAAAGGAAAAGCTTGAGCAAGATAAGAGAATTACAGACTTGGAAGCCAGTCTTACTAAGCTAAGGAATAGATCTACTCCTTGGATAAGGCACCATAGGGCAATGCAGCAGGCTAATCTTAAGAAGCAAAGGCTCAAACTCTACAAGAAGACACAACTAAATGCAACCAAACAGGGGAGGAATAATGAGGAACCACGTCATTCTTCTGATATTCAAACAAAGATTTTTGGGGATGAAATTAATTTTGAAGCTGATGATGGTATTGGAAACAATGTGGATGACACAAATATGGAGAATCAACCTGAGGATCAACCACAACCATCAACTGCTGAAGAAGAAATGGTGGTAATACAACCACAGCCTTAATCACCACAAATACAAGAAGCTAATTGGAGTAGTTTTTATGAGAAGCTTGAAGAAATTAATCTTATATTTCCTATGTCTACAACTCCACAACCACAAAGACAATTTTGGTATCATAAGAAACAGTCAAATCAAGTACTGCCAAGTTCAAAGGAGAATGTTGGGTTAGGCAAGACTAAGAAGTTGTAAATTGGAAAGACAACTTCTAAAGGAGATAAAGTGTCTGGAGATACTTTGGTGATTGGTGAAAGAAGTGTGTCTACAACTGGTGAAGTGAATACTGTTGAAGAACCAAGTACTGCTAAGCCTACTGCAAGTACTTTTGGTGAAAGATCTTCACTGTCATCTTTTAAAGAAAGCCAAACTACATCTTTTGGAGAGGATGGGACCTTAGCACAACTTTTTCTTGATCTCAAAGAGAAGAGTTCAGCTGAAAAGGCTAGGTTAGCAGAAGAAGAAAAGAAGACACAACAATTAAATCTTGCCAGCCAAGTTCAGGACATAGGCAAGAAAGTGCAAGCTTCAAAGCCCATTACAAAAGGTATTGTTATACCAGGTCAACAACCCAATAAAGATGAAGAAAGAAGATCTTCAAGGTTATTAAATAAATTACCTAAGATTGACCCAAAGGATAAGGGCAAGAAGAAATTGCAGTCCGAGACAGAAGGTGAAAGTGATTCAGATGATGACATTAGCAAAGTCATGAATAAATTTCATCAAATGGAGCATGATGAAGAAGTAGCTCTTAGTCTACAAGCAAGAATCCATGAATAATAGCAACAGGAAGAACTTGCAGCTAAGCAACAATTCCTTGAAGCACAAAGGATACTGAAAGAAAGGAATATTGAAGAATATGACAGAATTCAAGCTGAACTAAAGGCAAGTGAACTCCTAGCTGAGTCCTTAATAGCTGAAGAGAGAGATGCATATGATGAGGTAAAAAATGATAGATTGATTGATGATCTAGTCAATGAGCAACAAAGATTCTTTGCTGAAAAGAGAAGAAGAGAAAGAGTCAAGCCTCCAACAACTACTCAAATTAGGAATCAAATGATGTCCTACCTCAAAAAGGTTAAACAAGTCACTCATGCACAGCCAGACAGGAAGAGCTTTGATGAGATCAAGACTTTGTATGAACAACACAAAAGGAGCAAGTTGAACTTTGTTGAGATTGGATCTGAGAAAGATAAAAAGGACATCGAAGATGTCAAGAAACATTTACAACAACAAAGGTAATTTGGAAGTACCCCTAGGCTTGATGATGCAAGTACTGCCTGACAAGAAGGAACATCTCCACCTATCAAGACTAGTTATGCTAGGAATAATAAAAAGGTGAAGAAGATTTCAAAGGAAGAAAAGATTGCTCAAGAGTTAGATGAGGGAAATAAAGCTCAAAGTGTTGAAGGAACTGAAAATGTACAAGCAGTACATACTCAGTCAACATTACATGGAAAAACGGTACATACTAACTTGGAGGAAGGATATGTGAAATCCTAGATCTTGAGACTCAAACAGTAAAAACCGTTTTATCTAGGTTGTCAACTGTATATGTGATCAATCACAGCGGAATAATACAGTTAACATAAAACAAGATGTTTGACAAAGACGAATTCTCCCAAAGGGTTTGTATTATTTGATTAACACAAACCACTCTAGGTGTGTGTACATTGAATCCCACACCTAGAGATCAAAACAACAGTATGTTACATTTTGTGTACTGGAATGAATAAATAAAACCTACGGCTAGTTGTTCCTTTTATAACTTAAGGAACCCAGGGATACATGGAAACTAAATAAAGTAATAATGACTAAATCAAAACTGACTTATTCATTCTTATCTGTGTTGACCAAATCTTCATACTTTTCACTAGCATGGGAAGTACTCTAGCAGGGGCAAGTACTTTCAACTAGCAGGGGCAAGTACTCCAGCAGGGGGAACTTACTCTAGCAGGGGAAAGTACTCCAGCAGTGGGAACTCCAGCAGTGGCAATGCCCTATTTGGTCCTTCTTGTTTCCATAGTGTTTGACTCGTCAACTTTTAGCCCAACAATCTTCCCCTAGTTGATGATGTCAAAACACTTCCCCTTAAGCATACAACACAAAAGATCAACAGGCTGAACATTCTCTGTAGACAACTTCCCCTTTTTGACATGATCAAATAGGGGTCTTCTATATGAACAACCTTGATTTTCAACTACTATTTAACCAATATCATACATCAAACCCAAGCATTCCACTTTTCAAGATACCCTCCATGAAGCACAGTAGTACCGCCTACCTAATAAAAATGATCTTGACCAGTAGATACTCACATGAGTTGTACTAATACCAATGAACAGTAGCAAAAATATTCACCTCAATGCCATATGCAAAATGATTAACACTTTAACAAATGAGCTTCCCCTTAAAGTGTGCTAACCATTTCTTTTGACCAAAAGTAGATGTATCAACCATAAGAAGCAAACGAAGAACTAACCATTTGAAGAACAAATACTGTGTAGTACCATCCATGAAGAGTAGTACCAGAAACTAGCATGTAGTACCTTTTTAAAAATGACCACACCAGTAGATGAACCAAGCAGTAGTAACCTCTGAATAACAACTTTATTATGGTTGAGTGTAGTAAATAAGAACGACTTTTTTCAAGAATCTTGAATCTTCAAATTATGTAGGCTTTATGTAATGACCACATATGAATAAAATTGATTATGACTTACTTGATGATGACGTAGAATAACCCGAACTTGCGTTTTATATCCTGCACTAACCACATGACAAAATGGTGGTATATACAAAATCCTCATTTTTTCTGAAAATGAGACACTGAGCACGATAATGTAACTCCTTTAAGTGATAGAAAATATGTGCATAGAGTACCATAAGAGAAATCACATATTCCTAGATCTTGTATCACTTTGTCACTAAGCGTGTAAGCACAAAACCCATACCCGCGAAAATCTCCTTCATCTTCAAATACATGATAAAAAAATTCTTCGTAATCAATAAAACTAAATCAAGTCTTTATACCTTTAAGATCAGTTGCTATGAATATATCAAACTCCAAAACCTTGTTGTCCCAAAACTCATGTCTGACAGCAAGGGGAACTTTCAAAAACAGTGGGAATCTATTAATGAAAGCAGTGGGAACTATTGAAGGCAGGGGAATCGTAGCAGGGGGAACTTTTAATGAAAGTAGGGGGAACTTTTTCAAAAGCAGGGGAACTTTAATGCCACTGTTTTTGTTATTAACTATGCCAAACCCACACATAGTGGGAATGAATTTATAACAGTGAAATAAATAACATAAAAAGGGCAACTAAAAATTACCCAACTGTGAAAACGTATCACTGTTTTTTTCTGTTATTCCTTTCCTGAATAAACTGGTCCCTCTTTCTGCTACACCTTTGATGAAGTACCATATATTTAATCTTTGGAAACATTAAACAAAATAAAATACTCCCCATCGTCTGACCATTGTAGTTACATTTGTCCACATGCGAAAATTTATTATAACTGTGTAATTTACGCATGACATACTTTCATATTCCCTTACCTTTTGCACTTGTTTGCACCCACCAAAAGTAATGGTAGTCTTTCATTACTCTTTAATGCCAACAATTCGTGTGACCACATACTTAATTGGGACCACTGTGGCATATGACCAATCACAACAAACCAGTTTAACTATTCTATGCATTGTAGAATCATATATTCTTAGGATTGTAGATGTGTTTGTATTTATCTAAAAAGAGGGATGAAAAGGAAGAACTAGATAGAGAAATCTAGAGAGAGAAAGGAGAGAAAGGAAGAAAAAAAGATTTATTGATGAAATGTGTGAATGAACAAAATGAGCAACCCCTCCTAACATGCTGGGAGGGGGTATATATAACCCACCCTACATGTGGGCTATATGGACTATATGTTTACATAATGGATCACGAGCCCAATACTTGAATATATAATTGGAGTGACTGATCCTTTATAAATACGTAAAAACGTATTTCCAACAATATCCCACTAAGGGAGGTCACTCCAAGTTACAATGTCCTAAATAGTCTATAGCTCGTGATCTATGCTAACAATGAGGTGACCGAGACTTTCCTTGGAAAAGCGTATTTCCAACAATCTCCCCCTAAGGGAGGTCACACCATTTTACAAAATCTTAAACCTAGCATACTATGCTTGAGTCTTCGATCTTGTTCTTGTGAAAATGCTGATGAGATCTTTGACTTTAGTCTTGAGCATGTTTTCTTGCCTTGACCTTGTGCATTCATCACTTGTGATATTTGCCTCTTCGTGACTTCATGTTCCATATACTTATACTTTTATAAATTCTTGAAAGCTTCAGAGTTTGATACAGCGGAAGACTTCACTTTTATACTTTCTTGAATTTGTTGAAGTATTAAGTGTATACAGTATAAGCATGTGTTGACAACTTCTTTTAGATTGTACACCGCAATGCCACCTTCTTGTTACGCTACATAAGACAGTTAGCAACAAAACATATACACGGATGAAATGGCTTTGAACATTTCATTCTAATTCGGTAGCATTTTACCTCCGGCCGGTGAAGACCGTCGGACGATATTAAATATCGTACTTGTGGCAGGTAGTTTCAATTAAGAACCTCCTTGAAAAGATTTCGCGGGTAAACCCGTTCTCTTTATTCGATCGTCCAAAGCTGACTACGAACATAAAGAGTGAATCATTTGGATAGAATTATCCGCATGATTGAAGCTGTCAATTCATGTTCCTGGAACAAGTGAAATTCAATTAAGAACCACACCATCGTTGCTTTCCAGTTGTCACGAGCTTGATTCGTATAGAATCTTGCAAGTTACCTACCAAGTGCTGTTTGAGGTTAACACTAGAAGGATTTCCACTCATCACTGTGAACACTATAGAGTGTCACTCTGAGTGTTCTGGCAAGATCACTAAGATATTGCGTAGAGGCCTGGAACGTGTTTAAGTTCAGTTAAGAATTAAACCACTGTTGCTTTCCAGTTATCCCAAGCTTGATTCATAAAGAATCGCACAAGTCACCTACCATGAGCTTTTTTATATTCGCTCAAGAAGTATTTCCATCTTCATTGTAAATACTTTCGTATTACTCGGATGTTCAGGCAAGATCATGAAGATTTTGCGTAGGACTCTTAAGATCTTTCTTACATTTCATAGTGTATGAAGAAGCAAGGAATTATTAAAGTGTGTCCTAATAAGATATTTGATGATCTCAAATGGCTCTAGACTCGATCGTGCATTTTTGATTTTAGTGATCGAAGGCTGGAGAGGAGTGCCACCATTTCAATACCAATTTATTTGGAGTGAATAAATCAATAGATAATGTGTTGTCTCCGTGTGATTAAAACACATATCTTTTGAGAGATATCCGAGTTAGCTGGGATGGGTTGTGCATTGCATCACTGGGTCTATGATGTCTTATCTTCAATATCAAGAATCATTAAAAATGATCTCAATAGCATATGAATTGACCCGGTTACTGCCTAAGTTGTAAGGATGGCTTCTTTCTTTTCACCCTTTATCTTTACAATTCTTTTTCATTCTTCAACCCCTTCAATGCTTACCACTACGTCATAACTAGCATCTTGTGGTAATTGTTCCAGTGCTAACTTAAGTACTTGGTCGGCATTCAGCTACGTTCACAATCTTTCTCCATCTTTCCTAAGGACTACTATTTCTAGCTATGGAATGTCCTTGGGAAGATTCCTCCGGTTCTAGAGGAATCATTGGACATTAACCTACCCTACCATCCTTTTGTCATCACAATCGTCACCGTCGTGAATAGAGATGTTTTGGGTAAGTGTATGTCACCATGAAATCCATTTTGATATCTAAATCCATTTTGCTCCCCCTTAACATATGCCACGATATTCGAAAACATTTCGTACATCTCGGGATGAACTATCACGTTAAGTCAAACCATTTGTGATTAATCATTTCCCATATTAAATCACATTTTCTCCCCTATATTAAAAATATTAACCCAATCGATGTTGTTAATATCAATTGATTTAATAGCATTTTAAGAAGATTTGGGAAGAAAAATGCAAATCCAGTTATCTTCATGATTTTCACAAGCTCCCCCTCAAATTAATGAGGGTGTACTTGAAACGTAAATTAAATACCTTTTAAACATAAGTGTAAGATATTTATCACGTGCAAAGATCATATATGATAATGTATTCACAAGATTAGCTATTTATGAGGTTGGACCTGAATGATGGAGAACATCATATGAAAGAAGCACATGGTTCTTGTTCACGAATGTTGGTTGCCTCATCACGTCTGAAGTTATCTCTTGACTCCATGTGTATGATTGATATCGTTGTCTTGACACCAACATGTGAACTTGGCACTTTCGGCGTCAAAGATTCTGAATGCTGGACAATTTATCCCCCTCAATTGTTGACCCGTGTTCTATTGAAAGAGCTGTAGTCGCATCGTCGAGTATGTATATATCAAATATAAATTGCTACGGTTGGTGGAGATGATAACTTCATAAAAACAAGATTTCTCTTGTTTTAACAAATAAATGCACTGACACGTACATAAATTCGTGTTAGATTGTGTTGTTACGTAAACACAATCCCTTACATGGTTATAAAGTAAACCATGCCCGAGAAAATTAATTCCCGTTGTTGAGTCAAAGCTTTCCGATGAAATGCTTGACTTTAATATGAAAAGCGGGTTACTATTTGAAATAATAGCAAACCATTTTGAGCATGTTTTAAAAGATTTGAACTTCTGCTCGAACTTTATTTACAACCCCGTGTCATTATTGAATGACATTTCTAGTATCGTAAATATTATCGATTCCAGAAGACATGCTCTTTTTATCAAAACATTTTTGAACACACAATTTTGAAAGATTTAGAAAAAACCTTTTTGAGAAATTCTCGAAAAAATGTTTTCAAAGTGTTGAAAACCAATTACTTGAGCTTAAGATGTTGAATAGCCTACAAAACGAGCTCAAGTCCGAGAATTTGTAAACTTCCCGTTGTTAAGGATAAGTTTATCATCGGCGATAAACTTTATTTTTAACTAAAGAACGAGGCCTAAGTTGACATATACTTAGAAGTCGTTTTCATGAGCTTGAAAAACTTTGAATGTTTTAACGTAAAGCTCATGACCGAGAAAGATGAATTTCTCGTTGAGAAGAAAAGTTCTCTTATTTAAAAGATACACTTTCCTTTATGAGCTTAAAAACTTGGAATGTTTTAATACAAGCTCATGACCGAGAAAATTTAAATTCCCGTTACGAGGATAAGCTATCTTTAAAGATAAGTTTTCCTAAATATGAAGTCCGGGTTACAGTCTGATATTTAACTGTAAGTCATTGTGCATGAGCTTAAAAACTTCGAATGTTTTTAATATTAGCTCATGCCCGGGAAAAATTAATTTCTCGTTGTAAGGATAAGTTTATCATCGGCGATAAACATTCCTTTCTTTGAAGTCCAGGGCATAATCTGAAATGTGATTATACGCCATTTACACGAGCTTAAAACTTTTGAATAGTTTTAATGTAAGCTCGTGTCTGAGAAAATTTAATTTCTCGTTAATGAGGATACGTTTATCGTCGGCGATAAACTTTCCTTTATTTGAAGAACGGGTCATTGTCTGACATTTAACAAATGAACCATATACACGAGCTTAAAACCTTTGAATAGTTTAAATGTAAGCTCGTGTCCGAGAAAATTTTATTTCTCGTTTTTTAGGATAAGTTTATCATCGGCGATAAACTTTCCTTTTTGAATAATGGGTCATCGTCTGACATTTAACGATGAGCCATTTACACGAGCTTAAAAACTTTTGAATAGTTTTAATTTTAGCTCGTGTCCGAGAAAGTTTAATTTCTCGTTTTGAGGGTAAGTTATCGTTGACGAGATAAACTTCCCTTTCTCTGAAGTTCGGGTCACAGACTGTAATTTGACTGTGAGCCATTGTGCATGAGCTTAAAAACTTGGAATGTTTTTGATATAAGCTCATGCCCGAGAAAAATTAATTTCTCGTTGTAAGGATAAGTTTATCATCGGCGATAAACTTTCCTTTTTTTGATGAACGAGTTACAGTCTGTGATGTGACTATAAGTCCTTTTGGTAAGCTTAACCGTGAATCCCCTGAGTCACTTGTTTATCCGATATCTGCTTCTTCAGCAACCAAACTCTAAGAGTGTCCTTAGTTGAAAGGTATACAACGATTGGACCGCTTCGTTCTTTTGGAACATCAACTTTGGTACCTGCATTCTCATTAGGAATTTGCGTGCTTTGACATGGGTTAGCGATATCAATTTTAGGAGCACGTGGGGGTTCACAGTTGGCTTTACTTGTGTCAGAAGCGACCTGAGTAGATGATTCACTTATCATAGCTGGCAAATGTTTCCTTTTATAGAAAATCTTAAGTTTAGGCTTAAGTGATGTATCATCTTTATCAATTTCCTCCCTAGTAGTCTTAGTAGAATCGGAGACTATCCTAGTTAAAGGGCACTCGTTTCCTACAAAAGTGAAAGTTCTACCAATGGGGCGCCAAACTTTACCAATGGGTTTGATTTTAGCTATCCACTGGGATTTAAGTCTAGCACGGGAGTTCGCCTCATCAAGTAATTTCTTGACACAAGAGTCATGATTTGTCGTAAATACACATTTTCTACATGTTTTACAAGTAGCATATTTAATGTCCAAGTAATTCCTAGATGATTGATCGATGCTCCTAGGAGATGACATGATACGGTTAGCAGTGTTGGGTAATCTAGAAGGCATCTGACTAGGTTTAACATTGCTATCTCTTACATGTGTCTTTTGCTTAGCTTCCCTTAGACCATATTTATGGCAAACGTCATTTGAACTAGTTCTAGACGTGGTCTTGGTAGTTTTAGAGAAACTAGAGGCAATCATGTGATTAGGTCTTGCTAAAGCTGTTTTGGTCACATTGGGCCTAGTTGCTGGAGTGACTAGTCTAGAAAGATGAACCAAATCAAATTGGGAGGCAAACCGCGGTCTCAAGGATTGTGGTCGCTTGGATCTAAATGCAGTAGGTTGTCTGACGAACTGATTTGTAGGCGGTTTCCCCAAGATTGATGGTTTTTCAAGCTTAGTGTCCAAACTAGTTCCTCTATTTTTCCTTAATTCGTTTTTCAACGCAGCTATAGCAAAAACCTTTTCTTGAACTTGAGCTTTTAAAGTCTCATTCTCTTTGAGCAATTCATCTTGGGATGCCAACTTAGATTCAAGCAACTTAATTTGTTTCAAAAGATTATCCTTTTCAGCTTTAGAATCCAGGACAGTTTGATCGAATTTTCGTTCAAGAACAACGTTTGTCTTTTCAAGTTTTTCAAAATATATTCAAAATTGTTCGTTTTCTTTGAAAATTCAATTTTGGCATCCTCAAGCTCTTTTGATTGCTGAGCTAAAATCGTTTCGAGCTCTTTAATCTTAGAATTAGAATCAGTTAACGAAGCAGTCATAAAGCATTTATCATGATGTACTATAGCATTCTAAACAATCTCTCCCCCATTATGACGCACATCGGATGAATCTAAAGTGATAAAACTATCACCCTTTTCCATCCCATGTTTGTCATAATTAGGTTCGAAATGCTCAACATGCGGTAGTTCATCGGCATAGACATCATATACAACATTACATTGTACCATATGTGTAAGCTCTTCGTCATAAATGGGAATGGTGTCATCATAAGAGATGTCTGGAACATTCCCTGACTTGTTGTTGATGTCATGCTTAACTGTTGATTCCATGTCCTTGCAATATTTAGCAGCCTCCAATTCGTCAATCGTATGACCATTTTCCTCTTGCATCGTAGAATCTTGCACTCCATTATCACACGCTTGCTGAAGTCGGGATTTTTCATAAATCGAAGACGAGACCGATGTCAAGAGTTTCAATAGTGTACCACGGAAAACTTGAAGCTCGGTATGTGTGTCTCGAAAAAATGACTGACAAATCGCTGAACTTTCAGACTTGATGATATTGAATTGGAAGAAAGGCGTGAATTGTGTCACGAGAGCTTGATGTGCAGATTCTGATGCAGAATGATTAAAGTCTGATCTGTGAAGTTGCTCATCTAGTTGGTTCAAGGTGAGGAGTATTGAATCAATGAATGGATAACGTTCTTGACCAAAGAGTGTCACAAATTTGCTCCCTCCTTGGATCCATGAAAGAGTCACAAGATGAGACTGAAGTAGTCGAAATGACGTGATGCCATTGTCGCTAACTTTGTCTTGCATTGGATGCAAGTCTCCCTTTTGAGATATCGAATTCAATGAATCCATTGAAGTTTGATGAACAATGACGTTAAGGATTACCGATCGATGAAAAAGCCGTCTTCAACTTCAAATAATAATACCCGATTAAAAAAACCGTGACCACTAAAAATAATTTCAAATCTAGTCGTTATCTAGGTCTCGTCAAATAAATCTTTTCACTTTATCACGTCACTTTGTCACGTTGTCACTTTGTCACGTCACGATAATAAGCATCTCCAAATATTACTATCTAAAAATACGTGCACACGTGGATGTAAAAAATAATTTCAAATCTGTATCCAAAAATACGTGGATGTAAAAAAATAGACAACCAACACGTTTATAAATAAATCTTGTAACCCTCATACGTTTATCCAAAATACGTTTATAAATAAATCTGTATCCAAAAATACGTTTATAAATAAATATGTTTATAAATAAATCTGTATCCAAAAATACGTTTATAAATAAATCTGTATCCAAAAATACGTGGATGTAAAAACACGTTTATCCAAAAATACGTGGATGCACACATAAATCTTGTAACCTTCGCCCTATAAATAAATCACGAACTGTAGTTATCTCAACTTGGTATAATCCCCCCCCCCCCCCCATCATTTCTTGTTTCCTCCGTCACTTTCTCTCTTGCTTTATACCAATCTCACAACCACCACACATGCACATAGAAACCTCCGTCTTATTAAATTCAAATACCACCTCAGATCCTCCCTCTTCAATACCCAACCAACCCCCAATCTAAACAAATGCAAACAACAAACAAACTTCTCGTAATGTCTACCAAAAATCGATCCAAACTTTCAAATTTCAATCAAAGAAAAACCATCCATCAATCAACACACTTCGTCCCATTATTACAAGATGTAGCCACGAAAACGAAAACGATTACCTCTGTAATTCCAGTTAACCGGATGCTTCAAGATCTCTCATAGAGGTCTCGGGTAGGTTTTTATGTTTTGTTTTATTTTTGGTTCGAGTCTTGGATTGATGATAGTTTGTTTCTTTGAAACTGAGATCTTTGTTGTGTGGGTGAAGAGTCGAATGAGTGTGGGTTGAGGGTGTGTCATGAGAGTTTGTTTTTGGAGTCGAGTCAGGTTGATTTTTGGTTCTGAAAGTCTTGAGTAGAGTTTGGTTTGAGTCCAGGCGAGAGTCGAGTCAATCGAGTCTTGATAATGTTGTCAAGTCAAGAGTTTTTCGAGTCTGTTTTCTAAGACTTGGTTGAGTCTAAAAGGTTTGGACTGTTGGTGAGTCGAGGGTGGGTATGAGTTTGTGAATGTCTTTGTGGGTTCGAGTGAGGGTGTCATGAGGGTGTTGGTTGTTTGAGAAAGAGTTTGTGGGTGTGGTCTTGGTCGAGTCGTTAAGCTTGGTTTGTTAAAGAGTTATGAAAAAGTTGACAGATTTTGAGTCGAGTCAAGGCAGTGTCGAGAGAGGGGTGAGTGTGTGGGTGTGGGAATCGAATGTTGTTTTGTTTATGGTTTTGGTGTGGAAATCGAGTTGTCGAGGGTCTGAGGTCAAGAGTTGTGTTCAAGTCTTGTTGGTTTGGTCAATGGTAAGTCGAAAAACTCGGATTCTCACCTAAGTCGGAATCCGAGTGTTCAAGACCTAGTTCTGAATTCGTATCACAAACCTAGTTCGGAATCCGTATTTCTAATCTAATTCGTAATATGGTAATCACTGACCTAGTTCGGAATCTGTGATGTTCTGATCTAATTCGGAATCAGTGATTTTCTGATCTAGTTCGGAATCTGTAATACTGAGCTAAGTCGGAATATATGTTATGTATGGATTTGGACAATACTTCAGAATGAGTCTTGATATTGGAGGGTTTGACAACCCTGGTTTTGAGGTTCGTCACTTAGTTTTATTTTGTGCTAGTTGTGTGTCTTTACGTGTTTATGTGCTTATTGGTGTGTATAGATTGTGGTTTGGATATCGTTTCCGGTACGGGGTACCTTGTGAATGAAACGATGTGTGATGATTTCATGTTTATGAGTTCACATGGTAGTGACTATGAAGTGAGATGGTGTTATTTGGTGGTATTAAGTATACGTATATGTATTATAGAAAATCGTATTTTTTACGATTTACGGTTTAGAATTTGGAGGTCTCGGATGAGGTAATTAGTCATATGGATATTTTCCGGGATGGTTTTAAGTCATTTAGGACTTACTTATAAAGTTTATTTCAAAATTTGAGATTTTTTTTAAATGTTTATATTTTACGTCTTTTACGGTAAAACGCGTAAATTTGACTAGTTTTTCGGTTTTTTGGTTTTGGAAGCTTTAGGAGCTGAAATAAATTAAGTAAAATTAAGGTAATATTAATAACATAATATTAAATAATAAAAAAAACGAATTTAAGGGGTGTTTGGGTCGGTTTAGACGCACCAAATAAGAAGGGGGAAAAAGGAAAATAGGGGAAAGTATTTGGGTTGGGCTAGGATTGGGTAACAAATAAACATATAAGGATTGTTACCATCAAAACACTTCATAATCCCTGGAAAAAAAACACACATGAGTTCATCAATGGAGGATTTAGGGTTTCTTCAAAAATTTCATCTTTCATTAATTTTAAGGTAAAAACCTTTAATCCCTTTTCATCGAATTTGTTTTTAATCATGTGTACATCATCTTATGATGGATTTAGGTTAGGGTTTAATTTAAAAATAGTAAATTAATTTTATAATAATGAGTTCATAATGATTACATAAATTAGGGCTTGTAATTAGTGGGATTAGGGTTAATTAATGAGGTTAATTTAGTTAAACCCGTTTTTAAAAACTTGGCAGAATTTTGAGTCAATTGTTTTGATCATATCGGGAGTTCTGTAAACTCTTATTTTGCAATCCAAGTATACCTGAAAAGGTAAATGAAGTGGCTTTCCAATTCAAGAAACGAGAACTAAATTGGAGGTATGGAAGTGGGTCAAAAACAGGTTACAACAGTCGGAGGTCAAAACAGTTTTGAATTCAGCATGTTTTCTTTTTAAGTTTTGAGTTGTTTGGGTACTTAGAGTTGCATTGGGATCTTCTAACGAACATGAGAGATGTTTTATATATTGTCGTAAGTATATGAACTTGGGCTAAGGTTGTGGTTTAGGGTAAGACCCCCTAACTGTAACAAACTTTTTGTATGTTTAAAATCAGTAAAACTGGAATGACAAAAGTATATATATATATATATATATATATATATATATATATATATATATATATATATATATATATATATATATATATATATATATATATATATATATATATATATATATATATATATATATATATATATATATCGGGGCCTTAACAGTAGATTTAAGGTTGGGAAAGTGGGAGGTGTTATCTAACATATGTAAGGTAATGAATATTCCTTGTACAGAAACCATGGGTATGTTTATGTGGACAACTGACTTAAAGTTTTGAGACCTAAAATTGGAACTGTTTTGTGTAAAATATGAACGGGATAGTTATTAAACTTAACCAAGTTAAGGACTTGTTAGGGAAGGATGATGGGGTGTTTAGAGCTCATATATGAGGTATGTATATGGGAGGAGGTTAGATGTCCATCATAGGTTGATGAGCCATCTTAGTGATTGGTTCATATTTTGATTGCGTGTTTTTGGTTTGTTAGCTTATTGCTAGTGCGAGGACTTTTGGAGAAGCAATCAGATGAGTTTCATAGTCCCATGTTTTCTATTGATTTTGACTTCCAGATGGGATGGAAGAGACACTGTGTTGAGTTATTTATAAATTGATGCTGTGAATGTTTTTAAGGTTTGAGATGGACTTGTGTGTACATATGTGATTAACTACTATGTGATTCTTCTTTGTGTATGATTTGGATTGGAGAGGTACACAGTGTGATCATCTATGGGACCAATGGATAATGACAAGGCGGGGCCTTGGGATAGGTACATAGTGTGATCATCTATGGTACCATGGTGTTTGGTAAGGCTGGGAGCCTTGGATTTGGATTTGGATTTGGATTTGGATTTGGTTTGGAATGATTGATCTTGAATGTTAGTTGTTAATGCATACTTGTAACACATTGTCCATATGTTATTGTGTTGATGGTTGTTATTCACAGCTTATAACTGATTTGGCGTTTGAGTCTAAACCTATGACTCTCACCAACTTTATGTTGACGTGTTTTAGTGTCTCTTTCAGGTGAGAATGTGGTTAAGCTTGAGGATAGAAGAGGCTAGATTTGGATGCCTTAGGATTGCATATAGAAGGAGATCCCCGTTCCTTCTTAGTTTACCTTTATTTTTTTTTATAAGTGATACATGTTGGCACCTATATGTTTGATTGGTTATGTTTATTGTTTGTCTTGGGTAAGTGGTAGGACTGTTACCTACTTACCTGGACTCCTGCTATGTTGAGATATTGTCATGACATTTGTGTCGCCATTTATGACATTATATTTGCATTTTAGTTTTCTCTATAGAGACACTGTTTGTTGTGATGATATCCATACGTCGCGCCCCATATTCCGCCATGGTGGGGTGTGACAGAATGGTATCAGAGACAATGGTTATAGAGAATTAGGTTGCCTAGTCGCGTAGCCTAGTCTATAGCTTAAGGGTCTCTGCATATAGGCGTCATAGGAGTATGTGTGCATTTTATATTAATTGATGTGTTTGGATGTTATTTATTACGATGTTTTGACTAGTATGAATTGAACCATAGTAAGTTCATACTTAGCCACATGTTATTTTTCTTTTCGGGATGTGACTAGTGCTGGTTGAACCATAATCATCCACGCTAGTCATTGTTGTATTTTGCTTAAATTGTACATTATAGTACATAATTTAGTACAAGGTAGTTTCTATCTTTTATCGAGTTATTTTACATACCTGAGGTATGTTATTTTTCTTTTGATGTTAAGTCATGTTCCCTAAGAATCATGTGGTGGTTCGGGTTATTAGGAGTAGGTGGATATGAAGGATTTTAAGTTGTTTCCACTCTTATGGGCGACATGACTTATAACTGATTATGTTTTCGTTTGGGATTTAGTCTATGATGTTTTAGCTAGACTATGGATTTTGGTATTCCTAGAGTTTTACTATGTTATTTTAATAGATGGAGTTTTGGACCTATTTGGTTATGTGATTATGAGCTTATGTGAGTAGATGGATTTATGTGTTATATGTTGTATTGATTCTTATAAGTGTCTTCATAGGAGGGAGTGCATTGGGGAAAGGGTAATTGTATAAGTATGGTGGCCAACATAGTTATACAAGAACCACAACTTCAATGGGTTCTCAAGTATGATTGCATGAAAGAGGGTTAGTACATACTTGGATATGATGAGATGTAGAATTTGGGTATACGTATATATATGGGTTTATGTAATGGCTGCCTATGATATGGCTATTGCTCTTTTGTGTTATATGTTTTGGGATTATAGTGGTGTTGTGTGATTATGGGGTCACACGATATGGTTTGGTTTTGGAGGTGGGCTTTTTGCCTTGTTGTGGCACGGTGAGATGGTGATTACTCGTATGGAAAAACGAGCGTATAAAGCTATTGATTGACTTGATGTGTATGATAACGAGTATGTTTAGGAGATTCGATAGGTATACATATGCGGATGTATATATACTAATAGATGTTATGTTATGATTTACGGTCGTTCAGTAGTTATTATAACTTGAACGTACCTAGTACTCTCTTGTGTTTAAACAATTTACTAGAGCTTGAGTTTGGTGGAGTTTCAACGATGTTTTGAATCTTTTGAAGTGTGTCTTGTAGCGTATTCTTTGAGTTTCGTATTTCACGTGTACGTTTTAAAATGGCGTTCTTGGTTTTAAGTCTATTGAAATAACTTGGCATTTCTTTTGAGATAATGAAATCTTTTGTGTTGGGTCTTACATTTCTTTTGGTCGGTATATATTGAGAAAAAGGGGGACTTGGAAATCTATTATAGGGTTAGATAGTTTGTTGTATTCGGTAAAATAAGGGTAAGGTGTTGGAGTCGTGTTTGAAAGAAGGTGTAACATAAGATTTCT
Source organism: Glebionis coronaria (assembly GCA_025667525.1). NCBI lineage: Eukaryota > Viridiplantae > Streptophyta > Magnoliopsida > Asterales > Asteraceae > Glebionis > Glebionis coronaria. Next base: position 214,201,278 of record CM046877.1, on the reverse strand, counting down.
TTTAATCAACACTTATTTATTTCAAATTCTAAAAGACTTTCTTTAAAATAAAGCGAAGTAAAATTTCTTTCTACTTACATAGTTTATGTAATTGGGTTTAACCGATTCACGTCATTTATAATTATTAATACAAGGTTAAATTGAGTTCATGAAAATTTCACATACAATTATTTCTTTCATTTAAAAGGATTGCATTAATCACTAAGTTTATTCTTTAGTTTTTAAAACAACTAGTATAAAATTGTTTTGGTCGTAACTTGTTCGTTTTTAAAGCTTTTTGGGTGATTCAAAAGCCTAAAATTATGTACTCGGAACGTAATTTTCAAATATTCAGAATGTATAGTCATGGGAGGTCAGTATCTTGGTCGAAATTATTGTACAAGTGTCGGGTTAAAGGTTGAGTTTGAATAGTAGTTTATTTTTTTATGATTTAGGATGCACGGGATACCTAGTTTTTTAGTTGAGTTTTGATTTCGTCAAGAGGGTTATTTGTAGATTGTTTGAGTCACATAGATGTGGGAGGTAATAATAAATAATAATAAAAAAAGATATATATTCTTTTGGAAAAGTCGATCGTTTGCACGGTTTAAATAATATGTCGCGGGGCGTAATATGTTTGGTTGCCATTGGGTGTTTCTTAGATTATTTTTCGTTGTCATGGGTCATTTTGAAGTGATACACGTTTTGGGTTTGAGTTTTCTTTTGAGTCTCATGGTTTTTGACTTGTTTTAACTGGTGCACGTGAAATGTCGTTAGTTATCCGTGGGTTTGATTCTTTGATCGTATCTGGTGGATTCAGGATGTAGTTTTGGTTTCGTATTGTTCGGGAGCATTGAGGTAGTCGTATGAAAGACTTGCTCGCGCCTACACGATTAAGTAGGTGACCATGAGAGAACGGTCGGAATACCCTTAGTGGGGAGGAAAGAAGTTCGTAGACGAACTAATGTGGTCATGGGGTCTCTTAGGAGTACCAAGGAGATGAATAGAGATTTGTGGGATACTAGCACCAGTAACGCGCCATAGAGAGTGTTGGAAGGGGATACAATACCTCAAAGGTATTTATGATTGTTCGTAGGGCATGTAAGTTTTCCAAAAAAAAAAATTCCTGAAATTTAGTAGGTTTGCATATTACTGTGAGGTAGAACCATAAATAGAGCAAGTAGGAGAAGTGAGAGGAGTTGCAGTTAGTGCCTTTCCAAGGCAAATCGTTGATGGAGTGATTTAAAAACAAGAGCTGTTATAAATTGCAACGGATGCAAGGTAAAAGTTGAGTTGCTTAGTAGTAGATTAGATGTGGAAAGCGGTTGAGTGGTCTGATGAGAGGAAGCATTGGTCTTTTAAAATGCGTGTAGAAATTTGCAAGTAGAACGAGGTAGGAATTTATTCGTATTGCCGCTGAGAGAGGGTGCAAGGAGGACGTAGTTGAAATTGCTAAGGATGTTGTATGAACGCTTTGGGTTTACGGTTATGATTTTGGCATCGCCAAAACACGAGCGGTTTTCATGGAGTCAATGAACCGAGTGTGCATGAACGTATATAAACGAGTTGTCATCGGGAGCATCGACGACATCTTGATCTACCCAAATCTTAGAAAGAGAGTGAGGTAAATTATGAGTTGGTTTGGAGTTGTTAGAAAAGGGAATTATACGTGAGATTTTCAAGTGTGAGTTTTAGGATTAAGTGTACTATGATGAGCAGTTAGAGATGATGGCATATCATGGAACCAGCAAGGGCGAAGTGAAGAAGGATGAGGAAGCGTTTTGGAGGCTGAAGAGGTGGATTGGATAATGAGCCGATCTTGGCATTATCGGAAGGACTGGATGAATTCGCGAAGCATGATGATACGTGGAGCAAGGATTTAGACGCGTACGAGGACGACAATGAAAGGCGATCACTTGTACGTTGCAGGAACTGAAGATTTGGAAGAATTGGATAGACTTAGTTAGTGGAGCTGGACTGTTATATCTGCCTAGAATGCTAGAGGCATTTGGTGTACGATACGTGGAGAATGATCTATACGGGTCATGAACGTCTCCAACACATATTCAATCGTCTTGATTTAACATTTGGCAATGGTTAAGTGGTGAAAGAAAATTGCAAGGCCAAGTACCATCTGGGAAAGGCAAGCATGGTTGATGAGACATGGAATAAGAAGAATGAAGTGAAGCTGAGAAGAACTTGAACTATATGGATGACGTATTAGGATGGTTTGGATGAAAGATGTAGGTTGCACGAGTTGAGTTGTCTAAAGCAGAGAACGCGTCAACATGTATGTTGCGTGGCTTGGACAATCATATGGAGAAAGGGACGTAGACTATTCTTCCTACATAGATAGGAGTAGCTTAGAAAGGGGCGATGTAAGGACGAAGTTGGAGGAAGGGATACATAATGCGGTGGAGGAATAAGTACGACGAGAGTTGGGTGATAGTCGATAGACAGACTAATTCATCTCACATTTCAAGAGGAATGAGAAGTCACGTAGTTGAGAAGTTGGAAGGATTGCGTACGGATGTGATGTAATAGAGGGTTTTGCGTAAAAGTTAGCCCGATATGTATGGAATGCCTTATGAGGGATTATGGCAAGGGAAGAAACGATGGGAAGCATCACATCGTGATGTATGGTACGAGTTAAGGAGGAAGAAGGAAGTGTGTATAGAAGCGAAGCATAAATGAAATAGGTCGAGATATGAATCGAAGGTAGAACTTTGGTAGAGCCTAATGAGTAGAATAAAGCACAAAGCAGGCTACTAATGTGGTAATGGTGTTTGTGGACGGGATGAGAGCAGCAAGGGATGCTATGTAGAGATGGAGGAAACCACTAGAGTTAGTGACAAAGTTGTGTATGAAGTTTCACCCATAGTAACGGGTGGTATGTTTTGGTAAAATGGAAGAGTTGACGTAGAGTTTTGTAGGTCCATTTATGATCTTTGGAAAGATCGGACCAGTAGCATATGAGCATAGAATTACCTGGGGGAAATGAGTTGTATACATGATACATTTCATGTATTGGGATTGGTAAAGGTTGTTTGAGAATGCATTTTGCCTGTACGGTTATTCGGGACTTGTGTTAATAAGAGTCTTTGTTTTATCAAAGAGTCATCTGTGAGGTTTATTGACTGTGAGGTCAAGAGTTTGGCAATGAGTTTAATTATTTTTGGTTTGTATATATGGTATTTTGAAACTTGAACTAAAGTTCACGTGGAAATGAGGGGAGTTTGTTTAGAACAAGTATCCTCATGTGATTTGTTGTTTGTGTGTTTGATCCTAAGGAGTAAATCTCGGGACGAGATTTCTATTAGGAGGGAGTGATGTGACAACCCTGGTTTTGAGGTTCGTCACTTAGTTTTATTTTGTGCTAGTTGCGTGTCTTTACGTGTTTATGTGCTTATTGGTGTGTATAGATTGTGCTTCGGATATCGTTTCCGGTACGGGGTACCTTGTGAATGAAACGATGTGTGATGATTTCATGTTCATGAGTTCACATGGTAGTGACTATGAAGTGAGATGGTTTTATTTGGTGGTTTTAAGTATACGTATATGTATTATAGAAAATCGTATTTTTTACGATTTACGGTTTAGCATTTGGAGGTCTCGGATGAGGTAATTAGTCATATGGATATTTTTAGGGATGGTTTTAAGTCATTTAGGACTTAGTTATAAAGTTTATTTCAAAATTTGAGATTTTTTTAAATATGTATATTTTACGTCTTTTACGGTAAAACGCGTAAATTTGACTAGTTTTACGGTTTTGTGGTTTTGGAAGCTTTAGGAGCTGAAATAAATTAAGGAAAATTAAGGTAAGATTAATAACATAATATTAAATAATAAAAATAAAAAAACGAATTTAAGGGGTGTTTGGGTCGGTTTAGACGCACCAAAGAAGAAGGGGGAAAAGGAAAATAGGGGAAAGTGTTTGGGTTGGGCTAGAATTGGGTAACAAATAAACATATAAGGATTGTTACCATCAAAACACTTCATAATCCCTGGAAAAAAAAACACACGTGAGTTCATCAATGGAGGATTTAGGGTTTCTTCAAAAATTTTATCTTTCATTAATTTTAAGGTAAAAACCTTTAATCCCTTTTCATTTAATTTGTTTTTAATCATGTGTACATCATCTTATGATGGATTTAGGTTAGGGTTTAATTTAAAAACAGTAAATTAATGTTATAATAATGAGTTCATAATGATTACATAAATTAGGGCTTGTAATTAGTGGGATTAGGGTTAATTAATGAGGTTAATTTAGTTAAACCCGTTTTTAAAAACTGGGCAGAATTTTGAGTCAATTGTTTTGATCATATCAGGAGTTCTATAAACTCTTATTTTGCGATCCAAGTATCCCTGAAAAGGTAAATTAAGTGGATTTTTAATTCGAGAAACAAGAACTAAATTGGAGGTCGGGAAGTGGGTCAGAAACAGGTTACAACTGTCGGAGGTCAAAACAGTTTTGAATTCAGCCTGTTTTCTTTTTAAGTTTTGAGTTGTGTGGGGTACTTAGGGTTGCATTGGGATCTTCTAACGAACATGAGAGATGGTTTATATATTGTAGTAAGTATCTGAACTTGGGCTAAGGTTGTGGTTTAGGGTAAGACCCCCTAATTGTAACAAACTTTTTGTATGTTTAAAATCAGTAAAACTGGAATGACAAAAGTATATATATATATATATCGGGGCCTTAACAGTAGCTTTAAGGTTGGGGCAAGTGGGAGGTGTTAGCTAACATATGTAAGGGAATGAATATTCCTTTTACAGAAACCATGGGTATGTTTAAGTGGACGTTTGACTTAAAGTTTTGAGACCTAAAATTGGGATTGTTTTGTGTAAAATATGAACGGGATAGTTATTAAACTTAACCAAGTTAAGGACTTGTTAGGGAAGGATGATGGGGTGTTTAGAGCTCATATATGAGGTATGTATATGAGAGGAGGTTGAATGTCCATCATAGGTTGATGAGCCATCTTAGTGATTGGTTCATATTTTGATTGCGTGTTTTGGTTTGTTAGCTTGTTGCTAGTGCGAGGACTTTTGAAGAAGCAATCAGGTGAGTTTCATAGTCCCATGTTTTCTATTGATTTTGACTTCCAGATGGGATGGAAGAGAAACTGTGTTGAGTTATTTATAAATTGATGCTGTGAATGTTTTTAAGGTTTGAGATGGACTTGTGTGTACATATGTGATTAACTGCTATGTGATTCTTGTTTGTGTATGATTTGGATTGGAGAGGTACATAGTGTGATCATCTATGGGACCAATGGATAATGACAAGGCGGGGCCTTGGGATAGGTACATAGTGTGATCATCTATGGTACCATGGTGTTTGGTAAGGCTGGGAGCCTTGGATTTGGATTTGGATTTGGATTTGGATTTGGTTTGGAATGATTGATCTTGAATGTTAGTTGGTATGCATACTTGTAACACATTGTCCATATGTTATTGTGTTGATGGTTGTTATTCATAGCTTATAACTGATTTGGCGTTTGAGTCTAAACCTATGACTCTCACCAACTTTATGTTGACGTGTTTTAGTGTCTCTTTCAGGTGAGAATGTGGTTAAGCTTGAGGATAGAAGAGGCTAGATTTGGATGCCTTAGGATTGCATATAGAAGGAGATCCCCGTTCCTTCTTAGTTTACCTTTATGTTTTTTTTTATAAGTGATACATGTTGGCACCTATATGTTTGATTTGTTTATGTTTATTGTTTGTCTTGGGTAAGTGGTAGGACTGTTACCTACTTACCTAGACTCCTGCTATGTTGAGATATTGTCATGACATTTGTGTTGCCATTTATGACATTATATTTGCATTTTAGTTTTCTCTATAGAGACACCGTTTGTTGTGATGATATTTATACGTCGCGCCTCATATTCCGCCATGGTGGGGTGTGACAGAGGGAAAAAATAAGAGTTAGTTCGGAATGTGACAAATAAGTTTAGTTCAGAATACTGGACAAATAATGACCTAGTTCGGAATGTAGTACTGGACAAAAAATAGATAGTTCGGAATGTGATATCATTTTCGCGGGAAATAAAACATGACCTAGTCCGGAATGTAACAAAAAGGTAGCTCGGAATGAGACAAAAAATTTAGTTCGGAATATGGAAAAACCCTCTTATTCCGATTTATACCCAAAAATTTCTAACACTTGTAAATTTTACCCAAAAATCAATCTAAAAATTCCAAATTTTTCGTGTTTTTACCAAAACAAAAATCCAAAATTACTACCACAACTATGATGATGATTTTTAGAAAGATTAAACCATAAAAAACACAAAAAAATTAGATCGAATGATTTTAGATCAAAACCCACCAATCAATGATGAACAAACACAAGAACAACCCAATCAACAATGACTCTTGATACCAATTGTAGATTCATATATTCTTAGGATTGTAGATGTGTTTGTATTTATCTAAAGAGAGGGATGAAAAGGAAGAATTGGACAGAGAAAGCTAGAGAGAGAAAGGAGAGAAAGGAAGAAAGAAAGATTTATTGATGAAATGTGTGAATGAACAAAACGAGAAACCCCTCCTAACATGCTAGGAGGGGGTATATATAGCCCACCCTACATGTGGGCTATATGGACTATATCTTTACATAATAGATCACGAGCCCAATACTTGAATATATCATTGGAGTGACCGATCCTTTCTAAATACATAAAAACGTATTTCCAACAATCCCCCCCTAAGGGAGGTCACTTGAAGTTACAATGTCCTAAATAGTCTATAGCTCGTGATCTATGCTAACAATGATGTGACCGAGACTTTCCTTGGAAAAATGTATTTCCAACAATAATAGTCAATTCAATTCGTGACCTATTGGTCCCTTTCTTTTCACACGTGAGCACTAACATCAATTAATTAAACAGTCGATGGATGCATATTACATCCTAATCGATCTATTCAATTAACATAATAGAACATCCTGCCCCACGTGATCTTTTATTGCGTCTGGCCCAAAAGCACATACATAATTTTTATGCATTCACCACAACAGCTTCGAGTTACCAACATATTCACAACAACAATACAAACATGAAAAACATCTTGATCCTCCTAAATATCGAGCCACCTGCTCTGATACCAATTGTGGAATCCCAGATCTTGAGACTCAAACAGTAAAAACCGTTTTATCTAGGTTGTCAATTGTATATGTGATGAATCATAGTGGAATAATACAATTAACATGAAAAAATATGTTTGACAAAGACGAATTCTCCCAAAGGGTTTGTATTATTTGATTAACACAAACCACTCTAGGTGTGTGTACATTGAATCCCACACCTAGAGATCAAAACAACAGTAGGTTACATTTTGTGTATTGGAATGAATAAATAAAACCTACGGCTGGTTGTTCCTTTTATAACTTAAGGAACCCAGGGATACATGTAAACTAAATAAAGTAATAATGACTAAATCAAACTGACTTATTCATTCGAATCGTGTGTTGACCAAATCTTCATACTTTTCACTAGCAGTAGGAAGTACTCTAGTAGGGGCAAGTACTTTTCACTAGCAAGGGCAAGTACTCCAGCAGGGGGAACTTACTCTAGCAGGGGAAAGTACTACAATAGTGGGAACTCCAGCAGTGGCAATGCCATATTTGGTCCTTCTTGTTTCCATAGTGTTTGACTCATCAACTTTTAGCTCAACAGGATCCATTGAAATAGAAGGAACCTCCAAAGGTATTAGAAGAAAAAGATCAACCAAGAAAAAGCAAGAAGCAAAGAAAAAGGCAAATCTACAAATGAAGATAGTGATGATGATGAGAGCTGCAGAAAGCACCTGAAGATAGTGAAATTTAAGGATCAATGCATTGATACAGAGATCTTTGGAAAAAGATCATCAATCATAAGATGGACAAGGGCTATAAAACAAGAATTGAAAGCTCATGGAATAACCAGAACAGATGGTACATTTAGGATGTTCAGGTTATTAGAAGACATTCTTCATATTTTGACAGACAAAACATTCAAGATCTTAACAGATTTGTTTAATGAGGAAGTGAAGGTAAAGAAGAAGTATCACTATTATGCCATGAATTGAAGTTTATGTATGAGCCACATAATTGTGATCAACAGATATTGAAGGATTTAGAGAATTAGGTTCCTACTTATTGGAGATATTATAGATCATGTGGTATACACACATTGGATGTAGATGATGTTACATATTATATGATTTAAGAGAAAAGATATCCTTTAGGAAGAAGGTTGTTAGAAAAAATGTTAGAACAACAACTAGAAGTTTCAGAGGATTCAAATGGTGCTTTAGAGTTGATTAGGATTATCAAACAACAACTCAAGGATTTGGAAAAAGAAGAAGAAGCTGAGAAGGAGCCTTAAGTGTTTGACTTTCAGTAACAGTTCACAAATGGTTCTCAGTTCACCATGTCTAACAAACATAAGAACTGGCTAGTTCATAAGCAAACGGTTGTGGTTCTCAACATGGGTCTTTTACAATCTTAGGCCAACAAAGATCTTGTTAGAAATCTACCAAAACTAAAATATGAACAACACTTTTGTGATGCATGTAAAATCGGAAAACAAACACACTCAAGCCATAAGGTGAAAAATGTTGTGTCCACAAATAAGTGTCTGGAACTCTTACATATGGACTTGCTTGGTCCTTCCACGGTAAAAAGTAACGGGGGTAATTTGTACACTTTGGTTATCGTTGATGACAACTCAAGATATACTTGGACAATGTTTTTGAAAACTAAAAATGAAGCATTTGACCATTTTGAGTTTTTAAGTAAGAAAATTGAAAATCAATTTAATTGTCAAATTGTGTCAATTCGCATGGATCATGGTCAGGAGTTTGACAATGAGGTGCTATTCGGAGCATTTTGTTACACCAAAGGTATCACATCTAATTTCTCGACTCCTAGAACACCTCAATCAAACGGGGTAGTTGAAATAGAACGCTTCAAGAAATGAGTAGAACAATGTTAAATGAATCAAACATGCCTCAAAAGTTTTGGTTTCATGCGGTTGATACCTCAACTTACATTTTAAATTGGGTTTTAATTAGACCACTTCTAAATAAAACACCGTATCAAATATTAAAAAGGATAAAACCGACCATTGGATACTTTAAAGTATTTGGAAGTAAATGTTTTATTCTTAAAACTAAGGACTATCTCACTAAGTTTGACCCAAAGTCGTACGAAGGAGTTTTTCTTGTATATTCTCAAAATAGTAAAGCTTACATTGTTTTAAATAAACTAACAATGTGTGTCGAGGAATTGTTGAACATAACTTTCAACGAAAGTCCACTGATATGAGTGAAATCTCATATCAGTTATATCATATTTAAGCTTAAAACACAAAGTAAAATACCAGATTTTAATGTGTAAAAGCAGTATTATAGGTATTCTTTGTTGTTTGTGCTTGTGTAGGTAAAAAGATACATATTTGATGCAAACATGAAATTCAAGTCATTTATGATGAAGAAAAGACAAAAGGAGAACAAAAGATGACAAGTCAACACAAGTCAAAGGACCTTTCTTGACAACTTGCAAAGATTAGGGACTAAAAGTGTCAATTTAGAAAAGTCAAGAACAAAGTCAAATTTGGTCAAAGTCAAACAAGTCAAGGGTTCAATTCTGGTCAAGTATGAAGTCCAAGGGCCAAGGATGACAAGATATTGAAGTTTGAAACTCAATATATAAAGCTGATAACAAGAGGGACCAAAGCTGCCAAATATGGGAAGTATAACAAGTTTGATCCGTGTGAAACCTCCATTAGCCAATCACAAGCCAACATTTCATTCACTTGGATCGTTGACTGGTGCAATAAATGAAGGAAGAGAGTGGTCAATTAATAAACACAAAGAATCTAAACAGTATTAACCACTAACTCAATTCAGCCAATAGCAAAGCCCCATCTCATACACTTTACTGTTGCTTTGGATATTAATTCACAACTCACTTATTGGACTTATCAGAGAACGCCACGTGGCACCTTTCATCCCCAGAACGTGGAGCATGATTTAGACACTTTTAGAGAAAACACTTAACATGAAAAGAGATCGTCATGATGAGACGAAACTAACCCAGCTACCCAATCAAGCTTAAATCCATTCATTAAAAAAGGCCCAAATCTGATCAAGAACAAGAATTTGCAATTAAGAAAATGAATCCACCTGGCAACTCCTGATTGGATGCAACACGTCACTACACCTCACCAGCACTTAATTTCATTCTATCAATACCCTTGTAGCATTCATTTTGTAGCATGTAGCTAAGTGTGTAAAAACACACACTTTTCCCTTTTTTCTCTTAATCCTTTTCAATTAGTAGCTCTAACTTCTCAAGGTGTCTGACAAACACTTTGAGAGTTAGTTAGTTAGTTAAAGCAGTTGTAACAAACACTTTCATTAAGAAAACTCAATTTTACCTCAATTCAACTCTCATTCTCAATTCACTTGCACTCTTCTACTACCTGCTGTTATATGTTTGATTATGTTGTTCTTGATTAAACAATGGAAGTTGTTGATTGATTTGGAATCTTTGTACAAGTATCCAGAAGTAGCAGTTCAGTTTCATAGCACAGCCATAGCCATAATCCTTGATCAGACATTGTACCAGGTCAAGCTTGATGTTGTTGATAGTTTTAGATGATCTGGTGATGAGTAGATGATTGATTGGTGTTGGTTGATGAAAAAGTGAGCTCAGTGCTCCACTTCTCCATCAAAGGGGCCTTCAAAAGTCTTATAAGCTTTCTTTACTAAATTCCACTAAAAACTAAGTATGCATGATCATTTTTGTTTCTTAGTGTAATATTACTTACCATTGCATATTATATGTTCATTTTCGGTACTTTGATATAGTTTGATTGTTTGCTTGCTTAATCTGTTAGTTTTAAGTAGGTCTCATAGCTTAATTCTTGCTTAATTCTGTTAACCAGTGTTTGGTAGTAATCTTTAATCCTGAACCATTGGTTAAAAGTTGTTGTTTAGAGTTTACATACACTCACTAGTTGGCATCAAGTAAGTCTGCAGGTTTTAGAGTCAAACTGATAGTCAAACAGGCAATTAATCCTTTGAAAACACTGGGTTAGTTTATTCACCAAAAGCATGCCTATTTCAATCTCATGCCAAATCTTTAATACTTAGAGTTAGAGTGTGATTTCTGTTTCTGAGCATAGTTTAACATCTCAGCTTTCTAGTGATATAGGGTAGAGTAAACAGTTCTCACTAATAAGCAAGAAATAAGCCATAGTATAAGCCTTTGAGCAAAGTCAAGTTTCTGTGAACATAGCTTATCAGATTTCTCATAACTGCTAATTCTCTTCATAAAAGTGTTAATTTTCTTTCACAGATCAGTTTCATAAGCTGAGAAATTAAGATTGGACCAAGGGCAAATTTGGTCAACGCTGGTCAACGTTTGGTCAACATAAGCCAAAATAGCTTATTTGATTTTCTGGCTTATTCTTTAGAGATTTTTGAGATTTTCTTGGATAGGTCTTCCTTATTTGGCCTATTTATCATGTTTTGAGCAATTCAGCTTTAGTGCTTATCTCAATAAGCTAATCTCTTAAAAGTGCTTATTCCGAAAAGTGCGTATTGAGCTTTTAGACCATTTCAGCTAAAATCCTTTGAACTGGCTAGGTATAATTGTACTAGAAGCTTTTTGAAACAAACAACAGCTTATTTGGTGGACTAGAACTCTTGTTTGAGCTTATTGAAGTTCATTTACCCGTTTTTGCTTAAATATTTGTTTTAATTGCACATAAGTCCCTGGATTTTAGAACTTGTTTTAATCTGTTTTAAATAGTTAATACTTTTTAGGTTTTGCAAGATAGTCCTCAGGATAGTTGTTAGTTGCAATTTCAGTTAGGGTAGTTTGAGAGTTTGTTATATTTTGGTTAAAAGTTTGTTATATTTTCATTTCAAGTCCTTTAAGTTTCTGAATTTACATTTTTAGTCCTTATACTTTTGCATACTTTACATTTTTAGCAATTTAACATTTTGTGCATTGATTACTTGTACATTTGGCATTATGTGTGGTATGTGCACTTTGTTTTTAGCTTAGTACGGATACGTAGAGATCATACTTTTACATTTTTACGTGCTTTGTGATAATTAGACCTAGATTACCAAAATCTTATAGATCTAACACCAAAAACAATTAGTTAACCTGATTTCTATTGGATAATCAATTCGTATTGAGTCGAGAATAACGAACTAAAAAGACAAATATTATCCACCTCCCTCTAGAACATTACCTTTGGTAGATGATGATCTAGTTGAAATTCAAGCTAATAATCAACAAGTAAATATTCAAGAAGACAAGGGAAATGAACCATTAAAAGTTAAACCTTTAAATATCAAAAAGTCAAAAGGTCGTTCTTTTATAACCTCATTGGTAAACTGAATGAACGGACGTTAAGGTCTCAAGCTCAAAATGAAAGTAATTCCTTTTATTTCGTATCTTAATTTGAACCAAAGAATATCGATGAAGCTATGATTGATGAAAGTTGGGTTTTTGCAATGCAAGAAGAATTAAATCAATTTGTGATTAATGAAGTTTGGTACTTGGTTCCAAGACCTAAAAATCAAACGGTAATTGGAACAAAATGGGTCTTTAGAAATAAACTAGATGAAAATGGTGTCGTGTAAAAAAAATAAAGCAGGCTTGTTGCTCAACGGTATAACCAACAAGAAAGTATAGATTACGACGAAACCTATGTCCCTGTTGCTCAGCTTGAGTCCATAAGAATTTTGCATGCTTATGCTTGTGCACACGACTTCAAACTCTATCAAATGCATGTTAAAAGTGCATTCTTAAATGGATTTATAAATGAGGAAGTGTATGTTGCACAACCTATCGGTTTTGAAGACTTTGAAAAACCAAATCACGTTTATAAACTCAAAAAGGCTCTTTATGATCTCAAGCAAGCACCCAAGGCGTGGTACGACCGACTTAAGTCATTTTTAGTTGAACACAAGTATTAAATGGGTCAAGTGGACAATACGTTGTTCACTAAGAAAAAGGGGTCACGCATAATTATTGTTCAAATATATGTTAACGATATTGTTTTTGGGTCTACATGTCAAGAACTTTGTGATGAGTTCTCTAAAATCATGCACGACGAATTTGAAATGACTATGATGGGAGAACTTAAATTTTTCTTGGGTCTACAAACAAGCAAATAGAAGACGACATCTTCTTCAACCAATCTAAATATATAAAAGAAATTCTTAAGAAATTTGGAGTAGAAGAATCTAAACCAACAAACACTCCAATGTTAACCGAAACTAAACTAATAAAAGACGATACTAATGACTATGTTGATAGCACTAAATACCGTGATATGATTGGCAGTTTATTTATCTCACCACAAGTAAGCCGGATATAATGTTTAGTGTTCGTATGTGTGCTCGCTTTCAACACAACCCAAATGTATCACATCTTGAAGCCTTCAAAAGAATTTTTAGATATATCAAGGGAACAACTCATCTTGGGCTTTGGTATCCAAAAGGCACGGGAATGGAAACCGTTATCTATGCGGATTCGGACCATGTCGACGAATATGTCGATAGAATAAGTACAAGTGGTGTATGTAAATTTATCGGATGCTGTCTTACCTCATGGTTCTCGAAAAAGCAAACGAAACTTTCCATCTCTACAACTGAGGCCGAATATGTGTCGGCGGGAAAACCATGTCGACAAGCATTATGGATGAAACAAGCTCTTGTTGACTATGACATCAAGTTAGAAGATGTTACAATACTTTACGACAACAAAGGATCCATTGATCTCATAAAAAATCCCGTGTTACACTCACGAACCAAATACATCAAAATTCGGCATCATTTTCTACGAGACAACGTCCAAAAAGGTAATATCTCCATAGAAAATGTATCTTCGAAAGATAACATTGCCGATATTTTAACTAAACCTCTTAAGCGTGAGCCATTTAACCTATTAAGACTAGGTTTAGGACAAATGGAAATCTCGTGTTAAGTAACAAAGTGTTTTGTCCCCTGCACAGACGGAACACCCCCAAGGGGTCATGCAAGGGCCTGTCTGTCTTCAGTAAATGCTAACACTAAAATAGTTAGACAAACACCCCAACACTCATAACACCACTTTGTTTTTCTGCAAAACACGACCACAACCACCATATTTCCATCTCTCTAATGATTCCAGGGCACAATCTATCATTTTGTTTGTGCTAATCAACCACTGTAAGTATTTCTAACTCTTTTACATTCTCTTTTCATCACAATATTCTTAATCTAAGTCTAGGGTTCTATTTAATTGCCCAAAATTGAAATTGGGGATTCATCTAGGTCAGTTAAGTTAACCAATGCATTGATCAATTATGATGTTAAAACCACTTTGTATGCATAATCCCTTTAACCAAATCAATAGAAGTTTCTTGGAATACCCAAATTGATCAAAAGATTTTCAAAGATCATTCTCACTACTTAGGTCATGCCGAAAAATTATTTTTCAACATTGTAAATGCCAAATATCTAAAAAACGATGTTTTAATCATAACATAAGGACGCATGAACGCTAAAGGAATTGCATAATTCATATGCATTTTTGGGTACGTTCATTTGAAGCTACATGGAACTTAAGGAGCGTTTGGGTTATCTCAAAAATTGTGCATTTTTACTTCTTTGGCAAATAATTTTCGGGCCGAGATAAGCGCACCTCCACATTCGCTGCATATAGGCACACACTAGGCATTGCCAAAATAGTTTTCCTAAATTTAGCTAATTCCAAAAAATTGTGCCTTAAGATCAACTATGTCGGCCGCGTGGACCTATAACCATAATGACACCACTAGCTACATACCCGACCACCATAGATCCGAACACTTTACTTCCTCACAAAAACATTATGCAAGGAACTAGAAAATCGGAACTTTTATGAAGGACGTGTGTTTCATCCATCTTTCACAAATAACACCAATATTCGTGAGGTGTTCTCTAGGATTAACTTTGAGTGTCTTTTAGATTCAGATAAACAATTTTTTCCTGAATTTGTTCTAGAGTTCTATATGTCTGTAAATGTAACCTTTGATGAAAATCATATCCTTTTCGTGAACTTTCAAACGAATGGCATTTATTACTCCTACTTCTTAGATCAATTTGCTAGCATCCTTAAGATCCCTAACCAAGGAACATGCTTTTACTCAGATCTTCACTCTCTCACATCCCTTGAGAAAACAAACATACCTAGAAATGCTCAATATAAGTATGACACTAAACTTGATGACAAGGATCTTGTCAAGAAAACAATTTCAAACGAATAACCGATGACACTAGTCTCTCAAACAAAAACATGTCATTAACAAGGACCCTTATGGCATGGAAGCTAGAGAGCTTAAGAGCAAATATGAAAAATGGGAAAGAATTCTAAGATGTAATGTTATGTGCTTAGTGGGAAATAAAGACCATATAAATGCATGTGAAAGCTACATGATTGGCAGTTTAGAAATCAGAAAACCTTTCAATCTCGCATACTACATAGTAAATAGGATGTCTCATGTCCGAAGTCTTGTCACATCAGTGCTTCCATGTGGAATGTTACTCAATCGCCTCTATCACTACATAGCACCTATTCCACCAAGTCCTAGTGGTCGAGAAGGCATATATCACCTAGTTGATCGAGTCATGACCCCTATTAGTGACGAAAGAGTAACAAGAATTATGGCAAACCATCCAAGAGGTAAGGGTAAAAGGCCAAAACACCTATCTAGCTCATCATCATCGGCTAGTGACGATGATGGACTTTCAGACTCTAGGCTTCCACCCTTATAATACCTCAATCACCTACACAAAATTGAAAATGCTTCTCCGGAGTTCAAACAAACAAAAGGAATGTTTAAGTGTCTTGGAAGGTTCCTTGCAAAAATGGAGAAGAAGAAAAACAAGTGAAGAACGATTGCTTGAATGGGTAACAATGGACTTTGTTTCATGTTTAAAGACAATGGTGATTGTAAATACTTAACAATTATGCTTTCCTTTGCACCTTCTTTTCACTCTAATGTTTACTAATGATAGGATTATCAAGTCTTTTTTGTGATATGTGGCTCTAATATCCATACTTGGCGAATCATGGCTCAGATAGCAAAAAGGTACATTCCCTCGCCTATACAAGTTGAATTACATTACACTCATGTGGAACACTGTCTCCTTCCATTTCTAACCTAAAAATGCTAAGGATCGGGTAAAAAATCTCACATTTCTCTCTTTTGAAAAACTTGGTCTTAGACAGGTAGGACACCCGTTGGACCCCTTAAGAAAGCGGTCGACCGGTTCCGTCTATTTCCCTCCTAAAACAAAATTCAAATTAACCCGTACCATTACTCGGACCCCGTCGTACCCCTTCCCAAAGGGGCCGACCGATTTCGTGTGTCTGTAGTATACATGTAAATCTCCATCATTACCTTCCATTAAATTTTTTCATTTCTCTAAACAGTATTTCTCCTCTCATTAGCATTGACTCTCTAATGGTTGCACATTTAACTTCTAAACACCTTTTTTTCTTTCATCCAATCAAATATCACTTCATTAAATCATCCATTATCCAGACACATCTATATAAAGGTCTTAATCTCCATCTTCTTCATCACATCTTCATCACTCACTCTAACCAAATAATAACTTCTTCTAGTATCACTATGACCAAAATCACCTCACAAATCCCAAAACCGAAGACCACTATCCACCTTAGGGTAAAACCTTGTTGCATCAATATCAAACATCCTCATCACCATCACCAAACTAATTTTACGATATCACTTTACCTAACAGATAAGAAATCCCACAAAATCTAGGCACGTTACTTCAACAACCTAGATCCCCGATTACACCTTCAACTACCAAAACAACCATTGCCACCACTCCACCCCCCGCACCAACTCATACGCCAACAATCACTTCTACCATCCTTAGAAATACAAACCTTCAACCCATGGAGTTGTTCGCAACACCCCATCCCTGAACCATTCTTGGATGAACATGAGGATGCTCCACCAAGATCTTCGGCTCCTATCTTCTCTCATCCATTACCAACCACCTTTACTCACTTTACCCAAACACCCTTCTCACCGGACCTTCAACCTATTGATGCTCTTTCTCTCAGTAATCAGGAGACTCTCCCTATATCCCTTCATTTATGAGAATAAATAACTCTCTTTGGTATGGGACGCACCCATCGAACCCTCCATTCCTTATACCCATTCACCTTGTTCACCTACTAGTGTGCTCCCACCCGCTCAACAAAGGCAAGCGCGCCTTGATGAGCTCAATCATATCTATGCCTTCAATGACATGATTAACATGCATCTTCATGAGGCGAAATGTCTTAGGGGACTTCCAAACCCCACCACTCACCATGATCTCCCTACCACAAACACACCTCATGTATGCGACCATTGTTGTTATACACAAACTCTTGTCACGGACCTCCATGATGAAATGAGGATTATTCTCAACAGCATCCTTCAAGGGTTAATACTCTTCTACATCCTCCCTCTCAATAGCTTCTAACAAGCTATCAGGACCCCGTTTCTCTTTTTTTTACTTATTGTCTATAGACAGACCCAGGCCACGTCAAACCCCTTCCAACAGGGTTCCGTCACCCAGAAAGGGTCCATGGGTCTGCAGTTCATTTTATCTTTTTTACTATTTACTTTTGTCAAATGTAATTCATCTATTTTAACCAATGTTTCACATGCTTAAGGCAGTAATTTTACTTAGGGAAAAATGAATGAACCCTTTTCTTTCTGATTCATGACTTGTATGATAATATGTTTGAATGTTGTGCTTATCTTCCTCTCTCGACTATTGCTTTCGAGAAACTACCTTTCTTTTGCAGGAATGATGTTAAAAATATTGCTTGATCTTATGGGCATAAAACAAGGGAGAGTACCATGAGACTTAATAATTTGTTCAAACCATTTACATACTTTTCTTTCACTTGTAACAATGTGTAATTCATATGGTCCTATTATGGGATATCTCATGTACATGTATCCATCTCGTCTATCTTTCTAATTCTTTTTTTGCAGGATTTTCATAATCCATGTCTCCCGGTTCTCCAAATCAGAGGGAGAATGAACTAAGGGGGAGCCAATGGAAAAATCTTTGATATCTATATTGCTCTCATGATATCTCAGTATCTCTCTTAAATCTTTTTCATCCATCCTTTCCTTTTTATTTTGACAAAAAGGAGAGAATATAAACAAGCTCATATTTCTAAGAACTTATATATTGATGTAAATGCCAATTAAAAATAAGTTCATATTTTGTCTTCAACAAAAATGGGGAGATTGTAAATGAAAATGTCGCACTAAAACGATATTTACGTTTTAATCATACTTAACGTTTTGTTAATGACAAAACATCAAACATATTTTTATGTTTGAATTATAAGCAACATATAAGCCTTTTTAAAGCATGAACTTATATTCTAACTTTTGTAAAAAGTTTATAACCTAAAATAGAAAAATAAAAATGGACAAAAACTTGACTTCATATCTTTCCATCAGATATATAAAAGTCAAACTAAGGCTACATACAGTGTTTGCTTGTGATCATGGACAAACATCTATGAGACAACACAAGTCAGACATGGCGGAACCGGGCGGACCTCTGGGTAAGGGGGCCGACAGGTTTCGTGTCTGATTGATGTTGTGCCTATAAATATCAAGCTTTGTACAAGCTTAAAAAACTTACCCCTCTTCTATCTTTTCTCTCTATAATCTTTGCATATATCTCTAACCTCACTCTTGTCTATTCTTTTCTCTCTTGTGATTTAGATCCTTGAGCATTTCAAGATCGGTAACAAGAAATCTCTATTCTAAGCTTTGATCCTTCAAGGCTTCACTTTGTGTGAATGTGTTAAGTGTTACCTACACAATCACCATTGTTATACCTATTCTTCTATCTACTTGTGTAATATTGTGGTTGGTGTTGTAAGCCACAAGTGTATAGTGTATAAGGCGTTGTTGTGCCTTTGTAAAGAACAAGACATCTTAGCTTAGGTGTCTTTAAAGAATGCAAGCTTAAGTGTGAAGGTTTCTCCACCGGTGTAAAGGAGATTCGTTTACTAGTGAAGTAGAACTCTCGAGTGGATAATTTAGAAGTGGAAGTAGGGCAAGATAAGTGAGATCTCGCTAGGCCGAACCACTATAAATCATTGTGTATTGTGGTTTGTTTCTTTCTTACTTCACGTCCATTACTTTTCTAATCACACTTCATCTATATCCATTAATAATCACGAAAAAGTTTCAAAGTAAATTAAAAGTAATCAGTAAAAACTATTCAACCCCCTTCTAGTTTTCTACAAAGACAAGTAGGTTCAACAGATTTATTAAGAGTAACAGTAAAACACAAGTTATTAACACTAAAATTAGAATAATCAACATACTTATGAATACCATATCTTACATTAGAATTAAGCAGATAATAATTAAACTTAATATCATGGTGGTGACGGTGGATATTGAAAAGAAAGTTTGAGAGTACTTTCAAATTTTGTCCCTAAAGTTTAGTTAATCAAAGTGGGGAAGAAGATAAGGAATGATATAAAAGGTAAAGTAGGGAAGAAGACGAGGGTATATTAGTCATTTCGCAGCCACTAACGACCAAAATGTCAGAAATCACGTCTTAAGGGTTTTTTGCACGAATATGCTAAGTTCAAGGGCGTTTTAGCACGACATTTCGTCTTTGGGTCTTTTTCTTATTTTTTGCATAGTCAAAAGACAAGATTTTCAGTTTACCATTTTCTATACATATAGGTCATTTTCATTATTATATTAACTGTTTTGGTCCTTTTGTCCTTTAAACGATCGGGTGAATTCATTGATAAAAATAGTCTTATTAGGCTGGGCGGAGTGATAGTGAGTTTACAGCGTGAGTTGCCAACTCAGCGTGGCTTTCCACGCCACCCTAAAACTCATGCGCGAGTATGTTGGAAAATGGTGGCATCTTTACCCTACGTGAGCCATGCCCAATTACACATGGGCGCTTTTGCACGACCTTTCATGTCTGGGTTTTTTTTTGCATTTTTTGCATAGTCAAAAGACAAGATTTGCAGTTTACCCTTTTCTATATATCACGTATTCTCAGTTTTAGATTAATTGTTTTCGTCCTTTTTTCCTTCAATCGATCGGGTGAATTTATTGATAAATATAGTCTTATCAAGCTAGTGAAGTGGTAATGAGTTCACAGTGTGAGTTGCCAACTCACGCACGACTTTCCACCCCACCCTAAAACTCACGCGCGAGTATGTTGGAGAACGGTGGCATTTTCACCCTGCGTGAGTCATACCCAATTGTGTAAACATATAATTCACCTTGCATCTTCACAAGTTTTTTTGCTTTATGAATCGACAAAGATTTAATTATATAGCAAAGTTTTTATTAATCTTTCTTGATGTTACAATAGTAATCGAAATCAAGGTTGTTTTCTAGAGTAATAATATGCATGATTTATATGGATGAGAAGCAATGGTATGAGATTGGGAAAAAAGAAGGGTTCGCTACATTTTTTCTACATAGCAAAACTTAAGAATGTGAATGTGGTTGTAATTTATACAGTAACTCCTAATCAGTATGGTTATTGAGAATGGGCTCGAGATGGACAAGCATAAAGCTGAAATTTGGGCTCCTTAAACATAATTGGGTTATTAAAAAAATTCAATGTATTGTGTCTTTTTTTTATGTATCGATTTTAAGTTTTGATGTTCGTATAAACGTGTTTACGTTTACGTTTTTATTTATGTTTTTAGTTTACCAATTAGATAATTAATAAAAAAATAGAATATGAGGTGGCGATAAGTTTCTCACCACCAATACAGTTTCCATTGATTGATACATGTACCGAATGCTCATACGAGAAAGTTGACTCTTGGGTGAAAAATGAATAGTGTTAGTGGAGAGGCAAAGCTGAGGTGACGCGAGTTTTTCACCTCCACTCCCTTTTTAGAGGGCAGGGTATCGTAATGTCAGACTGACGTTGGTGTGCGTTACCATCTCATCGCAATGGTGTGACGCCGTTGGCTGAGGAATGCGGTGTTGGGGGTTTTATGTAAAAAAAATTTCAAACACTCCTTTCAATATTGAAAAGTAGACGATGAACATACATGAAAATAAACAAAAAAAACCCTATGTGTTGTGGCTGTATATATTTATTTTTAAAACCCAACAACTAAAATTATAAAGCACTATAAAGCCTATATACAAAAGCCCAATTTTTTTTGTTGTCCTATATTTTGTGATGATTAAATAAGAAATAAAGAAGAAGATAGATGAAAATAGATGAGTTCTAGAGAGAGAAAGTAGAGAGAGAAAAGGGAGAGATGTGTGAAACTTAGGGAGGATTAGATTAAGAAAAAATGAACAACCAACACCCTTCCTAACTTGCTAGGAAGGGTATTTATAGTCCCCCCCTACATGTGGGCTTATTTATGGACTATATTGTTTGGATCGGGCTTGAATAAATGCTTAGTACCTTGAAAGAGGCCTTTTAAGCTAGCCATCAAGCCCGTAATGTCATGACTATTTAACTAACTATTACAACGTTCTAATAGATGTTACAATAAAAACCTATGACCGAACATTCTTGTTTGACTCAATATTTTAAGGCTAACAATCTCCCTCAGTGTGGGGTCATTCCTCTTCGATATTTGGAGATCAATGGAGATTATGAATCTCGTCATATATGAGTCTTGTACGTGTAATAGTAGTCTTGTTCCTTCATGCTGTGATCTTTGAGCCTTTCTCGTTATCTTTAAACTTGAGATCTTCTAATCATTCTTGACATGTCTTTGCCATCTTGTGATCTTGTGTCTTCATCCACATGATCATACTTTGCACCAACTTGAAAGCTTGCTAACAATCTCCTTTGAAGAGAGGTCATTCCTCTACATTAATTGATAAGGAAAATTTTGATCATTAGAGTTGCGGATGTCTTTAGCTTTCTTGATTGTTGAATGTCTTTGGGCATGAGTATGTGGTTTTGAATCTTTGACTTTGTTGGGTACACCGTAACGCCACCTTCTTGAGACAAATCATAGATACGGACTGAATGGCTTTGACATTCTGTTGATCCCAAACTTAGATCGATTTAGCTTGTGTAAATGAGATTAAATCAAGTTAAACACGTAGAGAAACTTTGTTGTATATGTAACAATTCAAGTATTATGCGGAATTAATACTTAAACAAGACACACAAACAAGATAAACCAAACTTTCACTTTGATTGATAAATCAAACTTGCGTACAATGAAAGTGTAAAACGTATGAAAACTTATTATTTTAACAAAACCTAAAGGCCTCCTTTTATAGATTAAGTAACCTTGTACAAGAGTCTACGTATCAGCTATTCTTGGTAAAGATAAACATAAGAAATACATTGTCGAACATATCTTTACTAGAAACATACTAGAAACATAATACGTGTAGACTAAGTCTTCTATCAGTGCTTGACTTCTTCTTATCAACGCTTGACTTCTTCTTGTCAACGCTTTTCCTGTCAACGCTTAATTTCTTCTTAACAACGTCCAGATTGCTCTTGTCAGCGTCCAAGTGTATTGGCTACATTTTATTCCCAACACATTCGTCCTAAATCGGTAACGTTTTACCTCTGGTCGGTGAAGACCGTTTGACGATGTTAAATATCGTACCTGTGATTAGGTAGATTCAATTAAGAACCTCCTTGACAGGGTTTCGCGGTTGTACTCGTCGTTCTCTTTACTCGACCGTCTCAAAGCAAGACTGGGAACATAAAGAGTGAATCAACTGGATAGATATCCGCTTGATTGAAGTCATCAATTCAAATTCCTGGAACAAGTTTAATTCATTAAGAATCTTACCACTGTTGCTTTCCAGTTGACACAAGCTTGATTCATAAAGAATCTCGCAAGTTACCTACCATAGCGCTATTTGATGTTGACGCTAGAAGGATTTCCAATCTTACTATGAATATTAATTAATATCACTCTGAATGTTCTGGCAAGACCATAAATATATTGCGTAGAAACTTGAAACGAGTTTGAATCAATTCAGAATCAAACCACTGTTGCTTTTCATTTTACACATGTTCAATTCAAAAAGAATCTTACACATGATCTACCGCAGTGCTGTTAGATGTTAGCACTGGAAGGATTTCCACTCATCATTGTGAATACTAAGTAGTATCACTCTTAGTGTTCTAGTATCGCAAGGATATAGCGTAGGACTCTCTTTATCGTCATTCCATGTGTCCTAACGATATTTGATTGATCTCTTAGCTCTAGACTCGATTTTTGCACTTTTAGTGGTCGGAGGCTGGAGCAGATGCCACCTATTCAATATCAACTATCTCAGAGTGAGAAAGTCAATAAAAGTCATGTTGATCTCCGTGACAATAAAACAAACTTCTTTTGAGAAAAGCCTGAGTCAGCTGGGGAGGGGTTGTGCATTACATCATTGGGTCCATGATGTGTTGTCTTCATGATGTGTTGACCCGGTTTCTTTCTAAGTTGTATGGAGGGCTTCTTTCTTTACACCCTTTATCCTTACATTTCTTTTTTATTCTTCAACCCCTTCAATACTTACCAAGACATCATCACTAGCACCTTGTTGTGATTGTTCCAGTGCTAGTTTTAGTACTTAGTCTGCATTCAGCTACGTTCACATTTAACTCCATCTTTCCTAAGGACTTCTAATAATCTATTGGATTGTCCCTGGGAAGATCCCTCCGGTTCTGGTTGGATCATAGGACTTATACCTAACTACCCTTTTGACACCAATAACGTCGTGGATTAAATATGTTGGTATTTGATGGTAACCATAAGTGCTTGAGTCTTGAAAAATAGATCACATTTTAATCACATTTTCTCCCCTATCTCTAATATGTAAAATCTTTGATATTAGAGATACCAAATTTGATTAAAATATATCACGAAAAATAGTCTTGAAAAACTTTGGAAGAAAAATGTGTCTAAATAGCATGAATCTTTGGAACGCTCCCCCTCAAAAATTGATCCAATTGAATTGTCATTTCCCTTTTTGAGGATAGGAGTTGTTGAACACACAATTTTTGAAAGATTTTGAATAATCATTGAGAAATTCTTGAAACAAATTATGTTTAATATTGTGTATAATTGAAGTTTGTTTTCTCGATTCTTAACCAATTGAAAGTCCTAACAAAATCGGGTTTATGATCGTTTTTGGTTGGTAAGGTTATTTGGCTTTTCTATGTCTAATTGAACAATCAAGTAAAAATTGCAAAATATTAACTACGTATCCGTAAAACAATTAGTCAAATACCAAATTTTTATTCAAATAAGGACAAAAATGTAAAACTATGGAATTTAAGTACTTAAAATGTAAAATCTATAAACTAATATGCTTGAAATGTAAATTCAGTTAACTACAAGGACTAAGTATGCAAATGTAACAAACTACTAACTAATTTGTAACAAAATGTAAAACTGCCTAACTGGAAATGTAAAGTTTTGAAAATGTAAGGATTGAATTAATGCAAACCCTAGATTAGTAAAGATTAGCCATTAATGAAAACAGTATCAAACTTGAGGGATCAAAATGCAATTAAAAGTAAACTTTTGATAAAAACGGGCAAAGTGAGACAATAAGCTCGTATAAGCTATATACTGAACCAAATAAGCTCTAGTAACTTGCAAACAGCTTAAAACTCCATTTTACCTAGCCTTGTAAAAGGATTAATCTTGAAACTCAGTCAAACGCAAATAAGCTAATTCTAATAAGCCATAATTAAGCTATCTAATAAGCTAGATGTGCACAAAATGATTTTCTTGCTAAAACTTGTTTATCAAGCCATAAGGAGCATGGAATGTCTTTTGAAATTAAAAATGATCAAGAAACGAAGTTGGAAAATTGAAATAAGCTGAAACAAGCTTATTTGACCAGCGTTGACCAAATTTTGGAAAATTCTGAAAACTTCCAAATCTATTCAGGAACACATTCTAAACACAAATGTGGAAGAAAATTAGAAGGTTTATGAAGTGGAAATGCTTGTTTGAGAAATCAGTTAACCTTCATATTACAGAAACTTCACTCAACTCAACAGCTTAATAAACTGCTTATTTCTACCTTGAATTGGAAAACTGTGCAATTTCCTTAAAAGAACTCAAAGTTCAGATGTTAATGGACAACTGAGAACTGGTTTGAAACAATTTCATCCAGGAATGAAGAAATGCCAATCAAATCAAACCATTCACTTTTTAAGAACTTGTTTAGCTAAAAATGACCCATACCTTTTTATGTCCAATTGCCTTTTTGACTTTGTACTTGACTTGAAAACTACTAAAAACCTTTTGCTATGATTGAATGAGAGTGAATGACTTAAGTTTGCTCAATTAACAACACTTTCCACTATAATGCAGCTAATGCCAAACACTAGTAACTGAAGTATATCAAATTTGGTTAAAGTAATTTGAGCAAATGGTTATACTGAACAAAATGAAATTTCAGACCAAGTTTGATAACCAAAGTGAAGTGTAAAGGAACCAATAACAAACAGTTACACTAGCTAGAAATCAAAATGCACAATTAGGCTAAGATGATTGATAATGCTGAAATCAGGAACAAGAAATAAGCTAGTAACTAGAATTAGACTGCAATTAAGCTATACAAACACCAAAATCAGTACAAAACACACTTGATCATACCAGCAAACAAGATTACACTAGGAATTAAGCAGGCAAAACTTTTTAGAGGAACCAAAACTCAGAAACTTGAAACCTATAAGCAAAAGCCTCCTCTGATGGAGTAGGTAGGCGCTGAGCCTCCTAGATAGTGTTAACCACCACCTTAACACTATCAGTCACTAATCAACCAGCTAACATCATCTTCATCACCATTGTTGCATAATTAAGCTTCAAAATCAACAAGAACTGGTACTGGATGAACAGAACAACTCAAACAGCTACAAGTCTTCAACAATTGCTATTCATGATCATTTGTGATCACAAGTAGCTAACAACAGCACAAGGATAACAGGTAGGCAAGGTATGAACGGTGAATTGAAGGAGATGAAAGGAGAATTTTATTTATTGAAGGAGGAAATTTGTTACAAAGCTGGTAAAGTTGTTACAACTATATTAACTAACTCAAGAGCTTGTTAGACTCTTGAGTTTGTTAAGCTAACTGCTAAGAACTAAGGATTGAGAGAAAAAGGAGATGTGTGTGAAAATTTCACACATTAGCTACTACTACAAATGAGGGTGTTAATCCCTATTTATAGACAAAATGTGAGTGTGTTTTGGAGCTGATGACGTGTTCCCACCATTTAACTGTTGCCACGTGTCATCAAGCTGCTAATTGTTCATCATCGTGTTCTTCATGAATTGGGGGTTTTTAATCCCTTGACTTTGAGCTTGATTGGTTGTTACCAAAGTGTTCCTCTCTTGAAAACAAGCAGATTTCATGTAAAAAACATCTTCTTAAATTAAGTGTAGCTTGAATTCGTTCCTTGGTTTGATGTTGAAGAAGAAAGCCACGTGTCAGATTTTGATTAGGTAAGATAGAGTCACAAGGATCGTTATCCAATTTTGGATATTTAGATTATGGGCTGGCGTGTTTCTATTGGCTGATTTTGAGTAAGTGGTTAACACTGTTGCTTTTGCGGCTCCATAAATGAAATGGTGAGTTGTCAACACAGCTGGCAATCCGTGTGCCCATAATCTTGCCTTCTCATTGGTTGGAAACATATCACACGGATTAAACTCAATTTAACTTTGGAAAATGGCAAATCAAGCCCTTGTACTTTGGCAGATTCAAAATTCAAGCTTAGAACTTCATTCCTTTGGCATAAATGGTCCTTCCACTTGCATTCCTGATAAGTTTGACCCTTTGACTTGGTTGACTGAAGAGTTGACCATGTTTGACTTTTATCTTGACTTTGACAAATTTACACTTTGAGTCCTTCAACTTTGGGGTGTTGTCAAGATAGGTCCCTTATCTTCAAAGTCTTGTCATCTTTGATCCTTTTTTGTCTTTTTCATCCAAATAAGCTTGATTTTCTTCTTGTTTGCTTGAAAGTGTATCCTTCTTACCTATTTATACACAAACACAAAACATACCACATAATTCCGCTTTATAGCACAAAAGTTAGGTATTTTCCTTGTGTTTTAGGGTGATTTGTTGATTAATTGATATGAGTTTTTGCTCATATCAATGTTCAACGCTTTTTGAAAAATCCATTTCTTTTTGGTGATATGGTTTTTCTAAAGCATAAACTTGAGTTCATAGACTTTGAATGTCTTGACGAATCCACTCAAGTGTAAGAAGATTTATCTTCTTTTGTTGAGGGTAAGCGCACTAAATTGTACACTCCCCCCGTGAATATAGAACCGGGTTGAAATCTGAAAGTGATTACAAGCCATTGTGTTGAGCTCAAAATGTTGAATGTTTTGTGACAAGCTCAACCCTAGATAGATTGCTCTACCCGTTGTTGGAAAAATTGTCCAAAATAGACGTTTTCCTCTATTAAAAATAGAAATGACATGTTTTGAAAAATATTTACAACTTTCATTCGAGCTTTATGTACACACCCGTGTCGTTATTGAGCGACATTTCTAGGCACATCCATATTATCGGTACTGAAAGACATGTCGAGAAGAATATTTTTGGATTTTCAAAGATCTTTAATTTTGTGTTTTGCTTTTATATGTTTTGTATTTATTTTTTTTTCTTTTTTCAGTGATATATACAAGTAGATGTTTGATAGATGAATCAAGCAGGCTTCTTTTCCAGAATCTCCAGTTCTGCTGGAGTCAAACATCTCATACCAATTTGCCTAACTAGATACGCAAACCTCTCTTTCGAAAGAGCTTTTGTAAACAAGTCAGCTAATTGGTAATTAGTTCCAACAAAGTATAATTCAACGATACCCCTTTTAACTTGTTCCTTACTGAAGTGATATCTGACATTAATGTGATTCGTGCGGGAATGTTGTACCGGATTGCAGGAGATGGCTATGGCGTACTTTGAGTCACAGTACATAGGTACTTTATCAAAGTAGAAGCCATAATCCGTGAGTTGTGTTCTCATCCAAAGAACTTAAGCACAACACGAAGATAGAGACACATACTCCGCTTCGTCTGATGACAATGACGTGCAATCCTGCTTCTTGGAAGACCATCCCACGAGCTTATCTTGACCTAGAAATTGTGCACCACAAGAAGTACTTTTTTGTGTATCAAGACACCCTGCATGATCAGAATCTGAATAGGCTGTTAGAAAGAAACCGGTTTCCCTCGGATACCAGAGTCCCAAATGAACGGTATTCTTTAGGTATCGAAAGATCCGTTTAACCTCCTTGAGGTGCTTTTCGGTGGGTCGTGCTTGATATCGTGCACAATAACATGTAGCATGTGATATATCTGTTCGGCTTGCTGTTAAGTACATGAGGGAGCCGATCATGGAACGATATTTCGTTTGATCTATGACATCTCCCTCCAAATCAGCATCTAGGGATGTGGTTGATAATAGTGTCCCAACGGGGTCACATGAGGTCATACCATGCTTTTTGATTATCTCTTGACAAAACTTAGCTTGGTTAATAAAGATACCACTTGGGGATTGGTGAACTTGAATTCCTAGAAAGAATTTTAGTTCGCCCATCATTGACATTTCAAATTTGATGTGCATTACTTTTTCAAACCATTTTGAAAGTTTTGGGTTTGTAGACCCGAAAATAATGTCATCAACATAAATCTGCACAAGCAAAATGTCATCCCCATATTCATAAGTGAACAGAGTTATATCAATGTAACCTTTTGAGAAACCTTTGGATACCAGAAATTTAGAGAGCTCGTCATACCACGCTCTTGGAGCTTGCTTGAGTCCATAAAGTGCTTTGTGGAGATGATACACCTTGTCATGATAAATAGGATTAACGAATCCTTCCGACTGTGTGACATAGACTTCTTCCTTCAAAGGACCGTTAAGAAATGACGTCTTTACGTCCATTTGATAAACAATAAATCCCTTATGTGCAGCATAAGCAAGGAAAATCCATACCGCTTCCATACGAGCAACTGGTGCAAACGATTCTTCAAAATCAATACCCTCTTTCTGACCATACCCTTTAGCCACTAGCCTGGCTTTGTTCTTGATGATTGTGTTTTCTTCATCCATCTTGTTTTTACAGACCCATCTAAGATTTAATGGAATTACATCGTATGGTCTGTCAACAAGTTCCTAGACTTTAAGTCTTTCAAATTGAAGAAGTTCATCTTGCATCGATTCAATCCAAGCATGATCATCCATGGCTTCTTTGATGTTTTTCGGTTCAGCTGTACTCTCAGCAAGTGCGAACATACAAACATCGCCATCGCTTTCTAATTGTCGTCTTGTACGAACAGGCTGTGAAGGGTTTCTAATTACTTGAACCAAAGGATGATCTCGGGTCCAATGATGCGTTGAAGGATGTATTTGGTAGAATGTATGCATATTTGACGGGTCAACGTGGTGAGTAGAGGACTCTCCAGTCTCGTATACCGGTGTATCGAATGGGTTGATAAAGTCGTTTTCATCATTTAATGCATGGTCTGCTTGATTTGTGTTCTCTTGAGCAATGACAGTAGTTATGGATGTTGTAGGATCAATTGTTGAAGTGATATTCTGAGGAGGTAAATCTGCAGCAACCCGTGTTGACATAGATGAAGTTGTATCCTTTTTGTCGACAATGATCGGTATCATCATTCTTATCATGAGTGACAGCAGAAGAGTTCGATACAACATGTTTCTCCCCCGTGAAATATTCATCAAACATTGGTCCATATAACATTTCCAAGTCTTCAGTTGTCGTGTCCACTGTCATATCTGCTCTTGGAACATTTCCTTGAACCAACTTTGAACTTGACGGTTCATTGTTGTGGTCTTGAGATACGAGTTCTGTGCGGTTGTACACAGGAGTCTTTTGTCGTTGTGGATCGGAACTTAAACTGGTTTGTTCAAGTGCCATTTCTTGTAATTCATCAAATTTGATATGAATAGTCTCGACTATCAATTTTGTTCTCTTGTTGTACACTCTATATCCCTTAGACTGAGTTGCATATCCCACTAGAATGCATGCATCACCTTTCTCTTTCATCTTATCCATATTTTCACCATCTCGGATTATGTTATACGTACATCCAAAAACATGAAGGTGTTTGAGTGAAGGTTTTCGATCATGAATTATGTGATATGGTGTCTTTTCGTGTCTTGGAATAATTAAGGGTCGGTTTTGTGTGTAGCACGCGGTTGACACGGCTTTGGCCCAAAAGAATAGTGGTAGTTTTGAAGCGGATAATAATGTTCGAGCAGCCTCTACCAATGTACGGTTTTGTCTTTCAACAACGCCGTTTTGTTCGGGTGTTCGAGCAATAGATGTTTCATGTTCAATCCCTTCGGCTTCAAAATAATTCTTTAGAGTTGAATTCAAGATTTATGTGCCTCTGTCAGTACGAACCACTTTTACTTGAGCTTGAAGACCATGTTGTATCTGGTTAATAAATTTGATGAGAACTTCGAGTGTTTCATCCTTGGACCTCAAGAAGTGAGTCCATGTGTACCTTGAGTAGTCATCGAAAATTACCAGAATATATTTCTTTCCATTGATACTTTGAACACGCATGAGACCACACAAATCCATATGAAGAAGATCTAACCGTCCTTTAGAGCTTGGTGTAGTCTTTGTCTTGAAACTACTTCGTTTAGCTTTACAAAGCTCACAAGAAGAACAAAGATGATCTTTGATGAATTTCAAGCTTGGAAGGCCTCGCACAATATCTTTCTTGGAAAGCAAGTTGATGGTATCAAAATTGAGATGAGATAGACGTTGATGCCATAACCATGGCTGAGTCGTTGAAGCTTTAGCCATGAAGCAAATTGGAGTTGTAGAAGTTGTGTCTTGAAGTGAAATCGTGTAAAGATCTGTACCCTGTGAACTAGTGAGTAAATCATTCCTATCATAATCACGAATAAAACATGTCTTCTTTCTGAAAGCAACCTCCAAATCTGCATCACAGAATTGACCAACCGAGAAAACATTGTGATTGAGCCCTTCGACGTAGTATACCCTTTTTATCGTTATATTCCCTTGAACCAAATCTCCATATCCTTGTATCGATGCAAATTGATCATTTCTGAATCGGACCGTACCCAAGAACTTCTCCACGAAGTTAATTAGAAGCTTGAGATTCCTCGTCATGTGCTTCGTGCATCCGGAGTCTAGTATGAAGAGAATTATTTCGATCACCTGCAGAAGAATTAGAGCACGATGGAGCATTGCTAAATTGGATTCCATGTTAGTTGTGATTTCCGATTCATTAGTTTCCCTAGTTTCAGCACTGAAAGGCACACTAACGCTCGTTGTCACGTTTTCTTTCCTAACCTTAGGCATCCATTTATATCCTGGAGGACATTGATTAGCAAACCACCATTTCCAAGACTTGCTAGCAGACTCATATAATTCCCTAATTCTGCTTCTAGGGTTCTTAGTGGTGGAGTCTGATACAATACTTTTCTTTGTGGGGGTTGCACAAGAATGATTCACTTTGCATTTGGTTTTACTAGCACTAATAGGCATCGTAACTTTCTTTTTAGTTCTAGTATCTACGGCTTTCACATTATTCATACCACACATAGAATGATCAGCATTAGCACATTTTCCACATTTTGCACAAACAAACTTAACATTTAAAGCATTCAAAGCAGTCGAATCATTCAAATCGTCATTACATGCGATTACAGACGTTTTATTCTTAGAAACATTCAAATTCCTAGGATGGTCTTCTACTTTCTTCATCTTCCCTTGACTTTTGTTTTGCCAAACCTTTTCATTCATTCGAGTGCTCTTAAGCTGAGGCCGGCTAACACTAGTAGTAGGGACTACTCCTGTGGTAAAAGACACACGTCTATTAGTGTTTCTAGAAGTCTGAGGCGAGTGACTATCGTTGTTTTGTATGGGTTTAGTGGCTAATCGATACATCCCTGGTTTGAGCACATTTGTGCTTTGTGCTTGAAAAACCATTTTGGGACGAGTCTGTGGTAACATATGCTTCCCATCCGTCTTGGGGGCAAACCCAGATGTTGCAAATGAATAATTTGAGAAAACAGATGGTTTTCCCAAGACAGAGGATTTAGTCACTTTATACGCATTGGGTTGTCTCATAACAGGTTTCTTAATTCTAGGTTCCACAATTTTCCCACCAATTTTAGCAACGAGTTTCTTCAACTCTTCTATTGCTATGTCTTTTTCTTGTAACTGAGCTTTCAAATCCACAATATCAAGACTTTTTTTGTTTAGTATTCGACATGAATCAAATAATTTTACTTCCAAAGGTGTATCATTTGAAAAGCTGCCAACTTTGTTTTGCAAAGCAAGTTCAAGTGAATGACAATGTTTTTGAAGATAATCATATCTATGTTGAATTAACGAAAACTATTTTTGGTCAACTTTAATCGAAAGCTCAGTTTCAAGACGTTCACACTCTTTGACTTGATCAAGATATTTGCATGCAACATCAGAATATTCATCAATATCAGCACAAGATGTAACATAAACACGCATAATATCTTTTGAGAGGCATTCTTGCAAGAGTAGATCATATCCTATAGAAAAATCGTCTCTTTTAGGTTGATGGTCGTCAATTTATTTTTCAAGAGATTCCACATATTTTAAATCGTCAAACATTTCTTGCTCTATTAACTTTTCAAATTCCAAAGCATGTTTCTTTGTTCTTTCGCAAGAGGAATCAAAATAGTTTTCACAAGAACAGTTATATCGTGAGGAATATCTTTATCGCCTTTCAAAAGTTCACGTTTTTTCCAGTCATCATCAACAACCTTTTTGAAATTTTCAATGTTACTCTTAAGAATACTAAGTGCTTGCTTACTCTTGCTTATAGAAGCTTGATGCGGCAAGTACCCGATATATTTTGAAACATTAGTTTTCTTAGTGGCAAAAACTTGTCTCCATTTAATTCTTATTTGTGCACATTCGTAAAATATTTGCTCACGGGACTTCTGTTTTTGTGGTTTGAAAATTTCATAAAGACTATTTTCATAAGCATAATTATATGGTTTCACAAAGTCTTTATTCACTGGTGATCTACTCTCCTCTTCAAAACTTAGTGACTCATCACTATCGGGCCTAACTAGAAGACAGTCAAGGTCGGTTCATTGGGACTCCTCAAGATATAGATGCGGGTTCTTAGATTAAGCTTGCTCGAGTTACTTAGGACTAGCATAGCTAGCTTTACCCTTGAAAAACGAATGAGGTGCCAACATTCTCATGGTTTGAATGGATTGATTTGTTTTATAAACAATTTTCTTAAAGAAATCAATTTGAACTTCAAGTTCCACGACTGTGTCAATGTCTTTAGCTTGTTTAATTTTGAAATCTTTTTTCAAGTTTGCAACCTCTTCCGTTTTCGCAGTGACTAGTTTAGTTTTATCTTCTTGAAGAAAACCAATCTTTTGAGTTAACTCATTCACTTTGGTGATAGCAAGATACGTTTTATGTCGTTCCATACTCAAAGAGGTGTTATAATTACGTTTCTCTTGTTCTAAAAGCTTAAGAGTTTCGTTGTATTTTGTTTCAAAAAAATCCTTTACAGTAGTAATGACACCCCCTTTGTACCTTGCAATCTCTTTGTCTTTTTGAATAAGCTCAGTTCTGCAGCTTGCAAGAAGCTCACTAGATTTTATAACTGCAGCTTTGCTTTCTTCAAAATTTTGAGTGAGCGTAGCGTTTTCCTTCTTTAATTGCTTTTGACTCTTTTTAGTTTCTTTGACATCTTTTTGTAAAGAAGAAATTAAGTTAGCAAGCGCAATACGCTCCTCGTCATCATCATACTCGTTTGCATGTTGATCATCCTTAGACTCATTATTGCACATGTCTGATGAATCGGGTGTGGTATCGCTATCAACCATTTCCATCATACACGTGTCAGTAATGGTTGTTGGAAGCTCACTATGCTCAATAATATCACCAAACACATTATATTCATCATCAGTTTGTACCTTATCGATTGGCTCAGTGTCAAAGATAGGACCATTGTCATATTTAGTGACTTTGAGACCTTCTTCAACCTTTGCCATGTACGAGTAATGTGCTTCGAGTTCTTGGTAGGAGACTTCATCATCAGTGTCATCAAGCATTGCTCCTTCCTCTGCCGACAATTTGACCCCTGCATCCATCTTCTTGCATAGTCTCATTTTCTCCTTATGATATGCATAATCCTTAACCCGTTTAGGCTTTCTGCGTTCCTTTGCCATATGCCCAAATCCGTTGCAATTATAACACTGAATCCCACTTTGCTGAACCACTTAAGTACCAACTGTTTCCATATTCCCAGTAACAGTAACAGCCCTCTGATTATCATATGTAGCAGATTGTCGATCATAACGTGCAAAACCCTCAACATGCGTTGGATTACGTCGATCATACCTTGAAGGACTCTACCCACGCCTACGTGTATCAAACCTTGTAGGAATCTCAACATATCGGTTGCGCGTGTTAGATGAAGTTCGGAGGTTGTTGTTGGTGGGTTTGTAAATCTTCTTGTAAGATTTCATTATGAAAGCAATTTGTTGTTTCATTTCCCTATCCTTCTGAGCTTGTTCTTCATCACTATCTTCTTCGGATGAGTGCTCAGATTGTGGTGATGGTGCTCTAGGCTCTTTACCTCTTGATCTTGTAGGATCAGATGTCTTGGATGCAGTGGAGTATCTTGGTGATGATGATTGAGTAGATTATGACTTTGGAGCATGAGAGCGATGATTTGGATAATGTTGAGTAGTAGACACCAAAGCAAGTGGATTAGCAGTCTTTTCTACCTGTTCAGCTCGAAGTTTGTTTGCCTCGTTCTGAAATTGTCTCAAAATGTCAAAGAGCGTGTGATAGTTGACCTCGTCTAACTTATTTTGTTGTTTCACCAACGTTACAAATGGTGTCCACTCTGGTTGAAGTTGTTGTAGAAATTGTACATTGACTTGCATGGTGGAGACTTCCAAGTTGTTTCGTGTCATGTCATTCATCATCTTGCAGAATCTGGAGTAATATGAATCAATCGATTCTCCATCCAATGAAGTAAACTTTCCAAAGTTCCAAAACAAGTTTGTTTTGACATCTTGCTTGTTAAGTGATTCTCCTTGTTGCAAGCGTTCAACGGCAAACCACATTTCTTTTGCAGTAGAGCAAGCATCAACCGTTGAGTAAATATCATCCCCAATCCCACTTAGAATCAAGTAGATTGCTTCCTTCTCTGCATCAATCCAAGCACGTTTCTCGTTCGCAGTGTTCTCATATGTTTCCTCAATTGTCTGCTCATCGGAACCGGGCGTCGAGTCGGTTGCTGGAGTTGCAGGAATGGTTATTGTAGTGAGAGTATAGGGTCCTTCTTTGATGCAACGACGTAGAACATCACCATTTGGTTTAGTATCAAGATATCGAATAAAACGTGATTGCCATTGTGCATATCGACCAGACACAAGCATTGGTGGTCTCTCTTTGTTACCCGTCACCATGATGTTGTTGTTCATCACACGATACTCTGTAGTAGAATCCATCTTGATAATCTTTGAATTTTAAAATGAATATGGATCTTAAGTAGATGTGGTAGTGATTGTAGTTGTAGAGAAAAGTAGTTGAAATCCCTTAAAAATGTTCTCGAAAAACCAAAAAATTCTCCAAGACCAAAAAACATATGTTCGAAATTTTTTAAGTGTATTTCCGGAATATTCAAAAAGCCTCCTATCTTCTCAATGTTCTCAAATCCTAAACTTCGCAATGTTCACAAAACCCAAACTTCGCAATGTTTTCAAAACAAGTCTTCGCAATGTTCTCAAAACAAGTACATGTCTTCGCAATGTTCACAAATCCCAACCTTCTCAATCTTCACAAAAATGAATCTTTGCAATGTTCTCAAAACAGGTCTTCGCAAGACAAGAAATACAAACTTAGCAATGTGAAAAATAAACTCTTTGCAATGTGAAAAACGAACTCTTCATAATGTGAAAAAAGCGAACTCTTCGCAATGTGAAAAAACGAACTCTTCGCAATGTGAAAAAACGAACTCTTCACAATGCCTGTCGCAATATGAAAACCCTAGAGTATTGCGATGGAAAGATTCCGCAATGTGTCGACTGTTCCGAAAAAATGAAGAAAAAATGAGATTTTTGCTTAGAAATCCGTGATTTTAACCAATCCAAATCACCCAAATCCCTACCACAACTATGTAGGAGATTTATATAAAGATTTAGAGCACGAAAAACACAAAAAAAATCAATTCAAGATGATTGATGGATTTAAATCATTCGAATCAAATACAATAACAACAACCAATCACAAATCTACCCCGTGGCGATTGATACCAAATGTTGTCCCATATTTTGTGATGATTAAACAAGAAATAAAGAAGAAAGATAGAGGATTAGATTAAGAAAAAATGAACAACCAACACCCTTCCTAACATGCTAGGAAGGGTATTTATAGTCCCCCTACATGTGGGCTTGTTTATGCACTATATTGTTTGGGTCGGGCTTGAATAAATGCTTAGTACCTTGAAAGAGGCTTTTTAAGCTAGTCATCAAGCCCGTAATGTCACGACTATTTAACTAACTATTACAACGTTCTAATAGATGTTACAATAAAAACCTATGACCGAACATTCTTGTTTGACTCAATATTTTGAGGCTAACATTTTTTAACATCAAAATTTTTAAATAGATATATTCTTTTAAGTTTTTTATTTTTTTAAACATATGTTTTTTTAAATTATTTTCAAGTGTTATTATTATTATTATTATTGAATTGTGTATTTTTATTTAATAAATGAAATGATATACTAGTATTTGTTTAGAGGATTTTATGAAAAACAAAAAAAATTAGTGTTGTTTAGTGTTATGATTAAAAGAGTTGGTGTTGGTTATCCGATGTGGCGTTGATGTGCACTTTTTTGTTGACGTGATGTTGGTTTAGCGTTACTACAGCTATCCCTTAGAGCATTAGATGTGGCGGCGAATGTACCTCGCCAAACACATGTGGCAACATGCTCGCCAAACCTCTTCACCACAGCAGCTTGATAAATATAGTCTTATTAGGCTGGGCGGAGTGATAGTGAGTTCAACGCGTGAGTTGCCAACTCACGCGTTGCTTTCAACCCCACCCTAAAACTCATGCGCGAGTATGTTAGAAATTGGTGGCATCTTCACCCTACGTGAGCCATGCCGAATTACACATGGGCGCTTTTGCACGACCTTTCGTGTTCGGGGTTTTTTTCGAATTTTTTGCATAGTCAAAGACAAGATTTGCATTTTACCCTTTTCTATATATCAGGTATTCTCAGTTTTAGATTAATTGTTTTGGTCCTTTTTTCCTTCAATCGATCGGGTGAATTTATTGATAAATATAGTCTTACCAAGCTGGTTGAGTGGTAACGAGTTCACAGTGTGAGTTGCCAACTCACGCACGACTTTCAAAACCGAAGAAAGCAGATTTGTGGGACTCTATCGTGCATCAATTTTATATATGGTTTTCATCTAGAAATCCTAAGTATAGATTTAGATGGATAGATTGGTTAAATAACCTGATAGGTGTGAAAACACCCATCCTTTTACCACTTATTGCTTGCTAAAACGATACCAAAACGCGTATTTAATATCATTTGTTTGGAATTATGCGTGGTTTGTGTTTTTGTTGTGTTTCAGAGCCAAACGGATAAATATTAAATAAAACATGGGATCGCACGGGTTTTATCAAAGAAAAAGACGAAAAACGAAGTCTAGAGTCCAAGAGTGCAAAAGATTTAAAGTCAATAGGCCTATTTGAAGATTTATCGAAGAAAAGGACCAAAGATGGAAGATTCATATATGTAGAAGAACTCAAGTCTATTAAACGAAGAAATTAAAAGACGAGTTGAATTTATTCATCGACAAATCCCGAATCGAAGTCAAAAGCATCAAATTTATTAAAGAGACGAGAAGACAAAAAGAAAGGAAAAAGTCCACTCACCAACCAACTCACAAGGCCTATAAATAGAACCTCTTCACCAAAAATAGACTAGTTTTTAGTTTTATTTTTCTTTGTTCCTGGTTCGTAGAAACCAACACCATTAGGGTGTTTGGCACTTTTCTTCATCATTCAATCCATGTCATGTAAGTTTGATCTCTACTTTTATTTGTTTGAATCTTAATCTTTAATATAAACTTTCCTTTAATCTTGTTCTTCTTTTTCTTGTTGATTCTAAGTTTCTAAGTTTTGTTTTTGGTTTCCTCAAGTGGGTTTTGTGTTTTATTGATTTGGTTTGATGGTTTATCATCAGTTGATGTTTAGTGGTTAGTTTGGTTGAATCTTTAGATTTAACTTGGTTGATTTTGGTTAATATTCGAGTTCTTGTTTTTCCCTTTTTCTTCGTTTTTTTCTGTTTCCCAGATTTTCCGAGCCAACATTATTTTACCGAACCAAAATGATTTTCCCGAATGAGCATAGTTATTCCGAACCAAGCATTTTACCGAACCAAGAACTTATTCCGAACGAGTATTAATTTTTCCCGACCAAACTATTTTTCCCGAACCAAGTGAAAATACAAAACCAGCTAATTTTTCCCGAACCAAGTTGTTGTTGAAAAAAAATTTCCGAACAAAAAAAAAATACCGAACAAAACATTTTTACCGAACCAACTTAGAAAAGTCCCGAGTGAAGGAAAAATCCCGAGTGAAGGCAAAATACCGAACGAAGGTTTTTATTAAAACTTTCCGAATGAAAAAAAAACATTCCGAAGATAATAATCCACCAGCCTGCCTACTTCTTTTTTTTCCCGCTTTTTTAAGCTGCTAGCTTGGCTTACAGATGCTTGCCTGCTAGCTTGTTTATTTATTAGTATTGTTTCGTAATTGTTTAGTTTTATCTGAAAGTTGTTCCGATTTTTATTTTGAAAGTTACGTATTTTTAGTTGAATTTTTCATCTAGTTTTAGAATTAATATTTTTTCGTAAAGTTCAAGTTTTATCTTTTATTTAGTACACGCTTTAGGTTTTGCCTCATTTAGCTTTAAAGAACCAACTTAGTTTTATTCTCTCCTTTTTCATTAAGTAAACTTTATATTCGAGTCGATAGTTAATTTCTTCTTTTAGATTTAGTTTTATTAATTGTTTCGTTTTAATTCACTTTATATTATTTATATTATTTCGTTTTAATTAGTTAATTGTTTTTAGCTTATTTTTATTACTTTACGCATTTACCTTTTAATTAGATATAGATAAAAAGCTCCCCCTTTTAGTTACCAACAACGATAATTCCACTTCTAACCGTCATCAATTCGAGAAGATACCGAGAACGAAACTTTTCAACTAGCAAAATCTTTGTATCATAACCCTACTGTAATTTCCACTTCGTTGTAATTTCTTTTGCTAGTATTTTCTAGCTTTAATAAAAGATGCCGTTAAAAAAAAAACTCACGCACAACTTTCCACCCCACCCTAAAACTCACACGCGAGTATGTTGGAAAACAGTGACAATTTTCACCATGCGTGAGTTATGCCCAATTGTGTAAACATATAATTCACCCTGCATCTTCACAAGTTTTTTTTTTTTATGAATCGACAAAGATTTAATTATATAGCAAAGTTTTTATTAATCTATCTTGATGTTAAAATAGTAATCAACACCAAGGTTGTTTTCTAGAGTAATATGCATAATTTATATGGATGAGAAGAATGGTATAAGATTGGGAAAAAGAAGGGTTCGCTACGTTTTTTCTACATAGCAAAACTTAAGAATGTAAATTGTGGTTGTAATTTATACATTAACTCCTCCTAATCACTATGGTTATTATGAATGGGCTCGAGATGGACAAGCATAAAACTGAAATTTGGGCTCCTTAAACATAATTGGGTTATTAAAAAATTCATTGTATTGTGTCTTTTTTTTATGTATCGATTTTAAGTTTTGATGTTCGTATAAAAGTGTTTATGTTTACGTTTTTATTTATGTTTTTAGTTTACCAATTAGATAATTAAGAAAAAAAATAGAATATGAGGTGGCGGTAAGTTTTTCACCACCAATAGAGTTTCCAGTGATTGATACATGTACCAAATGCTCATACGAGAAAGTTGACTCTTGGGTGAAAAATGAATAGTGTGAGTGGAGAGGCAAAGCTGAGGTGACGCGAGTTTTTCACCTCCACTTGCTTTTTAGAGGGCAGGGTATCGTAACGTCAGACCGACGTTCGTGCCTATGTGGCCCGACGTTGGTGCGCGTTACCATACCGCTCATCTCAATGGTGTGACGCCGTTGGCTGGGCAACGCTATGTTGGGGGTTTTATGTGAAAAAAACTTTTCAAACACTCTTTGATGAACAGACATAAAAAATAAACAAAAAAACCCTACAAAAAAACCCTATGTGTGGTGGCTGTATATATTTATTTTTAAAACCCAGCAACTAAATATAAAACCAACAACTAGAAATATAAAGCCCTATAAAACCTATATACAAAAGCCCAAGTTTTTTTAACATCAAAATTTTTAAATAGATATATTCTTTTAAGTTTTTTTATTTTTTTATACATATGTTTTTTTTTAAATTATTTTCAAGTGTTATTATTATTATTATTGAATTGTGTATATTTATTTAGTAAATGAAATGATATACTAGTATTTGTTTAGAGGATTTTATGGAAAACCAAAAAAAAATTAGTGTTGTTTAGTGTTATGATTAAAAGAGTTGGTGTTGGTTATCCGATGTGGCGTTGATGTGCACTTTTTTGTTGACGTGGTGTTGGTTTAGCGTTACTACAGCTAGCCCTTAAAGCATTAGATGTGGCGGCGAATGCACCTCGCCAAACACATGTGGCAACATGCTCGCGAAACCTCTTCACCACACCAGCTTGACTCGCCAACTGATCCACTCACCAATTAATTGGCGAAGATGAAAAAAACTGGACCCCACTTGTTTATTTATTTTGTTTTATAATTTTCAAAAGTGTGAAATGGAATTGAAAATGAATTGAAAATATTGGTAGACAAATATTGGTTGTTGCTGCTGTTGTTTATTTTTTTTTTAAAATTGTTGAAAGAGATGAAGAAGGGTGAAGATGAACAAGACGAAGAGTAGGTGTGTTTATGTGGCTCATTTTAATTTTGTCATGGAACTGAAAATGAATTGAAAATATTGGTAGACAAATATTGGTTCTTGCTACTGTTGTTTATTTATTTATTTTAAATTGTTGAAAGAGATGAAGAAGGGTGAAGATGAACAAGAAGAAGGGTAGGTGTGTTTATGTGGCTCATTTTAATTTTGTCTTTTTTTTGGGTTATTTTGAGTATTATAATGGCGCAAGTAACAGATAAGACGCTTTTTTGTGTTTTCTTTTTTGTTATTTACGCGGTATATAACCCGCGCTTCGCGACGGAGGGTGAAAAACCAACAGTTGCGATGGGCCTATAATACGAAAGATTGTTCGCGTTTGTGTATGCCTTTGTAAGAAACGAATAACGTCAAAGATTATTGCGATAGAAAATATTTTAAATTAGTATGTTTCAACATTTCTTATAAAATTATACGTATGTATGAATTATTGCAATATTAGGCTCATTTGGTTCGCAGTTAGATATCCTTTTTCTCTCCAAAAGAATCGACATATATACATTATATATCTGATAAGTAAATTTTGTTGTACAAAAAAGGTGTAGATAGTTAAAAGTCTAAGGTCGTTTTTGTAATATGACACAAAATCTAAGGGCTTATTTTGTAAAAAAAATTGTCATTGAGTGGCGCTGAAATAAATAATTTCAAGGACTATAATATTTAAAATATGTATTAAGTTTCAGCATTTTTTATAAAATCATACGTATGTTAGAAGCATTATAATATTAGGCTCATTTTGTTCGCAATTCGACAATCTTTTCATCAATATTTTTTTTCTCAACAGAATTGATAGATATAACCTTCATATTTGATAACTACATTTTGATATACCAAAAAAATGTAAATACTTTAAAGTTCAAGTTTATTTTTATAATATTTCATATAGTGCAAGGTTTGTTATGTGAATTTGTTTCTTAGTGTTTTTGTGGGAGTCCGAAACGACATTGCGGTATAATAAAACGACTATTATTTGTTTGTTACGACGTCGTTTTCGACGGCTTTTAATATATATATATATATATATATATATACGAGATTTATAGCTCGCGCGTTGCGACGGAGCATGCGTGTTAATAGTGTAGTAGACTGATAATGCAAATGATTGTTTATGTGCGACGACACTATTTTTCTTTGTGTTTTTGAAGCTGTATTTTTATAATAATTTTTGTAAGGACAAATTTCATGATTTTTTTTCATAATTAGTTTCATGACAATTTGTACTTTTAAATATTTATATTTATTAAACTGTAGAGTACGTTGTAAAGCTCATAGATAGATTAAAGGTATGCTTTTTAATATATTTTGTTAAATGTATGTTAATCGGCGAAATTTTTTAGAAACTCGCACGTATGTGAATATTGATGTCGTTTCGTTCGTAATCCAAAGATGTAGTTTTAAATATATTTTTTATCAAAGAATATGTCGAATGCGTGTCAAAAAGGGTTTGCTATACAAAACAGCGGTAGATAAACGAATATAACCTTGTATTTTTTTATCCTGGTGATTTATTTAAAGTTAATTGATAATCTATGGGTGCCTTTTAATTTTCTTTATAAATATATATTCGAGTAAAACATTTTTTTTATAGAATTATATGTATATCAAAAGTATCATATTGGCTTTTGTTCACAATTTGATGATCTTTTCGATGATATTTTTTTTAATGAATCTTTATATTTCTGTCACATATATGATACATAAATAAAGTAATATTAAAAAGACATAAATATGTAAAAGTTAACACAGAAGTTTACCAATAATGCAAAAGATTGTTCATGTGAATGACTTGCCTTAGTAGGAAAAAAAAAAGCGCAAGGATAATTTCATATGATTTTTTTAAAATATGTATTAAGTTTCAATATTTTTTATATAATCATACATATTATGAGTAAATATTATTTTGTAGTATGAGGTATTGTGAGTAAATATTACTTTATAGTAAAATTAATTTGACTGCTTTTAGTTTAGCTGACTATCTAAAACGACACAACCCCATGTTAAAACGACAGTGACAAACATGATACGACGCCGTTTCCTTCAACCTATAATATATATTAATGTGGCTCATTTTAATTTTTTAGGTTTATTTTGTATTTTTATTTAAATGAAATAAATTTAATTTGTTTAAAATTGATGAAAATAAAATAAAATAAATAATTGTGAGTCCCAAATGAAGAGGGGATGTCTGTTATGATAACGTGAGTTTTATTGGAAGTGGGAGTGTTAAGTAACGTGACACCCGTGAGGCCCAAATGAGAGTTTTGCTTGTCACGACACCTATAATGCTCTTAGGTCTCATGTTATGTTAATAGTACAGTATCCTGTTGTGGGGGGTTATCCTTGACGCAATTCACACGTATCATACCAAAACACAAATATAACCAATAAAATA
Organism: Glebionis coronaria; assembly: GCA_025667525.1. Taxonomy (NCBI): domain Eukaryota; kingdom Viridiplantae; phylum Streptophyta; class Magnoliopsida; order Asterales; family Asteraceae; genus Glebionis; species Glebionis coronaria. The sequence goes on along the minus strand of CM046877.1, from coordinate 214,157,747 downwards.
AAAAGAAATTTGCCCTCCGCGCATGGGCGTTATCTTTGACGCAACATCCACAACCCCAGGCACGGTGTGGTTCGTCGCGCTGTGGTGTTGACTGGTCGACCAGCCAAGCCACCAACCGATTGTACCTAATGCTCTAAGAATCAAGTTCTTGTTTTGAATATGAGTAGATATGTACAACTTTGGGTGTATAATACAAAAGTGGAGTGATGAATTAAATCGCTCAAATGTATATAGTTTTGAAAGAAGTACATTATACAGAGATCACCTCCTTTCTCAAAGTTCTAAAGTTTATGATAATACAACTCTCACCCATTACACACTGCATATTACTGTATTAAAAAGAGAAGTTGATGATTTTAGTGTGCTATGAGCCTATGATGGGTGATGAAGCTGGTGGAAAATAATGTATCTTAAAACTAAGGACTGCTCGTTTGTAGCAGTAAACCCTTAAAAGTTAAAACTTAAAACCAACGCAGTAAGAATTAATATAGGTCTCAAAGTATATAGACATACACGTATCATGCATTTAGGTAGAAAGTGTGTCGGGCAAATTCTATGATGTTTTTTTCAGTTTATATATCTAACAAAAAAATAGCTGGTTATTGATTTTGCAAATTATAGTAATGTGGGTAATAAGGCATATAGCACAATGGGTCATGATAAGATGGGTGAAGGCAAAAGTCAGCATTCAGTTAACACTATGTACAGCACTTACAAACAGCCTTACAAGATGATACAACTACTTCACTCAAGTCTTGTAGTATGCAAACACAATGTAGTTTATGTATTCTGTATATAACTAAAACTAGATACATAGTTTGTTAGAGTTAGTTAGACACTTAGCTAGTATATATATATATATATATATATATAGGTGTACACCCTTTACTGCAATACAACAATTCATTTTCATATAAATTCACTGTGTGTTTTTCCCTCTCATAACTTCAATATAGTATCAGAGCTAATATCCTGATCAACCATGACCACCATAACTAACCACCACAACTACCCTAACTAACCACCACAACTGCCCTAACTAACCACCATTTTCCGCCATAACCACCACTCCTAACAAACTCCGACCACCACAACCATCACAAACTTGATCAAATCACGCTGATTTCTGATCACCATTTCAACACAAACACACAGTAATTCATCAAAACCTTCAAAATCACAATTATCCATGATTAATCACTGAAATAACAATGCCTTCATCTACACCATCCTCTGAAACAATAGATGACATCAACTCTTTTCATCATCCATTGTATTTTCATCCCCAGGATCATCCAGGCATGATTCTTATATCCAAGAAGCTAATTGGATCGGAAAATTACAGCACTTGGAAAAGATCAATGATGATTGCTTAGAGTGCTAGAAAAAAGCTCAAGTTGGTTAATGGTGAATTTGAGGAACCTGAGTTAGATTCAACATTGAGGTCCTTTTAGGAAAGAGCTAATGACATGGTAATTTCTTGGATACTTAACAATGTTACAGATCAAATTAGCAATAATCTCAACTTTGTTCATTCTGCACGTGCTCTTTGGCATCAGTTACATGATCATTATTCTCAACTAGATGGCCACAGAATTTATCAATTAACCACTGAAATTGTTCATCTTAAACAACTTAATTGTTCTGTGGAAGTCTATTACCATAAACTCAAAGGTTTATGGGATGAGCTGGATGCTCTTGAAGCACCATATAACTGTACATGTAAATGTGTTTGCGAAAATGGCAAGGCTAATGGGGAGCGAGATCAGCGAAAACGGCTTATTCAGTTTCTTATGGGTTTGGATGAGAATTACACCAACATCAGAGGCCAAATCTTATTGATGCAGCCTTTACCTATTGTTGCTAAAGCTTACAGTATGCTCAGACAGGAGGAGAAGCAGAGAGAAGTACCAAAACAAACAACCTCCTCCTTACCTTTTGCACTTAACACATACAGGAACAACAACTATGATGCTACCAGAAATTACAGAAACCAAAACCAGCCATTACCCCAAACACCCCAAACTAGAAGAAGCACTTTCAAAATTGGTGTAATATGTGGAAATTGTAGCAAAGAGGGTCATACCAAAGAAGAGTGTTACAAGCTAGTGGGATATCCAGTTGGTCATCCTTTGCATAGCAATTTTCCAGCACCTCAGAAGAAATCATACATTTCATCACAAGGAAGGCCAAGGACTGTGAACATGACAATGACAAATGATAATACACTAACTGAAGTAAGTCCAGTGGATACTTCTTACATGATGAACCTGCCACATGATTACTCAGTCACTGCTAGGATGGATCAGTTGCAGAATCAACTCAATCAAGTAATCTTGATGATGTAGAACAACACTGAAGCTTCTACCTCTGGCTCCCACAACTTCATGGCAGGTAAATCTCATAGACTCATTGCTCATTACATTTCTGGTTCTAAGGAGATTTGGATAATAGATAGTGGTGCAACTGATCACATATGTATTTCACTTACCCTTATGCATAACATAGTTACTTGCATTACACCCATAATTATACACCTTCCCAATGGTCAAACAACAGAGGTAACACACACTGGATCTGTCACTTTACAATCAAACATCACCTTACATAATGTTCTTTACATTCCAACTTTTACCTACAACTTGATATCTATTAGCCAAATCCTACAACACACACTTAAATCTATCACTTTCACTTACAATACTTGTGTATTTCAGGGCCATGATGGCTCTCAAACCCATGGAACACTCAAAGGTGGATTGTATGTTTTACCCTCACCAACAATTTCCACAACACCTTCTCAAGTACCTGTTTCTTCTACTATTTTTATGGCTACTAAGACTTACTCCTTATGGCATTCCAGACTAGGTCATCCATCCTCACAAGTTCTCACCAACATGAAACAACTCTCTCTTTCAGCACCTCGATACCTAGATGATAAATATAGCATATGTCCTTTAGCCAAATCTCATGCTTTACCTTTTACACCTAGTATTTCACATGCTGTATCAAGATTTCAACTTGTTCATATGGATGTATGGGGACCTTATCACCATTGTACAGTCAATAAATACAAATTTTTCCTTACAATTGTTGATGATTTTTCTAGAGCTACTTGGACATATTTAATCCCAACCAAACACCATGTCATTTCCACTGTTAAACATTTTCATGCCTATGTTCAAACACAATTTCAAACAAACATTCAAATGATAAGGAGTGACAATGGTACTGAATTTGTCAACTCAAACCTCACTGAATTTTTCAAAACCAATGGGATTATCCATCAAACCTCTTGCCCTTGTACCCCACAACAAAACTCAAGAGTGGAAAGAAAACACAAACATTTATTAGAAGTTGCCAGATCACTTCAACTCCAAGCAAATTTTCCTAAACACCTCTGGGGTTATTGCATCCTTACAGCAACTTATCTTATTAACAGACTTCCAACACCAGTTCTTCACCAAAAGAGTCCTTATGAAATGTTATACAACAAACCACCACCACTTGATCATCCCAGAAACATTGGCTGTAAAACTTACCTCCATCACCACACACCAGATAAATTTCACCCAAGAGCCATCCCACTGTTTTACTTGGCTATCCACAAACACAAAAAGGTTATCTTTTATATGATCCCACCACCACCAAAGTACACACAAGCATACATGTCACTTTTGAAGAACATAATTTTCCTTTTCACTCACCATCTCCCATTCCCTCCACTTCTCTTCCAAACTCTCACATCACTGAACACATTAACCTACCTTTACCATCATCATCTCTCCATCATACACCAGTTACCTCACCTACATCTCCATTATCTCAATCACCTGAACCATTACCTCACACCACACCAACAGACTCATCATCTTCATCCTCACCAACATCAGTTCACACCACATCCTCCTCATCACCCTCACCCTCACCATCACCCTCACCCTCACCCTCACCCATCCAACCTCCCTCTCACAGAACCTCAACCAGAATCAAACATCCACCAGCAAAATTTTCTGATTATCAATGTACCCTACCTAAACATCATCATTCCAAGTTTATCAATTACTCAAATCTTACTCACAAATCCTTGCATCTAATTAATAGCATAAATAAATCAGTTGAACCACATTCTTACATCCAAGCCTCTAAAGATCCAAAATGGATTGAGGCTATGGGTAAGGAAATTCAGGCCTTAGAAGCTAATAAAACTTGGATCCTTACTCAATTACCCCCTGGCAAAACTGCTATTGGTCATAAATGGGTATACAAGATCAAATATCATGCTGATGGCCTAGTTGAAAGGTACAAGGCCAGAGTGGTTGCCAAAGTTTATAATCAAAAGGAAGGCATTGATTACAAAGAAACCTATGCACCAGTGGCAAAGATGGTGATTGTGAGGACTCTTCTTGTTGTGGCTATCACCCAAAATTGGCATATTGAGCAGTTGGACATCAATAATGCATTTCTACATGGTGACCTTCATGAAGAGGTGTACATGACTGTACCTCAAGGCTACTCCCACTCACTACCACCCAACACAGTATGCAAACTCACCAAATCTCTCTATGGCCTCAAACAAGCCAATAGGCAATGGTTTGCGAAGCTTACCACTTTTCTTTTGGGACTATGATTCAAGCAAAGTTTTGCAGATACTTCTCTTCTCACTATCAACAGGAATGGTCTTCAAACTTCTATCTTGATTTATGTTGATGACATTCTAATTACTGGTGCAGACAAGTCCTACATTGAGTCCTTAAAGCAACACCTTCATAAAACTTTCAGCATCAAGGATCTAGGCAAGTTACACTACTACTTGGGCATTGAATTTTTGAGAAACTCCTCTGGTTTGGCCATGACACAAAGGAAATACACCTTAGATCTCCTCAAGCTTGCAGGAGTTCTAGACTTAAAACCTTATGCTACACCAATTGAACCAAACACCAAACTCAATCTCATAGATGGTACTCCACTTAGTGATCCCACTCTTTATAGGACACTAGTTGGAAAACTTATCTACCTTACCATCACTAGGCCAGATATCTCTTTTGCAGCTCAGAACTTAAGTCAATTTCTCAAGGAACCTAGGACTCCACATATGGCTGCTTTAACAAGAGTTCTTAGATATCTCAAACTTTGCCCAGGTCAAGGTCTTTTCTTTCCTACACACAACTCCCTTAATCTTCTCACCTATTGTGACAGTGACTGGGCAAGTTGCTCCTTCTCAAGGAAATCTGTTTCTGGCTATGGCATTTTTCTAGGCTCAAGTTTGATTTCTTGGCAATCAAAGACAAGGAGTGGTTTCCAGGTCTTCCACTGAGGCAGAGTATAGAGCATTAGCTGACAATTCTTGTGAGATCAGCTGGCTCACTTGTTTGCTCAAAGATCTTCAAGTTACAGTCCCTACACCTGTTCCCATCCTATGTGACAATGCCTCTACTATTGCCCTTGCCTCTAATCCTATTCATCATGCCAGAACCAAACACATTGAAATTGACTGCCATTTTGTCAAAAACAAGATCAAGGCTGGAGACATTCTACCTTCTTTTGTTCCTTCTAAATATCAAGTGGCAGACATCTTCACCAAAGGTCTTAGCAGGGTTCTCCATTACAACTGTCTCTCCAAGTTAGGCATTTGTAATCCTTACTCAATGCCAACTTGTGGGGGGGGGGGGGGGGGGGGGGGGGGGATAATAAGGCATATAGCACAATGGGTCATGATAAGATGGGTGAAGGCAAAAGTCAGCATTCAGTTAACACTTTGTACAACACTTACAAACAGCCTCACAAGATGATACAACTACTTCACTCAAGTCTTGTAGTATGCAACACAATGTATGTATATAACTAAAACTAGATACATAGTTTGTTAGAGTTAGTTAGACACTTAGCTTGTATATATAGGTGTACACCCTTTACTACAATACAACAATTCATTTTCATATCAATTCACTGTGTGTTTTTCCCTCTCATAACTTCAATAGTGGGTATCTCGGCTTGTTTTCCTTTATCAAGCAGGATTTTCCCTTCTTTCTTGGTATCTCTTACTATCTTCTTCACATATGCAATGTATCCATCAACATTGAATTTCCTGGCGCAACCTGCATAGCCCATGGATCGTATCTTCCCATAGACTGGTCGCTCTTGAAAACCCTGAAGTAAAATAAACATATGACCTCCAAATTGTAAAATGCAGGTTGGAGGAATGTCACAAACTAATAGATTCTAGATGTTATTTGCTTATTTAGAATACTTACATTGTCGTGTACACCACAAATTGACCACATAATACCAGCATAGCCGTTTGGATCTCTCCCATCAATATGATACTGTGAACAAAGTCATTTACACCATGTTCAGATCTTAGTAGTGGTGGCAAAATGAGAAGGTCTCAAAAGGTGTTTGGATAAGAAAAGAGCTACTGTCATATTTTACTCATGTGAGTAGGAAACGGGTCGTGTCAGGTCAGGGCAATTTGGGTTGGCTTGAATCACTTTTATCGGTTTATGTCTAGTTAAACAATTACGAGAATATAAGTAGCTTCTGTGTTACATCTAATCACAGAAACTATCTTATAACAATAATAATTCAATTTTATATAAATAAAGTGCTTTAGAAGGTTGGATATTAAAATTTCACCCAGGATCCATCCAATCCATTTTATTTCTTCGACTTTTATTCAGTTGACCCGTTAGAGATAGACCACACCGAATTGACCCATTCATAATTATATACACCCAAATTGTCACCTCTTGATGTCAACAAACATCTTTAAAAACAATAATGGTTTAAGTACCTTATCGTTCAAATAGACGGCTATTTCTACAGCTTCTTGCGGACTGCTCGTCCATTCGAGGATCTTTTTTGCCCAATACATTCTGTTATAATGTTGCACCAATGAGACAAAACTTAGTTGAGTTTTAAAAAGATCAATAGAATAAACTATGTCTCTTGTAATCCAATTCATAACATTTTATGCTGCTAATTACCGCATATAACCATGCATCTTTCCATAATGCATCATCTCTAACTGAGAGGCATTCCAAAGCTGAAAGTAAGAACAAATATCCATTTGTAAATATAAATCATTATAACAATGTTTGTCAGTTAAATTGATCTAAGAATATGTATTGCTTACAGGATCTGCAGTTTGTGCCTTCTCGAGTTGCTCGCACCTGCATACATCCATCGTTTTAAGTATAATACCAAATCCTAGAGAATTGAGATAAGCTATGCACTTACGTGTATATATGTTGACGTTTGTCAAAAGCATGGTCTAAAAGTGTTGTACGACCCCAATCCCATGCACCTTGAAATGAATCATAATGAGGCTCGTAATAACAGTAGTTATCAGCTAGTTCCCTCCACACGATCAGTTCATCTAAAAACTTGTCCACCCCCTTCATATAACCAAAATTAAGAAAGAAACTATATCACAAAAGAGTCTCTAATAATACATACTAGCTAAATAAAGTTTCTTACGCTACAAACCTGTTGATAAGCTTTGCGCAACTTACGGGCCTCCAAAGCACAACGGTGTGCGGATATCTGTCCAAAATGCAAATATGGCGAAAGACCAGAAGTTGCTTTAGGCTTAAACGGGTTATTCCTATCTGCCGCGTAATTTTCCAATTTAGCTGTAATGAAACCATTCAATGTTTCTAATGCAGCAATTTCCCCTGGTTCACACCACTTGGTTTCAGGAACTTCGGCGCCTTTCCTGCCCATAACCATAATTAGTATCCTGCATATGTCACAATATGTTCTAATTACTCCGGTTAATAAAGATGTTACCTTACTACATCTTCAATAAGCGTGTCCCAGTTGATAGATCTATTTGTGGCAACCCATTTCTTAGTTTGTGGCTTTAGTGATGGAAATTCGATCAAATAGTCAGGAAAATGGTTAGTGATCTTTGGTCTAATGGTTCTCGCAAAATCTTCTAGCTTATCTGAAGTCACCCACAGTGGTACTATGTTGTGTGTATCAACTTCATGAATCGACACAGAATCAGATACCCTTTTGCTTATTTCTCTTTTCCAGCCACGAACTTCCCTTAATGGTGAAAAATCGGTAACCAAAAGTGAAGCTTCACATTCTTTTAGAAAACTTGGAATGGTATCAACAGCTTCTCCCTAAACCAAGATAAGTTATTCTTTATGGGATTAAGCTTTATAATACTATTATACATCTAACTAGTAACTTAGCAAAAGATCAACTCCACTGTATTAGCTAAATTGTACGTATATTTTCTTAGGGAATGTAATAAACCAATAAAAAAAACTTGATATAGTTCGCACAAGTATTCCAATCATGTCATATAAAAAAAGTACATTGTTATTTTATCACATTTTTCCTTAAAACTATAATACTCTGTACGAAGCAATTAAGATCTCTATAAGGACTACCAATAATCATCCTTTTCAAAAAAAAAAACTACTCACCTGAAACAAAAAGAAAGGTATATGAAGAGTGTGTTCAATCTCATGACTCAATTGTTTCAGCCCTCTCAGCATAAACCCCAACTGCCTCGCTTTCGCACCCAAGAACCCATCGAACAAATTAAATGCAACCGCAACAGGAACATCAAGCCTCTTCGCTTCATCAACAGCATGTATCAAAGCCCAGTTATCTCTCAACCTTTGATCTCTAAACATCCAATACACAACTGGACCTGCGTTAGACGAAGACGAAGATTGTGGCTGGTTAAGCTTATGTATTCCCTCTTTAAGAACACGAATTCGGCCCAATTGAACCGCCATTGGAGAGTATGGTTGGAAGTGGTATTAGAGTTGGTTAAGAAAGTATGAAATGGAGGGAAATATAGGTATGAAGGTTATGGTTTGAAAGTGTACACGTCATTAAATTTTTATTGGTTTAAATGTTTACATGACATCAACTTTGGATGCAGTATTAAATTTGATGTAATGGGCAACTACCTTCGAAAGGTTTCAGGTGCGTGTATGAACGTAGTACTTATATTTTTATGTTCTGTATTTGTTACTACATACCATCAAGTTATGGCTACCTTTTATTTTGATCTGTTATACAGGGGTGTTTGGATGTGCGGTTAGGAGGAGATTATCTCCAAATCTCAGTTCTAAAATGGAGATAAGTTAAAAAAAGTGTTTGGGTAATAAATGGAGATAAGTGATTATTTACGTTTAGAAGCTCCAAAATGGAGTTTTGAAAAAGTTAGTAGGGAGCTACTTATTTCATTTTCATAATGGAGTTTTGGAAAAGAAAGCTTTCAAAATGGAGTTTATTATCAAATAATCAAATTTGTCAAACACTTAAAAAAGTGATTATTTGATTATTGCGATTTCAAACTGGAATATCAAATCCAAACACTATTTTTTAAAATGGAGTTTTCAAAATGATGATTTTTCAAAATGGAGTTTTCAAAATGAATAATTTGTTTTCAATAAGCACATCCAAACACCCACATAGTCTCGTAACGTAAGTCTTAAACAATCTACAACGATCACTTGCTTTTCGAACCATCTCTTTGTATTTGTATTTCAAAAATACTTGTTTCATTTGATGCAAATTATAAGTTCAAAAATTTTTTTGATGCAAATTACGTTACAAAGAATGAACATTTTTCGGCAAGGTAGAGTCTTCACATACATGACTTTTTGCCACACTTACAGCGCATTTCGCGAGGATGTAAACAAATTTAGCACCAAAATATCCATAATAAATTTTAATTCAAGAACACAAACATAACTGATATACATAACAAGTGTACAACACCTTTCTAAAAGAACAAATAAAATTGTACAAGACGAGCCACTGAATATAGGAGTTTAAAAGACATGAAATGACCAAGATGCATAAATCATTGTACATCTATCCATATGAGCATTTAGAAACTAGTACAAGTTTGATATCTAAACACAAAATAGCAAACTTTCTAGATGGACTGAACTAGGAACCCAAGGATTCTGATAATCGATACAGGAAACAAGCATACCGGTGTACAATAGCTACTCGGTTTTCATATCTTGTGCAGAACCATATGATCCACCATTTTGTGTTCCATCACTTCTCAGGCCATCTTTCAACTGGTTTAGACCAAAAGAAAAGTATTGTTACACATTAGCGTAAAATGATACTAGAAAGGAGTATTTAACAAGTATATTCGCCGGAAATTTCTCATCAAAGTTTGATTTGCTGTTTTCATAAGGGGAAAATTATTAAGAATATTGATCAAGATGTCAAAAAGAATAAAGTAAACTGCCTTTTTACCTGTTTCATGACTTTCTTTTGGTAACGGTAGCCCTAATGAGATTAAAAAAACACATTATTAATTATATATGTAAAAGATCAACACCCACAAAAAGAATGAAGACATATAATAATACCTTGTCTGTTCCATATATGTAGTCACAGTAAGTGAACACAGATGCAAAATTGCTTTGGCTTTGTCCTCCAACATAATGGTGATAATCATGGTAATCAGCTCCACCATAAAAAGGGATAAATTTTGTCAATGTCCAGGGTAAATCATACCTGTATAATGCAAAGTATGACAGCCATATTTCAGTTGTTTTTCTACTGTTCAGCATGTCTCAAATAATTGTCTATAGAACACTGAAGAAAGACTTTTGTGGAGGCACCTTTGTCCCCATAACATTAAACTGACAAACAAACGAATCTATTAAACCCTCTAAAGTAGAGGTTCGATGCTAGATATGTGACATGTACAACACGGAAGGGTAAAAAAAAGAAATAACAGAATTGCGATATGACAAATTTAAACGGTTCCAGGAACTGATGATACATGGTATGCAACTTGCTTGAAGATGTGTCTTTTGTTTCTTAAAATGTAACGTGTTTGGAAGATTCTTTTATAAGAACTCCTAACGAATACTATTTTCAACAGATGTTAGAGATCTCGATAAATGTATCATCGGAAAGCTTATGTCCCTATATGATCCTACCTTCCTGGCAAGGGCCATCATAAATCAATTGTGAAACTTGGAATACATATACAGCTGCTGCAATTTCAATCAGGCTCATAATGATTTTATGCTGAAAGCAAGTCATTTAAGCATCTATCACATCACAATGGATTAAGTACTTGTGTTTATTTGTTCATTGGGTTCAATTAGGTCTACAGAGTCGGTCATTGTAGGTGGCATCTTGCCTCCGACATTTGTAATCAACATCGAATCTTTGAAATCCAACAATGGGATTTCATTTTCGCAAAGAATGGCATATATGACACTCTTAAAAGAACTCAATAACGAGCAAACTAAGCTATACATCTATTTTGAAACACTGACACACTGGCATTGTCTCGTGCTGGTGACAAGACTTGCACAAGAAAATCTAATTGTGATTTGAACTAAGACTTAACAAAATGTGTGAAGCTCATTCAGGCTAGAAAATAAAATGCAGCACATACGTTTTATCAAACTGGTGTTTCTATTTTTCAATGAAGATAACCTTGCGGTTTAAACAGAAATAATATGTGATAGACTAATCTATCTTTTGCTTCATTCTGATTGTAACAAAGGTCTATTAATAGCAAAAATAGGTACATAATAAAGTTTGATTGGTATTTTGTATAACTTTTTCTACCAACTCTTTAATGGCTAGACAATGCCATGGTGACTTGTCAATTCTGATCAATATGGTTACGCTATATTACATATAGACTTGCAGAATATTCATTCTTTTGCTTAAATATACATATTATGTCTTTAAAATTCTCAAGTAGATGCATGCCTAGACAATCATAATCTGAAACCTATGCAACAACATGGAAGGGCAAACGTTTCTATCTTGTATAATTATTCCCGCTTCTCATAATTCGCTAATCGCTATGGTAAAATAGGATATTGATAAATATAATAATGAAAATAAATCATCAAACAGAAGAATTAACTACAAATACATTCACTCTTAAATAGTCGTTCAAAAAAAAAAAAAAACCATTCACTCTTAAATAAAGTAGATTTGCTAGTACGTCCTTTTAACAGAATATCCGATAGAATAGAGCTTTTTAATGAAAGGACTCCAAATAAAACAAGATAACTGGCATGCCAAAAGAGCAGGGAAACAATGATTGAGTTTATTTCTAATAAATAAAACATAAAAATATATTTTCCTATCTAGACTTCCATTGGTAAAATGTCATAAAAGCTTTATGTAAATAGACCCTTCATGATATGTTTGGCCTTGGAGTGCAGCACAAAAGTAACAAACAAAAAAGATATGGAAAGCAACACACACACACACACCACAAATATGAGAGTACTTGCAAAGGATTAGTGGGGTTGAGAGAGAAAAAAGTATTTTGATCATTTTCTAAAAGTCCAAAAGTCAATTATCTACTTACAATCAAACTATTTCTAATCAGGCCTAATATCGATCCATTATTAGCCATCATTTCGTCATATAAGCCAAAAACACAAGAGAACATTAATCACACACATCTAAAAAAGTAAGTTAAAACGTTAAGTTTAATACAAAGCATGCTTACTTACCCACTGTGAGTCTCGATAGCCTCAATCTGCCTCAAAGCAATCCACAACCAAAATGTAATCATATGGCCCGGAACCATGGCGGGCCCAAGAAAAGATGGAATCCCAAGAATCAGAACCTCAGCCCAATGAGCGTATGGTGCTGCATATCCTATAGGCGCAGTGTATTCATGGTGAACCTTATGAATGTTTTCATACCCCCACTTTCCATGCAAAAGTCTATGGATCCAATAATTGGTATAGTCCTCAACAAGAAAATAAACAAACAGCTGAGAAGCAATCTCCATTAAAGATGGCAATGGCAAGCTTGTTCGGATGCCAATCATCTACAAAAGCAATTTAGTAACTCAGTCAAGATTCCTACAAATCCTTAAAGTTAAAGTAAGATATTCCCAATCATCTCAACCGGAAAAAGAAAAGCAGTAAGAAGCGACTTCACTTGACTTTTTCTTTGCCTTTAGAGTGTAGACCACTATTTTACATAAAACTTGATCTTATAGGGGTTGTAAGTCCGGAAAATCAACATAAGGCATACTTAACCACTAAACCACCAAATTTAACCTTAAATTAAAAGAATTTGCAGTCATCCAACTGTGATGTTAAAAACAGCACATAAGTCACTAGATTAGATCGAAACTAAAAAAGTGAATCTCGTGTCATTAGATGTAATAATGCAATTCAATAAAGAGATTTACATTCACAAAATACAAAAAAAAAAAAAAAAAAAAAAAAAAAAAAAAAAAGTTGAATCAAACACACATAGTTTGGAATGTCATGAAAAACTAGTTACAGTATAACTAAACGGCTAAGTGGCTAACGCAAACCAATCAAAAGATCACTACACAAAAACTACTAGTAATAAAATGTTTCTCTATTGAAAATGACAGTAAACCCGGCTACCAATTACTTATTTAGATAGCTGATAAGCATCCTTAAGTCCAATCCTAATCAACAATCCCATATTCACCAATGTGTACTATGAGTAATAAACGATCAAAATCTGACATATTTAATGATTTAACTCACCACTTTCGGCAATTTTCCCTAAACACATCGACCCGTAAACTTAATTCAAAATACAAACCACCTAACAATTAAATAGCTGATAACCATACATTAAAACTAGTCTTTTCTATACAGCTAATCAATCAATAAATACCAACCACACAAATAACAAAACAAATAAATCCCATAAATCATATCATGTATACAATCACTTAAGGGGGGGTGTTAGGATCACCTTATTTGATTTTTCAAAAACTCGAATAAGCCCAAAAGCCTCAAAGATAAGGTAATCCAAACACCCCAATAATCAATATCAAACAATTAAAAAGAAAAAAACTTACTTGAATAGAAGGATAAGAGACAAGCTGAAGAGGGCCAATAACCAAAACAAACACCTTCAACACATCAAAATAACACTTAAAATTATCAGCAAAACTATATTTAACCTTGGGTTGAATCTTATATCCTTTGACAAACTTTTCAAATAGAAACTCAGTGAAAATGTAGAAAAGAGGGACAAGGGTAAAGATAAGAAACAAGAATAAAATGTTGTGACAGTAAAGATAGTAATCAGATTTAGTGGATGTGTAGTTGAACCATAATGTTTCTAAGGTTGTTAATGGTCGGTTTAAGGCTGTTTCAGCGGCTGTTATGGTTGGGTATGGGAGCATGGTTTTTTTTGGATCGGTGGTGATGAGTCCTAGGCAGGAAGTGTGTGTTTTTGGGGGGAAATGAGGGAGGTGTGGTAATGGTGAATAGTTGGTGTTTTTTTCATTAGCGTTTTTAAGTGTTTGGTAGGTCGAGTTACGTATGGTTCTTTAGTTTTGATACTCCGTATTAAATAATAGTAGCAGGTACTCGCGTATTGCGATTGCGGTTATCTATCTGAAACTAAAATTCTATAAGCACGATATTTTATAACTATATTTATATTATATATAATGCATTTTAAACTTTTTTTCTTAATTAATGCAAAAAAAATTTAATTAGTATTACTAAATTAACATGATGTATCTTCTTATAATACACAAAATAAAGTATAGTTTAAATAATACTATCTCCGTCTCAAAATTATTATCTATCTTTTCTTTTTCGCCTATCCTAAAATTATTTTCCACTTCTAAAAATAATATTTAATTAAGTTTACTATATAACCCTTAGTCCAAATTAATATTTACACAAATTAAAAAAGCTATAATTAATTATCAAAAGGTAAAATTGTTTATTTTATACTTTCGTAAAAATCAAAATTTAATTAATGCACTTTTCTTAAACTGTTTATTTCTTGTTTGTGGACAATAATGTTGGGACGGAAGTAGTATAAAAAGTGTACAACTGTTTCACTATACAATAATTACAAATTTTTTTAATACACTAATAAATTATAAACTTTTTAATGTGTAATTAATAATTTTAATAAAACACTCAATTACATAAATATACAATATTATATACACATTGTACAAACATTAAAAGACATCTATCGTATACTAATGCAAACTATATTATACATATATTTCTCAAAGAAACTATAACATTACAAAAACTTTCATACATGCATCAAATGAAAAGTCTAATTGAAAAATAGTTTATTTATATCTATATCTTAATACTTTATAAAAGATTTATCACTTTTAATATTAAGTATTTAACATTTCTTTATTAGGAAAGCTATTTACAAACTTGTAACAACATTTAATAAAAACTTGTAACAACCTATTTAAACATACAAAACTTGTAAAATATTAAAAGATTTGTAACAACCCATTTATAAAACATGATTATCTTTGACCAAATTTCAAAACTTGACCCAACTCTCCTATTTCAATTTAGTCACCATTAGATCTAACCCACATACACAACCTTCACTTCCAGACACGCACATGCTAAGGTTCTCCTTGTTGCCACCGGCCCTTTGATGCCACCATTATGGTGTGTGACGATGGGATGAGTGTGTGACAATGACGAGCATAGTGTGTGATATCGATCAATTTGTTGGTGTGTCTGAGATTTAGTGGTGTTTTAACTGATCGAATAATATTTCTTCGTTGTAAAATATGGTTACAGGATACCCGCCGCCGCATTACGCGGGTATCTCGCTAGTTACATATAATGCATTTTAGACATTCTCTTCTAATTAATGCACAAAAAAATTAAGTAGTACCACTAAATTAACATGATTTACCTCCTTTTAATGCACAAAATAAAATATGATTTAAGTAATATAATTTAATAAACCAAGTGTACAACTATTTCACCATACAATAATTACAAACTTTTTAATACACTAAGGGTCCGTTTGGTTCGCTTAATTGGATGTAATTCATTGTAATTGTAATCTAAAATGAATCACATGAATTGTTTGGTTTGTTAATGAGGATGAATTGTATTTCTTGAATTACAATAGGCCCATTTTTTTGATGTAATTTCAATTACAAAGGTTTAGTGGAGGAAAGTTTTAACATTACTAAGGAATTCATAAATAGCACTACTCTAGTCATAAATATTACAATTCATTTCCAAACCAAACATGATTATGTAAACTTAATTACATTACATTTTACCAACCAAACACATAATATATTTTTTTATTTCAAATTACAATTCACTCAAAATACAATTCGATTGATACATTACAATTACATCAAAAAATTTCAACGAACCAAACGGCCCCTAATAAATTACAAACTTTTTAATGAGTAATTAATACTCTTAATAAAACACTCAATTACATAAATATACAATACTATATGCATATTGTACAAATATTAAAAAGCATCTATGCTATATTTATGCAAACTATAATATACATATATTTCTCAAAGAAATTATAACATTGCAAAAACTTTCATGTATGCATCAAATGAAAAATCTAATTGAAATATGGTTTATTGCATTTAATTTTTTTCCCTTTAATCATTTACATAACTTTACTTAAATTTTCATATATATATATATATATATATATATATATATATATATATATATATATATATATATATATATATATATATATATATATATATATATATATATATATATATATATATATATATATATATATATATATATATATATATATATATATATATATGAGGATGGTTCATGCGAGAACAAAATTAATGTTATAAAAGTAAGAACCAATCTCAACCGTTAGATCTATTGATTGGTTTTTAATGTAATTAATAATTGATCAATAGCATTATGGTAAATAGATATAATAGTGAAGGGTAGTTTAGAGAATTAGTTTAAAATCTGGTCACAATATATTTTTATTTTTCTCTTTTAACGGTTCCTTATTTTATAAAAGTACTGGTACCACTATTAATTTTTTTATTTAGTTTCTTAAATTTCAAAATATATGCAAAATTATCTCTGACACTGAATCAAAAATACGAATTTAATGATACATTTAAAAAAACATTAACATAATCATATACACAAAGATAAATAACTTACACAGATACTAAAATAAACAAAAATAAACAGATACATTTAGCATTGGCTAACCAAATACAAATGTCATGTAACTTGATATATCCATTTTAGAAATTAAAAATAATAAAAATCTTACTAGCACATAGATAGGCCCCTTTCAGAAGTGATACAACGACAACTAATACACATATATAAGGTGATATATATTATTCTCGAAAATAATTGATACATCGTACATATCTCAGAAATGACTGATGCATCGTAGTACATCGTCTCGAAAATAAACGATGCATTGTCGTACATCATCGTCATACATCGTCTCGAAAATAAACAATGCATCGTCCTATATCGTCTCGAAAATAAACGATGCATCGTCGTACATAAATCTTGAAAATAACTGATACATCGCCGTACATCATCCCGAAAATAACTGATACATTATGATACGTTATCTCATAAATAACACTAAGTTCGACCAGTGACGGGACAGAAAATCAGGGCAAAAGCGGTGATAGATTCCAATAACTCGTATCTACAAAAACAAATACAGATCAATAAGTAAATTTTTTAAATAAGCCTAAAAATATCTATATAAAAAAACCTTCGAAATCAAAAGTATCTTGTTTACGAGCCAAATATGAATGTGTTGCTTCATTCCTTCATTGCAACGCGGGTCCCACATTTACTCTTTCATTTGTAATAGATCTTTTTCCTTTTAAAAAACAAACGTATGTGGTTTCATGAAAAATCTTCAAATAGCAAATCAAAATATCATGTTACCCACTCGTTGGTCATGGGTTTAGTGAGTTGGTTTCCTTGATAAACCCACCTGGTATCCTCAATAAACCGATGAAAGGTATTGGATTTGGTTTATAAATTGTAATAAGTGGTTATAGAGTATGTTAGCATCCATGGTTTGTTTTCACCGGAAAATAATAAGTCGTGAGGGAGGAGATATTTGAGGGAGGATAGATGTGAGAGAGTAAAAAGAGATGGTGATGGGATAACATGGCGTATGTTAGGTTATATTTATAGAATGTCTATAGTACCCTTTAGCTAAGTATTTAATTTTCAGTTTTTTTTATAATTTAATTCTATTTGTTTTTTTTAAATGCATTGCCACTTGTTTTAATTTTATTGATTGTTTATTGGTTCTTACATTTAAAACTTTAAAAAGTTCTCATTTGATCTAAATTCACATATATATATATATATATATATATATATATATATATATATATATATATATATATATATATATATATATATATATATATATATATATATATATATATATATATATATATATATATATATATATATATATATATATATATATATATATATATATTACATGTAATGCTAAAAGTAATAATATCTCTCAATTGAAATTACGTTTTTAGGACATGTTTTTAGATGAAAACTGTCGACTCAGAAATTACAATTAAAAGATACGAATTATAACACCGAAGAATTTAGTTACAGGGTACCCGCCGCCGAATCGCGCGGGTCCCTGCTAGTTTATTAATAATGGCGATAGCTTTTAGTTGGGATAACTTTGAGCAATAATAAACTATTTCATATAGAAATAGTATTACGGGAATGTGATGATGGATTGATGGTGAAAGGTATTTGTAAATCTGTGTAACATTCGTCGCAATATTATATAACATATAAATATAGAAAATAATCTTAATTTATACTATATAATTACACATTTTCATACATCATAATGACCTTAAAATCTTTCTACTTTGATGTCTACGATTTAATCGAATTCATTAGCAAAATGATCAGTATTTCACTAAATTTGTACTAAAATGCATATATAGACGATATATGTCTTTAAAAATGCAAATTTATGCAAAAAAATTGAACTGTTCAAAATCATAAAATAAAAATTTGATATTAAACTTATATTACCGAACAATTTAAATAACTATATCTAAAAATTATAATTTAAAACAATAATCATTTGTACATGTTGCATATTAATTTGTATCAATTTTGTCATTTAATGTTTACTGCCCACTTAAACCTTGTAAAGTTGTATCACTGATAGGTGTGTAAACACCCATCTTTTCTACCACTTAATTACAATAATAACCGGACCAAAACGTGTATTTTATGTCTTTTATGTCGGAATTATGTGTGGTTTGTGTTTTTGTTGTATTTTAGGATGAAATTATGAAAAGTGGAGAAAACACGAGAATTCACGGGCATTTACGGCTTTTATTGAAGAAAAAGATGAAAGACGGAGTCGAGAAGTCAAGAGTGGAAAAAGAACGGAAGTCCAAGACCAATTCTGAAGATTTATCGAAGAAAAAGTCAAAAGACGGAAGTTTATCAAAAGCCAAGAAACTCAAGTCTATTCTATTGAAGAAATTAAAGACGAGTTCAAAAGATATCCCGAGACACAAGTCCTTAAAGTCCAAACTTAAAAGAAAGATGAGAAGAAAAGGACTAATGACGCAATTAATGAAGATTAAATGAAGGAAGGACTTAATCCCGCAATTAACAAGAAATGAAGGAGGGGAGGAAGCTTCCTTAATCCTCCCCTATAAATAGATTAGGATTGTTATCATTTGTTTTGTTGGCTAACTTGACAAATTAGCTCTTCCACATTTCTTTTATGCACATTTAAATACTTGTCATTTAATTACCTTGTCATGCACTTAATTACTATTTAATTCAAGTAAGTTTTCTTTTTAATTCTTGTCAAGCTTTATCTTTATCTTGTTAATCTCATTCTTCCTTTCTTAATCTTTGTGTTGATTTGTTTATGTTCATGTTCTTAATTTTGGTTGATTTATTTAAGTGGGTTTTGATTATTTTGATTAAGTTTAGTGAGTTTGATTGTTTTGGATTGATTGTTTATGCTTTATATTTGTTTATTAATTTGTTTGATTTAAATTTGTATTTGATTTGGTTAAGTTTTATTTAGATCCGTGTGTTTTAGCTTCTCCTTGTTCTTCGCATACGGTTACTGTTCTTTCCTAGGATTCGTCCCCAGCAGACATTCCGAATAGGGAATATCCAGTTGTGGCTTACGCGGAATAATATTTATTCCGAGTAAGGGTTTGGTCGTGAAGTTTATGCGGAATATTTTATATTCCGAATAAGGGTGTTTATTCCGAATAGGAGACTTTCCGCATAGTGACAGTATTCCGAATAGATCTCTTATTCCGAGTGGCACTTTATTCCGAATAGGGAGATTTTCCGCATAGGCCTAACATTCCGAATAGGCTAAATTTTCCGCATAGGACTAACATTCCGAATAGGCTAAGTTTTCCGAATAGGCTCATTATTCCGAGTAGGACTTTATTCCGAATAGGGACAGATATTCCGAATAGAGGACTATTCCGCATAGGGCTCACTATTCCGAGTAGGCAAATATTCCGAGTAGGGTAACATTCCGAATAGGGACAGATATTCCGAATTGCCTTTTATTCCGAATAGGAGTTTATTCCGGATGGGGAATTCTTAGTTTTTAGTTTTCTGCCTTTTCGTTTTAAGCTTTATTTTCCCCGCCTTTTTCCTTACTCGCACTTTAAGTTTATTGCCTTAGTTTAAGATTTAGTTTTAGTTGCGTTTAAGTTTGCCTTAGTTAGCTTTAAGTTTGCGTTATTCATCTTTATTGCCCTTAGTTTTAGTCGCACTTTAAATACCTGCACCTTTACTTTAATTAGACTTAAATTTACTTTAATTGCACTTTTACTTTAACTGTTTTGCACCTTTTATTTTCAACACTACAACGACACATCTTTATTTCACCAAAGTTCAACTGAGTCACACATTAAACATAAAGTTTTTCAATTCGAAGAGATTGGTACAACGAATCTTTTTAACCTGAGTAAAATCGAGTTATCAAATGGCGCCGCTGCCGGCTCTTTTCGTAAAGATCAACAGTTTTTTGTGAGAGACACGTTGCTTTTTGGGATCCGTTCACTTGTGAGCGTTATTTTTCTTGCATAAAAATTCAAAAAATCATAAAAATTAAAAAAATTCATAAAACCATAAAAATTAAAAATTTCAAAAATCCAAAAAGATTTTATCTTTATTGTGTATATATATTGTCTTTGTGTTTGGTTTTGTTTTCTTTTGCATTTTCAGGTGTATGCGTACTAGATCTTCTAATTATCAAGATCCCGAGCCTCAAGAAGATTTAGATATGGAAGGTGTTAACAACAATAATCAACTACCGCACCTCAATAATAATAATAACAACAACAATGCTCTTCCACAGCCCGATCTTCGGACCATGGAGGAACTTTGTCAACCAACAATGTTTGGACGAGGAGGACCGATTGCGCCGATGCAAATCAACGCTCCTGAGTTTTCGTTGAAGCACCACATGATTCAGCAAGTGCAAACAAACCCATTTAGAGGATTGCCTGATGATGATGCCAACAAACACCTTGACAAGTTCATTACAATCACCCAAAGCATGAAGTTGCCTGGGGCCACAATGGATGTTCTCCGCCTACAACTCTTCCCACATACTTTATCACATCATGCCGAGAAATGGTTTGATCGTCTCCCAAAGAATTCTATTCACACTTGGGATGACATGACTCAACGCTTTCTTTCGCGCTACTTTCCACCATCCATGGTCACAAGCCTTCGCAACCAGATCAGCGGTTTCATGCAAGACCCTGATGAATCTCTTTTCGACGCTTGGGAGAGATATAATGTCTTGATAGACCGTTGTCCAAACCACAACATGCTTCCGGTCACCTTGATCGATACTTTCTACAACGGATTGACTTTTCGAGATCGTGATACGATTAATGCAGCCGCCGGTGGCACATTCATGAAAAGGAGACCCGAGGAGTGTAGAGAGTTAATAGAGAACATGACTACTCATCATAAGAACTGGGATTCCTCTGCTTCTTCTAGAAACAACACGAGAGTCAATGTTTCCTCTACCTCAGCAAACCCTGAGATGACCGAACTCACCCGCATGATGGCTGAAATGAGCAAAAGTATTACGCTTCTCGCTTCAAATCAACAACAAATTAAAGCGGTTGCTAATCCTTGTGAAACATGTGGCGGTCCTCACTCATACACCGATTGTCCTTCGACACAAGGAAATCCGGAAAATGTGTATGCAGCTTACGGTAATTATTCACCGGAAAATTACCAAGCTAGACAACAAGGGGATAGAAACCTGCTGAGCTACCGTTCCAACAATTACCTTTCACCCGGTTTTTCTCCTCAAAACCAAAATCCCGCCAACAACTACAATAGAAGCCACCAAATCCCACCTCGTGCTTCTAACCCTTATCAACCACCCACCCAACAACACCCACCCATTAATCCCGATGTTGACACAATCATGAGAACTCAAGGTGAGCAAATCAAGAATCTACAGAGCCAATTAATCAATTTGAAAGGAGATATCTTGAAGCAAGGTAATGACATCCGAACCGAGGTTCGTGATAATCTTCAATCCTCTTTCATCACTCAAACAACTGAATTGAAGAATCTGTTGGCTAGTTTCTTGCCTGAAGCTCAACCTTCTTCTTCTTCGGGTTCTCTACCTTCAAACACCGTCACCAATCCGCGAGCTAATGTGAGTGCTATAACTACGCGTAGTGGAACCACCATTGTCACTCCATCTACCCCACCACCATCAGCTACACCTCCTCCACCACCATGTATCCCTACTCCTCCTACACCTAGTAATAGTGCACCATTACCGTCTCCGCCTCGTCATAACGATGTATCTCGGAAGGACCCGTCAACATCACAACCGTTACCACCTACACCTTCACCTAACCCTTATCAACCTAGAATCCCCTACCCTTCTCGTATAGGCAAGACCAATGATCTAACAAAGGAGGACTCGCAAATAACCAAATATATCAATATGATTTCTCAAATGGGATTCAGCATTAGTTTCCTTGAAGCTCTTGTCCACATGCCCAAATTTGTTAGAGCATTTAAGGAATTGCTTAACAAGAAGGAGAAGCTGATTGAACTCGCCAACACACGATTAAATGAAAATTGCTCTGCAGTTATTCTTAAAGAACTTCCGGAAAAACTTGGAGATCCCGGTCGTTTTGTGTTGCCTTGCGTGTTCAACAAAACTGAAGAATTTACTGCCCTTGCCGATCTCGGGGCTAGTATTAATCTTATGCCACTGATTGTTTGGAAAACACTATCTTTACCCGACCTCATTCCAACAAAGATGACTCTTGAACTTGCAAATCGCACTCTCGCTTACCCCGTCGGTATAGCCGAAGACGTGTTTATTAAAGTTGGCGCATTTACTTTCCCGGTCGATTTTGTCGTAGTTGATTATGAAATAGACCCTCGTATTCCTTTAATACTTGGTCGACCATTCTTGAGATCCGGACGTGCTTTAGTGGATGTAGCCGAAGGTGAGTTAATCTTAAGAGTCGGGAAAGATTCACAAGTTTTTACAATGGGGCAGCTTACAGGCAAATCCTTTGGAGGCCGAGAATCAGTTAATATGATAAATGTGCTCGATGACTTTACCGTCTATGACAATCCTCTATTCGAGTCTTCCACTGATAATCCACTCTTTGAAGATAATGTGGATGATTCTCTCCCTACTTTGGACGCTTCTCCCATTTTTGATTCTCCACCGGTCTTCGATGCTTATGATGATGATGATTCTAGCTCAGACTCGGATGATTTTGATTGTACTTCTGAGTATCCCGAGCTGCCCACTTTCGATGATTTTGATGAGGCTGATACTCTCTCGAGTGATTCTTCCCATGATGAAGATCCTCCGCCATCACTCGATCCTACTTTGGACGATTACTCATTCGAGGAAGATTTCTCTGAATTTCTCAACACATACTTCCCTCATGAGAGTGATGCACCTCCTTTGGACTTTGAAGATTATCGCCTTGATCCCCCTTTGGATTTGAAGAGCATTTTTTCCAAGGAGAAGAAACCGGTTGACACCGAAATCCGTTGTACGTATGATTTGACACCTCTTTGTCCCATTGACGAGGTTGTGCTTCTTTGCGGATCTTCCTCACACTCGGCTGAGCCGGAGTGCTATTTTCCCCTGAAGGAAAAGGTGTTCGATCCCGGTATTGAAGTCTTTAAGCCATCTCAGTATCCACCTGATGAAATAAAAGGAAAAATCTTTGGAAATTTGGAAGACATGCTTACACCGCTTCATACTTGCTCCCACCATGCTCCATCACTGCTTAAGGGAACCCTGCCAATTCTCTTTTGGCTTGCCTTGTTCGCCTTAAGCTCTTGCTTATTGATGGATGAAAACTATGTCTTTGATCCTGGTGGATTTGTTTCATGCTACTTCCGTTGATGATCAAGGTCGAGTCAGGCTCACGACTCGGTTAACAAAAACCAAGCGCTTCTTGGGAGGCAACCCATGCATCTATCTTTCCGCTTTCTTTACCATAAGTGTAGGGGGGACCCCTTGGATTGCTATTTCCTCTCCTCACTTCTTAATCAGGGATTCGAGCTTCAAATGATCCACTCTTAATGATTCTTGACGACCCGTGATTCCGTGTTCTACTTCTTCCCGGTTCTATCCTAAACTCTTTTCGATTCACTATTTTATATTTTCTCAATATTAAAATAGGAATCTCTTTAGTTGTCTTTTCCTTAGCAAGATTTAAACAACGTGCACAATGTCCTAAGTGTAGGGGAGTTTTCTCCCACATGCTTAAACATTGAGGACAATGTTTATCTTAAGTGTAGGGGGGACTTCTATCGAAGTTAAGTGTCTTTTCCTTGTATTTGTCCTCATTTTAACCGGAAAATCAATTTTTCGACATTTTTCAAAATTTTTGATCTATTTTGGCCTATTAGTTTTTCCCTTTTGTATTTTTTTTTCTTTCTTTGCTAGAATAAATGTTTAATAAGTGGTTTTAATTTTCAAACGTTGTGAATCTTTTGACCCAATCCGAGTTTACTCTAGCTAATATCCTTAACGTGTTTAAGTCAAGTTTTGCTAGGCTTTTATATAGGGAGCTATAAAACGCGAAAGTCTTAACTCTCACGGGTTAAGAACAAGAACTTTTCGCAAGTTCCTATAATTGATCCTAGAGAGTCGTTTATCAAGGGAACTTTAAGATGCGATTTCTAAACTTGAAAGAGTCTAAGAATTTGCAAGATCCTATAGGCGACTCGAAAACCCAAAACTTTGATTTAATAGGCTAAGTATCCACGAGTCTCATTACTTGAGATTTTAAACTGTGGAGAATGAGAGATGATAGAGCCAATTATAAGTCGGTATTCTTTCATGAATTTATGTGAGTTAATTATGAGCCTATTCTCCCATCGCTTGCTAATAAATTTATCTGCTAATAAATAAGGTTGTACGATTTGAAAAGTTACTTAGCTTATAGCCCCAGATCGTTTAAAAGTTGCTCGGTAATGACGAGAGTTCATAGCCAAGGCATAACTTATGAAGCGGGGTGCGAAGATTGGCGAGTCCGAAAAGGCACTAACAAGGCATGAGGGCTATGTTTTGTAGCTAAAGATCCAAAGTGATGTGAAGAATCATTTATCGAAAATCAATATGAAGGATCGAGACACACGACGAAAAGCAAAAACTCCCAAAAAGTCATGGAGAAGTGTATCCGAAAAGACCCTAACAAGGTATGAGGATAAATAGATCCAAGTCATAAAAGGAGGCGGATCGTTGTATATCAAAGTCCAAAATAAAGATTGGAGAAAAATGAAGAAGTCGTGGTCCAAGTATGAATCTCTCAAAACTTCAAGTGAAGAAATTCCAGTTATGAAGAGAAGACCATTATTTCATGAACGTCTCTCAAGATTTGAAGTATGAAGTCGCTGCCAAATATCGGCCCGAGAAAGGTCTCAAATCGCGAACCAAGTTATGCCAAGATATGAACTTTCTGATATCCTGAGAAGCAGTTTTAAAAGATTTGGTCCTTTAACTAACTATTGATTAAATCGTGCACTTTATTTTCAGACCTAATAATTATTGAAATAAGTCAAACAATGCATCTTCGTGATCATTCAAGACAAATAATAAAATATAAGAGATACCCATAGGAATAAGGGAGTCTAAGTGAATAATTGGCCCACATGAGTTCGTGTTAGTTTACTAACTTATAATAACAATGATCTCGTTTTTAAGCTTGGTTTGGAGAAAGTGAAAAGTTGAGGATGATGATTATTCATAACATTTTCAAAACCCAAGGTATGCTTTTAATTTCTTTGCTTTGCATTTTTATAATTTTCTATCTCTTTAATAAAGGCCAATGTGGATTGATTATGATGAAAAGTGTAAACATGCTTTGTAACTAATGCATTGCATGAGGACATTGCAATGGTCAAGTGTATGGGATTTGATAGGTGTGTAAACACCCATCTTTTCTACCACTTAATTACAATAATAACCGGACCAAAACGTGTATTTTATGTCTTTTATGTCGGAATTATGCGTGGTTTGTGTTTTTGTTGTATTTTAGGATGAAATTATGAAAAGTGGAGAAAACACGAGAATTCACGGGCATTTACGGCTTTTATTGAAGAAAAAGATGAAAGACGGAGTCGAGAAGTCAAGAGTGGAAAAAGAACGGAAGTCCAAGACCAATTCTGAAGATTTATCGAAGAAAAAGTCAAAAGACGGAAGTTTATCAAAAGCCAAGAAACTCAAGTCTATTCTATTGAAGAAATTAAAGACGAGTTCAAAAGATATCCCGAGACACAAGTCCTTAAAGTCCAAACTTAAAAGAAAGATGAGAAGAAAAGGACTAATGACGCAATTAATGAAGATTAAATGAAGGAAGGACTTAATCCCGCAATTAACAAGAAATGAAGGAGGGGAGGAAGCTTCCTTAATCCTCCCCTATAAATAGATTAGGATTGTTATCATTTGTTTTGTTGGCTAACTTGACAAATTAGCTCTTCCACATTTCTTTTATGCACATTTAAATACTTGTCATTTAATTACCTTGTCATGCACTTAATTACCATTTAATTCAAGTAAGTTTTCTTTTTAATTCTTGTCAAGCTTTATCTTTATCTTGTTAATCTCATTCTTCCTTTCTTAATCTTTGTGTTGATTTGTTTATGTTCATGTTCTTAATTTTGGTTGATTTATTTAAGTGGGTTTTGATTATTTTGATTAAGTTTAGTGAGTTTGATTGTTTTGGATTGATTGTTTATGCTTTATATTTGTTTATTAATTTGTTTGATTTAAATTTGTATTTGATTTGGTTAAGTTTTATTTAGATCCGTGTGTTTTAGCTTCTCCTTGTTCTTCGCATACGGTTACTGTTCTTTCCTAGGATTCGTCCCCAGCAGACATTCCGAATAGGGAATATCCAGTTGTGGCTTACGCGGAATAATATTTATTCCGAGTAAGGGTTTGGTCGTGAAGTTTATGTGGAATATTTTATATTCCGAATAAGGGTGTTTATTCCGAATAGGAGACTTTCCGCATAGTGACAGTATTCCGAATAGATCTCTTATTCCGAGTGGCACTTTATTCCGAATAGGGAGATTTTCCGCATAGGCCTAACATTCCGAATAGGCTAAATTTTCCGCATAGGACTAACATTCCGAATAGGCTAAGTTTTCCGAATAGGCTCATTATTCCGAGTAGGACTTTATTCCGAATAGGGACAGATATTCCGAATAGAGGACTATTCCGCATAGGGCTCACTATTCCGAGTAGGCAAATATTCCGAGTAGGGTAACATTCCGAATAGGGACAGATATTCCGAATTGCCTTTTATTCCGAATAGGAGTTTATTCCGGATGGGGAATTCTTAGTTTTTAGTTTTCTGCCTTTTCGTTTTAAGCTTTATTTTCCCCGCCTTTTTCCTTACTCGCACTTTAAGTTTATTGCCTTAGTTTAAGATTTATTTTTAGTTGCGTTTAAGTTTGCCTTAGTTAGCTTTAAGTTTGCGTTATTCATCTTTATTGCCCTTAGTTTTAGTCGCACTTTAAATACCTGCACCTTTACTTTAATTAGACTTAAATTTACTTTAATTGCACTTTTACTTTAACTGTTTTGCACCTTTTATTTTCAACACTACAACGACACATCTTTATTTCACCAAAGTTCAACTGAGTCACACATTAAACATAAAGTTTTTCAATTCGAAGAGATTGGTACAACGAATCTTTTTAACCTGAGTAAAATCGAGTTATCAATCACTTAAAATTTTGGAGAGAGAGAGAGAGAGAGTACAATCTCTTTTATAAGTGGTACAGATTTATGTGTTATTCAAAAAAAGTATAGTAGTACAAATTAATTTAACTGTGTCGTTTTTATCAGTTTCGGTGGGTCCTTTCTGGTTCGTCTTGTGACGCTGTTTTTGCTAGTTGAACCGACTGGGACTCCGGTTCCCAATTGAACCTCATTATTTTAGGCACACAATATGTAAGATCTTATAGATATATATGCTTTAATTGTTGTAGAGTGTGAATATAAAATATTATTTCTAAGTTATAGGGTGTATTAATTATCTTTTAAGTGTGTATTAATTAGTTTTAATATGAATATTAAATTATGTATTAATTAGTTATATCTTACTACTTTATAAAAGGTTTATACCTTTTTCTAATTATAGAAGTCTTAAACTTTCAGCCTAAAACATTTATGTATTTAGAAAGATCTTATCCCCTGCTCAATTGGTTGTTTACAAATACACTCATTTAATATCATTCAGTATCATCATTTCAAAAAATTTTAACATCCGATTAAATTGTAACATCACTGTTTATAAGAAAAACTCTCTAACCACTAATTGATTAATTTCTCATACTTGTAACAACATTTATCTCATTAAAATGATATAAGTATTTTTTAAAATCCATTAAAGTTCGTAACTGCTCACTTCATATATAACCCTATTACACATAGAACACATTAACAAACACATAGATCACTTCTCAACCTAAAATTTACTTCATCCCCACCAGCCCACCATCACCGGGACGTCTCCACCAACAGAGCTCCACCTCCGTAACCCAATTACCACAAACCACCGCCAAAACCGCACTACACTTCTTATGTCGACACAATCATCAGCTCCTCTGCAACCGCCTTCACCACTACCACCACTATAAAATCCATGATTTTACCATGATAAAAATGTAATAAAAGTCTACCCAATGGTACCAGAACTTTCCTCAACCTAGTAATAGTAATCGAGTTTCGAGGACGAAACTCAAGGTGGCATGTGGATGGTGTAAAACCCGAGATTTTTCGTTCATCAAATAATAATGAAGTATGTTTCAAAACCCTTTTTGAACAATACAAAAGTTATTTGAATTGAAAACAAGACAAAAGTCGTACAACCCGCGTACCGACAATTTTAATAATTTAATTACATAAATTATTGCCGAGAGATACTTGATAAACGATTTGATTAAATTGTTTAATATTTCATTTATCTACGGAGAGATTAAACGAGAAGTATCTTTATTAAAATGATACTTACGTTGTTAAAACGACAAATGATAAATTATTGTCGTTTAAATGAACGCACACACTATTTATATTATAAGACATATAAATACTACATTTTATTGGAAAAGTTATTTTAAGATTAATGACGCGGTTTTCGTAAAACGAATCTAATTCTATAAAATTTAAACAAACCCCGAACCGTGTAATAACGAAAGTTATAATATAAATTACACTTTAAACCCCTACAGAATAATTGCAACTCTAACCCTAAACTATAAGGAAATTGGCAATTTGTTTTTATAACTTTGAAATGGTATAAATATGTGCAACTAGGGTTTCATCCTCATACTGAAACCCTAGCCGCCACACACACATACTCCTCCCTCCTCTTTGGGAGCCGCCACTTTTCCGACGAGTAATTCCGACCACTATAATATCTCTGTCGCCACTTTTATCTTAGTAGATCGAGTAGATCTATGATGTGTACCACCACAATCATGATCAAAACCCATCAGCCGCCACCATGGCTGCTACCCATGCTCTGGTCGCCGCCCTATATCACTGCACAGCCATCTATATATTCAGTCGCCACCTCATTTGAGGGTGTTTGTCTCGAATTCATATTCCAGCCACCACTCTCCACCCATTTTCATGGCTCACAGCCACCATCCCCATCTCGTGACTCCACCATCATCACCACTGGCCACCATGGTCGTGGTATTCGACCACCATCCACCGCTACTGAAGACCCCTGCTGCCATCACCTTCGCAGCCCTGCTGCCATCACCACAGCAGCCCTCTGCTGCCTCCCACCCGTCAGCCACCACCATTCGTGGCACCTAGCCACCAGCCGTGGCCTTCATCCATCAACAGCCCGCTCCATCACCACAGCCCCGTCACCATCTGTATCTACTCCAGCCGCCACCACGACCATCTCCACCAACAACCACCAACAGGGGTGTATTGTTTCGAGCTTAGATTCAGCCCCGGGAAGCGTTTGGATATGCGGTTTAACAACCGCATAAGGTGGTGTTTGGTTTTGGGCAGAAAATACCTAAGGGTGCATCGGGTTGGCCGAAATCCACACGAAGGTGATGGGATCTACTGTTCGAAGCCACATGAAGGGCCGTCTGGATCTGCAATCTACATCATTAGCTTCGGGGGTGTTTGGATCTGCTGTTAGGGTGCGTTTAGGACTGCAGACGGGTTTAAGAGGGCGTTTGGGATTGCTGAAGACATGCATGCTGCTGTTAGAGGGCGTTTGGGATTGCTGAAGACATGCATGCTGCTGTTAGAGGGCGTTTGGGATTGCTGATGTCAACTAATGCATGTTAGATTCAGACTTATAGCGATATAGGTATGCCTATGACGTAATATAAACTTGCATGTAATATATTACCACCGATAATGTATTATTGCCACCGTTAGTATATATTACCAACTGACCTCTTCATGTTTGCCACCGTTAGTGTTGTACTACAGGCTTACCAATGTTAACTTTAAAGTTCCCACTGGTAGCTTTTAGGTTACCACCAGTAGCCTAAACATAGCCACGGTTTCATGATTGTTCCCACTGTTTTTATAAGGTAGCCACCGTGTAGAAACTAGAAGGGGGGGGGGGGGGGTTGAATAGTTTCTCTTCTATTAGTCACCTAATTTAAATTACTTTGAATTAAGTGTGTATCAAAACTATCTTTTACTTGAAGCTAAGTTGCATAATGATTAGGTTCAATTCAAATGCATTAGCAATGGTAATAGGTAAGTATAATGATAATGAAATAAGTAAAGAGTAAGGAAAGAGACAACCTAGTGACAAGACACCAAGATTTATAGTGGTTCAACAACGAGGCTCTATCCTCGTTTCTACTCCACTCCTCGAGTACACCTACTCGAGATTTCCACTATATCCACAAGCTCCCTTCTTGGCGGAGAAAGCCTTACATCATCGCTTACATTATTTTCCGACACTAAGCTAAATGTCGAGACCTAATCATTAGCTAGGACCAATCTACACAACGTTGCCTACTTCACAATTTAACGACACAAGGCTAGATGTCAAGTTGTAATCTAAAGGTAAAACCAATCTTCACGACGTTGCCTACTTCACCATTTTACGACACAAAGCTAGATGTCGAGTTCTAATCCAAAGCTAGAACCAATCTTCACGACTCTTCACTTTGAAGCTAAGTGAGAACTTCACACAACACAACTACTAATCACTTTCAAGTTTAGTGAGAACTCACAAGACACAACCACATCACTTTATAGTTTAGTGAGAACTACTACACAAATCTATTACAACACAACTAGACATATCCAAGTACACACATGTAGCTTGGATCTACACAACACAAATCCAAGCAAACACATATGCAATGGATGCACACAACAAATCCAAGTATTCACAAATAGCCTGGACGAACACAACTAGTCCAAGTATTTCATAAATACAAATGGATCAACAAAAATAAAAGGGCTAACATGATGAACATGACTAATTCATGGATTCATCTTTATCACAACACTAGTGAGTGAGTGATCTTCTCATTGGACAAGGTAAAGGAGGGGATCAAGAGGATAATCATATGTAAACATACTTAACACTTTAAGTGATCATTTACTAATGATTATGCTATAGAAAAGAGAAAGGGGGCTGAGAAAAACGTCCAAGAGGCTTGTTGGAAAATAAGATTTGATCCACTATTTATAGAAAACAAAGTCTAACGGCTAGCTGGGCGCGGATCCTTATCTAGCCGGTGGTTCCATATCGCTAAGGAACCGCCTAGCTATTTAAGGTACCGCCCAGTAGAGTCCGCTCCCTTTTTTTGTCTTTTAGTGGGGTAGGAATATCTGAGGTTTTTTAAACCTTCAAAGGATATTCTTATGGCATATGGAATATGCCATTTTCAAATTTACATTTTCCATTTTAATAAAACATTTTCTTAAAAAGAAATTTTATTAAAAAATCTTTTGTCATATTAACAAAAGTGAGTTTTAAGGATAATCACTTTGATGATCACTAAGTATGATTAAGAAAAGTTAGTGATATGATTATTACCTTGATGATAGTGTTAGTTAAATAATTCGTTTTGTGTTTTACACTAAATGTGTTGTATAGTTTGTTGTGATCAAAACTAAGAAAGATTAGTTGACACTAATAATGTCTTTAGGCATCACTTGCATTAACAATCTCCCCCTTTTTTATTACGACAAACTATAAACTCATTTACGTAGAAACACAAAATATCGAATTATTAACGAGTTTATCACTATCATTTCTCCCCATTTGTCGTAGCAAAAAGGTAAGCACAAGTCTTTGAAGATATCCGGACTTTGCTAGTAGCTCCCCCTTGGTGGTTGCTCCCCCTTGCTTGGGGCACCAAGTGTATGGGCTAAGTTGACATGCTACACAAAGGTTAGTAGATAGGAAAGAAACACCAATGTATATATGATCACTACCTACTAAGTAACTTGAGAGGAAGAAGGAGAAGAAATCTCAAATTAGAAGCAAGTATTTGCTAAGTATGTCCAAAAAGGTAAATGACAAAATCAAGGTTCAATTGGTGGAATGGAGGTAGAAAGGAAACATCCAACCAATGAAGATGATAAATTTGTCAAGGGGTTAGAATTTATAATTGATGGAATCACCCATAAAAAATTGTAAAGATTAACCACGATCAACTCAAAAGGAAGAGAGAATGATAAAATAAAGAAAACAAGCACAACACAAAGATTTCATATTACATAAATATGAAAAAGACAAACAAAGTAGATAGTCATACACACAATATGAGTATCTAAAGCAAAAGATATGGAAAATAAACCACAAAGCATAAGCTAGTCTAACAGGGATAATTTTCCAAGATTGCTTAAAAACACTAATGACTCTAAAACAACTAAAGTTTTATTGACTCCAAGGGAGTGTAGCCCTTTAGTTGGAAAAATAAGACGACGATGCATCATTCGAAATTTTGTCAACGGGAACGAAAACTTTGAGAGGAGGTCGAGTGAGGAGGAATTAAAGAAAATTTAACTTCTCATACACATGAGCAAGTTCAATTTGTTGAAATCGACAACAAGCACACGAGGATACATGATGCAACACAAATTCGGTTGATGGGGGAAGGCCATCACACCTAGGGTTTGGTGGTGGTGAGGAGTGTGGATAGGTAATGTTTTCACAATGCCTTGTGAGGTTTGGGAAGGTTGAAAGATCATTGAGTTGAGGGGTGTCAAAGGGTTTTGGTGGTGGGTGGAGATTTTCCTTTTCTACGGTGATGAGGTTAATGGAGTAGGTCTCATTCCAATACTTGATTGAAGAGAAGGTGGGGTTCTTGGGTGATTTGGATGAAGAGGGTTCATTTTTCTTGATCCAAATAGGTCTAACCGAGATTTTTGGTTTCTCAGAAAGCTTGGATGAGGAAGCTTTGGGTGAGGAGGTTTGTGACAATGAAATGTTAAGGTTATGAAAGGGAGAGTTAGGCATTGTTGAGGTGTGAGAATGAGATCTCAAGGTGGGGGTGTAAGAAGAAAGTATACAAGGTAAGGGTTTGAAAATCCAATGTAAAGTGTCAAGGAATGTTTAGCCAAATTGAGTAAACATGGAATCTTGATTGGAAATAGGGTGATGAAGAAAGACCAAAAAATGAGCCATAAAATGACTTTCTTTCCGCGGTACCTTATAGGGACCGGCGGTTCCTTATCACTTAAGGAACCGCGCGACTTTAAGGAGCCGCGTGCAGTGGACTTGAAACCTTGATGTTCCAGGGTTTTGAGAAAAACTAAGACTTTTTCAAAAAAATACAAATCTTGGAATTTTACCTCTATTAGAACTAAATTATGCTAGGGTTGCATAAAAACAACACATTCACCAAGAATGTCTTGACAAAGGGTGACAAAATATTTAGATAACATTTTGAACCAGTTTTAGTCAAGTTTTAGAGGTTGTGATAGATTTAGGTCCAATTTTAATTTGGAATTAAAGTTGATTAATGTGCACATAAAGATAGAAGCACACAATGCTAAGTCCATAATTCATTCTCATAAAACACTCATGAAAGAGATACATAAAGGAAATAAAGAAAAACTATAACTATCTAAAAACAAAACTAGATCAAAAACTAGGTCTTGATCAGAAGTCTTCCTGGGCTTGGTTTAAAGAAAAACTTATTAGGGAAAATCATCATTTATCTCCTAGGAGGATGATTGGCAAAGAGACTCGACAAAAAGCTTTGCAACTCTATGTGAGCCCCAATCATCTCCATTATAAGGATATCAAGGAGATAGAAGTTGTTGAGGCAACAAGGGCAATTAGTTCCATTGTGCATGAAATACCCATAAAAGCTAGGATCACCCAAGTTTGGAGTGTTTGAGTGAGGTGGAGGTGGAGAAGGTATGTTCTCCAAAGGTGATGAGGGTGAGTGTAGAGGTATGCTCTCCAAGGGTGAAAAGGGTGAGTTTGGAGGGGTAAATGGTGAAGTCACCAAGGTATCATCAAAGTCATTCACAATGGGAATGCTTTGGATGGGTTGTGGTTGGGTAGTCACATCCAAGAGATTACTTGGAGTGAAGGGTGAGGAAAGCTCATTCATCCTAGATTTGAATGAAGAGGAGGTAGAACCATGAGAATGGTTGGTTCCATGGGTAGAGGTAGTCTTGCATGGAGCAAGAGGTGGTGAGTTTGATGAAGAAATGAGAATTAGGACAATCTCATTCTTGGGTGTGAGAAAGGGTGAGGAGTTAGGTTTAGGCATTTTAATCTTAATCTTAAGATTTTTCCTTGAGGTGGAGGTTTTGGATGAGTTTGAGCTTCTTGTAGAAACCATTGTTGAAATGAGAGGTTTAAGGTTTAAGGAAGAATGGTTTGATGTGTGAAGAACATGGCTAACAAGGTAGGTTTAAAAGGGTGAGGGGATGATCCAAACTAGTAATGGGTTAAAAACATTTTATGTGAACAATGAATTTAGCTAAACTAGTTTAGGAAATGTGCAGGTTTTTGGAAAGAATCAAGCAAGGTTTACACAGATTAAGGAAAATAGTGTAAAGCAAAGATTTTGTCGGACACAGTAGCCGACGGTTTCTTATCTAGGGGCGGCGGTTCCTTATCAATAAGGTACCGCGGGTCTATAAGGAACCGCGACCAGTGGTGTTCAAAAATGGTACTTCCTCAAACTTTGGTTAGCCCAGATTTTTACCAAAGTATTTTCAAGCCAAAGTTAACTACTGACCAAAATCTAGGAAGCTAACTAACACATAGGATGCACGAAGCTATGCAAATCATTATCACAATGGCATAAGCAATCATTTAGGATAAATAACAAATAATCCAAACAAGTAGAATATAGTTAATACACATCCAAGATAAAAAAAATTGTTTAACATTACATGTTTACCAACATGTATTCTTTGAAATACTTCAAAGTCTTCACCTTCTTTTTTTGCCCAATCCCTTGATCATATTCCCCAAATACTTGAATCCCTTCCTTAACTCAACCCGATGTTCATGCAATTCACCTCGAGTCCTAAGATTTTCACGGTATAGATGCTCCATATTGAGATCTTCCGGTACTTCACTAGAGGAATAATGAGGTGGAGGAGATAAGTCTTCAAGTCCATCCACGAATGAGTTTGAGGATGGGTGGGAATTACTCGAAGAGTTGAAGTGAGAACTAGAACCTATGCCATCACCATCACTTGTTGGCATATAGGTGTCCTCATCATCCATCTCTTGATGATCGGATTTTCGCGAACCTCGATCACTTCTAGGCTTTCTTGCATATACCTCTTGAATAGGCAACATAACTCAATGGACCGGGTGAAAGCGAGAAAGGTCGAGGTGGGGAAAGTCATGAGCGACCCTTTTGAAAAGGCGAGTAAGAAGCATAGCATAGGGAAGGTTTGTTTTGGGCTTTGAAAGGGCATAATTTATTCCTCGAGCGATATAGAATGCCAAATTGTACTTGGTTGATGTAAAGATGCAACACAACATATGCACCATACAAGCCGGGATATGATCTCGGTTTCCACCAAGACAAAATACATTCTCCCTAAGGATATTTGCCCATTGGACCATAAAATCCTTAAGGTCGCTAGAGAACACTTCATAGCCATTCACATTTCGAACATTAGAATGAAGGCTTCTCACAACGTTTCCATCACGCTCTTTCGAAATGATGTCAAGGATAAACTCCGGATCAATTTTGGTGTGGTCATTTGGAGGTTTGTCGTAGGATTCCAAGAGAGCATCAAGTCTCCATTTATCCGTGAAACGACAAGTGCCTTCATATGGTACACCAAGAATTTCACCAAAATATTCAAGAGAGTATTGAATCATTTGATCATTCAACAAGAATCGAATGAAGATTTCCCCATTGTATTCAAACATGGAGTAAGTGCTAAAGAATTATAGAAGAAACAAGGGGTAAATATCTTCTTCTATGTTGAGCAAGCAATCAAACCCCGAAAGCTCAAACATAGATTGGATATAGTCATAACCCGTTATTCCCTCATCAACAACTCTACCCTCATGGAAACAACGAGTAAAAAGGGATGAAAAGGAGTTTCGAAGTTAAGTGGAAACAAAGGTTTGGGAAATGTTTGGCATGTATTCTCTAGTGAGTTGATGATCCTTTTGGTATTGTGAATGCATGATTAGTACCTAAATAAACACAAGAAAGTATTTTTCGAATCACTCATATGAAAAATAAAATTAAAACTCAAAAATATGAGAATGTGTTATATCAATTTCATGACAAACAAAGGATTGAATCCATATCATTCTCATATTCACAATGTATCTATTCCATTATTAACCAAAAACATATGAACTATGTTGGATCAACAATAGACTAGAGCATTAGTTTTTCAAAACAAGGTTTTTTAGGTAAGCATTAACAATGCAACTACCTATTTGTTCATGGGTTCATCTCAATTCCATCTTTTAACCAAAATCATTTAGCCAAAATTCGGATTTGTTCTACAAGTGGGTTTTAGTGAAATCTTAATGAATATGAACCAAAGGAATCATAGTAAAATAACCATGTCAACCCATATTCCTATTAAGGTTCTAATTCAATTTCAATTTTAAAAATCCCCAATTATGAAAGGATGAACCCTAGAACAAAATAGATGAAATTGAAAGAAAGTACTTACAATTAATTGATGTTTGATGAAGGTTGAGTGAAACCCACAACTTGGAATCAATTAATTTGAGTGATTGAAGATTTTTGAAGCTTCAACAATGGAGGAAAAGGTGAAACCCGTCGGTGTGTGTTTTTGGAAAAGAGAAGGTTTGGTTTGAAAAAGGTTATTTTAATAAATTGGCGCTCTGACAAACTTTACTGCCCGTGGTACCTTATCGATAAGGAACCGCAGGTTTGAGCCGCCAGAGATAAAGAACCGCCCGCAGAGGCTGGTTTTTATCAATGAAACACGCCAAAATTTTGAAAACCAAGTTTTCTAAAATACTTAAAAATATATCTTAAACCTTTTAGAATATTGTTTGGATCATCATAACACTAAGCAATATGCCTTAATGAAGGATTACGAGTTGAATCGAGATCGAAAAGAACAGAAACGAACAAATGACTACTCGTAGCGAAAAGGCAAAGTAGAGAGAAGTCAAGGGAAGTGAATCAAGACTAAGATCAATGCTCAAGGGATTAATGACAATCTTCAAATCATAGAGACGAAGAGCTTGTGTCATATATAGTGGTTTAAGACGTGCCTTTCTGGCGAAACGTTAAACAGATTTGGTAATGAATAAACACAAATAAATTATTGATGCATAGACTAAGATCACTTTTAATAATAGTCTTAGTCTAAACCAAAATATGAGCAAGGTATTGATTCACTTTCTCTCCCACAAAGGGCCTACTAACCGTACGGGTGCAAACTATGGAAATCATGCTTGATACTTTAAGCTACTACTAACTCACTCTACATCACCATAGTGAGTCAAGTATCCAAGCAATGAAGGTTTGAGAGGATAAAAGAAAAGAATCACAAACCACAAACAAATGTCAATGCAAGGATGCCAAGAACAAGCACATAGTCAAGTAATGATCAAAAGAATGATCAAATGGCGTGTGGAAGAACGAAAGCGTACCTTGGCCACAAAGAGCAATCCATCAAGGAATCAATGCAATCCCCAACAATGACTATGATGAGTACTAAGCCTTCAAGGACTAGTATCATTCCCAATCATCTTGATATCATCATTCAGTGATGTTGAAGATCAATGAAGATGAGTCTTCTACACGTGCAAGTAACTCAATCCACAACCAATTAAATGATTGATCTTCATGAGTACCTACACAAAGCAAGATGCAAACTAGTAGATACATTTCAAGAGTAGAGCTAAAATGTATAAGGGCTACTAATCTAAGAGGGATGCAATATTAACAATTAAAAGACCTATTTTCCAAGAAAAAATAGTTTTAACCAAAGAGAAACTTTAGTACAACTTGACCTTCTAATTTGAGGAGACAATGGATCGATCCAAGTTTTAAAGTACAATATACTTCAAAGATCTTGAGTGACCATCGCTCTGATACCAATTGTAGAAACTAGAAAGGGGGGGGGGGGGGGGGTTGAATTGTTTCTCTTCTATTAGTCACCTAATTTAAATTACTTTGAATTAAGTGTGTATCAAAACTATCTTTTACTTGAAGCTAAGTTGCATAATGATTAGGTTCAATTCAAATGCATTAGCAATGGTAATAGGTAAGTATAATGATAATGAAATAAGTAAAGAGTAAGGAAAGAGACAACCTAGTGGCAAGACACCAAGATTTATAGTAGTTCGACAACGAGGCTCTATCCTCGTTTCTACTCCACTCCTCGAGTACACCTACTCGAGATTTCCACTATATCCACAAGCTCCCTTCTTGGCGGAGAAAGCCTTACATCGTCGCTTACATTATTTTCTGACACTAAGCTAAATGTCGAGACCTAATCATTAGCTAGGACCAATCTACACAACGTTGCCTACTTTACAATTTAACGACACAAGGCTAGATGTCGAGTTCTAATCTCAAGGTAGAACCAATCTTCACGACGTTGCCTACTTCACCATTTTACGACACAAGGCTAGATGTCGAGTTCTAATCCAAAGCTAGAACCAATCTTCACGACTCTTCACTTTGAAGCTAAGTGAGAACTTCACACAACACAACTACTAATCACTTTCAAGTTTAGTGAGAACTCACAAGACACAACCACATCACTTTATAGTTTACTGAGAACTACTACACAAATCTATTACAACTCAACTAGACATATCCAAGTACACACATGTAGCTTGGATCTACACAACACAAATCCAAGCAAACACATATGCAATGGATGTACACAACAAATCCAAGTATTCACAAATAGCTTGGATGAACACAACTAGTCCAAGTATTTCATAAATACAAATGGATCAACAAAAATAAAAGGGCTAACATGATGAACATGACTAATTCATGGATTCAACTTTATCACAACACTAGTGAGTGAGTGATCTTCTCATTGGATAAGGTAAAGGAGGGGATCAAGAGGATAATCATATGTAAACATACTTAACACTTTAAGTGATCATTTACTAATGATTATGCTATAGAAAAGAGAAAGGGGGTTGAGAAAAACGTCCAAGAGGCTTGTTGGAAAATGAGATTTGATCCACTATTTATAGAAAACAAAGTCCAACGGCTAGCTGGGCGCGGATCCTTATCTAGCCGGCAGTTCCATATCGCTAAGGAACCGCCTAGCTATTTAAGGTACCACCCAGTAGAGTCCGCTCCCTTTTTTGTCTTTTAGTGGGGTAGGAATATCTGAGGTTTTTTAAACCTTCAAAGGATATTCTTATGGCATATGGAATATGCCATTTTCAAATTTACATTTTCCATTTTAATAAAACATTTTCTTAAAAAGACAGTTTATTAAAAAATATTTTGTCATATTAATAAAATTGAGTTTTAAGGATAATCACTTTGATGATCACTAATTATGATTAAGAAAAGTTAGTGATATGATTATTACCTTGATGATAGTGTTAGTTAAATAATTCGTTTTGTATTTTACACTAAATGTGTTGTATA
Organism: Glebionis coronaria; assembly: GCA_025667525.1. Lineage (NCBI taxonomy): Eukaryota > Viridiplantae > Streptophyta > Magnoliopsida > Asterales > Asteraceae > Glebionis > Glebionis coronaria. Next base: position 214,117,329 of record CM046877.1, on the reverse strand, counting down.
GTTTGTTGTGATCAAAACTAAGAAATATTAGTTAACACTAATAATGTTTTTAGGCATCACTTGCATTAACACACCGTTTTCTTAAAAGTACCCACTGTTAGCTTTTATTAGCCACTGTTGGTACACAAGAACTATTTTTATAGTTTTAGAATAAAAATATTATATTTTTACTAACGAGAAACATGTTTTTAAATCATGGTTAATTGATAATAAATTGTTATTAATTACAATTGGAATCATATAAACTATTAAATAAATTTAATAATTTATTTATAAAGACTATAATATCGTACATGTTTTATAGACATCGAGGGTACGTGGAAACAGTGAATGGGCAACATGCACACCTAACTATCATCATAACAACTATATATAAAAATAATTAAATATACTGTGATATATTAATAACAAGATTAAACGTGCGACCATTTAAAACTGCATGCATTTATAATTTATGCATATACTGAGACCTACTTATTATTAGGTATTCGATGTACTATGTGCTATGTGATTGCATACTTGATCATCCTCGAGCTGTAATTGTAGGATCGTGTTTTTCTAAGAATTAGGCATTGTTGGATTATCTATTAATATGGATGGAGAATGGAGAAACTTAGAGAGAGAAAGGTAGAGAGAGAAAGGAGAGAGATGAAAGGAAGATTGATTATGTGAAATGTAAGTGTTCAACCCCTCCTAACATGCTAGGAGGGGAGTTTATATAGCCCACCCTACATATGGGCTATATTGGATCACGAGCCCAATATCATTGGAGTGACCGATCCTTTCTAAATACGTAAAAACGTATTTCCAACAATCTCCCCCAAAGGGAGGTCACTCCAAGTTACAATGTCCTAAATAGTCTATAGCTCGTGATCTATGCTAATAATGATGTGACCGAGACTTTCCTTGGAAAAACGTATTTCCAACAATCTCTCCCAAAGGGAGGTCACACCATTTTACAAAAATCTTAAACCTAGCATACTATGCTTGAGTCTTCGATCTTGTTCTTGTGAATATGCAGATGAGATCTTTGACTTTGGTCTTGAGAATGTGTCCTTGCTTTGACCTTGTGTATTCATCACTTGTGATATTTGCCTCATGTGACTTCATGTTCCACATACTTATACTTTTATAAATTCTTGAAAGCTTCAGAGTTTGATACAGCGGAAGACTTGACTTTTAGACTTTCTTGAATTTGATGAAGTATTAAGTGCATATAGTATAAGCATGGGGTGACGACTTCTTCTGGATTGTACACCGCAATGCCACCTTCTTGTTACGCTGCATAAGACAGTTAGCAACAAATCATATACACGGATGAAATGGCCTTGACCATTTCATTCTAGTTCGGTAGCATTTTACCTCCGGTCGGTGAAGACCGTTGGACGATATAAAATATCGTACTTGTGACAGGTAGTTTCAATTAAGAACCTCCTTGACAAGATTTCGCGGGTAAACCCGTTCTCTTTATTCGACCGTCCAAAGCTGACTGCGAACATAAAGAGGGAATCATTTGGATAATATTATCCACATGATTTGAAGCCGTCAATTCATGTTCCTGGAACAAGTGAAATTCAATTAAGAACCGCACCATCGTTGCTTTCCAGTTGTCACAAGCTTGATTCGTGTAGAATCTTGCTAGTTACCTACCAAGTGCTGTTTGAGGTTAACACTAGAAGGATTTCCACTCATCACTGTAAACACTAAGGTATCACTCTGAGTGTTCTGGCAAGATCACTAAGATATTGTGTAGAGGCCTGGAACGTGTTTAAATTCATTTAAGAATTAAACCATTGTTGTTTTCCAGTTATCACAAGTTTGATTCATAAAGAATCGCACAAGTCACCTACCATGAGCTTTTGGATGTTCGCTCAAGAAGGATTTCCATCTTCATTGTAAATACTTTCGTATTACTCGGATGTTCAGGCAAGATCATGAAGATTTTGCGTAGGACTCTTAAGATCTTTCTTACTTTTCTCAGTGTGTGAAGAAGCAAGGAAATATGAAAGTGTGTCCTAATGAGATATTTGATGATCTCAAATGGCTCTAGACTCAATCGTGAATTTTGGATTTTTAGTGATCGGAGGCTGGAGAGGAGTGCCACCATTTCAATACCAATTTATTCGGAGTGACTAAATCAATAGATAATGCGTTGTCTCCGTGTGATTAAAACAAATATCTTTTGAGAGATATCTGAGTTAGCTGGGATGGGTTGTGCATTGCATCACTGGGTCCATGATGTCTATCTTCAATATCAAGAATCATTAAAAATGATCTCAATAGCATATGTATTGACCCGGTTTCTGCCTAAGTTATAAGGAGGGCTTCTTTCTTTACACCCTTAATCTTTACAATTCTTTTTCATTCTTCAACCCCTTCAATGCTTAACAATACATCATCACTAGCACCTTGTTGTGATTGTTCCAGTGCTAACTTAAGTACTTGGTCGGCATTCAGCTACGTTCACAATCTTTCTCCGTCTTTCCTAAGGACTACTATTTCTATCTATGGAATGTCCTTGGGAAGATTCCTCCGGTTCTAGAGGAATCATTGAACTTTAACCTATCCTACCATCCTTATGTCACCACAATCTTCACCGTCGTGAATAGAGATGTTTTGGGTAAGTATATGTCACCATGAAATCCATTTTGAAGTGCAAATCCATTTTTCTCCCCCTTAACATATGCCACGATATCCGAAGACATTTCGCACATGTCGGGATGAGCTAGCACGTTAAGTCAAACCATTTGTGATTAATCATTTCCCATATTAAATCACATTTTCTCCCCCATATTAAAAAAATTAACCCAATCGATGTTTTTAATATCAATTGATCTAATAGCATTTTAAGAAAATTTGGGAAGAAAAATGCAAATCTAATCATCTTCATGAATTACACAAGCTCCCCCTCAAATTAATGAGTGTGTACTTGAAACGTAAATAAAATACCTTTTAAACACAAGTGTAAGGTATTTATCACGTGCAAAGATCATATATGATAATGTATTCACAAGATTAGCAATTTACGAGGTTGGACCTGAATGATGGAGAACATCATATGAAAGAAGCACATGGTTCTTGTTCACGAATGTTGGTCGCCTCATCATGTCTGAAGTTATCTCTTTACTCCATGTGTACGATTGATATCTTTGTCTTGACACCAACATGTGAACTTGGCACTTTCAGCGTCAAAGATTCTAATTGCTGGACAATTGCTCCCCCTCAATTGCTGACCCGTGTTCTATTGAAAGAGATGTAGTCGCCATTTGAGTAGTCGCATCGTCGAGTATGTAGATATCAATTGTAAATTGCTACGGTTGGTGGAGATGATAACTTCATAAAAACAAGATTTCTCTTGTTTTAACAAATAAATGCACTGACACGTACATATATTCGTGTTAGATTGTGTTATTCCGTAAACACAATCCCTTACATGGTTATAAAGTAAACCATGCCCGAGAAAATTAATTCCCATTGTTGAGTCAAAGCTTTCCGGTGAAATGCTTGACTTTAATGTGAAAAACGGGTTACTATCAGAAATAATAGCAAGCCATTTGAGCATGTTTTAAAACATTTGAACTTCTGCTCGAACTTTATTTACAACCCCGTGTCATTATTGAATGACATTTCTAGTGTCGTAAATATTATCGATTCCAGAAGACATGCTCTTTGTATCAAAACATTTTTGAACACACAATTTTGAAAGATTTAGAAAAACCTTTTGAGAAATTCTCGAAAAATTGTGTTCAAAGTTTTGAAAACCAATTGCTTGAGCTTAAGATGTTGAATATCTTACAAAACGAGCTCAAGTCCGAGAAGTTGTAAACTTCCCGTTGTTAAGGATAAGTTACCATCGACGATAAACTTTCCTTTTATCTGAAGATCGAGTTCTAAGCTGACATTTACTTAGAAGTCGTTTTCATGAGCTTGAAAAACTTTGAATGTTTTAACGTAAAGCTCATGACCGAGAAAGATGAATTTCTCATTAAGAAGAAAAGTTCTCTTATTTAAAAGATACAATTTTCTTTATGAGCTTAAAACTTTGAATGTTTTAATACAAGCTCATGACCGAGAAAAATTAATTTCCCGTTACGAGGATAAGTTATCTTTAAAGATAGATTTTCCTAAAATTGAAGTCCGAGTTACAGTCTGATATTCAACTGTAAGTCATTGTGCATGAGCTTAAAAACTTCGAATGTTTTCAATATTAGCTCATGCCCGAGAAAAATTAATTTCTCGTTTAGAGGATAAGTTTATCATCGGCGATAAACTTTCCTTTATTTGAAGAACGGGTCATCATCTGATATTTAATGAAGAGCCTTATACACGAGCTTAAAACCTTTGAATGGTTTTAGGATAAGCTCGTGTCCAAGAAAACTTAATTTCTCGTTAAGAGGGTAAGTTATCGTTGCGTGGATAAACTTCCCTGTCTCTGAAGTCCGGGTCATCGTCTGTCATTTAACGAGGAGCCATTTACACGAGCTTAAAACCGTTGAATTGTTTTAATATAAGCTCGTGTCCGAGAAAACTTAATTTCTCGTTTTGAGGGTAAGTTATCCTTGCGTAGATGAACTTCCCTTTCTCTGAAGAACGGGTCACAAACTGTGATTTGAATGTGAGCCTTTGTGCATGAGCTTAAAAACTTGGAATTTTTTTTATATAAGCTCATGCCCGAGAAAAATGAATTTCTCGTTGTTAGGATAAGTTTACCATCGGCGATAAACTTTCCTTTCTTTGAAGATCGAGTTATAGTCTGTGATGTGACTATAAGTCCTTTTACACGAGCTTAAAACCTTTAAATAGTTTTAACGGAAGCTCGTGTCCGAGAAAATTTAATTTCTCGTTTGTTAGTATAAGTCATCATCGGGATGAACTTTCCTGTCTTTTGAGAGCGAGTTACAGTCTGTTATGTGACTGTAAATCATTTTACACGAGCTTAAAACCTTTGAATAGTTTTAACGGAAGCTTGTGTCCGAGAAAATTTAATTTCTCGTTTTGAGGATAAGTCATCATCTGGATGAACTTTCCTGTCTTTTGAGAGCGAGTTACAGTCTGTTATGTGACTGTAAGTCCTTGATACACTGTAAGCTTAACTGCAAATCTCCTAAGACACTTGTTTCTTAGATATCAGCTTTTTCAGCAACCAAACTCTGAGAGTGTCCTTAATTGAATGGTATAAAATGATTGGACCGCTTCGCTCTTTTGGAACATCCTCTGTGGTACCTGCATTCTCATTTGGAATTTGCATGCTTTGATATGGGTTAACGATATCTATCTTAGAAGCAAGTGGGGGTTAACAGTTTTCTTTTCTTGTGCTAGTGGTGACCTGAGGAGATGATTCACTTGTCTTAGCTGGTAAACATTTCCTTTTATAGAAAACCTTAAGTTCAGGCTTAAGTGATGTATCCTCCTTTTCAAAATCCTCCCTAGTAGTCTTAGTAGAATCAGAGACTATCCTAGTTAAAGGGCACTCGTTTCCTACAATAGTGAAAGTTCTACCAGTGGGGCGCCACATTTTACCAACGGGTTTGATTTTAGCCACCTACTGGGATTTAAGTCTAGCACGGGAGTTCACCTCATTAAGTAGTTTCTTGATACAGGAATCATGATTGGCTCTAAAGATACATTTCCTACATGTTTTACAAGTAGCATATTTAATGTCCGAGTAATTCCAAGATGATTGATCGATGCTCCTAGGAGATGACATGCTACGGTTAGCAGTGTTGGGTAAACTAGAAGGCATCTGACTAGGTTTGACATTCTATCTCTTATATGTGTCTTTTGCTTAGCTTCCCTTAGACCAAATGTTTGGCGAACGTCATTTGAACTTGTTCGAGACGTGTTCTTTGGACTATGTCTAGGGAAACTAGAGGCAATCATGTGATTAGGTCTTGCAAAAGCTGTTTTAGTCACAATGGGCCTGGATAGAGGAGTGACTGGTCTAGAAAGATGAACCATATCAACTTGGGAGGCAAACCGCGGTCTCGAGGATTTTGGTCGCTCGGATCTAAATGCAGTCGGTTGTCTAACAGACTGAATTTGAGGCGGTTTCCCCAAGATTGATGGTTTTTCAAGCTTAGTGTCCTCACTAGTTCCTTTAGTTTTCCTCAACTCGTTTTTCAGAGCCGCTATTGCAAAGACCTTTTCCTGTACTTGAGCCTTTAAGATCGCATTCTCTTTGAGCAATTCATCTTGGGATGCCAACTTAGATTCAAGCAACTGAATTTGTTTCAAAAGATTATCCTTTTCAGCTTTAGAATCTAGAACTGTTTGATCCAATTTTCGTTCAAGAACAACGTTTGACTTTTCAAGTTTTTCAAAATACGTTTCAAATTTGTCCGTTTTCTTAGAAAATTCAAGTTTGGCATCCTCAAGATCTTTTAATTGTTGAGCTACAATCGTTTCGATCTCTCTAATCTTGGAATCAGAAGCAGTTAATGAAGTAGTTATAAGACAATTATCATGATGTTTATCATTTTGAACACTTTCTCCCCCATTATGACTCACATCGGATGAATCAGAAGTGATATTTCTATCACTCTTTTCCATCCCATGTTTGTCATAGTTAGGTTCAGAATGCTCAATATGCGGTATTTCATCAGCATATACATCATCAACATTACATTGTACCATGTCCGTAGGCTCTTCGTCATTAACGGGTAAGGTGTCATCAAAAGAGATCTCGTGAACATTGCCTGGCGTGCCACTAGTATCATGTTGTGCTCCTGATTCCGTGCTCTTGCCATCGTTAGGCTCCAAGTTGTCAACCGTATGACCATTCTCCTCTTGCATCTGCATCATAGATTCTTGCACTCCATTATCATACACTTGCTGAAGTCTGGATCTTTCATAAATCGAAGACGAAACCGATATCATAAATTTCAACAGTTTATCACGGAAATCTTTAACATCGTTCTGTGTGTATTGAAAAAATGACCGGCATATCCCTGAATTGTCAGACTTGATGATATTGAATTGGAGGAAAGGCGTGAGTTGTGTCACAAGAGCCTGATATGCAGTTTCTGATGCAGAGTGATTAAAGTCTTCTTTGTGAAGTTGCTCAGCTAGGTGGTTCAAGTTGAGAAATAGTGAATCGATGAATGTATAATGATGTTGACCAAAGAGTGTCACAAATTCGCTTCCTCCTTGAACCCATGCAATAGTCCTAAGATGTGACTGAAGTAGTCGACATGAAATTATACCACTTTCTCTAGCTGTGTCTTGTATGTGATGCAAGTCTCCCTCTTAAAATTTCGAATTCAAAGACTCTATTGAATTATGATGAAAAATGATCGTGATTGTAGTTTTATTCGGAATTTACTAATTCGTGAAGAAATGTTTTTGACGATTAACCACTTTCGTTCAAAAAATAAGAAATACCCGTAAGCCAATTCACCCGCGTTTACTCTAACAAAAAAATAATAAATAAACAAAACCTAAACAATAAATTTAGCTTATTAAATTTAACACACACGCTCCTAAACAAAACCCAAACACAAATTTTGACTAAGTGATACACTCCTATTGAAATGTCAAAATATCATGAAAAAGTAGTCAAAACATATCTTTGTTGAAAATGGACCATGTGAAGACCAAAACGTGTAGTGATTCTCTTCCAATTATAAAATATTACTCTTTATTAATAGTAAGTGAAAGAGTAGTGTATATTAAATGGAGTAAATGGTCAAAACATGAAGGCCACGTGGCTCTGCCAAATAAGATGTGGGTGATCAAAAGAGACTAGAAAAAATGATTCCTGACAACAATGTCTTGTTTCCTCCGTCTGTCCCTTTTCTTTATAAAAATCTCAAATCTCAAATGTCATAAAATCCTCCGTCAATAAATATAACACTCAAAACTCACAATCTAATCTCTCAGCCTTCGTTTTATCCGCCCCCTCTACCGTAAAAAAACATATCACCTCAAAAAACAAAAAATCTGCTCCCCTTAAAAAATTTAAATCTCAATCCTGATAATCACAACCCACAAATCAAGTGAATTAGATCATCTACAACTCAATTAAATCTTATAAATCCGAATAATTAATCCAAAAAGAACACACGGCGTGGCTTCAAGATCATTCTATGTGATCTCGGGTAGGTTTTTTTATTTGATGTTTTCTTTTTGGTGTGTGTGGATCGATGAGAGTCTTTAGACGGAGATCTTGATAAAAAGGTTTGGATCGATTATGTTGGAGTCAAGAGGGTCTGATGAGGGTGATTCGAGTCTTGAGTGAATCGAGAGTCTGTTTTGGTGTGACAAGTCAAGTCTTTTGTTTGAGATGGTGTAAGAGTCTGATGTATTGAAATGTTGGAGTCGAGAGTGTTTGGTTTGTATGGGGACGAGTGTTGTGTGGGTCTGTGGTGTGGTGTGGTGGGTCTGTGGTGTGGGTTTTACGAGTGTTGTAAAGGGACGAGTGTTGTATTGTGTGGGTTTGTCGTGGGCCTATGGTGTGGTGTGGTGTGATCTGTGGTGGGTCTGTGGTTTGTCGTGGGTCTCAGTTTGTGAAAGAGTCTGTGTGAATGATTGAGAAACTTGGTCTTGTTTTGGTCGAGTCTAAATTGGAGTCTGGTCGAGAGAATGAGTTCGAGTCAGAGTGGGTGTTGGTTGAGTTTGTGTTTGTTCGAGTGTGAGTTGTGTCGAGTCTTGATATGGGTCTTGTTGTTTTGGTCAAAACGAGTCTAGATAAGTTATATTTCCATCGCAATATCAACAACACTCACCATCGCAGTATTTATCATTCCATCGCAATATTCAAATTCCATCGCAATATCTATAACACTCACCATCGCAAATATCAACAAACCATCGGAATGTCTCGATCGGAATGTGGACAGAGTTTCGTCTCAATTTTCCTTAAACCCATCACAATCCATGATCGCAAAGTACGATCAGAATCCACGTCGGAATAAGGTATCGGAATAAGTGATCGCAAAGAAGAACCCTAGGGTTATTGCGATCGAGATGTACAAACCTGGTGACCGTACGATCGGAAAACTGATCGGAATCCCACAAAACCCTTACAGCATGCGATGAGATTAGAGAACCAAATACAGTAGACAAAACCAAAAGTTGATGAGAAAGGTATTATGAATTTGAGAGAAAAAAAATGTGACTTTGAAACAAAAAGTTGACAAAAAATATCAACTTTTCCTAAAAAATTGATAAAAACAGAATTGGCAGTGAATTACATATGTGAAACAAAAACGTGAGTTCGAAAGAAAATTCTTATTGAGACAAGAAATAAGAAGTGACAGATTGACCAAAAAATTATTAATAGATTGAAACAAAGAAAAAAATAATTTTGACCACTAATTCATTAAACTAAAAGTAAGAGATAGACGAGAAACAAATTGTGAAAAAGGAGAAAAATTTTACCACTAAATCAGTAGATAAAAAAAACACGCAAATCCGAAGAATCAACCAAGCTCTTGATACCAATTGTAGGATCGTGTTTTTCTAAGGATTAGGCATTGTTGGATTATCTATTAATATGGATGGAGAATGGAGAAACTTAGAGAGAGAAAGGTAGAGAGAGAAAGGAGAGAGATGAAAGGAAGATTGATTATGTGAAATGTAAGTGTTCAACCCCTCCTAACATGCTAGGAGGGGGGTTTATATAGCCCACCCTACATGTGGGATATATGGGCTATATTGGATCACGAGCCCAATATCATTGGAGTGACCGATCCTTTCTAAATACGTAAAAATGTATTTCCAACAGTCATATACAGGTGAGTCATAGCCTCGCATTTTAAATCCTTTTATGATTTTACTAACCCGCGAGGGGGAGACATGCTATTAAATAACTTTAACTTGTTTGACAATATAACTATAATTTTTTTTATAGAACGTAAATTGAACTGTAACCTGTTTTGACAATATGATTGATAATTATCTTATAGAATGCAAATTGAACTATTATATTTAATTACATTTGCCTATTGTAGAAACTGTTAAATTATGGGAAATTGCCCGAATGTTATAAATAGATCTATTTGGGATTGACCATCGCCATCTGGGTGAGTCATGCTCACTGTGCCTCTGCCGGGACAACAGATGTATACCATGTTGGAACTGGGGTTGGGTGTCTTTTTGTAGGACACTACGTTTTCATCTGTTGAGGACTATGGAAGGTTAAGCTTCAGTTTTGAAATAGGAAGAAATGTAATTACTTTGTAGTATATAGCTTTGTGCAATGATACTATCTGTAAGGTTTGCATTCCTAAACTTAATTTTATATTGTTTAGCACATTAATGAATGGAATAATTGGACACTTTGAACTTGATTTTATAAAATATTGAACAGAACTAGGTTGGACATTTAAGGTTCTAAACTATGATTTTACCCAAAACTCTATGAATTCACCAACTTTATGTTGACTGTTTTAAGCATGTTTTTCTCAGGTAATTAAGAAAGATTAGCAAGATTATTTGAGCATGGACTGAGCATCATTTAGGAGCATAAAAATGACGGGGGGTTTATCTTTTTCTGGGATATTTATAACAAATGATATTCAATGATTTAAACACTTGTACCAAATTAATGTTTATATCATTTGTATTTCAAAAATCATATAATTATGATCTGTGCTTTGTAAGCTATTTTCTCATCGATCCGCCACTGTGATACCCGTTTTATGGGGGTGTTACAGAGAATGGTATCAGAGCTTTAGTTATAGCGAACCAGATGAATTTTTAAATAAAATAAGAATAAAAATATTTTTCTTTTATTTAAAAGTTGGACTATAACTTTACAAAAATCTTTTGGGGATTTTTTTAGGACATACTTAGAGAGCATATAGCATAGAGAGCATGCATAACTATATGATTTAAGTGCGCATTCCTTATTCTATGCATTTATAATTGTTGATGGTATTAGATGATAACTCTGTACGTATTTACGTATTATGACTATTTAATATTTATTATAGAAATATTAAAATACTCAAGTACTTAATGAAACAAATAAACATGCCATGTTAGTAGGGAGCTTTATACTAAAGATGTTCTATTTCGATATTACGTTTTGACTGAGTGGTTGGGTTTACGATTTAAAGTGCCCTCGCTCCTCAAACATTTATAGAATAGCTTCTGAAGTATGATGGCCCGGACAATGCATTATAACCACGAACAATCTAATACATAACAAACCATTGGAAATATTTAAATGGAAATTTAAATAAAATCTTTGGAAATTTGGAAACCGAACAGAATCTCTAGAAATCGTTAGGAAATCTAAGAAGATTTTTAAATCTCCGAAAATCTAAATAGATCTATTTATTTTATTAAATCTGGGGAGAATCTAAATTGATTTTTATAAAAATCTAACTGAATATTATACGTCTTGCAAAATCTTAGGGGAAATCTAAACTAGATTTTATAAATCTTTGGTAAACCAAATTAGATTTTATAAATATTGTAAAATCAAACAAAATGTATGGGAAATCTACAAACTCTCTATAAAATTTTAAGGTATCTTAAAATCTTTGGAAATCTTTGGTAAACTTAACTAGATTCTATAAATCTTTAAAAGATCTAAAATTAGATCCTGTTGAACTTATAGCAAACTTGTAAAAACCTAGATCTTAGGTATAGACTTTAAAATTTACTTTTAACCAAGTAATAAACCTAGATTTCATAATTAAAACACAGGGGAAAACAAATATAGCTTGGGCTATCTAATTCATTTTTGAACTTGTAATAAACTTGTGAACTTATGATAAACCTAAATCTTATTTTTTTGGGACCTTGTAAATTAAATGTAAACATAAAACAAGATTGGACTTTATCTTGAAATACTATAAATAGTATTAGCCGTAGGTTATAAGCTCATCTTAAAGCTTATAACTAACATACAAACTTGTAACTAATTCAGATCTTTTTTGAAACACACAGAAATAAAACGTACCGTAGGTTTTTACTCTCTATTTAGAGATCTAGACTTAATCTTTAAGAACAAGTAATAAGCTTGTAAGGTTTCATAAACTTCACACCTAGATAAATGGTTAAGTATTATTAATGGACTAGTTTAGCCCATGCAACAATAGCCTAAAACTTGAATAGGCCCAATAGGCCCAATACAATATAGCCGAACCATTAGGAAGCCCATTAGGCCATCTAATGCCTAGTAAGCCCACTTAGCAAACCTTGAATTATTAATGGACTAAAATATGTTTTGGCCCATTCGGAAGCCCATTAGGCCCATTTATTGTCTTATGGACCTATGTAGTAAAACTTGTAATATTAATGGATCTAAAAATGTAATTAGGCCTATTAAGAAATACTTAGCTCAAAAATTGTTAATGGATCTTGTAAGCTCAATAAAGGTTTGGAAAGCCCATTAGCTATTTTGGTACACTTAATAAGCCCACTTAGTGATGTTATACTTGAATAAGGTTTTTATACCAGAATAATTAATAAAAACTTTTAGACTAAAAATGTTAGTTTATAAGACTTATGGATTAAAACCATGACATTTGAAACTTGTCTTGATAAAACAGTAATTACAAGAACTGATATTGTAAATACTTGAAAGTCTAGGGATTATTAAGTACCATTCGTGACTTATTATACCATAAGGACCACTTTTGTAAATTCTTGGAAGTTAAACTGTCATTTTATGACTCTAGGGACTAATTGTGAAATTAGCCAAAACATTTAGGAGCCCTAGGGAATTATTCTCGCCATTAAATGAAAGTTATACAACCTAATTTTAACTAGAGGGACTATTTTCACCATCTCCTGAAAATACTAGAAACCCTAAGGACTAAAACTGTTAAGAACCGGAAAGTATACATTTGGTAAACTATAGAGGGACTTGTTTTGCCAATAACCGAAAATTAAGCAAACCCTAGAACCCTTATTTCATTTAATGTATTAAAACTTGAGCGAATCCTAAACTAAATGGACTAGAACCGTCATTTTCTGAAACTTGTAAACAAAGGGTTATTATTTAACTTGCGAAAACTTTGGGGATATTAAATTAAATGTAATAAAGTGTTATTACTCTTATAATCTGTTTATATAAATTGTATATGAAACTTAATGTACATAGATTATAAAAGTAAAATACAACAATTATAAGTAAAATACTTTTACTTAAACAGTATTATTAATAACAAATTTAGATGGAAGTTATTAATACTTGTACAAACGAGGTATTTAACTAAAATACAGTAACGTAAATGAACTGCCTAAAAACAAGTGGATATCTTAAGGAAATCCAAATAAATCCTAAAAATCTTATACTGAGATTTTTTTTAAAATCTTGCACGATCGATGGTAAATCAATTTAAGCTTACATGCTGATTTCTTATAATTAATTGATAACTATTATAATATAACCTTCTATTATAAGTCCCCGATTGAACCGTTTTGGTTTTATAAACCATTATACACAATGACTCTAGAACTTAATTATTACCACCTTCGTATAATTTCACGAAGTGCTATTTCCTACTAGAGCATACTATCTTTACATAGTTATTTGATGAATAGGAACCAATTAGTCTATTTTGACTACTAGGATAACGGACTGGACACTTAATGAAAACGGATTTACAACAACAGTACATGTTGGATCATTTAACAACAGACTAGGGAGCATTATCTCGTGCACTACATTTTATTAGATGTTTGAACTTGTTGTTATGTGTATATATATATATACCTTATTAGAAGGAGTTATATTGTAACACCCCATTTTGGAAATGGAAATATCACAGTAATTATGGCGTGTCATCAAAGCATACAAGGTAAAATGTCTAAGCATTACTTGACCATATAAAGGAAAAATACCAGAATCAAACATCGGTAGTCCAAAAGTAAAGCTCATCACACACAAACATAGTATAGTAAAGGAAAAGGACTAAACAATGTCCAAAGCATAATTATCATAAAGAAAGGAAATGCATAATGTAAAGAAGGCTAGACAGCTTCCAGTCCATATGCACGTACTCTTAGTGTCTACGAGCATCCCTGAGTACCTGCCGTTTTGGGAACATAGAAAAGGAAAACGGCTGAGCAATACGCTCAGTGCACGGATATACAATAAAGCATGAATAGGATAAGCATATAACATAACAACAGCAGAAGAAACTAAGTCCCGAGTAACCTGGTTAAGTCTTAATAAAACTGGTTTTATAGTTTGAAAGTCTTATGTTTATCTTATAAAAACTGTTTGTCATATTTTACCATTAGCCAATATAGGTCATGAATATCCACCGTGCATGAATAATTGGAGGGGTGACCTCATCATGCAAATTAGAGGGGCTGCCTCTAATTTAATATACTGGTTTATGGGTAGGAGGGATCAGCTCCTTGTGAAGGATGCAAGGCACACACCACATTCACCATGTAATCCTAAATAAAACGTGTAACTAGGATGCACCCATACGCCCCACATGATAAATATAAATAAATGGCCAAAAGCTGAAGGGACGCCACGAGCAATCACTCCGTCGTGGTGTAGTCATAACATCAGTGCCTCTAATGTTATGGTTATGGTACCTCCATAACTAGGTGAAACTGGTCATGCATGTATATGGCTATAGGTAATCATATTTAAACATAAGCAATCAAACTCATACTTATACTACGGGAAAACAGTTGGCTGCATACGGGGAATCCTAATAAGGAAAGAATGTCCATACTGAAAGGACGGGAATCCGTACCTTATGTCCAGTGAACGAGAACGATAAACTGCGAGAATCCTACTTCCGAAACACTAGTGCTACATAAATACGTACATGAAACAAGTATCTGCTTACTAAATACATAGCTGGTTTTATATCATGTCTTAGCTTATTTTATGTGTTCTTACTATGTTTTACTGTTTAAAGCCTTAAACTGTGTTAAATCTTATATTCTGCTTAATCTGATTAAGTATTTCTGATATTTCATGTGTTATTATACTTACTGTGTAATAATAAGTAACTTTCCAAAAATAGCAGGTTTCCTAAAATAGAAAGTTTTCAAAAATAGAAAGTTACCAAAAATAGAAAGTTTCCAAAAATAGAAAGTTTCCAAAAATAGAAAGTTTCTAAAAATAGAAAGTTTCCAAAAATAGAAAGTTTCCAAAAATAGATTCACTGCTTAAAATAGATAAGTTTCTAAAAATAGAAAGTTTCCATAAATAGATTAGCTGCCTTAATTAAATAAGTTTCTATAAATAGATTAGCTGCCTTAAATAACTAAGTTTCTAAAAATAGCTGGTTTCCATAAATAAATTAGCTGCCTTATTTAATTAAGTTTCTAAAAATAGAAAGTTTCCATAATTAGAAATAAGCTGGTTAAATAAGCTAAGTAAATAAGCCTAAGTGTTTTCATGATTATTTTCTAAGTCATATGATATATTGTATAGTTTAATAATTATTTCATGTAATTTAATTAAACTATAGGTTATAATATTTAATTAAAGTATGACATGTTTTTAATTAAATATATTAAATACTTAGGTTAAAATATGTATTAATAAATATTAATAATATAACCTAAGTCATGTTAATTAATTAATTATATCCATGGTTTTTAAATAATTAATTAATTATAAGTCTTAATAATATAAATACTTAGGTTAAAATAATTTCATGATTATTAATAATTAATTAACCTAAGTCATGTTATTAAATTAATCTCATCTTTTATTAATTTAATTTCAAAATAAGTTTATAACATAAACAAAACTAACATAACTATGATCCGGATCTAAGCTTAAAAACATGAACCGGACATGAATCGACACCCTACCCCGACCCAAATCAGGGTACCCCTTGCTTCCGTGGGACCCACACGCACCAACCAAGACCAAAATGGTCTTGGTGGTGTCGGCTAAGCAAACCGAAACCCCCTTGGGGTCGGTTGCAGCCTGCGGCCCAAAACAAAACACCCTTTAATCGACCCTCTGATTTAATTAATGATCAAAACATGTTAGATCTATGTTTAATTAATGTGTTTTTATAAAAAACATCACGTGTTCATAATTAATAAAAAGATTAATTAAAAAGAAAAGGTTTAAAAAGGTTTTACCGTATTCGTGGATCAAGGGAATGAAGAACAAACACGAACAAACAATAAATCAACAAGATCCAAGATCAAGGAATCACCTTGTTTGGTGATTGTAGGTGGCGGCACAAAGAGGAGGAGAAAAGGGAGGGTTTAGGTTTTTCTTGAATCTTCTGTAAAGTAATTTTTGAGTAGTAAAAATTACTTAACCCCCTTTTAGTAAAATTGGTAATGGGCTTGGCCCATTACCCTTGTTTTAGCCGCGGGTAGGGACCCCCCCATGGGGTTCCCGTACCTCGTTTCGTGTCTCGTTATTTAGTTGGTCGTTTGTGTTTAATTATGTTCGTGTTTTAAATGTTCTCGTTACGTAAATACCATACTCTAATATATTTAATTACGCTCGTATTAAATATATATACGTAATTAATAATAGCTCGTGTTTTAATTACGCTCGTATTAAATATATATACGTAATTAATAATAGCTCGTGTTTTAATTACGCTCGTGAATTCGTGATCGTATGTTCATGATTAATTATTGCTAAATAATTATTACGTGATCGTGCATATAAAATACTTATCGTGTTCTAACACGTACGTAATACATAAACTCCTAACACTTAATCGTAATCATGCTATATTAGAAAAGTTTTTAACTAGTACGTACGATCCTAAGGGTACTATGCATGGTAAAAGCATGCGGGTTTTACAACTCTTCCCCCCTAAAAAGAATAATTCTTCCCCGAATTATAGATAAAGTAAACTGGAAAAGAAGAACATACCCGAATTCAAAATATGAAATGAGGGTAAGAAGCCCGGATAGACTCCTCCGTTTCGCAAGTGGCTTCCCGCTCGGTATGATCCCTCCATATAATTTTGACGAATGGAATCGTCTTGTTTCTCATGACTCGTTCTTGCCTGTCAAGAACTCGTTCGGGTTCTTCTATAAAAGTGAGATCTTCACGTATCTGTTCCAGTGGATACTGAACCATGTGAAGGGGATGATATTGGTACCCTCTGAGTAAGGACACATGAAACACATTGTGCACATGCGAAAGCTGCGGAGGTAACGCCAATCGGTAAGATACTTTACCGACTCGTTCAATGATATCAAACGGTCCGATGAAACGAGGACTGAGCTTCCCTTTAATCCCGAAGCGTCTAACACCACGTGCCGGCGAAACCTTAAGGAAGACGTGATCTCCTACATTAAAGTGTAAATCCCTATGATGCTTGTCGGCGTAACTCTTTTGACGTGACCGTGCCTCCTGAATTTTCTGCCTAGCTACTGCGATCTTCTCATTTGTCATCTCTATGATTTCTGGTCCTTCGAGTGTTCGCTCGCCAACCTGATCCCAGCAGATTGGGGTGCGACACTTTCTGCCATACAACATCTCAAATGGAGCACACTTGATGCTTGCGTGCCAGCTGTTGTTGTACGCAAACTCCACCAAACAGATGTATTCGTCCCAATCACCCGTCCATTCCAACGCACATGACCTCAACATATCCTCCAATGTCTGAATGGTTCGCTCGACTGTCCGTCCGTTTGAGGATGAAAAGTCGTGCTAAGCTTAAGTTGTGTACCCCAAGCTTTCTGCAGACTTTCCCAAAAGCGCGAAGTGAATCGAGGATCTCTGTCTGAGACGATGCTGGATGGTGCACCGTGGAGTCTCATGATCTCTCGTCTATACGCATCTGCGAGTTTACTTACCGGATCTTCCTTGCGGATCGGTAAGAAATGAGCTGATTTGGTAAGTCGATCAACGATAACCCAAATTGCATCGTGCTTCCTTTTGGTAGGCGGAAGACCGGTAACAAAATCCATGGTGATTTTGTCCCACTTCCACTCTGGAATATCTAACGGTTGAAGGAGACCGCCAGATCGCTGATGCTCGATCTTAACCTGCTGGCAGGTAAGACATTTGGAGACGTAAGTGGCCACATCCTGTTTCATACCACTCCACCAAAAGTACTGCTTGATGTCATGGTACATTTTAGTTGAACCAGGATGTATCGAGAATGGGGAGCTATGAGCTTCAGCTAACAAAAGCTTCCCGAAGTTCTTGGTCATCAGGAACACAAAGTCTTTTGCCCTGCCATACGATACCATCTGCATCTACTCTGAATTCTGTCTGCTTCTCCAAATTCTGTACTATCGCCTATATTTCTCCGTCATCCTTCTGAGCTTCCTTGATCTTAGATAGGAACTCGGGTTCTACTCTAAGATTAGCCTAGTAACCGTGCTGTCCACGTACCATGATCTCGATGTCTAGTCGCTCCAAGTCTCTGATGACTTCCTCTTCGATTTTAATGCCGTTGATCACTCCGGACTTCCTGCTAAGGGCATCTGCTACTACATTTGCCTTTCCGGGATGATACTGCAGATTAATGTCATAATCCTTCAACAGCTCTAACCATCTCCTCTGCCTCATGTTCAATTCACGCTGAGTGAAGATATACTTCAAACTCTTGTGGTCCGTGAAAATGTCACATGATTCTCCATATAAGTAGTGTCTCCATATCTTCAATGCAAACACGACTGCAGCAAGTTCCAGATCGTGTGTGGGGTAATTTTCTTCATAAGGCTTAAGCTGCCGTGAAGCGTACGCGATCACTTTCCCATGTTGCAAGTCCCTTCCCTGATGCATCGCTGTAGATTTGAAATCCACCCGTAGATGGTAGAGTAAGAATAGGTGCAAATACTAGCTTCTGCTTCAGGTCTTCAAAGCTCTTCTCTCGATCTTCAGTCCAGACGAATTTCTCCCCTTTCCGCATCAGTTTGGTCAATGGTAGTGCTAGGCGGGAAAAGTTCTCCATGAACCTACGGTAATAGCCAACTAAGCCTAAGAAACTGCGGACTTCCGTCGCTGATGTCGCCCTCGGCCACTTAGTAATGGCCTCAACCTTCGCTGGATCCATAGTGATTCCTTCTGCTGATACAATGTGACCTAA
Organism: Glebionis coronaria; assembly: GCA_025667525.1. Taxonomy (NCBI): domain Eukaryota; kingdom Viridiplantae; phylum Streptophyta; class Magnoliopsida; order Asterales; family Asteraceae; genus Glebionis; species Glebionis coronaria. The sequence goes on along the minus strand of CM046877.1, from coordinate 214,098,370 downwards.
GAATGCGACCTTGTCTAACCAAAACTCAAACTTGGAGAATTTAGCATACAGCTGCTTCTGGCGAAGAATCTGTAGTACTGTACGAAGATGGTCTTCGTGTTCCTCCTTGGACTTAGAGAAAATCAGGATGTCATCGATGAAAACAATGACGAACTAGTCCAGAAATTCATGGAAGATTCTGTTCATCAGATCCATGAACACTGCTGGAGCATTCGTCAGGCCAAATGGCATAACTACAAACTCGTAGTGGCCATAACGAGTACGAAAGGCAGTCTTAGCAATATCCTGCTCCTTGACTCGTAACTGGTGATAGCCTGACCTGAGATCGATCTTGGAGAAGTGTTTGGCCCCTTGGAGTTGGTCAAACAGATCGTCAATGCGTGGCAGTGGATACCTATTCCGAATAGTAATCTTGTTGAGCTCGCGATAGTCTATGCAAAGACGCATACTGCCGTCCTTCTTCTTAACAAACAAGACCGGTGCGCCCCATGGAGATGCGCTCGGTCGAATGAGACCTCGTTCAAGAAGTTCTTGCAGTTGATCCTTTAGCTCCTTCAGCTCTATTGGAGCCATGCGATAAGGAGCCTTGGAGATTGGTTCAGCTCCTGGAACCAGTTCGATACTGAATTCCACTTCTCGTGCAGGTGGTATGCCCGGAAGTTCTGCTGGAAACACATCTTGGAATTCCGACACTATTGGTTGATCCTGAATCGATGGAGATTCAACATCCATGTCGTGAACCGTAGCTAGATAACCCTCGCAGCCATGTGACAGTAGTGCACGCGCCTGCAGGGTGGATATGACTTGTACAGACCGTCCGGGTATGAACCCATTATGAATGTACTCTGGTGCGTTGACATCACCGAAGATAACTCGATATGAATGGCAGTCTATAGTAGCATGATACTTGGATAGACAATCCATGCCCAAAATCATGTCGAAGTCATTCATGTCCAACGGAAGTGCGTCGACAGGTCGAACCTTATCATCAAATTCTAGGGGAAGACTCTTGTATACATGGGTGATTAATACAGAGTCCCTCAAAGGCGTGGAAATAGTAAGCCTATTTTCTAGTGGCAAGGGAGGCATCCTAATGTTCTTAGCATAAGCAATAGAAATAACCGAGTGAGTAGCACCCGTATCGAAAAGAACACATGCAGCGCGACCATACATATACAAGATTCTAGTGATGGTACCTGTAGACTTGTTGGCCTGGTCTCGAGATGTCGTGTAGACACGCCCGACAGTAGGAGGCGGCTTGGTGTCAGCATGTCCCGACGTACCCTCCATCTCGCCCTTACGGCAATCCTTCATAATATGGCCAGGAAGACCACACTTGAAGCACGCATCAGTATTACGACGACATGGTCCTAGGTGCCTACGGTGGCAAGTAGAGCAAAGAGGATGAGTGTATCCTCCACCAGGTGCTCTGGCTGGCTGAGGACCTGATAAAACATTTTACATGAGACATAATAGTTGGGTACAAAGGACAAAGCGGATAATCGTAAGAATGAATACCAGTGATAGCTGGACGGCTAGGCTGCGAACCTCTCTGGTTCTGGTCCCTACCGTTTCCATGGTTCCTGGTAGAAGTTTGCTTAAAGTGTTAGAATATGAGTCATAACATAAAACATAAGGAATTTCGTAAGTATTAGGACCTGTTGTTGCTGGATTGCCCGACGTTGTTACGGTAATTGTCATTACCGCCACGCCTATCCGTAGCAGATCGATCATTAGTCTGACCGTTTCCCTTGGGCTGATGAGGCTGCTGCTGAGTAGCCGGCTGAGACCGGTCCCCAGTTTTCTGCCTGGAAGATACATTTAAAGAGATGAATAATTGACATATGGAAAGTATACGGATTGGTCACCGCTTGAATACGAAGGTTTACCTCTTGTCGGGTCTTTCAGCTTCCCCGAACTCATCCCTCTCCTGCAGCATCTCCAGTCTACGTGCTGCATCTGCTACTTGTGCTACCGTATCCAACGGAGCACCTGACAAGTTATTTGAAATCCTTGGATTTAGAGCCCAACGGAAATGTATTGCTTGTTCTTCAGTGGTGCCCGCAGCTGCTCTCAGGACACCAGTGTAGCGAAGGAAACGCTGCATGAAGTCATTGCTGTCTTCGTTAGGTCGTTGTCTGAGGCTATAGTATTCCCTCATGAGCCGATTCCTTCCTTCCATGGGAAAGATGTTAGGCGGAGGAGGATAACCGTCGTTATGAAGAAGAGCGTCTTGCATCTCTACATCAGCAGCTGCAAATATTGCCCAGATATCGTTTGCGTTTGCCATCTGACAGTATGACATAAAACGTATAATTAAACAGTTCAAAACATAAAATATAAAATATATACATGAAAAAAAAAATTTATACTAAAAATTTCACGAGAAAATTTTTATGCAAGAAAATCTTTGTGTATGAATGCATGATGCAGTTTTATGAAAACTTTGTATGCTCGAGAGTGAACGCCTCTGGACAGTTCACTCAAAACAAAAGACATATCGAGGGGACGCCTATGGGTCGGTCCCAAATCTAAAAGTTTCGATAAAAAACATGCGACTAAATAGGGCCAGTCCTGTACCAACCATTACTTAGTCAAAAACCCTGTAACAATGACATGTATATGTATGCTTAAAAATGATGAATGCATGAAAACAACTGTCAGTTCTAGGAAGACCGTAGTGACTACCCACTAATCACAGGTCATATTTGAGAGCCTACAGGTCGAAACCAGGCTCTAATACCATAATTGTAACACCCCATTTTGGAAATGGAAATATCACAGTAATTATGGCGTGTCATCAAAGCATACAAGGTAAAATGTCTAAACATTACTTGACCATATAAAGGAAAAATACCGGAATCAAACATCGGTAGTCCAAAAGTAAAGCTCATCACACACAAACATAGTATAGTAAAGGAAAAGGACTAAACAATGTCCAAAGCATAATTATCATAAAGAAAGGAAATGCATAATTAATAAGTGTGAAAACACTTATCCTTTTACCACTTATTTCCAATAATAACAAGACCAAAACGTGTGATTTATGTCATAAAAGTCGGAATTATACGTGGTTTGTGTTTTTATTGTGTTTTAGGACCACAATATGAAAAAGGAAGAAAACACGGGCTTTCACGGGCTTTTATCGAAGAAAACGGGAAAAGACGAAGTCAAAAGATCAAGAGTGCAAAAAGAACGGAAGTCCAAGGCCTATTCTGAATATTTATCGAAGAACAAGTCTAAAGACGGCAGTTTAATGAAGTCGAAGAACTCGAGTCTAAATAAAAGAAGAAAATTAAAAGACAAGTTCTAATCCCGAGACGACATCGAGAAAAGACAAAGAATTAAAGTCGAGTCGAGAAGACGTGAAGAAAGAAAGAAAGAAGATGCAACACATGCACTCCTTCCACCTTCCCTATAAATACCCTCCTAATACACATTAGGAGGGAGTTAGTCTTTGTTTTTAGTTTTTGTTAGTTTTTCGTTCTCTCTAGTTTTAGAGAGAGAAAGTTCTAAACTTTCTCTCACTAGTTCTCATCTTTCTTTCCTTCAAGATCAAACTTTTGTATTGTTTTTCATTAATCAAGTTTAATTTCAAGCTTTTAATCTTTAATCTCATTCTAACTTTCTTGATTTTAGTTAACTTTTGGTGCAAAATACTTATGATCCGTGTTGTTCATCAATGTTTTTGTGCTTAAAAAGTTAATCTTTTTATGTTTCCTTAAGTTTTTATACGAATAAGCTTTAAGATCTTTGTGCTTATTGGCTTATTTGTAAGTTTAGCTTATTTACTTTTTAAAGTTTTTATAAAAAGTTCATCTTTTTATTATTTATTTGATTTATAAGATTGATTATTTGAAGTTTAGATAAGTTGAATTCGTGCTTATTTGATCAACTTAATATTGGATTCGAGCCAGCTTTGGTAATAAGCTTAATTCCATAGCTTATTGGTCTAGCTTAAGTTTCGGATCAACATTGTTTTCGGAAAGGGCAAAGCCCTTTTCCGACCAGGTATTCCGACCACACCACACCCTCCTTTCCGATCGTCAGATCGGAAAAGGGTTTTAAACTTTCCGATTTGGCATAAAATGTTACATTCCGATTGGCACTAGTTTTTGATTATTCCGATTGCACCCTTTTTCCAATATTCCGATTAGACTAAGTTTTCAATTATTCCGATTGGAACCATTGCATTATTCCGATTACATTCTTTTGTCCCTTATTCCGATCAGTCGTGACCCTTATTCCGATCATAAGATCGGAATATATTCCGATTGCACCCTTTTGACATATTTCGATCTGAGTTGTTTTGCACATTCCGATCTGATTCCATTTCATTCATTCCGATTATTTAGTTCTTGTTTTTATAAAGTTTCCAAGTGTTAGTTTTTATTAAGTGTTCATTTATTTTTCTAATATAGTCTTTAAGTTTTCAGGCATTTATTTCTAAACTCGGCTTTTAGTCTAGTCTTTAAAATCTCTTTTCACTTCAACGACATTTACATTTAATTGCTATTAGTTTAAATTAGATAAACAAACCAACACCTTTTTATTAACCAAGAACAAATCATTCCACTTAGAACCGTGATCAATTCGAGGAGATACTGAGAACTTAAATCTAGAACCCATAGAAAAACGCTAGTATCAAATGGCGCCGCTGCCGGCTCTTCTCGTTAAGATTAACAGTTTTTCGTGAGAACTTGGATTTTGGGATCCGTTCACCGTGAACGTTACTTTTTCATAAAAAATTTCAAAAATCCCAAAAAAATATAAAATTTTCAAAAATCCTAAAAATTAAAAAACATAAAAACCAAAAATATTTCTACTTTGTTTTTGCCTTGTTAGTTATTTTACAGGTGCATGCGTACACGATCAACGTCTTATTAAGAGCCCGAGCCTCTCGAAGACTTAGACATGGCTGGTGTACAAAACAACAACAATAACCCACCTCAAAACAACAACAGCAATAACAATCCTCCTTTCAACAACAATAATAACAACAACAATGAGCCTCTACCGGATAATCTCCCGATGATTGAACTTCTACAAGCACATGTGGAGGGCAACAATGATCCAATTGTCATACCCGCGATTGTGGCCAACAACTTTGAGCTTAAATCCGGCTTTATCCAGATGGTCTCTGCTCAACCATTCTTGGGGCATACCATTGATGATCCACATGACCACATCAAGAGATTCCTGCAACTCACGAATACGGTCAAATTCAATGGTGTTCCACAAGAGGTAATCCGTTTACAACTTTTTCCCTTTTCTTTAGAGGGACAAGCCCGACATTGGCTTGCTAAGGAACCGCCACAGAGTATTCTTACGTGGACGGATTTGGAGACCAAATTTATCAACTACTTTTTCCCACCCTCTCGTACTACCGCTTTGCGGAATGAGATTATCAATTTTGAACAAAAGTACGATGAGTCTTTTAGTGAATCTTGGGACCGTTTCAAAGATCTTTTAAGAAAGTGCCCACAACATGGTTTTACCAAAGTGCACCAAAATAATACTTTTTATAATGGGTTAAGCATGAATGACCAAGATTCACTAAACAGTGCCTCGGGGGGTAATATTTTGGTTAAGACTTCTAATGCCGCTTGGGATATTATTGAAAATAAGTCTCGTGTGCAAACCAAGAGTGTTCGGACCAATGTCGCCAGTGCTAATACTAGTGACAGCGACAAGCGACTTGACAAAATCACTACGCTTCTTGAATCGCTTACCGCCTAAACAGCCAGCAACACCAACAGCATCAATGCTAAAAACGCTCAAGTCAATGCTGTCAACCAACCATGTGAGATATGCGGGGGTCCTCACTCTTACACCACTTGTACCGCCACCCAAGACTACCCTTCTGAGAATGTGAATGCAGCATACGGTACCTATCCTCTGGCCGCTTATCAAGCTCGTCCTCAAGGTGACCGCAACCTGCTTAGCTACCGCTCAAACAACTATCTCTCACCACCCGGTTTTCCTCCTAACAACCCAAACCAACAACAAAACCTCAATCGCCCTCCTCAACAACAACAACAACCTCGTACACCTTACATACCACCTCACAAACAACCATATCCACCTCAAAGAAACAACCAAGTTTACTAGCAACCTGCTTATCAACCACCCGCATACAATGCTCCTCCCAACCAACCCACCGCATTACACCAAGACATTGGAACCTACATGAGGACTAATGATGTGATCATGGACAATCTCCAACGAAAGTGCTCAACTTGAAAGCAGACCTGGTTAAACAAGGGAACGATCTGAGAGCTGATATGAGAAACACTTTGGATAGTCAAACGAATGACTTAAGGAAGATGATGGATAGTTTTTTCCAAGGTAATCAACCCTCTTCTTCGGGTACTCTTCCGAGTAATACCGTTGCGAATTCAAGAGGGGAGATAAAAGCAAACACCACTCGCAGTGGTAAAGGTAACAAGGAACCCGAGCTTCCTATACCTCCACTGGTGATTGTGACTAAGGAAAATGAGTCACCTGCTCCTATTCCTCATCCTTCTATTTCCCCAATTTCCCCACCTCCTTCACCTTCTACCCCCATTTTCCCACCACCCGTGGTTGTGAGTGATCCTATTCCCCTAAAGCCTTCTTCTTCATTCAATATACCTTATCCTTCAAGGTTGAGGAAAGAGAAGCAAAAGAGCAAGGATGATATTCAAGTTTCAAACTTTCTTAAAATGTTTAAACAATTGAATTTTAACATCTCCTTTGCCGAGGCTCTCGCTCACATGCCCAAATATGCGAAAATGTTTAAAGATCTTCTAAGTGATAAGGAGAAGCTTCTTGACATTGCTCAGACCCAACTTAATGAGAACTGCTCCGCAGTGCTCTTAAGGAAATTGCCCACCAAACTGGGTGATCCGGGTCGCTTCTTGATACCTTGCAACTTCCCGGGAGTAGAGAATTGCATGGCCCTAGCCGATCTAGGTGCCAGTATAAACTTAATGCCTTTAAGTGTTTGGAAGCAATTATTTTACCCCGAGCTAGTCCCCACCAAAATGACCTTGGAATTAGCTAACCGTACGGTTGCTTATCCAGTGGGGATAGCCGAAGATGTCTTTGTTGGCGTTGACAAATTCACCTTCCCGGTGGATTTTGTCGTCGTTGACTACGAGATGGATCCTCGTGTTCCATTAATCGTTGGACGTCCATTCCTGAGGACCGGTCGCACTCTCATTGATGTAGCCGCGGGCGAAATAATCATGAGAGTTGGTGACGATAAAATTGTCTTCAACATGGGTAAGATTTCTAAACATCCTTATTCATATGAGAGTGTTAATGCTATTGATGTTCTCGATGAGGCTTGTGAAGAACATTTTCATGATAGTACTCTCTTTTCTCTACCCAATGTTGAGACCGTTGCCTCAATTGCTCCGGCATTGACTCCTTTTGGAGAAAGTGACTTGGATGATTTTGAAGCTAGCTTGGGTCCTCTCGATATAAAGTATGATAATTCGTCCACCGATTGGGATGAAGACATTCGTACTATTGAGAGACTTCTCAATGAAGACCCGCTTTCTCCTCCTTCTCCTAAAGAGGTGACTAATGATGATCCATCGTTAGTTTCACCATCTATTGAGGAACCTCCCACTCTTGAGCTTAAGGACCTACCTCCTCATCTTGAGTACGTTTTCCTTGAAGACAACGAGAAGTTACCGGTCATCATCGCAAAGGACCTGAAAGAAGAAGAAAAAGCCTGACTTATCGCCGTGTTGAAGATGCATAAAAGAGCTATCGCTTGGAAAATCTCCGATATTCGCGGAATTGATCCTCACTTTTGCACACATAAAATTCTCATGGAGGACGACTTTAAGCCCACAATTCAAAGCCAACGAAGGGTGAATCCTAAAATACATGACGTCATCAAAAAAGAGGTTATCAAACTTCTTGATGCGGGTATGATTTACCCTATTTCGAATTCACCATGGGTTAGTCCAGTCCATTGTGTGCCTAAGAAAGGCGGCATCACCGTTGTGCCCAATGCAAACAACAAGTTGATTCCTACCCGTCTCGTTACCGGGTGGAGAGTTTGTATAGACTACCGCAAACTCAATGATGCCACGAGAAAGGATCATTCCCCTCTTCCTTTTATGGACCAAATGCTTGAACGTTTAGTGGGTAATGAATATTACTGCTTTCTTGATGGTTTCTCGGGTTATTTCCAAATACCCATCGATCCCCAAGATCAAGAGAAGACAACATTCACTTGTCCCTATGGCACATTTGCTTACAAAAGAATGCCTTTTGGCTTATGCAATGCCCCCGGGACTTTCCAAAGGTGCATGTTGGCTATCTTCCATGACATGGTTGAGCAAACCATGGAAGTCTTCATGGATGATTTCTCGGTCTTTGGGGATTCCTTCTCTTCTTGCCTTGCCAATTTGGAACGTATGCTTAAGCGGTACGAAGACACTCGCCTTGTTCTGAATTGGGAAAAATGCCATTTTATGGTAAAAGAAGGCATTGTGTTAGGACACAAAATCTCTAAAGCCGGTCTTGAAGTCGACCGTGCTAAAGTTGATGTCATAGCCAAATTACCTCCACCTTCAACCGTGAAGGGTGTGAGAAGTTTTCTTGGTCATGCGGGCTTCTATCGTCGATTCATTCAGGACTTCTCTAAAATCGCTCGCCCGATGACCCACCTCTTGGAAAAAGATACTCCTTTTATCTTTTCTAAAGAGTGTATCGAAGCCTTCAATCTTCTAAAGGATAAGCTAACTAAGGCACCGGTCTTGGTTACCCCTAATTGGGAGCTGCCTTTTGAACTGATGTGCGATGCTAGCGACTTTGCTATTGGTGCGGTTTTGGGCCAACGAGTGAATAAACACTTCCAACCAATCCACTATGCTAGCAAAACAATGATGGGGGCTCAATTGCATTATACGACAACCGAAAAAGAGCTTTTAGCTGTTGTCTATGCTTTTGAAAAATTCCGCCCCTATCTTGTTTTATCCACCACCATCGTGTACACGGACCATTCCGCGTTGAAGTACTTGATGACTAAGCACGACTCTAAGCCAAGACTTCTTCGCTAGGTTTTACTCCTTCAAGAATTCAACATTAAAATTCGTGACAAGAAGGGTGCCGAAAACCTAGCCGCGGATCATCTGAGTCGACTTGAGGATCCATATCAAGGGGATCATCCGAACAAAGAGATCAATAACTATTTCCCCCTTAAGACCTTAATGTCCATAAATCTTAATCTTGATGACACCCCGTGGTTTGCGGACATTACAAACTACTTAGCTGGTGGTATTCTCATCAAAGGGTTAACATCCCAACAAAAGAAGAAGTTCTTGAATGATGTTAAGACTTACTTTTGGGATGACCCTTATCTATTCAAACAATGTGCTGATCTGATCATTCGTCGTTGTGTTGATGGACCGGCAGCTTTGCAAAATCCTTGATGCTTGCCATAGAGGACCCACCGGTGGTCACTTTGGTCCCAACTACACCGCGAAGAAAGTGTTTGACGCTGGATTCTATTGGCCCACCATTTATCGTGACGCTCACGAAATGGTTAAGCATTGTGATGCTTGCCAACGCCAAGGCAAGATCACACATAAAGATGAGATGCCTCAAAATTTCATACAGGAATGTGAAATCTTTGACGTATGGGGCATCGACTTTATGGGGCCATTTCCATCCTCCAGAGGGAACAAGTACATCCTCGTAGCCGTCGACTACGTTTCTAAATGGGTTGAAGCTAAGGCTCTTCCCACGAATGATGCGAGGGTGGTTGTGATCTTTTTGAAGCAGCTTTTCGCTGGGATTCGGCGTTCCTCGTGCTATTATCAGTGACCGCGGGACTCACTTTTGCAACGATCAATTTGCAAGAGTCATGGCTAAGTATGGTGTCAATCACCGTCTTTCCACCGCTTATCATCCCCAAACCAATGGGCAAGCCGAGATATCCAACCGTGGATTGAAGCGAATTTTGGAGCGTACTGTGGGAGAGCATCGCGCCGCGTGGGCCGATAAGTTAGATGATGCTCTGTGGGCTTTCCGTACTGCTTATAAGACCCCGATCGGCTGTACGCCTTATCGTCTTGTGTACGGGAAAGCATGCCATCTCCCCATCGAGCTGGAACATAAGGCGCACTGGGCCTTGAAGTGGGCTAACTTTGACATCAACAAAGCCGGTGATCATCGCAAGATTCAACTCAACGAGCTAAATGAACTAAGGAATGAAGCTTATGAGAACTCGCTGATCTACAAGGAGAAGACCAAGATCATTCATGACGCAAAAATCAAGAACCGAGAGTTCCACGTTGGTGATCAAGTCTTACTTTTTAACTCTCGGTTGAAGATCTTCTCTGGCAAGTTGAAGAGCCGCTGGTCTGGTCCATTCACCGTCGCCAAAGTCTTTCTATATGGGACCATTGAGCTTTCTCAACCAAATGGGCCCAATTTTAAGGTGAATGGCCAGCGTTTGAAGCTGTACTTTGGTGAGTACATCTCTCACGAGATGATTCCATCCCTCACCACGTTTCCCATGAACTAAATTTGGGTCGAGTCAAGCTCGTGACTCGGTGAACAAAAACAAGCGCTTCTCGGGAGGCAACCCGTGATCTATCCTTTACTGCTTTCATAATAAGTGTAGGGGGGAGCCCCGTATGTGTTTGTTGTCTTGTTTCTTGTGCTGTGCAGGGATTAAAGATTCAAAGATCCACCTTGATGACTTTTGATGAACCGTGATACCGTGTTCCCACCTTCCCGGTTCTATCCTAAAACTCTTGTGATTCAATATTTCATATTTTATATGTTCACATTGAATTCACTTTAGTTGTCCTTTCCTTAGCAAGATTTAAACAAAGTGCACAATGTCCTAAGTGTAGGGGAGTTTACTCCCACATGCTTAAACATTGAGGACAATGTTTATCTCAAGTGTAGGGGGGACTTCTATCGAAGTAAGTGGTCTTTTCCATGAATTTGCCCTCATTTTAACCGGAAAATTTGATTTTTTGACATTTTTCAAAATTTTTAATCTATTTTGGCCTAGTTGTATAGTTGTACTTTCCGTTATTATGGTTATTTTCTTTCCTTGCTTAAATAAAGTGGTTTTAAAATTTTCTTAGTTGTAAACATTTAGACTCAACCCGAGTTTACTTATCTAAGTTTACTCTAGCTAGTATCCTTAACGTGTTTAAGTCAAGTTTTGCTAGGCTTTTATATAGGGAGCTATAAAACGCGAAAGTCTTAACTCTCACGGGTTAAGAACAAGAACTTTTCGCAAGTTCCTATAATTGATCCTAGAGAGTCGTTTATCAAGGGAACTTTAAAATGCAATTTCTAAAACTTGAAAAAGTCTAAGAATTTGCAAGATCCTATAGGCGACTCAAAAACCCAAAACTTTGATTTAATAGGCTAAGCATCCACGAGTCTCATTCCTTGAGATTTTAAACTGTGGAGAACGAGAGATGATAGAGTCAATTATAAGTTCGGTACTCTTTCGTGAATTTATGTGAGTTAATTATAAGCCTATTCTTCCTTCGCTTGTTAATAAATTTATCTGCAATAAATAAGGTTGTACGATTTAAAAGGTTACTTAGCTTCTAGCCCAAGATCGTTTAAAAGTTTCTCGGTACAGATTAGAGTTCATAGCCAAGGCATAACTTATTGAAGCGGGATGCGAAGATTGGCGAGTCCGAAAAGGCCCTAACAAGGCATGAGGGCTACATTTTGTTGCTAAAGATCCAAAAGTGATGTGAAGAATCATTTATCGAAAATCAATATGAAGGATCGAGACACACGACGAAAAGCAAATACTCCCCTAAAGATCATGGAGAAGTCTATCCAAAAAGGCCCTAACAAGGTATGAGGATAAATAGATCCAAGTCTTAAAAGGAGGCGGATCGTTGTATATCAAAGTCCAAAATAAAGATTGGAGAAAAATGAAGAAGTCGTGGTCCATATATGAAGAATCTCTCAAAATTTCAAGTGAAGAAATTCCTATTATGAAGAGAAGACCATAATTTCAAGAACGTCTCTCAAAGATTTGAAGTATGAAGTCGCTGCCAAATATCGGTCCGAGAAAGGTCTCAAATCGTGAAGCGAGTTATGCCAAGATATGAACTTTATGAGGTCCCGAGAAGCAGTTTTAAAAGATTTTGTCCTTTAGCTAACTATTGCTTAAATCGTTCACTTTATTTTCGGCCTAAATAACTATCGAAATAAGTCAAACAATGCATCCTCGTGATCATTCAAGACAAAAATAAAATATAAGAGATACACCTAGGAATAAGGGAGTCTAAGTGAATAATTAGCCCACATGAGTTCGTGTTAGTTTGCTAACTTATAATAACAATGATCTCGTTTTTAAGCTTGGTATGGGGAACGTGAAACTTGAGGATGATAAACATTCATGGCAGTCAAAACCCAATGTAAGTTTTTAATTTCTTTACTTGTTTCTATCTTCTTATGTTTAGTATTTAATAAAGGCTAAGGTGGGTTATTTATAATGGAAAATGTAAACCGTGCTTTAAAATTAATGCATTGCATGAGGGCATTGCAATGGTCAAGTGTAGGGGATTTAATAAGTGTGAAAACACTTATCCTTTACCACTTATCTCCAATAATAACAAGACCAAAACGTGTGATTTATGTCGTAAAAGTCGGAATTATGCGTGGGTTGTGTTTTTATTGTGTTTTAGGACCAAAATATGAAAAAGGAAGAAAACACGGGCTTTCACGGGCTTTTATCGAAGAAAACGGGAAAAGACGAAGTCAAAAGATCAAGAGTGCAAAAAGAACGGAAGTCCAAGGCCTATTTTGAAGATTTATCGAAGAACAAGTCTAAAGACGGCAGTTTAATGAAGTCGAAGAACTCGAGTCTAAATAAAAGAAGAAAATTAAAAGACAAGTTCTAATCCCGAGACGACATCGAGAAAAGACAAAGATTAAAGTCGAGTCGAGAAGACGTGAAGAAAGAAAGAAAGAAGATGCAACACATGCACTCCTTCCACCTTCCCTATAAATACCCTCCTAATACACATTAGGAGGGAGTTAGTCTTTGTTTTTAGTTTTTGTTAGTTTTTCATTCTCTCTAGTTTTAGAGAGAGAAAGTTCTAAACTTTCTCTCACTAGTTTTCATCTTTCTTTCCTTCAAGATCAAACTTTTGTATTGTTTTTCATTAATCAAGTTTAATTTCAAGCTTTTAATCTTTAATCTCATTCTACCTTTCTTGATTTTAGTTAACTTTTGGTGCAAAATACTTATGATCCGTGTTGTTCGTCAATGTTTTTGTGCTTAAAAAGTTAATCTTTTTATGTTTCCTTAAGTTTCTATACGAATAAGCTTTAAGATCTTTGTGCTTATTGGCTTATTTGTAAGTTTAGCTTATTTACTTTTTAAAGTTTTTATAAAAAGTTCATCTTTTTATTATTTATTTGATTTATAAGATTGATTATTTGAAGTTTAGATAAGTTGAATTCGTGCTTATTTGATCAGCTTAATATTGGATTCGAGCCAGCTTTGGTAATAAGCTTAATTCCATAGCTTATTGGTCTAACTTAAGTTTCGGATCAACATTGTTTTCGGAAAGGGCAAAGCCCTTTTCCGACCAGGTATTCCAACCACACCACACCCTCCTTTCCGATCGTCAGATCGGAAAAGGGTTTTAAACTTTCCGATTTGGCATAAAATGTTACATTCCGATTGGCACTAGTTTTTGATTATTCCGATTGCACCCTTTTTCCAATATTCCGATTAGACTAAGTTTTCAATTATTCCGATTGGAACCATTGCATTATTCCGATTACATTCTTTTGTCCCTTATTCCGATCAGCCGTGACCCTAATTCCGATCATAAGATCGGAATATATTCCGATTGCACCCTTTTGACATATTCCGATCTGAGTTGTTTTGCACATTCCGATCTGATTCCATTTCATTCATTCCGATTATTTAGTTCTTGTTTTTATAAAGTTTCCAAGTGTTAGTTTTTATTAAGTGTTCATTTATTTTTCTAATATAGTCTTTAAGTTTTCAAGCATTTATTTCTAAACTCGTCTTTTAGTCTAGTCTTTAAAATCTCTTTTCACTTCAACGACATTTACATTTAATTGCTATTAGTTTAAATTAGATAAACAAACCAACACCTTTTTATTAACCAAGAACAAATCATTCCACTTAGAACCGTGATCAATTCGAGGAGATACTGAGAACTTAAATCTAGAACCCATAGAAAAACGCTATTGGCGCCGCTGCCGGCTCTTCTCGTTAAGATAAACAGTTTTTCGTGAGAATTTGGATTTTGGGATCCGTTCACCGTGAACGTTACTTTTTCATAAAAAATTTCAAAACCCCCAAAAAAATATAAAATTTTCAAAAAGGCCAAAACATATATTACTACCCTAAACTTGGCAAAGTGGATCACCTAATACCCTGAACTTTTAAAGGTGTAGAGTGATACCCTGAACTTGACAAAATGAATTTTTTACTACCCTATACTAACTAACTAACAATTTATTATTTTTTCTTTTCTAAAAAAAATTTAATAAAATATTTTGTAATAAATAATTTAACGTGCGTATTAGCTAAGTGTACGTTTCAAAATATCTGTAACAATAACAATTTAAAATTTTATTTCTTTATATGCATATTTTAAATAAAAAATAACAAAACATCTATATATTTTGTTATAACTTGTTCTAATAATTATTTGAAACAAAAACTTAATACTATAATATAAAAATATATTAAAAGTAGCGCGTTAAAAATATTTTAAAAATCATTGGTACAAATATATTTTTTATATTGTAGATAATAGATTAAAATACTATATTAATTTATAAAAATAAAAAGTAATTAAATATTATGAAAAATATATATTTACTTAGCTCAAGTTTTACTACAAATTAGTTATTATAAAATATTTCACTGAAATGATATTTAGAAAGAAATAATAATAATTAATTATTGAGTTAACTAGTATAGGGTAGGGGTGGCAATTCGTGTCGGGTTCGAGTTAGCGGGTTCGGGTTGTCAGGTTGGTGGGTCAAAAACTCCCAACCCAAACCTAACCCATTTAAATAATCGGGTCAGTTATGTCAACCCTAACCCGTTTACACATAACCCGAACCTAACCCATTTAACCCATATATATATTTGGGTTGACATTAAATATGTTACATAGGTTGAATAGGTTAAACGAGTTTATATATTGATCCATTTAATAAGATTTATATATAAAAGTATGAACATTAGACGTGTTATACATGTTAAATGTGTTTATGTTCAGTATGTTTAACCTAGTAAACACGTATGGTAAAATATTAATCATTTTTAATATAAGGAAAAAAATCTTAAACGGGTTGTCAGGTCGACCTACTTAATTTTTTTCCAACCCAAACCTAACCTGTTTAATAAATGGGTCAGATAGGCCGACCCAAACCTAACCTAAGATTCAATTTATTCAACCCGGACCTGTTAATTTTTGTGTCGGTTTCAGGTCGGGTTTCGTGTCGGGTCTGAAATTGCCACCCTAGTATAGGGTATAAGAAATTCCATTTTGTCAAATTCAGGGTACCACTTTGCACCCTTAAAAGTTCAAGGTATTAGATGATCCACTTTGCCAAGTTCAAAGTACTAATATGTGTTTTGGCCTTTCAAAAATCCTAAAAATTAAAAAACATAAAAACCAAAAATATTTCTGCTTTGTTTTTGCCTTGTTAGTTCTTTTACAGGTGCATGCGTACACGATCAACGTCTTATCAAGAGCCCGAGCCTCTCGAAGACTTAGACATGGCTGGTGTACAAAACAACAACAATAACCCACCTCAAAACAACAACAACAATAACAATCCTCCTTTCAACAACAATAATAACAACAACAATGAGCCTCTACCGGATAATCTCCCGATGATTGAACTTCTACAAGCACATGTGGAGGGCAACAATGATCCAATTGTCATACCCGCGATTGCAGCCAACAACTTTGAGCTCAAATATGGCTTTATCCAGATGGTCTCTGCTCAACCATTCTTGGGGCGTACCATTGATGATCCACATGACCACATCAAGAGATTCCTGCAACTCACGAATACGGTCAAATTCAATGGTGTTCCACAAGAGGTAATCCGTTTACAACTTTTTCCCTTTTCTTTAGAGGGACAAGCCCGGCATTGGCTTGCTAAGGAACCGCCACAGAGTATTCTTACGTGGACGGATTTGGAGACCAAGTCTATCAACTACTTTTTCCCACCCTCTCGTACTACCGCTTTGCGGAATGAGATTATCAATTTTGAACAAACGTACGATGAGTCTTTTAGTGAATCTTGGGACCGTTTCAAAGATCTTTTAAGAAAGTGCCCACAACATGGTTTTACCAAAGTGCACCAAAATAATACTTTTTATAATGGGTTAAGCATGAATGACCAAGATTCACTAAACAGTGCCTCGGGGGGGTAATATTTTGGTTAAGACTTCTAATGCCGCTTGGGATATTATTGAAAATAAGTCTCGTGTGCAAACCAAAAGTGTTCGGACCAATGTCGCCAGTGCTAATACTAGTGACAGCGACAAGCGACTTGACAAAATCACTACGCTTCTTGAATCGCTTGCCGCCTAAACAGCCAACAACACCAACAGCATCAATGCTAAAAACGCTCAAGTCAATGCTGTCAACCAACCATGTGAGATATGCGGGGGTCCTCACTCTTACACCACTTGTACCGCCACCCAAGACTACCCTTCTGAGAATGTGAATGCAGCATACGGTACCTATCCTCTGGCCGCTTATCAAGCTCGTCCTCAAGGTGACCGCAACCTGCTTAGCTACCGCTCAAACAACTATCTCTCACCACCCGGTTTTCCTCCTAACAACCCAAACCAACAACAAAACCTCAATCGCCCTCCTCAACAACAACAACAACCTCGTACACCTTACATACCACCTCACAAACAACCATATCCACCTCAAAGAGACAACCAAGTTTACCAGCAACCTGCTTATCAACCACCCGCATACAATGCTCCTCCCAACCAACCCACCGCATTACACCAAGACATTGGAACCTACATGAGGACTAATGATGTGATCGTAGACAATCTCCAACGAAAGTGCTCAACTTGAAAGCAGACCTGGTTAAACAAGGGAACGATCTGAGAGCTGATATGAGAAACACTTTGGATAGTCAAACGAATGACTTAAGGAACATGATGGCTAGTTTTTTCCAAGGTAATCAACCCTCTTCTTCGGGTACTCTACCGAGTAATACCGTTGCGAATTCAAGAGGGGAGATAAAAGCAATCACCACTCGCAGTGGTAAAGGTAACAAGGAACCCGAGCTTCCTATACCTCCACCGGTGATTGTGACTAAGGAAAACGAGTCACCTGCTCCTATTCCTCATCCTTCTATTTCCCCAATTTCCCCACCTCCTTCACCTTCTACCCCCATTTTCCCACCACCCGTGGTTGTGAGTGATCCTATTCCCCTAAAGCCTTCTTCTTCATCCAATATACCTTATCCTTCAAGGTTGAGGAAAGAGAAGCAAAAGAGCAAGGATGATATTCAAGTTTCAAACTTTCTTAAAATGTTTAAACAATTGAATTTTAACATCTCCTTTGCCGAGGCTCTCGCTCACATGCCCAAATATGCGAAAATGTTTAAAGATCTTCTACGTGATAAGGAGAAGCTTCTTGACATTGCTCAGACCCAACTTAATGAGAACTGCTCCGCAGTGCTCTTAAGGAAATTGCCCACCAAACTGGGTGATCCGGGTCGCTTCTTGATTCCTTGCAACTTCCCGGGAGTAGAGAATTGCATGGCCCTAGCCGATCTAGGTGCCAGTATAAACTTAATGCCTTTAAGTGTTTGGAAGCAATTATTTTACCCCGAGGTAGTCCCCACCAAAATGACCTTGGAATTAGCTAACCGTACGGTTGCTTATCCAGTGGGGATAGCCGAAGATGTCTTTGTTGGCGTTGACAAATTCACCTTCCCGGTGGATTTTGTCGTCGTTGACTACGAGATGGATCCTCGTGTTCCATTAATCGTTGGACGTCCATTCCTGAGGACCGGTCGCACTCTCATTGATGTAGCCGCGGGCGAAATAATCATGAGAGTTGGTGACGATAAAATTGTCTTCAACATGGGTAAGATTTCTAAACATCCTTATTCATATGAGAGTGTTAATGCTATTGATGTTCTCGATGAGGCTTGTGAAGAACATTTTCATGATAGTACTCTCTTTTCTCTACCCAATGTTGAGACCGTTGCCTCAATTGCTCCGGCATTGACTCCTTTTGGAGAAAGTGACTTGGATGATTTTGAAGCTAGCTTGGGTCCTCTCGATATAAAGTATGATAATTCGTCCACCGATTGGGATGAAGACATTCGTACTATTGAGAGACTTCTCAATGAAGACCCGCTTTCTCCTCCTTCTCCTAAAGAGGTGACTAATGATGATCCATCGTTAGTTTCACCATCTATTGAGGAACCTCCCACTCTTGAGCTTAAGGACCTACCTCCTCATCTTGAGTACGTTTTCCTTGAAGACAACGAGAAGTTACCGGTCATCATCGCAAAGGACCTGAAAGAAGAAGAAAAAGCCCGACTTATCGCCGTGTTGAAGATGCATAAAAGAGCTATCGCTTGGAAAATCTCCGATATTCGCGGAATTGATCCTCACTTTTGCACACATAAAATTCTCATGGAGGACGACTTTAAGCCTACAATTCAAAGCCAACGAAGGGTGAATCCTAAAATACATGACGTCATCAAAAAAGAGGTTATCAAACTTCTTGAGGCGGGTATGATTTACCCTATTTCGAATTCACCATGGGTTAGTCCAGTCCATTGTGTGCCTAAGAAAGGCGGCATCACCGTTGTGCCCAATGCAAACAACGAGTTGATTCCTACCCGTCTCGTTACCGGGTGGAGAGTTTGTATAGACTACCGCAAACTCAATGATGCCACGAGAAAGGATCATTCCCCTCTTCCTTTTATGGACCAAATGCTTGAACGTTTAGCGGGTAATGAATATTACTGCTTTCTTGATGGTTTCTCGGGTTATTTCCAAATACCCATCGATCCCCAAGATCAAGAGAAGACAACATTCACTTGTCCCTATGGCACATTTGCTTACAAAAGAATGCCTTTTGGCTTATGCAATGCCCCCGGGACTTTCCAAAGGTGCATGTTGGCTATCTTCCATGACATGGTTGAGCAAACCATGGAAGTCTTCATGGATGATTTCTCGGTCTTTGGGGATTCCTTCTCTTCTTGCCTTGCCAATTTGGAACGTATGCTTAAGCGGTGCGAAGACACTCGCCTTGTTCTGAATTGGGAAAAATGCCATTTTATGGTAAAAGAAGGCATTGTGTTAGGACACAAAATCTCTAAAGCCGGTCTTGAAGTCGACCGTGCTAAAGTTGATGTCATAGCCAAATTACCTCCACCTTCAACCGTGAAGGGTGTGAGAAGTTTTCTTGGTCATGCGGGCTTCTATCGTTGATTCATTCAGGACTTCTCTAAAATCGCTCGCCCGATGACCCACCTCTTGGAAAAAGATACTCCTTTTATCTTTTCTAAAGAGTGTATCGAAGCCTTCAATCTTCTAAAGGATAAGCTAACTAAGGCACCGGTCTTGGTTACCCCTAATTGGGAGCTGCCTTTTGAATTGATGTGCGATGCTAGCGACTTTGCTATTGGTGCGGTTTTGGGCCAACGAGTGAATAAACACTTCCAACCAATCCACTATGCTAGCAAAACAATGACGGGGGCTCAATTGCATTATACGACAACCGAAAAAGAGCTTTTAGCTGTTGTCTATACTTTTGAAAAATTCCGCCCCTATCTTGTTTTATCCACCACCATCGTGTACACGGACCATTCCGCGTTGAAGTACTTGATGACTAAGCACGGCTTTAAGCCAAGACTTCTTCGCTAGGTTTTACTCCTTCAAGAATTCAAAATTGAAATTCGTGACAAGAAGGGTGCCGAAAACCTAGCCGCGGATCATCTGAGTCGACTTGAGGATCCATATCAAGGGGATCATCCGAACAAAGAGATCAATAACTCTTTCCCCCTTAAGACCTTAATGTCCATAAATCTCAATCTTGATGACACCCCGTGGTTTGCGGACATTGCAAACTACTTAGCGGGTGGTATTCTCATCAAAGGGTTAACATCCCAACAAAAGAAGAAGTTCTTGAATGATGTTAAGACTTACTTTTGGGATGACCCTTATCTATTCAAACAATGTGCTGATCTGATCATTCGTCGTTGTGTTGATGGACCGGCAGCTTTGCAAAATCCTTGATGCTTGCCATAGAGGACCCACCGGTGGTCACTTTGGTCACAACTACACCGCGAAGAAAGTGTTTGACGCTGGATTCTATTGGCCCACCATTTATCGTGACGCTCACGAAATGGTTAAGCATTGTGATGCTTGACAACGCCAAGGCAAGATCACACATAAAGATGAGATGCCTCAAAATTTCATACAGGAATGTGAAATCTTTGACGTATGGGGCATCGACTTTATGGGGCCATTTCCATCCTCCAGAGGGAACAAGTACATCCTCGTAGCCGTCGACTACGTTTCTAAATGGGTTGAAGCTAAGGCTCTTCCCACGAATGATGCGAGGGTGGTTGTGATCTTTTTGAAGCAGCTTTTCGCTGGGATTCGGCGTTCCTCGTGCTATTATCAGTGACCGCGGGACTCACTTTTGCAACGATCAATTTGCAAGAGTCATGGCTAAGTATGGTGTCAATCACCATCTTTCCACCGCTTATCATCCCCAAACCAATGGGCAAGCCGAGATATCCAACCGTGGATTGAAGCGAATTTTGGAGCGTACTGTGGGAGAGCATCGCGCCGCGTGGGCCGATAAGTTAGATGATGCTCTGTGGGCTTTCCGTACTGCTTATAAGACCCCGATCGGCTGTACGCCTTATCGTCTTGTGTACGGGAAAGCATGCCATCTCCCCATCGAGCTGGAACATAAGGCGCATTGGGCCTTGAAGTGGGCTAACTTTGACATCAACAAAGCCGGTGATCATCGCAAGATTCAACTCAACAAGCTAAATGAACTAAGGAATGAAGCTTATGAGAACTCGCTGATCTACAAGGAGAAGACCAAGATCATTCATGACGCAAAAATCAAGAACCGAGAGTTCCACGTTGGTGATCAAGTCTTACTTTTTAACTCTCGGTTGAAGATCTTCTCTGGCAAGTTGAAGAGCCGCTGGTCTGGTCCATTCACCGTCGCCAAAGTCTTTCCATATGGGACCATTGAGCTTTCTCAGCCAAATGGGCCCAATTTCAAGGTGAATGGCCAGCGTTTGAAGCTGTACTTTGGTGAGGACATCTCTCACGAGATGATTCCATCCCTCACCACGTTTCCCATGAACTAAATTTGGGTCGAGTCAAGCTCGTGACTCGGTGAACAAAAACAAGCGCTTCTCGGGAGGCAACCCGTGATCTATCCTTTACTGCTTTCATAATAAGTGTAGGGGGAGCCCCGTATGTGTTTGTTGTCTTGTTTCTTGTGCTGTGCAGGGATTAAAGATTCAAAGATCCACCTTGATGACTTTTGACGAACCGTGATACCGTTTTCCCACCTTCCCGGTTCTATCCTAAAACTCTTGTGATTCAATATTTCATATTTTATATGTTCACATTGAATTCACTTTAGTTATCCTTTCCTTAGCAAGATTTAAACAAAGTGCACAATGTCCTAAGTGTAGGGGAGTTTATTTCCACATGCTTAAACATTGAGGACAATGTTTATCTCAAGTGTAGGGGGGACTTCTATCGAAGTAAGTGGTCTTTTCCATGAATTTGCCCTCATTTTAACCGGAAAATTTGATTTTTCGACATTTTTCAAAATTTTTAATCTATTTTGGCCTAGTTGTATAGTTGTACTTTCCGTTATTATGGTTATTTTCTTTCCTTGCTTAAATAAAGTGGTTTTAAATTTTTCTTAGTTGTGAACATTTAGACTCAACCCGAGTTTACTTATCTAAGTTTACTCTAGCTAGTATCCTTAACGTGTTTAAGTCAAGTTTTGCTAGGCTTTTATATAGGGAGCTATAAAACGCGAAAGTCTTAACTCTCACGGGTTAAGAACAAGAACTTTTCGCAGTTCCTATAATTGATCCTAGAGAGTCGTTTATCAAGGGAACTTTAAAATGCAATTTCTAAAACTTGAAAAAGTCTAAGAATTTGCAAGATCCTATAGGCGACTCAAAAACCCAAAACTTTGATTTAATAGGCTAAGCATCCACGAGTCTCATTCCTTGAGATTTTAAACTGTGGAGAACGAGAGATGATAGAGTCAATTATAAGTTCGGTACTCTTTCGTGAATTTATGTGAGTTAATTATAAGCCTATTCTTCCTTCGCTTGTTAATAAATTTATCTGCAATAAATAAGGTTGTACGATTTAAAAGGTTACTTAGCTTCTAGCCCAAGATCGTTTAAAAGTTGCTCGGTACAGATTAGAGTTCATAGCCAAGGCATAACTTATTGAAGCGGGATGCGAAGATTGGCGAGTCCGAAAAGGCCCTAACAAGGCATGAGGGCTACATTTTGTTGCTAAAGATCCAAAAGTGATGTGAAGAATCATTTATCGAAAATCAATATGAAGGATCGAGACACACGACGAAAAGCAAATACTCCCCTAAAGATCATGGAGAAGTCTATCCAAAAAGGCCCTAACAAGGTATGAGGATAAATAGATCCAAGTCCTAAAAGGAGGCGGATCGTTGTATATCAAAGTCCAAAATAAAGATTGGAGAAAAATGAAGAAGTCGTGGTCCATATATGAAGAATCTCTCAAAATTTCAAGTGAAGAAATTCCTATTATGAAGAGAAGACCATAATTTCAAGAACGTCTCTCAAAGATTTGAAGTATGAAGTCGCTGCCAAATATCGGTCCAAGAAAGGTCTCAAATCGTGAAGCGAGTTATGCCAAGATATGAACTTTATGAGGTCCCGAGAAGCAGTTTTAAAAGATTTTGTCCTTTAGCTAACTATTGCTTAAATCGTTCACTTTATTTTCGGCCTAAATAACTATCGAAATAAGTCAAACAATGCATCCTCGTGATCATTCAAGACAAAAATAAAATATAAGAGATACACCTAGGAATAAGGGAGTCTAAGTGAATAACTAGCCCACACGAGTTCGTGTTAGTTTGCTAACTTATAATAACAATGATCTCGTTTTTAAGCTTGGTATGGGGAACGTGAAACTTGAGGATGATAAACATTCATGGCAGTCAAAACCCAATGTAAGTTTTTAATTTCTTTACTTGTTTCTATCTTCTTATGTTTAGTATTTAATAAAGGCCAATGTGGGTTATTTATAATGGAAAATGTAAACCGTGCTTTAAAATTAATGCATTGCATGAGGGCATTGCAATGGTCAAGTGTAGGGGATTTAATAAGTGTGAAAACACTTATCCTTTACCACTTATTTCCAATAATAACAAGACCAAAACGTGTGATTTATGTCGTAAAAGTCGGAATTATGCGTGGGTTGTGTTTTTATTGTGTTTTAGGACCAAAATATGAAAAAGGAAGAAAACACGGGCTTTCACGGGCTTTTATCGAAGAAAACGGGAAAAGACGAAGTCAAAAGATCAAGAGTGCAAAAAGAACGGAAGTCCAAGGCCTATTCTGAAGATTTATCGAAGAACAAGTCTAAAGACGGCAGTTTAATGAAGTCGAAGAACTCGAGTCTAAATAAAAGAAGAAAATTAAAAGACAAGTTCTAATCCCGAGACGACATCGAGAAAAGACAAAGATTAAAGTCGAGTCGAGAAGACGTGAAGAAAGAAAGAAAGAAGATGCAACACATGCACTCCTTCCACCTTCCCTATAAATACCCTCCTAATACACATTAGGAGGGAGTTAGTCTTTGTTTTTAGTTTTTGTTAGTTTTTCATTCTCTCTAGTTTTAGAGAGAGAAAGTTCTAAACTTTCTCTCACTAGTTTTCATCTTTCTTTCCTTCAAGATCAAACTTTTGTATTGTTTTTCATTAATCAAGTTTAATTTCAAGCTTTTAATCTTTAATCTCATTCTACCTTTCTTGATTTTAGTTAACTTTTGGTGCAAAATACTTATGATCCGTGTTGTTCATCAATGTTTTTGTGCTTAAAAAGTTAATCTTTTTATGTTTCCTTAAGTTTCTATACGAATAAGCTTTAAGATCTTTGTGCTTATTGGCTTATTTGTAAGTTTAGCTTATTTACTTTTTAAAGTTTTTATAAAAAGTTCATCTTTTTATTATTTATTTGATTTATAAGATTGATTATTTGAAGTTTAGATAAGTTGAATTCGTGCTTATTTGATCAGCTTAATATTGGATTCGAGCCAGCTTTGGTAATAAGCTTAATTCCATAGCTTATTGGTCTAGCTTAAGTTTCGGATCAACATTGTTTTCGGAAAGGGCAAAGCCCTTTTCCGACCAGGTATTCCGACCACACCACACCCTCCTTTCCGATCGTCAGATCGGAAAAGGGTTTTAAACTTTCCGATTTGGCATAAAATGTTACATTCCGATTGGCACTAGTTTTTTATTATTCCGATTGCACCCTTTTTCCAATATTCCGATTAGACTAAGTTTTCAATTATTCCGATTGGAACCATTGCATTATTCCGATTACATTCTTTTGTCCCTTATTCCGATCAGCCGTGACCCTTATTCCGATCATAAGATCGGAATATATTCCGATTGCACCCTTTTGACATATTCCGATCTGAGTTGTTTTGCACATTCCGATCTGATTCCATTTCATTCATTCCGATTATTTAGTTCTTGTTTTATAAAGTTTCCAAGTGTTAGTTTTTATTAAGTGTTCATTTATTTTTCTAATATAGTCTTTAAGTTTTCAAGCATTTATTTCTAAACTCGTCTTTTAGTCTAGTCTTTAAAATCTCTTTTCACTTCAACGACATTTACATTTAATTGATATTAGTTTAAATTAGATAAACAAACCAACACCTTTTTATTAACCAAGAACAAATCATTCCACTTAGAACCGTGATCAATTCGAGGAGATACTGAGAACTTAAATCTAGAACCCATAGAAAAACGCTATTGGCGCCGCTGCCGGCTCTTCTCGTTAAGATTAACAGTTTTTCGTGAGAACTTGGATTTTGGGATCCGTTCACCGTGAACGTTACTTTTTCATAAAAAATTTCAAAACCCCCAAAAAAATATAAAATTTTCAAAAAGGCCAAAACATATATTACTACCCTAAACTTGGCAAAGTGGATCACCTAATACCCTGAACTTTTAAAGGTGTAGAGTGATACCCTGAACTTGAGAAAATAAATTTTTTACTACCCTATACTAACTAACTAACAATTTATTACTTTTTATTTTCTAAAAAAAATTTAATAAAATATTTTGTAATAAATAATTCAACGTGCGTATTAGCTAAGTGTACGTTTCAAAATATCTGTAACAATAACAATTTAAAATTTTATTTCTTTATATGCATATTTTAAATAAAAAATAACAAAACATCTATATATTTTGTTATAACTTGTTCTAATAATTATTTGAAACAAAAACTTAATACTATAATATAAAAATATATTAAAAGTAGTGCGTTAAAAATATTTTAAAAATCATTGGTACAAATATATTTTTTATATTGTAGATAATAGATTAAAATACTATATTAATTTATAAAAATAAAAAGTAATTAAATATTATGAAAAATATATATTTACTTAGCTCAAGTTTTACTATAAATTAGTTATTATAAAATATTTCACTGAAATGATATTTAGAAAGAAATAATAATAATTAATTATTGAGTTAACTAGTATAGGGTAGGGGTGGCAATTCGTGTCGGGTTCGAGTTAGCGGGTTCGGGTTGTCAGGTTGGTGGGTCAAAAAATCCCAACCCAAACCTAACCCATTTAAATAATCGGGTCAGTTATGTCAACCCTAACCCGTTTACACATAACCCGAACCTAACCCATTTAACCCATATATATATTTGGGTTGAAGTTAAATATGTTACATAGGTTGAATAGGTTAAACGAGTTTATATATTGATCCATTTAATAAGATTTATATAT
The DNA here is from genome assembly GCA_025667525.1 of Glebionis coronaria. NCBI lineage: Eukaryota > Viridiplantae > Streptophyta > Magnoliopsida > Asterales > Asteraceae > Glebionis > Glebionis coronaria. The sequence continues at coordinate 214,072,296 of CM046877.1, read as the reverse complement.
AAAAGTATGAACATTAGACGTGTTAAACATGTTAAATGTGTTTATGTTCAGTATGTTTAACCTAGTAAACACGTATGGTAAAATATTAATCATTTTTAATATAAGGAAAAAAATCTTAAACGGGTTGTCAGGTCGACCTACTTAATTTTTTTCCAACCCAAACCTAACCTGTTTAATAAATGGGTCAGATAGGCTGACCCAAACCTAACCTAAGATTCAATTTATTCAACCCGGACCTGTTAATTTTTGTGTCGGTTTCAGGTCGGGTTTCGTGTCGGGTCTGAAATTGCCACCCTAGTATAGGGTATAAGAAATTCCATTTTGTCAAATTCAGGGTACCACTTTGCACCCTTAAAAGTTCAAGGTATTAGATGATCCACTTTGCCAAGTTCAAAGTACTAATATGTGTTTTGGCCTTTCAAAAATCCTAAAAATTAAAAAACATAAAAACCAAAAATATTTCTGCTTTGTTTTTGCCTTGTTAGTTCTTTTACAGGTGCATGCGTACACGATCAACGTCTTATCAAGAGCCCGAGCCTCTCGAAGACTTAGACATGGCTGGTGTACAAAACAACAACAATAACCCACCTCAAAACAACAACAACAATAACAATCCTCCTTTCAACAACAATAATAACAACAATGAGCCTCTACCGGATAATCTCCCGATGATTGAACTTCTACAAGCACATGTGGAGGGCAACAATGATCCAATTGTCTTACCCGCGATTGCAGCCAACAACTTTGAGCTCAAATATGGCTTTATCCAGATGGTCTCTGCTCAACCATTCTTGGGGCGTACCATTGATGATCCACATGACCACATCAAGAGATTCCTGCAACTCACGAATACGGTCAAATTCAATGGTGTTCCACAAGAGGTAATCCGTTTACAACTTTTTCCCTTTTCTTTAGAGGGACAAGCCCGGCATTGGCTTGCTAAGGAACCGCCACAGAGTATTCTTACGTGGACGGATTTGGAGACCAAGTCTATCAACTACTTTTTCCCACCCTCTCGTACTACCGCTTTGCGGAATGAGATTATCAATTTTGAACAAAAGTACAATGAGTCTTTTAGTGAATCTTGGGACCGTTTCAAAGATATTTAAGAAAGTGCCCACAACATGGTTTTACCAAAGTGCACCAAAATAATACTTTTTATAATGGGTTAAGCATGAATGACCAAGATTAACTAAACAGTGCCTCGGGGGGGGGGGGGGGGGGGGGGGGGGGGGTAATATTTTGGTTAAGACTTCTAATGCCGCTTGGGATATTATTGAAAATAAGTCTCGTGTGCAAACCAAGAGTGTTCGGACCAATGTCGCCAGTGCTAATACTAGTGACAGCGACAAGCGACTTGACAAAATCACTACGCTTCTTGAATCGCTTGCCGCCCAAACAGCCAGCAACACCAACAGCATCAATGCTAAAAACGCTCAAGTCAATGCTGTCAACCAACCATGTGAGATATGCGGGGGTCCTCACTCTTACACCACTTGTACCGCCACCCAAGACTACCCTTCTGAGAATGTGAATGCAGCATACGGTACCTATCCTCCGGCCGCTTATCAAGCTCGTCCTCAAGGTGACCGCAACCTGCTTAGCTACCGCTCAAACAACTATCTCTCACCACCCGGTTTTCCTCCTAACAACCCAAACCAACAACAAAACCTCAATCGCCCTCCTCAACAACAACAACAACCTCGTACACCTTACATACCACCTCACAAACAACCATATCCACCTCAAAGAGACAACCAAGTTTACCAGCAACCTGCTTATCAACCACCTGCATACAATGCTCCTCCCAACCAACCCACCGCATTACACCAAGACATTGGAACCTACATGAGGACTAATGATGTGATCGTGGACAATCTCCAACAAAAGTGCTCATCTTGAAAGCAGACCTGGTTAAACAAGGGAACGATCTGAGAGCTGATATGAGAAACACTTTGGATAGTCAAACGAATGACTTAAGGAACATGATGGCTAGTTTTTTCCAAGGTAATCAACCCTCTTCTTCGGGTACTCTTCCGAGTAATACCGTTGCAAATTCAAGAGGGGAGATAAAAGCAATCACCACTCGCAGTGGTAAAGGTAACAAGGAAACCGAGCTTCCTATACCTCCACCGGTGATTGTGACTAAGGAAAACGAGTCACCTGCTCCTATTCCTCATCCTTCTATTTCCCCAATTTCCCCACCTCCTTCACCTTCTACCCCCATTTTCTCACCACCCGTGGTTGTGAGTGATCCTATTCCCCTAAAACCTTCTTCTTCATCTAATATACCTTATCCTTCAAGGTTGAGGAAAGAGAAGCAAAAGAGCAAGGATGATATTCAAGTTTCAAACTTTCTTAAAATGTTTAAACAATTGAATTTTAACATCTCCTTTGCCGAGGCTCTCGCTCACATGCCCAAATATGCGAAAATGTTTAAAGATCTTCTAAGTGATAAGGAGAAGCTTCTTGACATTGCTCAGACCCAACTTAATGAGAACTGCTCCGCAGTGCTCTTAAGGAAATTGCCCACCAAACTGGGTGATCCGGGTCGCTTCTTGATTCCTTGCAACTTCCCGGGAGTAGAGAATTGCATGGCCCTAGCCGATCTAGGTGCCAGTATAAACTTAATGCCTTTAAGTGTTTGGAAGAAATTATTTTACCCCGAGCTAGTCCCCACCAAAATGACCTTGGAATTAGCTAACCGTACGGTTGCTTATCCAGTGGGGATAGCCGAAGATGTCTTTGTTGGTGTTGACAAATTCACCTTCCCGGTGGATTTTGTCGTCGTTGACTACGAGATGGATCCTCGTGTTCCATTAATCGTTGGACGTCCATTCCTGAGGACCGGTCGCACTCTCATTGATGTAGCCGCGGGCGAAATAATCATGAGAGTTGGTGACGATAAAATTGTCTTCAACATGGGTAAGATTTCTAAACATCCTTATTCATATGAGAGTGTTAATGCTATTGATGTTCTCGATGAGGCTTGTGAAGAACATTTTCATGATGCTTGCAAAAGTACTCTCTTTTCTCTACCCAATGTTGAGACCGTTGCCTCAATTGCTCCGGCATTGACTCCTTTTGGAGAAAGTGACTTGGATGATTTCGAAGCTAGCTTGGGTCCTCTCGATATAAAGTATGATAATTCGTCCACCGATTGGGATGAAGACATTCGTACTATTGAGAGACTTCTCAATGAAGACCCGTTTTCTCCTCCTTCTCCTAAAGAGGTGACTAATGATGATCCATCGTTAGTTTCACCATCTATGGAGGAACCTCCCACTCTTGAGCTTAAGGACCTACCTCCTCATCTTGAGTATGTTTTCCTTGAAGACAACAAGAAGTTACCGGTCATCATCGCAAAGGACCTGAAAGAAGAAGAAAAAGCCCGACTTATCGCCGTGTTGAAGATGCATAAAAGAGCTATCGCTTGGAAAATCTCCGATATTCGCGGAATTGATCCTCACTTTTGCACACATAAAATTCTCATGGAGGACGACTTTAAGCCCACAATTCAAAGCCAACGAAGGGTGAATCCTAAAATACATGACGTCATCAAAAAAGAGGTTATCAAACTTCTTGATGCGGGTATGATTTACCCTATTTCGGATTCACCATGGGTTAGTCCAGTCCATTGTGTGCCTAAGAAAGGCGGCATCACCGTTGTGCCCAATGCAAACAACGAGTTGATTCCTACCCGTCTCGTTACCGGGTGGAGAGTTTGTATAGACTACCGCAAACTCAATGATGCCACGAGAAAGGATCATTCCCCTCTTCCTTTTATGGACCAAATGCTTGAACGTTTAGCGGGTAATGAATATTACTGCTTTCTTGATGGTTTCTCGGGTTATTTCCAAATACCCATCGATCCCCAAGATCAAGAGAAGACAACATTCACTTATCCCTATGGCACATTTGCTTACAAAAGAATGCCTTTTGGCTTATGCAATGCCCCCGGGACTTTCCAAAGGTGCATGTTGGCTATCTTCCATGACATGGTTGAGCAAACCATGGAAGTCTTCATGGATGATTTCTCGGTCTTTGGGGATTCCTTCTCTTCTTGCCTTGCCAATTTGGAACGTATGCTTAAGCGGTGCGAAGACGCTCGCCTTGTTCTGAATTGGGAAAAATGCCATTTTATGGTAAAAGAAGGCATTGTGCTAGGACACAAAATCTCTAAAGCCGGTCTTGAAGTCGACCGTGCTAAAGTTGATGTCATAGCCAAATTACCTCCACCTTCAACCGTGAAGGGTGTGAGAAGTTTTCTTGGTCATGCGGGCTTCTATCGTCGATTCATTCAGGACTTCTCTAAAATGCTCGCCCGATGACCCACCTCTTGGAAAAAGATACTCCTTTTATCTTTTCTAAAGAGTGTATCGAAGCCTTCAATCTTCTAAAGGATAAGCTAACTAAGGCACCGGTCTTGGTTACCCCTAATTGGGAGCTGCCTTTTGAATTGATGTGCGATGCTAGCGACTTTGCTATTGGTGCGGTTTTGGGCCAACGAGTGAATAAACACTTCCAACCAATCCACTATGCTAGCAAAACAATGACGGGGGCTCAATTGCATTATACGACAACCGAAAAAGAGCTTTTAGCTGTTGTCTATGCTTTTGAAAAATTCCGCCCCTATCTTGTTTTATCCACCACCATCGTGTACACGGACCATTCCGCGTTGAAGTACTTGATGACTAAGCACGACTCTAAGCCAAGACTTCTTCGCTAGGTTTTACTCCTTCAAGAATTCAACATTGAAATTCGTGACAAGAAGGGTGCCGAAAACCTAGCCACGGATCATCTGAGTCGACTTGAGGATCCATATCAAGGGGATCATCTGAACAAAGAGATCAATAACTCTTTCCCCCTTGAGACCTTAATGTCCCTAAATCTCAATTTTGATGACACCCCGTGGTTTGCGGACATTGCAAACTACTTAGCGGGTGGTATTCTCATCAAAGGGTTAACATCCCAACAAAAGAAGAAGTTCTTGAATGATGTTAAGACTTACTTTTGGGATGACCCTTATCTATTCAAACAATGTGCTGATCTGATCATTCGTCGTTGTGTTGATGGACCGGCAGCTTTGCAAAATCCTTGATGCTTGCCATAGAGGACCCACCGGTGGTCACTTTGGTCCCAACTACACCGCGAAGAAAGTGTTTGACGCTGGATTCTATTGGCCCACCATTTATCGTGACGCTCACGAAATGGTTAAGCATTGTGATGCTTGCCAACGCCAAGGCAAGATCACACATAAAGATGAGATGCCTCAAAATTTCATACAGGAATGTGAAATCTTTGACGTATGGGGCATCGACTTTATGGGGCCATTTCCATCCTCCAGAGGGAACAAGTACATCCTCGTAGCCGTCGACTACGTTTCTAAATGGGTTGAAGCTAAGGCTCTTCCCACGAATGATGCGAGGGTGGTTGTGATCTTTTTGAAGCAACTTTTCGCTGGGATTCGGCGTTCCTCGTGCTATTATCAGTGACCGCGGGACTCACTTTTGCAACGATCAATTTGCAAGAGTCATGGCTAAGTATGGTGTCAATCACCGTCTTTCCACCGCTTATCATCCCCAAACCAATGGGCAAGCCGAGATATCCAACCGTGGTTTGAAGCGAATTTTGGAGCGTACTGTGGGAGAGAATCGCGCCGCGTGGGCCGATAAGTTAGATGATGCTCTGTGGGCTTTCCGTACTGCTTATAAGACCCTGATCGGCTGTACGCCTTATCGTCTTATGTACGGGAAAGCATGCCATCTCCCCATCGAGCTGGAACATAAGGCGCACTGGGCCTTGAAGTGGGCTAACTTTGACATCAACAAAGCCGGTGATCATCGCAAGATTCAACTCAACGAGCTAAATGAACTGAGGAATGAAGCTTATGAGAACTCGCTGATCTACAAGGAGAAGACCAAGATCATTCATGACGCAAAAATCAAGAACCGAGAGTTCCACGTTGGTGATCAAGTCTTACTTTTTAACTCTCGGTTGAAGATCTTCTCTGGCAAGTTGAAGAGCCGATGGTCTGGTCCATTCACCGTCGCCAAAGTCTTTCTATATGGGACCATTGAGCTTTCTCAACCAAATGGGCCCAATTTCAAGGTGAATGGCCAGCGTTTGAAGCTGTACTTTGGTGAGTACATCTCTCACGAGATGATTCCATCCCTCACCACGTTTCCCATGAACTAAATTTGGGTCGAGTCAAGCTCGTGACTCGGTGAACAAAAACAAGCGCTTCTCGGGAGGCAACCCGTGATCTATCCTTTACTGCTTTCATAATAAGTGTAGGGGGGAGCCCCGTATGTGTTTGTTGTCTTGTTTCTTGTGCTGTGCAGGGATTAAAGATTCAAAGATCCACCTTGATGACTTTTGATGAACCGTGATACCGTGTTCCCACCTTCCCGGTTCTATCCTAAAACTCTTGTGATTCAATATTTCATATTTTATATGTTCACATTGAATTCACTTTAGTTGTCCTTTCCTTAGCAAGATTTAAACAAAGTGCACAATGTCCTAAGTGTAGGGGAGTTTACTCCCACATGCTTAAACATTGAGGACAATGTTTATCTCAAGTGTAGGGGGGACTTCTATCGAAGTAAGTGGTCTTTTCCATGAATTTGCCCTCATTTTAACCGGAAAATTTGATTTTTTGACATTTTTCAAATTTTTTAATCTATTTTGGCCTAGTTGTATAGTTGTACTTTCCGTTATTATGGTTATTTTCTTTCCTTGCTTAAATAAAGTGGTTTTAAAATTTTCTTAGTTGTAAACATTTAGACTCAACCCGAGTTTACTTATCTAAGTTTACTCTAGCTAGTATCCTTAACGTGTTTAAGTCAAGTTTTGCTAGGCTTTTATATAGGGAGCTATAAAACGCGAAAGTCTTAACTCTCACGGGTTAAGAACAAGAACTTTTCGCAAGTTCCTATAATTGATCCTAGAGAGTCGTTTATCAAGGGAACTTTAAAATGCAATTTCTAAAACTTGAAAAAGTCTAAGAATTTGCAAGATCCTATAGGCGACTCGAAAACCCAAAACTTTGATTTAATAGGCTAAGCATCCACGAGTCTCATTCCTTGAGATTTTAAACTGTGGAGAACGAGAGATGATAGAGTCAATTATAAGTTCGGTACTCTTTCGTGAATTTATGTGAGTTAATTATAAGCCTATTCTTCCTTCGCTTGTTAATAAATTTATCTGCAATAAATAAGGTTGTACGATTTAAAAGGTTACTTAGCTTCTAGCCCAAGATCGTTTAAAAGTTGCTTGGTACGGATTAGAGTTCATAGCCAAGGCATAACTTATTGAAGCGGGATGCGAAGATTGGCGAGTCCGAAAAGGCCCTAACAAGGCATGAGGGCTACATTTTGTTGCTAAAGATCCAAAAGTGATGTGAAGAATCATTTATCGAAAATCAATATGAAGGATCGAGACACACGACGAAAAGCAAATACTCCCCTAAAGATCATGGAGAAGTCTATCCAAAAAGGCCCTAACAAGGTATGAGGATAAATAGATCCAAGTCCTAAAAGGAGACGGATTGTTGTATATCAAAGTCCAAAATAAAGATTGGAGAAAAATGAAGAAGTCGTGGTCCATATATGAAGAATCTCTCAAAATTTCAAGTGAAGAAATTCCTATTATGAAGAGAAGACCATAATTTCAAGAACGTCTCTCAAAGATTTGAAGTATGAAGTCGCTGCCAAATATCGGTCCGAGAAAGGTCTCAAATCGTGAAGCGAGTTATGCCAAGATATGAACTTTATGAGGTCCCGAGAAGCAGTTTTAAAAGATTTTGTCCTTTAGCTAACTATTGATTAAATCGTTCACTTTATTTTCGGCCTAAATAACTATCGAAATAAGTCAAACAATGCATCCTCGTGATCATTCAAGACAAAAATAAAATATAAGAGATACACCTAGGAATAAGGGAGTCTAAGTGAATAATTAGCCCACATGAGTTCGTGTTTGTTTGCTAACTTATAATAACAATGATCTCGTTTTTAAGCTTGGTATGGGGAACGTGAAACTTGAGGATGATAAACATTCATGGCAGTCAAAACCCAATGTAAGTTTTTAATTTCTTTACTTGTTTCTATCTTCTTATGTTTAGTATTTAATAAAGGCCAAGGTGGGTTATTTATAATGGAAAATGTAAACCGTGCTTTAAAATTAATGCATTGCATGAGGGCATTGCAATGGTCAAGTGTAGGGGATTTAATAAGTGTGAAAACACTTATCCTTTTACCACTTATTTCCAATAATAACAAGACCAAAACGTGTGATTTATGTCGTAAAAGTCGGAATTATGCGTGGGTTGTGTTTTTATTGTGTTTTAGGACCAAAATATGAAAAAGGAAGAAAACACGGGCTTTCACGGGCTTTTATCGAAGAAAACGGGAAAAGACGAAGTCAAAAGATCAAGAGTGCAAAAAGAACGGAAGTCCAAGGCCTATTCTGAAGATTTATCGAAGAACAAGTCTAAAGACGGCAGTTTAATGAAGTCGAAGAACTCGAGTCTAAATAAAAGAAGAAAATTAAAAGACAAGTTCTAATCCCGAGACGACATCGAGAAAAGACAAAGATTAAAGTCGAGTCGAGAAGACGTGAAGAAAGAAAGAAAGAAGATGCAACACATGCACTCCTTCCACCTTCACTATAAATACCCTCCTAATACACATTAGGAGGGAGTTAGTCTTTGTTTTTAGTTTTTGTTAGTTTTTCATTCTCTCTAGTTTTAGAGAGAGAAAGTTCTAAACTTTCTCTCACTAGTTTTCATCTTTCTTTCCTTCAAGATCAAACTTTTGTATTGTTTTTCATTAATCAAGTTTAATTTCAAGCTTTTAATCTTTAATCTCATTCTACCTTTCTTGATTTTAGTTAACTTTTGGTGCAAAATACTTATGATCCGTGTTGTTCATCAATGTTTTTGTGCTTAAAAAGTTAATCTTTTTATGTTTCCTTAAGTTTCTATACGAATAAGCTTTAAGATCTTTGTGCTTATTGGCTTATTTGTAAGTTTAGCTTATTTACTTTTTAAAGTTATTATAAAAAGTTCATCTTTTTATTATTTATTTGATTTATAAGATTGATTATTTGAAGTTTAGATAAGTTGAATTCGTGCTTATATGAGCAGCTTAATATTGGATTCGAGCCAGCTTTGGTAATAAGCTTAATTCCATAGCTATTGGTCTAGCTTAAGTTTCGGATCAACATTGTTTTCGGAAAGGGAAAAGTCCTTTTCCGACCAGGTATTCCGACCACACCACACCCTCCTTTCCGATCGTCAGATCGGAAAAGAGTTTTAAACTTTCCGATTTGGCATAAAATGTTACATTCCGATTGGCACTAGTTTTTTATTATTCCGATTGCACCCTTTTCCAATATTCCGATTAGACTAAGTTTTCAATTATTCCGATTGGAACCATTGCATTATTCCGATTACATTCTTTTGTCCCTTATTCCGATCAGCCGTGACCCTTATTCCGATCATAAGATCGGAATATATTTCGATTGCACCCTTTTGACATATTCCGATCTGAGTTGTTTTGAACATTCCGATCTGATTCCATTTCATTCATTCCGATTATTTAGTTCTTGTTTTTATAAAGTTTCCAAGTGTTAGTTTTTATTAAGTGTTCATTTATTTTTCTAATATAGTCTTTAAGTTTTCAAGCATTTATTTCTAAACTCGTCTTTTAGTCTAGTCTTTAAAATCTCTTTTCACTTCAACGACATTTACATTTAATTGCTATTAGTTTAAATTAGATAAACAAACCAACACCTTTTTATTAACCAAGAACAAATCATTCCACTTAGAACCGTGATCAATTCGAGGAGATACTGAGAACTTAAATCTAGAACCCATAGAAAAACGCTAGTATCAATAATGTAAAGAAGGCTAGACAGCTTCCAGTCCATATGCACGTACTCTTAGTGTCTACGAGCGTCCCTGAGTACCTGCCGTTTTGGGAACATAGAAAAGGAAAACGGCTGAGCAATACGCTCAGTGCACGGATATACAATAAAGCATGAATAGGATAAGCATATAACATAACAACAGCGGAAGAAACTAAGTCCCGAGTAACCTGGTTAAGTCTTAATAAAACTGGTTTTATAGTTTGAAAGTCTTATGTTTATCTTATAAAAACTATTTGTCATATTTTACCATTAGCCAATATAGGTCATGAATATCCACCGTGCATGAATAATTGGAGGGGTGACCTCATCATGCAAATTAGAGGGGCTGCCTCTAATTTAATATACTGGTTTATGGGTAGGAGGGATCAGCTCCTTGTGAAGGATGCAAGGCACACACAACATTCACCATGTAATCCTGAATAAAACGTGTAACTAGGATGCACCCATACGCCCCACATGGTAAATATAAATAAATGGCCAAAAGCTGAAGGGACGCCACGAGCAATCACTCCGCCGTGGTGAAGTCATAACATCAGTGCCTCTAATGTTATGGTTATGGTACCTCCATAACTAGGTGAAACTGGTCATGCATGTATATGGCTATAGGTAATCATATTTAAACATAAGCAATCAAACTCATACTTATACTACAGGAAAACAGTTGGCTGCATACGGGGAATCCTAATAAGGAAAGAATGTCCATACTAAAAGGACGGGAATCCGTACCTTATGTCCAGTGAACGAGAACGATGAACTGCGAGAATCCTACTTCCGAAACACTAGTGCTACATAAATACGTACATGAAATAAGTATCTGCTTACTAAATACATAGCTGGTTTTATGTCATGTCTTAGCTTATTTTATGTGTTCTTACTATGTTTTACTGTTTAAAGCCTTAAACTATGTTAAATCTTATATTCTGCTTAATCTGATTAAGTATTTCTGATATTTCATGTGTTAGTATACTTACTGTGTAATAATAAGTAACTTTCGAAAAATAGCAGGTTTCCTAAAATAAAAAGTTTCCAAAAATAGAAAGTTACCAAAAATAGAAAGTTTCCAAAAATAGAAAGTTTCCAAAAATAGATTCACTGCTTAAAATAGATAAGTTTCTAAAAAAAGAAAGTTTCCATAAATAGATTAGTTGTCTTAATTAAATAAGTTTCCATAAATATATTAGCTGCCTTAAATAACTAAGTTTCTAAAAATAGCTGGTTTCCATAAATAAATTAGCTGCCTTATTTAATTAAGTTTCTAAAAATAGAAAGTTTCCATAATTAGAAATAAGCTGGTTAAATAAGCTAAGTAAATAAGCCTAAGTGTTTTCATGATTATTTTCTAAGTCATATGATATATTGTATAGTTTAATAATTATTTCATGTAATTTAATTAAACTATAGGTTATAATATTTAATTAAAGTATGACATGTTTTTAATTAAATATATTAAATACCTAGGTTAAAATATGTATTAATAAATATTAATAATATAACCTAAGTCATGTTAATTAATTAATTATATCCATGGTTTTTAAATAATTAATTCATTATAAGTCTCAATAATATAAATACTTAGGTTAAAATAATTTCATGATTATTAATAATTAATTGACCTAAGTCATGTTATTAAATTAATCTCATCTTTTATTAATTTAATTTTAACATAAGTTTATAACATAAACAAAACTAACATAACCATGATCCGGATCTAAGCTTAAAAACATGAACCGGACATGAATCGACACCGTACCCCGACCCAAATCGGGGTACCCCTTGCTGCCGTGGGACCCACACGCACCAACCAAGACCAAAATGGTCTTGGTGGTGTCGGCTAAGCAAACCGAAACCCCCTTGGGGTCGGTTGCAGCCTGCGGCCCAAAAAAACACCCCTTAATCGACCCTCTGATTTAATTAATGATCAAAACATGTTAGATCTATGTTTAATTAATGTGTTTTTATAAAAAACATCACGTGTTCATAATTAATAAAAAGATTAATTAAAAAGAAAAGGTTTAAAAAGGTTTTACTGTATTCGTGGATCAAGGGAATGAAGAACAAACACGAACAAACAATAAATCAACAAGATCCAAGATCAAGGAATCACCTTGTTTGGTGATTGTAGGTGGCGACACAAAGAGGAGGAGAAAAGGGAGGGTTTAGGTTTTTCTTGAATCTTCTGTAAAGTAATTTTTGAGTAGTAAAAATTACTTAACCCCCTTTTAGTAAAATTGGTAATGGGCTTGGCCCATTACCCTTGTTTTAGCCGCGGGTAGGGACCCCCCCATGGGGTTCCCGTACCTCGTTTCGTGTCTCGTTATTTAGTTGGTCGTTTGTGTTTAATTATGTTCGTGTTTTAAATGTTCTCGTTACGTAAATACCATACTCTAATATATTTAATTACGCTCGTATTAAATATATATACGTAATTAATAATAGCTCGTGTTTTAATTACGCTCGTATTAAATATATATACGTAATTAATAATAGCTCGTGTTTTAATTACGCTCGTGATTTCGTGATCGTATGTTCGTGATTAATTATTGCTAAATACTTATTACGTGATCGTGCATATAAAATACTTATCGTGTTCTAACACGTACGTAATACATAAACTCCTAACACGTAATCGTAATCATGCTATATTAGGAAAGTTTTTAACTAGTACGTACGATCCTAAGGGTACTATGCATGGTAAAAGCATGCGGGTTTTACATATATGATACAATGCCTATGCATATGATTGTAATATATCATTATATATTATATATGAGCTCCTTGTTGATACGTATTCTCGCCCACGTTATCGCGCGTCAACATTTATTGTCTCTCGCTTATGATTTTGTACGTATATCTACGGAACACGACTTATTAACTACTCATATACGTTTTCTCTTAATAATATCATGTGGTATTATTTGGATAAGTTTGCATCTTTAAATGATGCGGTGGGACCCCAAATCAAGATACTTATGATTCTATATTTTACATATGGAACCTGAGTCTCCCGATCCTAAGTTAATTATGATTCCGTCTTTAGACGGAATGGGACGTCTAAAGGTGAAACCATAAGCCACCAGACCAGAAGTTTATTTATAAAATTCGTATCAAGGTAGAATGGGACGCCCGAAGACGAAAGTTATAAATAAACGGGCTGTAAAGTATCTTAATAATATCTATTATCTTAGACGTTATATTTATCCTAAATAATAAGCCTTTCCGGGAATATTTAGGTAAGGTGGGCTATGAAATCCCTATTGAAACGAGTAAGGACGCTTGTTCGTTTGAATAAAGAAATCATAGGTCATCGAATGGAGTTATAAATTTCACCTTACATGGATGAGGACGCTTATCGATGTAAATATAAATTTATAATCACATGGGCTTAAAATATATTCGACATAATTCATTATTGATATTAATTTTATGTATCCGGTTATGTAACGTATCCCTTTTTGACTCACAATTCCTCCAGTAATATCTTATCATTAAGATAACTTATATTTGATGTCATTACATCCTCATGTAGAAACCTAAGGAAGATTAGTATTCATCTCTTTTGGATCATAGCACTATGCTCTTGATTTTTGGCTTATCCTTAACCCAAATATCACTTCCGCTGCAGTTGACCCCGTTAGGGGTGTCCATCTTCCATTGCATTTGACCCCGTTGGGGGTGTCCATTTTCCGCTGCGTATTGAACCCTTTTGGGGGTGTTCTTTTCCGCTGCATATTGAACCCTTTTGGGGGTGTTCTTTTCTGATGCATTCGACCCTTTTGGGGGTATCCACTTCTGCTGTATTCGAACCCTATGGGGGTGTCCATTTACGCTGCATTTTGAACCCTTTGGGGTGTACATATCCTCTGGAATTGAACCCTTTTTGGGGGTGCCCACTTCCGTTTCATTTGACCCCTTTGGGGTGTCACAGAAAATAAAGCTGGTTCATCTGCCATGAGGGAATGAAACCTCGATCATTCGAGGAGACGGTAACTCAGACTTGATCGACACTTGACTTAGTGTCATCTCTTGTACCGAAGCCCATAAATATTTGGTAAGAGGATGCCCTATCTTCTTAACGCACATTTCTTAAGTCGACGAAGAAGACAAACCTAATCATAAAAGACATGCCCAACTCTCAATGGGTGTATGTTGTAGGGTTATGTTTGTCATCGCCCAAAAAGCGATAATGGGTGTCCAATACTCTTTGAGCGACCTTCTTCCTCTTTGGATCCAATTAGTTCGACAATACCATTGTCTAACAAGCCTTGAAATGAATGACATCCTCCTATTAGAAGTCGAAATTTGTGCAAATGTTGAACCACCAAAAGTAGATGCATGACCCTTTCCGCATCTCACCAGAAATGCATACTTCTTTATTCTTGGTATCTTCTTTGATTTCCATCGTTTGAAGTACTTCTTTTCTATTCAACTTATGCCCCAACTCAACCACAAATGAAGCAGATTCTTTGCAACTTCCTACCCAATCACCATCAACAATGATCTTAACCTTTTCGTTGAGTGAAGCTTTGGTGTCAAACTAATGGTTGCATTACACAGGCTAGAAATATATCGAAAATCCCTTCGCGTAAAATTGTTGACGCATGAGCGGTACCAGCCAAAACTATATTTCTAACTCGACATCGCATAAGCCTATTAAATCTTAATAGACTTAAAATCTCTTGAAGAACTATTAGAAACATTAATGAACTGTTATCTATGCTCATCAAGACACATTGGGGCCCCGGAGGCACATCTAAGTAAAACCAAGACTTAAGACAAGTTTGTCCTAGTCAACCCACCCTTGTAAACTTAAGACTTGAGTTCACAAGATTACACGTGCAAGAAAAAGTGCCCTCACTTGTTCCTCGAACGAACAACTTTATTTTTTTAGCTTCGAGAACGAAACTAAAATAACGGGTAGGTGATGTAAAACCCCTAAAAATTTGGATTTTTACACACGTCACCAGTTTCATTATTGTTATCATTCATCATACTATATTTTAACAGACTACCGTTATAATATATCATCACAAGACCTATTGTGTTTTGGCGAATGATTTCTTAAACTCAAGATAACTCGTGAATTGTGCATGATAGCTTGAATACAACCCGAAAGCTTATCATGGTGAGCAAAATATCTGGTACATCTACTCAAATCCTGCCCAACAGGTCTGCTGGATGTGGCTGGTACTGGTAGGGCTGGTAAGGCTGCAGGTGCCGATAGGGTACTCTCCAATGCATGTATAAGCCAATCAGGACTCCTTAAGAAAACTAAGTACAATCAGCAACTGGGACCGCAGTCTGCCAACGACTCCTCGAAGGTAGGCGATCTCTGCTGTCACTCCATCGTGACGAACAACTGCAAGATCAAAGGAGGTGGACAAGGACTGCCCTTGTGCAGTAAGAGAAGTGTGGGTCTTATGCTGAAGGCACCCTCCAAGGCGTGAATATGCTGATGGAGGTAGTAGTTCTCCTCCAACAATCACTGTAAGGCCTCGTCGGTCGTGGCCCAAAAACCTCGTGCTATCTGGGCATCTGCCCATATGATCCAAGAGAGAAAGAGTCTATGCGCTCATGCATGACATTGTACCCCACCTGGCCTGCTATCAACAGGCTGTGGGCGTCCGTCATGTCCTGCTCCTGGCTCACGGCCAGAGCAGCAATCCAAACTTGAACAAGATCAACATATCCAGTTCCGGAACCCTCTCCGACCCCAAATCTTAACTTTTAAGTTTCCAAATGAACATCAATCGTCGTGAGCTTAACCAACTATGTGTAGTTAACCCTACATCGACTTTTCCTAGTTGACAACTTCCTAAATTGTCCTCTCTTAATGGTCATAAATTATTCCGCGAACTTTTACCGCTTTGTCAGATTGACGGCCAAACCTTCGGATAATTCTGTCCATCCATAGTAGTAGTGACATCTAAATACTGCTCAATCGGATGTATAGAGCGACCCGGATAAAGATCTCTTTGCATTGTTTTCTGTTCATCCGTAATGGTAGCAGTACCCAAATACTGCTCAATCGGACTTATGGAGCGATCCAGATAACTATCTCTTTACATTGTTGGCACCATTCTTTTCTGAGCTTTTCTAGAACGAACCTTTAAACCTATGACATCTATACCCTAACAGATGACAAAGTTTTTAGTATCTTCGAGGACGAAGCTAAAATAACGGAGCGGTGCTGTAAAATCCATGATTTTACCATGATATAAAAGTCTACCCAATGATACCAGAACTTTCCTCAACCTAGTAATAGTAATCGAGTTTCGAGGACGAAACTCAAGGTGGCATGTGGATGGTGTAAAACCCGAGATTTTTCATTCATTAAATAATAATGAAGTATGTTTCAAAAACCTTTTTGAACAATACAAAAGTTATTTGAATTGAAAACAAGACAAAAGTCGTGCAACCCGCGTACCGACAATTTAATAATTTAATTACATAAATTATTGTCGAGAGATACTTGATAAACGATTTGATTAAATTGTTTAATATTTCATTTACCTACGGAGAGATTAAACGAGAAGTATCTTTATTAAAATGATACTTACGTTGTTAAAATGACAAATGATAAATTATTGTCGTTTAAATGAACGCACACACTATTTATATTATAAGAAATATAAATACTACATTTTATTGGAAAAGTCATTTTAAGATTAATGACGCGGTTTTCGTAAAACGAATCTAATTCTATAAAATGTAAACGAACCCCGAACCGTGTAATAACGAAAGTTATAATATAAATTACACTTTAAACCCCTACAGAATAATTGCAACTCTAACCCTAATCTATAAGGAACTTGGAAATTTGTTTTTATAACTTTGAAATGGTATAATTATGTGCAACTAGGGCTTCATCATCATACTCAAACCCTAGCCTCCACACACACATACTCCTCCCTCATCTTTAGGAGCCACCACTTTTCCGACTAGTAATTCCGACCATTATAATATCTTTGTCGCCACTTTTACCTTAGTAGATCGAGTAGATCTATGATGTGTACCACCATAATCGTGGTCAAAACCCATTAGCCGCCACCATGGCTGCTACCCATGCTCTGGCCGCCACCCTATATCACTCCTCAGCCATCTATATATTCAGCCGCCACCTCATTTGAGGATGTTTCTCTCATATTCATATTCCAACCACCACTCTCCACCCATTTTCATGGCTAACAGCCACCATCCCCATCTCGTGACTCCACCATCATCACCACTGGCCACCATAGTCGTGGTATTCAGCCACCATCCGCCGCTGCTGAAGACCCCTGCTGCCATCACCTTCGCATCCCTGCTGCCATCACCACAGCAGCCCCTTGCTGCCTCCCACCCGTCAGCCACCACCATTCGTGGCACCTAGCCACCAGCCGTGGCCTTCATCCATCAGCAGCCCGCTCCATCACCACATCCTCGTCACCATCTTCATCTACTCCAGCCGCCACCACGACCATCTCCACCAACAGCCACCAACAGAGGTGTGTTGTTTCGAGTTTATATTCAGCCCCGGGAAGCGTTTGGATCTGCGGTTTAACAACCGCATAAGGGGGTGTTTAGTTTTGGGCAGAAAATACCTAAGGGTGCATCGGGTTGGCCGAAATCCACACGAAGGTGATGGGATCTACTGTTGGAAGCCACATGCAGGGCCGTTTGGATCTGCAATCTACATCCGTAGCTTCAGGGGTGTTTGGATCTGCTATTAAGGTGCGTTTGGGATTGCAGACGGGTTTAAGATGGCGTTTGGGATTGCTGAAGACATGCATGCTGCTGTTAGAGGGCGTTTGGGATTGGTGAAGACATGCATGCTGCTGTTAGAGGGCGTTTGGGATTGCTGATGTCGACTAATGCATGTTAGATTCAGACTTATAGCGATATGGGTATGCCTATGACGTAATATAAACTTGCATGTAATATATTACCACCGATAATGTATTATTGCCACCGTTAGTATATATTACCAACTGACCTCTTCATGTTTGCCACCGTTAGTGTTTTACTACAGGCTTTCCACTGTTAACTTTAAAGTTCCCACTGGTAGATTTAAGGTTACCACTGGTAGCCTAAACATAGCCACTGTTTCATGATTGTTCCCACTATTTTTATAAGGTAGCCATCGTTTTCATAAAAGTACCCACTGTTAGATTTTATTAGCCACTGTTGGTACAAGAACTATTTTAATAGTTTTAGAATAAAAATATTATATTTTTACTAACGGGAAACATGTTTTTAAATCAGGGTTAATTAATAATAAATTATTATTAATTACATTTGGAATCATATAAACTATTAAATAAATTTAATAATTTATTTATAAAGACTATAATATCGTACATGTTTTATAAACATCGGGGGTACATAGAAACAGTGAATGAGCAACATGCACACCTAACTATCATCATAACAAGTATATATAAAAATAATTAAATATACTGTGATATATTAAAAACAAGATTAAACGTGCGACCAATTAAAACTACATGCATTTATTATTTATGCGTATACTTAGACCTACTTAATTATTAGGTATTCGATGTACTATGTGCTATGTGATTGTATATTTGATCATCCTCGAGCTGTAATATACAGGTGAGTTCATAGCCTCGCATTTTAAATCCTTTCATGATTTTACCAACCCGCGAGGGGGAGACATGCTATTAAATAACTATAACTTGTTTGACAATATAACTATAATTTATTTTATAGAACATAAATTGAACTGTAACCTGTTTTGACAATATGATTGATAATTATCTTATAGAATGCAAATTGAACTATTATATTTAATTACATTTGCCTATTGTAGAAACTGGTAAATTATGGGAAATTGACCGAATGTTATAAATAGATCTATTTGGGATTGACCATCCCCATCTGGGTGAGTCATGCTCACTGTGCCTTGGCCGGGACAACAGATGTATACCATGTTGGAACTAGGGTTGGGTGTCTTTTTGTAGGACACTACGTTTTCATCTGTTGAGGACTATGGAAGGTTAAGCTTCATTTTTGAAAATAGGAAGAAATGTAATTACTTTGTAGTATATAGCTTTGTGCAATGATACTATCTGTAAGGTTTGCATTCCTAAACTTAATTTTATGTTGTTTAGCACATTAATGAATGGAATAATTGGACACTTTGAACTTGGTTTTATGATCAAATATTGAACAGAACTAGGTTGGACATTTAAGGTTCTAAACTATGATTTCACCTAAAACTCTATGAATTCACCAACTTTATGTTGACTGTTTTAAGCATGTTTTTCTCAGGTAATTAAGCAAGATTAGCAAGATTATTTGAGCATGGACTGAGCATCATTTAGGAGCATAAAAATGACGGGGGATTTATCTTTTACTGGGATATTTATAACAAATGATATTCTATGATTTAAACGCTTGTACCAAATTAATGTTTATATCAATTGTATTTCAAAAATCATATAATTATGATTTTGTGCTTTGTAAGCTATTTGCTCATCGATCCACCACTGTGATACCCGTTTTATGGGGGTGTTACAACAACTTCTTCCTTTGTTGACACAATCCGTGATTACAACCACTCTTTTTGGTGGTTTCATCTATGTTGTTTTGCTAGTATATTCGGTGGTTTTAGCGGTAGATACGATACTTTTGACTACTCTTTATCAAAAAACAATAAACAAAAATAATCAAAACAACATCACCGCAACTCCTTTGGGTGGTTTCATCTATGTTGTTTCGGTTGTATATTCGGGTACTGTTTCAAATTTGATAATTGGTTTAGGATGGGGATGAAGATCTACCCACTGTTGTGAAGAAAATAAATGAGGGGCAGAGGTTAATAAGACTCAGTGGAAAAGTAGATAGTCAAATGACTAGAAATTAGGGATTGAATTTCTTATACTATTAACTCAAAACTAGAAATTATGGACAATTGAGTTTGGGCTTTACATTTTTAATTATGATTCAATGGGCTTAGCAGTGTAATTTGAATGAAAATACTACGTATGCATTTTATTCAATTGATAACTTTGTATGAAAAATAATTAATTAAGTCAAGTATGGGATTTGTAGTACTTATTTTGGAGTTTGGACTATTAATATTACAAAGATAAAAGGTTGTATCATGTGTCCTCTTTCATATATTTTCACTTGCACTTTTCAACTTTCACGAGTATTATTCAACAAAGATTCTTTATGTTTTTGTTACAAAACGTATAAGTGAATAACATTTAATTCCGCATAAAAAGTAGTCATCGGGTACCCGCTGCCGCATTGCGCGGGTACCCGGCTAGTTATGTATTGATTAGTTTTAATAATGAGTATTAAAGGATATTTATTATTTCTATTTTCAATTTTCAAGTTATGTTGATTTGTACATTAAGCATTACAAAGAGTAAGTTGATTTTGTAACATTTCTATAAATAGAAGGGGTTTCCTTTTAATATATAGTCGAGATTTTTTTGTGGTGGGGGTATTTGTTAGTTGTGTCTGTAGGGTGGAAACGAGTCGAGCCGAGTCCGAGCTCGTCAGAGCTCGAGCAAGGCTCGTCTAAGTTTTACAAAGTTCGAGTTCGAGCTCGGTTTGTTTCGAGCCTTATTATTTAGACTCGAACTTGGCTCGTGATATGGTAGACAAGAGCCCCTTCTAATCCATTCTTTTCTACAAGTAGGGAGGATCCAGAGCTAAGCCCCCTCCTATTCGATTCCGGGTGGCCTTGCCCGACAAGCACCCAACCTTATTTTTGCTCTTTGATGAGACTGCTTTTATACATAGTCTCATCGTCCAAAAAGGGCTTAAAATGCATTAAATATCATCAAAATACCCATATATATTCTTGTGTTTGTTGCTTGTGTATTTTAGGTACGGATATTGAGAAAATGACAAAAGATCACAAGAATCATGCAAAAACGAACACGGGAAACGAAGCCGCACAATGAACCAAGCCCTAATGAAGAATTTTCCCAAGAAAACCCTTGGAGACTTGAAGAATTATGAAGAAGGGTCCTCCAATATGGAAGAATTGACACTTTATACCCTTGTATCTTCATAATTAAAAGTTTGGTCCCTAAAGTTTGTCAATATTACAAAAAGGGCCCTCCACTTTGAAGAATTGACAAGTTTAGCCCCTCAACAAAGCTAAATTGTCAACCATTATCCTCCACAAAGTCAAATATATCATGAAGTCCTTCAAAGTACAAGAAATTACAAGTTTGGTCCTTTGAAAATCCCAAAATTACAAAAAGGACCCTTAACTTTCAACATTTGGCAAGAATGGTCCCTCATCAAACAAGACTTGACAATTTCAGTCCTCCAAAATATCAAATATGCAAGTAAAGACCATTATCCATCAAGAAAATGCGAAATCAGTCCCTCAAGAATCACAAAATGGCAAGAATTACCCCGGAATTCACTTTGCAAAATGTTTTGGGGCAAAAGTGTGAAAAATGAAAAGTTGTTAAAGAAGGAATGGGCGTTGATAGAGTCTATAACTGAAATGACAAGAAGAAAAGAAGTGAGGGGTTTAATCTGGCCAACACACATACTTACCTTAACCACTATCATCCTGCCACGTGCCCCACTTTCTTCTTTCCACAAATGGGAGCCCTCCCTGCTTCCACCTCATCTCCCACTCACACCAGACATAACAAACCTTAATTAATATTTTAATTAAGGCGCTAAACACCACAATTTAAACCCAAAACGAATTAAAACCAAGTTCTTCATGTTCATAAACCAAATTGGGCATTTGCTAATTACCAACAATTAAACCCCAATATGGTGCAGATTTATGATTAAGGGTCTTGTTAACACATCCCAAACCTTAAACATGACACCCCACCAACCCACATGCTACATGGGACCTCCCCTGCTACAAGCTCATGCATACTGCCAAAATGAAGACAGTCATCCAACGTCCCACATTGTGGCTTACTTTCTAAGCTTCATACAAACCCTTTGATCACATTTTCACATGCCAACTCATGCAAATGTCCAAGGAAACATCACATGAGTCCAAGGTTTTCAAATTCTACAAGGACATATTTGGAAGATCAAGCACTTAGGGTTCACGTTTTTATTCAGTAACTTAGTCTCATTGTAGCCTATATAAAGGCATAGGGCTGCAACATTTACAATTGCTTTTGGTTTTTCCTTGTTCAACAACTTGTAAATCCTCTTTTCAGTTTAATGAAATTGTGTTAAGTGTGTTGAAGAAAGACCAAGTGACACTTATTTTTATGCTTGTTTATGTTATTTTTCACTGAATTTGAATCTCAAAACCTGTTTTTAAGGAGAGTGAAAAAGTTTGCATTTTTCCTTAAGCTTGATATTTTGCTAAGTTCTTGTTCAAACCTTGGAATTCTTGGGTTATAGGGCTGATCATAGCATCCTAATTGTGATATTTAGGTGTGGCGAGGCTTATAACTTGGGGATAATCAAGTGTGGGGAACAAGGTTGCATCAATCAAGGCTTTTTAAGTTTCTGTTTTGATAATTGTGCCTCTAACCTTGTTGAATCTTAGCAGGGTTGTTTGTGGAAGCTTGTGCTTGTTCTAGCTAGCACATAAGCTCATAAATTCGTGGGTGTGGATGTACATCCATGAGGTTTGTCTTAAATCCTTGAAAATCTGATAAATATTGAAATTTTTTTGGATTTGTGCTCTATTGGTGTTCTTGTTGATTTCTTGGCTTGAATCTACTTAGTCTTGCATGATAATGTTGTTTATATGCTAGATTGATCATTCGGTTAACTGAATCACACTTTTTCTTGTTTAAAATTTGATTTGAAAAGATAAAGGGGTGTTTGGGACTACCTGTTTGAGCTTGAATCTTGTTATTGTGTTGTTAGAAGGTGTTGTTTGTGTTTGTTATCTGTCATACACTTGTTTGAGAGTATTTTGCTGCAAGTTATTGGACTTAAACCACCAAATCAAACAATCTGCTATAACTTGTTGATTATAACTAATTTTGACCTAAGATTTTGGTGAAATCTAGTATTTGTGCATGCTTAGGGTTAAAAGCTGTTAAAACATCATTATTACTTGTTTGATAGATCTTGAGGTTTGATTCTGGCTTATTGGTCAAATACATCAGCAAGGTGTAAAACTACATGTTCTTGTGTTCATCAGTAACTTAAGGTGCTTGAATCTTGCTTAATTCTTTGAATCATTGCATGAAACCTGTTTAGACTTGTTCATTTGAGTTTATAATAGCTTGTGTATGCATTTGGTTGAGTTTGACTGGCTGAAAATTGCTCTAAGTGCTTATTAAACCTGTTTTGCTTATTTGTTCATGTTTGTGCTAGATCTGGTACTTTATTGATTAAACTGTATCAATTGGTGATTGTGTTTGTGATTTATTGATTGTTATTGACTCCTTATGATCCAAAGATCATTTGGGTGCCTTTGTGTAATCTGAATCTCCAAAAAGTTCACTAAAGACAAAAAGTCAAACAAGTCAAGCAATGGAAAAAGTTTCCACTACTCAACACCCAAAACTAGCCCCTGCTAGTGTTATTTTGTCATCAGCTTATCAATAAGCTATTCTAGCTTATCCGGACCTGCAACAACTTATTTTTTGTGATAGATCTTCATTATTTGACCCATTTGATTAGACAGGAGCTTATTGGACTTTGACTTTGACTTTTTGCTAGAAAACTAACTTATTTGACTTTTTCATAAGTACTTATTTGCTTTTTCCAGCTTATTAAGTCAGCTTATATGAAAACACTTTGTTGATTTTGCTTAATTAAGTCATTTGAAAGCTTTAGAAACTTGAATCAGCTTTTGGGGTGGCCTAGAACTCAAAAACGACTATTTTGTCGTTTTCTGTAGATTGCTTATTGCATTTTCAGGCTTATTCCTTGGGCTTATTTCAAATTTCTTTTTACAGAAGTCTTATTTAGGACAAAATAAGCTTGTGTGTCTAATTTGAGCTTATGGCATTGGCTTATAGCTTAATGGGCCAAAAAGCCCATTAAGAATAAGCTGTTTGGTATAAGCTAGCTTATTTCACACTTTCAGCTTTTGGGCCTTTGTAAAAAGTTGTTTAAAATCAAATTTTGAGTCAAGTAGTGCTTTTTGGGCTTATTTGGACCAACTTTTTATATTGGGCCCAATTTAGCCCATTTAGTGATCTGTTTTGGGTTTAGCCCACTTTTTAGGCCCATTAAGGGTATTTAGGTAATTTCACTTTCATTTCTGAGTTATTTAGGTTAAATTAAGCTAGTTTGCAACTTTTTAGAATTTTTTATGATTTTTGGATTTTTAATAATATTTTAATATTATTTTATTGTTAAAAATTAAAAGTCTGATTTTCTAAGTTTTTATATTTTTCCTAGATTGTAGACACTTAATTAGGAATTTTGCAACTTTCCAAATATTTTTAGAGTCTTTTAATTATTTTCTAGAATTATTTTAAGTTTTAATTGATTTTAATAGTTTTTAATTGTTTAAAAATAGTTTTTAGTGGTTTTAAAATTTTGAAAAATACCTTTTAGCTTAATTAGGTTATTTTAAAGGTTTACAAACTTTAAGATCTTGTTTTGGACTTTTTAATAGTTAATACTGATTTTTAGGGCTTTAATTAGCATTAAAAAGTCATTATTTAATTAATTAAAAGGTTTTGGCAAGTTTGGATTTTTTGTAAACTCTTAGAATATTTTAGTGGATTTTTAGTGAATTTTAGAATTTTTAGGGTAAAATTTTAATTTTGGTGCTTTTTACGGTTTTACGTGTACACCTTTTTCGTCTTATTTTAATTCGACATCGTAACCGTCATTCTCTTCTTACCTCATTTCTATTTTTTTCTTTCTCACAAATATAATCACAAAGCTAATCCAAATCATTACACTCATAACACACTAGCCTCCTTGAGAACGATCCCCATTTTAGGGTCATAACTTGTGGTTTTCCTAAACTACTTGTTAACACTTGCCCTAATTACGCTCTTTTTCCTAAAAGACGTAAAAACTCAACTATCATTTTGGCGCCACTGCCGGGGAGGCGTGTTGTGTTTTGATTTGGAATTGTTGTTTTTATATACCAACCAAAATAGTATTTGTATTAGTAGCACTCTACTAATACGTATTATCGGTTTTCGATTTTTGTGTGAATACTATTACTATATTGTATACGTAGAACAATAAATTCACAAGTACTCCAAATACGTGAGAAATCACAACCTTGAATTGGGAGGTCATTACCCAATCATTGTATTCGAATCTCAAACCAAAGAAAAAGGCAAAAATAGATAAATACTTTCGTGAGGCTCAATTTTGAAAAATACAAACTATAAGGTGGGTATAAGACGGATATTATAAAATATATCCTAAGGAAAAAGGCTCTTAAGTGCTTCGCGCCGCCTCGTTTCCCCGCTTGCTTGTGAGTATTTGATTTTGAGAGCTAATCGAGGGTTTTGCCGCCCAAAGTATTACTAAGTATCATATATACTTTCTTGGTTTCCATTGATTAAACCCTCTTGAACGTTTTGGTGTTCCACCAACGTTCTAAAGTCATCGAAGGCGTTCACTTCACGTGATCGTCTTTATTCCTTGAGGCTTCTTTAATCAAGAGATTTGATTAAGGAGGAGATTTGTAGATTTGTGTCTACTTAATACATTCACCAAAATCCAAAAAGGTTAATACAATCATAAACCACAAAAAAATAAAAAATTGAAAAATACAAAATACCAAAAAGAATCTTCTTTGCTCGTCCCCTCGTTGTACGTGACGTTTATGCTAACTCGTAATCAAGCAAGACGTGCACGTAAACGAAAGAACAAAACTCCCACTCCCAATCTTTCTAATGAGGAGTCTCCTATTGACGAACCCATTATAAGAGAAGCACCAACCATGGCGAATCGAACTATGATGGAGTTACTTCAAGCACCCACCGAGGGTTATGGAGAGGCTATTGTGATTCCCGCTATCCTTGCGGAAGAATTTGGAGGTGAAAACGGGTTTGTTGTCGATGATCCAAAACAACAAATTCCGTGGTGATGAGAAGGACAATCCACACAACCATATCCGCCAATTCAATCGTCTTACCGCCACTTGCAAGTTTAAGGATGTCTCGAATGACTCGATTAATGTAAAACCTCTGTTTTTACCTTCATTGACTTTGTCAACTGTAGTACTATTTATATTTGGAAATTTTATAACTTCACTTTTATATGAATTATTAATTATCATATACCTATTGTCATACTACCTTTCATATTTATTCTATATTTATATGAACCTTTAGTCATTTATTGACTACCTTGGCAATTGACTGGCCACTTGATTGAATAATGAAATTCAATCCCCTCATTATATGAACCTTTAGTCATTTATTGACTACCTTGGCAATTGACTGGCAACTTGATTGAATAATGAAATTCATCACCTCAGTACATATTTTGAAATAAACTATAACCTTACTTAATTTATTTTATTAAGTACTTGAATTATTTTTATATTTACATATTTACATATAATACTTAAAAGGATTAAATGCCTAAACACTTTAAAAACAATGTATATTATTTTACATTGTCACCTATTTACTTTAATAAAGTAAATTAATTATAGTAATGTATTTAATAATACACTTTCACTAAGTTATCTAAAAGCTTCAACAAAAATACCTACAACACAACAAGTACCTATAATAATATACAAAGACTATTATTATCATACAACACTTGGCAAAATTTACCCAAAACCCTTCCCATGTCTATACAATAACGTGTGTATGTATGCATGCATGCACTACCATCATTTGATTTAACTAGCTACAAGTAACCTAGTGTAATCATACACTCCACTAATACCCTATACTAATACATGCATAACCTTACTTTACTTACACATAAACCATGCTTTCTTACAAAGCCACTTACACACTCCATACATTTCACTATACATGTCATTTTTGTCCCCCATTTGACTTATCAAAAACACACGGATGGAACCAAAAAGGGGAAAGAAGAAAGTTGCTAGTTTTTGAGCATGTGTGTATTTGAAAGGAGTATCCAAGTGTATCCATGCATATCTTGGATAGATATTTTGTACAAGGTACCAAGATACTCTTGATTCACTCTCTCACTTGTTCTTAAGCCAAAACCAACACACAACACACAACACAAAATATTTTCCAATCTCACTTCACTCTTCTCTCTCTCAACTCACGGCTAAACCCCATTCACCACCATTTTTAAACCTTCAAGCTTTACTACTACTCCTATACTATATCTTCTACAACCTAAAGGTTAATCCTAAGCTCAACCTACAAGAAACCTTGATCATTGAAGCAAGAACAAGAACCCTAGAAGACTACTTGAAGCCCACGGCATGTTTATGTTTTCCTAGACCTCCATTGTTGAAAGCTTGTCACTTGTTTCTACTCATTCTCATATCATTCCTAAACCTATCAAATCAAGTAAGTCCAAGTTAAAACCTATCTTTTCTAATACACTACCTTTATATATATTGATGTGTACATGTTTATTTTTGGTAAAGATAACATTTAAACAAGTATTGAAACCCTAAAAACATAAGTGAAACCCACGGCTAATTTTTATATATAACAAAACTTGATGTAAAAACTTGTCAACCTTGAAGGACACATCAACATGATCTTGTTTAACTTGAAAAATCATGAAAACCTAACCATGCAAATAATATTGGACGTAAGCTTTTAAGCTCATATTATGATTTTGAGTGATCTTGTAATGTTTAGATATAACTAGAAACATTAGATTCATATTATTAGGTGCCTTAAAATGTTAAGATCACTACTAGGCCTCATAAGATTAGTTTAAGCTCACTATAATACCTTGCCTAGATAAATAATCATTTTCATTAAATAAATGTTTTATAAGACTTTTAGTGCCAAAGATATGATTTTATAAAGTTACATGTTAAAAATATAGATCTATGATTATTTTTGGATTTAAATGATAGATCTAAGAAGTTTTGGACTAAAATAGTAAATATATAAACTTTCGGGTTAAAAATGGCATAGATAATACTTTCGGACTAAAATGTAATTTTAGTAAGTAAAAGGGGTCTAAATGAATAAGTGTAGAACTTTGTATTTCAAAAACATAAACTTTGATCCACTTTTTAATTAATGCCGAGAGTTCAAGGGTGTGTTTTGAACATATCCGAAACTTTGTAAAGTTAAAAAGGACTAAAAAGAGATTACTAAAATATTAGGGTAAGTTGTGTAAACTTTGGAAAGCCTAGGGACTATGTTGGACACAAGCCGCGACCTAAAATAAACCTTGGGGACTAAAAGTGTCAAGTTACTAAACTTAATAAAACCCTAAGCAACCCTAGGGACTAAACTTGCCAATAGCCGAAACCCATGCAAGCCCTAGGGGGCAAAAATGTAACTTATAACAAACCTTATTATTAACCGAAATGATAGGGACCAAAACTGCCATTAAGTGAAACTATAATAAGCCTTAATATAGGCCGCATACTATAAGGACCAAGATTGACACTTTATGAAACTTTAGGAAACGCTGGTTACACGTGTAACTAGGGAGGGACCAAAACTGTAAATACTTGAAAGATTTAGAAACCCTAGGGGTATAAAAGTAATTTAATCGCGAGTACCTATTTATTTAAAAGGACTAAAACGTATTTTTATACAAGTATTACGAACCTTAAAATCTTATATATTTTAAATCATTATTTAAACGTAAAACTTGAATAAACGTAACAATTGTTATTTTTCCAAACCTGTAACTTAATAAATATAAATCATACGTAAACATGGATTTTTAAATAAATGTTATACACTTATAAACCTTACTTATATATTAAATGGTTAACTTATAAAATAAATATATTAATTATGTTTATTTCCTATCACTTTAAACGAATATAAAACTATCCTATATAAATATTTGAAGTGTTTTATAAACAACGTAAGTGCAAAATATTAATTAAGTGAATTAATTAATTAAACCTTATTATTTATTTTATACCTAAAATAAACACTATTAGAACTTGTACTACGACGAATAAATTACAAGTATTGTAATTAAATACTTAAACCCGTTTAAACATGTACAGATTTATTCTGGAACTTTTATGCATTATGTTATGCATTTACTGAGACCTTATAATTATTTAGGTCATTGACTGTATCGTGAGCATCCTTATCAAATTTATCTTCTGACTTATTGCTGTACTACTGAGGTGAGTTCATGGCCCCACTTTATATATTGACAAACTTTTAAACCTTTTTAATGGGGAAGAAAACATGCAACATATTTGATTTTGTGGACATAGATTGAACTGTGAAACCTTTGATTACCATGCCTATTGTAGATGAACATCATGACCCGTGCATCCGAAACTGTTAGAATTATTGAATTACCTGAATGTTATAAATAGATCTATTTGGGATTGACCGTCCCCATCTGGGTGAGTCATGTTCACTGTGCCTCGGCCGGGACAACAGATGTTTCACATGTCAGCACTTATTCTTGTTATGGGTGCCTTGATAATGATAAGGCTAAGGGTCCTTATCTGTTAAGGACTTAACTGTCAAGTTTCAGTTTCGGGCAATACAGAAATGTAATTACTTTTAAGTATTAGTGCTTTGTGCATTACTACTTCTGGGAATATCTAATGTCCAAACTTATTTTAATTTGTGAATTCACCAACTTTATGTTGACTTTCTAAGCATGTTTTCTCAGGTAACTGAAGCAGGTAATGGTGTGCATGAAGTCAAGCATCATGATAGATTGCATTTATAGAGCTCATCTGGGGTTTTATAAATTGGGAATAAATTCAGACTTTCAAACAATGTTAAAGACTACTGTAATACTATTTGCACTTTCAATCATGTAATAAGTTTAAGGATAATCTTTTATCTGTTGCTCTATATTCTGTCTGCTGTTGATCCACCTACGTGACACCCAAATATTATTTCCGCTGCGTTGACTCAATTTGGGAGTGTCACAGAAATGGTATCAGAGCGATAGTTATAGAGAATCAGAACCAAGTTTAAAATAAATATAAAAATAATATTTTTATATAATCTGAACTATAACTGCTTTAAAAATCTTTTGGGATTTTTGGGACTAGAATAGTTAAGCATATAGACCGTAGAGCATACATCGATTGTGTGATTGCCTGTGCATTGATTATTAACATCCGGTTAATTAATCTTATAAGTATTAACGTAACCTTTAGCATGGCGAGTGTTAAATGGCAGTATTATATAATTTTAAATTATATTTCTCAAAATTTTTAACTTGAGTAAGTTTATACTTATATCAATTAAAACTATATTACTTTCAGATTTATCATGACTTCACCTACTGATACACCTGCTGCCGTATCTCCGACGACCGTCTTGTGTGGATGGTTATCTGCTAGTGACTCCGGCGATAGTCACGCATCTGTCGACGCTGCATCCATTGAGGCGCTTATTTCTTCACCACCTGTTTCCCCCGCTGGGGAAGAGGTCCAGCCTCCTACTGTTACACCACCTGTACCACTCGTGACTGTACTACGGGAGCATGCACCCGAGTCTCTGCCACCTCGTAAGAGGAGGTACGAGGCGCCACTCGATTCCACCTTTGAGATCGGTGAGGGCTCCTGGGCCAGACATGTTGATCCTGTCCAGGCCCAGATCACGGCACTTGTCGCACGCCAGGCCCAGGACGTAGCAGACATTCTTGCTCTGCTAGCGGCCAGACAGACTGAGCGCACTGTTCTACAGCAGCGCCAGGACCTTTTATCATGGACCGTGAGCTCAGAGGCACACGCTGCCCGAGGAGTGTGGTCGACTACTTACCATTCTCTCCAGTGGTTGCTGGATGAGAACGAGTTCCTACGAGAGCAGATGTACCTACTGCAGAGTCAGCAGACAGAGACTCACACCGCCCTTATGACCATGGAGCAGACTCTTGCCATATTCTTCGACCTCCAGGATGTCCGCCATCAGGGGTTGACTTCAGAGACCACTCATCTCCGGGGAGTTCAGCAGACTCTCAGAGACCAGTTCCGTGAGGCACTCCGACTGCTCAGAGAGACCAGGACTGCTATGACCGCGATGTAGGATGCCATGCAGGCACCGGCTGTGTCATCTCCGCCCGTGGCGCCAGCCGTATCCGAGGAGTCAGTCAGGCATCAGTAGAATAGATGTGCTAGATCTTTTGTACATCATGATAAGCTATTAGGGTTGCACCCCAGCTATCATGATATAGGATCTCTTGTATTTGTACTTTTCTTTAGTCAGTTGTATTCCTGTACTGTACTATTTAGAATAGGGATTCATAGATGATGTACTTTAGATTTCATGTACCACCATCCCAGACAGGCGGGCTGTGCTCTGTCTTGGATTAGGTTGTGCATTTTGTACTGTATTCCTATTCTAGACTTATGGCATGTACTCATTAGCTTTTGTTATATCCGTATCGTATTATATTGTGAACTTTAAACAGGTTATCCAATTTGTTGCAAAGTATATGCATGAAATTCCTTTTCGTGTAATTATATAAAACTGTGCTAACACCTTGAACTAATGATTTCATTTTTTTGTATAATTATAGAAAAATGGTAAACACTAGAACGAACCCCATCAATGCCGAGACTACCCAAAACGTCACTGCTGCCCAATTAAGGGAAATGATTGACCAGGGCATCGCATCTGCGATGGCTGCCAGCAGGAACGTAGACGACAGTCAAAATTCCAACAACCGCCGGAATAATAACACCACCAGGGGTTGCTCTTACCCCGACTTCTTGAAATGTAACCTTCCTATTACAAGGGTAAGGAAGGAGTGGTGGAACTGATGCAGTGGTTTGAGAGGTTGGAAACGGTATTTCGCATCAGTGATTGTGCAGAAGAGAACAAAGTGAAGTTTTCCGCCTGCACCCTACTTGAGAGTGCTCTTACTTGGTGGAACTCTGTTGTTGCTACTCTCGGACACGATGCTGCCTATGCTCTCAACCGAACTGAGTTGAAGGAGAGGATGACTGAGAAGTACTGCCCAAGGGGAGAAATGAAGAAGCTGGAGATCGAGTTATGGGATATCAAATGCAAGAACAATGACATCACTGCGTACAACCAAAGGTTCCAAGAGTTGACCCTCATGTGCACCAGGATGTTTGTGGAAGAGGATGAAAAGATTGAGAAGTACGTGGGTGGACTCCCAGACGCCATTCACGACAGTGTGCTCGCATCTCGACCTACTACCGTCGAGAGTGCCATTGAGTTCGCTACTGAGTTGATAAACAAAAGAGTCCGTACCCTATCCGAGAGGCAGACTGACAATAAGCGAAGGGCAGACGAGTACTTCCGCAATCAGCACCAGCAGCATCCTAAGAAGCAGAATGTTGGGCAAGTTTATAGTGCTACTACTGCAGGAACTAACTCGTACGGAGGCACCAAACCTATGTGCCCAAAGTGCAACTATCATCATACTTTTGATAGCCCATGCCAGACCTGCTACATATGTGGACAAGTAGGTCACTTTGCTAAGACCTGTCGAGTTAATGCTGTCACTCAGGCCCGACCCACCAAAACACTGGAAGCTACAACAACAGGGGTGGATACAATGCCCGTGGGAACGGGAATGGACAGCAGAGGAACCGCAACGCTACTGGAGGAAACAACAATGGACCCAAGAAGGGAGTTGTGTGCTACAAGTGTGGAGCACCAGGACACATGAGACCAAGTTGCCCTAAACGGGCCAACCAGAACAAGAACAGTGGAGGAGCTTCATCCAGAGTGTACGTGGTCGGCAATGCAAAAGCCAACCCCGATTCAAATGTCGTAACTGGTACGTTTCTATTGAACAATCGTTATGCATCTGTCTTATTTGATACTGGAGCAGACCGAAGTTTTATATCCACTGAATTTAGTCAAGCACTAGAAGTTGTCCCTACAAGCTTAGATCACCGTTACTCTGTAGAATTAGCTGACGGTAAAATTGTAGATGCTGACACTATCATTAGAGGTTGCACTTTAAATCTTTCCAAGCACCCGTTCAACATTGACCTTATCACCGTAAACCTTGGTAGTTTTGATATTATTATCGGCATGGACTGGTTAGCGAGATACCGCGCAGTCATTGTTTGTGACGAGAAGCTAGTCCGTATTCCATGGGGAAACGAAACTCTAATCGTTCGAGGGGACGGTAACACCGACCTCGCTGACACTAGACTTAGTGTTATCTCTTGTACCAAAGCTCAGAAATATTTGTTGAGAGGATGTCCTATCTTCTTGGCCCATATTTCTCAAACAGATGAAGAAGACAAACCCGAGATGAAGCAAATCAAGGACGTACCCATTGTCCGAGATTTTCCAGAAGTCTTTCCTGATGAGTTGCCAGGCTTACCACCGATTCGACAAGTGGAATTTCAAATTGATTTGGTTCCCGGAGCAGCACCTGTAGCTAAAGCTCCATACCGGTTGGCACCATCAGAAATGAAGGAATTAGCTGAACAACTTCAAGAGCTATCTGACAAAGGATTCATACGACCCAGTTCCTCACCATGGGGAGCTTCTGTGTTATTTGTCAAAAAGAAAGATGGTTCTTTTCGAATGTGCATCGATTACAGAGAACTGAATAAGTTAACTGTGAAGAATCGTTATCCGCTTCCTCGCATTGACGACCTATTTGACCAACTGCAAGGGTCAAGTGTGTATTCCAAGATTGACTTGAGATCTGGATACCACCAGCTACGAGTCAGGGAGGAAGATATTCCAAAGACAGCTTTTAGAACCTGTTACGGCCATTACGAATTCCAGGTTATGCCATTTGGGTTGACCAATGCACCAGCTATTTTCATGGACTTTATGAACCGTGTGTGCAGACCCTACCTGGATAAATTTGTGATAGTCTTCATCGACGACATACTCATTTATTCCAAGAACGAACAAGAACATGGAGAACATCTTGCACAAGTACTAAAGGTACTCAAAGAGGAGCAGCTCTATGCCAAATTCTCTAAATGTGAATTTTGGATTCCTAGAGTGCAATTCCTTGGTCATGTCATCGATTGTGACGGTATTCATGTGGATCCAGCAAAGGTCGAATCTGTCAAGGATTGGGTATCTCCTAAATCACCGACGGAGATCCGCCAATTTCTAGGCCTTGCCGGATACTACCGTAGATTCATTGAGGATTTTTCCAAGATAGCCAAACCGATGACCAAACTCACACAGAAGGGAATAAAGTTTGAGTGGGGAGAGAAGGAAGAATCAGCTTTCCAACTGATCAAGCAGAAGTTATGCAGTGCACCTATACTGGCTTTGCCTGAAGGCAACGATGATTTCGTTGTATATTGTGATGCCTCACACAAAGGCTTAGGAGCCGTATTGATGCAGAGGATGAAAGTGATTACCTACGCTTCAAGGCAATTAAAGAAGCATGAGAAGAATTACACCACTCACGATCTAGAACTTGGATCCGTAGTTTTTGCTCTCAAAATATAGAGACATTACCTATACGGAACAAAGTGTACAGTGCATACTGACCACAAAAGTTTGCAACACATATTGGATCAGAAGGAGTTGAACATGAGACAACGCCGTTGGATTGAGTTACTGAGTGACTACGACTGCGACATCAAATACCACCCGGGAAAAGCAAACGTGGTTGCTGATGCTTTAAGTCGTAAGGAAACGGACCCTCCTATGAGAGTTCGGGCATTGGTGATGACAATCAGTTTGGATCTACCCAAACAGATTTTGGAAGCTCAGAATCAAGCCCAATTGCCTGAAAACCTCGTGAAGGAAGATGTTGGGGGAATGCTCAGAACTGATCTTAGCAAAGAAAAGTTAGAACCTAGAGCAGACGGAACCCTATGCCTTCACGGACGAAGTTGGTTACCATGTTATGGAGATTTGAGGAACTTGATCATGCACGAATCTCATAAGTCTAAATATTCTATACATCCCGGATCTGAAAAGATGTATCAGGATATGAAGAAGTTATATTGGTGGCCGAATATGAAAGCCAACATTGCCACCTACGTCCAGAAATGTTTGACCTGTGCTCGTGTCAAAACTGAACATCAGAGACCATCGGGTTTACTTGTACAACCCAAGATACCGGAATGGAAGTGTGAAAACATCACTATGGACTTTGTTACCAAACTCCCAAAGTCATCTCACGGTTACGATACTATCTGGGTAATCGCCGATTAGGGAGAACGACCCCCTTGCCAAATTAGCAAAG
The DNA here is from genome assembly GCA_025667525.1 of Glebionis coronaria. Taxonomy (NCBI): domain Eukaryota; kingdom Viridiplantae; phylum Streptophyta; class Magnoliopsida; order Asterales; family Asteraceae; genus Glebionis; species Glebionis coronaria. The sequence continues at coordinate 214,037,190 of CM046877.1, read as the reverse complement.
ACGTACCTGAAGGAGATTGTGACCAAACATGGAATACCAGTGTCGATAATCTGTGATCGAGATGGTAGGTTCACGTCGAAATTTTGGAAGGCTTTTCAACGAGCTTTAGGTACCAATTTGGATATGAGCACTGCTTATCATCCACAGACTGATGGTCAAAGTGAACGAACCATCCAGACTCTAGAGGACATGCTACGAGCATGTGTGATTGATTTTGGAAACGGATGGGTTGACCATATTCCTTTAGTGGAATTCTCCTACAACAACAGTTATCATGCCAGTATTAACGCTGCCCCTTTTAAAGCACTGTACGGGTGCAAATGCCGTTCGCCTGTGTGCTGGGCAGAAGTAGGTGAATTTCAGCTCACTGGACCTGAGTTAATCCAGGAGACTACTGACAAGATCGTCCTCATCAGACAGAGAATTCAAGCTGCTCGCGATCGACAAAAGAGCTACGCGGACCTGAAACGCAAACCTATGCAATTTGAAGTAGGTGACCGTGTTATGCTCAAGGTATCACCTTGGAAGGGTGTTGTACGTTTTGGCAAACGTGGAAAACTGAATCCACGTTATGTTAGCCTTTTCAAATTAATAGCCAGGATCGGGGAAGTAGCTTATCGTTTAGACTTGCCCCAGCAACTGAGTCGGGTACACTCTACCTTTCATGTTTCTAACCTGAAGAAGTGCTATGCTGAAGAACCACTGGCTATGCCATTGGAAGGAGTTCAAATTGACGACAAACTCCAGTTTGTAGAAGAACCAGTGGAAATCATGGAGAGGATAGTTAAGAAGTTGAAACGCAGTCGCATCCCGCTGGTCAAAGTACGTTGGAACTCTAGGAGAGGCCCTGAGTTCACTTGGGAACGAGAAGAATCGTTCAAGACCAAGTATCCACACTTGTTCACCTGACCAATAGCTTCATCTTAAGCTTTGAGGACAAAGCTAAAATAACGGGATGGTGCTGTAAAACCTCTGTTTTTACCTTCATTCACTTTGTCAACTGTAGTACTATTTATATTTGGAAATTTTATAATTTCACTTTTATATGAGTTATTAATTATCATATACCTTTTGTCATACTACCTTTCATATTTATTCTATATTTATATGAACCTTTAGTCATTTATTGACTACCTTGGCAATTGACTGGCCACTTGATTGAATAATGAAATTCAATCCCCTCATTATATGAACCTTTAGTCATTTATTGACTACCTTGGCAATTGACTGGCCACTTGCTTGAATATTGAAATTCATCACCTCAGTACATATTTTGAAATAAACTGTAACCTTACTTAATTTATTTTATTAAGTACTTGAATTATTTTTATATGTACATATTTACATACAATACTTAAAAGGATTAAATGCCTAAACATTTTAGAAACAATGTATATTATTTTACATTGTCACCTATTTACTTTAATAAAGTAAATTAATTCTAGTAATGTATTTAATAATACACTTTCACTAAGTTATCTAAAAGCTTCAACAAAAATACCTACAACACAACAAGTACCTATAATAATATACAAAGACTATTATTATTATACAACACTTGGCAAAATTTACCCAAAACCCTTCCCATGTCTATACAATAACGTGTGTATGTATGCATGCATGCACTACCATCATTTGATTTAACTAGCTACAAGTAACCTAGTGTAATCATACACTCCACTAATACCCTATACTAATACATGCATAACCTTACTTTACTTACACATAAACCATGCTTTCTTAAAAAGCCACTTACACACTCCATACATTTCACTATACATGTCATTTTTGTCCCCCATTTGACTTATCAAAAACACACGGATGGAACCAAAAAGGGGAAAGAAGAAAGTTGCTAGTTTTTGAGCATGTGTGTATTTGAAAGGAGTATCCAAGTGTATCCATGCATATCTTGGATAGATATTTTGTGCAAGGTACCAAGATACTCTTGATTCACTCTCTCACTTGTTCTTAAGCCGAAACCAACACACAACACACAACACAAAATATTTTCCAATCTCACTTCACTCTTCTCTCTCTCAACTCACGGCTAAACCCCATTCACCACCATTTTTAAACCTTCAAGCTTTACTACTACTCCTATACTATGTCTTCTACAACCTAAAGGTTAATCCTAAGCTCAACCTACAAGAAACCTTGATCATTGAAGCAAGAACAAGAACCCTAGAAGACTACTTGAAGCCCACGGCATGTTTATGTTTTCCTAGACCTCTATTGTTGAAAGCTTGTCACTTGTTTCTACTCATTCTCATATCATTCCTAAACCTATCAAATCAAGTAAGTCCAAGTTAAAACCTATCTTTTCTAATACACTACCTTTATATATATTGATGTGTACATGTTTATTTTGGTAAAGATAACATTTAAACAAGTATGGAAACCCTAAAAACATAAGTGAAACCCACGGCTAATTTTTATATATAACAAAACTTGATGTAAAAACTTGTCAACCTTGAAGGACACATCAACATGATCTTGTTTAACTTGAAAAATCATGAAAACCTAACCATGCAAATAATATTAGACGTGAGCTTTTAAGCTCATATTATGATTTTGAGTGATCTTGTAATGTTTAGATATAACTAGAAACATTAGATTCATATTATTAGGTGCCTTAAAATGTTAAGATCACTACTAGGCCTCATAAGATTAGTTTAAGCTCACTATAACCTTGCCTAGATAAATAATCATTTTCATTAAATAAATGTTTTATAAGACTTTTAGTGTCAAAGATATGATTTTATAAAGTTACATGTTAAAAATATAGATCTATGATTATTTTTGGATTTAAATGATAGATCTAAGAAGTTTTGGACTAAAATAGTAAATATATAAACTTTCGGGTTAAAAATGGCATAGATGATACTTTCGGACTAAAATGTAATTTTAGTAAGTAAAAGGGGTCTAAATGAATAAGTGTAGAACTTTGTATTTCAAAAACACAAACTTTGATCCACTTTTTAATTAATGCCGAGAGTTCAAGGGTGTGTTTTGAACATATCCGAAACTTTGTAAAGTTAAAAAGGACTAAAAAGAGATTACTAAAATATTAGGGTAAGTTGTGTAAACTTTGGAAAGCCTAGGGACTATGTTGGACACAAGCCGCGACCTAAAATAAACCTTGGGGACTAAAAGTGTCAAGTTACTAAACTTAATAAAACCCTAAGCAACCCTAGGGACTAAACTTCCAATAGCCGAAACCCATGCAAGCCCTAGGGGGCAAAAATGTAACTTATAATAAACCTTATTATTAACCGAAACTATAGGGACCAAAACTGCCATTAAGTAAAACTATAATAAGCCCTAAAATAGTCCGCATACTATAAGGACCAAGATTGACACTTTATGAAATTTTAGGAAACCTTAGTTACACGTGTAACTAGGGAGGGACCAAAACTGTAAATACTTGAAAGATTTAGAAACCCTAGGGGTATAAAAGTAATTTAATCGCGAGTACCTATTTATTTAAAAGGACTAAAACGTATTTTTATACAAGTATTACGAACCTTAAAATCTTATATATTTTAAATCATTATTTAAACGTAAAACTTGAATAAACGTAACAATTGTTATTTTTCCAAACCTGTAACTTAATAAATATAAATCGTACGTAAACATGGATTTTTAAATAAATGTTATACACTTATAAACCTTACTTATATATTAAATGGTTAACTTATAAAATAAATATATTAATTATATTTATTTCCTATCACTTTAAACGAATATAAAACTATCCTATATAAATATTTGAAGTGTTTTATAAACAACGTAAGTGCAAAATATTAATTAAGTGAATTAATTAATTAAACCTTATTATTTATTTTATACCTAAAATAAACACTATTAGAACTTGTACTACGACGAACAAATTACAAGTATTGTAATTAAATACTTAAACCCGTTTAAACATGTACAGATTTATTCTGGAACTTTTATGCATTATGTTATGCATTTACTGAGACCTTATAATTATTTAGGTCGTTGACTGTATCGTGAGCATCCTTATCAGATTTATCTTCTGACTTATTGCTGTACTACTGAGGTGAGTTCATGGCCCCACTTTATATATTGAAAAACTTTTAAACCTTTTTAATGGGGAAGAAAACATGCAACATATTTGATTTTATGGACATAGATTGAACTGTGAAACCTTTGATTACCATGCCTATTGTAGATGAACATCATGACCCGTGCATCCGAAACTGTTAGAATTATTGAATTACCTGAATGTTATAAATAGATCTATTTGGGATTGACCGTCCCCATCTGGGTGAGTCATGTTCACTGTGCCTCGGCCAGGACAACAGATGTTTCACATGTCAGCACTTATTTTTGTTATGGGTGCCTTGATAATGATAAGGCGAAGGGTCCTTATCTGTTAAGGACTTAACTGTCAAGTTTCAGTTTCGGGCAATACGGAAATGTAATTACTTTAAAGTATTAGTGCTTTGTGCATTACTACTTGTGGGAATATCTAATGTCCAAACTTATTTTAATTAAACCTGTGAATTCACCAACTTTATGTTGACTTTCTAAGCATGTTTTCTCAGGTAACTGAAGCAGGTAATGGTGTGCATGAAGTCAAGCATCATGATAGATTGCATTTATAGAGCTCATCTGGGGTTTTATAAATTGGGAATAAATTCAGACTTTCAAACAATGTTAAAGACTACTGTAATACTATTTGCACTTTCAATCATGTAATAAATGTAAGGATAATCTTTTATCTGTTGCTCTATATTCTGTCTGCTGTTGATCCACCTACGTGACACCCAAATATTATTTCCGCTGCGTTGACTCAATTTGGGGGTGTCACAATTAAGATGATGCTTTTTCCGTATTCCTTAGCGGGGCCCGCTAAAATTTGGTTAGAGAAAGAGTCACCCAATTCTATATTGACGTGGAAGGATCTCGTGTCTAAGTTTGTGAACCAATTTTTTCCGCCCTCTAAGACTACGCACTTGAAAACGAGATTTCAAAATTCTCACAAGAGTTTAATGAAAGTTTTTCAACGGCTTGGACTAGGTTTAAGGAGATGTTACATGAATGTCCTCATCACGGTTTTTCCGACTTGCAACAAATTGACACGTTTACAATGGACTTAATGATCATGAAAGGGATTATTTAAATGCCGCCGCGGGTGGTAATTTTTTGTGTAAAACGGTTGAGGAAGCTTTGGTGATAATTGAGAATAGATCTAAGGTGTATAGTCCTCGTAGCACGTCTAGTGTTCGCAAGGCTTCGTCTTCGGCTTCACCTTCTTTGTCTACTACCATCGATGCTTGCCAAATTGAGGCGAACTTGGAAAACAAGATTTTTGATAAACTAAAAGGACTTTTGATTGAGTTTAAAGTTGGTGAACCAAGTGCTACCGCTACGGCTAAAGCGGTTGAGGTTTCGTGCATGTATTGTGGTGGAGGTCATGATTTCTCCGAGTGCATTACCAACGGTGGTAACACTTCGAGTGCCTACGCGGCCACGGGAAATTACAACCAAAACGGTCAAGTTACCCGCTCTAATCAATTGACTCCACCGGGTTTTGGTTCAAATCAAAATGCTAACAACAACTATCGCAACAATCAAGTTGGTTTCAAAAACAATTTCAACAAGGGAAACTATGGTAATCAAGGGGCTAATAATCAAGTTTCAAACAAAAATCAAAATGATTTTCAAAACAACAACAAAGGTTTGCAAACGTTGAAAGATCTTCCAAATAAATTTGTTGAATACGCTAATGGGAATGATGCTAGGTTTGACAATATTCAAAGAGAAATCATTAGCCTAAGATCCGAGTTTAAGAACGACTTGAAGAAGGAGTTGAAAAATGAGTTAGCTAATGAACTTAAGATCCATACCAACAAGATGGAAGGAACCGTAACTAGGTTACAAAAAAACCAACAAAAAATGGAACAAGGGCAACATGAGATAAAACAAGAAATGGTTAAAGCAGGGAAGAGGCAATCCAAGTTTGAAGATAAAATCTCATCTATGTTTGAGGCAATTATGTGTAAACCGTCTTCGAGTAGTCTTCCTAGCAACACCGTATCAAACCCTAAGGGTGAGATGAAAGTGATTACCACACGTAGTGGTAAGACACTTAAGGAACCGACTCCTCAACCAATTGCTCCTACGGAGGAAGCAATTGAGGAAGAACCCAAGGTGGTGGTCCAAAAGGAGCATGTCCCAATCCCACGAAGTACCGCTCATGCCACACCTACGGTTGACCCATTACCAACATTGGAACCCGATATTCCAAAGGCTATGCCTACTATGCCTCAACCCACACCACCTTTGCCCTATCCATCGAGACTTAGAAAGGAGAAACGTCAAGAGCGCGACAATTACCAATTTGAGCTTTTTATGAAAATGTTTCGTGATTTGCACTTTAATGTGAGTTTCGCCGATGCTTTGGTCATGATGCCTCGATTTGCCGCTAACTTTAAGAGTATGTTGAACAACAAGGAGAAATTGCACCAATTGTCTAGTTGTTCATCGGTTTATCTTAATCGCATACCTCAAAAAGTCGGTGATCCCGGTAAATTTTTGATCCCTTGTGCAATCCAAGATATGGAGGAATGCTTCGCCTTGGCCGATCTTGGTGCTAGCATTAACTTGATGCCACTTGCAATCTTCAAGTCGCTCAATCTTCCTAATCTTACTCCTTCACTAATGTCTATCGAGTTGGCCGACCATTCCACGATTCCCGCATGTGGTTTGGCGGAAGACGTTTTTGTGAAAGTGGGGAAGTTATACTATCCCGTAGACTTTATCGTTGTTGATATCCCCACGGATCCTCAAGTTCCTCTCATTTTAGGTCGTTCGTTTTTAGATACGTCTATGGCTTTGATCGATGTTCATGCTAGAAAGATCACCTTACGTTTCAACGACGAGGAACTTGTTATAAACGCAACTCAAAACTCTCAAATTTCTCATGTTTATTCCATTGCAACCATAAACCTCGTTGATATGATCGACGTGGTTTGCGAGGAATTTTCACAAGAAGTTCTAGGTTTTGGTGATGAAGAAACTAGTGGCAATCCCACTATGTTAGATCCAATTCTTGATAATTCGACACCAACCTTCACTCCATTTGAAGGTGGTGGTTTTACGTTGGAAGAATTCGATGTTCCACGTACTTGTAACGAAGACCTCGACAACGATGAGGACTTCTCGATTATCAAGGATTTTCTTAACGATTTCCCATTTCCTCCACCCGAGGAGGTTAGGAGTATCGAGCCCAAATCTTCACTTGAGGAACCACCTATCCTCGAGTTGAAAGATTTACCTCCTCATCTCGAATATGTCTATTTGGAGGAGGGCGACAAGTTGCCGGTTATTATTGCGAAGGAACTTTCGAATGATGAAAAAACCGCACTTGTCGATGTTCTAAAGGATCACAAAGGGGCAATTGCGTGGAAGTTATCCGACATTAAGGCAATCGATCCCAAATTTTGTACCCACAAAATCTTAATGGAGGAGGATTACAAGCCCGCAATCCAATGTCAAAGGAGGGCGAACCCTAAAATTCACGACGTCATCAAAAAGGAGGTCCTTAAACTCCTTGACGCGGGAATGATTTACCCTATTTCCGATAGCCCTTGGGTGAGTCCTATTCATTGTGCCCCTAAGAAGGGAGGAATGACCGTTGTGCCAAACGATGCCAACGAGTTAATTCCCACTAGAATCGTGACCGGATGGAGAGTGTGCATTGACTATCGAAAGTTGAATGAAGCCACTCGAAAAGACCATTTTCCCTTGCCCTTTATGGACCAAATGTTGGAGCGTCTTGCGGGAAACGATTTCTATTGCTTTTTAGGTGGTTTTTTCGGTTACTTCCAAATTCCCATCGATCCTCGTGATCAAGAAAAAACTACGTTTACGTGTCCATATGGAACGTTTGCCTATCGTAGAATGCCATTCGGACTTTCAATGCATCTGGAACCTTTCAGAGGTGCATGATGGCTATTTTATATGATATGATCGAGAAGACGATGGAAGTCTTCATGGATGACTTTTCCGTGTTTGGTAATTCGTTCACTTCGTGTTTGTCGAATCTTGAGAGAATGTTTAAACGTTGTGAGGAAACCAACCTTATGCTCAATTGGGAAAAGTGTCATTTTATGGTTAAGAGTGGAATCGTCTTAGGGCACAAGGTCTCGAAAGCGGGGATTGAGGTAGATCAAGCTAAGGTAGACGTTATCGCTAAATTACCTCATCCCAAAACCGTTAAGGGAGTTAGGAGTTTCCTAGGCCACGCGGGCTTTTATCGTCGATTCATCAAGGATTTTTCAAAAATTTCTCGACCCATTACACATCTTCTTGAAAAAGAGGCACGTTTTGTCTTTGACGAAGATTGTGTACGAGCCTTTGAAATCCTTAAGAGGAAACTTACCGAAGCTCCCATTCTTGTTGCTCCCAATTGGAACCTCCCCTTTGAGCTCATGTGTGATGCTAGTGATTACGCTATTGGGGCCGTATTGGGGCAACGTCATGAAAAGCCCTTCTTGCCTATTCACTATGCTAGCAAGACGATGACCGAGGCTCAACTTAAATACACTACAACGGAGAAGGAGTTCCTTTCCGTGGTGTATGCATTTGAGAAATTTCGACCTTATCTCGTCTTGACGAAATGCATAGTGTATACGGATCATTCGGCTATCAAGTATCTCATGGCTAAACAAGATGCAAAGCCGAGATTACTTCGTTGGATTCTCCTCCTTCAAGAATTTGATCACAAAATTATTGACAAAAAAGGAGCCGAGAATCTAGCGGCCGATCATCTTTCTCGTTTGGAAGATCCTCACCAAAGTGTTTACGAGCCCAAGGAAATCACCAAAACATTTCCGCTCGAGACACTTGGTGTAGTGAATTCTAAGCTTGATTCTTCCACCCCATGGTTTGCGGACTTTGCAAATTACCATGCGGGTAACTTCATCATCAAGGGTATGACGACTCAAGAAAAACGAAAATTATTTCATGACGTCAAGTTCTACTTTTGGAATGACCCTTACTTGTTTCGAACTTGTGCGGATCAAATCATCCGACGTTGTGTATTTGGCACCGAAGCTTCTAATATCCTTAGAGCTTGCCATGAGGGACCAACGGGTGGTCACCACGGTGCTAATCTCACGGCTAAGAAGGTGTTTGATGCTGGTTTTTTTTGGCCTACTATTTACCGAGATGCACAAGATCTTGTGAAGTCATGTGATTCATGCCAACGATAAGGAAAAGCCTCACAAAAAGATGAAATGCCACAAAGTATCATCCAAGTGTGTGAGATCTTTGACGTTTGGGGTATAGACTTTATGGGACCGTTCCCATCATCTCGTGGTAATAAGTATATCCTCGTTGTGGTTGAATACCTTTCTAAGTCGGTGGAAGCTAAGGCTTTGCCCACCAATGATGCTCGTGTGGTAGTCAAGTTCTTGAAAAGCTTGTTTTCTCGGTTTGGAACCCCTCGTGCGATCATAAGCGATCGTGGAACCCATTTTTGTAACGACCAATTCGAAAGGGTCCTAAGGAAATATTGGGTTACACATCGGCTTTCTACGGCTTATCACCCACAAACAAATGGGCAAGTCGAGATTTTAAACCGAGCATTGAAGAGGATCTTGGAGAGATCCGTTGGGGAAAACCGACAATCTTGGTCGGATAAGTTAGACGATGCTTTATGGGCCTTTAAGACCGCTCATAAGACGCCCATTGGGTGCACTCCCTATAAGCTTGTGTATGGGAAAAATTGTCATTTGCCAATCGAATTGGAACACAAGGCTTATTGGGCCCTAAAGCATTGTAATGATGATATGGAGACCGCGGGAAAACACCGGAAAATGCAATTAAATGAATTGGATGAATTGAGGGACATTGCTTATGAAAATTCATTGATTTATAAAGAAAAAACTAAAAAGTTGCATGATTCTAAAATTAAAAACCGGGTTTTTAACATTGGGGATCAAGTTTTGCTTTTTAATTCTCGCTTGAAAATCTTTTCCGGTAAGTTGAAATCCCGTTGGTCCGGTCCATTCACCGTGACTCAAGTGTTTCCGTATGGGACCATCGAGCTAGCTCAAAATGATGGCCTCAATTTCAAGGTGAATGGACGTAGGTTAAAGCATTACTTTGGCGGGGAAGTTCCATCCTTGAACTACCTCGACCAAGTCACCTTCCCCAATGATAATTAGCATTGAGGGGATCGAGTCGAGCTCATGACTCGGTAATCAAAAACTAGGAGCCTCGTGGGGGAGTCCCATGCTTATCCTATGTATATATTATCGCTTTCTAATGTAGTAACGTGTGGGGATTTGTGCCCTTCCAACCTTTGTTCCGTGGTTGTTTGTGAATTGTGGACTTTAGATGATCATGATCTTCACGATTGGAGCCTCTCGTGTTCGTTTTATGGGAGCACTCGATCGTTTGCTTTGAAGACTTTCTCAATATCCAAATGATATATCCTTTGATGTTCTAACCTTAGGTTTTTTAGCACACTTCATAAACGGCTTTAAATTTAACGGTTACACCCTTTCCATGCTAGATTATTATTCGACTACGTCTCTAGTATGGGGGTGTTTGCACCCCTAGACTCGAAACATTGATGACAATGTTTAGCTTTAGTATGGGGGGTGAATAGATACTTGCCTTGCTAAACCTTCACGCTTTCCAAAGTTTATCCTTTTGTTTATCGTTTTGTTGCAAAATAAGGCTAAAAATGGCCAAATTTTAAAAAATTTCTCATGTTTTATAAGTGTTTGAAGACACGAATGTAGATTTTCCGATGGCGAGAATAAGAGTAATTTTTGACTCGACCGTGCGTGTTGAGCACTTAGCTTTGATTCCTTAACTTCACATTAGGCTAAGTCTCTTAAATGAGGACGAGAAATGATAGGGTTAATTATAAGTTACTATGCTAAACGTAGAGTACTCGTATTCTTTCAAAAACTCATGTGTTCTCGTTGTTTGCTTATTCTCCCTTCGCATGTAAATAATTTTTGCTTAATAAATATTGACTTAGCGGTTTATTTGGGATTGTTGGGTTTCTAGTCTTTTCTAGTAGCTTCCGTGTAATTAAATTGGGAAGACATTAAGGTATCGCCAGCGCCACGGTTTTGAAGTATTGGCACCCGAATAATCAAAAGCTTCACCCAATAATAAGATTTCAAGTGCTCACCTAAATCAAGCAAACAATTTGAAGCCCCACAAGGCCGAAATCTATGCAAAATTGAAAGTGAATCAAGCCTTAATCTTCGAAGCTTTAAAGATCCAAAATTCGCCTTAGCGTGAGGATATACGTCTTTGGCTAATAAAACTACCGATGAGGTGGATAATAAAAGGCAAGGCAAGACCGAAGTCATAATAAAAGCTTCATGGCAAAGTTGAATAAAATATGGAGGGAAACCAAAGATAATAAGGCCCTTCCGTTAGGGGGCGTATAAAAGTCTTGGTAATAAGTCTCATGTTCAAAACCGTTATAAAACCGTGTTTATCGATTCTTCTTGTTAACTTAATTTTTTGACATCTTTGTCTATTGGGAGGGGTTATTGATTTGATGGTCTTGTTTACACCGTTAGGACTCTATTTTTAGACCTAAATCTCTATTATCGCATAAGTCAAACAATGTATCCTCGTGAAACATTCAAGACAAAATAAAATATAAGAGATACAACTTAGGAAATTGGGAGGATAAGTATGTGATTAGGGAATATGAGTAGTGTTAGCATTACTAACTTATAATGACAATGATCTCGTTGCACGTTTGGCATGGAATTGGGGTGAAAATCGAGGACGATGAAATTATTTCTAACGAAGCATTCACGTGTTCTTATTCTATGAACCTAAACGTCCCATTTTGCGATGAAAATCATACATTATGTCTAAAACACAAGTAGTAGTAGCAATAGTAGTAGTGTAGCTAGTTTATCGTTCAATAAAGTGAATAAAAATGAATTTTGGAGGTGCTACGATACTTTATTCGAGCATTGCGTGAGGGCACGGCAATGGTTTAGTATGGGGGAGTGATGAGACTGCTTTTATACATAGTCTCATCGTCCAAAAAGGGCTTAAAATGCATTAAATATCATCAAACTACCCATATATATGCTTGTGTTTGTTGCTTGTGTATTTTAGGTACGGATATTGAGAAAATGACAAAAGATCACAAGAATCATGCAAAAACGAACACGGGAAACGAAGCCGCACAATGAACCAAGCCCTAATGAAGAATTTTCCCAAGAAAACCATTGGAGACTTGAAGAATTATGAAGAAGGGTCCTCCAATATGGAAGAATTGACACTTTATACCCTTGTATCTTCATAATTACAAGTTTGGTCCCTAAAGTTTGTCAATATTACAAAAAGGGCCGTCCACTTTGAAGAATTGACAAGTTTAGCCCCTCAACAAAGCTAAATTGTCAACCATTATCCTCCACAAAGTCAAATATATCATGAAGTCCTTCAAAGTACAAGAAATTACAAGTTTGGTCCTTTGAAAATCCCAAAATTACAAAAAGGACCCTTAACTTTCAACATTTGGCAAGAATGGTCCCTCATCAAACAAGACTTGACAATTTTAGTCCTCCAAAATATCAAATATGCAAGTCAAGACCATTATCCATCAAGAAAATGCCAAATCAGTCCCTCAAGAATCACAAAATGGCAAGAATTACCCTTGAATTCACTTTGCAAAATGTTTTGGGGCAAAAGTGTGAAAAATGAAAAGTTGTTAAAGAAGGAAATGGGCGTTGATAGAGTTTATAACTGAAATGACAAGAAGAAAAGAAGTGAGCGGTTTAAACTGGCCAACACACATACTTACCTTAACCACTATCATCCTGCCACGTGCCCCACTTTCTCCTTTCCACCAATGGGAGCCCTCCCTACTTCCACCTCATCTCCCACTCACACCAGACATAACAAACCTTAATTAATATTTTAATTAAGGCGCTAAACACCACAATTTAAACCCAAAACGGATTAAGACCAAGTTCTTCATGTTCATAAACCAAATTGGGCATTTGCTAATTACCAACAATTAAACCCCATTATGGTGCAGATTTATGATTAAGGGTCTTGTTAACACATCCCAAACCTTAAACATGACACCCCACCAACCCACATGCTATATGGGACCTCCCCTGCTACAAGCTCATGCATACTGCCAAAATGAAGACAGTCATCCAACGTCCCACATTGTGGCTTACTTTCTAAGCTTCATACAAACCCTTTGATCACATTTTCACATGCCAACTCATGCAAACGTCCAAGGAAACATCACATGAGTCCAAGGTTTTCAAATTCTACAAGGAAATATTTGGAAGATCAAGCACTTAGGGTTCACGTTTTTATTCAGTAACTTAGTCTCATTGTAGCCTATATAAAGTCATAGGGCTGCAACATTTACAATTGCTTTTGGTTTTTCCTTGTTCAACAACTTGTAAATCCTCTTTTCAGTTTAATGAAATTGTGTTAAGTGTGTTGAATAAAGACCAGGTCTTTCTCAAGACTTTTCTCGTTTAAACCCTCGTGGTCAACAGAGCCTTTAGTCCCAAGATCGGGGCATAGACTCATAGCTAGGTTCTGAAGCGCCACTTATTTTTATGCTTGTTTATGTTATTTTTTCACTGAATTTGAATCTCAAAACCTGATTTTCAGGAGAGTGCAAAAGTTTGCATTTTTCCTTCAAGCTTAATATTTTGCTAATTTCTTGTTAAAACCTTGGAATTCTTGGGTTATAGGGCTGATCAAAGCATCCTAATTGTGATATTAAGGTGTGGTGAGGCTTATAACTTGGGGATAATCAAGTGTGGGGTAACAAGGTCGCATCAATCAAGGCTTTTTAAGTTTCTGTTTTGATAATTGTGCCTCTAACCTTGTTGAATCTTAGCAAGGTTGTTTGTGGAAGCTTGTGCTTGTTCTAGCTAGCACATAAGCTCATAAATTCATGGGTGTGGATGTACATCCATGAGGTTTGTCTTAAATCCTTGAAAATCTGATAAATATTGAAATTTTTGTGGATTTGTGCTCTATTGGTGTTCTTGTTGATTTCTTGGCTTGAATCTACTTAGTCTTGCATGGTAATGTTGTTTATATGCTAGATTGATCATTGGGTTAACTGAATCACACTTTTTCTTGTTTAAAATTTGATTTGAAAAGATAAAGGGGTGTTTGGGACTACCTGTGTGAGCTTGAATCTTGTTATTGTGTTGTTAGAAGGTGTTGTTTGTGTTTGTCATCTGTCATACACTTGTTTGAGAGTATTTTGCTGCAAGTTATTGGACTTAAACCACCAAATCAAACAATCTGCTATAACTTGTTGATTATAACTGTTTTTGACCTAAGATTTTGGTGAAATCTAGTATTTGTGCATGCTTAGGGTTAAAAGCTGTTAAAACATCATTATTATAACTTGTTTGATAGATCTTGAGGTTTGAATCTAGCTTATTGGTCAAATACATCAGCAAAGTGTAAAACTGCATGTTCTTGTGTTCATCAGTAACTTAAGGTGCTTGAATCTTGCTTAATTATTTGAATCATTGCATGAAACCTGTTTAGACTTGTTCATTTGAGTTTATAATAGCTTGTGTATGCATTTGGTTGATTTGGCTGGCTGAATATTGCTCTAAGTGCTTATTGAACATGTTCTGCTTATTTGTTCATGTCTGTGCTAGATCTAGTACTTTATTGATTAAACTGTATCAATTGGGTGATTGTGTTTGTGATTTATTGATTGTTACTGACTCCTTATGATCCAAAGATCATTTGGGTGCCTTTGTGTAATCTGAATCTCCAAAAAGTTCACTAAAGACAAAAAGTCAAACAAGTCAAGCAGTGGAAAAAGTTTCCACTGCTCAACACCTAAAACTAGCCCCTGCTAGTGTTATTTTGTCATCAGCTTATCAATAAGCTATTCTAGCTTATCCAGACCTGCAACAACTTATTTTCTGTGATAGATCTTCATTATTTGACCCATTTGATTAGACTGGAGCTTATTGGACTTTGACTTTAACTTTTTGCTAGAAAACCAACTTATTTGACTTTTTCATAAGTGCTTATTCGCTTTTTCTAGCTTATTGAGTCAGCTTATTTGAAAACTCTTTGTTGATTTTGCTTAATTAAGTCATTTGAAAGCTTTAGAAACTTGAATCAGCTTTTGGGGTGGCCTAGAACTCAAAAACGACTATTTTCTCGTTTTCTATTGATTGCTTATTGCATTTTCAGGCTTATTCCTTGGGCTTATTTCAGATTTCTTTTTACAAAAGTCTTATTTAGGACAAAAGAAGCTTATGTGTCTAATTTGAGCTTATGGCATTGGCTTATAGCTTAATGGGCCAAAAAGCCCATTAAGAATAAGCTGTTTGGTATAAGCTAGCTTATTTCACACTTTCAGCTTTTGGGCCTTTGGAAAAAGTTGTTTAAAATCAAATTTTGAGTCAAGTAGTGCTTTTTGGGCTTATTTAGACCAACTTTTTATATTGGGCCCAATTTAGCCCATTTAGTGATCTGTTTTGGGTTTAGCCCACTTTTTAGGCCCATTAAGGGTATTTAGGTAATTTCACTTTCATTTCTGAGTTATTTAGGTTAAATTAAGCTAGTTTGCAACTTTTTAGAATTCTTTATGATTTTTGGATTTTTAATAATATTTTAATATTATTTTATTGTTAAAAATTAAAAGTCTGGTTTTCTAAGTTTTTATATTTTTCCTAGATTGTAGACACGTAATTAGGAATTTTTCAACTTTCCAAATATTTTTAGAGTCTTTTAATTATTTTCTAGAATTATTTTAAGTTTTAATTGATTTTAATAGTTTTTAATTGTTTAAAAATAGTTTTTAGTGGTTTTAAAATTTTGAAAAATACCTTTTAGCTTAATTAGGTTATTTTAAAGGTTTACAAACTTTAAGATCTTGTTTTGGACTTTTTAATAGTTAATATTGATTTTTAGGGCTTTAATTAGCATTAAAAAGTCATTATTTAATTAATTAAAAGGTTTTGGCAAGTTTGGATTTTTTGTAAACTCTTAGAATATTTTAGTGGATTTTTAGTGATTTTTAGGAATTTTTAGGGTAAAATTTTAATTTTGGTGCTTTTTACGATTTTACGGGTACACCTTTTTCGTCTTAGTTTAATTCGACATCGTAACCGTCATTCTCTTCTTACCTCATTTCTATTTTTTTTCTTTCTCACAAATATAATCACAAAGCTAATCCAAATCATTACACTCATAACACACTAGCCTCCTTGAGAACGATCCCCATTTTAGGGTCATAACTTGTGGTTTTCCTAAACTACTTGTTAACACTTGCCCTAATTACGCTCTTTTTCTTAAAAGACGTAAAAACTCAACTATCATGATCTATTGCTTTGTTCTTTACAGACTACTTTTTAGACCCATTTCTCGTGCAAATTCAATAATGGAAACATCTAAATTTAGGGCTGATTAAAATTTCATACCTCTAGGTGGAAAAACAGGCAGATGGGATAATGGGTCAAAATGGATGAGAAGGAATAGGAAGTAAATGGATGAGAAGTAAATGGCGAAAACTGGAAAAATAGGCAGATGCCATGTTCATTTGTTTTTTTAGCTTTAACCGAGTATTTTAACTTTAGTCGTTAGAAGTTTATATGAAGTTCCACTTTCATAATTGAGTCAAGTGTGACGATTTAGGACAGTTAATTAAATATTGAAGTATAGTTTATTTGGTATTGTTTATTCAATCATGTTTAGCACAATATCTATTTTTCAACCTTGTTGCTCACATGCATATACTTTACAGTTCTTATCTTTTCGAACATGAATGTATTTTATATTTATCGAGTTGGGATTAACGTAAACTCTTAATTTAGCATATTAGCATTTTTTTAAATACTCACTTCCCACCTTTTTTGTAAAATATTACATATCTTACAAACGGTAAATCGTCAAACAACAATAAATTCACCGTTGGTGAAGGTCTACGATTTCTTAGGATTGTGTAATCTATGAATTAATCTATTGATTTAAATGGAGGAGATGGAGGAAGAAGATGGATATAGAGAGAGAAAGAAGAGAGGAAAGAAAGATAGAGAGAGAAAGTGATTTAATTAAATGAAAGTGAGAAAGTGAAAATGAGCCACCCCTCCTAACATGCTAGGAGGGGGTATATATAGCCCACCCTACATGTGGGCTATATGGACTATATTGTTTACAAACTGGATCACGAGCCTATTACTTGAATATATTATTGGAGCGACCGATCCTTTCTAAATACGTAAAAACGTATTTCCAACAATCTCCCCCTAAGGGATGTCACTCCAAGTTACAATGTCCTAAATAGTCTATAGCTCGTGATCTATGCTAATAATGATGTGACCGAGACTTTCCTTGGAAAAACGTATTTCCAACAATCTCCCCCTAAGGGAGGTCACACCATTTTACAAAATCTTAAACCTAGCATACTATGCTTGAGTCTTCGATCTTATTCTTGTGAATAAGCTTGATGTGATCTTTGACTTAAGTCTTGAGCATGTTTTCTTGCCTTGACCTTGTGAATTCGTCACTTGTGACATTCGCCTCTTCGTGACTTCATGTTCCACATACTTATACCTTTAAATTCTTGAAAGCTTCAGAGTTTGATACAGCGGAAGACTTGACATTCAGACTTTCTTGAATTTGTTGAAGTACTAATTGTATGTAGTATAAGCATGTGGTGACGACTTCTTCTGGTTTGTACACCGCAATGCCACCTTCTTTTTACGCTGCATAAGAATGTTAGCAACAAACAATATACACGGATGAAATGGCCTTGAACATTTCATTCTAATTCGGTAGCATTTTACCTCCGGTCGGTGAAGACCGTTGGACGATATTAAATATCGTACTTGTGGCAGGTAGTTTCAATAAAGAACCTCCTTGACAAGATTTCGCGGGTAAACCCGTTCTCTTTACTCGATCGTCCAAAGCTGACTGCGAACATAAAGAGTGAATCATTTGGATAATATTATTCGCATGATTTGAAGCCATCAATTCATGTTCCTAGAACAAGTGAAGTTCAATTAAGAACCGCACCATCGTTGCTTTCCAGTTGTCACTAGCTTGATTCATATAGAATCTTGCAAGTTACCTACCAAGTGCTGTTTGATGTTAACACTAGAAGGATTTCCATTCGTCATTGTAAATACTTAATAGTATTACTCTGAATGTTCTGGCAAGATCACTAAGATATTGCGTAGAGGCCTGGAACGTGTTTAAATTCAATTAAGAATTAAACAACTGTTGCTTTCCAGTTATCACATGTTTGATTCATAAAGAATCTCACAAGTTACCTACCATGAGCTTTTTGATGTTCGCTCAAGAAGGATTTCCATCTTCATTGTAAATACTTTCGTATTACTCGGATGTTCAGGCAAGATCATGAAGATTTTGCGTAGGACTCTTAATATCTTTCTTACTTTTCACATTGTGTGAACAAGCAAGGAATTATGAAAGTCTGTCCTAATGAGATATATGATGATCTCAAATGGCTCTAGACTCGATCGTGCATTTTGGATTTTAGTGATCGGAGGCTGGAGAGGAGTGCCACCTTTTCAGTACCAATTTATTCGGAGTGAATAAATCAATAGATAATGTGTTGTCTCCGTGTGATTAAAACAAATATCTTTTGAGAGATATCTGAGTTAGCTGGGATGGGTTGTGCCTTGCATCACTGGGTCCATGATGTCTATCTTTAATATCGAGAATCATAAATGATCTCAATAGCATATGAATTGACCCGGTTTCTGCCTAAGTTGTAAGGAGGGCTACTTTCTTTACACCCTTTATCTTTACAATTCTTTTTCATTCTTCAACCCCTTCAATGCTTACCAATAAGTCATCACTAGCACCTTGTTGTGATTGTTCCAGTGCTAACTTAAGTACTTGGTCGGCATTCAGCTACATTCACAATCTTTCTCCATCTTTCCTAAGGACTACTATTTCTAGCTATGGAATGTCCTTGGGAAGATTCCTCCGGTTCTAGAGGAATCATTGGACTTTAACCTATCCTACCATCCTTATGTCACCACAATCTTCATCGTCGTGAAATAAATGGGTTGCGGGTAAGTATAAATCACCATAAAATCCATTTTTATATCCAAATCCATTTTGCTCCCCCTTAACATATGCCACGATATTCGAAAACATTTCGCACATGTCGGGATGAGCCAGCACATTAAGTCAAACCATTATTGATCCCAATATTAAATCACATTTTCTCCCCCATATTAAAAATATTAACCCAATCGATGTTTTTAATATCAATTGATTTAATAGTATTTTAAGAGAATTTGGGAACTAAAATGCAAATCCAATTATCTTCATGAATTACACAAGCTCCCCCTAAATTAATGAGGGTGTGCTGAAACGTAAATTAAATACCTTTTAAACACAAGTGTAAGGTATTTATCACGTGCAAAGATCATATATGATAATGAATTCACAAGATTAGCGATTTATGAGGTTGGACCTGAATGATGGAGAACATCATATGAAAGAAGCACATGGTTCTTGTTCACGAATGTTGGTCGCCTCATCATGTCTGAAGTTATCTCTTGACTCCATGTGTGTGATAGATATCGTTGTCTTGACACCAATATGTGAACTTGGCACTCTCGGCATCAAGGATTCTGAGTGCTGGACAATTGCTCCCCCTCAATTGTTGACCCGTGTTCTATTGAAAGAGCTGTAGTCGCCATTTGAGTAGTCGCATCGTCGAGTATGTAGATATCAATTGTAAATGCTTCGGATTGTGGAGTTGATAACTTCGGATTCTGGAGTCAAGGTTTTCCGGTGAAATGCTTGACTTCAATGTGAAAAGCGGGTTACTATCGGAAATAATAGCAAACCATTTTGAGCATGTTTTAAATCTTTTAAACTTCTGCTCGAACTTTATTTACAACCCCGTGTCATTATTGAATGACATTTCTAGGTTCGTAAATATTATCAATTCCAGAAGACATGCTCTTTTTATAAAAACATTTTGAACACACAATTTTCAAAGATTTAGAAAAACCTTTTGAGATATTCTTGAAAAATTGTGTTCAAAGTTTTGAAAAAACAATTACTTGAGCTTAAGATGTTGAATATCTTATAAAACGAGATCAAGTCCGAGAAGTTGTAAACTTCCCGTTGTTAAGGATAAGTTACCATCGGCGATAAACTTTCCTTTTATCTGAAGGACGAGTCCTAAGCTGACATTTACTTAGAAGTCGTTTTCATGAGCTTGAAAACTTTGACTGTTTTAACGGAAAGCTCATGACCGAGAAAGGTTAATTTCTCGTTATGAGGAAAAGTTCTCTTATTTAAAAGATACACTTTCCTTTCTGAGCTTAAAACTTCGAATGTTTTAAGACAAGCTCATGACCGAGAAAGGTGAATTTCTCATTAAGAGGATAAGTTATCATAAAAGATAATCTTTCCTTTATTTTAAGTTCGAGTTACAGTCTGACATTTAACTGTAAGTCATTGTGCATGAGCTTAAAAACTTCGAATGTTTTTATTATTAGCTTATGCCCGAGAAAAATTAATTTCTCGTTGTAAGGATAAGTTCATCATCGGCGATAAACTTTCCTTTTAATTAAAGAACGGGTCATCGTCTGACATTTAACGATGAGCCTTGTTCACGAGCTTAAAACCATTGAATAGTTTAAATGTAAGCTCGTGTCTGAGAAAATTTAATTTCTCGTCTTAAGGATAAGTCATTATCGGGATGAACTTTCCTGTCTTTTGAGAGCGAGTTACAGTCTGTTATGTGACTGTAAGTCCTTGTGCATGAGATTAAAAACGTCGAATGTTTTTAATATTAGCTCATGCCCGAGAAAAATTAATTTCTCGTTTGTGAGGATAAGTTTATCATCGGCGATAAACTTTCCTTTATTTGAAGAACGGGTCACAGAATGTGATTTGTCTTTAAGCCTTATACACGAGCTTAAAACCTTTGAATGGTTTTAGGATAAACTCGTGTCCAAGAAAACTTAATTTCTTGTTAAGATGGTAAGTTATCGTTGCGTAGATAAACTTCCCTATCTCTGAAGTCCGGGTCATCGTCTGTCATTTAACGATGAGCCATTGTGCATGAGCTTAAAAACGTGTAATGTTTTTTATATAAGCTCATGCCCGAGAAAAATGAATTTCTCGTTGTTAGGATAATTTTATCACCGGCGATAAACTTTCCTTTCTTTGATGAGCGAGTTACAGTCTGTGATATGACTATAAATCCTTTTTGGTAAGCTTAACCATGAATCCCCTGAGACACTTGTTTCTCTGATATCTGCTTCTTCAGCAACCAAACTCTTAGAGTGTCCTTAGTTGAACGGTATACAACGATTGGACCGCTTCGTTCTTTTGGAACATCAACTTTCGTACCTGCATTCGCATTAGGAATTTGCATGCTTTGATATGTGTGAGCGATATCAATTTTAGAAGCACGTGAGGGTTCACAGTTGGCTTTACTTGTGTCAGAGGCGACCTGAGTAGATGATTCACTTATCTTAGCTGGCAAACGTTTCCTTTTGTATAAAACCTTAAGTTTAGGCTTAAGTGATGTATCATCTTTATCAATTTCCTCCCTAGCAGTCTTAGTAGAATCGGAGACTATCCTAGTCAAATGGCACTCATTTCCTACAAGAGTGAAAGTTCTACTAGTAGGGCGCCAAACTTTACCAAAGGGTTTGATGTTAGCTATCCACTGGGACTTAAGTCTAGCACGGGAGTTCACTTCATCAAGTAATTTCTTGACACAAGAATCATGATTTGCCGTAAAGACACATTTTCTACATGTTTTACAAGTAGCATATTTAATGTCCGAGTAATTCCTAGATGATTGATCGATGCTCCTAGGAGACGCCATGCTACGGTTGGCAGTGTTGGGTAATCTAGAAGACATCTGACTAGGTTGGACATTGCTATCTCTTACATGTGTCTTTTGCTTAGCTTCCCTAAGACCAGATTTATGGCAAACGTCATTTGAACTAGTTCTAGACGTGGTCTTGGTATTTTTAGGGAAACTAGAGGCAATCATCTGATTAGATCTTGCTAACGCTGTTTTGATCACATTGGACCTAGTTGCTGGAGTGACTGGTCTAGGAAAATGAACCAAATCAACTTGGGAGGCAAACCGCGGTCTCGAGGATTGTGGTCGCCCGGATCTAAATGCAGTCGGTAGTCTAACGAACTGATTTGTAGGCGGTTTCCCTAAGATTGATGGTTTTTCAAGCTTAGTGTCCACACTAGGTCCTCTATTTTTCCTTAACTCGTTTTTCAACGCAGCTATAGCAAAAACCTTTTCCTGGACTTGAGCTTTTAAAGTCTCATTCTCTTTGAGCAATC
Organism: Glebionis coronaria; assembly: GCA_025667525.1. NCBI lineage: Eukaryota > Viridiplantae > Streptophyta > Magnoliopsida > Asterales > Asteraceae > Glebionis > Glebionis coronaria. The sequence goes on along the minus strand of CM046877.1, from coordinate 214,014,837 downwards.
TATCTTGGGATGCCAATTTAGATTCTAGTAACTGAATTTCTTTCAAAAGATTATCCTTTTCAGCTTTAGAATCTAAAACTTTTTGATCCAATTTTCTTTCAAGAACAACGTTTGACTTTTCAAGTTTTTCAAAGTATGTTTCCAATTTGTCCGTTTTCTTAGAAAATTCAAGTTTGGCATCCTCAAGATCTTTTGATTGTTGAGCTACAATCGTTTCGAGCTCTCTAATCTTAGAATCAGAAGCAGTCAAAAGACAATTATCATGATGTTTAGCATTTTGAACACTTTCTCCCCTATTATGACTCACATCGGATGAATCAGAAGTGGTATTTCTATCATTCTTTTCCATCCCATGTTTGTCATAATTAGGTTCAGAATGCTCAATATGTGGCATGTCATCAGCAGATACATCATAAACAACATTACATTGTACCATGTTTGCAGGCTCTTCGTCATAAACGGGTAAGGTGTCATCAAAAGAGATCTCGTGAACATTCCCTGACGTGCCACTGGTATCATGTTGTCCTCCTGATTCCGTGCTCTTGCCATCGTTAGGCTCCAAGTTGTCAATCGTATGACCCCTCTCCTCTTGCATTTGTATCATATATTCTTGCACTCCATTATCATACGCTTGCTGAAGTCGAGATCTTTCATAAATCGAAGACGAGACCGATGTCATGAGTTTCAATATTGTATCACGGAAAACTCGAAGCTCGGTATGGGTATCTCGAAGAAATGATTGGCAAATCACTGAACTTTCAGACTTGATGATATTGAATTGGAGGAAAGGCGTGAGTTGTGTCACAAGAGTCTGATATGCAAGTGCCGATGCAGAGTGATTAAAGTTTGTATTGTTGAGTTGCTCGGCGAGTTGGGTCAAAGTGGTGAATATTGAGTCGATGAATATATGACGATCTTGGCCAAAGATTGTCACAAATTCTGTCCCTCCTTGAATCCATGAAAGAGTCACAAGATGAGACTGAAGTAGTTGAAATGAAGTGATGCCATTTTCACTAACTTTGTCTTGCATTTGATGTAATTCTCCCTCTTGAAACGTCAAAGTCAACGATTCCATTGAAGTTCGATGAAAAATAAGGTAAGGATTACTTATCGATGAAAAATCCGTAGCCACGAAAATTCAAAATTTAGCCCCGTCTTGTTGTCACGTTGAAATTACCATATGTCTACTATTTTAATATTATCAAACACCAATAATAAATTTTAGCATACACCTTTCAACCATTTACTAATAATATTACTAGCAAATTTTGAAAGGTAACAAATTTATGCCAAAACTCACGATGGATACCATTTTTGTCAATGTTTATATCAACCACAAACAATTAGTCCAACACCAATGTTGTAATACACTCACGAGAAAAATAAGGAGTCTAAGGACCAAGATATGGTAAGAAATGTTAACAACGCAACCCACACTAATTAAACTTGGGATAAATACCTCATATTACCCTAATTCATCTCACATACAACGAACCCTATCACTACCTAACATCCTCCGCCCCCTTTTCCCTCAAAACTCAGCCACCAATATAATCTCATCCATCTCAAACCAAGATCTGTAATCAATAACCTGCTTCCAGCCAATATCCGTAGATTGCCAATCACAAAAACAATAATCTCATCATATTCACATCTGTCTCTTTCTTATCTTACTCCCATACCAAATCCCAAACTAATATATCCTTCACCAATCACAATCTTCTTCGTCTATCCCCGTCACCAGGAATAATCAACTCGCAATCTCGTGTATAAGATCCATCTCTTGATAATTAACCAAACAAAAAGTTAGACACTGCTTCAAACGCTTCAAGATCTTCGAATGAAGGTCTCGGGTAGGTACTAGTTATTGCATGTCAGTTTTGTTGGTTGTTTTATAAAGCGAAATGAAGACACAAAACAATAACATCAATGTTATTAGTTAATCTTTATTTCGAATAATAAAAGAAGGTTGATGTAATTAAATGAAAGTGAGAAAGTGAAAATGAGCCACCCCTCCTAACATGCTAGGAGGGGGTATATATAGCCCACCCTACATGTGGGCTATATGGACTATATTGTTTACAAACTGGATCACGAGCCTATTACTTGAATATATTATTGGAGTGACCGATCCTTTCTAAATACGTAAAAACGTATTTCCAACAATCTCCCCCTAAGGGAGGTCACTCCAAGTTACAATGTCCTAAATAGTCTATAGCTCGTGATCTATACTAATAATGATGTGACCGAGACTTTCCTTGGAAAAACGTATTTCCAACCGTTGGAACGAAAATTTAAATTATCTTTCTACCGCGAGGGCCACACATATATACTTGCAACGAGTTTAAACCGTTCTTTCTCAACCAATCCAATAATTCGTAACCGGTTGAATACAATTGAAAAAACCGGTTTCAAAACCAGTTAAAACTGAACCAATTCGGTTAAGAAAAGTTTGAAACCGAAACTATCCATTTTTAAACAGGTTAAAATCGATCCGATTCGAACGGAAGATTGACATGGAACAAAACACGTCCGTTGGGTAAACCAACCCTGAAAATATAAAAAAACTATCCATTTAAACTTTCTTTTAACAGAATCGAGTCCCACTGCAAAAAATAATATGAGTACACGAAACTACATTTAGAAAACAAATAACAAAACAAAAAAGGGTGACCAAGGCCAAAAAAGCGGAAAAACAAGCCATAACCGTAAACAAAACACAATTACTGGGTGGAGACAGTAAAAAAAAGCAAAAAACCAAACCATAACTAGAAATACATAAAAAAACAAAAACATAGTCTTAGAAAAGATTTATGAAATGAACCCGCCCGTTGGGGGGGGGTTACACCCGCCCAACGGGCGGGTACAGTTCATTAACTTTTTTCTAAAGAATGTTTATTGATCTTTTATATTAGTTAGCAGTTGGATACAAACAGTTTAACTGTTTTGTTTACCACTATGATGGATATCTATAGTTTCGTAACCCACCCAACGGGTGGGTTTGGTTCGTAAATATTCATTTTAGTATGTTTGTGTTTTATTTATATTTGAGAGTGGGAGGATTTTTTTGAAACTAAAATTAAAAGGTGTTATATTTTTTTGTTGTTCCTCCACCCGGTAGATGATGTGTATGTGATGACAGGGAGACCTATGAGTCAGTTTGGTTTGTAAATCTTTATAAAAGCATGTTTGTGTTTTATTTATATTTGTTGGCAGTGGGAGTAACTTTTTTAAAAGAAAAGTTAAAAAAAAATAATTTGTGATAGTTTTAGTTGTTCGTCTATCCAGTAGTTGATGTGTATGTGATGAATGGGAGGCTATGAGTTGTAAAAGGTCTTTGGTATGGTTTATACTTGCGATGGTGGTTGTGTAAAATTAGATTTTGTTTATTTTATTGTTTCCCATACTTAAACATAAATTGAAATGAGTCTCTCTCCCCACAAACACTTGATCAAACCAAACTTTTATTACTCCGTTTGTTCTAAAATTATTTTTACTGACAAAAAACATATATTTTTAGAACAGTTAATTTATTACGACTGTTTATTTCTTACTTCTTGACAGAATGACAATTTTACATTTAGCTAATAAATTAATTTTTCTTATAATAATAAATTTTGTAAAAACTTGATCGGAATTCTTTATTTTTTTAGTATCTATGGATTATTTGTCACAACGTGGTAAATCCTTTTTTGAAACAACATTTTTTAAACCGTTGTAATGATTCGGTTCGTAAATCCTTTTTAAGAACAATATATGTTGATCCGTTATATCAGTAGCAGCGAGACATAAAGTTGCCAGTGTTATAAAACATTTTTTTGTTAAAAGCACCGGCCACCGGGCATACATAAATCAGTGGCAGTGGGACAGTTTTTGATAGCATTAGGCCTTTGCCAGATCAACGGACGGGTTTTATCCCATTTTAATCTTCGAGCATACAGATATCAACAGGTGGGTTTTAATTTTGTGAATATTTTTTAAACAACGTTAAGATCATTGGTTGTGCGTAAACCGACAAATATTAAAATTTTCGGTAAACTTCTAAATATTTGATTTTTTAAATTGTAAAATTCAGAACCTATAAATATTTAACGAACAAACTTTAATCCTGAAGACAACAACATTTTGTTACCCGCGCTTCGTCGCGGCACGTTTTGTAAAAATACTTTTTTCAATTATAAAAATAAATAACGATCAAAAATATTCTTCACACTACAAAAACAATATGACAGAAATTCATAGCTTTATAAGGCCTCAATTCTTGTGTTTGAAACATACACGAAATTACAATGTGAGTGACGAACAACAATGACATAAGTTAATGATACACTATGTCTACATACAAAATAGCTATACTTCTAACTAAGGTTTCATCTCAGCAATATATACATATATTCTTTTCATGGTTGTATAGTCAAACTCTTGAGAATAAACTTTTCCATGAAATTCATCACGTCTAGTGCAACAATAATATGATCAAGCTTCTTCTATGTCCTCTCACTTGCATCCTGTAGCCACAATAAGATATAACGCAAACAGGTTAGCCCTGTTGCCAGGGTCAATTAGGGTTTTTACGATTTGCAATCGGCTAATTACTGTTATAGTTACTGTATTTTAGAAAACAATAGGTGAGTGAGAGCCTCAAATTAAGTTAACCAAATACTCCTCTAGTGAAAACTTTCTACCATATTAGTGTCATGTTAGTAACAAAATGATGGTAAACATGGAAATACCTTCCAACGTCCAGTCAAATAACTTTACACGTAATTACTTCAACTAATGGAACACAGAAAAAAGGACTTCACTATTTTTCAAAGTTGTTTAGTATTTTTTAAAATGCTAACGATAATCTGGTACACATTTCCAGTACTTTGGTCATATATTTCTGGTTTCGAGAAAGTCACTTTTTGTTCCTTTAAAACGTCAAATAAGCAGGATGTCAAGTATTTTGTTCCTCTAAAACGTCAAATAAGTTGTATTTCAAGTATGCCAATAGTTGCTAATGTTTTCTAGGGTGTTTGGGAGAACTGTTATTATCTAGTTGTGTGTTTAGCAAAAGTCCAGGCCAACAAATTTAAGTTCTATCTCATGGCTATAGTCAAAAGTGAACTTAACCCAGTTAGCAAGTCAAAATGGTAGAATGTGAGTTAACAAATTTTAATAATTTACAGTTACTTAATAATAACAGGATTAGCAGTAAACCTATCTGAATTATTTGGCAGCATGAAATAGCATCTAACCATGTTTAACTTGGCAGACCTAGAGACTTTTAAATAGTATTTTGTGTGTCCGATTCGTGTTTTAAAAATATTTTAACATGTATTTTTGTATAACATGTATAGCGAGGCGAAGCCTAAAAGTTATATTGATGGTTCAAAATGACGTGTCCACGGAGTGTTATAGGATATGAGCTGTGAAACTAAAACATAAACCGAGTCTAATGAGCCAAAAAGGTTATATAGACACATCTATGAAGGGTTAACAAAAATACCTGCTCCAAGACATGTCCCCAAATTCCGTAAACAAAAAACCCACTTAATCAGCTGAGCCATTCTATCTGAGCTTCCACTCATTGCCATTGATACTTGCTCGGCCCCCCTCCATAGTATGTTGAAGAACCTACGCTTAACTTGGTTCCATTAGCATAGTTCTTGATAAAAAAATAAACTTCTTAAATCGCACTGAAATATTAGGCCGTGAAAAATCTTATATCTTGTTAAGAACAAAAAAGAAAATGTAAAAAGTTGCTTACCAATTTGCTGCTGCTGCTACTCAGGAAACGAAAGTCAAGATTTATGAAATTGTATCAAAATTTGGTCAATGTGGGGCTTGTTTAGTCCATCTAAAAAGATCAATGAAAGTTGAGGTCTATGAAACTTTATCAAATAAAACTTAAAAAGTAAACTTCAAAAGTTGGCAACGAAGTTGATGTTTATCAATTTTTATCAAATGACACCTTTGACAAACTCATTATGAGCTTTCCTTAGCGTAAAATATATGCTAATAAATGGCATGGCATGAAGAACAGAAAGACTCATACGTGGTCAGTGTGGGGCTTGTGTTGTCTAGTTTAAAAGAGCGAATGGGTCATTTCAAAGCATTCCCATACTTAAACCTACACGACAACCCAAGTATTTGTTTCTACCAAATCATCCATGAAAGAAACCACACCTTATAATCATGTAAAATAGCAAGTTACCAGATGTGTACTTGATATTCTATGTTTAAGGAAGCTTGCAAGATATAGGATCATATCATCAACATACTTTGATTTTGATTTTCTTTATGTCAATGACCTACAAATAGGTCACGTTTTATGCATAAATAAAATATAGGATTTGACAGTCTGTACATACCACATTAGGTGCATTTTGCCATGCTGAAAAGGAGCATAAGACATGCCTTCAAAAAGGATACAATAGCAGCAAAAGGAAGTTGAAGCAATGATGAAAATAAATAGCTAGTTGAAGTGTAACGCTAAGCAGACTATCCAGAATTAACCATTTCACAAAATCAGATTCTAATAACTTTAAGTCGTGATATATAACATGACTACCTAATAGTAACAAAGTAAAGCAACAAACTTAAATCGAAACAAACATATAACATATAAGCATACAAATACAGCATCAAACTTAATACAATTACATTCACCCACCATCAGGTACCAGATATTTAAAATAGAAAGGAAAAAAAACTTGTTAACTTGCACTTTAACGTTAAGTAGGTAACCCAATTATCTAATATCATATTCAAACTCTCAATTACCAAGTTATCCCAAACAACATGTTTCATACTTTCAGTTACCTAAATGTTTTAAGGTAAGTACCTTGTATCTTTCTAATAGTTGTCAAAAGCAGATAATACATTATTGGCAGATGACGTTAGTTATAACATTAACATACAACCTACAACTTCATACATCGCATTCATACTGAAATATCACGAACGAACTGACTTCATTGGAATTCTTTACAAAAACAAAAATTAACGTTTAATGTAAATTCCTGTGTATAATAAGAATAACCTGCCAGGCTGCCAAATTAGCACATACATGATTAATGGTATGCTGTAGTGGATCCTGTTTCTGCAATTATAAGGATATCAACTAAGCCACTATGCTCCACGGTTCTACTGAGTTCAGAAGCGGTCGTTTGATCAAATCATCATGGTACATAGGTTTGTACTCAGTGTCTATCAAATCAACCGGCTCAAATCTGTAACTTGTGACTCAATAACACAAATATATAAAAAATTCTGAGTTTAGACGAAGCAAAAAAAGAAAGAAGAGGTCTCCCAAAAAAAATAACCCCATATTATTCACTTGGTGATCAAAAGGATATAAGGTCGAATTTCTGAACATCACTAAACCAGATCCATTATCGTTTCTGTTGGTTTCAACCTTACCAAGTTAAAATTCAGAATCCACATCATCTACGAAAGTTCTCGTTATGATTATCTGAGAGATCCTGAAGTGTGGAACAGTTTCATCAGCTTAAAGTAAGTAGATAAAGTCTGCAGTACAAAGTTTATAAAATCTTGTGTACCATTCTTTATAGTCTGTATCGCCAGTAAATCCGTACATGCCAATTATGTCACATATTAAAAAAGCAAATTCAAGAGCTTTGAGCCCAGTTCGTTTTGCTGCTGAACCAAAAGATGCACGTAGCATCAAATATACGCGATTGAGAGCTGGAACTTCCTATAATCCAACGTTCAAGCATTATTTAGGTAATCACATTCAAAATCATAAAAAAAGTTTAATGCTCACCTGAATCAATTTTTTCATGATGTCATGGATTGTGGTTTTGACGAGCAGTACCTCTTTTCTGGTATATGTAGATAGTGAAAAGTTTAGTATATTTCTCGCAAGGTGTACAACTTTCTTGGAAGAGCCCAAATCTGCAAGTGACGCATACCAGCTCTATAACTTTCTTGAAAGAGCCCAAATCTACAAGGTTCTTTTATTAGATTGTGCATACGAAATACCCAAAGCATATCCTAGTGGAGCGATTGTAATTGATAATTAGATACCTGATTCACATAGGTTAATGTTGTAGGGTAACATTTGGTTTTAATTGAAGTATTGCATACATACCGATAATAATACCTAATGCACCTATCACATTGTATTCCAAGAAAAAAAAGTTCAGCATTATTTACAAAAAGATGAAATAAATATGAGACGCGAAGTAACATATACCTTTTCTAATGAAAATAAGAAGAGGAAATTTAGCACTTTAACATAGTATTTTCTAATGAAATAGGCTTATATTCATACTTAAAAAGTTGAGTTCCATGTTTGACATTAAATAAATTTTCATTCATTTTCCACCATGTGTTCTTGCTATGTAAAGTCTTACTACACCAATTTTAATATATCATTTGATAATAATATACTACTAATTGTTGACTTGTTGCTTATGAACATTTAAAGTGTACTTATCTCTGATATACTTTTCGAGTATATATAATGTTATACAGTAATCATATAATACTAATGTAAAAAATATGACATATTACCTGCTATGATTTTCCCCTCCCACGTTTGTGTTTCTCTGCTCTTTCAAGAAGTCCAGTATAGCGTTTTCCTACCATCTTTTTACTCGCATTTAAATTAGTTGAAGTCTGTGAAACATGATAGCTACATGAACTCATAATGTTCTCAATCAAGATGACCATTGAGCCCACAACACAGTTCCCTTTCCAGTTGTGACTAATTTATAGGCGAATAATCTTAATGTAAACTAATCAATGTAAAATGACTCATATCAATAGGCAATATCTGTAATACCTGTGAATTTAGCTCAGCGATAACCAAACACTCAACTTAACAGAGTAATATACCTTGTTACACAACAAAGTTTGAGCTCCATCTCTATGAGCTGAAATCAGAATGAATCACTGAAATAGTTGCCAAAGACAGAACAAACTCACCAAAAAAACTTATTTCACTAAAAGAATCAAAACACACAAAAAAAATACCTTGGACAAAGGAGCCAAGCAGTTAGTTGTGCTACTCGCATGGGATATAATATCCATGTCTCATTGACTACTATCAATGCATCAGCTGATGGAGTTGTGATCTGGTTCACATCTACATTAGAACCTGCACTTGCCAACAACGTATTATACATATCAAAACCTTTACTTGCGGCTGAAAATAAGAAGAAGAACATGCATAAATTCTGAGTATGCTTACCTGAACTGTAAGTGGGTCAATCTAACCTAAACATGCCTATTTCAACATGTACACCTATGTATACGGAAAATTGACCGTTTTGATTCATCAGAGATAACTAAAAACATCAATAATGTATCTTTGAATAGCATAAAATCAAACAGCATTCTTGTAATGGTATTTTTGTTTTATTGACCACTATCTGAGAAAGAACCAGTTAAAGGATCAAGTGTATCATACATTAAACAATCAAGATCGATATCCTTGTTTCTAGGATAAAATATAACCTGTATAATACAAACCCGTCAAGCGAAAACTATGTCAAATTAAAAAAATGGCGACAAAGAACGTTGAAGGTATAAAATTCCCAACTGTTACATTGTCATTTGGGGCTCAAGCTTTAAGCTAGAACATCTCTTCTAAGACTTTCAGCCCTTCATAACATAGATAAAAAGCATGATATGTATTACAAATAGATGTAAAGAACAATGAGTCACATGGGAATAAGATAAGGGTAAGTACAGTGAATTGCTATAAGGCAAACAATTTAAAAAAATAAAAAGAGACAGGGATGTTAGACCATACTTTATTGAAACTCAAGATAAATATTATAGTCGGCTCGGCATGGGTATCTCAGTTTCTTCTTTAGAGTATCCAATATTCAGTCTCTACAACTAATGCATCGATCTCGAATGATGGAAATTCCCTTCCAAAATCATCCTAAATAAAACGCACAAAATAAAAGTTAGCATTCTAATGTAGAAATTATTGCAACACAGTCAGTCAATCACCGTACATTAGGATCATCAGGATCTCCATGGTCTGCTACAATGAATTCTTTACTTAACCTATGCCAAAATCAAATAGCATTAAAAAACAACCGAATATACCGCTGCAAATCAGTTTGGATTTGGTAACACCTAATTCAAACACCATATCCAAAAACCGCTTCAGTTTTACGTAACACCAAAGTTATTAATACAAAAACACAACAATAACATTGCCAAAAAGGTGAATTTGGCACGAATTTGTTTTATTATAGAAAACAAAATAATATTGATACCTGCATAATTTTGTTTCCGTTTCCCTTGCAACCTAAAAAACCTGGAAACAAATGAAAAAACCATGACCCGATTACAAAAAATTAAAAACACAGATATTACTTGATAATAATTATGATCTTCACCTGCAACTAATCACGAATATTCTTAGCATGAATGAAAATATAATATAAAAAACACGAACGGATTTATACATATAAGAAATAATGCATACCAATTTTCATAATCACTATCAACTAACTTATTTTTCTGATATGGTACCGATTAGGGTTTGAGATTGTAATAAGAGAGACGTACCGATTTTAGGGTTGAGATTTAGGGTAGGAGAACAAAGAGATAGTACCGATTTTTAATGTAACATGTGTGTTTGGATAGGTATCTTTTCGAAATCTTGGAGTATATCCTGTATATAATTTTCGCTGATTATATTGGGAAAGAATATATATCAATTGTTGTTATTTTTAAAAGTTATTAGTAGCACCGATTGCTAAAAAAGATTTAGTTTTCAAAATAAATTAGACATAATCCTATAGCCAATAAGAAAATGCCATGTAGGATATGACATGGCGCCATTTTATTTTCCTATGTCAAAGTTAGCCCATATATATATATATATATATATATATATATATATATATATATATATATATATATATATATATATATATATATATATATATATATATATATATATATATATATATATATATATATATATATATATATATATATATATATATATATATATATATATATATATATATATATATATATATATATACTAGTTGCAAAACCCGCCCAATGGGCGGGTATGACTTTTGGTTGTTGTTTACGTGTTTTGTTTAGGTAAATATTTGTTTGTTTTTTTAAGCATAATATGATTTATTCATTGTTTTTTTAGTATATTGGGGGGAGACAGTTTTATGGTTGTGTTTTAATTATGGATGAGCGGGTATGACATGCAATTGTCGTTTATGTATTCTTTTATAAAAATTTGTTTGTAAAGTTTTTCAAACACAGTATCCGGATATGATTAGTGAGTATTCATTAAATATATCAAGTATTCAAAAGAATTTGTCATCATTAACAAAATCACGAGTATATGCGCAAATAATTAACCACATTGACAAGATTGACTACTGAAATTGTTTTATTTGGTTTTGTTAAAATTCTTTAGGTTAGTCACACAATCGGTCTTTGAATATATATATATATATATATATATATATATATATATACACACACACACATATATATATATATATATATATATATATATATATATATATATATATATATATATATATATATATATATATATATATATATATATATATATATATATATATATATATATATATATATATATACATATATATATATATATATATATATATATATATATATATATATATACATATATATATATATATATATATATATATATATATATATATATATATATATATATATATATATATATATATATATATATATATATATATATATATATATATATATATATATATATATATATATATATATATATATATATATATATATATGTATATATATATGTATATATATATGTATATATATATATATATATATATATATATATATATATATATATATATATATATATATATATATATATATATATATATATATATATATGCATTTCATTTTCACCAATACTATTTGATGTAGGATATCCTTCGTCATCCTTAGAGTCATGTCGCCTAGGAAATACCATTAGAGAACCATGTATGCCACTGGAATTAGGAACTATCGTTACGTAGAAGAAGGACCAATAATGAAGCACACAAATCGTCGAGTTAGGATTCCTATTGCTCAATACCCATGCTTGTTGGAAGAACACTTTTCATTCAAGAAGGAAGGTGACAAGATTGTTAAAGTGAAGGAAGTGCGAAGACTTGATAGGTTTGGTAATATCACAAGCTTCGAGCCATACTATACTACTAAATAGGAAGAAAGTGACGAGGAGCCAAGTGAGCACACTGATAGCGAGAAAGAAGAAGAGCCACAACCAAAGAAGAAAGATGGTTTTGCACCTCTAGTTGTGACACAACCCAAAGGCAAGACCGAAAGATGGCTGGAATTCGATTTTGATTCTGAGTCTACTAAGATTACACGATCCGAGTAGACTACTGTTTCATCGACAAAGTAGTTTAGGGTCGTTTCGTTATCTCATGTCTTTTGTTTCGTTGTTAGGAGCTATGCTTAGTGACGTTATGTTGACTATTTCATATTAATGAATGAGTGATTTTTATATCGAATGTGCAATATGAGTTTGATTTATGTGCTTATGTGGTGTGGTGTATTAATATCATGATGTGTTTTCATATAAGCAAGTACATGCATGGTATGAAGCATTGATAATTATGATGTACCACATAATTATACGTGCGTCATAACACGAGTGGAGTAAGAAAGTATGATCTCATAGCTTGAGTATTGATTATACATGCTAGTGTTTGTGGTAGTATTGATTGTACATATGTGTAGTAATGTGGGATTGTAGTATTCCTGTTATAATAAATCCGTATTACTCCTATTAATACTTATATATATATATATATATATATATATATATATATATATATATATATATATATATATATATATATATATATATATATATATATATATATATATATATATATATATATATATATATATATATATATATATATATATATATATATATATATATATATATATATATATATATATATATATATATATATATACTACTCTTATCAGAAATGGATCCTAGCAATCGAAACAACCCTCCTAACATCACCGAACTCATCGCCACACAACTTCAGAATATCATCCCAACCATCGTGACTCAAGTGACTGCCAAAATCAAAAACAACAACGGGAATGGTGCAGATGGAAATGGTGGAGGAAATAATGGTTGCACTTACAAAGGCTTTGTAGCGTATGGACCCAAGGAGTATGATGGCAACGGTGGAGAAATTGTCATGAAAAGATGGATTGAGAAGATGAAGTCTATCATAGACAATAGTGGTTACTTACCTAACCAAAGGGTTAAGTATGTGGCTAGCTCATTTGTGGGCAAGGATTTGACATGGTGGAACACACAATGTCAAGCAAGAAGAAGAGCGAAAGCTAATGCCATGGCATGGAACGACTTCAAGACATTGATGAATGGTGAGTTTTGCCCAACTCATGAAGTGGAGAAGTTGGAAGTAGATTTTTGGAACCATGCAATGGTTGGTTCTGATCATGCTTGATACACTGATAGGTTTCATGAGTTGGAAAAGTTAGTACCACAACTGGTAACTCATGAAGCAAAGCGTATCACAAGGTACATCACTGTATTGCCTGCTCAAATTCAAGGGATGTTGAGGGAAACAAAACCGACTACTATACAAGCTGTTATACTTACTGCTGGAATACTAACTGAAGAAGCGGTCAAGAGTGGAACCTTGGCTAAGACTATCGAGAAGATAAAAGAAATGCAAGTAGTAGCAAAGGCTGAAGGTGTAGAGAAGTACAACAAGAAAGAAAAAGGAGGAAACGGATTTACTATTAGCGTCCCATCACAAGGGAATAATGGGAACAATTATCCAAGAAGGGATAATGCGAGCTACAACTCGAGAGGGAATGGAACCATATGAAGGTGCACAAGGTGAAAGATTCTGCATGTTAAAGGAGGGATATGTGCAGAGTGCTACAACTATGGCAAGAGAGGGCACATATCTAGAGATTGTTGATCACGGAGTAAGTCTGTGATACCCATACGCGCGGTGTAAGGAGGAAGCGAGCAAAGAGCTTTCTATGGATGTGAAAGAAGAAGCATGTGAAGAATGCTTGTCCTAATTGGAAGCAAGGGCTCAAGTAAGTAAGAAACACACTACCGTTAGAGGGGAATAAGGATGCACAACAGAATAGGAATCAAGGAAAAGGGAGAGATTTTAATGTGAATGCAGTGGATGCTCTTCAAGATCCCAATGTGGTGACTGGTACGTATTCCTTGAATAAGCTTTACGCTACTGTGATGTTTGATTCTGGTGTTGTTTTAGTTTTATATCTACTATGTTTGCACCCCTACTTAATATAAATCCTACTATTGCGAACCCTGGGTACGTTATAGAAGTAGCTAATGGTAAGAAAGAGGAAGTTGATAGGATTTACCGAGTTTGAAAATTAGAGTTAGGAGACTTAATTTTCAACATAGATTTAATACCATTAGGGCATGGTAGTTTCGATGTGATCGTAGGAATGGACTCGCTATCGAGCCATAAAGTCGTGATCATATGTCACGAGAAGATAGTAAGAGTACCGGTGGGAAAAAGAATACTTTGTGTGCAAGGAGAGCGTAGTTAAGGAAAGACTAAGACGCTAATGAGCACGAAGTCCGACGAACCAAAGATAAGCGACATCGAGATCGTAAGAGATTACGCGGACGTCTTTCCAAGTGATCTAAATGGTTTACCGTCGCAACGACAAGTCTATTTTCGTATTGACTTAATCCCTGGAGCAACGCCGGTTGCTAAGGCACCTCATCGATTAGCGCCTACGGAGATGCAAGAGTTGTCCGAAAAACTACAAGAGTTCAAAGACAAAGGATTCATTAGACTGAGTCATTCGTCATAGGGAGCACCCATATTGCTCGTAAAAAAGAAGGACGGAGCGATGCGCATATGTATAGACTATCGCCAGCTAAATAAGTTGACCATCAAGAATCGTTATCCACTTCCGAGGACAGATGATCTGTTGGATCTACTACAAGGAGCTTGATACTTCTCTAAGATAGATCTTCGATCTGGGTATCATCAACTGCGAGTGCACAAAGATGATATTCCAAAGACTGATTTTAGAACTCGATATAGATACTTTGAGTTTACAGTTATGGCGATTAGACTAACGACTACAAAAACAATATTCATGGACTTGATGAATCGAGTATGCAAAGCGTATTTGAATAAGTTCGTCATTGTTTTCATTGATGATATCCTAGTATACTCGAAGACGAAAGAAGATCACGAGAATCACTTGAGGCTACTATTGGAGTTATTAAGAAAGGAGAAATTGTAAGGAAAATTCTCTAAGTGTGAATTTTGGTTGAAGGAAGTACATTTCCTTGGACATGTTGTAGGCCAAGAGGGAATACACGTGGATCCAAAAAAATAGTAGTAGTGCAAGAATGGAAGGAACCAACGATGCCTATTGAAGTACGATCATTCTTGGGACCCGCTGGTTATCATCGACTGTTTATAGAGAACTTCTCTAAAATCGCCAAACCGCTTACGTCACTAACCAAAAAGAATCAAAATTACGCGTGAGGAGGAGCTCAAGAGGAAGCTTTTAAAACGTTGAAGGAAAAATTGTGTAACGGGCTAATATTGTCATTGCCCAATGGAACTGAATACTTTGTAGTCTATGTAAATGGATAAGGTAATTGCCTACGCATCAAGAAAATTGAAAGTGCATGAGAAGAATTACACGACCCATGAATTGGAATTTGGAGCCGTTGTGTTTGCACTTAAGATTTGGAGAGATTATCTGTATGGAACGAAGAGCGTTATCTATATTGATCATAGCGACTACAAGTGTGATATTAAGTATCATCATGGTAAGGCTAACGTAGTAGTTGATGCCTTAAATAGGAAGGAAAGAGTGAAGCCTCAATGTGTGAGAGTAATGGCCGTGACAATACAAACTGGAGTACGAGAATGATATTCCATGCTCAATGTGAAGCATTTAAGGAAGAGAATATCAAAGAGGAAGGATTGAATGGAACGAACCAACAAATGGAGAAGAAAGTCGAGGGAAGCCTATACTATAAAGACCGTATATGGGTTCCATTAGTGGGAGATGTAAGGACCAAGGTCATGGATGAAGCACATAAGTCTAACTATTCGGTACATCCTGGAGCCGACAAGATGTACTACGAACTTAGAGATATGTATTGGTGTCCGGGAATGAAGAAAGACATCGCCAACTATGTTAGTAAGTATCTAACATGTACAAAGGTGAAGACAAAGCATCAAAGGCCATCCGGTGTTTTGAAACAGCAGAAAATTCTCGAGTGGAAGTGGGAGAACATTACGATGGGCTTTATTAAAAAGTTTTCACGAGCAAGTAGTGGACACGATGCGATTTGGGTCATCGTAGATAGGTTGACCAAATCCGCCCACTTTTTAGCTTTACGAGAATACTACGACATGGAGAAGCTAGCAAGGCTATACGTCGACGAGATCATGACACGACATGGAGTGCTAATATCAATCATTTCAGATTGAGATGGACGATTCACCTCGAGATTTTGGAAGACGATCCAAAAAGCGCTAGGAACGCATTTGGACATGAGTACGGCTTATCATCCTCAAACGGATGGACAAAGTGAGCGTACGATAAAAACATTGGAAGATATGCCGAGAGCGTTTTTGATTGACTTTGAAGGAAGTTTGAGTACTCATCTACCCTTGATTGAGTTCTCTTATAACAATAGTTATCACTAGAGCATAAAATACGCGCCGTTTGAAGTAGTTTATGGAAGAAAGTGTAGATCGCCAATCATGTGGGCCGAAATCATAGAAAGTAGGTTAATTGGACCCGAGTTGGTTCAAGAGACAACCGACAAAGTGGTAGTGATCAAGGACCGATTGGAAGCCGCAAGAGATCGCAAAAAGAGCTACGCGGATCATCAAAGGAAATTATTGGAGTTTTAAGTTAGAGATAAAGTAATGTTGAAAGTCTAACATTGGAAAGGAGTAGTGAGATTTCGAAAGAAAGGGAAGTTAGCCCCTAGGTATGTAGGACCTTTCGAGATTATAGAAAGGGTTGGACCAGTAGCATATAGGCTAGAGTTTCTAGAGGAATTGAGTAGCGTCCATGATACATTCCATGTATCTAATCTAAATAAGTGTTTAGCCGATGCTAACCTTCATATACAGTTAGTTGAAATTAAGGTAGATAAGCCTTGATATTCATAGAGGAACCGCCAGAGATTATAGACCATGAGGTTAAGACTCTAAAACATAGTAAAATACCTACAGAAAGGTAAGATGGACTTATAAACGTGGACCCGAATTTACTTGGGAATATGAAGACCATATGAAAGCTAAGTATTTCCAATTTTTTATGAGTAATGGTAGCGAGACCAAGAGTTAAATCTTGCGATATTTATAAAAAGAGGGGATACTGTGACAGCCGTGATTTTTAGAAGTTTAATTATAACCTACTAGACATCGTTACATATTTTATAGTATATGCTTTGTCTGATATATGTGTTTGAAATGATAATCTCGCGAGATTAAAGTACATGATTACGGATCATGGTACTAGTAGTGATAGAATATGATGATATGAAATCACATTGAAGTTTATTTTTAATGCTTTTATCATTTATGTAACTTGCTTGTACGTATTACATATAATATATATTTATTCTATTAATTATTAAAAATTTACTATGTTTTTGAGATACTTACTATTTATAGAAACTTTAGGAAATGAAGCTTTGATGAAAACTTTATTAGAAAGTTGAAGGTTTTAGGTTTAACGCTTGAGATTTACACCATAGGACCTAAAACGAGTAATAAACATGAGGTATAATATTAGAGGGTTAAATTTGACAATTTTGGTACTATGGCGGATTGTCGGCCGCGGGTAAAAAAAAGAGAGGGAAATCAAATCCTAATTCAACTCAAATTGTAATTTGTTAATTATCTTAAGCATATAAGGAGAATTTATATCAAATAAACTTTTTGTCTCTCCTCTCTCTCCGCTGACCGTACGAACCAAGCCAATGGGGAGAAGCAAAATCTTTTAGGATTTGCTAAGGTATGCTCAATAATTATGTTTTTTTGATTAATTATGTAAGAACTTTGATTGATGGTTAATTGATGAGATGGCATTTATACATGATCTCATCGTTCTTTTCGAGCTTCAAATGCACAAAAATGTCATAATATACCATATATATGCTTGTGTTTGTTTACTTGTGTATTTTAGGTATGGATATCGTGAAAAAGACAAAAGATCACAAGATACAAGGAAAAACGGACACGAGAAACAAAGTCGTACAAAGAACCGGGCCCTAGATCATGAATTATTCAACAAATACCCTTGAAGACTTGAAGACATGCAAGATTGATCCTCATTTAATGAAGAAATGACACTTAAAACCCTTGTATATTGATAATTACAAGTTTGGTCCCTTAAGTTTGTCAAAATTACACAAATGGTCCTTCAACTTTGAAGAAATGGCAAGTTTAGTCCCTCAACAATTCCAAATTGCCAATTATGGTCCCTCATGTAGTCAAAGTTATATTGAAGACCTTTGAAGATCAACATCGTCCAAGATCAGCCCTTGAAATATCTCAAAATGGCAAAAACAACCCTTGTAAACCTTGTTGGAAAGTTTTGTGCCAAAACTGCCAAGTCATGAAAGTTATTTACAAAGGAATAGAGTTTTGTTGGCTGAAATACACGTTTTACAAGTTTTAACAAAATACAAGGACCAAAGTTGTGCATTGAAACATTCAAACACACAAACACGCGCCAAACAAACACAATCCCCAAAAATCGGATCAAAACTTACCACGGTTCACCCTATGAACCCAGTAACTATCTTCATTAAAACAAAGGGTAAAATGAAATTACCCTTACCCACACTTGATTCACACGCCCAGAATCCCATCCCAACCTTAAAACACTCACTCCCACTCACCAAGAGTCCCCACCACAAAAACCGTTTCACCATCATGTGACAACTTCCTCTCCAAGGCTTGCCACGTGTCAAGATCAACAGCCCACATCCTTTGCTTCATATCAAAGCTATTTTAAATGGTTTGGATGCATTTGGACAGCTCATTCCATCAAATGATCTAGAAGACTCAAGGGCAATTTAGGGAATTCAGTGCTAGGGTTTGTGAATAGTGTTAGCCAGGCATTTGCCTATAAAAGGAGACCTCAACATGTGAGAGTCCCTTTGTTCCAGTTTTAGGCTATCAATCTTTGTAATTCCTTTTTAAGTTAATAAAATTTGAATTTCTTAAAGTTTTGAATTCTCTTTTGTGATTGATTAAAAGTTGGTGTTAGAATAGCCTAAATCTGAGTTCCATTTGATTATTAAGACCTTCCTTAATCTTGTGGTTAAGGCACGTCTTGGTTTATAAGGTTTTCAAGGTTCAAAAACCTTGAAATCCTAGTTTCTGATTTTTGGTTATCATTGTGTACTAACCCTTAACCATAAGCCTTGAGCTCCTTCAAGCTTGTTGACACCAAGCCTGGGAAGAGTTCTAAGCCTTTGGTTGAGTTGTTTGTTGTTTTGTGTTGAAGACATATCATAATCAAAGCCTTGTTCTACTTTGAACATCAGCAGGCTTTGATCTTCTTCTTTGAAGTACCTTGGTCTTGTTCTAGTTGTTGAACAAGGTCCAAGGAGCATAGCTGGCTCTCCTAGGATGTTGTGGAGGGCAGGTATAATCTCTTGATTAAGTTTCCTCTCAAAATTTCATGTTACTGCCTGTTTTGGATTTGGTGCTTTGATTTTGTGTTCTTGTGTTTGTGCTGGTGATTTTTGAGTTTGATTCTGTTAGTTGCTACCTAGTAAGTGTTTCTTATCATTAAAATCAGTAGGTTATTAGTAGAAATTACAAGTTGCTTTGTTAAGTAGTTGATTAAGGGGTGTTTGGGTCAACTGCTTGATTTGGATTTGTGGTGTTTTGAGTGGATGTTTGTTGATGCTATTGACACCTACTTGTGTATTTTATATACTTGGTTGCTTTGTTGCTCATTTTGTGGTTTGAAACACATAGATTCATAGATTGGGTATAAAATCTTGTTTACTTGGTGAATTTGACTGAAATTTAGGGGACACCTAGATCTAATCATAGACTAGGGTTAACAAGTGTTAAATCTAGGTTAACAACACCAGGGAAGTAGATTTGAGTGCCTGAAATTGGATCTGGTGTCAAATAGATCAGCAAAATAGTTTCTGCATATGCACCTTGTTCATCAGTAACTTTTTGTGCTTTGATCTTGTTGTTTACTTTGATTCAGTGTTTGTTATAAGTTGATTTATGCTTATTCATAGTTAATATAGCTTGTGTATGCATCCTGTTGAGTTTGGTTGGCTTATTCTTGCTAAATCTGCTTATTAAGTGCATAACTGCTTATTTTCATGTATGTGCATGATCTGGTGACTGTTTGATCATTTGTGGCTTATTGTGTGAACCAAATTTGACCCATTTGTTCATACTGGAGCATTTGGTGGGTTGACTTTAGGGTCTGACTAGGAAACCAACTTAATTGACTTTTTCATAAGTGCTTATTGGCTTATTCTGGCTTATTGGTTTTGCTTATTGGAATTTTGTTGATTGATTTGGCTTATTGAGTCCATTTGTGATCTTTTGCAAGTTGAATCAAGTCATGAGGTGCCTTATTTCTCAAAAACGACTATTTTGTCTTTTACTGAAATAATACTTTGCTTATTTCTGGCTTATTGAGTGTGCTTTTTCAAAATTTCTTTTTACAGATCTCATAAGCATCCCAAAAGAAGGTTGTGTGTCAAATTAGAGCTTATGGCATTAGCTTATTGCTTAATGGGCTAAAAAGCCCAATAAGGATAATTTGTTTGCTTATTAAGCTGTGATAAGCTCACATTCAGCTTTTGGGCCTTTAGAGTTTTGTGTTTAGAATTAAATTTTGAGTCAGATAAGGCTTTTCCAAGTCAGGGCCAAGTTTGACTTTTTGGGCTAAAAAGCCCATTAAGGTTGACTGTTTTTGGTTTTGGCCCATTTGAGGGCCCAATAGGGGTATTCTGGTCATTTCACTTTGATTTTCTGTTTATTTAGGTTAAAATAAACTAGTTTGCAAGTTTTTAGAATTTTTTATAATTTTTGGATTTTTAATATTATTTTAATATTATTTTATTATTATTTTTCAAATTTCACATTTTCCAACTTTTTACATTTTTCTTAGCTTTAATACATTAAAATAGGAATTTAGCAACTTTTAGAATAATTTTATCACTTCTAGATTAATTTTTATAATTTTATTAAGTTTTAATAGTTTTAAATCATTTTAAATAGTTTTTATTAGTTTAAAATTTTCTAAAAATAGTTTTTAATCTTTTTAGGTCATTTTAGAGGTTTACCAATTGAAAATCTTTATTTGGGCTTTTTGATAATTTATTTGATTTTTAGGGCTTTAATTAGCATTTAAAAATTGAATATTTAATTATTTAAAAGGTTTGAAAAAGTTTTGATCATTGGTAAACTCTTAGTTTATTTATTTTGATTTTTGGTGAATTTTTGGTAATTTTTAGAATTAATTTTTATTTTTGTAGTTTTTATGGTTTTACGTTTTGTCGTCGTAGTATTATTTTCACGTCTTCGTCATCTTCTTTTCTCATCCCCTTCTAAACCAACCATTAATCACAAACATTTAACAAGTTTTTCACACACATATACCTCCTTGGGAAACGAACTTTCACACCATAAGGGTCATTAACACTTGGTTTTTCCTAAAATCATTTGTTTAATACTTTCCGCTTCTACGCTCCTTTTCCTAAAGGTCGTAATTTACTACAAGCATTTTGGTGCCGCTGTCGGGGAGGTGTGTCGTGATTAATTTTCATTGTTGTTTTTAATATTAACCATAAATAGTATTTGTATTAGTAGAAATCTACTAATACGTATTATCGGTTTTCTTGGTTTTTCTTGTGAAAATATTATTACTATATTGTATTAAGTATCACAACAAATAAATAATATCTCCAAAAGTGTGAAAACACAACCTTAATTGGGATTTGATCTCCTAATTATTGTATTCGAATCTCAAACAAAAAGAAAAAGGCAAAAATAGATAAATACTTTCGTGAAGCTCGATTTGAAAAATACAAACTATAAGGTGGGTATAAGGCGGGTGTTATAAAATATACCCTAAGGAAAAAGGCTCTTAAGTGCTTCGCACCGCCTCGTTTTCCCGCTTGCTTGTGAGTATTTTAAGATTGAAGGCTAATCGAGGGTTTTGCCGCCCAAAGTATTATTACGTATAATATATTTGCTTGGTTTCTTTGTAATTAAAACCCTCTTGAACAATTTGGTTTTCACCAAAGTTCTAAAGTCATTCGAAGGCGTTCACTCCACGTGATCGTTTTCATTCCTTTGAGGCTTCTTTAATCAAGAGTTTGATTCGAGGAGAGATTTTGTAAATTGTTGTCTACGAAGATACACCAAAAACAAAAAAAAATTAAATACAATCAAAAACACAAAAAAAAATTGAAAATTCACAAAACACCCAAAAAGAATCTTCTTTGCTCACCTCCCATTCTTCGTGAAGTTTATGATCACTCGTAATCAAGCAAAACGAGCTCATAAACTTCTTCAAAAGCAAGCCAATCAAGAGACGTTGATTGTTGAACAACCTCCAATTGTTGAACCTATTGTAGAACAAGAAGTCGTCATGGCTAATCGTACTATGATGGAGTTGCTTCAAGCACCCACCGAGGGTTTTGGAGAGGCCATTGTGATTCCCGCCATCCTTGCGGAGAATTTCGAGATTAAGACGGGTTTAATGTCGATGTTGCAAGCAAATAAGTTTAGAGGTCATGAGAAAGACAACCCGCACTATCACATTAGGAATTTTAATCGTCTCACCGCTACTAGCAAGTTTAAGGATGTTCCACATGACGCCATTAAGATGATGTTGTTTCCATACTCGTTAGATGGACCCGCAAAAATTTGGCTTGGGAAAGAACCGCCAAATTCGATTTTGACATGGGGTGATCTCGTTTCTAAGTTTGTGAACATGTTTTTTCCACCATCTAAAACAACACATTTGAAAAATGAGATTTCACTATTTGTGCAAAGAAATAATGAAAGTTTTTCAATGGCATGGGAACGCTTTAAAGAAATGTTACATGAATGTCCACACCATGATTTTTCGGAATTACATCAAATTGATACTTTTTATAATGGGCTTAATGATCATGAACGAGATTATTTGAATGCCGCCGCGGGTGGTAATTTTTTGTGCAAGACGACCAATGAGGCTTTGAAAATCATCGAGAATAGATCTAAGGTTTATAGCCCTCGTAACACACTGAGTGTTGCCAATTTGGGTTCGTCATCATCGTCATCGTCTCGTAGCATTAATGCCTTACATGATGAAGCTAATGAGAAAAATCGGTTTTTTGATCGATTTGCTAATCTTATGTCCCATTGGAAAGCTCAAGAAGCTTCAAATTCCGCTTCGGTTAAAGCGGTTGCTAAGAGTTGTTTGTCTTGTGGTGGAGCTCATGATCTTTCCGAGTGCATTACCGCGGATGGTAACACTTCGAGTGCTTATGTAGCAACGGGAACTTACAACCAAAACGGTCAAGGTTCCCGCCCAAATCAAGCTCCACCAAATCAAAATGCTAATAACTATCGAAACAACAACCAAGGTGGTAATTACCAAGGCAATTCACGTAACTACAACAAGGGGAATTATCAAAATGGGAATGGACAAGTCACTAATCAAAACCAAAACCGTGATTTTCAAAACACTACACAAGGTTTTCAAAATGCTCACACTAAAAATCTTCAAGGAGAATTTTTGGATTATGCTAAAACAAATGATGCTAAATTTGATAACATGCAACGTGAGATGATTAGCTTAACATCCGAATTGAAAAACGAGCTTAAAAATGAACTTGCTAATGAACTTAAAACTCATGCAAACAAAATGGAAGGAAATGTCCAACGTCTTCAACAAAACCAACAAAAGATGGAATTAGGACAACATGAGATTAAGCAAGAGTTGTTAAAAGCGGATGCTAGGCAATCAAAATTTGAGGACCGAATGGCTAAAATGTTTGAAGCAATCATGTGTAAACCCTCTTCCTCGGGTGGTCTTCCTAGTGATACCATTGCAAACCCGAAGGGAGAAATGAAGGTTATTACTACACGAAGTGGTAAAACTTTCAAGAACCAATCTCTCGTCCAAGTACTTCTACGGAGAAGGAAATCGAGAAAGAACCCGAGGTGATGGTCGAAAAGGAGCACATTACAATCCCACGAAGTACCGCTAAAACCACACCTACGGTTGAACCAATACCAATTGTGGAACCCGAGTTTCCAAGGCCGTTGCCTAATGACCAACCCACACCACCTTTACCCTACCCTTCGAGACGAAACAAAGAGAAATTGCAAGAACGTAACAAACAACAAATCGAGCTTTTTATAAAAATGTTTCAACAAGTGCATTTTGATGTGAGTTTAGCCGACGCGTTGTTATATATGCCTCGTTTCGCTTCCACTTTTAAAAGTATGATGAGCGATAAGGAAAAGCTTTCAAAGCTTGCTAATTGTTCTTCAGTTTATCTTAACCGCATACCGTAAAAAGTTGGTGACCCCGGAAAATTTCTCATTCCTTGTGACATACAAGATATGAAAGAATGCCTCGCCTTGGCCGATCTTGGTGCGAGCATTAATTTGATGCCATTTTCCATTTGGAAATCGCTTTCGCTTCCGGCTCTCATTCCTTCGAACATGTCTATCGAGATGGCCGATCATTCTACGATTTTAGCATGTGGACTAGCCGAAGATGTTTTCGTGAAAGTGGGGAAGTTCTACTATCCCGTTGATTTTATAGTAGTTGACATCCCCGCGGATCCTCAAGTTCCTCTAATTTTAGGTCGTTCATTTTTAGACACCTCGAGGTCGCTTATCGATGTTCATGCGAGAACTATCACTTTGAGATTCAACGCAGAGGAACTTGTTATAAACGCTACTCAAAACTCGAAACCTTCTCATGTTTATGCAATCGCTACCATCAATCACATTGACATCGTTGATGTGGTTTGCGATGAGTTTTCACAAGAAGTGTTAGGTTTTTCCGATAGCTCGTCAAGTGGAAATCCCACTATTTTGGATCCGATTCTTGCTAATTCCACACCAAATCTCACTCCATTCTAAGGAGGCGATCTCATTTCAAATGAAATCGACAATGAAGATGAGGTGTTGATTAGTGATGATACTTCTATTCCACCATTTCTTCCGCCGGTGGAAGTTATGAGTGTTGAACCAAAATCTTCAATCGAGGAACCACCTATCCTTGAATTGAAAGATCTTCCTTCTCACCTTGAATACGCATTCTTGGAAGGTGATGACAAGTTGCCGGTTATTATTGCAAAAGGTCTTGCTAATGATGAAAAAACCGAGCTCTTGAAAGTTCTTAAGGCTCATAAAGGGGCAATTGCGTGGAAAATATCCGACATTAAGGGTATTGTCCCAAAATTTTGTACTCACAAGATTTTAATGGAGGAGGACTACAAACCCGCAATTCAAAGTTAAAGAAGGGTGAATCCCAAAATTCACGATGTCATTAAAAAGGAGGTCCTTAAACTCCTTGACGCGGGAATGATTTATCCTATATCCGATAGCCCATGGGTGAGCCCAATCCATTGTGTCCCTAAAAAGGGAGGAATGACCGTTGTGTCTAATGAAAACAACGAGTTAATTCCCACTCGTGTTGTGACCGGTTGGAGGGTGTGTATTGACTACCGAAAGTTAAATGACGCCACTCGTAAAGACCACTTTCCTTTGCCCTTCATGGATCAAATGTTGGAGCGACTTGCGGGAAATGAATTCTATTGCTTTTTAGATGGTTTTTCCGGTTACTTTCAAATCCCTATCGACCCTCATGATCAAGAGAAGACTACGTTTACGTGTCCTTATGGAACGTTCGCTTATCGTAGGATGCCTTTCGGACTTTGTAATGCACCGAGTACGTTTCAACGGTGTATGATGGCGATTTTTCACGATATGATCGAGAAGTCGATGGAAGTGTTTATGGATGACTTTTCGGTGTTTGGCAATTCGTTCACGTCGTGTTTATCTAATCTCGAGCAAATGTTAAAACATTGTGAAGAAACCAATATTGTGCTTAATTGGGAAAAATGTCATTTTATGTGTATACAAGGAATCGTCTTAGGACATAAGGTGTCGAAAGCGGGGATTGAGGTCGATAAAGCTAAGGTAGACGTCATCGCCAAGTTACCTCATCCCAAAACCGTTAAGGGAGTTAGGAGTTTCCTAGGCCATGCGGGCTTTTATCGTCGTTTCATCAAGGACTTTTCGAAAATCTCTCGACCTATGACACACCTTCTCGAGAAGGATGCTCCTTTTAACTTCAATGAGGATTGCGTTAGAGATTTCGAGACTCTCAAAAGGAAACTTACCGAAGCTCCCATTCTTGTTGCTCCTAATTGGGAATTACCCTTTGAAATCATGTGCGATGCAAGTGATTATGCTACAGGGGCCGTCTTAGGGCAACGTTATGACAAGCATTTCCGTCCTATCCACTATGCTAGTAAGACGATGAGCGAGGCTCAATTAAAGTACACCACAACGGAAAAGGAATTCCTTGCCGTGGTCTATGCTTTCGAGAAATTCCGACCTTATCTCGTCTTGACTAAAAGCATCGTGTATACCGACCATTCGGTATCAAGTATCTCTTAGCTAAGCAAGATGCTAAGCGGAGATTGCTTCGTTGGATTCTCCTCCTCCAAGAATTTGATGTCACCGTGCTTGACAAAAAAGGAGCCGAGAATCTAGCGGCCGATCATCTCTCTCGTCTAGAAGATCCTCACAAAGATGTTTTCGAGAACAAGGAAATCACCGAAACATTTCCTCTCGAGACTCTCGGTGTAGTAAATT
Source organism: Glebionis coronaria (assembly GCA_025667525.1). Taxonomy (NCBI): domain Eukaryota; kingdom Viridiplantae; phylum Streptophyta; class Magnoliopsida; order Asterales; family Asteraceae; genus Glebionis; species Glebionis coronaria. Next base: position 213,987,886 of record CM046877.1, on the reverse strand, counting down.
CTAAAGACACCACCCCATGGTTTGCCGACATTGCAAATTACCATGCGGGAAATTTCATAATCAAGGGTATGACGACACAACAAAAACGAAAATTCTTTCGTGACGTCAAGTTCTATTTTTGGGACGACTCTTATCTCTTTCGAGTTTGTGCGGATCAACTCGTTCGACGTTGTGTTTTTGGTGCCGAAGCTTCTAATATCCTTAGAGCTTGTCACGAGGGACCCACGGGTGGTCACCACGGTGCTAATCTCACGGCTAAGAAAGTGTTCGATGCCGGCTTCTTTTGGCCTTCTATCTATCGTGATGCACACGCACTTGTAAAGTCGTGTGATTCGTGCCAACGTCAAGGAAATTCTTCTCAACGTGATGAAATGCCGCAAAACATAATTCAAGTGTGTGAGATTTTCGACATATGGGGAATAGACTTTATGGGGTCGTTCCCATCGTCTCATGGCAACAAATATATCCTCGTCGCGGTGGACTACCTTTCTAAGTGGGTGGAAGCTAAGGCTTTGCCTACTAATGATGCTTGTGTGGTAGTGAAGTTTTTGAAGCAACTATTCTCTCGGTTCGGAACACCTCGTGCTATTATAAGCGATCGTGGAACCCATTTTTGTAATGACCAATTCGAAAAGGTTCTAAAGAAATATGGAGTTACTCATCGTCTTTCTACGGCTTATCACCCGCAAACGAGTGGGCAAGTCGAGGTTTCGAACCGAGCTTTGAAGAGGATATTAGAGAGGTCAATTGGAGAAAACCGTGCTTATGGTCCGACAAACTCGATGACGCTTTATGGGCCTTTAGGACCGCTTATAAGACACCTATCGGTTGCACTCCTTATAAGTTAGTCTATGGGAAGAATTGTCATTTGCCCATTGAGTTGGAGCACAAGGCATACTGGGCCCTTAAGCATGCAAACTTTGACTTAAAGACCGCGGGAGATCACCGGAAAATACAATTGAATGAATTGGATGAATTAAGAGATAATGCTTATGAAAATTCATTAATTTTTAAAGAAAAGACTAAAAAGTTTCATGATTCAAAGATTAAAAACCGGGTTTTTAACGTTGGTGATCAAGTGTTACTTTTTAACTCTCGACTTAAGATATTTTCCGAGAAATTGAAATCTCGTTGGTCGGGTTCGTTCACCATTACACAAGTGTTTTCGTATGGGACCATTGAGCTAGCTCAAGATGATGGTCCTAATTTCAAGGTGAATGGACATAGGCTTAAGCACTACTTTGGTGGGGAAATTCCTTCAATGGTTGCCCTCGACCAAGTCACCTTCCCCAATGATAATTAGCATTGAGGGGATCGAGTCGAGCTCATGACTCGGTAATAAAAAACGAGGTGCCTCGTGGGGGAGATCCCATGCTTATCCTTTATGCTTACTATTCACTAATAAGGGGACTTGTACCCTTTCAACTCGTTGTCTTGTGTTTGTTTGTGATTGTGTTATCTAGATCATCATCATCATCTACGATTGAAGACTCTCGTGTTCGTTTACGTGAGCCTCCATCGTTTGCTTGAAGAAGTTTTTCACGAATCCATGACATATCCTTTATTGTTCTAACAATTATCTTCTAGCATATTTAATAAACGGCTTTAGATATATTGTTGATCACCCTTTCCATGCTAGATCCTAAGCATTCGATTCTTCGTCTCTAGTATGGGGGTGCTCCACCCTTAGACTCGAAACATTAAGGACAATGTTTACTTTTAGTATGGGGGGTGAATAGGTACTTGCTTTGCTACGCCCTCACGCTTTCCAATTTTCAATGTTTTGTTTTGTCGCTAATAAGGCTAAAAATGGCAAAATTTTAAAATTTTTCTTAGTTTTCATAAGTGTTTTTAAGACACGAATGTATATTTTCCGTTGGGTAGAATAAGAGCTAATTTTTGACGTGATGGGCATTTGGAGCCATTTACATTCCTTAACCCGCTCAATTCAAGTTTTGCTAGACTTTTATATAGGGAGCTTTAAAACGCGAAAGTCTTAACTCATTCGGTTAAGGACAAGAACTTTTCGCAAGTTCCCATAATTGATCCTAGAAAGTCACTTATCAAGGGAACTATAAAATGCATTCTCTAAACTTGAAAAAGTCCAAGAAAGTGCAAGATCCTATAGGTGGCTTGAAAACCCAAAACTTTGATTTGATATAGTCTTAATGAAAGCTAATCCAAATTTGGCTTAATTTTGACTTGCATGGCTAAGTATTCACGAATCTCTTTAATTAGAGGTCTTTATATAGTGAAGAACGAGAGATGATAGAGTTAGACAAGTGATCATGCTAAACGTAGAACATGAAAATGTTCTTTCATAAACTCATATGTTTTTAATTGTGGCTTTTTCTTCCCATAAGATCAATGCATTAGGAATAAATCATAATTGCAATAAGTAAGGTCGTACGATTTGAAAGGTTACTTAGCCTCTAGCGCAAGATCGTTTAAAAGTTGCTCGGGGTTGAATAGAGTTCATAGCCAAGGCATAACTTATTGAAGCGGGACGCGAAGATTGGAGATTATCCAAAAAGGCCCTAACAAGGCATGGGGAGCTCTATTTTTGCTAAAGATCCAAGATGATGTGAAGTATCATTATTCCTAAATCAGTATGAAGGATCGAGACACACGACGAAAAGCAATTACTCCCCTAAAGATCATGGAGAAAGTCTATCCAAAAAGACCCTTACAAGGTATGAGGATAAATATATCCAAGTCCGAAAAGGAGGCGGATCGTTGTATATCAAAATCCAAAGTAAAGATTGAAGAAAAATGATGAAGTCGTGGTCCAAATATGAAGAATCTCTCAAAAACGTCAAGTGAAGAAATTCCAAATATATGAAGAGAAGACCATAACTTCAAGAACGTCTTCCCAAGATTTGAAGTATGAAGTACATGCCAAATATCGGTCCGAGAAAGGTCTCAAATCGTGAAACGAGTTATGCCAAGATATGAACTTAAGGAGATACACGAGAAGCCGTTTTAAAAGATTTTGTCCTTCGGCTAACTATCGATTAAATCGTGCTACTTTGCTTTCGGACTAATAACTACTCAAATAAGTCAATATGAATCACTTGTGATCCATGACAAATAGTTAAAAAATGCTAGTAACCCATTTCTTTTTTATAATAACTAGGATTGTGGGGAGAAAAAGTATTACACAATTTGGACGTATGAGTAATGTTAGCATTGTGACTTGTACCAACAATGATCTCGTTTTTGCACTTAGCATGGAATGTATAACAATCAAGGATGACGAAGTTTACTCTAAGGGACATTTACTTGTTTCTATTCTTTGACCCTAAAAGTCACTTTCGTGATGAAAATCATACATTATGTCTTTACACATCTTCGTAGTATGTTACAAGTCTTTTACTTTTCAATAAAGGATAATAAAATTGAACTTTGGTGATGCTTAGATACTTTATTCTAGCATTGCGTGAGGGCACGGCAATGGCTTAGTATGGGGGAGTGATGAGATGGCATTTATACATGATCTCATCGTTCTTTTCGAGCTTTAAATGCACAAAAATGTCATAATATACCATATATATGCTTGTGTTTGTTTACTTGTGTATTTTAGGTATGGATATCGTGAAAAAGACAAAAGATCACAAGATACAAGGAAAAACGGACACGAGAAACGAAGCCGTACAAAGAACCGGGCCCTAGATCATGAATTATTCAACAAATACCCTTGAAGACTTGAAGAAATGCAAGATTGATCCTCATTTAATGAAGAAATGACACTTCAAACCCTGTATATTGATAATTACAAGTTTGGTCCCTTAAGTTTGTCAAAATTACACAAATGGTCCTTCAACTTTGAAGAAATGGCAAGTTTAGTCCCTCAATAATTCCAAATTGCCAATTATGGTCCCTCATGAAGTCAAAGTTATATTGAAGACCTTTGAAGATCAACATTGTCCAAGATCAGCCCTTGAAATATCTCAAAATGGCAAAAACAACCCTTGTAAACCTTGTTGGAAAGTTTTGTGCCAAAACTGCCAAGTCATGAAAGTTATTTACAAAGGAATAGAGTTTTGTTGGCTGAAATACACGTTTTACAAGTTTTCACAAAATACAAGGACCAAAGTTGTGCACTGAAACATTCAAACACACAAACACGCGCCAAACAAACACAATCCCCAAAAATCGGATCAAAACTTACCACTGTTCACCCTATGAACCCAGTAACTATCTTCATTAAAACAAAGGGTAAAATGAAATTACCCTTACCCACACTTGATTCACACGCCCAGAATCCCATCCCAACCTTAAAACACTCACTCCCACTCACCAAGAGGCCCCACCACCAAAACCGTTTCACCATCATGTGACAACTTCCTCTCCAAGGCTTGCCACGTGTCAAGATCAACAGCCCACATCCTTTGCTTCATATCAAAGCTATTTTAAACGGTTTGGATGCATTTGGACAACTCATTCCATCAAATGATCTAGAAGACTCAAGGGCATTTTAGGGAATTCAGTGCTAGGGTTTGTGAATAGTGTTAGCCAGGCATTTGCCTATAAAAGGAGACCTCAACATGTGAGAGTCCCTTTGTTCCAGTTTTAGGCTATCAATCTTTGTAATTCCTTTTTAAGTTAATAAAATTTGAATTTCTTAAAATTTTGAATTCTCTTTTGTGATTGATTAAAAGTTGGTGTTAGAATATCCTAAATCTGAGTTCCATTTGATTGTTAAGACCTTCCTTAATCTTGTGGTTAAGGCACGTCTTGGTTTATAAGGTTTTCAAGGTTCAAAAACCTTGAAATCCTAGTTTCTGATTTTTGGTTATCATTGTGTACTAACCCTTAGCCATAAGCCTTGAGCTCCTTCAAGCTTGTTGACACCAAGCCTGGGAAGAGTTCTAAGCCTTTGGTTGAGTTGTTTGCTGTTTTGTGTTGAAGACATATCATAATCAAAGCCTTGTTCTACTTTGAACATCAGCAGGCTTTGATCTTCTTCTTTGAAGTACCTTGGTCTTGTTCTAGTTGTTGAACAAGGTCCAAGGAGCATAGCTGGCTCTCCTAGGATGTTGTGGAGGGCAGGTATAATCTCTTGATTAAGTTTCCTCTCAAAATTTCATGTTACTGCCTGTTTTGGATTTGGTGCTTTGATTTTGTGTTCTTGTGTTTGTGCTGGTGATTTTTGAGTTTGATTATGTTAGTTGCTACCTAGTAAGTGTTTTTGATCATTAAAATCAGTAGGTTATTAGTAGAAATTACAATTTGCTTTGTTAAGTAGTTGATTAAGGGGTGTTTGGGTCAACTGTTTGATTTGGATTTGTGGTGTTTTGAGTGGATGTTTGTTGATGCTATTGACTCCTATTTGTGTATCTGATATACTTGGTTGCTTTGTTGCTCATTTTGTGGTTTGAAACACATAGATTCATAGATTGGGTATAAAATCTTGTTTACTTGGTGAATTTGACTGAAATTTAGGGGACACCTAGATCTAATCATAGACTAGGGTTAACAAGTGTTAAATCTAGGTTAACAACACCATGGAAGTAGATTTGAGTGCCTGAAATTGGATCTAGTGTCAAATAGATCAGCAAAATAGTTTCTGCATATGCACCTTGTTCATCAGTAACTTTTTGTGCTTTGATCTTGTTGTTTACTTTGATTCAGTGTTTGTTATAAGTTGATTTATGCTTATTCATAGTTAATATAGCTTGTGTATGCATCCTGTTGAGTTTGGTTGGCTTATTCTTGCTAAATCTGCTTATTAAGTGCATAACTGCTTATTTTCATGTATGTGCATGATCTGGTGACTGTTTGATCATTTGTGGCTTATTGTGTGAACCAAATTTGGATTTCTTGTTGCTATTGACTCCTTGTGATTCACTGATCACAAGGGTGCCCTTGTTTCCAATTGAATCCAACTAAAACTCTCTAAAAAGCTCAGTCAAATAGTCAAAGCAGTGGGAACTCCTTTCCCCTGCTAGTTACCACTGCTAGTGTAATATTGGTTTCAGCTTATCAATAAGCTATAATAGCTTATTTTAACCAGCAACAACTTGGATTTTGTAACAGGTACTCATTATTTGACCCATTTGTTCATACTGGAGCATTTGGTGGGTTGACTTTAGGGTTTGACTAGGAAACCAACTTAATTGACTTTTTCATAAGTGCTTATTGACTTATTCTGGCTTATTGGTTTTGCTTATTAGAATTTTGTTGATTGATTTGGCTTATTGAGTCCATTTGTGATCTTTTGCAAGTTGAATCAAGTCCTGAGGTGCCTTATTTCTCAAAAACGACTATTTTATCTTTTAGTGAAATAATACTTTGCTTATTTCTGGCTTATTGAGTGTGCTTTTTCAAAATTTCTTTTTACAGATCTCATAAGCATCCCAAAAGAAGGTTGTGTGTCAAATTAGAGCTTATGGCATTAGCTTATTGCTTAATGGGCTAAAAAGCCCAATAAGGATAAGTTGTTTGCTTATTAAGCTGTGATAAGCTCACATTCAGCTTTTGGGCCTTTAGAGTTTTGTGTTTAGAATTAATTTTGAGTCAGATAGGGCTTTTCCAAGTCAATTGGGCCAAGTTTGACTTTTTGGGCTAAAAAGCCCATTAAGGTTGACTGTTTTTGGTTTTGGCCCATTTGAGGGCCCAATAGGGGTATTCTGGTCATTTCACTTTGATTTTCTGTTTATTTAGGTTAAAATAAACTAGTTTGCAAGTTTTTAGAATTTTTTATAATTTTTGGATTTTTAATATTATTTTATTATTATTTTTCAAATTTCACATTTTCCAACTTTTTACATTTTTCTTAGCTTTAATACATTAAAATAGGAATTTAGCAACTTTTAGAATAATTTTATCACTTCTAGATTAATTTTTATAATTTTATTAAGTTTTAATAGTTTTAAATCATTTTAAATAGTTTTTATTAGTTTAAAAATTTATAAAAATAGTTTTTAATCTTTTTAGGTCATTTTAGAGGTTTACCAATTGAAAAATCTTTATTTGGGCTTTTTGATAATTTATTTGATTTTTAGGGCTTTAATTAGCATTTAAAAATTGAATATTTAATTATTTAAAAGGTTTGAAAAAGTTTTGATCATTGGTAAACTCTTAGTTTATTTATTTTGATTTTTGGTGAATTTTTGGTAATTTTTAGAATTAATTTTTATTTTTGTAGTTTTTACGGTTTTACGTTTTGTCGTCGTAGTATTTTTTTCACGTCTTCGTCATCTTCTTTTCTCATCCCCTTCTAAACCAATCATTAATCACAAACATTTAACAAGTTTTTCACACACATATACCTCCTTGGGAAAGAACTTGCACACCATAAGGGTCATTAATACTTGGTTTTTCCTAAAATCATTTGTTTAATACTTTCCGCTTCTACGCTCCTTTTCCTAAAGGTCGTAATTTACTACAATCATTAATCCAATTAGAGTTTACATTAATTAGGTTTAATGATCTGTAATTAAAAGTTAGGGTTCATAAAATCTTGTATTAACATTAATGGTGGTTATTGATGGGGATTGATTAGGTTTAATCAATAGTAAGATCGAATTAGGGTTTAGGCATATTTTTAAGTCATCTTGTTTTGATCATAACTTGATCATATGGATAGATTTTTGGGTGATTCAAAGCCTTAAGACTATCTACAGAGAATTTACTTTCCAATGATGGTAATTAGAGTTTTTATCTCAGTCGTTTGGTTAGCCAAAATGCTTTTACAAGATTCGGAGCCAAAACTCTCTTTTGGATAGCAAGTGTCTAAGTTAACTTTGGGTACTTAAAATTTGAAAGGGACACTGGGATTAATACCAGAGCTTATTATATGATGCATGAGTCATGTACCTAAGGAGAAGTCAATTGGAGTAGTTTAAGGTCGTCTGATGTCATGAAACTTTTAGACTATAATTGTAGGCAGAAACTAGACACGTTGAGATTAACACTTACGTAAAGGGTACTGGCTTAGGATTTTAACCTTAGTAAAAATTATGATATGTTGTCAATACATATAAGAAGGTTGGGTAAAGATTTCAGAGATTGATGACATGTTTAAGTATTTTATCTACGGACATTTTGTGTCATTAAAAACAGGACAAATTTAGGTAAAGTATGAACGGTTTAAGGTTAAGGTATAACTAATGTGTGGAAGACACAGAGAGTCGAAAATGAGTTAATTGCATGATAGATATGTATATATACATCATAGAGATTGTTACATTGAGGTTGGGTTAGTATCCTAAATCAATGTTGACATATGTTTAATACTTATGTATTATAGATTTTTGCGTGTTTGTGCGAAGACTTTGGATTTCTTTGCACGAGGTAAATTTTACTAAGCCCCTTTTACTTTTTAATGTTTTGGGCTAGAAATGATATTGTTGTGTTGTATAAAATGCCGTTATGTTGTTTATAAATGATATGAACATATGTGTTGTAAAATCCGTATTAAAATACCATGAACAGTACACATAAACAGTACATACACGAAAATACGATAAAATTAAAACTTTTCATTTATAATATAATTCACGAGTCACGATATTTAATAACATGTAGTTACGTATATATTATAAATGTATTACGTTCACGATAATTAAATTCACGATAATTAAACATGTACGTTCACGAGTATAATATTTAACTTAGAAAAACTTCGGGTTTTCCCTTGTGGACCCCATATGCCGCGACTAGAGACAAAGAAAGGAGAAGGATGGGCCTTTGGCCCATGACCCAACTAGAAACCCATGTTAAGTAAAAACATAGGAAACTTTTATCATAATATTAGGTTACAGAAAAAATCAAGAACCCTGCCTCCTTCTCTTTTCCTTGCCGCCAAACCAAAGGTACGATCCGGACAATTTTTGCTTGTTGATTTGTGTGTACGTGTTCGGTAAAATCAAAACCCTTTCTTTTTTTTAGTTCTTTATTGAATTCAAGTTCTTATTTTAATTCATCTTAAAAACAAGTTATATGAACATGTGGATTAATTAAATCATGACAAAGAGGGTGTTTTGGGTGTTTGTTGTTCGGCCGAGACCCACAAACCGAGAGCCAAGCTCTAGACGTGGCTGCTACACCACCACCGAGACCCTCAAAGGGCTCGGCTGGGGTTGGTTTGGCTCGGACGAAAGCAAGGGAACCCGACTCGAGGTCGGGGTATGGTTTCGGGTTGGATCGAGTGCCAACCGAGACCAATAGGGTCTCAGTGGGGCTTGTGGTGTTGACAGTGGGAACCGAACAAACAAGAACAGCGGGAACCGGTGGGACCTGGTGTGAACCGGGCTCAGCAATGGCAATCGTGGCTCGGCAGTGGGAACCGAGAACCACCAGTGGCAACCGGCTAGCCGGTCTAGCCACTGGTAGGGCTGTTTGGCTCGACATATATGTGACCCCGGGTTCGGGATCGGGTTAATATTTAAAACACGGGTTCGGGTTTCGGAAAAACTATTAAAAATCAAAAATATATTTAATTAAATTATTTTCTAGACTATTTAATTTAATTAAATTCATGACTTAGGTTAAATAATAAAATTAATATTTCATGTATCACCTAAAGTATTTTACTTAGCTTAATTTAATTAAAACATGTATTTTTAATTAAATTCTTATAATATATGGTTTAATTAATTAACCAAGTTATTTAATTAATAAGCTATAATCTTTAAATCGTGACTTGTATTATACTAATTAAATTTTACTTATTATTATTAATCCAGCTTATTTCTAATTATGGAAACTTACTATTTTTTGAAACTTTCTATTTTTAGAAACTTACTATTTATGGAAACCTGCTATTTTTAGAAAGTTATTTAGTATTACAATACAAGTATTATAATACCATGCTGTATGAATAATAAATAACATAATACAAGAATAACTACAGATTAACACTTAAACCAGTTAAAACATGACTTAACATGAATAATGAGCTAAGAACACACAGAAATAGTAAAACACATGTAATTCAGACAACTCATACACGTTCCCATTCTTATGTAGTATTATCCGTTAAGTTGGAGTAGGTTCTTCAACGTTTCCATTAGCTTCTACTGGACACAAGGTACGGATTTCCCCGTCCTTCAGTAAGGATAATCTCTTCCTTTATTAGGATTTCCCGTATGCAGCCAACTGTTTTCCCTAGTAGTTACAGATTAAATGCTTATGTTTTATTAGTTACCATAGCCACATACATGCATGACCAGTTCACCTAGTTATGGAGGTACCATAACCATAACACTAGAGGCACCAGTGTTATGACTTTACCACGACGGAGTGATAGCTCGTGGCGTCCCTTTCAGTTATTTGGCCATTATTATATTATTATCATGTGGGGCGTATGGGTGCATCCTAGGTTCAGTTTCAGTCAGGATTTCATGGTGAATGTGGTGTGTGCCTTGCATCCTTCATAAGGAGCTGATCCCTCCTACCCATTACCAATTAAATAGAGGCACCCCTTCTAATTTGCATGACAAGGTCACCCCTCCAAGGATCTAGATTCATTAAATGAGCTTAGTGATGTTGGTCTTGACAAATTATTGAATGATGAGGTTTGTGACTTACCTGCTATGGAGCCTGAGGACGATGTTGCTCTTACGGAAGAGGTCGATCCTAGTGATGACGATTCTTCTCTCCGCTATGAGAATTTCACTTTTGAAATTTCTCAATCTCCACCGGGAGATGCGGGCGATGACGATTTATTCTCTCCGGCTTACGAGAAGTTCACCGATGAACTTGATCTTGTAGATGAGGTGGAAGACGTGATTCTCCGCGACAGATTACGGAAAGTGCATCTTCTTATTGCTCAAATCGAAGAGTTGACTTCTCCTCCTCTTTCCGAGTCTTTGCCTCCATCTATTCCTCCCGTTGAAGATAATGACCCATTGCTGGAAGAAATCGACATTCAATCCATACCTCCAGGTATTGATGACGATGACATGGAGGGGGACATTATTTTTGATAATTTGCTGCAGGAGGGTATTGTCCCAAGTCTCCCTCCCGAGCACCTTTCATCCACTCCGTTAGAGACCATCACGGAGGATGAGTGCTTTGACCCGGGGGGTGACATTGATTATGCTATGATTGATAACAATACGGCTTTGCCGCTTGCTCAGCATCCATTGTCTTTGGGGGAGGACAATGTGCTTACTTTACCCACCCCACCTCCCGTGGACCTTGATTTCACATACTTTTCGTATGTTGAAAGGACCTTTCTCCCATACAAGACTTATCCCCCCGCCTCTCCTTTGTTGATGTCAACCGGGAACGAGGACAAGGTCTTTGATCCCGGTATTACATTCGAGGCTTCCCCATGGACCATTTAATTCGGGGAGAGTCAGGCTCGTGACTCGGTTAACAAAAACAAGCGCTTTTTGGGAGGCAACCCAATTATCTATCTATCTTTACTATAAGTGTAGGGGGAACCCTGTGGTGTTTCTTGCTTTCTTTCTTATTATGTGCAGGGATTAGAGCTTCAAAGACACACTCTTGATGACTTTTGACGAACCGTGATTTCGTGTTCCCTTCTTCCCGGTTCTATCCTAAACTCTTTTCGATTCACTATTTTATATTTTCCAATATTAAAATAGGAATCTCGTTAGTTGTCTCTTCCTTAGCGAGATTTAAACAAAGTGCAAAATGTCCTAAGTGTTGGGGAGTTTACTCCCACATGCTTAAACATTGAGGACAATGTTTATATTAAGTGTGGGGGGGGGGGACTTCTACCGAAGTTAAGTGGTCTTTTCCTTGTATTTGTCCTCATTTTAACCGAAGAATCAATTTTTCGACATTTTTCAAAATTTTTGATTTTTTTTGGCCTATTAGTTTTTCCCTTTGTATAGTTATTTTCTTTCTTTGCTAGAATAAATTTTTAATAAAGTGGTTTTAATTTTCAAACGTTGTGAATCTTTTTACTCAACCCGAGTTTACTTATCTAAGTTTACTCTAGCTAGTATCCTTAACGTGTTTAAGTCAAGTTTTGCTAGGCTTTTATATAGGGAGCTTTAAAACGTGAAAGTCTTAACTCTCACGGGTTAAGAACAAGAACTTTTTGCAAGTTCCTATAATTGATCCTAGAGAGTCATTTATCAAGGGAACTTTAAAATGCGAATTCTAAACTTGAAAGAGTCTAAGAATTTGCAAGATCCTATAGGCGACTCGAAAACCCAAAACTTTGATTTAATAGGCTAAGCATCCACAAGTCTCATTCCTTGAGATTTTAAACTGTGGAGAACGAGAGATGATAGAGTCAATTATAAGTTTGGTATTCTTTCGGGAATTTATGTGAGTTAATTATAAGCCTATTCTCCCATCGCTTGCTAATAAATTTATCTACAATAAATAAGGTTGTACGATTTGAAAAGTTACTTAGCTTCTAGCCCAAGATCGTTTAAAAGTTGCTCGGTATGGATTAGAGTTCATAGCCAAGGCATAACTTATTGAAGCGGGATGCGAAGATTGGCGAGTCCAAAAAGGTCCTAACAAGGCATGAGGGCTACAATTTTGTTGCTAAAGATCCAAAGTGATGTGAAGAATCATTAATCAAAAATCAATATGAAGGATCGAGACACACGACGAAAAGCAAAAACTCCCCAAAAGTCATGGAGAAGTCTATCCGAAATGGCCCTAACAAGGTATGAGGATAAATAGATCCAAGTCCAAAAAGGAGGCGGATCGTTGTATATCAAAGTCCAAAATAAAGATTGGAGAAAAATGAAGAAGTCGTGGTCCAAATATGAAGAATCTCTCAAAACTTCAAGTGAAGAAATTCCTATTATGAAGAGAAGACCATTATTTCATGAACGTCTCTCAAGATTTAAAGTATGAAGTCGCTGCCAAATATCGGTCCGAGAAAGGTCTCAAATCGCGAAGCGAGTTATGCCAAGATATGAACTTTATGAGGTCCCGATAAGCAGTTTTAAAAGATTTTGTCCTTTAGCTAACTATTGATTAAATCGTTCACTTTATTTTCAGCCTTAATAACTATCGAAATAAGTCAAAAATGCATCCTTGTGATCATTCAAGACAACAATAAAATATAAGAGATACACCTAGGAATAAGGGAGTCTAAGTGAATAATTGGCCCACATGAGTTCGTGTTAGTTTGCTAACTTATAATAACAATGTTCTCGTTTTTAAGCTTGGTTTGGAGAAAGTGAAAACTTGAGGATGATGATTATTCATGACATTTCCAAAACCAAAGGTATGTTTTTGATTTCTTTACTTTGAATGTTTATAGTTTTCTATCTCTTTAATAAAGGCCAACGTGGATTAATTGTGATGAAAATGCAAACATGCTTTGTAACTAATGCATTGCATGAGGACATTGCAGTGGTTAAGTGTAGGGGATTTGATAGGTGTGAAAACACCCATCCTTTTTACCACTTAATTACAATAATAACCGAGCCAAAACGTGTATTTTATGTTGTTGGGCCAATGAAAGTTATAACTATGGCCCTGTCTAGATTTGTTTAAATTAGACTAAGTGTTGAAAGGTCGCTGAGAAGACCAACGACAGAGATTAGACCAGTGGAAGGCAAAGCCTCAGCTGGCACACCAGGATCATTCAAGTCAAAGACAACGTTAGAGAAGTCGAAGACAATCTGAAGTCAGACTCACCAGCGATTATGGATAGCTGGGATGTCAAAGGAATGCACTGGTGTTCAAGGATCTCTGAGTTGACAACACTCAGAGATCACTTAAGAACCCTAGAGACTTGGATTAAGCAAAGCTTATCCAACCCTTTATAGTTTAGGCGGGAGAATCTTACAAGTGTTTTGAGCGGGACAAAACAAGAGATTCAAATCAATGCCTAGTACGACCTAGTGGGACAAAGGTGAACAGTTGGCAGAACTGTTCACCTAAAGTAGTTAAAGGCATGTCTCGATTTGGACATGCATTTAATACGTTGTACTCTTCCACTTAGAAGATGACACGTATCAACTACTCCCACTAAGGATACAACCTCGTACCACTATAAATAGGGATGAGAAAGAAGTTAAGATTCAACCCTTGTGCTTGGAATCTTAATCTAAGTTCTTTCTCCCACTGGAACCACTGAGCCTTCAGCTGTCCATCAGCGACTCATTGGTTCTCTTGTAAACTTGAGTCTCGAATCAAGTTTACTTGTTCTAGGGTTCATTTCTTGTTGTTATTCAACAGGTGTATTCATAACACTTTGTAATAGTTTGTTGATAATAGTTAATAAAGCATTACTCGTTTGAAAAGTATATCTATTGTGTGTTATTGTTTTTCGTGACTTAGTTTCAACAATAGTTGTTATTTGGGACTTTCAGTTGGTATCAGAGCGGTTTGATTTATAAAACCTTTCTAAAAACCGTTCTAGTTTTTAAAATCAAGATCCAAATATGACTGAAACTATGCCACCCATCCCACCACCGTTTGGTCAATCTAACCAAGCAAATACTTCAACAAACGCACCAGCCACCACATCTACTACCATGCCTACACCTGTTGTAAGCACTGGTGTAAATGAGGATGATCTTCCACAACTTCTTGATAATCGTGGAGGGTCACATGTGTCTAATGTTCCAGCGTTTGATGAAGAAGATTTCTCAAGTTGGAAAAGTGAATTTCTTATATACTTAGATGGTCTAGAACCCTTCTTGTTTGAAATCTTAGAAAATGGTCCTTATGTACCACTGGCCATTTCCTCTACACCAGAGAGACCCATTAAGAAACCTGTTAAGCAATGGTCTCCCGCTGATAGACGTCTGGCTAACCAGGACAAGAGACTTAAAAGTATAATAGTCTCTTGCCTACCCAAGAACATTATGAAGTCCATCATCAAGTGCAACACCGCACATGAAATGTGGACTGAGTTGGTTCTAGGGTATGAAAGACCAGAAGAGACTAAAGAGACCAAAATCCAAGCATTAAGACTTAAGTTTAACGCTTTCAAAGCCTTGGAAACTGAAACTGTTTCTCAAACTTACACTAGACTCAAGATCTTGCTGAATGATTTAGGTAACAATGGGGTTGTACTACCCAAGGCTGAGGTTAATGCCACGTTTGTAAACAGCTTGCCTAGGAAATGGCTTAGTCTTAACCAAACCCTGAGAGCTAATAATGCCATAAAAAATGATACTCTTGCTCAACTGTTTGGTAGATACAATTATGAAGAAGGACTGATTGACTCTATTTACAAATCAGAGACTGATAGGTTTACCTCTCCTATATCTGGGTCAAAAGCTCTTGTTGCTAACCACTCTTTTCAGGATAGTGACTCTGACGTGGAAGAAGACACAAGAAGTAGTCAAGAATTCCTTGATGAATTACATGCTGAATTCCATGACAGAGCCCTTTTAGCTGACCAGAAGAGATACTACAAAAGATCTGGTAGAGTTGGTGCTGCCAAGATTGACAAATCCAAAGTGTCATGTTACACTTGTGGAAAGACTGGTCATTTCCAAAAGGACTGCTGGTCAAACAAGACATCTTCTCCCAGCTTTCCATCATCCAGCAAAACCCACAGCAAAAAGAAGTTTTCTTCCTCACCTTTCAAGCAATCCTCTCTCAGTGACTCTGAGGGTAAAAAGGACTACAAGGTAAAATACAAGGCCTTGAAAGCTGAGCTGATTAAACTCAATCAGAAAGCTGATGATGTAGCCAAGAAGAAGGATAACAAAAAGACTGAAAAAGGTCTAATAGCTGCTTCTTTTGACTGGGATGATGAACCCCTCACCTCTGAGGATGAAGGAACCACTACCGTCAGAGCCTTCATGGCTGTTGCTGATGAAGAACCAGCAGTTGGTAAAAGTGAAGCAAGATCAGGTCAATGGGTTGACATCACTATGAAAAAGGTACAAAGATTACTTTCCATGCCTGAGGGTCCTGACAGAGACCATGTCAACGATTACACTTTAGTTGACCTCCATTTTGTAGAAGAACAAAGAAAAAATCTGTTAAATAAGTTTCAAAATCTCAAAAAAGAGTTGAGTCTTTGTCAATCTTAATTAGCTAATCTCAAACCTTTTGTGAACATCGCTAATCAACTTCAAAATAAGGTCAGCAAGTTTTCCATTGAAAATGAATCTTTAGCTGATGAAAACTCTGAGTTGAGAAAAACCATAGAAAAATGGAACCTTGGCCAGTCCACTGTGGAAGAAATAGTTGCTGAAACCATTCCAGGGAATGTGGTTCAGGCAATAGGGGGTAAGGGTAGGTTCAAAAACCACATTCCAGTGCCCAGTGTTAAATTTGTCCCATCAGAAGTCTCTTCTCCTCTCTCCACCTCTGTGGTTGAGAAGGACTCTGACAAAGAATCTGACGCATCAGCTACTCCCAAACTTGCTGGTGCTAACCCATCAGATTCCTTGCTTGGCCCAAAACCAGTTCTCAAAACCTCTTGGAACCTCACTTCCAAAGTTGCTGATAAAGCACACAAGAAGGTTTATGTGGCCAAGAACACTGACATACCCACTTCTTCCCCCGAAGAGTTATCACCCACCAAGAAACTTCTCCTCACCCTGATAGAAGAGGTAAAAGGGTTGAAAGAAAAAATCAACCCCAAGGATAACAGTCCTTCTGTTAATTCTCTTGGTGAAAGCTCCAGCAACTCAAAGGGGAGAACGCTATTCAGGCCTTGCAAACACTGTGGGTTCAAAAATCATTCCTCAAATGATTGTTCCAAGAGACCCAAGTGTATCACATGTGAGTCCACTGAACACTCTTCTAGAGAGCATGAGGAGATCATCGCTGTTCAAAGAACTCGAACACATCTTAGATCTAAAACCCCTCACAGGCCCTCTAGAAGACCTGAGCAACCAAAATCCAGAGAAAATTCTCAAGGATACAGGCCTAATCCTCCTTGCAAATATTGTGGCTTTTATGACCACCACTCTGATGAGTGTGAACATTACCCTGGTTGTGACATCTGTGGCAGCATGCGTCATGAAACCAAGGATTGCAACCAAAGAGGGGGAGAAAGGCCCAGAAGACCCAATGTCACCAGTCAGCGACAGCATGGACCCACTGGAAAGTGGGTTCATCATAGAAACTAATCTGGTTTGTTATATCTATGCAGTCATACCTAAAGAAATCTGTTTGGTATTTGGATAGCGGGTGCTCCAGACACATGACGGGAATTAAACAATATCTGCATAGATATAAGAAGGAGCCTGGTCCAAAAGTAGTCTTTGGGAATGACTCCTCAGGGGCCACTGAAGGATATGGCTCAGTGGATTGCAATGAATTAACCTTCACAAGGGTCGCGTATGTAAATGGTTTGAAGCACAACCTAATCAACATCAGTCAACTCTGTGATGCTGGGTTCAAGGTTCTGTTCTCTAAGACCCAAGGAACTATCTTCAATCAGAACGATGATGTTGTTCTAATTGCACCCAGAAGAAGGGATGTTTATGTCATTGACATGACATCATCCCCTGAAGGAGAGAACACCTGTCTCTTTGCCAAAGCATCTGATAGCAAAAATTGGCTCTGGCATAAGAGACTCTCCCATCTCAACTTCAAAAACATCAACAAACTGGCAAAGAATGACTTGGTAGCTGGACTTCCCTCTCTGACCTTCAGCAAGGACAGACCCTGCTCAGCCTGCGAGAAAGGGAAGCATCACAGGGATTCATTCAAAACAAAACAATCATTCTCCATTAACAAGTGCCTTCATCTTCTTCACATGGACTTGTTTGGACCAGTTAAACCTCAATCCCTCAATCACAACAAATATACCTTGGTCATTGTAGATGAATTCTCCAGATACACATGGGTATTCTTTCTCAAGAGAAAGAGTGATGCTGCTGAAAGAATCATGTCCTTCATCAGAGAGATAGAAAACTTCAATGATTGCAGGGTAAAGGCTATCAGAAGCGACAATGGCACAGAATTCAAAAACCATGCCATGGAAGCCTTTTGTGATGGAAAGGGTATATCACAGAACTTCTCGAACCCAGGAACCCCTGAACAAAACGGTGTCGCTGAAAGAAGAAACAGAACTCTCATTGAAGCTGCCAGAACGATGCTCAGCGAATCTAGACTTCCTAAACAATTCTGGGGTGAAGCTGTGTACACAGCATGCTACACACAAAACAGATCCATCATTGTGAAGAGACATGGTAAGACCGCTTATGAAGTGTATAGGAAGAGAGCCCCTGATGTAAGCTACTTCCATGTCTTTGGTTGCCCTGTTTTCATTCACAATTACAAAGATCACCTGGGTAAATTTGATGAAAAATCAGATGATGGATTCTTCCTTGGATACTCTCCTACCTCCAGATCTTTCAGAGTGTTCAATATTCGCAGGCAAGAATTAGAAGAGTCCATTCATGTCACCTTTAATGAAGCTGACGCTGTCATCACACACACCAACTCAGAGGATTGTGACATTGACTTCAATGAAGTTAAATCTTATCCCAAAGATGATTTCTCAAATCCCAAGAAATCATCTCAAAGTTGTCACAAGGATCTTCCATATGTTCAAGCCTTTGATCCTCACTCCATCTCTGACATCATTCCAGAGACAGTTGGTGTTGAATCTCTTACTCAAATCTCTGAAGAAAATGCTGATCCAGTCACTTTAAATATTCAATCAGATGAAGAGATCATGGACGAAGAAATTACATGTGATGAACCTCCATCACTCCCTGAACTTGAAGTGACTCCTGATCCCACAGAGACTCCTGCTCCACAATCCAAATGGAGTAGGAACCAAGATATTCTTCTAGTTAATATTCTTGGAGAACCCTCTGGGGGAGTCACCACCAGAGGAAAATTAAGAACTCTGGAAACCGCCTCTGCAAATGAATGCCTGTTTGCAAATTTTCTCTCTGAGGATGAACCTAAGAACGTGGCTGCTGCTCTACTTGATGAAGGCTGGGTTGTTGCCATGCAAGATGAACTCAATCAGATCAAGAGAAACAAGGTGTGGACTCTGGTTAAAGCTCCAGCTGATAAGCAAGTGGTTGGAACAAAATGGGTCTACAGAAATAAAAGGGATGAAGCTGGTATGATTGTAAAAAACAAGGCTAGGCTCGTGGTGCTGGGATATAACCAATCTGAAGGAATTGATTATGATGAAACCTTCGCACCAGTGGCCAGATTGGAAGCCATCAGAATCTTCCTAGCCTTTGCAGCTTATATGGGTTTCATGGTTTATCAGATGGATGTGAAGAGTGCCTTTCTTAATGGGAAACTTGCAGAGGAAGTATATGTCAGTCAACCCCCAGGGTTTGAAAACAGTGACTACCCCAATCATGTCTGCAGACTTCACAAAGCTCTCTATGGGCTGAAACAAGCGCCCAGAGCCTGGTATGAAACTCTCTCAAAATTCCTTCTTGAAAATAAATTTGTCAGAGGTACCATTGACCAAACCTTGTTCACCTATAGGTCCAAGGGTGACGTCATTTTAGTACAGATTTATGTGGATGACATAATTTTTGGTTCAACCAATGTTATCTTGAGCAAACAATTTGCCAAACTAATGACCAAAAAGTATGAAATGAGCATGATGGGGGAACTAACCTTTTTCTTGGGTTTTCAAATCAAACAAAATTCCAAAGGAATTTCTATTTGTCAAGAAAATTATGTTAGAGATTTGCTCAAGAAGTATGATATGTCTGATTGTGCATCAGTGAAATGCCCCATGCTTCCTCCCAACAACTTGGGAGCTGATGACTCAGGGGTCTCTGTTAATGAGACCTTATATAGAGGCATGATTGGGTCACTGATGTATCTCAGAGCAAGCAGACCAGACATACAATTCTCCACCTGTCTCTGTGCTAGGTACCAAGCTAACCCCAAGGAATCCCACCTTGTAGTTGTCAAAAGAATTTCCAGGTACTTAAAAGGATCTCCCTCATTGGGTCTCTGGTACCCAAATGGTTCAGGCTTCGACCTTAAAGCTTACTCCGACTCAGATTACGCAGGGTGCTGCCTTGACAGAAAGAGCACCTCTGGTAGCTGTCAAATCCTTGGAGGAAAGTTGGTATGCTGGAGTGCTAAGAAGCAAAACTCTGTGGCCATGTCATCAGCTGAGGCTGAATATGTTGCGGCCGCTGGTTGCTGTGCACAAGTTCTCTGGATGAAAAGTCAGCTGCCTGACTCTGGAATTAATTATGAGCAGGTTCCCATATTCTGTGACAACACCAGTGCCATAGCCATCTCCAATAATCCAGTACTTCATTCCAGAACCAAGCATATTGACATCAGGTATCACTTTATCAGAGACCATATTCTAAAAGGTGATATTGAGCTACATTTCATACCCACTGAGTACCAGCTCGCTGACATTTTTACCAAGCCGTTGGCTGAGCCAAGCTTTACTAGGCTGGTCGCTGAGCTGGGAATGCTCAATATTGGCAAATAAATCTGATGATGACCGCTGTCTCTGGGCATTTAAGGGAATTGAATGTAACGAGGTAGTTACATTTCAATGGGAATGTGTATATTCTGATATTAAACTCAAATGATTGTCTCTTAATGCTACCAACTTTCCCGCTTTCCAAGGGGACAAGTATCTCATGAAAGGTCAAGGGGACCCACGTTTTTCTGAAAAGCTTAACTTTTGCATTTAATGCTCAAATTTGGAAAACGGCTCAACCTTACAAAACCCTTGACCCAAAATCTTTTTGTCATTTTAAAAAAAAAATCCTAACACACACATTCCCTTTCATCTTCTTCAATCCTCTCACCACCTTCAATCTCTCAACAATGGCGTCTACTTCACCAAACCAAACCTTCGTTGTACAAGCCGCCACAAATGTTGATTTCGAGGTCGCTGATGGAAAGATTGCATTAAACAACTGTGTAGCCCTTCTTGAACACAACAATCCCCTCTACCATCCACTTTTCAACTTCCTCAAGAACTCCACCATCAACGAAGCTATCACCAAGGAACCCTCCACCTGCTACTACCAATACCTTCGCGAGTTCTGGTACAGCGCTGAAGTTGACCCAACCTCTTCACACATCACCTTCAACCTTTCCACCCATCCTCAACCTCTCACCTTTAATTTCACAACCTTTGCTAAAGCCATTGGACTCCCTTACAACAGTAACACGTCAGCTTTGCCCACCAGTGCCACTGTGAGAAAAGCTCTGGCCACCCTTCAACCTCATGATGATCATGAACAACCTTTCACCGCTGCTGGATTCCAAAGCAAATCTCTCATCAAGGTGAATTACTTCTCTCCCACATGGAGAACGCTGATGCTATACATCGTAAAGTGTCTAGGAGGAAACACTGGATCACATGACCAACTCAATGGCTCCCAGCTAGCCATTGCATACAGCTTAATCTGGGGTTTGGATATTGGAATCGCTCACATACTGTACACCGACCTCATTGCTAAGTTAGAAAACAAAGGAAAGAAGAATCGTGGGGCCACCATCTGCTACACCAGATATCTCTCTCTTGTCTTAGAAGATATTCTTGGTGAATCCTACACCAATGATGCTTTACACTCCTTTCCCTCTCATCACATCACCACAGCTTCTCTGAAGACTCCCATAGATAATGAAGTGCCCCTTACCAGGCATATGATGAGAATTGCTGGGCTACTAGCTGAGGATGATGAGCCCTTGATCCCTCAACTTGAGGTGAATGCTGAAAGCATGGTTGATAAGTCTCTGTCCAAGACCTCTGTGTAATCTACTTCTCCGCCCAAGGTTCTTAAGGAAAAGAAGAAGAAGAGGAAAGACATCCCCCTTTCCTCTGAAACCCCTTTTGTTAATCCTTCAAAGAAGACAAAGACAAAGAAGAACCCATCCCCTTCTCTGGTGGATGTGGTAGAAGAGACCATTGCTGACAAACAACCAGTGTCTAGTGTCTTCATGTCAGCGAAGACGACTAAGATCCCTCTCCACGCTGATATCACTTAGGTATTAGTATGTCCTTTTTTTTCTCTCAAAGGTCCACATACATTCACTCTCATTGTCTTTAGGAGAGAGTGATGTAATTTAGAGTTTGCCTCAACTCTTAGCGTGTCTGTGTCAGCACCTAGATCTTTTAGGACTCTCTGTACACTCTGTCTTCACTAGGAAATGATTCACTTGTGCTCCTAACGCACCCCGATGATCCTTCACCCTCTAGACTGTGCTCTTGGCAAACAACAACCTGAGCACATATAAGTCCCGACCCAGAGTCTCTGCACTTCTCACTGACTCTGGGTCCCCTTCATTATTAAAAGAGTCCCAAAGAATTTATTCTTTTGGAAAGACTGAATCATCACCCTCAGTCTTTCTAGGGGCAGCGATAAAAGGCGACCATCAACCTCATATTAATTCACAATCAAAAGAGTCCCAGGGAGTAATCCCTCAGGGGGAGCTGGATAATCACACCCAGCTATCCCAGGGGCAGAGAAAGGCGACCATTCCCATATCATGTTTCACAATAAAAGAGTCCCAAGGAGAAATCCTTCAAGGGGAGCTGGATAATCACACCCAGCTATCCTAGGGGAAGCGAACGATGACCATTCACCTCATAACTTTCACATATAAAAAGAGTCCCAAGGAGTAATCCTTACGGGGGAGCTGGATAATCACACCCAGCTATCCTAGGGGCAGCGAATGGCGATCCTTCCACATATCTATTTCACATTAAAAGAGTCCCAAGGAGAAATCCTTAGGGGGGGCTGGATAATCACACCCAGCTTTCCTAGGGGCAGCGAATGGCGATCCTTCAACATATCTATCTCACATTAAAAGAGTCCCAAGGAGAAATCCTTAGGAGGGGCTGGATAATCACACCCAGCTTTCCTAGGGGCAGCGACTGGCGATCTATAACTGCATTATTATTTCACAATTGGTCAACTAATAACTCTTATCACAGGCTCACAATCTTCATCAGGAACAACTTAACAATGATGATTACTCGATTGCTGATGACAAAACCGCTGAAGTTGCCACCATTGATATTGATGCTCTCTCAGACATTGAATCATTGCCTGATGATGAAGTTTTTGTTGTAGAGGAAGGTACCTTCACCTCTGACTTTGAGGAGATGAGCACTGATGATTACAATCTGTCTTCCATTGAGCTGAAGACTGCCTCTGTTCCATCACTTCCAAATGTTCAGGAATTGGCTGCCAGAAAGCTATGGGAACAGAGACCTTGCTCACCTACACCTATTCCATTTCCCACCTTGCCAAACGTTTTGGAACTAGGGGCTAAACAACACTTGGAGTATTTACAATCCCGCAAGTCAGCACAAGTTCCCAGAATAAAAAATGTACAGGAATTGGCTGCTAAGGCTTTATGGCAAAAGAGAGGGGATATCAGCACCACAAAGCCCAAAATCACCAATGATGATCTCCTCTCTGAAATCCAAACCCTCACTCATGCTGCTGAGGAGCTCACCACCAATCTAGAGACTTCACTAACTTCATCAGTGGAATCCTCTATGACAGCTATGCTTCCACAACTGCTGAACGATGCTCTGAAGGCACAACTCCCTACTCTACTCAACCAGAGTCTTCAGCAGCATATACCCTCTGTTCTCACCTCAGCGGTGCAGGCAAATGTTGCAGCTATAGCTCAGGCTGCTGAACTCTCAAGGCGTCTTCTTCAGGAACTTCTCCAAGGTGAACTTAAAGAAATTTGCATATTTGTTCAATACGAGTTCCTTCGATTCAATAAGGCAGGTTCAGGCACAACACCTGCTGGGGCTATGCCTGAGGGGGAGAATTCTGCCTCCTCCTCTGAAGAAGATGAATCCACAGCTGAAATTCCAACACCCAAACCACTGAGATCTTTCAAATCCACTGCTGAATCTGCGAAAGATAAGGGAAAAGGAATTGCTGTTGAGCAACCTGAGATAACCTTACACTCCCTTCAAGCTGAAGGTGGATCCACAGCTAAACCCTCCAAAAACTCTGAACTCAACAAATTCAAGAGCGCTGATGAACCACCACTCACCCCAGAGCAAGCAAAAGCCCAAATCATTGAACATCAAAGATTGGCAAACATCAGGGCCGCTGAACTGAGAAGCAAAGAAGCCCTGGACAAGCTCTCTCCCACTGCTAAGAAAGCTCAGCTTGTCAAGCTCAAGGAACTGGAAGACAAGAGGAACAACCTCTTGAAGGAATATCAAAGACTTGTCAACCAGAGAGCTGAACCCGGTCGTATCACCAAGTATACATGTTTCACTGACAAAGACAAAAGGGTGGTAATGACTATTTATAGGGAAAATGATATACAGAACTACAAAGTCTCCAGTGACTTTAAACTCAGAGATCTGAGCCTCTCTGAGTGGTTGGAGTTGCTGGCTCTTGCCCAAAAGAAGACTGGGCCTGGTGCTGCCCAAATGATGAAAAACATTCAAGCAAAACTTAATTGGGTAAGAGACACAGCAAAGAAACTGAAGGCACCCCTGCCTCCTCATCTTTCTTCTCAACCACCTCCTCATGTGCAAAGGAAAAGGAAAACCCCAATGGGGCCTCTGATAGAAAGGCTGGTCACTGAATACGTAGTGGTCGATGGGATGCAAAGGAACTTGGTCCTTCCCAAAGAAATTACCAAACCCATAGAAGGCCAAGTATACACAGAACCTGAGGCAGGTATGGTCTTTATAAATGGCAACTGTGATTATGCTTTTCAGCGGTTGAATGAGCTACCTCTGGCTTCAACCATTCAGCTAATCAGACTCAAGCAGGGCATCCTAAGGAATTGCAAAGAAGCTGATGAGTTCGATTTTGAAATTGAACTTGTCATTAACTCTAGGAGTGACAAAGTCGAAGCCCAGAGACTCTGTGATCAAGGCCTTGATCGCTGAAGAACCTATTTACTTTTGTTTATGTTTACACCCCAGGGTGTTCTTGTAATAGACTAGGTTTCATTTTGTTTAATAAAACTTTGAGGTATGTTTGTTAAATTATGTGTAAGAAGAAGCTGTGTACTCACTTACAATAATTTTAGACTTAGTATAATTTATAAACAAATATGGGGAGATTGTTGGGCCAATGAAAGTTATAACTATGGCCCTGTCTAGATTTGTTTAAATTAGACTAAGTGTTGAAAGGTCGCTGAGAAGACCAGCGACAGAGATTAGACCAGTGGAAGGCAAAGCCTCAGCTGGCACACCAGGATCATTCAAGTCAAAGACAACGTCAGAGAAGTCGAAGACAATCTAAAGTCAGACTCACCAGCGATTATGGATAGCTGGGATGTCAAAGGAATACACTGGTGTTCAAGGATCTCTGAGTTGACAACACTCAGAGATCACTTAAGAACCCTAGAGACTTGGATTAAGCAAAGCTTATCCAACCCTTTATAGTTTAGGCGGGAGAATCTTACAAGTGTTTTGAGCGGGACAAAACAAGAGATTCAAGTCAATGCCTAGTACGACCTAGTGGGACAAAGGTGAACAGTTGGCAGAACTGTTCACCTAAAGTAGTTAAAGGCATGTCTCGATTTGGACATGCATTTAATACGTTGTACTCTTCCACTTAGAAGATGACACGTATCAACTACTCCCACTAAGGATACAACCTCGTACCACTATAAATAGGGATGAGAAAGAAGTTAAGATTCAACCCGTGTGCTTAGAATCTTAATCTAAGTTCTTTCTCCCACTGGAACCACTGAGCCTTCAGCTGTCCATCAGCGACTCATTGGTTCTCTTGTAAACTTGAGTCTCGAATCAAGTTTACTTGTTCTAGGGTTCATTTCTTGTTGTTATTCAACAGGTGTATTCATAACACTTTGTAATACTTTGTTGATAATAGTTAATAAAGCATTACTCGTTTGAAAAGTATATCTATTGTGTGTTATTGTTTTTCGTGACTTAGTTTCAACAATAGTTGTTATTTGGGACTTTCATATGTCATTTATGTCGGAATTATGCGTGTTTTGTGTTTTTGTTGTGATTTAGGACAAAAAGGTAAAAAGTGGAGAAAACACGGCATTCACGGGCTTTTATCGAATAAAAAGACGAAAGATGAAGTCGAAAGATCAAGAGTGGAAAAAGAACGGAAGTCCAAGACTAATTCTGAAGATTTATCGAAGAAAAAGTCAAAGACGGAAGTTCACCAAAAGCCGAAGAACTCAAGTCTAATTTATTGAATAATTACAAGACGAGTTCAAAGAAATCCCGAGCCAAAAGTTATTAAAGTCCAAGATTTGAGAAGATTAAAAGGCTTAAGGACTAATGGTGCAATTAAGAGAAAGAAGAAAGAGGGAGGAAGCTTCCTAAGCTCCTCCCTAAACTCCCTATATATAGATTAGAATTTTTTCATTTCAAAGTGTTGGTGGCTTGACAACCCATCCTTCCCCCATTTTCATTTCATGTACTTTAATTTTGATGCACCTTAATTTCATGTTATGCACCTTTAAATTCCTTTTAATTCCAAGTAAGTTTACATTTAATTATTGTTGAATCTTTACTTTTCTTGTTCAATCTCTCATCTACCTTTCTTGTTTGATTTGTTCTTAATCTTTGTGTTCATGTTCTTGAGTTTTTATGGTTTTGATCAAGTGGGTTTTGATTGATTTGGCTTTGTTTGTTAGTTTTGATGATTTGTTTTGATTAATTATTGTTAGTAGATCATTTGTGGTTGTTTTGGATTAATCTTTTGGTGTGTTTTGGTTAGATTTGATTAAATTCGTGTTTGGTTTTCATCCTACTGTTCTTATGTTCCTGCTTACTGTATCTTGCCCAGTTATTCCGGATAGTCTGCTTACTTAGTCTTCTATTCGGAATATCTGTTTATTCCGGATAGAGTCCCTTATTCGGAATATCTTTTTATTCCGGATAGAGTCCTTTATTCGGAATACTTGTTATTCCGGATAGAGTCCTTTATTCGGAATGTTAGGTTATTCCGGATAGGGTGTTCCATTCGGAATGTTCAAGTATTCCGGATAGAACCTTTATTCCGAGTAGCAATTTATTCCAGATAGCCATTTATTCCGAGTAGCATTTTATTCCGAATAGCCTTTTATTCCGGATAGCTTAATTATTCCGAGTAGAACCTTTATTCCGAATGAGTTTTTCAGTTTTAAGTTTTAAGCTTTATTTTTCCGGCCTTTTTCTTTATTTGCACTTTTACTTGCTTTCCTTTTAGTTTAAGTTTTAGTTTGAGTTATTTACCTTTATTGCTTTTAATTTCTCGTTATTTACTCTTCGTCAAGTTTATTTATCTTTCAGCATTTCTTTTTACCGTCTTTACTTTATTCTTATTTGTTTCAAATCTTTATTTTTAATTAGTTTTAGACAACGACAACTCTTTTATTTTATTCACCAAGAACAACTGAGTCGCACAATTAACCAGAGATCAATTCGAAGAGATTCCGAGAAACGAACTTTTTCAACTAGTAAAATCTTTACATTAATCCCTTCAAAACTGAAACAATTCCATCTCTACGACACAAATAAATACAATTCAGGTTAGTATCACAATTGGAAGTACTTACAAAGTAGAATAGAAACGGAGAAGGACGATCACTGACCTTGGAAAAATCATCATCATAGAATTGCGGAACTTGATCTTCACACAGTGTAGTGTTATGACTCAATCCAATCATATATAGATTGGCTTCTAGGTACGCCCGTATTGGCATGAGATTGGTATTGATAACCTCGACATCCCCTTCGTTGTGCGTGCTAAGGCCAGGACGCTCATATCTTCTCATTGTCTCTTGGGTCACGAAGTTGAGGTCAAATGAGAATACGACATTATCAATCCAAAAGAACTTGTTGTTCCAGTTCTTTAATGAATCGAGTTTTTCTTCATAGCAGTGTAAGCGACATAGGCGCTTGGAAAAAGAGACCCACACATTTGTCCACGCAGGATTATAAAATGTGCGGAAAAGGTTTACTGTGGTTCTACGGCTAGAATAAGACAATTTATCTCAAAGTTTGATATTTTTGTTGCACCTATACAATGAAGCTGGGATATGTGGATGTTGTGGTAGGTAAGAACGTTTACAAGAAACTGCGACAAGGGTACACGGTTATTGGCAAACTCGAAAAATTTTGTGTACACCCCTACTTTCCCAACAGGGAAGTTTCCTATGTACCAGTGGGGTTCTGGTACTTTCGGTTGAAGGTTCATCGGGATATAGTATTCCGACGTATAATCAAGGAGATCTTGGTGGGTTAGAAGAGTGGTGATATCAGATAACTGTTTAACCATTGTCGTAATAGAAAAAAATTGTAAAGCCGTAGTGTTATTACCTTTTTTTAGGTTGGTCGTAGTAGAGCTGAAGCTTTCGCTAATGGCGGTTGAGAGTTTTTTCATTGTGTAAAATACAGTGAAAAGGAGGCTGGTGGTATTTATACCTCTAGGTTATGTCCTTCACGTTGTTAGTTGGAAGCCACGTGTCGTCCACTTGCCTAATCAAACGATATAAAATGAAACGATCAGCTAACGTTTCACACGCTTTTCACATTTACCGAGTAAGTGGATAAAAGGAGGGAAGTAGGTACACATTTTGAGTGGGAAACTTTTGAAACTTCTTGGGTACGCTCCTTTCTTGTTACCAACTTAGTCTTAAGTGCGCTTGGCTACTTTAAAGGTGCGACTAATCTATTTTGTAGCCTAGTAGCCGTGGATCAGTGTGCGACTACTAGACTAGGGGGACATGCAAACGTATAGTCCCTAGTCAGGCCATAAGCCCGACCCACGGATGCTGCCTGTATCGAATCCATCACGTGTGGGCTAAACAGACAACGCCTCGGGCCCACAAGGCCCATTAGGACATTGTCGCACACGGATTCATGAAAGTCGCCCTCTGACCGTCTGTGGTGGAGTCAAACAGAATCATAGTTTAATTATAACTATGATTCTCCTAAGACACAGGGATATACACGCTCCTTATTTAGATGATAAGGATCTCAGTGTAGATGGTAATTATCCTTTACTTAGGCTGCAAGAATCGATAAGCCCAACTAGAGTTTCACCGAGTATAAAAGGAACCGTTCGGTTCCACAAAAGTTACGATGAACACAATATCTAAACCCTCACCGATTATCTCAACTAAATCGATTACGTATTCTCACGCCGTAGTATAATCGTGGGAAACAATCCTATGGTAAGCCTAACGGTGTTTTATTTTTAGTGTGCAAGGTGTTCATACACTTTCACTTGGTGCAAGAGCCAGACCTTAATACCCAAATTAAGCCTAATTCGGGTTAGACGTGGTCCATCCAAATTTTGTATCAACAATAGTAATATGAGATAACTGTAACACCCCAAAATGTGATATACGGAAGCGGTGAAGCTCGGGGGCTGTTACGTCATTGTATCATAGTTCAAGGTACAAGAGAACGACTCTAAATGAGACGTTTTATAAAAATACCTCGTTGAATTTAAATAAAAGCATCAAAGTACAAAAGGTCTCAGTTTCAAAAGATAGCGTAGCGGAATATAAAGGTTTTAAACATCAACGAGATAACAGTTCAAAAGCATAAGTAAATAAATGTCCGAAGATAGCCATGAAATGCATGCGGACTCCAAGTACTTCACACAGCAGATACTAATAATCATCAATTACCTAAGATAAATGCTAAATTGGGTCAACATAAAGTTGGTGAGAATATAGGTTTCAAGTAAAAATTCATAGTAAATCGATTTTAGATTTCATTTCATGTACACATGCAACTATAAGAGGTATAGTGCCAAGTGTAGGATAAATTGAGTGTTCACAATATTTATGATAGCTAAGCTCGTGACATCGAAAGTAATGATCCAGTACATACAATAGATTTTATATATAAATTTTGCCCCAATGGAGTACCTAGCCAAGGTAATTCTGTTCACACAAATGGTATACACTCGTCCGGCGTCAGAATGCCCGAGTGGAGGTTGTCAACCCTCAATAGATCTATCCATATCATAAGAGCTTACTCCAGCAGAGTAATTAACGATTCACGATAGTGGGGACTACGGCTAAAGCGACTTAAGCTATCTCATAAATAGTTTTCACAAAACGTTCACAGAAATCTAGTTTTACTTGCGTCCAGAAGCAAGTATCGAAAGCATTTATCACATCCCAAAATATTAAACATATAAAAACAGTTTAATAGGGATCTATAAACTCACCTCAAGCAACGATTCAAACCGCACAAGTATGATCAAATAGTAGCGAGCAACTCTAGCAACAACCTAAATATAATACTATAGTTTAGGCGCTAGCAAATAAGTCACAATAGTTCGTCACGTACGTTACTCATCAATCATATATATATATATATATATATATATATATATATATATAATATATATATATATATATATATATATATATATATATATATATATATATATATATATATATATATATATATATATATATATATATATTGTTTTGTAGTTAAAATCGTGACTTGTAAATATCATATTGTTATAAACATTATAGTATATATACTTAGACAAAAATATTTATTTTTGACTCGCGAAATTTCGACAGCCTTTCGGCGTAAATTTTAATTTACCCAAATTTATCTTAATAAATTTTCCAACCTAACGAAAATTCGGCAGCCTTTCGGCGTCACATAAAAATTTGCCATTTTAGTAAGTACCCAAATCTCGTCCTAAAACCCCTAATTTCAACACTTTCTCAATCGCCAATGTTTCAACAAGTCATTCTCCCGCAATAGTATCAATTTCCACTTTCAACGCTCAAACTTTTAACGATACACCAAGTATTCACATTTCGCGCTAATACCCTTTTACAAAACGAGTCCAACATTTATACATACCATTTAGTACCTATTTCGACACTTAAAACAACTCCGTTTAACTCGAAAACGTCGTTTCGACCACTTTAAAAATCTAGACAGCAAGCACATTATAGTGTTTTTCACAAAAATTAAGTTTTCCGACAACGAAATTTAAACGACCATATCTTACTCATTTTAGCTCCGTTTTTAGCCCATAATATATCGAAACGAAGGTATTAACTTATATTTTCATAATATCGTAGTAAACTAGTGTCAGAACTATTTTTACGACCCTCTATGCCTCTTATAAAAATCGGACAGATTATACACTTTTCGTAAAAACTCGTTTTCGACCATTTTCAAGCGTAACCACTAGTAGTAACACTACTAGTTCCCTTCAATTATTCATAAACACACTCAAAATCAAAGATTTATCTTCAAGTCCACAAATCTAAAAATATACATTTTTATATTTTACAAGTCTTTCAATTAAACCATTTTCATGCATGGATCAAATAGATCCACACATAATTTTCATAGATCTAAAATATTTCATGACCAAAAATAATTTTTTATCATTTTATTTCAAGAAAATAGTTGATGAGTAACATGCATGCATAGATCTTCAAAGATTATGCATGAAAAATGAAAAAGATGAAAAAGGTTTAAGAATAACCTCAAGTAACGATTCTACGTAACCACGACAACCCGATCTACGCTCTAACCAACTAATAATCAACAAGAACCCAACTTCTATAAACTACAACCAAGACTTCTCAAATCAACAAACCAAGAAAACCATTCTTCCTTATGCTTGTACAAACCCTAGGATGTATTTATTTTGCGCTAAATGTTCTTAAAATGAAGCTTGTAAAAATCAACAATGGAGGTTTTGGTTATGGTGTTTGTGCCGTGTGTTTTAGAGAGAGAAGGGAGAGATGTGTGTTTTTTTGTGAAGTAAATAAGTGAATAATGTGAAATGATTTTGAGGTGAAAAGGGTTAATAGGTTAAAACTTGTAAGGTGTGTAAGCTTGAGCTTAAAATGGCAAAATGAAAAAAAATTGGTTTTCCTCCATGTGGTATGTAGTTTGGCCGGTTATGGGGGGGTCCCACAAGGGTAAATAATTCAAAATTTTTACTATGGTAACTAGTTAGAAGGTTTAAGGTAAAAAGGTTAATTAGTTTTGGGTAATTAATGAAAAGTATGCAGTTATGTTTAAAAATGCGT
Source organism: Glebionis coronaria (assembly GCA_025667525.1). NCBI lineage: Eukaryota > Viridiplantae > Streptophyta > Magnoliopsida > Asterales > Asteraceae > Glebionis > Glebionis coronaria. The sequence goes on along the minus strand of CM046877.1, from coordinate 213,956,056 downwards.
AAAACTTAAAAATTTGACGAAATATATTAAATTTATGAATTTTTCGACGAAAACTGACACTTTATGGTTTGTAAAGTATTTTATGCATGCTAACGACGGTTAAACGGAAAAACGACGTAAAATACGAAAACGCGATACGTTAATTAAATATTCACAGAAAATACGATTTATTACTATAAATAGCAAAAATACTAACATACAGGCATATAAACATATACAGAAATATTTAAATACGCTGTTCATAAAAAATACGATCACACTGTTAAAAACTAAACAGTTAAGCACATAATTCACAGATAACGAATAATCTCATGGATTATCGTCAATTCATTGACCGTCTCAGCATTTTGGTCAGATTCACAGAAAATGTTCAGAATAATGACTGTGCACAGTGTCAGGTCATTACTCGTCACCAAACAGTTTTTCAGAAAACGCGGGATAACCTCCCGGTTCCAACACAGTTAAATCACATAGTTGACTAAATAAAAAGTCAAAGGGTAAAATAGTCATTTTACAAAGTAGGGAAAATTACCAGGTGTTACATCATCCCCTTGATAGAGAAGCTTTGTCCTCAAAGCTTAGGAGTGTCACGGTTTCTAGAGTTATCAAAGAGTTGCGAATATTTCTTGCGAAATTGTTCCTCACGCTCCCAAGTGAACTCAGGTCCACGTTTAGAATTCCACCTCACCTTGATGATCGGAATACGACTCTGCTTCAATCGTTTAACCTCACAGTCCATGATTTCAACAGGTTCTTCGACAAACTGCATCTTGTCGTCGATTCGGAGTTCCTCCAACGGTATAACGAGTGTCTCATCAGAAAGGCACTTCTTCAAGTTCGACACATGAAAAGTGTTGTGCACGCGGCTCAACGCTTGCGGTAATTTGAGACGATAGGCTACGGTTCCAACCTTTGCCAGAATTTTGAAAGGTCCAATATAACGGGGGTTCAGCTTTCCTCGCTTGCCAAAACGTACCACACCTTTCCAAGACGATACTTTTAGCATCACTTTGTCTCCTACTTGAAATTCGAGAGGCTTACGTCGAACGTCGGCGTAACTCTTTTGACGATCACGGGCTGCTTGAATTCGGCTCTTGATTTGAACAATCTTCTCGGTTGTTTCACGAATGAGTTCAGGGCCAGTGAGTTGACTATCCCCAACCTCACTCCAACACACAGGCGAGCGACATTTACGACCATACAACGCTTCAAACAGTGCAGCCTTAATAATGGTATGATAGCTGTTGTTGTAAGAGAATTCCACTAGAGGCAAATGTCTGTCCCATTGCTTTCCAAAGTCAAGCACACAAGCACGCAACATGTCCTCCAACGTTTGAATAGTTCTCTCACTTTGTCCGTCAGTCTGTGGGTGATAAGCAGTACTCATGTCCAATTGCGTACCCAACACTTTCTGAAGTGATTTCCAGAACTCTGAAGTAAATCTACCGTCTCTATCGAAAATTATCGAGATCGGTATCCCATGTTTTGCGACTACTTCCTTCAGGTAAAGCCTCGTAAGCTTATCCATTGAATCATCTTCCTTCATAGCCAAGAAGTGTGCAGATTTCGTAAGTCGATCCACAATTACCCAAATTGTGTCGTATCCGTTTGTCGTTTTAGGTAGCTTAGTTATGAAATCCATGGTTATGTATTCCCACTTCCACATAGGAATTATAGGTTGAACTAACAATCCAGATGGTTTTTGATGTTATGTTTTCACTCTAGCGCAAGTCAGACACTTCCCTACATATGTAGCGATTTCAGCTTTCATATTTGGCCAACAATATAGCTTCTTCATATCCTGATACATTTTGTCAGATCGTGGGTGAATCGAATACTTAGATTTATGCGACTCGTGCATAATCACGTCCCTTAGTCCTCCAAACCATGGTAACCAACTTCTACCATTCAGACATAGCGTTCCATTAGTGCTAGTCTCCAATTTCTTAGTAACCATTCCTCCTAATTTCTCAGCTTCAACATTTTCAGGCTTAAGGGCTTCGGTTTGTGCTTCACGAATTTGCACAGGTAAGTTCGGATTGATAACCATAGCTAACGATCTAACTCTACGTGTCATTAGTTGTTCCTTTCTACTTAGCGCATCCGCCACTACATTGGCCTTTCCAGGGTGGTAGCGAATTTCACAGTCATAATCGCTGAGCAACTCGATCCATCGACGTTGTCTCATGTTCAGTTCCTTCTGGTCAAGAATATGTTGTAAACTCTTGTGATTGGTATAGACGACACACTTTGTTTCATACAAGTAGTGTCTCCACAATTTCAAGGCAAATACCACCGCTCCTAGCTCCAAGTCGTGCGTAGTGTAGTTCTTCTCATGCGTTTTCAATTGTCGTGACGCGTAGGCGATAACTTTCTTCCTCTGCATCAACAAAGCTCCCAATCCTTTTGCTGATGCATCACAGTAGACCACAAAGTCTTCCGATCCTTCTGGTAACGATAGAATAGGCGCACTACACAACATTTGTTTCAACTTCTGGAATGCTAATTCCTCCTTATCTCCCCATTCGTATTTCACCTTCTTTTGAGTCAACTTCGTCAATGGTTTCGCGATCTTCGAGAATCCCTCGATGAACCTTCGGTAGTATCCGGCTAGTCCTAAGAATTGGCGAATTTCAGTTGGTGTCGTAGGAGCATTCCACTCCCTAATTGATTCAATCTTGGCGGGATCAACATGAATCCCCTTGCTATCAATAACATGACCTAGAAATTGTACTCTTGGCAACCAAAAATCACACTTCGAGAACTTAGCGTACAATTCCTCCTTCTTAAGCAATTCCAATATTATCTTAAGATGTTCGTCATGTTGTTTATCATTCCTTGATTAAATCAGTATGTCATCGATGAACACAATGACAAACTTGTCCAAGTACGGTTTACACACCCCGTTCATGAGGTCCATAAACACAGCAGGTGCGTTTGTCAAACCGAATGGCATCACTTGGAACTCATAGTGTCCATACCTAGTCCTTAAAGCAGTCTTTGCAACATCTTCCTCACGGACTCTCAATTGGTGATAACCAGACCTAAGGTCAATCTTCGAGTAAACGCTCGATCCTTGCAACTGATCAAACAGGTCATCGATCCTTGGTAACGGGTAACGGTTCTTGATGGTAAGTTTGTTCAACTCACGATAGTCGATACACATCCGAAAACTCCCATCCTTCTTCTTTACAAATAAGATTGGAGCTCCCCAGGGTGAAGAACTCGGTCTTATGAATCCTTTATCAGTCAACTCTTGTAGTTGCGTCGCTAGTTCTTGCAATTCCGACGGTGCTAAACGGTAAGGCGCTCGAGCAACAGGTGCAGCTCCTGGTATTAAATCGATCTGGAATTCAACTTGTCTGGCCGACGGTAATCCAGGCAAATCTTCAGGAAAGACTTCCGGAAAATTCCGTACGATAGGTACATCTTCCAACCGTTTTTCTTCCGTCTGCTTTTCAGTAACACAGGCTAAAAATACGTGGCAACCTTCCGACAACAACTTCTGAGACTTGACACGCGAGATAATGTTCAGTCGTGACTTCCCTTTTCCGTTACTTGTATCCCCTTGTACCTCCAAAACTTCATCACCAAATGGTAAGCGAACGATCTTCTCGTCGCATACAATCGTAGCATGATATCTCGACAACCAATCCATTCCGACAATCACGTCAAAACTCCCTAACTCAACAGGCATAAGGTCTATTACGAAAGGATGACCTAGAAGATTTAAAGTGCATCCACGAAGTATAGTGTCGGCTTCTATCAACTTCCCATTAGCTAACTCATAGTGTACTTAGTGTCTAAGGGCGAGGGGGTCACATCAAGTAAAACACTAAAAACAGTCGACACAAAACTCCTATCGGCTCCAGTATCAAATAAAATAGAAGCATAACGACCATTGAGAAGAAACGTACCCGTCACGACGTCGGGGTTTTGTTGCGCTTCTCCTCCTCCTATCACATAGACCCTTCCACGAGCTTCCCCAGCTTTAGCAATCTTTCCTTGGTCCTTATTCTTCTTCTTTGGGCACTCATTGCTATAGTGTCCCTTTTGCTGACATTCAAAACAAGTGACGTTGGCTTTCGGGTTGGGTGGTGACTTACAGTCTCTAGCAATGTGTCCAGTTTTCTTGCAGTTGTGACATTGTACATTGCATTGTCCATTATGGTGACGCTTACATCGGTTGCACAAAGGTAACGTCCCATTGTATACTCCCTTTTCCCCAGTACCAGTAGTGTACGCCTTCACGGTTTCTTGCCTCTTATTCGGATAGTTCCCATGGTTGTTCCTTTGATTATTCCCCCATTTTCTCTTGTTGTCCGCGGCATTTCCAGCATTTGCTCGAACAACTTGGTCCATCAGACTATGAGCCATCCTTATAGCATCACTAACTTTTGTCGGTCCAGACGATGTCACATTTCCTTGAACTCTACCAGGTAAACCCCAAATATAGCGCTCAACCTTCTTTTCTTCATCTGGAACCATTCCAGGAGATAGCAAACACAACTCTTGAAACCTCCTAGTGTACGTACCAATGTCATTGTTCTTCACAGTCAGGTTCCACAGTTCAATTTCCATTTTCCGAATCTTATTACGAGGACAATACTCCTTAGTCAACAACTTCTTAAGTTCCTCCCAACTCATTCCATACGCCTCCTTGGCTCCAACCGTCTGCACATGGGTATTCCACCATGTCAACGCTCCAGCAGCTAAAGTACAAGTAGAATAAGTCACTTGGTTTTCAACAGTACATCCACTGACATGGAACACAGATTCCATATTTTCAACCCAACGAGCTCATCCAACAGCTCCTTCAGTACCATTAAAATTCAAAGGGTCACAACTACTAAATTCCTTGTAAGTACACGGCTTAGGCGGTCGATTGTCAACATCGTTCGGCGGTGCTTGGTTCACGTTGTTGTTAGCTTGAATGTTTGCCAATGCAGCGGTCACTCGTTATGTAATCAGTTCTTCCAATTGTTCGTCGGTCATTTCGTTACGTGTGTTCACCATTGTTTCTCTGAGATAAGACAACAATGCAAATAAGGTTCAAGCACGAATATACACGTTATATATTTCTTATGCTAAAATAAAATGCAGAATTTAACAGTACAACAAACATAGAAAGGATAGTCATTGATCAAAGTCATAAAGTTAAATTCCCATTCATAATCAAAATATCGAGTACATAGTAATAAAATAAGAGTTTGATTACATCTAGTCTACTCCAACTAACCGAGTACTACTCTAGTTTAGTGGATATAATGCCCAAAAGATAAAAGATGTTAATATACTCTAGAATTAAGCACAATGATGATGAAACTCTAAGTGTGACGACGACTGTCACACTCAACACCTCTCGGTGAGTCACACTCGGGTCTCCATCTGCAGCTCGGTCTCCTCCACGAACTGACTCCAACTCACGCCTCAACCTAGCAATCTCCTCAAGTGTGGTATCCAACACGTCGCGGGTATCCTCGTTATCCTCTAACAATCCAAAAACCACATCCTCAAGTCGACGAAAATGAACAGCATCTGAATCTCTAGCAGATCCTATCATAACAACACATGACCTAGGTCTAGAGGGCTCTCCAACATGATGAGTAGGTGGTGTAGAAACAGTAGTAGCAGCTCGACTCCCATGAGTAGGCGATGTCTCAGGTGTAGCGTATGAATCAGACATACGAACCTTCTTCCGTCATCATCACCCTCGTAATCACCTCAATACCATCCATATCATCCTCATCATCCTCACTACCATTAACGCACTCGATAAAAGTACGATGCACAACAGGTGGCATCCCATCAACAACATCGGAAGTATCAGACAACACATCAGGCTCACCCTCATCATCCTCCTCCGGATCCTCTTCAGGGTCATACTCCGCACCTTCCTCCTCAGGAGCCTCCTCTGGGTCATTCTCCGGCTCGACATGACCTGGTATCATCTCAATCTCGTCTTCCCACTCTTCGTCAGCAGAGTAATAGTAGATGACAACATAACCTGCAACAACCAAAATGCGTATTAAAGCAGTTGTAGGGTATGCATGAAATAACCATGTATAGAAATTAAAGTATGCAAATCAGCGAAATGCATATGCATATGATACATATTACGTATTACATAATATATATTACATATTACTTATAGTGTTATCTTACGTAATACATTACGTAGTACACATATGTATACAGAGTAACAAGTAGCCACATCGGTTATAGTCTAGGCCTAAGATGCAAACCAAGTTCTCTATAACCAGGCTCTGATACCAAATCTGTAACACCCCAAAATGTGATATACGGAAGCGGTGAAGCTCAGGGGCTGTTACGTCATTTTATCATAGTTCAAGGTACAAGAGACGACTCTAAATGAGACTTTTTATAAAAATACCTCGTTGAATTTAAATAAAAGCATCAAAGTACAAAAGGTCTCAGTTTCAAAAGATAGCGTAGCGGAATATAAAGGTTTTAAACATCAACGAGATAACAGTTCAAAAGCATAAGTAAATAAATGTCCGAAGATAGCCATGAAATGCATGCGGACTCCAAGTACTTTACACAGCAGATACTAATCATCATCAATTACCTGACATAAATGCTAAATTGGGTCAACATAAAGTTGGTGAGAATATAGGTTTCAAGTAAAAATTCATAGTAAATCGATTTCAGATTTCATTTCATGTACACATGCAACTATAGGAGGTATAGTGCCAAGTGTATGATAAATTGGGTGTTCACAATATTTATGATAGCTAAGCTCGTGACATCGAAACTAATGATCCAGTACATACAATAGATTGCATATATATCTTTTGCCCCAATGGAGTACCTAACCAAGGTAACTCCGTTCACACAAATGGTGTACACTCGTCCGGCGTCAGAATGCCCGAGTGGAGGTTGTCAACCCTCAATAGATCTATCCATATCATAAGAGCTTACTCCAGCAGAGTAATTAACGATTCACGATAGTGGGGACTACGGCTAAAGCAACTTAAGCTATCTCATAAATAGTGTTCACAAAACGTTCACCGAAATCTAGTTTACTTGCGTCCAGAAGCAAGTATCGAAAGCATTTATCACATCCCAAAACATTAAACATATAAAAACAGTTTAATAGGGATCTATAAACTCACCTCAAGCAAGGATTCAAACCGCACAAGTATGATCAAATAGTAGCGAGCAACTCTAGCAACAACCTAAATATAATACTATAGTTTCGGCGCTAGCAAATAAGTCACAATAGTTCGTCACGTAAGTTACTCATCAATCATATATATATATTGTTTTGTAGTTAAAATCGTGACTTGTAAATATCATATTGTTATAAACATTATAGTATATATACTTAGACAAAAATATTTATTTTTGACTCGCGAAATTTCGACAGCCTTTCGGCGTAAATTTTAATTTACCCAATATCTATAAATTTTCCAACACGATTTCTAACGAAAATTCGGCAGCCTTTCGGCGTCACATAAAAATTTGCCATTTTAGTAAGTACCCAAATCTCGTCCTAAAACCCCTAATTTCAACACTTTCTCAATCGCCAATGTTTCAACAAGTCATTTTCCCGCAATAGTATCAATTTCCACTTTCAGTGCTCAAACTTTTAACGATACACCAAGTATTCACATTTCGCGCTAATACCCTTTTACAAAACGAGTCCAACATTTATACATACCATTTAGTACCCATTTCGACACTTAAAACAACTTCGTTTAACTCGAAAACGTCGTTTCGACCACTTTAAAAATCTAGACAGCAAGCACATTATAGTGTTTTTCACAAACATTAAGTTTTCCGACAACAAAATTTAAACGACCATATCTTACTCATTTTAGCTCCTTTTTTAGCCCATAATATATCGAAACGAAGGTATTAACTTATGTTTTCATAATATCGTAGTAAACTAGTGTCAAAACAATTTTTACGACCCTCTATGCCTCTTATAAAAATCGGACAGATTATACACTTTTCGTAAAAACTCGGTTTCGACCATTTTTAAGCGTAACCACTAGTAGTAACACTACTAGTTCCCTTCAATTATTCATAAACACACTCAAAATCAAAGATTTATCTTCAAGTCCACAAATCTAAAAATATACATTTTTATATTTTACAAGTCTTTCAATTAAACCATTTTCATGCATGGATCTAATAGATCCACACATAATTTTCATAGATCTAAAATATTTCATGACCAAAAATAATTTTTATCATTTTATTTCAAGAAAATAGTTGATGAGTAACATGCATGCATAGATCTTCAAAGATTATGCATGAAAAATGAAAAAGATGAAAACGGTTTAAGAATAACCTCAAGTAACGATTCTACGTAACCACGACAACCCGATCTACGCTCTAACCAACTAATAATCAACAAGAACCCAACTTCTATAAACTACAACCAAGACTTCTCAAATCAACAAACCAAGAAAACCCATTCTTCCTTATGCTTGTACAAACCCTAGGATGTATTTATTTTGTGCTAAATGTTCTTAAAATGAAGCTTGTAAAAATCAACAATGGATGTTTTGGTTATGGTGTTTGTGCTGTGTGTTTTAGAGAGAGAAGGGAGAGATGTGTGTGTTTTTTTTGTGAAGTAAATGAGTGAATAATGTGAAATGATTTTGAGGTGAAAAGGATTAATAGGTTAAAACTTGTAAGATGTGTAAGCTTAAGCTTAAAATGGCAAAATGAAGAAAATTTGGTTTTCCTCCATGTGGTATGTAGTTTGGCCGGTTATGGGGGTGTCCCGTATGGGTAAATAATTCAAAAATTTTACTATGGTAACTAGTTAGAAGGTTTAAGGTAAAAAGGTTAATTAGTTTTGGGTAATTAATAAAAAGTATGCAGTTATGTTTAAAAATGCGTAAAACTTAAAAATTTGACGAAATATATTAAATTTATGATTTTTCGACGAAAACTGACATTTTATGGTTTGTAAAGTATTTTATGCATGCTATCGACGGTTAAACGTAAAAACGACGTAAAATACGAAAACGCGATATGTTAATTAAATATTCACAAAGAATACGATTTATTACTATAAATAGCAAAAATACTAACATACAGGCATATAAACATATACAGAAATATTTAAATACGCTGTTCATAAAAAATACGATCACGCTGTTAAAAACTAAACAGTTAAGCACATAATTCACAGATAACGAATAATCTCATGGATTATCGTCAATTCATTGACCGTCTTAGCATTTTGGTCAGATTCACAGAAAATGTTCAGAATAATGACTGAGCACAGTGTCAGGTCATTACTCGTCACCAAACAGTTTTTCAAAAAACGCGGGATAACCTCCTGGTTCCAACACAGTTAAATCACATAGTTGACTAAATAAAAAGTCAAAGGGTAAAATAGTCATTTTACAAGGTAGGGAAAATTACCAGGTGTTACTATAACCATGCGTTGTTATGAGATATGATGATTGATTGTGTATGTTATATGTTCATGAGATTGTATGCATGCGGTAAATGTTGTGTTTTAAACTAGTAACTCTTACCAACCTTTGTGTTGACAGTTTAGTATCATTTTCAGGTAATTGCGCATATGATTATAAAGTTGCTTTGGATTAGCTGGAACTTAGAATTGTACGCGGATTTAAGTTTTTTTATGTTTAGGATTTGCTTTTGTTGAACTTATGTTATGACATGCATTATGTGAGCGTTTTATGTTGCGTAATGGATAGATGTTATCATGGCACGTTTATGTTGTGTTTGTTTTATTGCATGTCATCTTTAGAATTTCCTTATCTATTATGACGTCATTATGTCGTGATGATGTTTATTTATTCACGCCTCCTGTATTCCGCATTGACGGAGTGTGACACATAGAGACGTTGAATGGTTGTTGTTATTTTGATAAGGTTTTGTATGCAACATTGTTTCATATCACTTGCTTACTCTTGCATTTTTTTGCATCTCTTGCTTCTGAAATCGAACACGAAGAATAATTATTGTTCTTTTGCATTGAGTCTGATGTTGACATTGAGGACGATCCTTACCATCGGATTCCATGATTGCATTATGAAGAGCATTTGATGTGTTTGTCCGAAGATTCATGTAGTTGTTTGACATTGTTGATTGTTGTAAATGGATTACGGATCTTAAGTAAATATGTTGTGATGAATTGGGGTTTGACGTTTGATAATTAAAGTATTTGGTTTGCTTATTTTATTTATTCTTAGGTTTGTTGATGAAAAAATGTTCAGTCTAAATATGAGTTGACAATCTGTAGAAAATGGAACCCTTTGAAACTTAGAGTTGATGACCCTCTAAAATAAATAAGGGTTGGTAATCCTATAAAATGTTGAGATTTGGTAAACCGTTGAAATACTAAGCGTTGGTAACCCTCTAAAATGTTAAAAGTTGGTAACCTATTGAAGTACTAAGGGTTGGTAACCCTATAAATTACTAAGGGTTGGTAACCCGTTAAAGGTTGGTACCTTTAATAAAGGTTGTCAACCTACTAAAATCTTAAATACTTAAAAATGAAATCAAACACTAACAAAAAACAAAACACAATTTTTGACTATTTTTGTTGATTTTTTTACATAACGGGTTATATTTAAGTTATATCTGTCATAAAAATTAAACTATTTTGAAATCTTACAATGAAGATTTAAATTCAAGATTTTGTGTACTTTTTTTTAAAAATTTATTTTTCAAGATTAATCCTCAAATAAGCTATTAAACTTAAAAACTAATAAGATAGAAAAGCTTTTTGAAATAGCTTTTGAAATGGAAGCTGAAAATGTTTTGACAAAATAACCAAGAACTTAAATATGCTAAAATAAGTCATGAAAAAGCCTAAAATAAGCTAAAAAAAATACATGAAGATCATCATTATTTACTTTTGGCTCTTGATATCAAACGAAAAAACTTAAAGAGGTAAGTAATTCAAATTGTTTTTGATGCGCTTAGTTTTTTGGAAAATGATGATAATTTGGGTATGAATGGTGGGACTTCTAAGTTGGCTGATTTGGATGATTTATTCGGTGGGTTTATATTTGGAGGATGGTACTATTTATCAGGATGCTAGGGCTACCCGATTATTGAGAAAATTGATAAGAGTGGAAAAAAAAGATTATGAAATGCCAAGTTACTTTTGTTGATGCTTAAAGGAATCCGGTTCATAGGGAAAAGTTTGATCTTTTAGGTGAGCTTGATGACGAGGATGTAGCTGAACCTGTGGATAATGAAATGGCACAATTTATAGCTAAAATGTTTGATATGAGATATGTGACTGTGGGAACAATGGAAAGATTTTTACAAAAATACTTAGATGACTACAACCCATATCATAATGATATGTATGATGATCGGAATATTCTGGGCTGTGTCCATTCTATTGTTGATGATTTTAGAATAAAAGTCTATAGACGTAAGAAATTTTAGTATTCCTTATTTTCTTTTGTGATTTTTTTTAATGTGTTCCTTTTTGGTAGGAAGTTGTTTGTTTATGTAACAGGCGAAGGTGTACACTTCACTACATCCTTGGTTTTTTTAGAACGGCAAATGTTATTGGTTAGTGGGTCGAGTCGTGCAATAACATCTAAGCAGAAGAATATCTTCTTCGAACCCTCGCCTAGTTATGTTAGACTCCTTATACGCTTCGCCTGAAAGACCCTTGGTAGGTCTTGAACCTAAGACCTCCAGAAATCATCTCCAAAAAACCATTTAGTAGAACTTTGGTGGCTAACTGAGCTAAGACAGTTGGTTAAATGTTTTTTAGATTAATAAATTTATCAAGAAAACCTATTATCCAAAAAAAATATTATCTTAAGTTAATTCATAAACACAACTAAAAACATAAAAATTATAAAGAGAGAAAGTGAAAGAACTAAAGAGAGAAAGTGATGAAAGGTTTCTTGGCTATGTGAAAATAAAATCAATCAAGCATCTCTTTTCACACATGGAAAAAGGCTCTTATAATGTCATTTGGACTTTAATTTTGAGAGTCAAACGCTCGAAACATGAATGATATTACCTTAAAGTTTAAACTCATTTAATTAAAAACTAAAATAAATAACGACTAAATTGATCAAATACATTCTTGTTAACTTTAATATTTCCAACGCTAACATTTTTTTCGTGTACCAACAAATTATCTATCAAACTTTACAATTGACATGCTTTTATCTAACATTCCAACGCTCTAAACACATTTGACGGCACACCTTTATCTAACATTTTAACGGTATCCAACATGCTAAATTTTATAAATAGTGATAAATAGGTTTAATAAATGGACTTATAAATTAATTTATTTTATTTATTTTTTGACAAGTATTATATATTATTTTTCTCTTATTATTAAAGAAAAATTATCAAAAATGTCCGTTGCTAATTATTCTTTTTCCAAAAAAACATCAAAAATTTTCTCTTTCTAGAAATGATTTATTTTTTTAGGGCAATAGGGCAACTGGGTGTAGAATGCGCCACGTGTCTTCTGTTGTCCTATATCTTGGGGCAATCTGTCAGAATTGCCCTATTTCTTTGGACATTTGTCAAAATCTGAATGGTTGTTGCCATATATTTTTTGTTGCCCTGGACCGTATCATGAAAAGCATGTTTTTAGACTTAATCACGAATTACTCAAAATTGAAGGACTCTTTTAATAATTATCCCTATTATTAATTACCAATCATTTTTTGATTTCAACCAATCACATTTGTAGGTCTCTTATTAAGCCTATTAATTAGGCCTACTAATCATTTTCCAGTTTTTATTTACTTTAGATATATACAGGGTGTTTGGGATTGCTTATTTAAAACATATTATTTATTTGAAAACAAATAATCAAATAATCATCATTTTGAAAATGTCATACTAGAAAATAGTGTATAAATTTGATTATCTATAATACTATATAAAACATTTAACTCTTTTTCTATAAGTAAAAGTCTTAAAAATTAAGCCTCAAACATTTTTTATAATGGAAAGAATTATTTTAAATAAAAAATTAGTGCATATTAAAGTCTAGAAATAATTGTAAGTGAATACAATCTTGTAACGGAAAATTTAAGTGTTTTTAAGCATAATTAGAAGTTACAACAAAAAATTAAATGTTTTAAGTATAATTTTGGAAAATTTAAGTGTTTGTAACTTAATCCATAAAGGCCATTTTAAAAATAACAAAACCATCGCTCTTTCTCAATCACCACGCGTTGTCACCGACTTTGAGGTGCCGAAAAAACTGTGGTCGTTGTGTTCAGAAAAGATGTTCGTTTTTGTAATGGTGGTTTCGTGGTTTAACCATATCCACAAAATTAGTCACCGGCTACCCGCCGCCGCATTGCGCGGGTAGCCGGCTAGTTTTGTTTGAAATCACAATAACCAGATAATCAGTTTTTTGAGTGTTTGAAAAATTTAATTTTTATTTTTTATAAAGTAAAATAACTAAAATAAACTCATTTTACATTTTCTCCATTTTGAAAAATGAAATAAATAGCTACTCACTTTCTTTTTCAAAACTCCATTCTAAAGTTTCGAAACGCAAATAATCATTTTTCTCTATTTATTATTCAAACACTCATTTTATTTTATTTCCATTTTTAAAATGAGATAAATAAATAACATAATTTTAAACGCAATCCCAAACATCTAACATATGTAGACACTAGAATCAATTAAAACAGTCATTTCAAAATTTGTTGTAAACAATCTAATGAATGCATTTTTGGGGGAGAAGTAAGAAAAGCCCAAATTGACAAACGAAAGAAGGAACGCGGAAGTTTCTTTGGGTGTCTGAATCTAGATTACGTTGGCAACCAATAGTTGGAACTCCTGGTCGGTTTAACATTTTTGCCGTATTCAACTCACAAGTATATTCGATTTTCAAGTGTATATTCTAACGGTAAAACTGATGCCAGATACTTACCTTGGAAAAAACAATTTACATGCACTTTGCTCATGTTTTTGTACACTTTTCTTTAATAATGTAACGAACTTCGGTTAGCATAAGTATGTCGAACACATGTTATACTTGTGACATTTATAAAATGTTGATCACAAGTGCACTCATGAATTTTGGTGGCATGCCATCATCACAAAGAAGCTTTTAAACTTTAAAAAAAAATTACTTGCATTGACTTTTTATTATATTGCATGAACAAATTAAACTCAAAGCTCATATATATTGTGTATATATGTAATAAAAGTGCATGAAATTTTATGAATCTCGTCATGCGATGACCTCGTGTCATGAAATCGCTTACATTCCCGAAAGACGACTTTGTTAGTCATATTATCTATATAAAATGTTTAAATCGGACGATCAATTGACGTATATCAGATGATTAGTTACAAGTTTACAACACATGATGAAAACAATAGTGATCATTTGTAAAAGCCGCCTCGTGCAAAGTGACTAAACACGAGAAAACATGTGTTGAAAATTAACACGTGTTTATTCCTTTCGCGTTTGATACATTTGGTTTCCTTGCACCTGAGGCGGTGGAGTTACTTACGAGAATACAACGTGTTATGAATAGTAATGTTTTGACTCCCAAATCCACAAACGTTGTATTTAATAGACTTGGTTTTGCTATACAAAAAGGGCTAGCGGCGTAGCTTGTTGCCCGTGTGCCTTCTCCTAATATGTAAATTTACTAATCTGTTTCCTAATTGAATAATGAATAATATCAAAGAAGCAAAGTTAATGACTAAAAAAAAAAAAAAAAAAAAAAATTTGTAACAAAGCCTTCCTATGTTAATTGTTTTTTAGCAACTTTGTATTTTTTCTAAAATATATATCACATATACAAAAAAGGTTGGGAAAAAAGAGGTCTTATGTAACTAGAAGCGTAAAATTCATGCATCCTATATATATATCATCAAATAACTATCTAGCCTTTCACAAAGCAATCCGTACACTTTACTTGTACCCATAACCTATTACTATTACTATAACTTGAAGTAAACATATTATTGATCTATATTTGTACACTCAAAACCCTTTTCTGTTTTCTTGAATAATTATGTCGGAGAAGCCTCGTCTTGGTAGAGTTCTAGTTAACCGGAGAGCTAAACCTCCTCATCATTCTTCCTCGTTTAATCATAAACTACAAAGCCAAGTAGTAATTCCTCGATCACCTAGGAAGCCGGTGAAATGCTTTAAGAGATGCAACTCGGACCCTTCTTTTTCGAGCATTGGTTCCTCAATGGATGCTGATGTCACGGACGAGGATCACGACGGGACAGTCTCCCTACGACAAGCTTGTGCGGATGTCATATCATCTTCACCAGAATTACGATTGCCGTGTTCTCCATCAAGGGTTGAGGTAAAAGAGATCGATTAGTTGATTATAGCTACTCCGATCCTTTTGTTTTTTTATTGAACGGTAAAAGTGATAGTATAAAATAAAATTTTCTTGATATAGTTTAGTTTTTGACGAGAAATGAATTCGGGATGTTTTATTTCCTGTAAGTTAGGTTTTTGGAAACAAATTTTAAATTAACAATACATGACTAGCAATATTTTTCAATGAGTATCCTAGATTCATAGTTTCTTTTTGTTACAAATATATACGTTTTCACTAGTTTATTCTATTCTGAGCATCATTAAGTCATCAATTAATACATTATCAAATGGAGTTCTTTTAAATGTATCAAACCATGTTATAACATGATGCTAGTTTGATCGAATATCTGATTTGACTAAAGTATTCAAAATCCGTCTATTGTCTATGTGGAGACTTGAACTCTTTAACTTCTTAGTTCAAGCTATAGCTAAATACAAGTAGAGACGGGACAAGAACTAAATATTACCGGATGCACAAGCAATTTTGAACTTTAATATTAGAAAATATTTTGATCAATCGGGTGCATTTAACATATTTTTAAAAGAAATTGATGATTTTTTCAAAAGTTAACATTATATCGAAAAAATCAATTGATTATCTGAACACCCGCGAAAACCCTCTAATCCCGTCCCTGAATACAAGCACGTTGGTCCAAAGTTCTAAACCTTCATTTCTTTAAGGAACATAACTACGTACATAAGTACGAAACCTATTTGGTTGTTTTTCAACTAAGGACGTAGGTTTGATTTTGGTCAAACGAAAAGTGCATTGTTTTTTGTTAGGTTGGACTTAATCGGCATTATATATGCTTTTATTAATACAATTGTTTCATGGTAGTAGAACTAAATGCATGGGTCACAATCTCATCGATCTACATGTAAGATGTCCTAACTGAAAGTATCATGTATCTATAGTAATATTGTTGCAAATGATGTCTCTTGTGACGTTTTCCAGATCCGCCACTACGAAACGTACAATAAAGATTCAAGAGTTGTGGTGAATGTAACAGTCGAAGGAAGCCCAGGACCAGTCCGGTCAATGATTAAGTTGGGTTCAAGTGTGGAGGAAACAATGAAAATAGTTAAGAAGCAATACAATTTAGAAGGCAGAAGTCCTCAACTTGATCCACATTCCATTTCAACCTTTGAGTTGCACAACTCTTACTTTAGTCTACAGTGTAAGTTTCTTCCTTCTTCCTTTTCTTTCTCTCTCAAGTTGTCTTATATTCTAGTTCAGATTAAATAGCTGTACATATATCGATTACAATAAGAGCATCCACAATGCTACAAATGCCCAATGACTTTTTACTATTCTAGCAAGTGTTTTGTGATGTTTTTTAGCATTGCAATACAAGCTTTTTGAAAAGCTTGTTACAATAGCTTGACAAACTACAAGCTTTTGATAGAAGTTGTGGTCATTAAATAGGATTTTTATTAAATGTCATTAATGCTTCAAGTCATTTAGGACTTGGAGCATTGTGGATGCTCTAAAGGTGTTTCATCTGAGTTCTAATTACATATGAATCCAAAAATTGTTATAGGTTTGGATACGTCCGACATGATTGGAGACATTGGTAGGAGAAGCTTTTACATGCGTAGACGTAATGACAAATACTCCTTCATGGGATCAGAGGTCACTTCAGCAAGCACAAGCAATTATTCACCTTCAAATACGACCATGCTCTTCCCTAATGCTATTTCTCATAGTTTTAGGAAGATTATAAGGCTCCCGGGCAAAATATGGAAAATATTGGGTTGTGTTGACGGGTGATTTCTCTTATGTCCCATCAAATTCCTGGTACAGCAACTCGCTAAATCGAAAGTATCGTTTAGGGATAGTAGTGAGCATTATGGATATTTACTCGATTCACCCTTTATTAGGAGACTTGGATGAGGTATGGATGAATAATGGCTCCAGATATGGATATGGATGTATCCCGAAATGATTATATATGTATCTCGAAAATGTAAAAATTATTAGGCCTCTTGGTCTAGCGGTATGTGAGTGGCCCTCTAACCTCAAACCCTAAACAAGATCAAAGCACATATAGCAAAGCGATTTAAAAAAATCATAATAATAACACGTGATTTAAAAAGATCATAATAATAACACGATTATAATTAATCGAATTAGGGTTACATACCTTTACGCTGAAGCAAATCCACAAGACGAAGAACGAATCACCAATTAGGGTTTATAACGAATACCACCAAGATATAGTCTAAAGTAAGACTATATTACGATCTTGTACACACGTAATACAACGAGCTAACCGTGATTCTAGCACGTGAAAACCGAGCTACAACGCTTGTAAATAATCTACCCAACAACCCTAGAGAGGGCTAGGATTAGATTATAAACACAATCGATCAACCAAGAAAACCAACCGAATACCGTTCGTGGGTATGCCTTGCGATCGACCAAAGAGGAGAGGGGAAGTAGAGATTCAAGTTATGAAGATTATGAGGGATAAGGGGATGTATTTATAGGCCTAGAATCCATAGTAGCCCAAACAAATAAAAGGCAAGTTTTGCCTTCCCCTTGTCTGCCCTAACCGACCAACAAACACCCCCTCATGGGGTGTTTCGGAACCTTCCGTCCTTCTTCCTTTTTAATCCTCTTTCTATATATTATTTAACACTCGTTAATACTTAACTCTTAATTAATTAACGATCGTTAAAGTTATATAGTTATATAGTTCGATTTAATTAAATAAATATAATATATATATTTATTAAATAAATAAATAAATACAATAAATATATTCATTAATTAAATTAACTCTTTACGTATTGTGTGCAATCCCGTAATCTCGTGTTCGATCCTATCACACGACTATTAAATATAAGTCCATAAACTTTCAGCTCCCACTTGGACATATTTCGAATATCGTGATTACATTGACTTGTATCTAGTTACACTTAGCAATGTCTCTAGTCCAACTCGAGAAAGGTCTCCTGAACAAAACCTTTTAATGATTCATCATTATTATTATCCTTTTATTTCTAATATAACGCTAATAAGGAATTGGATCTCAGTCATTCCTTTCATTAACCATTCTATTTCTCATTCACAGATTCAGCAAGATTACCAAAACAAATTTAGGTGTGGCCACAAAAACATCTTACTAATCCCACGAGGAGCCCAGTTGTATTAAACTCTAACACGAAATTTGAGGAAATAAATCCCATACTGACTACAAGCAAAACTTATGAATTTTGCAACACTTTTGAAAATAATCCTTATAGCTACCAGTTACGTTTAGCGTTAGATTATTCCACAAAAATGCACTATATTCAAAACAGTTTTCTGGTATCTCGGGTCTAAGGATAACTATTTATGATTTACTTAATGACAAAGATCAATAAAGTAAAATCATATAGTTGGGATAAGTCCAATATTCTATTCATCGAATATCATTCAAAATCGATCAATATACTTTCAAGTATACTCTATCGCTATTTTGATTTGTCTTAGTCTAATAATATTCCCATATTATTAAATCGACAACGGATATTTTAGCATAACATTTATTTATGGAATAAAATATGTAAAATAGGATACAAAATTAAATAATAAGAATAAACGAAACCCAATCTTTATATTATAAAATAATAATGTCTTAACATCCTTATCCAAATACTAATCACAGATTTATTGCATGAGTTCGCTAGCTAGTTGCAGCCCAATCGCCTTGGCATGCTTAACTACCTTTGGTCTAGGAAAAGCCTTAGTTAAAGCATCAGCTACGTTATCATCTGTGTGTACTTTTATTAATTTGATTTCACGAGCTTCAACTTGTTCTCGTACGTAGTGATGTCTACGCATAAAGTGTCTGGCACCTTTCATGACTCCAGAGTCATTGGCGAATATTATTGCAACAGAATTGTCACAATATATATCAATAGGTTCTTTAATTAAAGGCATCACTCCAAGATCTCCAATAAACTTTCTAATCCAAACAACTTCCATTGCAGCTTTTGAAGCAGCCATGTACTCAGATTGAGTAGCATGCATTGCAATCGTTGTTTGTTTCTTGCTCTTCCAGTCAACTACTCCTCCATTGATAACAAAAACGTAACCCGTCTGAGACATCGTATCCTCTTTATCACATTGCTAGTACGTGTCACACCCCAATGGGGTGCGACGGTCATGACTATCATGAGACATAGATTATAAAAAACGACATTAAAAGTCATTTTAAATTCATTAAACTTAAATAAAATTGTGCGGAAGCATTTGATACAACATTATAGAATAAACTAATTTTTGAAGACATAACATAAGTATTCACGTTCTCAAAAGATAGTCACGACAAATTATTTATCTCCATAGCCCAACCACGTCACTCCTCCGTCT
Organism: Glebionis coronaria; assembly: GCA_025667525.1. Taxonomy (NCBI): domain Eukaryota; kingdom Viridiplantae; phylum Streptophyta; class Magnoliopsida; order Asterales; family Asteraceae; genus Glebionis; species Glebionis coronaria. The sequence goes on along the minus strand of CM046877.1, from coordinate 213,936,371 downwards.
TGATACCTGAGAAAAACATTGCTAAAGTGTCAACACAAAGGTTGGTGAGTTCATAGGTTTAGTTATAAATAAGTGTGATGAACCATAAGATTTTATCAGGCAATCGGCCTATAACCAAACAAGGTTATAAACAAGTAAAGTTCAATTATTTATAAGTGTAAATCGATCGCCTTTGGAAATTTATCGTAGGTTCGTTACTTAACTTTAAGACAAACCGAAAGTTGTTTTGAAAACTAGGTTGCGTCGAGTTCACGAAGGTACTTTTAGATGGACTGGGCATGGCCTTTAGGTTGGTTAAAAAAACAGACGCGAAGTAGGGAAATAGGCCACATCTTACATCTACTATAATAACTTATATTTGTTTTTGAAATTGTAAAAATGGCAAGCTTTTGGTTCCCATTTTCTGTTCTACGCCCCTACACATGCACCAAATCATATTTTACATCTACTATGGCTGCATTTGGTCCTTTGCTAGTACACAAAAGATGATGGTGACCCTACCCTTCCCTTACTCTTAGACATTCATACATGAATACTGTAACTAGCCAACAAAGAAGGACTCTATTGTTTTTATATTCACTGTTCGCAGCTTAAGAAAAAGGAATCATGATGGTAATATTTACTTTTACTACTTATCATACATGTGCATACATAGCATCACAGACATATCCCATATATCTTACAATTATTCCTACAATAAGTCTAAATAAAGAGTGGGATGGCTACTATTTTTGGCTTACTAGTTCTTACATGGTATTGTACTTGTTTATTAAATAAATTAGACCTTGGGTATTCCATCACTCTGCCTTACGTTTGTTGGTACGCCCCAAGCAGAAAGTGGGGATGACCCATAAGCATCTCTTTATTCACATGTATCTTCAATCACACACACAAAAGGTTTCGAGACATATTTGGAGGACTTGTTTATTTGTTTACTGAAATTCAACCCCACACTCAATAGTATTGCTATTCTTCTTTTTGACTAGTCTCTTACATAGTTTTAGCTATTTCTCGTTGGGCTATCCTAGACATGTCATACATAGCCTCACGCATACAGTGGTCACGTATATATTTCTTTCACTTATTTTGAGTTCCTAGTTCCGCAGCACACATAAGGTCTTATACAATGCGCCTACTGCTAATATTCATACTTTCTTGTTTACATGGTAGTTTGCACACACAATACACACGTCCATGCCAAGTAAGACTCACATAAAATCATAGCCATTAAAACATGTATAGTTGTTTTACTCCTGTACGTGAACCCACATACATATATAGTTTTTCTTATTCTAAAGGGGGCTTAGTTTTCACAAGAATTGGAAGTATAGCATGATAAAAGTTGTTATCCTTGGTATTTCTGGCCATTATGATTTACGCAGGAAGCATACGCACATAACACATAAAAACCCACATAACTACTTAGACAAGAAAAGCATGCTTCTACTTCTTACCAACCACGCATAGGATAGGACTCACATATGAACACTACACGTTCACAATTTGAGCAGTCCATGTACATCAGATATCTCAATAATTCACATTCCATTTGAAAAGTATAGACTTTAGTTTATTACTTGTTTTCATATGCACAATTCTAAAACACACCTACTGTCTTTAAACTAGGTATAGTTGAACACATCATTTCCTTATTGCAAAGCATATCAGGTCATATACTTATCATGCATAATACTTGTATACACTACCTCCCTAGTTGTTTGTTCTTAACTTGGTTTAGTTATGATGGGTCATTCATGTTTCTACAATCAAAACCAAAACGTGAAGTCTTATTATTATGAAACCTTGTTTGGTTCGTTTTAAAGGTCTAATCCACATAATCTTTCGAAACCGTGGTCTCTTAATATTCTTGAAAGAAACACGCGACTTAGTCCACACAAATACCCATCAACCCAAACCCGTGACTTGTATATCGTAGTTTAGAGTAGTTCAAGTTTTCAAAAAAAATTTGCAATATTAATATCAACCAATACTAGACATGCGTGAGGTTTTAGAACTTACAAGAGGTCCTAAGATGTTTGTTGAAGATTGAACCAAGAGCTAGTGAACAATATCTAATAATCTTGCTTGCCTAAATCAACATTAGCCGTCACTTTGTAGTAACAACTTTTGTATGCTTTCTTTGAAAGAGTTTAAGTTTGTTTGAGTGTGTGAGTTTAGGATAAGAGATGAGGCTTGTATTTATAGGCAAAAGAGAGTGTTTAGGGTTAACCAACTTAGTTAGGCCTTGTGGTTTGATTTCCACTAGGGCTAACTAAATGAACTAGCATGGGAAATGGCATCTTTCATGGGGAAGAAGCAAAGATTCTTTTGATGCGTCTAGGGCAGAAATAAATGGAAGAAAGGTGTACTTGTTTGACTAACCTTAATAAGGATGGTTGTACATGAAAGGTTTGAGAGAAATATGGGAGTTGGAGAGTGTAACCGGTGGTTTATCAAGGGAGGGAGGGGACCAAAGTACTAACCATTTAATGGGGAGTATGGTACAAGTATTTTCAAATGTGGATTTGAAACGTGGGTTTTATATAGTTTAAGGGGGCCGGTTTGCATAGTGACAAAGGGAGGGAATGGATTTAGTTTTTCTTTATTTTGGTAAATTATTTATTTTGCTAAATGGTAAGACTGGTGGGAGTGGTAAGCAACCCACTCACCGCCACGTAAGCTTTTTAACAAACTCACCCACACTCCCCACAGGAGATAATGACACTCACCCAAACTCACTCCAACTCACCTATCATACCTATTTTTTTATTATTTAAACACACCCCACTCACAAAAAACACCCAATAATAAACCTAACTCAAAAAGTAAAAACACTTTGGGCCCACAAAAGTTAAACTCACCTGGGTGAGTTTGCCCCTGTTTTTTTTCCTTTGGAGCACTAATTCGCGCGCGAGTTTTTTTGGAGGGAATGGTACCCACTCGTGGGTTTGGGCAAGTCACTCGTGGGATACCTCCCACTCCCACCAGCCTAAATGGTTGTTTGTAGCTTTTATATAACTGTAGTAGGCAATTTAAAGGTATTATTGTATCAAGTACTAAAGGTTTCAATAGATTTGGTGAAAAGGATACGCGAAATTCTTAAGTGCGTCGGAAATGTATTTAGTGAAGGGTTTAATTAAAATGATGAAACTCTTAAATGAAATTATATTGATGTGAATAAATGTCTTCTCCTAAATAGAAATTCTTATAACGTAAACGAATAATAGTCATTCAAATAATACTTTTCATGATTGTCGTTCATAAAATTTGAATTTGTACACCAAATACGCGTAAACAATCGGGAGCATCAATAAACACACAAGTCTAACCCGAACCATCGCGTTTCACGTAAATTAAATAGATTCTAAATTAACGTTTGTGACATCCGACATCCCTTAAATTTGAGCTTCGACCCCGAAGCTCATACTTCGATGAAACTTATCTAATTTAAAAAGATGGGGTTATTAAAGCTTAAATTGGTCTTCACGTTCCCAAGTTAACTCGGGTCCTCTTTATGCATTCTAACGCACTTTCACGTACATTATCTAAGTAACATTTTCACGGTCTACAATTTCAACGGGTTCTTCAACCCGTTAAATAGAGTTTTACTCAAATGGCGTCTCGCTTCTTCACATTATTATTTACAATTTGCTTTAGATTTTTCCGACTCTAACCTATTTGCGTTTAATTGTCATAAAAATGGAGCTCTTAGTATTTTTCGCGTTATACGTGTTCTTGTACTTCATAGCGGCGAAGAAGATCGTCGTAATAGATTTTTACTTGTATTGTGTACTTGCCGTTTTCACTTAAATGATGGTATAGAATTGTTCAAAGTTCATAGTACAAAATAAATTTTATTTGACATGTAAATTGAATTTAGAAGTTCCTTAGTATCACCAATAAATCTCATTTCTACGATGACTACTATGAGCATGCTCGCGTTTGACCACGATCGTAAGTAGTTGATCAGGCTACGTACGTCTCGGGACTAACGGTTGCATCCTCCCTTTTTCATCACCATTTAACTCTTTGGGGTTGTAATTTATATATATTGGTAGTCCATAGTTCATTTCGTTCATTATCATTATTCACTTTCACAATCAACAAAATAATTTACATACTTATTTGTATTAGTTCTCGTCAAGTTTATCAATAGTTTAGGTCTTCCAAATCAAGTTGTTCGTAAAATAGATTTTTTTTCCAAAACTTTACATGGTAGTCCTTACTAAAAATGTTTCAACATTAGTCGCGGTGTTTTATAAATTAAGTTGGTCGTCACGCCAGATTTTCCAAAACTTTGCATGATAGTCTATATTAAAACATTTCATCATCAATCGTGTAGTTTTGTCAGTAATAACCTTACTGATCTTACCAAAATGTTTTATCAAAATTCCCTAACATTCTTACTAATAATGTTCTCGGTGATTGTTCCTTCAAAGTAAATTTTTCTTTTTTTTAATGTTTTTCAAAAATATTTTATAAAACTCTTTCTTAAAAAATATTTGATAAATTTTTCTCCGACGTATATAAAAATATTGTAGGATAAAAAAAACAAAAAGCTTCATAAGATATAAAAGATAACTTTTAAAAATAACTGGAAACAATTAAATAAAAATTTTAAAGTACGTTACATAACCCAATTGTTTTTTTTTGTTGGTGGTGACATCGACGGATGTCGAGTCACTTGATAAAAATAAATTATTTAATATCCACATCAGTCACTCAATTCTATCACAAAATTTTCTAGAGCTTTGATCATGCTTTATTACATCTCACACACTTCGGTCAATTTGTTTTTATCTCAAAATTGTTCAGTTTGTTTAATCCAATCAACTAGTCAATTTCATCACAAAAATTGTTCATTTTGTTTTATCTGTTTGTTCATAATCATTCTGTAGACTTTTTATGTTCGACACGCGCTATTAGGATTTCTTAAAAGTGAACACAATTCACGTCTAGGGTTCTCAAGCTTTGTGAGATGAGATAATCTCTTTAATTTAAAATATGGCATAATCCTCATATAACTGAGTTCTCCCTTTAATATTAGTTGTTATATCATACTTTGTAAATTTATAATAGCAACTTAGTTTCAAATCAGTGAACTAGAACTTTTAGATCCATCTTTGTACAATTTCTCCAATATAAATTTCTCCTTGACGTGCATTCGACTTACGCGTCGGCATATATCCTGATAGTTTTTATATTTGTGTAATACTAATTTATGTTTGTTCCTTATGATATAGTACTTTGTGGAGTATTACAGGAGTAATACTTTATATAGAGTGTTTATCATCGTATGTTGTATAAAAATAGGGACGACGACTTTCATTACTTCAGTGTTCGCACACCATGCAAACTAATGGTACTAATGTACCGTACTAGTCAAACGTCAATGAGGTAATCACCTTGTCAGATCATGTAAGTCTTATCCATCCCCGAGGAAATTCACTAAAAATCATAAGCTGCATTACAACTGGCACTTGACTAAGCCTCGCAACCCAATCAAACAAGAACAACCTTGAGGTCTAGTCAAGTATTAGTCGTTAAACTTCTTAATATCTTTGGTGAATTTACTCGTCTTTAGATATTACTCACACAATTTAACATCGATTAAACCCACACAAAACTCATCAAATATGTTATAACATAACAATCAAACTAATCACGCAACATGTAAATTCATGAGTTTTACCCATCCTCAAGATAACTCATCAAAAACCCTAAGTTGTATAACGACTGGCACTTAACTTAGTCTCGCAACCCAATCAAACAAGAACAGCCTTGAGACCTTGCTAAGTATCGTTATACCTCTTAACATCTTTGATGAATTGTCTTTGTTTTGGGTTTACTCACGACTTATCATCAACCATTATTAAATCTCAGCGCGTCCAAGTACTGTTTTGGCATATATTTTTAGTTTGGCTTATATCGATATAGGGTAACATAGAATCACACAAGTATTCAAATAGTTCCTAGTAGTCCAGTGGACTGTTTCAACAAAATATGTAATAGCATAAATATGTGTACGTTTTACTCCAAAATAAACATGGCACAAACCATTGTAGTTCGAATAAACATGGCACAAATCATTTTAGTAGCATAACAATCCAAACAAGGATGTTAGGTATTTTACTTCACCATAAAAATCGTTTTATTACACGTTCCTAGAAGTACATCGTACATAGGGATCATTCAAACAAGGCAGGAAATACTTAATGTTAACAACACGTAGCTATCAAGTTTAAACTAACATGGCAAATCACATGGAATAATTCAAGTCACAACTTACATTTATCGAAGACGCGGAGTGAAGTGGTTCTCGGAGATTTTTGAGTTAGTTATAGTCTAGAATTATTTTTCCTAAAATTAAAATTTTGACTCACGTTTATAAAAATCATTTTGTAAAATAACCTAGTTCTTTATAACTACAGCTCTGATACTAATCTGTCACACCCCAAAATAGTCAGAGTAAGGGAACACAATGGGGTGCGGAGGTCATGACTATCATGAGACATAGATTATAAAAAACGACATTAAAAGTCATTTTAAATTCATTAAACTTAAATAAAATTGTGCGGAAGCATTTGATACAACATTATAGAATAAACTAATTTTTGAAGACATAACATAAGTATTCACGTTCTCAAAAGATAGTCACGACAAATTATTTATCTCCATAGCCCAACCACGTCACTCCTCCGTCTTGATACCTGAGAAAAACATTGCTAAAGTGTCAACACAAAGGTTGGTGAGTTCATAGGTTTAGTTATAAATAAGTGTGATGAACCATAAGATTTTATCAGGCAATCGGCCTATAACCAAACAAGGTTATAAACAAGTAACGTCCAATTATTTATAAGTGTAAATCGATCGCCTTTGGAAATTTATCGTGGGTTCGTTACTTAACTTTAAGACAAACCGAAAGTTGTTTTGAAAACTATGCTGCGTCGAGTTCACGAAGGTACTTTTAGATGGCCTGGGCATGGCCTTTAGGTTGGTTAAAAAAACAGACGCGAAGTAGGGAAATAGGCCACATCTTACATCTACTATAATAACTTATATTTGTTTTTGAAATTGTAAAAATGGCAAGCTTTTGGTTCCCGTTTTCTGTTCTACGCCCCTACACATGCACCAAATCATATTTTACATCTACTATGGCTGCATTTGGTCCTTTGCTAGTACACAAAAGATGATGGTGACCCTACCCTTCCCTTACTCTTAGACATTCATACATGAATACTGTAACTAGCCAACAAGGAACGACTCTGTTGTTTTTATATTCACTGTTCGCAGCTTAAGAAAAAGGAATCATGATGGTACTATTTGCTTTTACTACTTATCATACATGTGCATACATAGCATCACAAACACATCCCATATATCATACAATTATTCCTACAATAAGTCTAAATAAAGAGTGGGATGGCTACTATTTTTGGCTTACTAGTTCTTACATGGTATTGTACTTGTTTATTAAATAAATTAGACCTTGGGTATTCCATCACTCTGCCTTACGTTTGTTGGTACGCCCCAAGCAGAAAGTGGGGATGACCCATAAGCAACTCTTTATTCACATGTATCTTCAATCACACACACAAAAGGTTTCGAGACATATTTGGAGGACTTGTTTATTTGTTTACTGAAATTCAACCCCACACTCAATAGTATTGCTATTCTTCTTTTTGACTAGTCTCTTACATAGTTTTAGCTATTTCTCGTTGGGCTATCCTAGACATGTCATACATAGCCTCACACATACAGTGGTCACGTATATATTTCTTTCACTTATTTTGAGTTCCTAGTTCCACAGCACACATAAGGTCTTATACAATGCGCCTACTGCTAATATTCATACTTTCTTGTTTACATGGTAGTTTGCACACACAATACACACGTCCATGCCAAGTAAGACTCACATAAAATCATTGCCATTAAAACATGTATAGTTGTTTTACTCCTGTATGTGAACCCACATACATACATAGTTTTTCTTATTCCAAAGGGGGCTTAGTTTTCACAAGAATTGGAAGTATAGCATGATAAAAGTTGTTATCCTTGGTATTTCTGGCCATTATGATTTACGCAGGAAGCATACGCACATAACACATGAAAACCCACATAACTACTTAGACAAGAAAAGCATGCTTCTACTTCTTACCAACCACGCATAGGATAGGACTCACATATGAACACTACACGTTCACAATATGAGCAGTCCATGTACATCAGACATCTCAATAATTCACATTCCATTTGAAAAGTATAGACTTTAGTTTATTACTTGTTTTCATATGCACAATTCTAAAACACACCTACTGTCTTTGAACTAGGTATAGTTGAATACATCATTTCCTTACTGCGAAGCATATCAGGTCATATACTTATCATGCATAATACTTGTATACACTACCTCCCTAGTTGTTTGTTCTTAACTTGGTTTAGTTATGATGGGTCATTCATGTTTCTACAATCAAAACCAAAACGTGAAGTCTTATTATTATGAAACCTTGTTTGGTTCATTTTAAAGGTCTAATACACATAATCTTTCCAAACCGTGGTCTCTTAATATTCTTGAAAGAAACACGCGACTTAGTCCACACAAATACCCATCAACCCAAACCCTTGACTTGTATATAGTAGTTTAGAGTAGTTCAAGTTTTCAAAACATTTTTGCAAGTATTAATATCAACCAATACTAGACATGCGTGAGGTTTTAGAACTTACAAGAGGTCCTAAGATGTTGGTGAGTTCATTTGATACAACATTATAGAATAAACTAATTTTTGAAGACATAACATAAGTATTCACGTTCTCAAAAGATAGTCACGACAAATTATTTATCTCCATAGCCCAACCACATTACTCCTCCGTCTTGATACCTGAGAAAAACATTGCTAAAGTGTCAACACAAAGGTTGGTGAGTTCATAGGTTTAGTTATAAATAAGTGTGATGAACCATAAGATTTTATCAGGCAATCGGCCTATAACCAAACAAGGTTATAATCAAAATAGTATACGTTTGTATTCCTACGTCTAAGCTCATGACACCGAAGCGTTAACCAACCAACAAGATATAATGAGAGCCCGAGAAAATGCCTATCCCAAAGCATTCGTAACGAGTCAAATGTAAGTGTATCTAATTTGGTCACACAACCAACATTAGATAGGGAGGTCAGTCCCAATAGATCTATTGATATGTGTGTAAACACACATCTTTTCTACCACTTAATTACAATAATAACCGAGCCAAAACGTGTATTTTATGTCTTTTATGTCGGAATTATGCGTGGTTTGTGTTTTTGTTGTGATTTAGGACGAAATTGTGAAAAGTGGAGAAAACACGGATATTCACGGGCATTTACGGACTTTTATTGAAGAAAAAGATGAAAGACGAAGTCAAGAAGTCAAGAGTGCAAAAATAACGGAAGTCCAAGAGCAATTCTGAAGATTTATCGAAGAAAAAGTCAAAAGACGGAAGTTTATCAAAAGCCGAAGAACTCAAGTCTAATTTAATGAAGAAATTAAAGACGAGTTCAAAGAAATCCCAAGCCAAAAGTCCTTAAAGTCCAAGTTTAAAGAAGATTAGAAGAATAAAGGACTAATGATGCAATTAATGAAGATTAAAAGAAGGAGGGACTTAATCTCGCAATTAAGAAGAAATGAAGGAGGGGAGGAAGCTTCCTAATCCTCCCCTATATATAGATTAGGATGATTATCATTTTTTCTTTGTTGGCTAAGTGTGACAATTAGTCTTCCACTTTTAATTACCTTGTCATTTAAATACTTGTCAATTTAATTACCTTGTCTTGCACCTTAAATTCATTTAATTTCAAGTAAGTTTCCATTTAATTATTGTCAATCTTTACTTTATCTTGTTAATCTCTCATCTACCTTTCTAAATCATTGATTTTTATGTTTATGTTTATGTTCATGTTCATGCTTTTATTTTGATCAAGTGGGTTTTTGATTATTGTGGTTAAATTTGTTAGTTTTGTTGATTTAAATTGTTTGTTTATGTTTAACTGTTGATTTGTTATTAGCTTAATTGAATCATTTGTTTGATTTTGCTTAATCTGTGGTATCTTCCTTGTTTCTGTGATCCCTTGTTCTTCGGGGGAGTTTGTTTGTGTTTCTGATCTTTCCAGGTGAAATCTTCCGAGCCAAGAGTTCTTTCATTCGGAACTTCAAAGTTCAGGATCAAGGGCTTCATCCGGAACATTCAAAGTTCCGAATGAAGGACAACTTCCGACTCAAGCATTACTCATTCGGAAGTCTCAAACTTCCGAACGAAACTTCCGAACGAAGGGAAAGTTCCGGATCAACAAGTGCTCATTCGGAAGTCTCAGAAGTTCCGGATCAAGGAGGTTCACTCGGAACTTTAAAAGTTCCGAGTCAAGCTAAAACTTCCGAACGAACTTCCGAACGAAATTCCGAAGGGAAAGTTCCGGACGAACTTCCGAACAAAGTTCCGAACGAAACTTCCGAACGAAACTTCCGAACGAAGGATAAGTTCCGAATCAGACAAAACTTCCGACTCAAGCTTATTCATCCGGAAGTCTTCCGAACGAAAGTTCTGGATCAAGACTTCCGTATCAAGGAGTTCTGACTCAAGAGCTAGGTTCATTCGAAACTTAAAACTTCCGAATCAAGGATTTTTGTCAGGTTCTTCTTAGTGTTCTTTTTTTAATTTTCTGTCTTTCATTCTCAATCTTTATTTTTCCCGCCTTTTTATTTAACTGCACTTTTTAAATTATTTGTCTTAGCTTTATTTTAGACTTGCCTTAGTTTAAGTTTTAGTTGCGTTTTAAGTTTGCCTTAGATAGATTTAAGTTTGCGTTAGTGCCTTTTAATTTCTCGTCACGTTTTAAATACTTGCACTTTACTTTAATTAGATTTAGATTTACTTTCAAGTCATTTACTTTAATCGTTTTGCACTTTTAATTTTAAAAACTACAACGACACATCTTTGTTCCACCAAAATAAAACTGAGTCACATAGAGAACCTAGATCAATTCGATTAGACACACGACAAAGAACTTTAATTTTTATACGGGCCAAAAGCCTTGTATCATCTATCCATAACATTCGCGCTTACACAAAGTAATTAACGGTTCACGATAGTGGGCTAAAGCATCTAGGGATATCGCTACTTAGACATCACGTAGGCAAACGTATCAAGTTTTAGCACTTATGTTCATCCGTTTAAAACAAGCAATGTTCTCACCCCAAAATAGTTAAAACAATTAAAAGTGGGGCTATGAAACTCACCTCGATGAAGTAGTAAATATGATCAAGAAAGATAGCTCGAAAATCAAGACACGCAAGACGATGCGCAAACGGCCTACTCATAACCTAAGTAAAATATTCGTACTTAGGCTAAATACAAGAAATAATAACGTACAATGCACTTGGTTGATAATTTATACTTGCTCTTGATTTATAAAAATATTTCATACATTTTTCATGTTCAACCATTTTAGTCACGGGGTCAACTTTGGGTCTCGTTATCTCGTTATTTAATAGTCCGAAAGATAAACGGGTTCTTAATATAACAACTAGGCTGCGAGGTTTTCGACATTTAATAAATATCGTATTTTTATGAAGTCTATAAGTCTAGAAATTAATTCTGCAAAGTAGTTCACTCGTAAACAAAAATAAACAAGTAAAGTTCAATTATTTATAAGTGTAAATCGATCGCCTTTGGAAATTTATCGTAGGTTCGTTACTTAACTTTAAGACAAACCGAAAGTTGTTTTGAAAACTAGGCCGCGTCGAGTTCACGAAGGTACTTTTAGATGGCCTGGGCATGGCCTTTAGGTTGGTTAAAAAAACAGACGCGGAGTAGGGAAATAGGCCACATCTTACATCTACTATAATAACTTATATTTGTTTTTGAAATTGGAAAAATGGCAAAATTTTGGTTCTTGTTTTCTGTCTACGCCTTTAGACATGCACCAAATCATATTTTACATCTACTATGGCTGCATTTGGTCCTTTGCTAGTACACAAAAGATGATGGTGACCCTACCCTTCCCTTCTCTTAGACATTCATACATGAATACTCTAACTAGCCAACAAGGAAGGACTCTATTGTTTTTATATTCACTGTTTGTAGCTTAAGCAAAAGGAATCATGATGGTACTATTTGCTTTTACTACTTATCATACATGTGCATACATAGCATCACAAACACATCCCATATATCATACAATTATTCCTACAATAAGTCTAAATAAAGAGTGGGATGGCTACTATTTTTGGCTTACTAGTTCTTACATGGTATTGTACTTGTTTATTAAATAAATTAGACCTTGGGTATTCCATCACTCTGCCTTACGTTTGTTGGTACGCCCCAATCAGAAAGTGGGGATGACCCATAAGCATCTCTTTATTCACATGTATCTTCAATCACATACACAAAAGGTTTCGAGACATATTTGGAGGACTTGTTTATTTGTTTACTGAAATTCAACCCCACACTCAATAGTATTGCTATTCTTCTTTTTGACTAGTCTCTTACATAGTTTTAGCTATTTCTCGTTGGGCTATCCTAGACGTGTCATACATAGCCTCACGCATATGGTGGTCACGTATATATTTCTTTCACTTATTTTGAGTTCCTGGTTCCGCATCACACATAAGGTCTCATACAATGCGCCTACTGCTAATATTCATACTTTCTTGTTTACATGATAGGTTGCACACACAATACACACGTCCATGCCAAGTAAGACTCACACAAAATCATAGCCATTAAAACATGTATATTTGTTTTACTCCTGTACGTGAACCCACATACATACATAGTTTTTCTTATTCCAAAGGGGGCTTAGTTTTCACAAGAACTGAAAGTATAACATGATAAAAGTTGTTATCCTTGGTATTTCTGGCCATTATGATTAACGCAGGAAGCATACGCACATAACACATGAAAACCCACATAACTACTTAGACAAGAAAAGCATGCTTCTACTTCTTACCAACCACGCATAGGATAAGACTCACATATGAACACTACACGTTCATAATTTGAGCAGTCCATGTACATCAGACATCTCAATAATTCACATTCCATTTGAAAAGTATAGACTTTAGTTTATTACTTGTTTTCATATGCACAATTCTAAAACACACCTACTGTCTTTGAAATAGGTATAGTTGAATACATCATTTCCTTATTGCAAAGCATATCAGGTCATATACTTATCATGCATAATACTTGTATACACTACCTCCCTAGTTGTTTGTTCTTAACTTGGTTTAGTTATGATGGGTCATTCATGTTTCTACAATCAAAACCAAAACGTGAAGTCTTGTTATTATGAAACCTTGTTTGGTTCGTTTTAAAGGTCTAATCCACATAATCTTTCTAAACCGTGGTCTCTTAATATTCTTGAAAGAAACACGCGACTTAGTCCACACAAATACCCATCAACCCAAACCCGTAACTTGTTTATCGTAGTTTAGAGTAGTTCAAATTTTCAAAACGTTTTTTCAAGTATTAATATCAACCAATACTATACATGAGTGAGGTTTTAGAACTTACAAGAGGTCTTAAGATGTTTGTTGAAGATGGAACCAAGAGCTAGTGAACAATATCTAACAATCTTGCTTGCCTAAATCAACATTAGCCGTCACTTTGTAGTAACAACTTTTGTATGCTTTCTTTTAAAGAGTTTAAGTTTGTTTGAGTGTGTGAGTTTAGGATAAGAGATGAGGCTTGTATTTATAGGCAAAGGAGAGTGTTTAGGGTTAACCAACTTAGTCAGGCCTTGTGGTTTGATTTCAACTAGGGCTAACTAAATGAACTAGCATGGGAAATGGCATCTTTCATGGGGAAGAAGCAAAGCTTCTTTTGATGCGTCTAGGGCAGAAAGAAGTGGAAGAAGGGTGTACTTGTTTGACTAACCTTAATAAGGATGGTTGTACATGAAAGATTTGAGAGAAATATGGGAGTTGGAGAGTGTAACCGGTGGTTTATCAAGGGAGGGAAGGGACCAAAGTACTAACCATTTAATGGGGAGTATGGTACAAGTATGTTCAAATGTGGATTTGAAACCTGGGTTTTATATAGTTTAAGGGGGCCGGTTTGCATAGTGACAAAGGGAGGGAATGGATTTAGTTTTTCTTTATTTTGGTAAATTATTTATTTTGCTAAATGGTAAGACGGGTGGGAGTGGTAAGCAACCCACTCACCGCCACGTCAGCTTTTTAACAAACTCACCTGAACTCCCCACAGGAGATAATGGCACTCACCTAAACTCACTACAACTCACCTATCATACCTATTTTTTTATTATTTAAACACACCTCACTCACAAAAAACACCCAATAATAAACCTTAACTTGAAAAATAAAAACACTTTGGGCCCATAAAAGTTAAACTCACCTGGGTGAGTTTGCCCCTGTTTTTTTCCTTTGGGGCACTAACTCGTGCGCGAGTTTTTTGGAGGGAATGGTACCCACTCGTGAGTTTGGGCAAGTCACTCGTGGGATAACTCCCACTCCCACCAGCCTAAATGGTTGTTTGTAGCTTTTATATAACTGTAGTAGGCAATTTAAAGGTATTATTGTATCAAGTAGTAAAGGTTTCAATAGATTTGGTGAAAAGGATACGCGAAATTCTTAAGTGCGTCGGAAATGTATTTAGTGAAGGGTTTAATTAAAATGATGAAACTCTTAAACGAAATTATATTAATGTGAATAAATGTCTTTTCCTAAATAGAAATTCTTATAACGTAAACGAATAATAGTCATTCAAATAATACTTTTCATGATTGTCGTTCATAAAATTTGAATTTGTACACCAAATACGCGTAAACAGTCGGGAGCATCAATAGACACACAAGTCTAACCCGAACCATCGCGTTTCACGTAAATTAAATAGATTCTAAATTCACGTTTGTGACAGTACGCATCGCATAAACCTGTCACATTCAGTTCTGTGTCTGGTTTCCCTCCAAATACCAAAAACATATCTTTCTTACACCTCAGATACTTTAGAATATGTTTAACAGCAGTCTAGTGGAGCTTCCTTGGATTATGTTGGTATCTACTGACCAAGTTCTGAGCAAACGCCGCATCATCCTTATGCATCTAACAACATACATTATAGATCCTTCAGCCGAAGCATAAGGCACCTTCTGCATGTATGCCTCCTCTTCAGGAGTTGATGCATCTATCTCATGACTCAGATTATGCTTAACTTCCATAGGTTGAAAACCTTTCTTGGAATTATGCATATTATACTTCTTCAAAATCTTATCTATATAAGTATCTTGACTTAGACCAATTAACCGTCTTTTCCTATCCCGATAGATCTTAATTCCCAGAATGTATGCAGCTTCTCCTAAATCCTTCATAGAAAAATATTTACCAAGATAATCCTTAACAGCTTTAAGTCTTGGATTGTTACTTCCCATGATTAATATGTCATCAACATATAGGACTAGAAATACTACATCAATCCCACTAGCTTTGTGATATACACATGGCTCATCATGATTCTGAATTAATCGAAACTTTTTTATTTCTTCGTTAAATTTTTATTCCATTGACGTGATGCTTGCTTTAAACCATAAATGGATCTTTGAAGTTTGCACACATGTCCTGGATTCTTAGGATCAACATACCCTTCTAGTTGCTAAATATAGATGTCTTCATCTAAGCGACCATTCAAGAAGGCAGTTTCAACATCCATTTTCCATATCTCATAGTCATAGTATGCTGCTATAGCTATGAGAATCCTAATAGCTCTTAAGTCTGCTACATGATAAAATGTCTCCTCGTAGTCTACGCCAAAAGTTTGAGTAAAACCTTTAGCTACTAAACAAGCTTTATAGGAGTGTACTTTTCCGGCCATGTCGGTTTTCTTCTTGTATATCCACTTATGTCTCACTACTTTAGCATTCGGTGGTGGATCTACAAGAATCCAAACATCATTAACTTTCATGGAATTCATTTCCTCATCCAGAGCAACCATCCACTTATCCTTTTCGGGATCAAGTATGGCGGATTTATAATTATCAGGTTCACCAAGATCCCCTACTTCATCATCATCCTCTATGTTAAGACATATATTGCTATTTGCGTTTTTAATCCTTGCGGATCTCCGTAGAGTAACTAATTCTGATGGAACCGCCAGAATTTCTGGTTCTACAGGAATTACATCGCTAGTATTTTCAGAAGGTAATGTATCTATATGACTCTCTTCAAGATCATAATTTCTCCCACTGAATTCTTGAATGACAAGATCAGATTCAAGGAAGTCTCCATACCTAGCAACAATCACTTTGTTCTCAGGTGGATAATAAAAGTAGTAACCCATAGTTTCCATAGGGTATCCTACAAAGATTACATTTTACAAATCGTTGTTGGAGTTTGTCACCGAGTCCCGTTTCACATACGCCTCGCAACTCCAGACCTTTAAATAAGACAAATATGGCTTCTTGCCATGCCATAGTTCATATGGTTTCTTATCGACCTTCTTTGTGGAAACCATATTTAAAATGCGAACAGCAGACTCTAAAGCATAATCCCAAAAGGATAAAGAGAAAGTTGTAAGATTAAACATAGATCGCACCATATCCAATAATGTACGATTTCTCTTTACAGATACACCATTTTGTTGGGGAGTATAGGGAGAAGTAAGATGTTGAACAATTCCATTCTCACTTAGATAATTTATAAACTCTTGACTTAAATATTCACCACCTCTATCAGAACGAAGAGCTTTAATCTTCTTTCTTAATTGCAGTTCTACTTCTGCTTTAAACACTTTGAATGTTTCAAACACCTCATGTTTATGCTTAAGTAAATAAACATAACCATAACGGCTATAATCATCCGTAAATGTTAAGAAGTAGCTAGCACTTTTCCTTGACACATGTCTAAATGGTCCATACACATCAATATGTATTAATCCAAGTAGTAGCTCTTTCAATATTTCTATTAAAAGGTTTCTTGGTCATCTTTCCATAGATACAAGACTCACATTTATCAAATGATTCATCATTGGTATTTTCCAAAAGACCTTCACGTTGAAGCTTTTGTATATGAGTCTTCTTGATATGGGCAAGTCTACAATGCCAAAGATAAGAAGATTTCTTGTCAAAATTTCTCTTCTTACTCTTGCTAAAGACAGATATCCTATTCTTGGATTCATTATCATGCATGTCTATTTCAAACACACCATTCACAGAAATTTCATTAACATAGAAAATACTATCTTTCCAAACAGAAATTCCATTATTGTCAATCGTATGAACGAATCCATTAATCAACAAACAAAAAGGAAATAACACCCCTAGCAATTGTAGGTGTATAATGACAATCATTTAAAATCAGTACTAAACCCGAAGGTAAAATTATTTTAAATGTTCCTATAGCTTCAACCGCTGCTTGTGCGCCATTACCCACTTGCAGAAATTGTTCCCCATAGGATAGCTTCCTTTCCATATTAAATCCCTGCAACATATTACAAATGTTAATACCTCATCCCGTATCATATACCCAGGAATTTAACTTGTATGTTAAATTGAACAATTCAATCATAAATAAAGTGCCTGAAGCTGTAGAGCTCTGCTCAGACTTCTTCTTTATTTCTCGCAATTCTTTGAGGTAAAGAGGGCAATTCATATTCTAGTGACCACTTGCCTTGCAATGGTGACAAGTCTCATCCTTCTGAGATTTATTCTTCTTGACAAAGTTATGCTGAGGTTTTGAATAAGTCGCAACTTGTTTGCCCTTATCACCCTTGCCTTTGCCTTTCTTCTTATTCACTTGCGGTTTTGTCTTACTCACTCTACCCTTTTGTATGGGTACAGAAGGCGTAGCCATAGATGTCTTGTCTTTTAACCCCTTTTCATAGTCAATGAGGATTGCATGCAAATCCTTAACTGTCTTGCCCCTACAATGCATATTATAGTTTCTAACAAAATCATTGAAGTCCTTGTTAAGGGACCTATTGATCAAGTTGATAGCCATATTATGATCATAGGGTTGTCCTAGTGTAATGAGTTGTTCCATATAACCCTTCATCTCTAAGTAATGGGCACTTACAGACTTTCCTGGAGCTTGCTTGCAGCTATGCAAAGCATATACTAAGTGGTAGATCTCCACAACTTGCGGCTTCTTGAACATAGCCTTGAGCTCATCAAGCATTCGCTTAGGTGAAAATAGCTTATACTTCTGTTAAAGTGGAGGAGCCATTTTTCCTAGCATTAAGCAAGCCACCTTAGAGTGCTTATTAACATTAGCAGTGTGTTCAAGCCTTTGCGCATCAGATTCTCCTTCAGCAAGATCCTTCGGATATGGAGTAGTTGATTGTAGGATAAAACACGACTCTTGTTTAGGAAAACAAAAGAACGTATATGAGCGGTAAGTATCGAGTGATGATTTTAGGAAAAATCAACACTAATGACCCAATCACTTAAAAGAGAGAAAGAGTTCGTTTCCCAAGGAGGTATATGTGTGTGTTCTAATTTGTATGTATTTGAGATTAATATTGAGAAGATGAGGAGACGGTTTCTTGAAAATTAAACTACGACGAAAACGTAAAACCGTAGAAAAACTACCCAAATTAAAAATTATCTAAAACCAAAAACAAAATTTATAATTAAAAAGACTAAAAAGAAGTCTAAAATAATATAAATAAAGATAAAAATCCAACAAAGATATTTTAAAACCTTTTATTAATTAAATAATTAATTTTAAATGCTAATTAAAGCCCTAAAATTAATTACAACTAATAAAATACCCTAAAATATGATTTTATTGAAAAATTACTCAACTTATATTATTATATGACTAAAAAGTAATTTTCTAAAAATTAAACCCTATTAAAACTATTTTTAAAACCCTAAAAATGATTAAAAATGATTAAAACCTATTTAAACTTAAAATAATTATAAAAATAAATCTAAAAGTTATAAAAATATTCTAAAAATGGAAATAGTCCTAATTAATGATAAAGAACCTAGGAAAAATGAAAAAGAAAGAAAAATAAGATTTTGAAAAATTAATATTAAAATAATAATAAAATAATGCCAAAAATAAAAAGTTTATAAAACTTGAAATAAAAAATTTCTAAAAATCCTAAATAATATAACTAAGAGAAAAACACTAATTAGAGCTTCTAAACCTTTTTTAATAATTTTATAAAAATCTTTAAAGTTTATAAAAAACCTTAAAATATTATAAAATTAAAAATAAAAGTTTTTGAAACCAAAATTAGATGTAAACCTCAAAAATATATATTAAAAACTAAAAACTATTTTTCCTGAAAATTAAAAATCTTTTTGGTATTTTTTTATTGATTTTATAAAAACGGGAAATAAATAAATTCTAATAAATAATCTACTAAAAGGAAAAATATAGGACTAGGCTTGAAAAATCAACAATACTAATAAGTTTCTATGAAAAATAAAAAGAACAAAAAGTAGCTTATAAATAAGCTGGAATTGAGGATTTAAGCTACGGCTTTTTAAAACTAACACAAATGAAAAACGTGTTAACTTAATTACCCTTGCACCCTTGGTCAGTAAAAGACCCAAGGGCGCAGTGGTAAGTGTGGTGTTGTGTGAGTGTGATGATACGGGTTCGAGTCTTGAAACCCCTTTTTTTACTCCTTTTTTTTTATTTTTGCTTTTTAACTTTTTCAAACCAAAACGTGACACTTGTGTGACTTGTAATCCAACTCCAATTCCTCTTAAACACAAGATTAAGCTAGTTTTGAATGATCAAAATGAGCCAGGTTGGTAGTTTTTCTGATGAACAAAGGCAAGTGCACACTTGTACACTTGGAACCAAGAGGGGCTTGGTTTGAGCTTATTTGATGGTTATTTTGGAACAAGTGGGGCACCCTTGTGCTTGTTTAAGCACAAGGAGTCAGTGAATAAGCAAATACAAGCACCTAGCAAGCAAAAATCAAACACCAAAGCACACAAGACCAATGCAATGTTTCTGAGATGTAAATGTGCAGATTAGTGGACTAATGAGCTTATCTAGCAACCTAGTGACACCCAAAGGCTGAAATTGAGCACACAATCTCACAAAGTGAAGCACAAACAAACTGCAAAACTTTAACACCCTAGTCTACACAGATAATCATGAATCAAGCACAAAAATATCATCAAAACTGGCAGAATAGTGCACAAGCAGATTTTTAACACCTCTTTTGCTTTTGTATCACACAAATTGCTTCCAAAACCTTCTCAACTTACTTACTATCTAGTAAATACCCTAACTCAACTTCTTCTAATAACTTTAACACGTTTAAAAACCTATAATCAAAGATTGTGTCCTGCTAATCCTTGTTGCCAAACACCCTTTAAAAAATGTAAAACCAAGATTTCCTTAACCAAATCAGTTCCAAAGCTATTCAAACTGGTTCACAAACTTATAAACATGCATAACAACTAGAAAGAACACAAATCCAACACCTTAATCACACTAATAGCAGATAATCAATCATGATCACACAATTGCTATTTTCTGAGATTTTTCAAAAGGGAAACAAGAAGAATACCTTAGGGATTTAACATCCAAAGCCCTAGAGGATGTCAATCCTCCTCCTTACCAGCCCGGGCTGGTGCTGAACAATATCAACAGGCCTTGAACACCTGTTTTAGAAAAATCAAACAAAAGACAATACTATGCAATATATATATAAATTCTGTTATCCTTTTCCTTCTTCTTAAAATTCTCCAAACCTTTTTAAACCTTTTTAAAAACGTTTTCTTAACCCTATAACACTAAATGAATCACCTTTCTTAACAATCAAAACATGTGACAGATTAACCAAGAAATTCAAACTTTCAGAACCCTTTTAAAAAATTTTGAAAATCAAATTACTTAACCAATAGAAAAAGATGGAACTCAGAATTCCTTCACCAAATAACACCAACTTTAAACAAACAAAAAGGAATTATATTGTTTAAAACAAAAACACAACTTTTATTTCAATTTAAAAGGAATTACAATACTTGGAAGGAAAACTGGAACAACGGGTCACCCACAGGTTGGGGCCTCTTTTATACTAAGCTAAGAAGGATCTAGAATCCAAAAAAACTAAACCCTAATCATGAGAAAATCCCACAATTGCCCTTGGACGATTTTTGAGTGCTTTTGTCCAAATTTGATCTTGGCTGTACAAATTTGCTTTGGGAGGAAGCATAACATCTTGATCGTTCATTTGGGACACGTCAGAGAACTTGGAGCCCAAGGTGTTCTCTGATTGGGTGAGAGGGAATTGGGGTTTTGGTACACATGCGTGGGATTGGGATTTTTAGGAATGGGTTGAGTTTTGGTACGTGTGAATTAAACGTGTGTGGGTTTAATTGAAAATTCACCCAGGTTTAATGAAGGTAATTTCTGGGTTGGTAAAAAGATACACAGTAACCCATTCAATCCGAATTTAGGGGAAACTTACATGTTAAGCGCCCTTTTTGAGTTTAAAAGTTTCAATTGCCACTTTCAGTCCTTGTGGTTTGGTTTTTTTGGCATATGAAGTTTTAAGCCCTAAAAACGATTTCTCTTTGCAAAATACTTTCACACTTTGACATTTATGGCACATACTTTTGGCAAAAGCTTATCAAGGATGATTTTTGCCATTTTGAGTATTTTCAAGGGCTGTTTTTGGACAAAGTTGATCTTCAAAGGTCTTCCTTGCATCTTAATCTTCATGAGGGACCATAATTGGCAATTTGAATTTGTTGAGGGACTATTCTTGCCATTTCTTCAAAGTTGAAGGACCTTTTTGCAATTTTGACAAACTTAAGGGACCAAACTTGTAATTGGGTTTTAAGTGTCATTTCTTCATAGAATAAGGATCAATCTTGTTTTGTCTTCAAGTCTTCAAGGGTATTTGATGAAAATTCCATGATTAGGGCCCGGTTCATTGTACGGCTTCGTTTCTCGTGTTCGTTTTTCCTTGTATCTTGTGATCTTTTGTCTTTTTCACGATATCCATACCTAAAACACACAAGTAAACAAACACAAGCATATATATGGTATTTTATGACATTTTAATGCATTTAAAGCCTGAAAAGAACGATGAGATCATGTATAAATGCCATCTCATCACTCCCCCATACTAAGCCATTGCCGTGTCCTCACGCAATGCTAGAATAAAGTATCTAAGCATCACCAAAGTTCAATTTTATTAACCTTTATTGAAGAGTAAAAGAAACTTGCAACATACTACGAGATTGTGTAAAGACATAATGTATGATTTTCATCACCAAAATGTGACTTTTAGGGTCTAAGAATAGAAACAAGTTAATGTCCCTTAGAGTAAACTTCGTCATCCTTGATTGTCATACATTCCATGCTAAGTGCAAAAACAAGATCATTGTTGGTACAAGTCACAATGCTAACACTACTCATACGTTCAAATTGTGTAATACTTTTTCTCCCCGCAATCCTAGTTATTATAAAAGGAAATGGGTTACTAGCATTTTTTATCTAATTGTCATGGATCACAAGTGATTCATATTGACTTATTTGAGTAGTTATTAATCCGAAAGCAAAGTAGCACGATTTGATCAATAGTTAGCCGAAGGACAAAATCTTTTAAAACGGCTTCTCGTGTATCTCCTTAAGTTCATATCTTGGCATAACTCGTTTCACGATTTGAGACCTTTCTCGGACCGATATTTGGCATGTACTTCATACTTCAAATCTTGGGAAGACGTTCTCGAAATTATGGTCTTCTCTTCATATAATTGGAATTTCTTCACTTGACGTTTTTGAGAGATTCTTCATATAGGATCACGACTTCATCATTTTTCTTCAATCTTTACTTTGGATTTTGATATACAACGATCCGCCTCCTTTTCGGACTTGGATATATTCATCCTCATACCTTGTTAGGGTCTTTTTGGATAGACTTTCTCCATTCTTTAGGGGAGTAATAGCTTCTCGTCGTGTGTCTCGGTCCTTCATATTGATTTTGGAATAATGATACTTCACATCATCTTTGGATCTTTAGCAAAAATAGAGCTCCTCATGCCTTGTTAGGGCCTTTTTGGATGATCGCCAATCTTCGCGTCCCGCTTCAATAAGTTATGCCTTGGCTATGAACTCTATTCAACCCCGAGCAACTTTTAAACGATCTTGCGCTAGAGGCTAAGTAACTTTTCAAATCGTACGACCTTACTTATTGCAATTATGATTTTATTCCTAATGCATTGATCTTATGGGAAGAAAAAGCCACAATTAAAAACATATGAGTTTTTGAAAGAACACTTTCATGTTCTACGTTTAGCATGATCACTTGTCTAACTCTATCATTTCTCGTTCTTCACTATATAAAGACCTCTAATTAAAGAGACTCGTGAATACTTAGCCGTGCAAGTCAAAATTAAGCCAAATTTGGATTAGCTTTCATTAAGACTATATCAAATCAAAGTTTTGGGTTTTCAAGCCACCTATAGGATCTTGCACTTTCTTGGACTTTTTCAAGTTTAGAGAATGCGTTTTAAAGTTCCCTTGATAAGTGACTTTCTAGAATCAATTATAGGAACTTGCGAAAAGTTCTTGTTCTTAACCCGAATGAATTAAGACTTTCGCGTTTTAAAGCTCCCTATATAAAAGTCTAGCAAAACTTGAATTGAGCGGGTTAAGGAATGTAAATGGCTCCAAATGCCCATCAAGTCAAAAATTAACTCTTATTCTACCCATCGGAAAATATACATTCGTGTCTTAAAAAACACTTATGAAAACTAAGAAAAATTTTAAAATTTGGCCATTTTTAGCCTTATTATCAAAACAAAACATTGAAAGTTGGAAATCGTGAGGGCGTAGCAAAGCAAGTACCTATTCACCCCCCCATACTAAAAGTAAACATTGTCCTCAATGTTTCGAGTCTAAAGGTGGAGCACCCCCATACTAGAGACGAAGAGTCGAATGCTTAGGATCTAGCATGGAAAGGGTGATCAACAATATATCCAAAGCCGTTTATTAATTATGCTAAAAGATAATTGTTAGAACAATAAAGGATATGTCATGGATTCGTGAAAAACTTCTTCAAACGAACGATGGAGGCTCACGTAAACGAACACGAGAGTCTTCAATCGTAGACGATGATAATGATCTAGATAACACAATCACAAACAACCACGAGACAACGAGTTGGAAGGGTACAAGTCCCCTTATTAGTGAATAATAAGCATAAAGATAAGCATGGGATTTCCCCCACGAGGCACCTCGTTTTTGATTACCGAGTCATGAGCTCGACTCGATCCCCTCAATGTTAATTATCATTGGGGAAGGTGTCTTGGTCGGGGGCAACCATTGAAGGAATTTCCCCACCAAAGTAGTGCTTAAGCCTATGTCCATTCACCTTGAAATTTGGACCATCATCTTGAGCTAGCTCAATGGTCCCATATGGAAACACTTGTGTAATGGTGAATGGACCCGACCAACGAGATTTCAATTTCCTGGAAAATATCTTAAGACGTGAGTTAAAAAGCAACACTTGATCACCAACGTTAAAAACCCGGTTTTTAATCTTTGAATCATGAAACTTTTTAGTCTTTTCTTTAAAAATTAATGAATTTTCATAAGCATTATCCCTTAATTCATCCAATTCATTCAATTGTATTTTCCGGTGATCTCCCGCGGTCTTCAAGTCAAAATTAGCATGCTTAAGGGCCCAATATGCCTTATGCTCCAATTCAATGGGCAAATGACAGTTTTTCCCATAGACTAACTTATAAGGAGTGCAACCGATAGGTGTCTTATAAGCGGTCCTAAAGGCCCATAAAGCGTCATCGAGTTTGTCGGACCACGAAGCACGGTTTTCTCCAATCGACCTTTCTAAAATCCTCTTCAAAGCTCGGTTCGAAACCTCGACTTGCCCACTCGTTTGCGGGTGATAAGCCGTAGAAAGACGATGTGTAACCCCATATTTCTTTAAAACCTTTTCGAATTGGTCATTACAAAAATGGGTTCCACGATCGCTTATAATAGCACGAGGGGTTCCGAACCGAGAGAATAGTTGCTTCAAAAACTTTACTACCACACGAGCATCATTAGTAGGCAAAGCCTTAGCTTCCACCCACTTAGAAAGGTAGTCCACCGCGACGAGGATATATTTGTTGCCATGAGACGATGGGAACGGCCCCATAAAGTCTATTCCCCATATGTCGAAAATCTCACACACTTGAATTATATTTTGCGGCATTTCATCACGTTGAGACGATTTTCCTTGACGTTGGCACGAATCACACGACTTCACAAGTGCGTGTGCATCACGATAGATAGAAGGCCAAAAGAAACCGGCATCGAACACTTTCTTAGCCGTGAGATTAGCACCGTGGTGACCACCCGTGGGCCCCTCGTGACAAGCTCTAAGGATATTAGAAGCTTCGGCACCAAACACACAACGTCGAACGAGTTGATCCGCACAAATCCGAAAGAGATAAGGGTCGTCCCAAAAATAGAACTTGACGTCACGAAAGAATTTTCGTTTTTGTTGTGTCGTCATACCCTTGATTATGAAATTGCCCGCATGGTAATTTGCAATGTCGGCAAACCATGGGGTGGTGTCTTTAGAATTAACTACACCGAGAGTCTCAAGAGGAAATGTTTCGGTAATTTCCTTGTTCTCGAAAACATCTTTGTGAGGATCTTCTAGACGAGAGAGATGATCGGCCGCTAGATTCTCGGCTCCTTTTTTGTCAAGCACGGTGACATCAAATTCTTGGAGGAGGAGCATCCAACGAAGTAATCTCGGCTTAGCATCTTGCTTAGCTAAGAGATACTTGATAGCCGAATGGTCGGTATACACGATGCTTTTAGTCAAGACGAGATAAGGTCGGAATTTCTCAAAAGCATAGACCACGGCAAGGAATTCCTTTTCCGTTGTGGTGTACTTTAATTGAGCCTCGGTCATCGTCTTACTAGCATAGTGGAT
This sequence comes from Glebionis coronaria, assembly GCA_025667525.1. NCBI lineage: Eukaryota > Viridiplantae > Streptophyta > Magnoliopsida > Asterales > Asteraceae > Glebionis > Glebionis coronaria. The sequence continues at coordinate 213,910,453 of CM046877.1, read as the reverse complement.
AGGACGAAAATGCTTGTCATAACGTTGCCCTAAGACGGCCCCTATAGCATAATCACTTGCATCGCACATGATTTCAAAGGGTAATTCCCAATTAGGAGCAACAAGAATGGGAGCTTCGGTAAGTTTCCTTTTTAGAGTCTCGAAAGCCTTAACACAATCCTCATTAAAGTTAAAAGGAGCATCCTTCTCGAGAAGGTGTGTCATAGGACGAGAAATCTTCGAAAAGTCCTTGATGAAACGACGATAAAAGCCCGCGTGGCCTAGGAAACTACGAACTCCCTTAACGGTTTTGGGATGAGGTAACTTGGCGATGACGTCTACCTTAGCTTTATCGACCTCAATCCCCGCCTTCGACACCTTATGTCCTAAGACGATTCCTTGTTTACACATGAAATGACATTTCTCCCAATTAAGCACAAGATTGGTTTCTTCACAACGTTTTAACATTTGTTCGAGATTAGATAAACATGACGTGAACGAATTACCAAACACCGAGAAGTCATCCATAAACACTTCCATCGACTTCTCGATCATGTCGTGAAAAATTGCCATCATACACCGTTGAAACGTACCGGGTGCATTACAAAGTCCAAAAGTCATCCTACGATAAGCGAACGTTCCATAAGGACACGTGAACGTAGTCTTCTCTTGATCACGAGGGTCGATAGGGATTTGAAAGTAACCGGAAAAACCATCTAAAAAGCAATAGAATTCATTTCCCGCAAGTCGCTCCAACATTTGATCCATGAAGGGCAAAGGAAAGTGGTCTTTACGAGTAGCGTCATTTAACTTTCGGTAGTCAATACACACCCTCCAACCGGTCACAACACGAGTGGGAATTAACTCGTTGTTTTCATTAGGCACAACGGTCATTCCTCCCTTTTTAGGGACACAATGGATTGGGCTCACCCATGGGCTATCGGATATAGGATAAATCATTCCCGCGTCAAGGAGTTTAAGGACCTCCTTTTTAATGACATCGTGAATTTTGGGATTCACCCTTCTTTGACTTTGAATTGCGGGTTTGTAGTCCTCCTCCATTAAAATTTTGTGAGTACAAAATTTTGGGTCAATACCCTTAATGTCGGATATTTTCCACGCAATTGCCCCTTTGTGAGCCTTAAGAACTTTCAAGAGCTCGGTTTTTTCATCATTAGCAAGATCTTTTGCAATAATAACCGGCAACTTGTCATCACCTTCCAAGAATGCATATTCAAGGTGAGAAGGAAGATCTTTCAATTCAAGGATAGGTGGTTCCTCGATTGAAGATTTTGGTTCAACACTCATAACTTCCATCGGCGAAAGAAATGGTGGAATAGAAGCATCATCACTAATCAACACCTCATCTTCATTGTCGACTTCATTTGAAGTGAGATCGCCTCCTTGGAATGGAGTGAGATTTGGTGTGGAATTAGCAAGAATCGGATCCAAAATAGTGGGATTGCCACTTGACGAGCTATCGGAAAAACCTAACACTTCTTGTGAAAACTCATCGCAAACCACATCAACGATGTCAATGTGATTGACGGTAGCGATTGCATAAACATGAGAAGGTTTCGAGTTTTGAGTAGCGTTTATAACAAGTTCCTCTTCGTTGAATCTCAAAGTGATAGTTCTCGCATGAACATCGATAAGCGATCTCGAAGTATCTAAAAACGGACGACCTAAGATTAGAGGAACTTGAGGATCCGCGGGGATGTCGACTACTATAAAATCAACGGGATAGTAGAACTTCCCCACTTTCACGAAAACATCTTCGGCTATCCCACATGCCATAATCGTAGAATGATCGGCCATCTCGATGGACATGTTCGAAGGAATAAGAGCCGGAAGCGAAAGCGATTTCCAAATGGAAAATGGCATCAAATTAATGCTCGCACCAAGATCGGCCAAGGCGAGGCATTCTTTCATTTCTTGTATGTCACAAGGAATGAGAAACTTTCCGGGATCACCAACTTTTTCCGGTATGCGGTTAAGATAAACCGAAGAACAATTAGCAAGCTTTGAAAGCTTTTCCTTATCGCTCATCATACTTTTAAAAGTGGAAGCGAAACGAGGCATATATAACAACGCGTCGGCTAAACTCACATCAAAATGAACTTGTTGAAACATCTTAATAAAAAGCTCGATTTGTTGTTTGTTACGTTCTTGCATTTTCTCTTTGTTTCGTCTTGAAGGGTAGGGTAAAGGTGGTGTGGGTTGGTCATTAGGCGACGGCCTTGGAATCTCGGGTTCCACAATTGGTATTGGTGTAACCGTAGGTGTGGTTTGAGCGGTACTTCGTGGGATTGTAATGTGCTCCTTTTCGACCATCACCTCGGGTTCTTTCTCGATTTCCTTCTCCGTAGAAGTACTTGGACGAGAGATTGGTTCCTTGAAAGTTTTACCACTTCGTGTAGTAATAACCTTCATTTCTCCCTTCGGGTTTGCAATGGTATCACTAGGAAGACCACCCGAAGAAGAGGGTTTACACATGATAGCTTCAAACATCTTAGCCATTCGGTCCTCAAATTTTGATTGCCTAGCATCCGCTTTCAATAACTCTTGCTTAATCTCATGTTGTCCTAATTCCATCTTTTGTTGGTTTTGTTGAAGACGTTGGACATTTCCTTCCATTTTGTTAGCATGAGTTTTAAGTTCATTAGCAAGTTCATTTTTAAGCTCGTTTTTCAATTCGGACCTTAAGCTAATCATCTCACGTTGCATATTATCAAATTTAGCATCATTTGCTTTTGCATAATCTAAAAATTCTCCTTGCAAATTTTTCGTGTGAGCATTTTGAAAACCTTGTGTAGTGTTTTGAAAATCACGGTTTTGGTTTTGATTAGAGATTTGTCCATTCCCACTTTGATAATTCCCTTTGTTGTAATTGCGTGTGTTGCCTTGGTAATTACCTTGGTTGTTGTTTCGATAATTATTAGCATTTTGATTTGGTGGAGCTTGATTTTGGCGGGAACCTTGGCCGTTTTGGTTGTAAGTTCCCGTTGCTACATAAGCACTCGAAGTGTTACCATCCGCGGTAATGCACTCGGAAAGATCATGAGCTCCTCCACACGATAAACAACTCTTAGCAACCGCTTTAACCGAAGCGGAATTGGAAGCTTCTTGAGCCTTCCAATGGGACATTAGATTAGCAAATCTATCAAAAAACCGATTTTCCTCATTAGCTTCATCATGTAAGGCGTTAATGCTACGAGACGATTGTGACGAAGATGACGAACCCATATTGGCAACACTCGGTGTGTTACGAGGGCTATAAACCTTAGATCGATTTTCAATGATTTGTAAAGCCTCATTTGTCGTCTTGCACAAAAAATTACCACCCGCGGCGGCATTCAAATAATCTCGTTCATGATCATTAAGCCCATTATAAAAGGTATCAATTTGATGCAATTCCGAAAAATCATGATGAGGACATTCATGTAACATCTCCTTAAATCGTTCCCATGCCATTGAAAAACTTTCATTGTTACGTTGCACAAATCGTGAAATCTCATTTTTTAAGTGTGTTGTTTTCGATGGTGGAAAAAACTTGTTCACAAACTTAGAAACGAGATCGGCCCATGTCAAAATCGAATTTGGCGGTTCTTTCTCGAGCCAAATTTTTGCGGGTCCATCCAACGAATATGGAAACAACATCATCTTAATGGCGTCATGTGGAACATCTTTGAATTTGCTAGTGGCGGTGAGACGGTTGAAATTCCTAATGTGGTAATGCGGGTTGTCTTTCTCGTGACCTCGAAACTTGTTTGCTTGCAACATCGACATTAAACCCGTCTTAATCTCGAAATTCTCCGCAAGGATGGCGGGAATAACAATTGCCTCTCCAAAACCCTCGGTGGGTGCTTGTAGTAACTCCATCATAGTACGATTAGCCATTACGACTTCTTGTTCTATAATAGGTTCAACAATTGGAGGTTCTTCAACAATCAACGATCCTTGATTTGCTTGCTTTTGAAGACGTTTACGAGCTCGTTTAGCTTGATTACGAGTGATCATAAACTTCACGAAGAATGGGAGGTGAGCAAAGAAGATTTTTTTTGGTTGTTTTGTAGATTTTCAATTTTTTTGTGTTTTTGATGATATTTAATTTTTTTGGATTTTGGTGTATCTTCGTAGACAACAATCTACAAAATCTCTCCTCGAATCAAACTCTTGATTAAAGAAGCCTCAAAGGAATGAAAACGATCACGTGGAGTGAACGCCTTCGAATGACTTTAGAACTTTGGTGAAAACCAAATTGTTCACGAGGGTTTAATCACAAAGAAAACCAAGCAAATATAGTATACGTATTAATACTTTGGGCGGCAAAACCCTCGATTAGCCTTCAATCTCAAAATACTCACAAGCAAGCGGGGAAACGAGGCGGCGCGAAGCACTTAAGAGCCTTTTTCCTTAGGGTATATTTTATAATACCCGCCTTATACCCACCTTATAGTTCGTATTTTTCAAAATCGAGCTTCACGAAAGTATTTATCTATTTTTGCCTTTTCTTTTTGTTTGAGATTCGAATACAATAATTAGGAGATCAAATCCCAATTAAGGTTGTGTTTTCACACTTTTGGAGATATTGTATTTTGATTGTGATACTTAATACAATATATTAATAATATTCACAAAGAAAAACCAAGAAAACCGATAATACGTGTTAAGGGAGTTCCACTTAACACAAATACTATTTATGGATAATATCAAAACAAAAGTTTCTAAATTAAAGCACAACACACCTCCCCGGCAGCGGCGCCAAAAATGATTGTAGGATAAAACACGACTCTTGTTTAGGAAAACAAAAGAACGTATATGAGCGGTAAGTATCGAGTGATGATTTTAGGAAAAATCAACATTAATGACCCAATCACTTAAAAGAGAGAAAGAGTTCGTTTCCCAAGGAGGTATATGTGTGTGTTCTAATTTGTATGTATTTGAGATTAATATTGAGAAGATGAGGAGACGGTTTCTTGAAAATTAAACTACGACGAAAACGTAAAACCGTAGAAAAACTACCCAAATTAAAAATTATCTAAAACCAAAAACAAAATTTATAATTAAAAAGACTAAAAAGAAGTCTAAAATAATATAAATAAAGATAAAAATCCAACAAAGATATTTTAAAACCTTTTATTAATTAAATAATTAATTTTAAATGCTAATTAAAGCCCTAAAATTAATTACAACTAATAAAATACCCTAAAATATGACTTTATTGAAAAATTACTCAACTTATATTATTATATGACTAAAAAGTAATTTTCTAAAAATTAAACCCTATTAAAACTATTTTTAAAACCCTAAAAATGATTAAAAATGATTAAAACCTATTTAAACTTAAAATAATTATAAAAATAAATCTAAAAGTTATAAAAATATTCTAAAAATGGAAATAGTCCTAATTAATGATAAAGAACCTAGGAAAAATGAAAAAGAAAGAAAAATAAGATTTTGAAAAATTAATATTAAAATAATAATAAAATAATGCCAAAAATAAAAAGTTTATAAAACTTGAAATAAAAAATTTCTAAAAATCCTAAATAATATAACTAAGAGAAAAACACTAATTAGAGCTTCTAAACCTTTTTTAATAATTTTATAAAAATCTTTAAAGTTTATAAAAAACCTTAAAATATTATAAAATTAAAAATAAAAGTTTTTGAAACCAAAATTAGATGTAAACCTCAAAAATATATATTAAAAACTAAAAACTATTTTTCCTGAAAATTAAAAATCTTTTTGGTATTTTTTTATTGATTTTATAAAAACGGGAAATAAATAAATTCTAATAAATAATCTACTAAAAGGAAAAATATAGGACTAGGCTTGAAAAATCAACAATACTAATAAGTTTCTATGAAAAATAAAAAGAACAAAAAGTAGCTTATAAATAAGCTGGAATTGAGGATTTAAGCTACGGCTTTTTAAAACTAACACAAATGAAAAACGTGTTAACTTAATTACCCTTGCACCCTTGGTCAGTAAAAGACCCAAGGGCGCAGTGGTAAGTGTGGTGTTGTGTGAGTGTGATGATACGGGTTCGAGTCTTGAAACCCCTTTTTTTACTCCTTTTTTTTATTTTTGCTTTTTAACTTTTTCAAACCAAAACGTGACACTTGTGTGACTTGTAATCCAACTCCAATTCCTCTTAAACACAAGATTAAGCTAGTTTTGAATGATCAAAATGAGCCAGGTTGGTAGTTTTTCTGATGAACAAAGGCAAGTGCACACTTGTACACTTGGAACCAAGAGGGGCTTGGTTTGAGCTTATTTGATGGTTATTTTGGAACAAGTGGGGCACCCTTGTGCTTGTTTAAGCACAAGGAGTCAGTGAATAAGCAAATACAAGCACCTAGCAAGCAAAAATCAAACACCAAAGCACACAAGACCAATGCAATGTTTCTGAGATGTAAATGTGCAGATTAGTGGACTAATGAGCTTATCTAGCAACCTAGTGACACCCAAAGGCTGAAATTGAGCACACAATCTCACAAAGTGAAGCACAAACAAACTGCAAAACTTTAACACCCTAGTCTACACAGATAATCATGAATCAAGCACAAAAATATCATCAAAACTGGCAGAATAGTGCACAAGCAGATTTTTAACACCTCTTTTGCTTTTGTATCACACAAATTGCTTCCAAAACCTTCTCAACTTACTTACTATCTAGTAAATACCCTAACTCAACTTCTTCTAATAACTTTAACACGTTTAAAAACCTATAATCAAAGATTGTGTCCTGCTAATCCTTGTTGCCAAACACCCTTTAAAAAATGTAAAACCAAGATTTCCTTAACCAAATCAGTTCCAAAGCTATTCAAACTGGTTCACAAACTTATAAACATGCATAACAACTAGAAAGAACACAAATCCAACACCTTAATCACACTAATAGCAGATAATCAATCATGATCACACAATTGCTATTTTCTGAGATTTTTCAAAAGGGAAACAAGAAGAATACCTTAGGGCTTTAACATCCAAAGCCCTAGAGGATGTCAATCCTCCTCCTTACCAGCCCGGGCTGGTGCTGAACAATATCAACAGGCCTTGAACACCTGTTTTAGAAAAATCAAACAAAAGACAATACTATGCAATATATATATAAATTCTGTTATCCTTTTCCTTCTTCTTAAAATTCTCCAAACCTTTTTAAACCTTTTTAAAAACGTTTTCTTAACTCTATAACACTAAATGAATCACCTTTCTTAACAATCAAAACATGTGACAGATTAACCAAGAAATTCAAACTTTCAGAACCCTTTTAAAAAATTTTGAAAATCAGATTACTTAACCAATAGAAAAAGATGGAACTCAGAATTCCTTCACCAAATAACACCAACTTTAAACAAACAAAAAGGAATTATATTGTTTAAAACAAAAACACAACTTTTATTTCAATTTAAAAGGAATTACAATACTTGGAAGGAAAACTGGAACAACGGGTCACCCACAGGTTGGGGCCTCTTTTATACTAAGCTAAGAAGGATCTAGAATCCAAAAAAACTAAACCCTAATCATGAGAAAATCCCACAATTGCCCTTGGACGATTTTTGAGTGCTTTTGTCCAAATTTGATCTTGGCTGTACAAATTTGCTTTGGGAGGAAGCATAACATCTTGATCGTTCATTTGGGACACGTCAGAGAACTTGGAGCCCAAGGTGTTCTCTGATTGGGTGAGAGGGAATTGGGGTTTTGGTACACATGCGTGGGATTGGGATTTTTAGGAATGGGTTGAGTTTTGGTACGTGTGAATTAAACGTGTGTGGGTTTAATTGAAAATTCACCCAGGTTTAATGAAGGTAATTTCTGGGTTGGTAAAAAGATACACAGTAACCCATTCAATCCGAATTTAGGGGAAACTTACATGTTAAGCGCCCTTTTTGAGTTTAAAAGTTTCAATTGCCACTTTCAGTCCTTGTGGTTTGGTTTTTTTGGCATATGAAGTTTTAAGCCCTAAAAACGATTTCTCTTTGCAAAATACTTTCACACTTTGACATTTATGGCACATACTTTTGGCAAAAGCTTATCAAGGATGATTTTTGCCATTTTGAGTATTTTCAAGGGCTGTTTTTGGACAAAGTTGATCTTCAAAGGTCTTCCTTGCATCTTAATCTTCATGAGGGACCATAATTGGCAATTTGAATTTGTTGAGGGACTATTCTTGCCATTTCTTCAAAGTTGAAGGACCTTTTTGCAATTTTGACAAACTTAAGGGACCAAACTTGTAATTATTAATATACAAGGGTTTTAAGTGTCATTTCTTCATAGAATAAGGATCAATCTTGTTTTGTCTTCAAGTCTCCAAGGGTATTTGATGAAAATTCCATGATTAGGGCCCGGTTCATTGTACGGCTTCGTTTCTCGTGTTCGTTTTTCCTTGTATCTTGTGATCTTTTGTCTTTTTCACGATATCCATACCTAAAACACACAAGTAAACAAACACAAGCATATATATGGTATTTTATGACATTTTAATGCATTTAAAGCCCGAAAAGAACGATGAGATCATGTATAAATGCCATCTCATCAGTAGTCAAGATATCAATAGTATCCGCTGCTCTCAAGACAATTTTTAGCGAGCGGTACCAATCATTGATGTTTGGGCCAGTAAGCTCAGGTCGTTCAAAGAAAGCTTTGAACGTAGAACTTATAGTGTTATTGGTGGGTTGAGCCATTTCTACAGAAATAAGTTCAAATATTAGTATTTTCGATAATAAAATACTTTCAAGAAAATAAAATTACCCTGGTATAAAACCATAATATTTTCCTTGAATTCTAGAACTATATTGACATAGATCCATTACATCAGTTGATCTGCTAGTAACGAATGTACTCAACATAGCGACTTGTCGAACAATTCAATTGACAAACAATTTTCAGTTTTTAGTTGATTTAAGGGATTTACATTGCCAAAAAAACGTTTTGCATTGTAAATATGTTTCATCCCTTCTGAATGCCTTAAGTTTCGAGATCTCACTGAGTAACTTAATTAATTTGTCTAATCTGAGTAACGTAAAACCATCAGACGAATTCTCATTCTACGAAAGGTTTTCTCTCCATCACAACATCACCAAAAAATCTCATTTGATGACGTAGTAATTTTAAGTGTTCGTCAATTAGGAGCATTTGATTTAAATTTTAAGGGTATAAATTTTGATGTCTAAATCAATGTATGGAGAAGCATGCATACAACTCCATAGCATAAGTTTAATAAAACATTTAGTAAACTTCTTCACGAGACTAAATTTCTACATAAATTATGTTGAGGTATTGGTTAAACCAATTAAAGAATTTACCCACAACTATTCACAGCGTATTTTTTTAGAACTCGGCTAAAGCACAAAGCAATACCCTTCTTCATTGTGTTTCGTATGTGAACTTGTGGTAAATCACCCTTAAGGTATAACTCAATTAACAATCGTAGGTAATTTCAATTTGAGGCACATGCGAGCCAGGAATTTGGTCAGCGATTAATGGCATAACACCTCCTTCCTTAACCGGGTACATGACCAGCGGTGCGTTATACCCATTTTATTGTTTGTCAAAAGGAGTGGGCCGTTAGATTATTATTGCAATTCACCAATCAACGTAATCTTATGTAATTTAGATCTCTAACAAATCTTTATTTAAATATGATTTAGTCCATATTATTTATTTTCATAAAAAAACCCTTGTTTACAACAATTCAACAATTTAATATAAACAAGTAAAAAACACTAAATCATAAACACATATTAATAATTTATATGTTCAATAAATAAATCAAATAGCCACATGCATACGATTTATTCAATAATCATAAAATCTAGGTTTTTATATTCATATAAAAGTCTTCCCTAATTCAAGATTTATTGAATCAAATAATCACGTACCACATAAAATCATATAAACATATAATTTTATAATCCATGAAAACATGCACGTTATCATGGATTCCCCACAAATCTTACAAATTGAATCTCTACGGATCGTAATCATACATGACATAACAATTAATAATGCAATTTAATCTAAAATTATCCCACATGTAATTTAGGATTTCAAAATAATTCCCTTTTTTTATTAAAAATTCGGCCAAAACCCTAATTTTTAAAAACAAAACCCTAATTTTAAGAAAAAACTAAAAAAACATGTAGTTTTAACTCAAAAAAATTATTAGTTAAAAAAAATTTAGATTTTCGATAATTATAACATGTTAAAATGACTCTCTGATACCATTGAAGGTTTATTAACATCATAACAACAATTATATAAAACCCTAAACGAGATCAAAGCACATATAGTGGAAGCGATTTAACAAGATCATAATAATAACAGAATTATAATTAATCGAATTAGGGTTACATACCTTTGCGCTAAAGCAAATCCACAAGACGAAGAACGAATCATCAATTAGGGTTTATAACAAATACCACCAAGATATAGTCTAAAGTAAGACTATATTACGATCTTGTACACACGTAATACAACAAGCTAACCGTGATTCTAGCACGTGAAAACCGGGCTACAACGCTTGTAAATAATCTACCCAACAACCTTAGAGAAGGGCTATGACGAGATTATAAATAGAATCGATCAACCAAGAAAACCAACCGAATACCCTTTGTGGGTATGCCTTGCGATCGACCAAAGAGGAGAGGGGAAGGAGAGATTCAAGTTATGAAGATTATGAGGGATAAGGGGATGTATTTATAGGCCTATAATCCATTGTAGCCCAAACAAATAAAAGGCAAGTTTTGCCTTCCCCTTGTGTGCCCTAACCGACCGACGAACACCCCCTCATGGGGTGTTCCGGAACCTTCCGCCATTCTTCCCTTTAATCCTCTTTCTATATATTATTTAACACTCATTAATACTTAACTCTTAATTAATTAACGATCGTTAAAGTTATATAGTTATATAGCTCGATTTAATTAAATAAATATAATATATATATATATATATATATATATATATTAAATTAGTAAATACAATAAATATATTCATTAATAAATGTAGCTCTTTAGTATTGTGTGTAATCCCGTAATCTCAAGTTCGATCCTATCACACGACTATTAAATATAAGTCCATAAACTTTCAATATTTTCAATCGGGTAAACTGAAAATTTTGTCCTTTAACTTGTCATTTCTGCAAATAAATCGTTGAGTGTACAGGTGTCGCATTTTTGTTATCGAACTTTTTTAAATTCGTGCAACAAAACCCTGAGTCAATATTTTCTAACTTCCAAATGTAATCCCAAGTTATCACCCTCACGTGCCACGCACGTGAGGGCACTTTCATATTTTCCCTCCTCACTATCGCATCTGCGCATCCCCCAACTTTCCTTTATGCGAATTTCATCCACGAAACCATTGACCCTCTACATAATCAAATCATACATGTATGCCTATATTTTTCTTTCCTTAGCGAGTGTGTAGCTACTTATTAATGCATGACATAAGGATCTTACACATAAGGCGAATGACTTATTACTCTTGATTCGGACTTATATTAATTGTGAGCGGTTTTTCAAGTAATGGATGAGAGGATTACTTAGAATTAAAAATGTGCTTCTTTATTTTGAGATTTTATATTTCTTATATTTCACGCTTTAAATAATGACAAATTTTCTTCCAAGCAATTTGCTCAAATAATAACCGGTTCCATATTTAATTGTTATGAATAAGTTGATGCACTTTCTACTTGTGAATGCAATGATCCCATTTTTAAGCTTGGTATGGGGAAAGTGAAACTTGAGGGCGATAAGTGTTCATGGTACCAAAAGCCCTAATCTAAGTCATTGATTTATTTATGAGTTATTTCCATCAAAACCATTTCAAGAAAATCCAAAAATATATAAATAGAATTATTTCCCTTTGCATTGCATTGTATAAAATCAAAATCATGCATCATATAGTGTAGAGTAGTGTAAAAGCATTTCATATTGGCCAAGGTGGGTTAATTATGAGAAAATTTAAATTTGTTCTTTAAAATATGGCATTGCATGAGGTCATGGAAATGATCAAGTGTAGGGGATTTGATATGAGCAAAATCTGTTAGCCTAAAAAATATTGAGTCAACCAAGAATGTTCGGTCATAGGTTTATACTGTAATATTTATTAGAACGTTGTAATAGTTAGTTAAAATAGTCGTGACATTACGGGCTTGATGGTTAGCTTGAAAGGCCTCTTTTAAGGTACTAAGCATTTTATTCAACCCCGGCCCAAAACATATATAGTCCATTAATACAAGGATTTTCCCAGTATATATATATCGTTGTTCCAGTCTTTTCGAATTGACTACCGGTTTATGTGCGACTCAGTCGTCTTTTGGTGGGAAACAATAATTTGGTCGTTGTAGTAAAGTAAAATTGCAAGACTTTAAAGTAAAATGACTGTAAATTAAATCTAAAACTAATTAAAATGTAAATGGTGCAATATTAAAAACTTTTAAAAGTAATTAATTAAATGACAAAAATTAAAGCATGACGAAAAGTAAATTGACAATGTAATAAAAATGTGAACTTTAAAATTAAACTAAGATAAAGCAATTAAAATATTACTAAAGAAAAATAGCGGGAAAAATAAGTGCTTGAAAATAAAACAGAGGATAAGCAGAACCTGAGCTGGGATCCAGAATACTGTCACTATCCGGAATACCTGATCTCCTTATCTGAAATAACCTCCCAAACAGCTTATCCGGAGTACCCTAATAAAGTCCTTATCTGGAATAAGTTTGGACCCTTATCCGGAATACCACAACTTGATCACTATCCGGAATGTTGGATTGATGAGTTATCCGGAATCCAAGATTCTGAGGCTTATCCGGAATAACTTTGCTTATCCGGAATAGCCTCCACTCTCTTATCCGGAATAATCCTTCAAGTGCTTATCCGGAATGTTTGATCCAGCAGCTTATCTGGAATAATCCTTCTTCACACTATCCGGAATGTTTTTCGATGCCTTATCCGGAATCCAGAGGTTGTTACTATCCGAAATCTTTTTCCGGACACTTATCCGGAATCCAAATACTTCACCTTATCTGGAATCTTCTCCAGTCCACTATCCGAAATTCCCAATGAAGCCTTATCCGGAATACTAGATCGTGCAGCTTATCCGGAATAACCCAAGATGGCTTATCCGGAATATCACACTAAACTTGTTATCCGGAATAATGGGGATGTTGGTTATTCGGAATATTGGGGTTATGAAAACCCCGGATAACAGAAAGATTCAAATAAGCTAAAGATTAAAATTAAGCAAAAAACAAATAAGCACTTAACTAAAACTTTTACCAAATCAAATTTAAGAAAAAGCAAATAAGCCAAAATTTAAAACCTTTTAAAAACACTAAATAATAAAATACTTAAAAACAACTTTTTTATAAAAGTTAACTAATAAGCACTTAATCAAATTTAAGAGAAACACAATAAGCTATAAAATCAATAAGCTAACACAATCATAAACATAAAAACATGACAAATAATCAAATAAGCATGACAATAAGCAAATAAACATAAAGATGAAATCAAGAACAAGAAAGGTAGAATGAGAGATTAATTAAAACTTGATTAAAATTAAGATTCAACAGTTAAAGTAAAGACAAGAATTAAAAGCTTACAAATTTAAGGTGCAAGACAAGTAATTAAAGGTGCAATTAAGTAAATGACATTAAGAAAAGTGCAAGTAATTAAAATGGAAGACTAGTTTGTCAAAAAAGCCAACACCTCCAAATGTGACATTAGGAGGGTATTTATAGGAGATTAGGGAGGTTAGCATGTGTTGTAAGCTTCCTTCTTTCTTTCTTTCTCGTCTTTTTGTCTTCTAAATTCTTCGACTTTTTCGACTTTGTCTCGGGATTAATTAAACTCGTCTTATAATTTATTCATTAATTAGACTTGAGTTCTTCGGCTTTATTAAACTTCCGTCTTTAGACTTTTCTTCGATAAATCTTCAGAATAGGCCTTGGACTTCCGTTCTTTTTTCACTCTTGATGTTTTGACTTCGTCTTTTGTCTTTTCCTTCGATAAAAGCCCGTGAAAGCCCGTGTTGTCTCCCCTTTTCATATTTTGGTCCTAAATCACAACAAAAACACAAATCACGCATAATTCTGACATTTATGACATAAAATACACGTTTTGGCTTGTTTATTATTATAATTAAGTGGTCAAATGATGGGTGTTTTCATACCTATCAAATCCTCTACACTTGACCATTGAAATGTCCTCATTCAATGCATTAATTACAAAGCAAGTTTTACATTTTCCATCATAATCTATCCACATTGACCTTTATTAACGAGACAAAATATTTAAAGGAAGAAGACAAGTAAAAAGATCAAAAACTTACCTTAGGGTTTTGGAATGTCATGAATGATTATCACCCTCAAGTTTCACGTTCCTCATACCAAGCTTAAAAACGAGATCATTGTTATTATAAGTTAGCAAACTAACACAAACTCATGTGGGCCAATTATTTACTTAGACTACCTTATTCCTAGGTGTATCTCTTATATTTTATTGTTGTCTTGAATGATCACGAGGATGCATTGTTTGACTTATTTCGATAGGTTATTAGGCTGAAAATAAAGTAGGACGATTTAATCAATAGTTAGTTAAAGGACAAAATCTTTTAAAACTGCTTCTCGGGACCTCATAAAGTTCATATCTTGGCATAACTCGCTTCACGATTTAAGACCTTTCTTGGACCGATATTTGGCAGCGACTTCATACTTTAAATCTTGAGAGATGTTCATGAAATAATGGTCTTCTCTTCATGATAGGAATTTCTTCACTTGAACTTTTTGAGAGATTCTTCATATTTGGACCACGACTTCTTCATTTTTTTCTAATCTTTATTTGGGATTTTGATATACAACGATCTGCCTCCTTTTAGGACTTGGATCTATTTATCCTCATACCTTGTTAGGGCCTTTTTGGATAGACTTCTCCATCATCTTTACGGGAATATTTTCTTTTCGTCGTGTGTCTCGATCCTTCATATAGATTTTTGATAAATGATTCTTCACATCACTTTTGGATCTTTAGCAACAAAATGTAGCCCTCATGTCTTGTTAGGACCTTTCTGGACTCGCCAATCTTCGCATCCCGCTTCAATAAGTTATGCCTTGGCTATGAAATCTAATCAATACCGAGCAACTTTTAAACGATCTTGGGCTAGAAGCTAAGTAACTTTTCAAATCGTACAACCTTATTTATTGCAATTATATTTATTAACAAGCGATGGGAGGAAAAGCTCATAATTAACTCACATAAATTCATGAAGGAATACCAAACTTATAATTGACTCTATCATCTCTCGTTCTCCACAATTTAAAATCTCAAGGAATGAGACTCGTGAATGCTTAGCCTATTAAATCAAAGTTTTGGGTTTTCAAGTCATCTATAGGATCTTGCAAACTCTTAGACTTTTTCAAGTATAGAATTCGCATTTTAAAGTTCCCTTGATAAATGACTTTCTAGGATCAATTATAGGAACTTGCGAAAAGTTCTTGTTCTTAACCCGTAAGAGTTAAGACTTTCGCGTTTTAAAGTTCCCTATATAAAAGCCTAGCAAAACTTGACTTAAACACGTTAAGGATACTAGCTAGAGTAAACTTAGATAAGTAAACTCGGGTTGAGTCAAAAGATTCACAACGTTTAAAAATTTAAAACCACTTTATTAAACTTTATTCTAGCAAAGAAAGTAAATAACAATAACAAAGGAAAAACTACTAGGCCAAAATAGATTAAAAATTTTGAAAAATGTCGAAAAATTGATTTTCCGGTTAAAATGAGGACAAATGCAAGGAAAAGCCCACTTAACTTCGACAGAAGTCCCCCCTACACTTAATATAAACATTGTCCTCAATGTTTAAGCATGTGGAAGTAACCTCCCCTACACTTAGGACATTGTGCACTTTGTTTAAATCTTGCTAAGGAAAGGACAACTGAAGTGATTCCTATTTCAATCATAATTGATACAATAATGAATCAAAAGAGTTTAGGATAGAACCGGGAAGACGGGTACACGGAATCACGGGTCGTCAAAAGTCATCAAGAATGCATCTTTGAAAGCTCGAATCCCTGCACATGATAAGAAAGAAGACAACAAACACATACTAGGGTCTCCCCTACACTTATTACAAAAATAAAAGAAAAAGGATAGATACTGCGAGTTGCCTCCCGAGAAGCGCTTGTTTTTGTTAACCGAGTCGTGAGCCTGACTCAACCTTGATTAGCATGGGAATAAGCTTAAAGAACATCCACCGGGATCAAATACATGGTTTTCATCCATCAAATAGCACAAGCTTAAGGCGAACAAGGCAAGCCAAAGAAGAGTAGGCAAGGTTCCCTTAAGCAAAGATGGAGCACGGTGGTAGCACGGGTGATGAGGTGCAAGCATATCTCCATGGTTTCCAAAAGTCTTTCCTTTTATTTCATCAGATGGATACTGAGATGGCTTGAAAATTCCAATACCGGGATCAAACACCTTTTCCTTTAGGGGAAAATAACACTCAGGCTCAGTAGAATTTGAAGAGGATCCGCTCATAAATCACACAGTCTCATCCTCAGAAGGTAGATAGAGAGGTGTCAAAACATAAGTGTTGCGGATATCGGTGTCGGTCGGCTTCTTCTCCTTTGCAATGGGTTTCTTCATATCCAAAGGAGGATAAAGACCATAATCATTAAAGTCCAAAGGAGGAGCATCACTCTCATTTGGAAAGTTAGTGTTGAGAAAAGTAGCAAAGTCTTCCTCAAATGAGTAGTCATCCATAATAGGATCAAGCATTATTGGTGGAGGATGTTCATCAAAAGTAGGAGTAAGGTCATCATGAGAAGAATCACTCGAGAGAGTATCAGCATCATCAAAGTCATCATAAGTTGGCAGGTCTGGATACTCGGAAGTAAAATTATCATAATCATCCCTATCAGAACTAGAATCATCATCATAGTCATCATAGATCGGTGGAGAATCATAAATTGGTGGAGGATCTAAATTGGAGAGAGAATCATCCACATCATCTTGGAACAGTGGATTATCATAGCAAGAATCGAAAAGAGGATTGGTGTAGACGACAAAATCATCAAGCACATTAATCATATTCAATGATTCTCTTCCATTTGATTTGGTTGTGATCTTCCCCATTTGAAAAACTTGAGCATCATTCCCGACCCTTAGAATCAGTTCACCTTCAGCAACATCGAGTAATACTTTTTCGGTTCTCAAGAATGGCCGACCAAGTATTAACGGAATACGAGGGTCCATTTCATAATCAACAACAACAAAATCGTGCCAACTTTAATAAACACATCTTTGGCAATACCAAGAGGGTAAGCGAGAGTGCGATTTGCTAGCTCAAGAGTCATCTTCGTTGGTGTAAGATCGGGTAATGATAACTTTTTCCAAACACTTAAAGGCATCAAATTTACACTTGCCCCGAGATCGGCTAAGGTAGTAAATTCTTCGGTTTGGTTAAAAGTACATGGTAGCACAAAATGACCGGGATCTCCAAGTTTCTCCGAAAGTTCTTTAAGAAGGACGACAGAACAATTTTCATTCAATCGAGTATTAACAAACTCGACCATCTTCTCCTTCTTATTAAGCAATTCCTTAAACATCTTCACAAATTTAGGCATTTGGGCTAGAGCTTCAACAAGGCTAAAGGTGATGGTCATTCCCGAAATCTTCTTCAAATAGTTCGACACTTGAACGTCATCCTTGGTTTGCAGTTTGGCCTTGTCTAAGCGAGATGGATAAGGAATGTTGGGTTTAGTTGGTGTAGGTGTAGCAGGTAAAGGTTGAGATGTTGAAGGTTTAAAGGTGGAAGGTGGGGTTGGTGAAGGGTTCTTCTTGGGTGCTTCTTCATGCATAGGTGGAGACGGTAATGGAGAACTAATACTAGGCGTGGGAGTAGAAGGGATAAATGGTGGAGGAGGTGTAGATGGAGTAACTGGGGGAGGGATAGATGGTCCTACTAAGGTTGCTCCACTGCGTGTAGTAATAGCACTCACATTCACTCTTGGGTTGGTGACGGTATTAGAAGGAAGAGAGCCCGAAGTAGAGGGTTGAGTACTTGGTAAGAAACTGGCCAACATATTCTTCAAATCATTTGTTTGAGTGCTAAAAGAGGTTTTTATATCATGTCGAAGCTCGGATCTAATATCATTCCCTTGCTTAGTGATATCTCCTTTCAAGTTGATAATTTGGATTTGTAGATTCTTGATTTGCTCTCCTTGGGTTCTCATTAAGGTTTCAACATCTTGATTAATGGGTGGGGCTTGTTGAGCGGGTAGGTGATAAGGATTAGAAGCTCGAGGTGGGTTTGGGTTGCTTCGATTGTAGTTGTTGGGCTTGTGGTTTTGAGGAGAAAAACCGGGTGAAAGAAAGTTGTTAGAACGGTAACTTAGCAAGTTACGATCACCTTGAGGTCGGGCTTGGTAATTTTCCCTTGAGTAGTTACTATAAGCCGCACACACGTTTTCCGGATTGTCATGAGTAGAAGGACAATCAGTATATGAATGAGGACCACCGCAAGTCTCACAAGCAATTGCTACAGATTTAACTTGTTGTTGATGATTAGTAGCCAAAAGTTGCATGTTTTTGCTCATTTCGACCATTACGCGGGTCAATTCAGTGATATCAGGGTTTGAAGAAGTAGAAGAAACATTGACTCTCGGGTTATTCCTTGAAGATGCGGATGAATCCCAATTTTTGTGGTGATTAGTCATGTTCTCGATAAGCTCTCTACACTCCTCGGGTCTTCTTTTCATAAATGTGCCACCGGCGGCTGCATTAATCGTATCACGATCACGAAAAGTTAAACCGTTGTATAAAGTATCAATCAAAGTAACGGGGAGCATGTTGTGGTTTGGACATCGATCGATCAAAACATTGTAGCGTTCCCAAGCATCAAAAAGTGATTCATCGGGTTCTTGAGTAAATCCACTAATTTGATTCCGAAGGCTCGTGACCATGGATGGTGGAAAGTAGCGCGACAAAAATCGTTGAGTCATCTCGTCCCAAGTATGAATTGAATTCTTCGAAAGACGATCAAACCATTTTTCGGCATGGTGGGATAAGGTGTGTGAAAATAGGTGAAGGTGAAGAAAATCCATAGTAACACCGGGCAACTTCATGCTTTGAGTAACGGTAATGAACTTGTCGAGGTGTTTGTTGGCATCATCATCCGGCAATGCGCGAAATGGACAAGTGTTCTGCACTTGTTCGATCATGTGATGCTTCAACGAAAACTCTGGAGCCGTGATTCGCATCGGCGCAATCGGTCCTCCTCGTCCATTCATAGTGGGTTGGAACAGCTCCTCCATCGTTCGAAGGTCGGGTGGGGGAACATTGTTGTTATTATTATTGTTGAGGTGTGGTGGGTTATTGTTGTTGTTCACACCTGCCATATCTAAATCTTCACGAGTCTCGGGCTCTGAATAAGTTGAAGATCTAGTACGCATACACCTGCAAAAGCAAAAGAAAAAGATACCAAAGAAATAGAGAATATATATACAATTATAAAAATAAAATCTTTTTGGATTTTTGAAAAATTTTAATTTTTATGGATTTTTAACAATTTTTAATTTTTATGAATTTTTAACAATTTTTGAGCAAGAAAAATAAAGTTCACGAGTGAACGGATCCCAAAATTCAACGCGTCTCTCACAGAAAACCGTTAATCTTCACGAAAAGAGCCGGCAACGGCGCCATTTAATACAAGGATTTTCCTAGTATAAATATATCGTTGTTCTAGTCTTTTCGAATTGACTACCGCTTTATGTGTGACTCAGTCGTCTTTTGGTGGGAAACAATAATTTGGTCGTTGTAGTAAAGTAAAATTGCAAGACTTTAATGTAAAATGACGGTAAATTAAATCTAAAACTAATTAAAATGTAAATGGTGCAATATTAAAAACTTTTAAAAGTAATTAATTATGACAAAAATTAAAGCTTGACGAAAAGTAAATTGACAATGTAATAAAAGTGTGAACTTTAAAAACTAAGATAAAACAATTAAAATATTACTAAAGAAAAATAGTGGGAAAACTAAGTGCTTGAAAATAAAACAGAGAATAAACAGAACCTGAGCCGGGATCCAAAATACTGTCACTATCCGGAATACCTGATCTCCTTATCCGGAATAAACTCCCAAACAGCTTATCCGGAGTACCTTAATAAAGTCCTTATCCGGAATAAATTTGGACCCTTATCCGGAATACCACAACTTGATCACTATCTGGAATGTTGGATTGATGAGTTATCCGGAATCCAAGATTCTGAGGCTTATCCGGAATAACTTTGCTTATCCGGAATAGCCTCCACTCTCTTATCCGGAATAATCCTTCAAGTGCTTATCCGGAATGTTTGATCCAGCAGCTTATTTGGAATAATCCTTCTTCACACTATCCGGAATGTTTTTCGATGCCTTATCCGGAATCCAGAGGTTGTCACTATCCGGAATCTTTTTCCGGACACTTATCTTGAATCCAAATACTTCACCTTATCTGGAATCTTCTCCAGTCCACTATCCGGAATTCCCAATGAAGCCTTATCCGGAATACTAGATCGTGCAGCTTATCCGGAATAACCCAAGATGGCTTATCCGGAATATCACACTAAACCTCTTATCCGGAATAATGAGGATGTTGGTTATTCGGAATATTGGGGTTATGAAAACCCCGGATAACAGAAAGATTCAAATAAGCTAAAGATTAAAATTAAGCAAAAAACAAATAAGCACTTAACTAAAACTTTTACCAAATCAAATTTAAGAAAAAGCAAATAAGCCAAAATTTAAAACCTTTTAAAAACACTAAATAATAAATATTTAAAAACAATTTTTTTATAAAAATTAACTAATAAGCACTTAATCAAATTTAAGTGAAACACAATAAGCTATAAAATCAATAAGCTAACACAATCATAAACATAAAAACATGACAAATAATCAAATAAGCATGACAATAAGCACATAAGCATAAAGATTAAATCAAGAACAAGAAAGGTAGAATGAGAGATTAATTAAAACTTGATTAAAATTAAGATTCAACAATTAAAGTAAAGACAAGAATTAAAAGCTTACAAATTTAAGGTGCAAGACAAGTAATTAAAGGTGCAATTAAGTAAATGACATTAAGAAAAGTGCAAGTAATTAAAATGGAAGACTAGTTTGTCAAAATAGCCAACACCTCCTAATGTGACATTAGGAGGGTATTTATAGGAGATTAGGGAGGTTAGCATGTGTTGGAAGCTTCCTTCTTTCTTTCTTTCTCGTCTTTTCGTCTTCTAAATTCTTCGAATTTTTCGACTTTGTTTCGGGATTAATTAAACTCGTCTTATAATTTCTTCATTAATTAGACTTGAGTTCTTCGGCTTTATTAAACTTCCGTCTTTAGACTTTTCTTCGATAAATCTTCAGAATAGGCCTTGGACTTCCGTTCTTTTTGCACTCTTGATCTTTTGACTTCGTCTTTTGTCTTTTTCTTCGATAAAAGCCCGTGAAAGCCCGTGTTTTCTCCCTTTTTCATATTTTGGTCCTAAATCACAACAAAAACACAAACCACGCATAATTCCGACATTTACGACATAAAATACACGTTTTGGATTGGTTATTATTATAATTAAGTGGTCAAAGGATGGGTGTTTTCACACCTATCATCCATTAAGAAGCCTGGATGTGGGTGGACTATATAAGCACCCTCCTAGCATGTTAGAAGGGTTGGTGGTTCATTTTTCTTAATCTAATCTTCCAATAGTTTCACACACTTCTCTCTACTTTCTCTCACTACTTTCTCTCTCTAGAAATCCATCTCTTTTCATCTATTTTCTATCTTTAATCATCTAATCATATGAGACAACAATTGGTATCAATCGCCACGGGGTAGATACGTGATTGGTTTTAGTTCTCTTATTGATTTTGTGGGTTTTCTTCATCTATAAGCTCGAATAGTCAAAACATTTTGTGTTTTCGTGGTGTTAGTGAGTAGACAAATCAACTACATAGGCGTGGTAGTGATTTGGGTTACTTAGATGGGTTAAAAACGCGAAATTTTGTGGTGTTTGCCTACTTTTTAGGCTTGAAATCTCGTAATTCATATAGTTCTTCCAAGATCCTATTTTATAGGAAATCTGCCGTAATTCCGTAATTTGAATATTGCGGAATTGAAACCTAGTGGTTATTGCGGAATTATTGTGTGTATTGCGGAATTATTCACATTTTGCAATTGCGGAATTGAATATTTTGAGGATTGCGGAATTGAATATTTCCTGTATTACGGAATTGAATATTTTGAGGATTGCGGAATTGAATATTTCGTGTATTGCGGAATTGAATCCTTAATATATTACGGAATTGAATATTTTGAGAATTGCGGAATTAAATATTTCGTGTATTGTGGAATTGAATCTTATTATTATTGTGGAATTATACAATATTGATTATTGCAGAATTGAACTCTAAAGGTAATTGCGGAATTGAATATAAGATAATATTGCGGAATTGTGTGTTACTCAAGTATTGCGGAATTGTGTACTCAAGGATTGCGGAATCATACTTCACCAAGTATTGCGAAATCATAAGTGAGTATTGCGGAATCATAACCGTTTAACTTTGCGGAATTGTGTCACCTTGAACCACTATTGCGGAATTGAATATATCCATTGCGAAATTTTTCTAGTTTTCAAAAAATGTGTTTTTGAAAATTTCTATTCGCGAGTTTTTTGGTTTAAGAATTTTTGGTTCCTCAAGACGACATTACTTAGGGTTTTTCACATAGTTTCTCGAAATATCAACCACAATCCAATCATACCTCATCTACTTAAGATCCTATTCACTTCTACACTTCTAAGATTATCGAGATGGATTCTACTCAAGAATATCGTGTGACAAACAACAACATCATGGTGGCGGGTAACAAAGAGAGACCATCAATGCTTGTGACTGGTCGATATGCACAATGACAATCACGATTCCTTCGATATCTTGACACTAAACCCAGTGGTGATGTTCTTCGACGTTGCATCAAAGAAGGACCCTATACTCTCACTACAATAACCATTCCTGCAATTCCAGCAAAAGACTCGACGACTGGTTCCGATGAGCAAACAATTGAGGAAACATATGAGAACACTTCGAAAGAGAATCGTGCTTGGATTAATGCAGAGAAAGAAGCAATCTATTTGATTCTCAGTGGGATTGGGGATGATATTTACTCAACGGTTGATGCATGCTCTACTGCAAAAGAAATGTGGTTTGCCATTGAACGCTTGTAACAAGGTGAATCACTTAACAAGCAATATGTCAAAACTAACTTGTTCTGGAACTTTGGTAAGTTTACTTCATTGGATGAGGAATCAATTGATTCATATTACTCAAGGTTCTACAAGATGATGAATGACATGACAAGAAACAATTTGCAAGTCTCCACCATGCAAGTCAATGTGCAATTTCTACAGCAACTTTAACCAGAGTGGACACGGTTCGTAACTTTGGTGAAACAACAGAGTAAGTTAGACGAGGTCAACTATCACACGCTCTTTGACATTTTGAAACAATTCCAGAATGAGGCGAATGAACTTCGAGCGGAAAGGATAGCAAAGACTGCTAATCCACTTGCTTTGGTGTCTACCACTCAACACGTCCAAGATCATCGCTCTCGTGCTCCAAAGTCATACTCCACTACATCCTCATCACCAAGATACTCCACCACATCCTCTTCACCAAGATACTCCACTTCATCTAAGTATTCAGCTCCCACAAGATCATAAGACAAAGAACCAAGAGAACCATCACCATCACCTGAGCCATCATCTGAAGAGGACAGTGATGAAGAACTAGCTTAGAAGGATAGGGAGATGATGCAACAAATTGCTTTCATGATGAAGACCTACAAGAAAATCTTCAAACCCACCAACAACAATCTTCGAACATCATCAAATACAAGGAATCAATACGTTGAGAGTCCTCAAAGGTATGACACACGTCAACGTGATGAAAGTCCTCCTAGGTATGATTGACGTAATCCACCACATGTCGAGGGTTCTGCACGGTGTGATCGACAAAATGCTAAGTATGATACTCAGAGGATTGCTATTGCTGTTGGGAATAGGGAAACTGTTGGTACTTAAGTGGTTCGGCAAAGTGGGATTCAGTACTTTAATTGTCAAGGCTATGGACATATGGCAAAGGAATGTAGGAAGCCAAAACGGGTTAGGGAATCTGGCTATCATAAGGAAAAGATGATGCTATGCAAGAAGATGGAAGCTTGGGTTAAATTGTCGGCTGAGGAAGGAGAAATGTTTGATGACACTGACGATGAAGCCTCCGACCAAGAACTTGAAGCACATTACAAGTACATGGCAAAGGTTGAAGAAGTTCTCAACGTCACTGAAGATGACAATGGTCCTATCTTTGATACTGAGCCAATCAATAAGGTACACATTGAAGAGGAATATAATGTGTTTGGTAATATTCATGAGCATTCTGAGCTACCCAAAGCCATTAATGACACATGTATGATGGAAACGGTTGATAGAAATACCACACCCGATTCATCAGACATGTGCAATAATGAGTCTGAGGATGATCACCATGCAAATGAGTATGATGATGACGAGGAGCGTATTTCGCTTGCTAACTTAATTGCTTCTTTACAAAAAGATGTCAAAGAAAGTAGAAAAAGTCAAAAGCAATTAAAGAAGGCAAATGCTACGCTCACTCAAAATTTTGAAGAATGCAAAGTTGCTCTAATTAAATCTAGTGAGACCATTGATAGCTATAGAGATCAGCTTCTTCAAAAGACCAATGAGATTGAGGGGTACAAAGGGTGTTTAACTAATGTCAAAAGGACGATTTTCAACAGAATTATAACGAAACTCTTAAGCTTCTAGAACAAGAGAAACGTAATTATAACACCTCTTTGAGTACTGAACGTCACAAAACCTATCTTGCTACCACTAAAGTCAATGAGCTAACTCAAGTAAATGGTTTTCTTCAAGAGGATAAAACTAAACTTGTCAATGAAAAGAAAGTTGTGGTTGAAAAGATGGAAAAGGATTTCAAAACTAAACAAGCGAATGACATCGACAAAATGGTGGAACTTGAAACTCAAATTAATTTTTACAAGAAAATTGTTTACAAAACTAATCAATCAATTCAAACCATGAGAATGTTGGCACCTCGTTCGTTCTTCAAGGATAGACCTAGTTTTGCAAATCCTAAGTACCTTGAGCAAGCTCAATCTAAGAATTGGCACTTATATCTTGATGAGTCCCAATGGACCGATCTTGATTGCCTTATTGTTAGGCCTGATAGTGAAGAGACAAACAATTTGGAAGAAGAGAGTAGACCAAAAGTTAATAAAGAATTTGTTAAACCATATAATTATGCTTATGAAAACAGTCTTTATGGTCTTTTCAAACCGCAAACACAGAAAACTCGTGAGCAAATATTTTTCGAATGTGAACAAATAAGAATTAAATGGAGACAAGCCTTTGCCACTAAGAAAACTAATGTTTCAAAATTTATTGAGTACTTGCCATATAAAACTTCTGTAAGCAAGGGTAAGCAAGCACTTAGTATTCTCAAGAGTAACATTGAAATTTTCAAAAAGGTTGTTGATGATGACTGGAAAAAACGTGAACTTTTGAAAGGTGATAAAGATCCTCACAATATAACTGTGCTTGTGAAAAGTATTTTGATTCCGCTTGCGGAAAGAACGTAAAAACATATTTTGAAATTTGAAACATTAATTAAGCAAGAAATGTTTGATGATTTGAAATATGTGGAATCTCTTGAACAATAAGTGAACGACCATCAACCTGAAAGAGACGAATTTTCTACAGCATATGATCTACTCTTACACGAATGTCTCTCAAAAGATATTATGTGTGTTTATGTTACATCTTGTGCTAATATTGATGAATATTCTGATGTTGCATGCAAATATCTTGATCAAGTTAAAGAATGTGAACGTCTTGAAACTGAGCTTTCGAATAAAGTTGACCAAAAAGAGTTTTCGTTACTTCAACATAGATATGATTATCTTCAAAAACATTGTCATTCACTTGAACTTGCTTTGCAAAAGAAAGTTGGCAGTTTTTCAAATGATACACCTTTGGAAGTAAAATTATCTGAGTCATGTCGATTACTAAATGAAAGAAGTCTTGATATATCGGATTTTAAAGCTCAGTTACAAGAAAAAGACATAGCAATAGCAGAGTTGAAGAAACTCGTTGCTAAGATGGGTTGGAAAGTTATGGAACCTAGCATTAAGAAACCTGTTGTTAGACAATCCAATGCCTCTAAAGTGAATAGATCCTCTATCTTGAGAAAACCATCCGCTTTCTCAAATTCCTCGTTTGCAAAACTTGTGTTTGCCCCCAAGATGGATGGAAAGGAAAGGTTACCACACAATCAACCCATAAGGAATATTGTAGCACCAAGCGTTAAACACAATAATGTGATTAAACCAGGAATGTATAGAATGACCACTAAACCCACAAACAAAGTTAGTCAATCCCCTCAGACTTCTAGAAACACTAATACTCGTGTGTCTTCTACTACAGGAGTAGTCTCCACTACTAGTGTTAGCCGGCCTCAGCTTAAGAGCACTCAGGTGAATGATAAGGTCTGGAAACACAAGAGTCAAGGAAAGATGAAGGAAGTAGAAGAACACCCTAGGAATTTGAATGTTTTTAAGAATAAAAAGTCTGTAATCATGTGTAATGACGATTAGAATGCTTTGAACGATTTGAATGCTTTGAATGTTAAATTTGTTTGTGTCAAATGTGGAAAATGTGCTAATGCTAATCATTCTATGTGTGCTATGAATAATGTCAAAGGCGTAGATACTAGAACTAAGAAGCAAGTTGCGATGCCTATTAGTGCTAGTAAACCCAAACGCAAAGTGAACCATTCTGGTGCAACCCCCACTAAGAAAAGTAATGCATCAGACTCCACCACTAAGAACCTTAGAAGCAGAATTACGGAATTATATGACTCTGCTAGCAAGTCTTGGAAATGGTGATTTGCTAATCAATGTCCTCCGGGATATAAATGGATGCCTAAAGTTAGGACAGAAAAGTGACAACGAGGGTTAGTATTCCTTTAAATGTTGCTACGGACACTAATGATTCTACAATCATAACTACTGTGGTATCCAATTTAGCAAATGCTCCATCGTGTTCTAACTCTTCTGCAGGTGATACAAATAATTCTCTTCATACTGGACTCCGGATGCACGAAGTACATGACGGGGAATCTCAAGCTTCTAATTAACTTCGTGGAGAAGTTCCTGGGTACGGTCCGATTCGGAAATGATCAATTTGCACCGATCCTAGGATATGGAGATTTGGTTCAAGGGAATATAACGATCAAAAGGGTATACTACGTCGAAGGGCCCAATCACAATCTTTTCTCGGTTGTTCAATTTTGTGATGCAGATTTGGAGGTTGCTTTCAAAAAGAAGACATGTTTTGTTCGTGATTATGATAGGAATGACTTACTTACCGATACACGGGGTACTGATCTCTACACTATTTCACTTCAAGACACAACTTCTTCAACTCCAATTTGCTTCATGGCTAAAGCTTCGACGACTCAGGCATGTTTATGGAATCAACGTCTTTCTCACCTCAACTTTGATACCATCAACTTGCTTTCCAAGAAAGATATTGTGAGAGGCCTTCCAAGCTTGAAATTCATCAAAGATCATCTTTGTTCTTCTTGTGAGCTTTGTAAAGCTAAACGAAGTTGTTTTAAGACAAAGACTACACCAAGCTCTAAAGGACGGTTAGATCTTCTTCATATCGATTAGTGTGGTCCTAGGCGTGTTCATAGTATCAATAGAAAGAAATATGTTATGGTAATTGTCGATGATTACTCAAGGTACACATGGACTCACTATTTGAGGTCCAAGGATGAAACACCCAAAGTTCTCATCAATTTCCTAAAACTGATACAACGTGGTCTTCAAGCTCAAATAAAAGTGATTCGTACTGACAGAGGCATAAAATTTTTGAATTCAACTCTGAGAAACTATTTTGAAGTTGAAGGAATTGAACATGAAACATCTATTGCTCGAACACCCGAACAAAACAGCGTTGTTGAAAGACGAAACCGTACTTTGGTTGAGGCAGCTCGAACATTATTATCCGCTTCAAAACTACCATTATACTTTTGGGCCGAAGCCGTGTCAACTTCATGCTACACAAAAGCGATCCTTAATTATCCCAAGACACGAAAAGACACCATATCACATAATTCATGATCGAAAACCTTCACTCAAACACCTTCATGTTTTTGGATGCACGTGTTACATTATTCGAGATGGTGAAAATCTGGACAAGATGAAATAGAAAGGTGATGCATGTATTCTAGTGGGATATGCAACTCAGTCTAAGGGATATAGAGTGTACAACAAGAGAACAAAATTGATAGTTGAGACTATTCATATCCGATTTGATGAATTACAAGAAATGGCACTTGAACAAAACAGTCAAGTCCTGATCCACAACGACAAACGACTTCCGTTCACAACCACACGGAACTCGGAACTCAAGACCACATCAATGAACCATCAAGTTCAAAGCTGGTTCAAGGAAATATTCCAAGATCAGATATGACAGTAAACACGACAATTGAAGAGTTGGAAATGTTATATGGACCAATGTATGATGAATATTCCACGGGGGAGAAACATGTTGTATCAAAGTCTTCTGCTGTCACTCATGATAAGAATGATGATACTGATCATCTTCATCAAAAGGATATGTTAGAATGATTCACACGACTATTTAGGATATAGAAATGAAGATGAAGATTAAACCAAAAAAGAAAGATTAGATTAGATGAAGGAAAAGAGAAAACAAGGTTGTGAATTCCTAGTGAGAGAAACACATACGTTTCTCTCTCTACAAGACAATGAATGGAAAACACACACACAAATTAGGCTTAGGAGGCCTTTTATACTAAGTAGTAAGTGTTTAGGAGGCCTTCCTCATTTGTGTGTTCGGGACTAATTCCCGTTACATAAAACATTAATAACTAAGAACTCTCGACACCGTTGAATAGTATTTTTCACGAGCTTCGCAACGGTATATTATATGACCATCACTTTAAATACGGCTAACAATCTCCCCCTAAGGGGTGGTCATGTAATATGAGACTTCACTTCTTTGGTGTTGCAGAATTTGAAGCTCGTTGTCTTGAGAGTTCTTTCATAGTTCCTTTCATGACTTGTGATCTTGGATCTTTGATTTTTTGCCTTGACTTGATCTTGAAACATTGCCAACTTGTGTTCTTGTGTCTTTCCCCACATACTCATATTTTGTGTTGCCTTGAAAGCTTGTTAACAATCTCCCTTGATCATCAGAGTAACGGAAGTCTTTGTTTGAGATGTTCTTGAGCTTTCTTCATTTACATGAGCATGTGGTCTTGAATTACAACTCTTGAAGTTACGCCGCCGTTTGCATTCCTCCGGTTTTCCGTTATACAGTAAGAATACTGTACCTGTGATTAGGTAAGTTCAAAGAACTTCCTTGACAGGGTTTCCGACTGTGGTAGCCGTTCTCAATACTTGAATATATCGAAAGATAATTCATAGTGATGAGTGAATCATGCAGTTCCATTCTGCTGATTAAGTCGTCAATTCAATTTCCTGGAACAAGTTTGAATCAATTAAGAATCAAACCATCGTTGCTTTCCAGTTGACACAAGTTTGATTCATATAGAATCACACAAGTTACCTACCGTAGTGCTGTTTGATGATGACACTGGAAGGATTTCCATTCGTCACTGTAAATATTGAAAAGTATTACTCTGAATGTTCTGGAAAGATCATAAAGATATTGCGTCGAGACCTGGAACGAGTTTGAATCAATTAAGAATCAAACTACTGTTGCTTTCCAGTTAACATATGTTTAATTCAAGTGAATCTTACATATGACCTACCGCGGTGCTGTTTGATGTTAACACTGGAAGGATTTCCATTCATCACTATGAATACTAAAGAGTATCACTCTGAATGCTCCGGCAATATCACATGGATAGAGCGTAGGACTCTGTAAATTATCGCATGTGTTCTTATGATGAACAGCAATTGATATATGGAATAAGTGTCCTAATGAGATTTTTTTTGATGAATCTCATTGGCTCTAGACTCTATAAGTGCACGTTTATTTGGTGATCGGAGGCTGGAGCAGACTGCCACCTATTCAATATCTACTATCTCGGAGTGAGAAAGTTGATAGAAATGAGTTGAAATCCGTGACAATAAAACAAACTTCTTTTGAGAGAAGCTTGAGTAGGCTGGGAAGGGTTGTGCATTGCATCACTGGGTCCATGATGCTTTGTCTTCAGTATCAGAAATCATCAAAGTGATTCTGATAATAGATGTATTGACCCGGTTTCTGCCTAAGTTGTATGGAGGGCTTCTTTCTTTACACCCTTTATCCTTACATTTCTTTTTCATTCTTCAACCCCTTCAATGCTTACCAAGACGTCATAACTAGCACCTTGTTGTGATTGTTCCAGTGCTAGCTTAAGTCATTAGTCGGCATTATTCCCGTACACTCAACTAATCCATCTTTCCTAAGGACTTCTAAGTTCTAATGGATTGTCCCTGGGAAGATCCCTCCGATTCTGGTTGGATCATAGGACGAATACCTAACCACCTTTTGACACCAATATCGTCGTGATTAATTGTGTTGAAGGGTATAGATATCATAACCAAAAAAACCTGTTGAAAAAGCAATCAAGGTGTTGATGAAATCAGTGTTTACACCTTGAAGGTTTTTTGTATCACCAAAATGCTCCCCCTACATATGTGCATCATAAAAGGAAAGGTTTTTTTCACATATTAGGAAGAGAAATCACTTATATCACATTTTAATCACTATTCTCCCCCTCAAAAATTACATGAAATTGAATTTTTTGTGAAACTAGTGATGAAACATGGAGAGAATAATGTGTCATGAAACTTTGGAACAAATGTTTATGAAATCATTTTACTCCCCCTCGAAGAGAGATTCTATTTAAATAGGGGAGTGTATGAGCACGTTGTTTTGAAATACCTTGAAAAATTGTGCTCAAAAATCCGAGAAATATGAGTTTATGAGCTTAAAACTTTGAATGTTTTAATATAAGCTCATGACTGAGAAAAACAAATTTCTCGTTGTTGAGGATAAGTCAACGACTTTCCTTTCTTTTGGGGACCGGGTTATAGTCTGACATGTGACTATAAGACATTATGAGAAGAAAATAGAAAAGACATGTTTTGAAAACATTTGAACTCTCATTCGAACTTTATGTACGTACCCGTGTCGTTATTGAACAACATTTCTAAGTACGTCCATATTATCGATGTTGAGAGACATGTCGGAGAAGAATATTTTTGGTATTTTTGAAAGATTTTCTCATTTTTTATTTTGTTTTTATAGGTTTTATATATATATATATTTTCTTTCTGATAGATATATACAAGGTTACTGCGAATGTGCAAGACGTTCAAGTTCATCAGGAGTGAAACTACGCATACCAAGTCGACGAACCAAGAATTCAAATTTGTCTTGAGAAAGAGCTTTGATGAAGATGTCGGCTAGTTGGTAGTCCGTCTTGACAAAGAACAGTTCGATCGTTCCTTTTTCCACATGATCCTTTATGAAATTGAATCGGACAGCTATGTGCTTGGTCTTGGAGTGTTGGACCGGGTTGCAGGATATGGCTATGGCTGATTGTGAATCACAATAAATAGGGACTTTGTTAAAGTAGAAGCCATAATCCATGAGTTGTGTTCTCATCCAAAGGACTTGAGCACTATACACGGATAGAGACACATATTCTGCTTCCGCGGTTGACAACGCCGTACAGTCTTGTTTCCTTGATGACCAGCTCACTAGCTTCTCGCCTAAGAATTGTGCCCCACCAGAAGTGCTCTTGAATGTATCATGACACCCTGCATGGTCGGCATCTGAAAAAACAGTGAGATTAAAACCAGAATCCTTCGTATACCAGAGACCCATGTTAATGGTTCCCCGGAGATAACGAAAGATCCTTTTAACCTCCTTGAGGTGCTTCTCGGTTGGCTTAGCCTGGTATCGAGCACATAAACAAGTAGTATGCACAATATCCGGTCTGCTTGAGGTTAAGTACATAAGGGACCCGATCATACTTTGGTATTTTGTAGCATCTACAAATGTCCCTTTCTTATCCAAATCAAGCTTGTGTTTAGTGTCCATTGGAGTACCAATAGGATCACAGTTATCCATACCAAATTTCGTTAGAATCTCAAGCACATACTTGGACTGATTTATGAAAATACCACGGGGGGATTGGTGAACTTAGAGACCAAGAAAGAACGTCATTTCCCCCATCATGGACATTTCAAATCGACTTTTCATAAGGTCGACAAATAATATGGAATATTTTGGGTTAGTAGAACCAAATATAATATCAGCTACATAGATCTGAGCCACCAAGATGTCGTTGCCGTAGTGCTTGATAAACAACGTTGGATCGATGGTTCCTTTGCTGAAGTGATTTTGGAGAAGAAATGATGATAATTCGTCGTACCATGCCCTCGGTGCTTGTTTCAAACCATAAATTGCCTTTTTCAACTTGTAGACATGGCTTGGATGTTTGGTGTTAATGAAACCTTCAGGTTGACATACATACACATCTTCTTTTAATGGCCCATGCAAGAAAGCCGTCTTCACGTCCATTTGATACACTGTGAATGATTTGTGTGCAGCGGTATGCCAAGAAAATCCTAATAGCTTCCATCCAAGCAACCGGGGCAAAGGATTCTACGAAGTAAATTCCATCCTTCTGTTTATAACCTCTCACAACTAACCGAGTCTTGTTCCTAATGACCGTTTGCTCCTCATCCATCTTGTTTTTGAATAACTATTTCAGAGTAAGCGGATCGATATTGTTCGGTCGAGGTACTAATTCCCATACATCAAGCCGGATGAACTGATTGAGTTCATCTTGCATAGACTCAATCCATGATGCATCGGTCATTGCTTCTTTCACACTAGTTGGTTCCATTGTGCTGACTGATAGTGCATAGATACACATATCACCATCGGTACGCAGCTGATTGCGTGTTAAGACTGGTCTTGAGAGATTACCAATCACTTGAACCAAAGGATGATTCTTAGTCCATTTTTGTTCATGTGGAAGTGTATGAGAAACTTGATGCGAGCTCGACGGATCCACATATGGTGTTGAAGGCTGAGTAGAACTTGTGGAAGCCGCAAATGGATTAACAAACTCGTGTTCGTTGAGCATCGCATTGTTTGCATTTTCAGCAACTATTTCATTCTGAAGATGAACCTGATTTGGAATTTGCTGAGAATGTTGTTGAGTTGCGTCAGCAGTCGGAGAAGTGGTTGGAATATTTTAAGGCAATATGGTTGAGGTTGACGTAGATGGTGCAGAAGTAGATGCCGTTGGTGTAGATGCAATCGGAGGTTCTTGAACTACCGTAGCAGGTGCAGCCGGGGCATTTTGAGGAACACCAAATAACGAAGGACCCTCCATATATTCATCATAGATTGGCCCAAATAAAACTTCTAAGTCACGTTCCGATGGTTGTAACGATGAGATTGCTGACGGTGCAAATTGAAGCGCGAGTCCTGAACTTACGTGTCCAGAAGTCTGACCTTGAAGCTCGGGATGTGAACTTCTATGCTGAGAGGCCATACCCGAGAGTTCATCAAAGGTAACGTTCATAGTCTCCATTACCTTTCTTGTCCTTCGATTATAAACCCTATAAGCACAAGCGGTTGAAGAATAACCAATGAAAAAGCCAATATCACCTTTAGGTTCAAGTTTACCGATATCTTCACGATCATTCTTCGGATAACATAAAGCACCAAAGACATGTAAAAATGAAATATCCGGTTTTCTTCCATTAATGATCTCATAAGGTGTTTTGTTGAAGCGGGTGTGAATAATGGAGCGGTTTTGAGTATAACATGCAGTTGCTATAGCATCAGCCCAAAGGAATAACGGTGCACTAGAGGAGAGAAGCATCGTCCGAGCGGCTTCAACTAACGTACGATTCCTCCGTTCCACAACACCATTCTGCTCTGGAGTTCTTACAGCCGAAGTTTGATGAGAAATCCCAACTTCGTCAAAATAAGCTTTCAGTTTCTGATTGGTGAATTCTGTACCGTTATCCGTTCTTACAATGACAACAGGGGCATGAAGTAGCACTGATGTTTTCTTCAGGAAATTAATAATTACATCAGGTGTTTCATCTTTCGAAGCAAGAAAATGAACCCATGTGTAACGAGAATAGTCATCCACAATGACAAGAACATACCGCTTTCCATTAATACTTTTGATTCTCATTGGGCCACACAAATCCATATGTAGGAGATGTAATCTATTCTTGAGTTGGGAACAGGTTTGGGTTTGTGAGGCTTCTTCTTACTTTTACCTTGCTCACATGAAGGACAAAGATGGTCTTTTGTATATTTGAACTTTGGAAGACCGGTAACGAGATCATCTTTCGCAAGTTGGGTGATGGCATCGAAATTGAGATGAGATAACCTTTGATGCCATAACCATGACTTTGTTGATGTGGCTCGGGCCATGAGACAAATTGGAGAAGCAGCAGACATTTGAAAAAGATCAATGGTGTAAAGGTTGGTGGTACGATTTCCTTTTAACAAATCAATTCCTTCAAGATCTCTTATAAAACATGTATGACTTCTGAAAGCAACCTCCAAGTCTGAATCACAAAATTGCCCAACCGAGAACAAATTATGTCCCAACCCATCAACAAAAGAGACTCTGGTGATGATTATATTTCCCCAATGAAGATCACCATAGCCTAGAACTGCAGCAACATGATCATTTACAAATCAAACAGTTCCCATGAAACGCCATACAAAGTTCTTGAGAAGGCTTCGATTCCCAGTCATATGTTTGGAACAGCCCGAGTCCACGCACCAGAGACAAATTTCAACAGCCTGCCAATGATAAGAGAAGAAAATATTTTGGCAACCGATGAAATAGGTTCCTGTAGGAGACGATAATTAAGCCGTATCACATACCGACGTTTCACTGTCAGTATGAGATCTACTAGTGTTGATAATTTTGCCACTACAGTCATAATTTCTACCAGTAGGCAACCACTTAGAGGTGAATCTAGGGCTACTAGGCTTAGCAAGACTTTCCGTGGACCCTACATGCGTACTTTTTGGAACATACACCTTAGCCTTAGGAGTGTGTTTTTGTTCACTGACTGACAGCTTGTCAATACGAGTGTAACCACCATAATTCAACCCATTCATAGTCAAACCACAAGCATCATGACTAAAAGTAAAGAAACATTCATTACATTTAGCACAAATAACTTCAGATTTTTCATTCCGAATAGCAAGCTTAAAGTCATTACATTCAGATGAATTAGGTTTCTGATTATGATTAAAAAGCGGTAAATTCCTAGGGTGTTCTTCTACTTCCACATTATTGATCTTGGGGCGACTACTTCTAGAGGCAAAAGGGACCCTATCATTCCTTGTATTGCTCGTAGGCTGTGGCCTTCTGCTCTTAGTGTAGTTGTTTATTCCTGTAGAAGAAGACACACGTCTATTAGAATTAGCACTTTTTAAATCAATAACTTGTGGTTGAGTTATAGTGATCGGTTTTGTCCTAACGCTTGCTTTACGTTGTTTGCTAGGCACAGAGTGAGAACTAACACGAAACATTCCTGAGGCAATCACAGTAGTTTTCGTTCCATCAACCTTGGGAAAAGGTGTCACAGCAATACGAGTGGGTCCCGAGGTTGCTGGTTTCTGGATCATCGTATCCACAATTGAGCTAGGTTCAGAAGTCTTATCTTTTAACAAGGCCTTTAACTTACAGTTCTCATAGATTTTATCAATAAGTTTCTGATAGACAGACTTACTTTGTTCGACAGCCCGCTTATATGAAACAACAACAGATTCTAAATCTGCAATCTTAGCCTTAAGCTTCTAAACATTACCATCACTAGCACTCTCTAACCCTGACGAGGCCAAATTCGTTTCCGAAACCCCTCCTAACTGATCCTGCAACCGTTCGATTGTTTGTTGCATTTCATTATAAGCTTTTTCATACTAAATCTTGTCATATTTGCATTCATCACATTTTTTGACAAATTTATTCCAAAGATCGGTGAATTCTTTATCCTTTTTAATGACATAAGATTCCATTTTCTCTTTCATAAGATCAAGCTCAGTTGGAGGTTTTCATTATGCGACATAGAGGTACCTAACTCAACAGGGCTACTATCAATATAATCACGAGCTTTAGAGAGGCGTTCAAGATCGTTTTCCAAAACTTTGATTTTATCAAGAGATTCATCAGCTTCCTTCGTCAAAGATTTAAAGTCTTCAACAAAGTTGGCTAATTCTTTTATAAAAGTGTTTTCCAAATTTCCTAACCGAGCATCAACTTGATCAATAATCGGATTAATATCGTTTTGAAGAATTTTCTGAACCTCAATCTGAACAGGTGATGTAAAATTACCTCCAGCTATTTTTGAATTAACAACACGTTTAAGAATGACGAAGTTATCTTTAAGCTCGTTTAGAAATCGGCGAGTGATACTCGGTTTAGGAGGGTCATCAGACAATTCCTCACTTGGTAGCAAAAGCATTTCAGTACTCGTTTTAGACCGAACAAAAACATTTGGAGGATTAACTTTCGGATAATAAATGGGTATCACTTCTTTATCAAGCTCTTTCATTCTTAAACGAGTCTCAACAGCAAGTTCAGTAGTTTCCTCGGAATCATGCACACTAGGAGGATCATGCTCATCAGACAATAGCACACTACCATTATATAGAGTTTCACTAGTGGCCTGAACTTGCTTAAGGTATCCGGCATTAGGGGGAAGAGGACAACCTAAATCCAATTTGTATCGAGTGTAATTTATCTCATTCACTTTTGGTGCGAGCATGTTTATCGTCTGCATAGTCTGGCCACGTTTTACTAAAAGGTTGTATAATTCTCTAATCCTATCCTGAGCTTTGCAAAAATCTTCAAGAAGCCCATCTTCTCAAATTTTGAAATCATGTTTCAGCTTTTTTCGTTCTTCTTTTAAATCCAAATTAATAGATTTTTCAGTTGAAAGCTGTTTATTAAGAGAAGTGCTTTCATCATTCAATTCGCTTATCTTTTTAGCACTACTTAAGTGTAAGGCATTTAATTTCTTAGTTGTGCATTTTTCTTGATAAACCGATGTAGCATGAGCTTGTTCAAGTTCCTTGATTTTAGCATGATGAATCTCAAAACTTTTCTCCCGTTCCTTATATCCCGCAAGCTCGGTGGTCAATTTGGCATTAGTTTCTCTAAACTTATTATTAACCACCGTAGCATGATCTACATCCTTAGCAAGCTTATCAAATAGAGATTTATAATATGCATGTGTCTCATCAGGAAGGGTTGTAGGCTGAGCAAACTTATCCACACTAAGGTCCACACTAGGCTCATTTGAAATAATATTACTATCATTCGTTTGATCCTCGTGTGTCTCAATGTAGGGCTCAAGCATCTCAGTATACTCTTCCTCCTGATTAGACATATCATATATATCATTATCATCAAAACTTGGGTGTACCTC
Source organism: Glebionis coronaria (assembly GCA_025667525.1). NCBI lineage: Eukaryota > Viridiplantae > Streptophyta > Magnoliopsida > Asterales > Asteraceae > Glebionis > Glebionis coronaria. Next base: position 213,872,856 of record CM046877.1, on the reverse strand, counting down.
AGAGGGACCGTCTGCATCATAGACGGGAGCTCTGTCATCATGCATTCCTGAGGTTGATGCTTGTTGTAAGTTTGCCATCAAGATGTAGTTGGCATTCACCTCTTCTTCCTCGTCATATTCTGCAGCAGAAGCCATAAGATCAAATTCCTCAGCTTGAAGTGGGATCCCTGCCTCTTCTTTTTGTGCTATGAGAAGCTGAGTCTGAAGATAAGCAGCATCCCTCTTCTTTTTGGCTGTGCAATCTCGAGCATAATGACCAAATCCCCTGCAGTTGTAGCATTGAACTGGACGATTGTTGTTTCCATTTCCCGTACCAGTATTCTTAGCCCTTGCAGCCACAATGTTTCCCATCTGGTTACCAGCCGCTGGCACAACTATTAACCCATTATGATTACCCGCATTTGGAACACCCAGATTTTGACCACGGTTTTGACCATACTGATTTCCTGCATTGCCAACGGTCTGCCCAGCATTCTGACCATATTGTTGAAACTGAGTCCCCGTGTTTCCAGCAACTACCAATTGGCGATCTGGATTCGCATTCATGAAAGGTTGAGCAATCTGCCTATTTCTAGTGTTCGAGGAGATTCTCTGATTATTGTTGGTGGGGTTAATGGTGAATTTGAATGCCTTTGCAAGAAGGGAAAGACCAGTATTAATAGCATGAGTAGGATCGGTAATGTCATCAAAACAGGCAATGGGTTGTTGTAAGTAATTCATAGCAACAGGATGTTGATATCCATAAGCAGTGAGTTGTTGTTGTTTTTGTTGTGGCATGAAGTTACTTGATGAGGGTTGATGGTAGGGTACCATGGGATATGACATAGATGATGTGTTAGAAATACGTTTTTACGTATATTAGAAGTATCGGTCACTCCACAATATTATTAATGTTGTAATAGCTCGTAGTTTATAGTTGCTTATTAAGTTAAGTAAGAACCGGTCCATGGGCTTGTCATGGGCCGGCCCAAGTCCACTTATGACTTGGAAGTATAAATACCCCTTTCCTCCTTAGAAAGGGGTTGGTTGTTGAATGTTTCTCATTTTCACTTATTGAAATAACACATAGTTTTCTCTCACTTTCTCTCTCTTGTTTCTCTCTCTAGAAATCATCAACCCCCTTCATAGATTCATAGGTTATCAAGATTCTACATTTGGTATCAAGAGCTATGGGGTGATTTAAGGTAGTGATTTGTGTGGTTTTTTAGTTTTTGATTGTATTAGTGTTCTTTAAGAAAATCCATCTTGATTCTTGGTGTTTTTTGGTGTTTTTGTGATTGGGATTAGTGGATAAGTATTAGTTTTTACTTATTATTGTTGAAATCACAAAACTTTTTGGGTCATTTGGTCAAAATCTGGGTTTAATCTTCATTTTAGTGGTCGACTGTTCATCGTAACAAACTTCTGATTACCCAGCAAAAGTTCCGAACCAACAAGTTCCGGATCAACCAAAAGTTCCGAACCAAGAAGTTCCGAACGAAAAAGTTCTGGATCAAGAAAGTTCCGTATCAAGAAAGTTCCGGATCAAGAAAGTTCCGAACCAAGGAAAGTTCCGAACCAAGGAAAGTTCCGAACCAAGGAAAGTTCTGAACCAAGGAAAGTTCCGAACCAAGGAAAGTTCCGAACCAAGGAAAGTTCCGAACCAAGGAAAGTTCCGAACCAAGGAAAGTTCCGAACCAAGGAAAGTTCCGAACCAAGGAAAGTTCCGAACCAAGAAGTTCCGAACCAAGAAGTTCCGGATCAAGCCAAAAGTTCCGAATCAAGGTAATTCCAAGCCAAATCTTCCGAATCAAACTTCCGAATCAACAAAAAGTTCCGAATCAAGGGTTATTTTGCTTGTTTTTTCGACGATTTTTTAGAGGATTTAATCTTGGTTTCTTACAACAAAAACTCAACACAATTCACAAGCTTTACTTCACTGCTCGATCAACCGATAATGTTTGTCTCTTTGAAGTTAACAAAATGAATCCGAATTCAGTAATGCCTCAGATGACATCACTTACGGATATTTCCGTCATTACGGGAACGGATAATCGCCCGCCAATGCTCATCAAAGAAGTTTTTGAAGCATGGCAAGGCCGAATGATGTCTTACCTTAAGGGAAAACTGGTTTATGGGAGGCTTATGGTCAAGTCAATTTTAAATGGTCCACTTGACTATGGTACCATCGTGGCTAACAATGTGACTCGACCAAGAGAATTTGAAGAACTTACACCAGCTCAACAACTTGTTGCCAATGCAGACGAAAAAGCTCTTCAAACAATTCTCCAAGCTCTTCCCCATGACATCTATAGGATGGTAAGTCAGTATACGGTGGCAAAGGATTTATGGGAACGTTTAAAGGTGTTGCTACAAGGTACGTCTCTCACCAAACAGGAAAGGGAACGTCAGTTGTATGACTTGTTTGATAGATTCACGTACAACCCAGGGGAAACGCTTCACGATTATTACTTCAGATTCACCACACTCATGAATGATCTGAATGTATACAATCTTGTGATTGCTCCATTCCAGGTTAACACCAAATTCTTGAATACTTTACCTCAAGCTGAATGGGGTGAGTATATTACCGATGTTAAGTTAACCAGGGATTTGCATAAGTGCAATTTGGATCAACTATATGCTTTTCTTCAGCAGCATGAGAAACATGTGATCATGCACCGTTCTCCACGAGGTATGTACCCTGATTCATTAGCTTTGATGGCGAATCAACCAAGCTTGTCTCACAACAACACTCCTTATATTTTGGGACATCAAGCCTATCATCCATCACCTTACATGACACCAACCTTTCCCCAATACTCGATTCTACCGCAACCACCCACCCAGCTCTGAACCCGCGCTTCATGAGATGGGAACCGGTGCTATTAGTTCCGGATTAGTTCCCAATAATCCTACTTCTACATCATTTTTACCACCATCAAGGCCCGAGTGGGATAAACTGTTTCAACCGTTGTTTGACGAATTCTTTGATCCCCCAAATGATGAAGTTCCAGCACCCGTAGTGATAGCTCCAATTCCTGAAGTTGTTGCTCCAGCCAATGAAGCTTTATCTAATGCATCTTCAATTCACATTGAACAGGATGCACCTTCACCAAGTGATTCTCAAACTACACCTGAATCGTCACCCCTACTTGTGCCTAATGATGTGGAAGAGGATTCTATTGATCACGACTTGGAATATGCTCACCTACAAGAGCTTCCTTTCTTTGGTGTAGCGATACCTGAAAACCCTTCAGCCGCGTCTACCTCAGAAGAAGCTCCTTCTATTGTTCACTCCAGACCACCTAGGATTGAAAACCATAGCACTAAATGGACAAAAGATCACCCAATTAGGAATGTCATTGGAGATCTAGATCGACCAGTCTCTACACGCCATCAATTACAAGAGAGTGCACTCTATTGCTACTTTGATGCATTTCTCTCTGAAGTTGAACCCAAAAATTGGCAGCAGGCTATGACTCAATCATCTTGGATTGAAGCCATGTAGGAGGAACTAAATGAATTCCACCGACTTGAAGTATGGGAATTAGTTCCTCTCCCTGACAAGGTTAACATCCTTACCTTTTTATGGGTTTATAAGGTTAAACTTGATGAGATGGGTGCGGTATTGAAGAATAAGGCTAGATTGGTCGCTAGAGGATATAAACAAGCCTTGGGTATAGACTTTGAAGAATCTTTTGCTCCTGTGGCAAGATTGGAGGCAATTAGAATATTCCTTGCGTATGCTGCTCATATGAACATGATAGTCTATCAAATGGATGTGAAGACGGCATTTTTGAACGGTGAACTAAGGGAAGAGGTCTATGTTAGTCAGCCGGATGGGTTCGTTAGTACGGAGTTTCCTAATCATGTGTACAAGCTTAAGAAGGCTCTCTATGGGTTAAAACAAGCTCCACGCGCGTGGTACGATCTCCTCTCAACATACCTCATCTCGGAAGGCTTCTCCAAAGGCAAGGTGGACCCCACTCTATTCACTCTCAAGGAAGGCAACGACATGATTCTGGTACAAATTTATGTTGATGATATAATATTTGTTGCCACTAACATAGAATTGTCAAATCGATTTGAGAAGATAATGTCCACACGCTTTCAGATGTCGATGATGGGAAAAATTTCATTTTTCTTAGGATTACAGATTTCTCAGAATCCCAGAGGCATCTTTATTAATCAATCCAAATATGCTCTAGAATCTCTTAAGAAATATAACTTTGAAAATTGTGACCCCGTGGACACTCCAATGGTGGAGAAATCCAAGTTAGATGAAGATAGGAATGGGACTATTGTCGATCCAAAACTTTACCGTGGGATGATCGGCACCCTTCTCTATCTGACTGCTAGCAGGCCTGATTTGCAATTTGCTGTATGCATGTGTGCCTGGTATCAGGCTCGGCCTACCGAAAAGCACCTACATGTTGTGAAAAGGATCTTTCGGTATCTAAAAGGAACACTTCATCGTGGTCTATGGTATCCGAAAGATTCCTCTATTGCTTTAATATCATACGCAGATGCCGATCATGCTGGATGTCAAGACACGAGGCGTAGCACTTCTGGATCTGTGCAACTCCTTGGAGATAGATTGATCAGTTGGTCTTCAAAAAGGCAGAAAAGCGCTGCAATTTCTAGCACGGAGGCTGAATACATCGCCATGTCCGGTTGTTGTGCTCAAGTCCTTTGGATGAGATCATAATTAACTGACTACGGTTTGGGTTTCAACAAAATCCCGATGTATTGTGACAACAAGAGCGCCATTGCCCTTTGCTGCAACTATGTTCAACACTCCCGGGCCAAGCACATAGACATTCGCTACCATTTCATTAAAGAGCAGGTGGAGAACGGAGTGATCGAGCTGTATTTTGTCACTACTGAGTACCAGCTGGCGGATATGTTCACCAAAGCCTTAGATCGAGGACGAATCGAGTTTTTGATCGATAAGCTTGGCATGAAATCATTCACTCCAGCGACTCTCAAAAGTTAGCAGAAGAATCAGCTGAATAGTCGTGGTAAACTATTCAGAGTATCCTTTGTTCGTGATCATGTATATTATAGTAAATATATAAACCACAAAAGAAAAATACAAAAATATAAAACCAACAAAAACCATAAAAAATATAAAACCTAGAAAAACCATAAAAATTATAAAATCCAGAAAAACCAAAAATATTTTTCATTTTTAAATCGGGCATGTCTTTTAGTACGGTAATATTTACGGCCTTAGAAATGTCGATCAATATTGACACGGTGCCATAAATAGAGTCCGTATAAAAGTTGTACATTTTTAAAACATGCCCATTATGGCTTGTAGTTATTTCAGACTGCAACCCGGTTTTCATATTAAAGTCACGTATTTCCTTGGAAAACGTTGGCTCAGAACGGGAATTAATTTTATCGGGCGTGATTTACAAGCCAAATCATGCAAAGGGATCAAGTTTACTTTACAACTTGGTCTAACACAAATTTGTGTACGTCTCAGTGCATTAATTTGTTAAAATAAGAGAAATCTTATTGACACCACGAATCAAACTTTTTCAAGATACAAATTGGAAATGCTTTCATCAATATTTGACTCTTTAAACAATGACTACAACTCTTTAAATAGAAAACGGGTCATCGTTTAAGGGGGAGAAAATATTAAATCATCTTCGTCATTAAATCGATCTTTTCAAAAGTGATTGTGGAAAATTAATGGCTAAATGGTAAATGAGTGGTATTGCTTTAGAAAACGACTTGGGCTCGTTCATTGTGATAGGAATTGCTTTAGATCTTGGAGATTTGATTATTAGATGCGATACTTAAGTTGTGAGAGATTGTCGAGTTTAGTTTAACTAAGCAAAATTAAGTTGAGTAAGCTTAACAATGGAAAGGAAAAATGAGAAGATAAGTTATAAACAAAAAGGAAAAATAGAGAAAAGTAGAGGGACTTAAGGTGACATTGTGTATAAGTTGTAAAAAACTTGACCTAAGTCAAATGCAAACCCCGCCCCCTTTTTTCTTTTTCATTCACTGTTTATTTTTCTCTCACTTGCCGCCATTGATAACACACACACAAGCTTTTCTCAAACCGCATTCTAATCAATTCCATCAGTGTTCATTCGATTTATAAGGTAATAAACATCTATATTTAACTTATAAATTCGTCCAATTCATCATCTATATCCCCTTAATTGTTTCAGATAATAAACATTATCAGATTTAGGGTTTATTCCTTAAATTAAGAAGCAATTGATTAGGATTTGTGGTGGGTTTTGCTCGGAATAGCTTTAGATGATGAGGTATTGCCTTAGATTACCTTAGAACTCACAAACGCGCTTAGAATTAACCTCATAGGCTGTGTTTTGATGTTCCGGATGAACATGGATAATAACTTCCGAATGAAGGAATTTTCTGAAAAAACTTCCGAATGAGGAAGTTCCGAATGAAGGACTTCCGAATGAAGGAAGTTCCGAATGAAGGACTTCCGAATGAAGGAAGTTCCGAATGAAGGACTTCCGAATGAAGGAAGTTCCGAATGAAGAACTTTCGAATGAAGAAGTTCCAAATGAAGGACTTCCGAATGAAGGAAGTTCCGAATAAAGAACTTCCGAATGAAGAAGTTCCGAATGAAGGTCTTCCGAATGAAGAAGTTCCGAATGAAGAACTTCCGAATGAAAGAAGTTCCGAATGAAGGACTTCCGAATGAAGAAGTTCCGAATGAAGAACTTCCGTATGAAGAAGTTCCGAACGAAGGACTTCCGAATGAAGAAGTTCCGAATGAATAACTTCCGAATGAAGGAAGTTCCGAATGAAGAACTTCCGAATGAAGGAAGTTCCGAATGAAGAACTTCCGAATGAAGGAAGTTCCGAATGAAGAACTTCCGAATGAAGGAAGTTCCGAATGAAGGAATGTTCCGAATGAAGAAGTTCCGAATGAAGGAATGCTCCGGATGAAGAGTTGTTTGATTATTATTGTTTGCATGTTATATATACTTGTTATATTATGTTATGAAATGTGTTATGCTTAGAAGTAAGAATGATATATATCTATATGTTTTTTTGTGCATCAACCTTTCATATCTTATCTTAAGCATATACAATGACTAATCCAACAGTACAAGCAATCCAAGACTCTAGAGAAGCCGCTATTGCTAAAGCACGAACCCTCAAGTTCATACCCAACAATTACCGGCTGAAGCAAGTCTCAAAATCCACTCACCATGGATTTAAAGTAGCCATTGCAATCCTTGATCAATCCCATTTTAAGAATGCTTTAAGAAGTAGTGCCTCGGTGCCTTATGATTATATGTATGAATTTTGGGCTACCAAGGAAATCACTTCAAACAAGATCACCTTCACCATCGACAACAAGCAGCAGACGCTCACAGTTTCAGACTTCCGTAAGATTTTTGGTATACGGGATACACCCAAAGGCATGTCATTTTCGAGGGATCCTACTAAAGATGAACTCATGGAGTTATTTGACGCTCTTGGATGTCCTGATATACGAGTTGCGTCTGAGTTTACCATTGCTAAAGTAGGACAACCTTGGAGAGCATTGTTGGGTATTCTCAGTAGATGTCTTACACCAAAAACAAGTGGCCATGATGCTTTGCGCAGTCCTATTATAAACCTCTTCTATGGCATGTACAAAGCTGCAAATGCAGATTATGCATTGTTGATATGGGAAGAATTCACCTTTCAACTCTTCCAAAACAAGAAGCTGAAGACAAATTTCTTTCCTTATCCTCGGTTTATCAAGCTTATCATTAATTATTTTATGAAAAATGATGCTACTATTGATAGGCGTGCAGCAAGTCGTTATCACACTGAAGAAGCTGATGATACTGTAGATCTAAGGCATGAAGGACCGTCTGGTGGTGTGATTCCTGGTCCTATTCCCGATTATCTTCTGACGGAGAAAATCAAAGGTTCTGCTGATTACAAGCTACTGCAGCTAGAAATCAAGAAGCTGAAAGCAAACCTTCAGACTGGAGAAGACTCGTCTACTACGGTCAAGAGTAAAGGTAAACGCAAGCAACCAGCTGCGTTACCTGAACCCGAAACCAAGAAGAAGAAGACTGAGGTTAAGAAGGGAAAGGGTAAGGCTGATGAGATGGTTTTACGTGACGAAGAAGATGTTGTTGATCCTGCTCTTGACAAGACAGAGAGAAAAATGATGAAGATAGCAATTCAAAGGAGTAGGAAAGATACTGGCGGTAGTGGTTCAGGTGCAAGGGTAAATGTTGAAGAAGAGTACCAGGAACCAGATGATATTGATGAGTTTGGGTCACCTGAACGGTATTCCACTTCGAAGGAGCCATCAATCCCTGTTTCAGCAAGTGTTGAAAAGGAATCCGGCGCTCCTACTATCATGGTGTCTACTCAACCTTTAGCAACTCAACCTCCACCAATTCAACCCTTACCAACCAGACCGGCTTCAACACCATTTCTTCCACCACCAATAACTCCCATCCTTAGTACCGTAGTAACAACCGAGCCACTTCACTCAACCCAGAGCAGCTCTGCAACATCCACAATGGCTGCATTGGTGATGGCCGAAATGTTGGATAAACATGTGGATAATCACAAACGAGAAATGGATGAAATTCGCCAAGAGTTACATAGACGAGCTCAAAGTGAAGAAGCATCTAAGAAAGCCCAAGAGGAGATGCTTGCTAAGTTCGCTGCAGATATGGAATTAATGCGAAAAGCTCATGCAGAAGAACTAGCTCGGGTTAAGCAGGCTGAGGCTGATAAGCATGCTGCACGTATCACCAGACTTCAAGCGATGAGGGATAAATACAAGGAACATAAAGAGGCACTTGAAGCTTCTGTTGAAGAAAGAGTGAAGGAATCTGTTGAATCCATTATGCCTAAACTGCGTGATGATTTGAAGACACTAGCAGCTGATAACTTGATGATCAAGTCATCCAATCCTTCAGAATCCGCCTACAAAATTGCTTATGAGTTAACGGATTTTGAATTAAAGAAGATCCTCAAAGCTCGTATGGTGGAACTTGGATCGTTTGACAAATCTAGGATTCAACGGGCTCTTTACAAATCCCTAAATGACGCTATCATGGAGGATGATAGGTTATTTAAAACGTTTGGAAGTGTGGTACCATACCACATTCTGCCTGAGGAAGAAAGGGAAGAAAGTGAAGAAGCAGAGGGTACGGGTGAAGAAGAAGGTGAAGAAGAAGAAGAAGAAGAAAAGGATGATGAAGATGACGATAATGGTGATGATGATGAGGATGAGGATGATGATGATGATGATGATGATGGCGATGATGGTGGTGATGGTAATGAGGAGAGTGCTAGGGGAGCAACGGGGATAACAATGAGGATGACGATGGGGGTGAACAACCTAAAGAGGGAGATAAGGTTACCATCTCCAAGAAAACTACTAAGTCTGGAACCAAGTCCAAGAAAGATACAGCGCAGAAGGACAAATCAACATCATCGGAATCAAGACGATCTAAGTGGCGCCACGATGTGAATGCCACTACAGTGTCATCGATTCCCGGTACCTCTATTGTTGTATCTATACCTGTTACTACTAACCCTATTAGTCCTGTTGTTGTTGCTCCTGTGATTGCAGAATCAGTAACGGAACCCGAAGCTGCACAACACTCACCCGTTCATGACACCACCGAGATGCCTGAACCGGAACCAGCAGATGTTCACGTTTCCACTCCTCTACAACAAGCACAACAATCTACGGTTCCTGAACCAAGCACAAGAGACTGGGCAGACACGTTGGAGATTGACGAGACTGCACCGCCACAGGCTTGGATCACGGCAGCGGCGCAATATGATCTGATCACAGACGCTGACAAAGATGTGTTGTATCTCCGTATCCGCAGTCCGATTGACTTATGTGCATTTCTTGCTCATGAGTATAAGACTTCGGTTACTCCATCTTTGGTGAAGAAAGCGCTGAAGGATAAGAGACTTCGCGCCAAAACCCGGTTAACCCGAATGGAGTTCGAGTATTATGCCGATGAGATCCTGAATGCTCTGAATACCGTTCAACGGCCAGGTCTTCATGAATCAGAAAGAGCTCCACCTCCACTTGATCCTACTCAAGATAATCAGATAGCTCTCGACTTCTTCGTCACCTATGATCTTGAGTATCTTCTGAAGGGTTCATCAAAGTACGCAACATCCTTGACCTTACTGAAAGCTGCCAACTGGGGGACAATACCCTGGATCGAGGAAAAGGTAAACAGACTCTGGGTCCCAAGGGTAACTCGTAATTATGATATGTATGCTGTTATAGGTGCATCTCATTGGGACGAACGAGTCCGAAGGGCGTACAGGGGTTGCTGCCTAGTCAATTCTGGAAGCAACGTTAGATCTGATATCCGCATCTCCAACATCTTAGGGTTGAAAACTGAAGCCAAGAAGGGCTATTATCATGTGACGGAGATTCGTTTGAAAAGGGAGGATGATAGAGAATACAAAATCCAGCAGGGAGATTTTTCTATCATTCGCCTTGAGGATATTGAAGATATGTTGCTCCTGATGACCCGCGATCAACTCACACATATTCCTCGTGAAGACCTCATTGCCTTGAATACGGCACTTCGTATGTTCACACGAAGCGTTGTTATCAAGAAACGAGTTGAAGATCTGTAGTTGGGAGTCGAAAGCTACCAAAGGAAGCTCAACTTAACCCGTCCAGTGAATCAAGTTCTACCTCAACATGTAGATAGATGTCCTTATACCGGCATTTCTGTCCCGAATTGCGGCATTTTCTACTTGAACAGTCGAGGTTTAATGAAGTCTATGAGGGTGGGTGAGCTATATAAGTACAGTGATGGGACCCTTCTACAAGTCAGAGGAAAGTTGGAGCATCTTAACTCGGGTGGGACTTTGCCAGAGATGACGCAGGATTGGCATCCGGGTTACCGGCAGATGGCGAAGTATGTGATCAAGAAGATTGATCAAAAGCTCCGTGAACGTAGATTGATGAGGAGCTTGGAAAGATTCGTTGGTGGAAGACCATATCTAGTGCACCACAAGCTACTGCAACGATCCATCTAATGGGTCGCACATTTCAGGTCCACTTTATATTGGTTTTCAATTGTGAATATGTATATTTGTGAATAATGTGCTTTAATGGCTTGATGTAGTGTTCAGGTATGATAATTTTTCAAGAATTTCTCACGAGATTCTAAATCTTTCAAAATATATCATACTAAAGCACTACAACTATCCCTTATTAACTTAAGGGGAGCATGAACATGTTCTATGGCCAAACATCGATTTCATTTTTACCCAAAGACCGGTTAATCCATTCAATATCCCAAATATTAATGATTAACATTTTGGATAAGGGGAGAAAATGGGATTAAGGAGATTTAAATGATACTTGGCTAAAAGATGAAAAAGACTTAACGATTATCCAACTTAATATGTGTAAAGCACGTGTTAAGGGGGAGCGTTTTTTGATGAACAAAACACCTAAGGTACAAAACTTTTGATTTCCATATCACAAGTACCTTAAGTGATTTTCAATGATTTTTCATGGTGGCAATTCCTTCCCAAAACACGCTAAATTCACGACGAATGTGGTGACAAAAGGGTGGTAGGAATAGGTTTAGTCCAATGATTCATCAGAGCCGATGGAATCTTCCCAAGGACAATTCCCTAGATAGAATAAGAAGTCCTATGAAAGTTGGAGAAAGAATGTGAACGTAGCTGAATGCCGACCAAGTACTTAAGCTAGCACTGGAACAATCACAACAAGGTGCTAGTGATGACGTATTGGTAAGCATTGAAGGGGTTGAAGAATGAAAAAGAATTGTAAAGATAAAGGGTGTAAAGAAAGAAGCCCTCCTTACAACTTTAGGCAGAAACCGGGTCAATACATATGCTATTGAGGTCATTTTTGCTAATGATTCTCGGTATTGAAGAAAGACATCATGGACCCAGTGATGCAATGCACAACCCTTCCCAGCTAACTCAAATATCTCTCAAAAAGTATTTGTTTTAATCACACGGAGATCAACACGTTATCGATTGGTTTATTCACTCCGAATAGACTGGTATTGAAAAGGTGGCACTCCTCTCCAGCCATCGCTCACTAAATCAAAATGCACAATCGAGTCTAGAGCCAAAAGATCATCAAAAGTCTCATTAGGACACTTTCCATTTATTCCTTGCTTTCTCACACACTGTGAAAAGTAAGAGGTTTTCATGAGTCCTACGCAGTATTCCTGTAATATTGCCAGAACATCCGAGTAATACGCAAATATTACAATGAAGATGGAAATCCTGCTTGAGCCAACATCAAACAAGCTCATGGTAGGTTACACGTGCGGTTCTTTTAGAAACAATCTTGTGAAAAACTGGAAAGAAACAGTGGTTTAATTCTTAATTGAACTTAAACTCGTTCCAGGCCTCTTCGCATTATCATATGATCTTGCCAGAACACTCAGAGTGACTATTTATTGATTACAGTGACGAGTGGAAATCCTTCTAGTGTTAACATCAAACAGCACTTGGTAGGTGACGTGCAAGATTCTTTATGAATTGAGCTCGTGACAACTGGAAAGCAACGATGGTGAAAATCTTAATTGAAATTCATTTGTTCCTAGTTTCATGAATTGACGGCTTCAAATCACAAGGATAATTTATCCAAGTGATTCACTCTTTATGTTCGCAGTCAGCTTTGGACGGTCGAATAAAGAGAACGGGTTTACCCGCGAAATCCTGTCAGGAAGTTACTTAACTGAAACTATCCGTCACGGGTACGATATCTAATATCGTCCAACGGTCTTCACCGACCGGAGGTAAAATGCTACCGAATTAGAATAAAATGTTCAAAGCCATTTTATTCGTGTCGTTGTTGTGTACCTGTTGAAGACGGTGGCGTTGCTGTGTACCTGTTGAAGACGGTGGCGTTGCTGTGTACCAGTGAAGACGGTGGTGTTGCGGTGTACCTGTAGAAGTCGTTCCCACATGCTTATGTTTTTCTGCATCAAAGTTTAGCAAAAATTCGAGAAAGTACAAGATAAAGTCTTCCGCTGTACCAAACTCTGAAACTTTTGAGAATTCAACAAAAAGACATAAGTGTGTGGAACATGGAGTCACGAGGAGGCAAAATTCACAAGAAGGCAAAAGATCGCACGTGAAAGGCCAAAAGAACAATGCTCTCAAGCCAAAGCCTAAAAGATCAAACCAACATATTCACAACAAAAGAAAGAAAAGAAGAAAAGACTACGAGCTAAAGAACGAAGACTTAGTATAGTATGCTAGGTTTAGAACTTTGTAACGTGGAGTGACCTCCCTTAGGGGGAGATTGTTAGAAATACGTTTTTACGTATATTAGAAGTATCGGTCACTCCACAATATTATTAATTTTGTAATAGCTCGTAGTTTATAGTTGCTTATTAAGTTAAGTAAGAACCGGTCCATGGGCTTGTCATGGGCCGGCCCAAGTCCACTTATGACTTGGAAGTATAAATACCCCTTTCCTCCTTGGAAAGGGGTTGGTTGTTGAATGTTTCTCATTTTCACTTATTGAAATAACACATAGTTTTCTCTCACTTTCTCTCTCTTGTTTCTCTCTCTAGAAATCATCAACCCCCTTCATAGATTCATAGGTTATCAAGATTCTACATGATGGAGAGTTTTCCATAAAAGCCAATGGAACTTGTGTCTTGGCAGGTCTTTCTGCCCTAACTTCGTTAGCTTCATCTTGATTCATCTTCAAATAGTCATACACTTGAGTGTAGTCCACGACATGAAGATCCTTTGTTTGATTGACAAGAGTGACATATCGTGACCATTCAGAAGGAAGATTATCAAGAAATTTGATGTTGGCAGCAATTTGTGTAGGTTCATGTTTGTTTCTTCTAAGATGGTTCATGAGGGTTGAAAACCGATGATAATAAGGTTCAATTTGTTCCCCTTCAGTAGACGTAAATTTCTCCCATTCACGAAGCAACTTAGTTTCCTTTTCTTGTAAACCGATTTCACTGCCCTTCATCATTTTCTGAATCCTAAGCCACATCTCGTGTGCGGTTTCACAACTATCGACAGCAGCATAAACATCTTCAGGAAGTCCCATAAGAATGACTTGAATTGCTTGATCATCAGCGTCGAGTTGTTTGGATTCAGCTTCAGTTAATTCTTCATCTGTTTTCTCATGACTAGAGTCAGCCACTGGGTTAGCATTCGTAGGATCCCCAGGCACAATAATTGTTATTCTAACATACGGACCCTTTTGAATCGAGTTGACAATCAACTTTCCCAGAGGTTTACATTTTGCATAACGAAAGAGACGACTAGCCCATGTAGTGTAGTTCTCCTTGGTAAGCATGAGTGGACGATTCTCAGTACCCGCAGGATAAATATCTTGTTGAGACGTCATCGTAGAAGTCGTGTGAACAACAGGATCTCAATTCGTAGAAAGCGTGTGATGTTGTTGAAATTCCGAAACTTCCGATTTATTTTTTAAGTCTGACAATTAATTCCTCAGTCCGACAAAACGGTAAGCTGAAAAAATTGTGTATCGCCAAATTTTGAAATTGAGTTCGAGATAGCCAAAAACTAGTAGGGAAAAAATTTGATTTTACTTGACCTAAATATTTTAACTCTTTATTTTAATCTTCGTGTAAACTATGTTCTGAGACTAGTCTAGATGGTGGCTAAGATTAAAAATTACTCAAACAAAATTTCCATCGGAATGCCCATCGGAATATTTTATCAGAATGTGCTTCTATCGGAATGTCCTACGATCGGAATGTCCCCCTATCGGAATGTCCCACTATCGGAATGTCCTTCGATCGGAATGATGGATCTGTCGGAATGTTGATCTGTCGCAATGTTGTTTGTATCGGAATGTCTAGATCGGAATGTCTAGATCGGAATGTGGGATCTGTCGGAATGATTACCTGTCGGAATGTTTACCCGTCGGAATATCTAGATCGCAATATAGCCAAAATAAATTGGACAGAGTAACGACTCACAAATCCCTTAAGATCGTTGGAATCCCAGATCGCAATGTATGATCGGAATGTCACGTCGGAATAAGGTATCAAAATCCATAGATCGCAAAGTAGAACCTAGTGTTTATTGCGATCTGGCCTCACTCCCTTTGTACTTTCCGATGGTGAAACTTGCAAGAATTTCGGAATGATGAAAAAACAAGAAATTTCTCAACTTTTGATCCAAAAGACTTGTGTTTTAGCCAAAACCAAGATGCCCAAATCACTACTACACGATTTAAAGAAGGTATACGACTTAGAAACACAAACAAACACGAAATTTTTTGATGTTTTGGCGAAAAACAATCAAAATCACACGAAATGCTTAAATACGAATCCCTTGGCGAATGATACCACTTGTTAGAATGATTCACATGACTATTTAGGATATAGAAATGAAGATGAAGATTAAACCAAAAAAGAAAGATTAGATTAGATGAAGGAAAAGAGAAAACAAGGTTGTGAATTCCTAGTGAGAGAAACACATACGTTTCTCTCTCTACAAGACAATGGAATAGAAAACACACACACAAATGAGGCTTAGGAGGCCTTTTATACTAAGTAGTAAGTGTTTAGGAGGCCTTCCTCATTTATGTGTTCGGGACTAATTCCCGTTACATAAAACATTAATAACTAAGAACTCTCGACACCGTTGAATAGTATTTTTCACGAGCTTCGCAACGGTATATTATATGACCATCACTTTAAATACGGCTAACAGGATACAACCTTATCTACTTTAACACGGGTTGTTGCAGATTTACCTCCTCAGAATATCACATCAACAACCGCTCCTACAACATCCACAACTACTGTCATTGCTCCAGAGAACACAAATCAAGCAACTATGCATTAAATGACAAAGACGACTTTATCAACCCATTCGGTACACCGGTACACGAAACTGGAGAGTCTTCTACTCGCCATGTTGATCCGTCAAATATGCATACGTTCTATCAACCACATCCTTCAACACATCATTGTACCCGAGATCATCCTTTGGTTCAAGTAATTGGAAACCCTTCACAGCCCATTCGTACAAGACGACAGCCTGAAACCGATGGTGATGTTTGTATGTTCGTACTCACCGTGAGTACAGCTGAACCAACAAATATCAAAGAAGCCTTGGCAGATCATGCTTGGATTGAATCTATGACGGATGAACTTCAACAATTTAAAAGACTTGAAGTCTGGGAACTTGTTGACAGACCATACGATGTAATACCATTAAATCTTAAATGGATCTGGAAAAACAAGATGGATGAAGAGAACACGATCATCAAGAATAAATCTAGGCTAGTGGCTAAAGGGTATGGACAGAAAAAGGGTATTGATTTTGAAGAATCAATTGCACCAGTAGCTCGTATGGAAGCGGTCAGGATTTTCCTTGCTTATGTTGCACATAAGGGATTCATTGTTTATCAAATGGACGTAAAGACGGCGTTTCTTAATGGTCCATTGAAGGAAGAAGTCTATGTCACACAGCCGGAAGGATTCATCAATCCTCATTATCCTGACAAGATGTATCGTCTCCAAAAAGCACTTTATGGACTCAAGCAAGCTCCAAGGGCGTGGTACGACGAGCTCTCGAAATTTCTGGTCTCCAAAGGTTTCTTAAAAGGTTCCATTGATCTAACTTTGTTCATTTATAAATATGGGGATGACATTTTGCTTGTGCAGATTTATGTTGATGACATTATTTTCGGGTCTACAAACCCAAAACCTTCAAAATGGTTTGAAAAAGTAATGCACAACAAATTTGAAATGTCTATGATGGGCGAACTAAAATTCTTTCTAGGAATTCAAGTTCACCAATCCCCAAGTGGTATCTTTATCAACCAAGATAAGTATTGTCAAGAGATAATCAAAAAGCATGGTATGACCTCATGTGACCCCGTTGGGACACCATTATCAACCACATCCCTAGATGCTGATTTGGAGGGAGATGTCATAGATCAAACGAAATATCGTTCCATGATCAGCTCCCTCGTGTACTTAATAGCAAGCCGACCAGATATATCACATGCTACGTGTTATTGTGCACGATATCAAGCACGACCCACTGAAAAGCACCTCAAGGAGGTTAAACGGATCTTTCGGTACCTTAAGAATACCATTCACGTGAGACTCTAGTATCTGAGGGAAACCGGTTTCTTTCTAACGGTCTATTCAGATTCTGATCATGCAGGGTGTCTTGATACACGTAAAAGTACTTATGGTGGTGCACAATTTCTAGGTCAAGATAAGCTTGTGGGATGGTCTTCCAAGAAGCAGGATTGCACATCATTGTCATCAGCCGAAGCGGAGTATGTGTCTCTATCTGCGTGTTGTGCTCAAGTTCTATGGATGAGAACACAACTCACGGATTATGGCTTCCACTTTGATAAAGTACTATGTATTGTGACTCAAAGTCTGCCATACCCATCTCCTGCAATCCGGTACAGCATTCCCACACGAAGCGCATTGATGTCAGATATCATTTTATTAAGGAACAAGTTGAAAGGGGTATCGTTGAACTATACTTTGTTGGAACTGATTACCAGTTAGCTGACTTGTTTACAAAAGCTCTTTCGAAAGAGAGGTTTGCGTATCTAGTTAGGCAAATTGGTATGAGATGTTTAAATCTAGCAGAACTGGAGATTCTGGCAAAGAAGCCTGCTTGATTCATCTATCAAACATCTACATGTTTATATTATTAAAAAGCAAAATACAAAATTAAAAATCTTTCAAGATCCAAAAAGATTCTTCTCGACATGTCTTTCAGTATCGATAATATGGACGTGCCTAGAAATGTCGCTCAATAACGACACGGGTGTGTACATAAAGCTCGAATGAAAGTTGTAAATATTTTTCAAAACATGTCATTTCTACTTTTAATAAAGAAAAATGTCTATTTTGGACAATTTTTCCAACAACGGGTAGAGCAATCTATCTTGGGTTGAGCTTGTCACAAAACATTCAACGTTTTGAGCTCAACACAATGGCTTGTAATCACTTTCAGATTGCAACCCAGATTTATATTCACGGGGGAGTGTACGCTTTAGTGCCCTTACCCTCAGCAAAAGAAGAAAAATCTTCTTACACTTGAGTGGATTTGTCAAGACATTCAAAGTCTATGAACTCAAGTTTATGCTTTAGAAAAACTTTTTCGCCAAAAAGAAATAGAGATTTTCAAAAAGCGTTGAACACAATTTTTTCAAGAATTTCTCAATGATTATTCAAAATCTTTCAAAATTGTGTGTTCAACAACTCATATCCCCAAAAAGCGAAATGTGGATCATATCCTCACAATGACAATTCAGTTGGATCCATTTTTGAGGGGAGCGTTCCAAATTCATGCTAACTTTGACACATTTTTCTCCCGAAAGTTTTAAAGACTATTTTTCAAAATATATTTTAATCAAATTTGGTATCTCTAATATCAAACGATTTTATATATTAGAGATAGGGGAGAAAATGTGATTAAAATGTGATCTAAAGACTCAAGCACTCATGGTTACGATCTATACCCACAACATCTTTAATTCACGACATTATTGGTGTCAAAAGGGTGGTTAGGTTTTAGTCCTATGATCCAACCAGAACCGGAGGGATCTTCCCAGGGACAATCCAATATATTATTAGAAGTCCTTAGGAAAGATGGAGTAGAATGTGAACGAAGATGAATGCCGACTAAGTACTGACGCTAGCACTGGAACAATTACAACAAGGTGTTAGTATCATGTCTTGGTAAGCATTAAAGGGGTTGAATAATGAAAAAGAAATATAAGGATAAAGGGTGTAAACAAAGAAGCCCTTCATACAACTTAGGCAGAAACCGGGTCAACACATCATGAAGACAACACATCATGGACCCAGTGATGTAATGAACAACCCCTCCCCAGCTGACTCAAGCTTCTCTCAAAAGAAGTTTGTTTTATTGTCACGGAGATCGACATGACTTCTATTGACTTTCTCACTCCGAGATAGTTGATATTGAATTGGTAAGCATCTGCTCCAGCCTCCAACTACTAAAAGTGCATAAATCGAGTCTAGAGCCAAGAGATCAATCAAATCTCGTTAGGACACACGGATGACGATCAAGAGAGTCCTACGCTATATCCTTGTGATATTGCTAGAACACTTAGAGTGATAATACCTAGTATTCATAATGATGAGTGGAAATCCTTCCAGTGTTAACATCAAACAGCACTGCGGTAGGTCATGTGTAAGATTCTTTATGAATTGAACATATGTAAAACTGAAAAGCAACAGTGGTTTGTTTCTTTATTGATTCAAACTCGTTTCAGGTTTCTACGCAATATCTTTATGGTCTTGCAAGAACATTCAGAGTGATATTTGTTAATATTCACAGTGACGAACGGAAATCCTTCTAGCGTCAACATTAAACAGCGCTACGGTAGGTAACTTGCGAGATTCTTATGAATCAAGCTTGTGTCAACTGGAAAGCAACAATGGTAAGATTATGAATGAATCAAACTTGTTCCAGGAATTTGAACTGACGACTTTAATCAAGCGGATATTTATCCAATTGATTCACTCTTTATGTTCGCTGATAGGTGTGTAAACACCCATCCTTTTTACCACTTAACTACAATAATAACCAAGCCAAAACGTGTATTTTATGTCAATTATGTCGGAATTATGCGTGGTTTGTGTTTTTGTTGTGATTTAGGACGAAATTGTGAAAAGGGGAGAAAACACGGGCATTCACGGGCTTTTACCGAAGAAAAAGACAAAAGACGAAGTCAAGAAATCAAGAGTGCAAAAATAACAGAAGTCCAAGACCAATTCTGAAGATTTATCGAAGAAAAAGTCAAAAGACGGAAGTTTACTAAAAGCCGAAGGACTCAAGTCTAATTTATTAAAGAATTACAAAACGAGTTTAAAGAAATCCCGAGACAAAGTCATTAAAGTCAAAAGATTAAGAAGACAAGGACTTAATTATGCAATTAAGGAAAGAAGAAAGAGGGGAGGAAGCTTCCTAAGCACCTCCCTAATCTCCCCTATAAATAGATCATTAGTGTTTTCATTTCATTTTCTTGGCTAATAGTGACAATTAGTTCTTCCATTTTAATTACCTTGCACTTTAATTACATGTCATTTAATTAATTGTCTTGCACCTTAAATACCTTTAATTTCAAGTAAGTTTTCTTTTAATTATTGTCAATCTTTACTTTTATTGTTTGATCTCCTATCTTCCTTTCTTGTTTGATCTTAATCTTCATGCTTTATTGTTTATGTTTATGTTCTTGATTTTTATTGATTTAATTAAGTGGGTTTTGATTATTTTGGTTATATTTGTTAGTTTGATTGTTTTGGATTGTTTGTTTATGATTGATAGATGTTTATTGATTAGTTTGATTTAATCTTGTGGTTGATTTTGTTTAGTTTTGATTAGATCCGTAGCTTTTTGTTTCTTCCTTGTTCTTCGCTTCATTCTGTTTCCCAGGATATTCCGAACCAAGCTAAGCCAATTATCCCGAGTGAAGGTATTTTGTTGATTGTTCCGAATCAAGTGAAAGTTCTGAATCAGTTTGGTTCATTCGGAACATTCTGAACGAAGGTTTTGAGAAAGTATTCCGGATCAGCGAGTTCATTCGGAACATTCAGAGTGAAGAAGTTTATTCGGAACATTCCGAATCAAGACATTGTTCCGGATCAGCAAAACATTCCGAACGAAGGATTTTGGGGATTGTTCATTCGGAAGATTCAAAGTTCCGAATCAAGCAGATTATTCTGGATCAGTGTTGGTTCATTCGGAACAATCCGAACCAAGAAGGCATTCCGAATCAAGACTGTTTCATTCGGAACATTCCGAACGAAGGCTTCATTCGGAACATTCCGGATCAGTGGAAGTTCCGAACCAAGGAGATATTCCGGATCAAGGAGTTTTATTCGGAATAATTAATTATTCCGGATCAAGGTCTTCATTCGGAAGATTCAAAGTTCCGAATCAAGAAGTTCATTCGGAACATCAATTATTCCGAACCAAGGCATTATTCCGAATAAAGAGTTTATTCCGGATAAGTGACATATTCTGAGTGAGCATTTTATTCCGGATCAAGGGTTTTGGTAAATATTCCGAGTGAAGAAGAATCATTCCGAACGAAGGTGACATTCCGGATGAGTGATTATTCCGAACGAAGGATTATTCCGAATGAGCTGTTTTCAGGTTCTTTTTAGTTTCAGTTTTTAATTTTTAATTTTCAAGCTTTATTTTTCCCGCCTTTTTCCTTAGTTGCACTTTAAGTTTAATTGCCTTAGATTTATTTTAGCCTTGCCTTAGTTTAAGTTTTAGTTGCGTTTTAAGTTTGCTTTAGGTTAGTTTTAAGTTTGCGTTATTTACTTTTAGTGCCTTTTAATTTTTCGTCACGCTTTTAAATTCCCGTCATTTATTTTAAATTAGAGTTAGATTTACTTTAAAGTCTCGCACTTTTTACTTACTACAATGACACAACTATTTGTGTTACCAAAGAACGACTGAGTCGCATAGTTAATCGGGATCAATTCGATTAGACATACTATAACGAACTTTTTACATAGGTAAAACCCATGTATCAAATGGCGCCGCTGCCGGCTCTTTTCGTTAAGATTAACGGTTTTCTGTGAGAGACGCGTTGCTTTTTGGGATCCGTTCCTTCGTGAGCGTTATTTTCTTGTTTAATAATTTCAAAAATCCATAAAAATTAAAAATTGTTAAAAAAACCATAAAAAAAATTAAAAAATTTCAAAAATCCAAAAAGATTTTATTTTCTTTATTGTGTATATATATTCTCTTTGTGTTTGGTATTGTTTTCTTTTGCCTTTGTAGGTGTATGCGTACTAGATCTTCTAATTATCAAGAGCCCGAGACTCGAGAAGATTTAGTTATGGCAGGTGTGAACAACAACAATAATCCACCGCACCTCAACAATAACAACAACAATGTTCTTCCACAGCCCGATCTTCGGACCATGGAGGAGCTTTGTCAACCTACCATGTTTGGACGAGGAGGACCGATTGCGCCGATGCAAATCACGGCTCCGGAGTTTTCGTTGAAGCACCACATGATTCAGCAAGTGCAAACAAATCCTTTTCGAGGAATGCCTGATGATGATGCCAACAAACACCTCGACAAATTCATTATAATCACTCAAAGCATGAAGTTGCCCGGTGCCACAATGGATGTTCTTCGCCTTCAACTCTTCCGACATACTTTATCACACCACGCCGAGAAATGGTTTGATCGTCTCACGAAGAATTCAATTCATACTTGGGATGACATGACTCAACGCTTTTTGTCGCGCTACTTTCCACTATCCATGGTCACGAGCCTTCGCAATCAAATCAGCGGTTTCATGCAAGAACCCGATGAATCTCTTTTTGATGCTTGGGAAAGATATAATGTTTTGATCGATCGTTGTCCAAACCACAACATGCTCCCTATGACCTTAATTGATACTTTCTACAACGGATTGACTTTTCGTGATCGTGATACGATTAATGCAGCCGCCGGTGGCACATTTATGAAAAGGAGACCCGAGGAGTGTAGAGAGCTTATTGAAAACATGACCACTCATCACAAAAACTGGGTTTCCTCCGCTTCTTCAAGGAACAACCCGAGAGTCAATGTTTCTTCTACTTCAGCAAACCCCGACATAACTGAATTCACCCGCATGATGACCGAAATGAACAAAAATATCTTGCTTCTCGCTACAAACCAACAACAAGTTAAAGTTGTAGCTAATCCTTGTGAGACATGCGGCGGTCCTCACTCATACACTGATTGTCCTTCTACTCAAAGAAATCCGGAAAACGTGTATGCTGCTTATGGTAATTATTCACCGGAAAATTACCAAGCCCGACCTCAAGGGGATCGAAATTTGCTGAGTTACCGGTCAAACAACTACCTTTCACCCGGTTTTTCTCCTCAAAACCAAAACCCCAACAACAACTACAATAGAAGCAACCAAATCCCACCTAGAGCTTCTAATCCTTATCACCCACCCGCTCAACAAGCCCCACCCCTGAATCAAGATGTTGAAGCATTAATGAGAACCCAAGGTGAGCAAATCAAGAATCTACAGAGCCAAATTATCAATTTGAAAGGGGATATCACCAAGCAAGGGAATGACATTAGATCCGAGCTTCGAGATAATATACAATCCTCCTTCAGCAATCAAACGAATGATTTGAAGAATATGCTGGCTAGTTTCTTGCCCACTACTCAACCCTCTATCTCGAGTTCTCTACCTTCGAACACCGTCACCAATCCGCGAGCGAATGTGAGTGCGATTACTACCCGTAGTGGAGTTACTTTAGTAGGACCACCTATCCCGTCCCCATCATCTACACCTCCTCCACCACCATTTATCCCTCCTACTCCTACACCTAGTATTAGTACACCATTACCGTCTCCGCCTCGTCATGACGATGTACCCAAGAAGAACCCTTCAACAACTCAACCTTCACCTTCTACACCTTCACCACCCAAACCCAATATTCCTTATCCATCTCGCTTAGGCAAGGCCAAAATGCACACCAAGGATGACATTCAAGTGTCAAATTATTTGAAGATGATCTCTCAAATGAATTTCAACATTAGCCTTGTTGAAGCACTTGTCCACATGCTGAAATTTGTCAAAGCATTCAAGGAATTGCTTAACAAGAAGGAGAAGCTGCTTGAGCTCGCCAACACACGCTTAAATGAAAACTGTTCTGCAGTTATTCTTAAAGAACTTCCGGAAAAACTTGGAGATCCCGGTCGTTTTGTGTTGCCTTGCATTTTTAACAAAACCGAAGAATTTACTGCCCTAGCTGATCTCGGGGCCAGTATAAATCTGATGCCTTTAAGTGTTTGGAAAGCACTATCATTACCCGACCTTACTCCAACAAAGATGACTCTTGAGCTTGTAAATCGCACTCTCGCTTACCCCGTTGGTATTGCCGAAGATGTGTTCATTAAAGTTGGCACCTTCACTTTTCCGGTCGACTTTGTTGTTGTTGATTATGAAATGGACCCTCGTATTCCTTTAATACTTGGTCGGCCATTCTTAAGAACCGGACGAGCTCTAGTTGATGTTGCCGAAGGTGAGCTCATCTTAAGAGTCGGGGATGATGCACAAGTTTTTGAAATGGGGAAGCTTACAAGCAAATCCTTTGGACGAGAATCAGCGAATATGATTAATGTGCTCGATGATTTTGTCATCTACAACAATCCTCTATTCGATTCTTGCATCGATAATCCACTTTTTCAAGATGATGTGGATGATTCTCTCTCTAATTTGGAACCTTCACCCATATATGATTCTCCACCAATCTTTGATGCTCATGATGATATTCTAGCTCAGATACGGATGATTATGATGACTTTACTTCCAAGTATCCCGACATGCCCATTTATGATGATTTTGATGAGGCCGATACTCTTTCGAGTGATTCTTCTCATGATGAAGATCCTCCGCCATCACTTGATCCTACTTTGGATGATTACTCATTTGAGGAAGACTTCTCTACTTTTCTCAATACATACTTCCCTCATGAGAGTGATGCTCCTCATTTGGACTTTGATGATTATGGTCTTGATCCTACATCGGATTTGAAGAAAATTCTTTCAAAGGAGAAACAACCGGACGACACCAACATCTGCAGCACGTATGTTTTGACACCTCTTTGTCCACATTCTGAGGACGAGGTTGTGCCTTTTCTTCGCGGATCATCTTCAAATTCTGCTGAGCCTGAGTGCTATTTTTCCCTAAAGAAAAAGGTGTTCGACCCCGGTATCGATATTCTTAAGCCATCTCAGTATCCGTCTGATGAAATAAAAGGAAAAATCTTTGGAACTTTTGAAGATATGCTTGCACCTCTTCACCCTTGCTCCCACCGTGCTCCGTCTTTGCTTAAGGGAACCTTGCCTACTCTTCTTTGGCTTGCCTTGTTCGCCTTAAGCTTGTGCTATTTGATGGACGAAAACTATGTATTTGATCCCGGTGGATATGTTTCATGCTTCTTCCTATGCTAATCAAGGTCGAGTCAGGCTCACGACTCGGTAATAAAATCAAGCGCTTCTTGGGAGGCAACCCATGTATCTATCTTTTAGCTTTCTTTATCCTAAGTGTAGGGGAGACCCGTTGGTGTTTGCTATTTCCTCTCTTCTCATATTCAGGGATTCGAGCTCTCAATGATCCACTCTTGATGATTTTTGACGACCCGTGATTCCGTGTTCCCATTTTCCCGGTTCTATCCTAAACTCTTTTCGAATCACTATTTTATATTTCTCAATATTAAAATAGGAATCTCGTTAGTTGTCTTTTCCTTAGCAAGATTTAAACAACGTGCACTCCTAAGTGTGGGAGAGTTTACTCCCATATGCTTAAACATTGAGGACAATGTTTATATTAAGTGTAGGGGGGGACTCTATCGAAGTTAAGTGGCCTTTTCCTTGTATTTGTCCTCATTTTAACCGGAAAATCAATTTTTCGACATTTTTTAAAATTTTTGATCTATTTTGGCCTATTAGTTTTTACCTTTGTATAGTTATTTTCTTTCTTTGTTAAGAATAAATTTTAATAAAGTGGTTTTAATTTCAAACGTTGTGAATATTTTGACTCAACCCGAGTTTACTTATCTAAGTTTACTCTAGCTAGTATCCTTAACGTGTTTAAGTCAAGTTTTGCTAGGCTTTTATATAGGGAGCTATAAAACGCGAAAGTCTTAACTCTCACGGGTTAAGAACAAGAACTTTTCGCAGGTTCCTATAATTGATCCTAGAGAGTCGTTTATCAAGGGAACTTTAAAATGCGATTTCTAAACTTGAAAAAGTCTAAGAGTTTGCAAGATCCTATAAATGACTCGAAAACCCAAAGCTTTGATTTAATAGGCTAAGCATCCACGAGTCTCATTCCTTGAGATTTTAAACTATGGAGAACGAGAGATTATAGAGTCAATTATAAGTTTGGTATTCTTGCGTGAATTTATGTGAGTTAATTATAAGCCTATTCTCCCATCGCTTGCTAATAAATTTATCTGCAATAAATAAGGTTGTACGATTTGAAAAGTTACTTGGCTTCTAGCCCAAGATCGTTTAAAAGTTGCTCGGTATGGATTAGAGTTCATAGCCAAGGCATAACTTATTGAAGCGGGATGCGAAGATTGGCGAGTCCGAAAAGGCCCTAACAAGGCATGAGGGCTACATTTTGTTGCTAAAGATCCAAAGTGATGTGAAGAATCATTTATCGAAAATCAATATGAAGGATCGAGACACACGACGAAAAGCAAGTACTCCCAAAAGATCATGGAGAAGTGTATCCGAAAAGACCCTAGCAAGGTATGAGGATAAATAGATCCAAGTTATAAAAGGAGGCGTATCGTTATATATCAAAGTCCAAAATAAAGATTGGAGAAAAATGAAGAAGTCGTGGTCCAAATATGAAGAATCTCTCAAAACTTCAAGTGAAGAAATTCCCATTATGAAGAGAAGACCATTATTTCATGAACATCTCTCAAGATTTGAAGTATGAAGTCGCTGCCAAATATCGGTCCGAGAAAGGTCTCAAATCGCAAAGCGAGTTATGCCAAGATATGAACTTTATGAGGTCCCGAGAAGCAGTTTTAAAAGATTTTGTCCTTTAGCTAACTATTGATTAAATCGTCCCACTTTATTTTCAGCCAAATAAACTATCAAAATAAGTTAACAATGCATCCTCGTGATCATTCAAGACAATAATAAAATATAAGAGATACACCTAGGAATAAGGGAGTCTAAGTGAATAATTGGCCCACATGAGTTCGTGTTAGTTTGCTAACTTATAATATAAATGATCTCGTTTTTAAGCTTGGTTTGGAGAAAGTGAAAACTTGAGGATGATGATCATTCATAACATTTCCAAAACCCAAAGGTATGTTTTTGATTTCTTTACTTTGAATGTTTATAATTTTCTATCTCTTTAATAAAGGTCAATGTGGATTGATTGTGATGAAAAGTGTAATCGTGCTTTGTAACTAATGCATTGCATGAGGACATTGCAATGGTCAAGTGTAGGGGATTTGATAGGTGTGTAAACACCCATCCTTTTTACCACTTAACTACAATAATAACCAAGCCAAAACGTGTATTTTATGTCAATTATGTCAGAATTATGTGTGGTTTGTGTTTTTGTTGTGATTTAGGACGAAATTGTGAAAAGGGGAGAAAACACGGGCATTCACGGGCTTTTATCGAAGAAAAAGACAAAAGACGAAGTCAAGAAATCAAGAGTGCAAAAAGAACGGAAGTCCAAGACCAATTCTGAAGATTTATCGAAGAAAAAGTCAAAAGACGGAAGTTTACTAAAAGCCGAAGAACTCAAGTCTAATTTATTGAAGAATTACAAGACGAGTTTAAAGAAATCCTGAGACAAAGTCATTAAAGTCAAAAGATTAAGAAGACAAGGACTTAATTATGCAATTAAGGAAAGAAGAAAGAGGGGAGGAAGCTTCCTAAGCACCTCCTTAATCTCCCCTATAAATAGATCATTAGTGTTTTCATTTCATTTTGTTGGCTAATAGTGACAATTAGTTCTTCCATTTTAATTACCTTGCACTTTAATTACATGTCATTTAATTAATTGTCTTGCACCTTAAATACCTTTAATTTCAAGTAAGTTTTCTTTTAATTATTGCCAATCTTTACTTTTATTGTTTGATCTCCTATCTTCCTTTCTTGTTTGATCTTAATCTTCATGCTTTATTGTTTATGTTTATGTTCTTGATTTTTATTGATTTAATTAAGTGGGTTTTGATTATTTTGGTTATATTTGTTAGTTGATTGTTTTGGATTGTTTGTTTATGATTGATAGATGTTTATTGATTAGTTTGATTTAATCTTGTGGTTGATTTTGTTTAGTTTTGATTAGATCCGTAGCTTTTTGTTTCTTCCTTGTTCTTCGCTTCATTCTGTTTCCCAGGATATTCCGAACCAAGCTAAGCCAATTATTCCGAGTGAAGGTATTTTGTTGATTGTTCCGAATCAAGTGAAAGTTCCGAATCAGTTTGGTTCATTCGGAACATTCCGAACGAAGGTTTTGAGAAAGTATTCCAGATCAGCGAGTTCATTCAGAACATTCCGAGTGAAGAAGTTTATTCGGAACATTCTGAATCAAGACATTGTTCCGGATCAACAAAACATTCCGAACGAAGGATTTTGGGGATTGTTCATTCGGAAGATTCAAAGTTCCGAATCAAGCATATTATTCCGGATCAGTGTTGGTTCATTCGGAACATTCCGAACCAAGAAGGCATTCCGAATCAAGACTGTTTCATTCGGAACATTCCGAACGAAGGCTTCATTCAGAACATTCCGGATCAGTGGAAGTTCTGAACCAAGGAGATATTCCGGATCAAGGAGTTTTATTCGGAATAATTAATTATTCTGGATCAAGGTCTTCATTCGGAAGATTCAAAGTTCTGAATCAAGAAGTTCATTCGGAACATCAATTATTATGAACCAAGGCATTATTCCGAATAGGGAGTTTATTCCGGATAAGTGACATATTCCGAGTGAGCATTTTATTCCGGATCAAGGGTTTTGGTAAATATTCCGAGTGAATAAGAATCATTCCGAACGAAGGTGACATTCTGGATGAGTGATTATTCCGAACGAAGGATTATTCCGAATGAGCTGTTTTCAGGTTCTTTTTAGTTTCAGTTTTTAATTTTTAATTTTCAAGCTTTATTTTTCCCGCCTTTTTCCTTAGTTTCACTTTAAGTTTAATCGCCTTAGATTTATTTTAGCCTTGCCTTAGTTTAAGTTTTAGTTGCGTTTAAAGTTTGCTTTAGGTTAGTTTTAAGTTTGCATTATTTACTTTTAGTGCCTTTTAATTTTTTGTCACGCTTTTAAATTCCCGTCATTTATTTTAAATTCGAGTTAGATTTACTTTAAAGTCTCACACTTTTTACTTACTACAACGACACAACTATTTGTTTCACCAAAGAACGACTGAGTCGCATAGTTAACCGGGATCAATTCGATTAGACATACTATAACGAACTTTTTACATAGGTAAAACCCATGTATCATTCGCAGTCTTGCTTTCAGACGGTCGAGTAAAGAGAACGGCTAGTACAGCCGTGAAACCCTGTCAAGGAGATTCTTAATTGAATCTACCTAATCACAGGTACCATATTTAATATCGTGTAACGGTCTTCACCGACCGGAGGTAAAACGCTACCGATTTAGGCCGAATGTCAAAGCCATTCAGTCTGTGTCTATGTTTTGTCTCAAGAAGGTGACGTTACGGTGTACGCAGCAAAGTTAAAGATTCAAAACCACATACTCATTCCTAAAGACATATTCAACAATCAAGAAAGCTAAAGACTTCCGCAACTCTGGTGATCAAAATCTTCCTTAACAATTAATGTAGAGGAATGACCTCTATTCAAAGGAGATTGTAAGCAAGCTTTCAAGATGATGCAAAGTATGAGCATGTGGATGAAGACACAAGATCGCAAGATGGCAAAGACAAGTCAAGGATAATTTTAAGATCTCAAGTTTAAAGACGAAGTTGAAAGACAATGACAAAGGCTCAAAGATCATAGCATGAAGGAACAAGACTACTATTACACGTTCAAGACTCATTTATGACGAAATTCGTAATCTCCATTGATCTCCAAATATCGAAGATGAATGACCTCACATTGGGGGAGATTGTTAGCCTAAAAAATATTGAGTCAACCAAGAATGTTCGGTCATAGGTTTATATTGTAATATTTAATAAAACGTTGTAATAGTTAGTTAAAATAGTCGTGACCTTACGGGCTTGATGGTTAGCTTAAAAGGCATCTTTTAAGGTACTAAGCATTTTATTCAAGCCCGACCGAAAACATATATAGTCCATTAAGAAGCCCACATGTGGGTGGACTATATAAGCACCCTCCAAGCATGTTAGGAGGGTTGGTGGTTCATTTTTCTTAATCTAATCTTCCTATAGTTTCACACACTTCTCTCTACTTTCTCTCACTACTTTCTCTCTCTAGAAATCCATCTCTTTCATCTATTTTCTATCTTTAATCATCTAATCATATGGGACAACAAAATCTCATATCAATAAGTCAAAAAATCACCCTAAAACACATAGCAAATACCCAACTTTTATGCCATAAAGTAGTATTATGTGGTATGTTTTGTGCTTGTGCTTATTTAGGTAACAAGGATACAAATTTGAAGCAAACAAGTGAAATCAAGCTCATTTAAAGATGACAAGCCATTTGAAAATAAAGGACCTATCTTGACAACATTCAAAAGTTGAGGGACTAAAGTGCAATTTTGGAAAAGTCAAGATCAAAGTCAAACCTGGTCAACTCTCAAGTCAACCAAGTCAAAGGGCTCAAATAATCAAGAATGAAGGTCAAAGGATTAATTTTTCCAAAGAAATGAAGTCTTAAGCCTAAAACATGAATCTGCCAAAGTGTAGGGGCTGAAAATGGCAATTTTACACCAAGTTTGGTTCAATCCGTGTGAAATGGCCAAGCACCAATGAGAATCAAGGAAAAATGGGTCAAGGATCACCAAGTCAACTGCCAGCTCATCCACTAGCCGCCTCTCACATTTCATACTCAATCTGAACAGTGGAGCACATTATCTTCCTTTCAGCCAATGGGAACTCGCCAACCCATAATACTTATATCCAAAAATGGATAATGATCCGCGTGAAAAGCTGGAAGCCAATGATAAACTGCCACGTGTCACTTTCAACTCAAAACGAACCCAGGACTGATTTGAGCTACAATGCATTTCAAGCAAAGTGTTAAACATGAAATTTGCTCCATTTTGAGAGACGAATCCATCCCTCATAATCAATTAAGCTGAAATTAATTGGATCAAAAACCCCCAAATATGTTCTTGATCCGAATTATACAATTAACAAGAAGAGGCCACGTGGAGCTCAGAGATTGGACATAACATGTCACCAACCCCAACTAACCTTCATCCTCACTCTATAAATAGGACATGTTTAGCTCATTTGTAATAGTAGACTTTAGGTGTGAAAAACACACACTTCACTTTTTCCTTTCATTCTTAGCCTTTTACTTTCAGTTAGAACTACTCTTAGGTGCTTGACAAACACCTAAGAGTTAGTTAGATAGTTAGTTATCACTTGCAACCACTTTTCCCTCCAATAAATAAAATTCAAAAATTCAGTTTCAATCAATCTAATTCTACTCCATTCATTACTCAATTCCTATTGATACTTAATAAGTGTGAAAACACTTATCCTTTTGCCACTAAAATAAAGGAAAAACAAGACCTAATCATGTGTTTAATATCATGAATGTCGGAATTACACGTGGTTTTGTGTTTTGTGTGATAAATAGGTACAAATGATCAAAAGAAGAGAAAACATGGGAATTCACGGTCAAACGTCGAAGAAAAGTCAAGAAAGAGTCAAAGACAAGATCAAAAGTCCAAAAGTGTGCAACCATCACGGAAACCGATGAAAACCGACACGAGAATGAAGAAAAAGATTTTTTGAAGCCAAAATCAAGCTTAACTTTAGCGGATTTAATCATTTGTCGAGTTTACGAGCAAAGTGGGACCCACATTTGGAAAATGGGCTCAAAAGCCCATTTGTGACTCAAGTTATTTTGAAAGGCCCAAAAGGAAAATTAAAGAAGGAATGTTACTTGGGCCTAGCCCATTTAAAACAATAAACGGAAGGAGTAAGAAAATTGTGGGCTTAAAAGCCCATTTCATAAACAAAAATAAGTGAAAATATTTCACTTGTCAAACAGGCCTGGTCAACATTAACTGTCAAACACCCGTTTTTTTTTTTCTTTATCCCACACACACACATGCCTTTCAATATTTAATAAAACCAATTTTTATTTACCCTTTCCCACAAATTCACACGTAACACCCACCAACCCTTTACCCCACGTGTACCACTCTTTCCCAACTCAGTTTAATAAAACGAAAAAATTACCCCACTCTCTCTCATATTTCGTTTGACTTCACCCACCTTCATCTCTTTCCCCAAAACAACCACCATTTTTTTACCCTTCCTCATCAAACCCTAATCTCTAAAATCATAAAAATTACCAAAAGAAAAATAGGGCTTTATACACAGGCGTGTGATTCACACGAGCACAATTAAATCCCATCTTTTTTCGGAAGCAAACACCAAAGTGGTCCTCTCATCTCACTGACGTGGCTCCTTTCCCTTTTCTTATTGGATGAAACACATCACCCCCACCAATCCACCTATAAAAAGATGACACATCATCTTGGAAGAAGCACAATCTACGCCACGAGGGCAATCCGCGTGAATGGAGTGACTCTCAGCCGCAAGATCAAGCAAAAAAAGAAAGAGAATGAATGGATGGCTAGGATTCAAGAACTTGGGCTCCAAGTTTAGGGTTTTCCCTATAAAAACCCATTCATCTGTAATGATAGATTAGCTTTTCTTTAATTTTTATTTTTTCAGTTAAATAGATTAGTTTTAAATCTTGTACTTTAATTTTCCAGCAAATGTAATTTTTAATTTTAAATTAATGAAAAATTAGTTTAAATATATTTCTGTCTCATTTAATTTTTAGTCTAAATTTAATCTGCTTTAATTATTTCTTAATTAGTTTTTATTATTACTGTGCTTCGTATCATTTTTATTTCCAGTTATAATTTTATTCTCAAAAGTTTAATTTGATTTAATACTACTATTATTATTCTCGTTATTATTATCATAATATATAAAAAAAAAAATAAATAAATAAATAAATAAAAAAAAAAGTTACTGTTTGTTCGAGTGGTTGGATCGAGACGAAAGGAGTGATTCGAAGACGGTGTTTGATCAGTGTGTTCACAAAGACGGCTCAGCGCCGCTCTTCGTCGCAACGGTTAACGTCAATAGGTTCTATTCTTAATCTCTTTTAAATTTTCGGGTTTAAGTTTTTATATATATTTGCTATTTAAGTTTTAGTTCATATCTTAGATTTGTCTGCTGATTTGCTTTGTTTCAGTTTGAATAAAATCTTGTTTGTTTATTAGTTTGGATAATATGTTTAGATTTGCTAATTAGTTCCTGTTTATGCTTAATCTGCTTTGGTTTCATTGTGGATCGGTTTCATTAACTGCTTATCTGTTGGGCTCGAGTTATGCTATTTTAATTTTCGGTTTATATTTGATTTTTTTTGCTTATAGTTATTAGGCTATTTTGCTTATTTTGTTAAAGTTTCATAGTTTCTGCGTATGTTATGATATTGCTTTTCAGTTTTTAGTGGCTTATTTGCTTAATTTTAGTAGAGCTTATTGATTTCCTGCTTATTTGAAATTCTGCTTATTTTGGCAAGTTGCTTATATTTGAGTTTTTTTTTAATATAGCTTATTGGTATTCAGCTTATTCGCATTAATAGCCTGTTAGAATTAGCTTATTGGTATAGAGCTTATTAGATCGAGTTGTAGCTTATTTCGTTCGTTTAAGTTTGCTTTTCATAACTGCTAGTTTGGTTTATTTGATTTCCATTTTGCTATTCTGCCTAATCTGTGTGTTACTTTGCTGTTACAACCTCAGACCCAATTGGTCTGAGGGTTCATCTGTCCAAAAATAAGTTCCAAGTTAAATACAAGTTTAAAAAAAATAATTAGCAGAAATTCGTCCCTCTCAGGTATCGAACCTGTGACCTCTTGTTCAACTCCCCAATGCCTCTACCAACTAAGCTGGGCAGCTTTTTGTTAATTAATTTGCAATTGGTTCTTAATATAGGACATTAATTAGTTAGCTGGCAGTTTTCAATTAGTCTAAATAATAGTTTTAGTTTATTTAAATTTTAATTAAAAATAATTACATAGTTTATTTATATTCAGTTTTTTTAATATATTTTAATTTAGTTTAATTTTCTTTTTAATCAAGTTTTTATTTCAATAGTTTAGATAAAAGTCTTTTAAAAGTTTTTTTTTCAAATTTATTTAGTTTAGTTTAAATATAGATTTTAAATAAAAGTTTTTTTTAAGTCACATTAGAATTAGTTTTATTTAAAAAGTTTTTAAGTTTTCTTTACTTAAAATTTATTTTCAATTTATTAGTTTAAAAATAGTTAATTAAATTTAGTTTTCATTTAATAAGTTTTAAATTAGTTTAAAAAAATACCCAAAAGAGTTTGTACCAAAAACGAATTAAGTTGAAACGTAAAAGCGGAAATCAAATTCGAGTCGAATCGAGGATAAAACGAACTTTAATTTTAAAGGATTAAAAATCCTAGTTTCAAATTGGCGCCGCTGCCGCTTCGCTCGTACGATTGACGATTTTTTCGTGAAGACGTTTGGATTTTGGGATCCGTTCATCCTTTGAACGTTACGTTTCTTGCAACAAAATCAAAAATACAAAAAAAAAAAAATCAAAAACATAAAATTACAAAAATATTAAAAAAATCACAAAAGCAATTTCTTTCCTAAGAATTGCACCAAAAAAATTAAAAAATCCAAAAGTAATACTTTTTCCTAAAATTATTACACAAAAAATATTACGTATTAGTGTTAATTTTTAGATTTGATTTCTTTCGATTTTTCTTGTGAATATATATTTTTCTAAAAAATACAAAAAGATTTTTCCTTTTACTATAATATATTACGTAGCACAATAAATTACCTACTTATCAAATAAGGCCTTAGTTGGGATTTCATCACCTAACTATTGTATTCGAATCCATAACGAGAAAAAAAGGGCAAAATAGATAAATACTAGTAAGACGTTTGAACTCGACATATACAAACTATAAGGTGGGTATAAGGCGACGCGCTATAAAAAGCCGTCTAAGGAAAAAGGTTTTTAAGTGCTTTGTGCCACCTCGTTTCCCCGCTTGCTTGTGCGTATATTGAGAGGGACGACCGATTATTGGTTTGCCGACTCAATTAGTACTTAAGTATATATTTTTGTAGTTTTTTACTATTGCTCCTCGAGAGGGAAAATCCTTTTCCTCTCAAAGTCGACCGAGGTCACCTACCTCATTCCAAAGTTTTAATTGTATGCACACTCGCGCGCGTACATACATACCAAGTGGTGTACCAAATACTTCTAATTCTTCCAAAAAGAAGAAGAAGAAAAACAAAAAGACCGTCATTCAAGCCGATCCCGAAAATCGAGCTTTCGACATAACAATGGCAACGGATAATCGACCAATGATTGAGATTCTTCAATCTCACGTTGAAGGAAACGATGATGCGATTGTGGTGCCGACCATTGGAGCTAATCATTTTGAACTTAAACCGGATTTTATTCGAATGGTTTCCGCTACACCATTTTTAGGTCGTACTAATGATGACCCACACGCTCATATCAAACGATTCATCCAATTAGCAAATACCGTCAAATACAATGGGGTGCCACAAGAGGCCGTTCGCCTACAACTTTTTCCTTTTTCCCTCGAAGGACAAGCCCGGATTTGGCTTGATAAGGAACCACCCCAAAGTATTACCACATGGATCGACTTAGAGACCAAGTTCATTAATTACTTTTTCCCACCATCAAGGACCACCGCTTTAAGAAATGAAATAATCAATTTTGAACAACAATATGGGGAAACGTTTAGTGAGTCTTGGGATCGTTTTAAAGATCTTTTGAGAAAATGTCCACAACACGGTTTCACTAAAGTACATCAAATAAATACGTTTTACAATGGTTTAACTCTAAATGACCAAGACTCACTTAATAGTGCCGCGGGGGGCAATATTCTTGTGAAAACCATGAACGAGGCTTGGGCCATTATTGAGAACAAGGCAAAAGTGTAAACCAAGAGTGGTAGAGCTAATATGG
The DNA here is from genome assembly GCA_025667525.1 of Glebionis coronaria. NCBI lineage: Eukaryota > Viridiplantae > Streptophyta > Magnoliopsida > Asterales > Asteraceae > Glebionis > Glebionis coronaria. Next base: position 213,837,119 of record CM046877.1, on the reverse strand, counting down.
CAAGTGCTAGTACGAGTAATAATGAGGTGAATGATCAAATTAAAGAGCTTACTTCAATTGTGAAAACCCTTGCTCTAAGAACCGATGCCCTCACTACACATGTGCATGCCGTGAAAGATAATAGTGAAACATGTGAAACGTGTGGTGGACCACATTCATATTTCAATTGTGACAAGGTTTATAATCAACAACAACAAGTTTGTGCTTTTAATGCTAATGAAAGGGTTCCATTTAAACCTAATGTTGATGTTAACCATTTGTCATACAATAGTACTAATTATTTGGCTCCCCCGGGTTTTGTAGCACCTCAAAGACCACCCCCACCCGCCCAAAATACCCAATACCAAAATAGGAACCAAGGTCCTCAAATGGGTAATTTTCAAGGGAATGCTAATCAAGGGAATTTTAATGATCAAAATCAAGGTTTTCAAAATAATAACCAAGGTTTTTATAATAACAACGGTTTTCAATCTCAATATCAAAACCAAGGTTTTCCTAATCAAGGGGTTAACAATCAAGGGTTCAATCAAATGAATATGCAAAACCCTCAAATGGACTTGGTTCTACAAAAATTGACCGAACATGAGAAAATCATGCAAGCTATGCAAGCATCTACTAGACAAATGCAAGAGTCCAATGATAAGAGATTTTTGACTATGTTGCAAACCCTTAGACCCCAAGGTGCCTTACCATCCAATACCGAGATTAACCCTCGTGCTAATGTGAGTGCTATCAATACTCGAAGTGGAGCCAATTTAGTGGGACCTTCCATCTCTTCGCCAATAAAGGAGAGACAAGGCCCGGAGGTCATAATGAGTAATCCTACTCCCCCTCCGGTGATTCCGCCCACTACCACTCCTAGTTCTAGTCCTCCATTGCCGAAAGAGCCTATTCCTACGGTTGTTCAAGAAGCGAGTCCTTCTCTTTCTCAACCTAAGCCTAATATTCCTTATCCATCTAGGTTAGGCAAGACTAAAGTGCTCAACAAAGATGACATTCATGTCTCTAATTTTTTGAAAATGATTTCCAATGTGAATGTTAACGTAAGTCTTATTGAAGCACTCGCTCAAATGCCAAAATTTGTCAAAATGTTTAAAGATTTGCTCAATAAGAAAGAAAAAATGGTTGAGCTCGTTAACACCCGTTTAAATGAGAATTGTTCCGCGGTTCTTCTCAAAGAGCTTCCCGAAAAGCTAGGAGATCCCGGACGATTCGTGTTACCTTGCTCGTTTCCTCAAATCGATGATTGTATGGCTTTAGCGGATCTCGGCGCTAGCATCAATCTTATGCCACTTTCGGTTTGGAAACAATTGTCATTACCCGACCTTGTACCGACTCGTATGACTTTAGAATTAGCTAATCGAACTCTCGCATACCCCGTTGGTATTGCCGAAGATGTTTTTGTTCGAGTTGGTACATTCACTTTTCCCGTGGACTTTGTCGTCGTCGACTATGAGATGGATCCTCGTATTCCGTTAATACTTGGTAGACCATTCTTAAGGTCCGGAAGAGCCTTAGTTGATGTAGCCGAAGGGGAGTTAATTCTTAGGGTTCGGGATGAACAACAAGTTTTTAAAATGGGAAAAATCACAACGAAATCAAAGGGAAAAGAGTCGGTCAATATGATTGATGTTCTTAATTATGATAATGATGAGATTTTTATTAATCCTTTTGGAATTGAAAAATCTACTCAAAATGATTTTGTGATAAACTCATCCCTTCCTTTAGAGCCTCAAATTTTTGATACTCCCATTTATGACACCGATAGTGATGACACTTCTTCAAGTGCTCACACTATATTCGGCTTAGACGACTCGTCTTTTGACCCACCCACTTTTGACCCACCCATTTATGATACTCCAATCTTTGATACTTATGATGATGACACTTCCTTAAGTGATCTCATTAACTTTGATGACCCACCCCATGATCTTAATGCACCTCATATCTCTATGAGTGATTCTTCCATGGAGACTCCTTTTGACTTCTATACTCCAATTTTAGAGGTCATGACTATTGAGGAGGATCCTCCACTCTTAGAGATCTTACCTACTTTAGAGGTTATTCCATTTGAGGAGGATTTAGATATCTTTCTAAATACCTATTTTCCTCATGAGGAAGAGTTTTCCTATGACTCCGACGATACTTATGTTTTCACATCAAGTTTGGAAGAGGATGACTTTCCCACTATGGATTTTGATGATATTTTGAGCTTAAATGTCGACACCTCTTGCTATTTTCCCATTAAGGAACCGGTGTTTGATCCGGGAATAGAGACTTTTGTGCTTTCATTGCCATACCACCTTACCTTCCCTAGTAAGAGACTTTTGCCTAAGGATACCCCACTTTTCTATGACTTGCGTGCCACCTCGGGGTTTATTTCCTTTTGTGATGGAAATTATGTGTTTGACCCAGGTGGATTTTCATGGGGTATGCCTTGTATGACTTTGTTTCACCCTTTATCATGGAGAGATTTTCCTCCCTTGGAAATCTCGGTTTTCCATGATTTTCCCATTTGAATGATGATATTCGGGAAATCGAGTCGAGCTAGAGACTCGTGATGAAAAATCAAGCATCGTTTAACTAGGTTAGATTTTTACCTTTACCACCCTTTTTCCACCTTTTTCACCTTCATCCATTTTCACCAATAAGTGCAGGGGGAGCCAAATAGGTTGTTTGTTGTGATGTGTGTAGGGACATGTGCTATCAAGATCCACTTTTGGTACTTTTGTCGAGACCCGTGTTCCCGTGTTACCCATGTACCCGGTTCCTTCGATAAGTTTTTGCTATTGTGATTCAATCTTGTATATAAATAAAACGAATAAATGTAATCACTTTAGTTGTCCCTTCCTTAGCTCGATTTTAAACAACGTACTCAATGTCATAAGTGTAGGGGAGTTTATTCTCCCACATGCTTAAACATTGAGGACAATGTTTATATTAAGTGTAGGGGGGATTTCTATCGAAATTTTAGTGGCCTTTTCCATGAATTTGACCCCATTTTAGCCGGAAATTTTTTTAAAAAATTTTCAACGTTTTTCAAATTTTTGATCTATTTTGGCCTTGTAGTATTTTTCATTTATTTTCTTTTGTCATCGCATCTTACTTATATTTTCTATTTCAAGAATAAAGTCAAAAATAAATAAATAAATAAAATGGTTTTAAACAAGTTTAGATGTCTTTGATATATTAGGCCCGTCGTGAATATTTTGACTCAACCCGAGTTTACTTATCTAAGTTTACTCTAGCTAGTATCCTTAACCATATGGACCTTAATTGGTTTATTAGGCTAAGCATCCACGAGTCTCATTCCTTGAGATTTTAAAGTGTGGAGAACGAGAGATGATAGAGTTTATGATAAGTTCGGTATTCTTTCATTAACTTATGTGAGTTAGTTATGAGCTTTTTCTCCCATCACTTGTTAATAAATATATTTGCAATAAATAAGGTTGTACGATTTAAAAGGTTACTTAGCTTCTAGCACAAGATCGTTTAAAAGTTGCTCGGTATTAATTAGAGTTCATAGCCAAGGCATAACTTATTGAAACGGGACGCGAAGATTGGCTTATCCAAAAAGGCCCTAACAAGGCATGAGGATACCCGAGTCCAAAAAGGCCCTAACAAGGCATGAGGATTCACTTTTTGCTAAAGATCCTAAGATGATGTGAAGATCATTAATCCAAATCAATATGAAGGATCAAGACACACGACGAGAAGCAATTACTCCCCTAAAGATCATGGAGAAGTCTATCCAAAAAGACCCTAACAAGGTATGAGGATAAATAGATCCAAGTCCGAAAAGGAGGCGGATCGTTGTATATCAAAATCCTAAATAAAGAAGAGGATAAATGAAGAAGTCGTGGTCAACGTTTGAAGCATCTTTCACTCCTTATGAAGATGTATACCAAAATGAAGAGAAGACCATAATTTCAAGATCGTCTCTCAAGATTTGAAGTTTGAAGTACAAGCCAAATATCGGTCCGAGAAAGGTCTCAAATCGTGAAACGAGTTATGCCAAGATATGAACTTTTTGTGGTTTCGAGAAGCAGTTTTAAAAGATTTTGTCCTTTAGCTAACTGTTGATTAAATCGTCCCACTTTATTTTCGGCCTTAATAAATTATCGAAATAAGTCAAAAATGCATCCTCGTGATCATTCAAGACAAAAAATAAAATATAAGAGATACACCGTAGGAATAAGGGGGTCTAAGTGATTAACTAAACCACATGAGTAAGTGTTAGTAGTGCTAACTTGTAATAACAATGATCTCGTTTTTAAGCTTGGTATGGGGAACGTGAAACTTGAGGGTGATTAATATTCATGACACCAAAGCCCTAATCTAAGTCTTAGATTTCTTTACAAGTTTCTTCCATCTAATAATTTCCAAGTTAAATAAAATAATTATTATAATTTTTGTTTCCTTTAAAGTTTTTATCTTTTCATCGTAGTAGTAGTGGTAATAATTATAAAGGCCGAGATGGATTGATTATGAGAGAAATGTAACTCTTTGCTTTAAAACTATGCATTGCATGGGGTCATTGCAATGGTCAAGTGTAGGGGATTTAATAAGTGTGAAAACACTTATCCTTTTGCCACTAAAATAAAGGAAAAACAAGACCTAATCATGTGTTTAATATCATAAATGTCGGAATTACGCGTGGTTTTGTGTTTTGTGTGATAAATAGGTACAAATGATCAAAAGAAGAGAAAACATGGGAATTCACGGTCAAACGTCGAAGAAAAGTCAAGAAAGAGTCAAAGACAAGATCAAAAGTCCAAAAGTGTGCAACCATCACGGAAACCGATGAAAACCGACACGAGAATGAAGAAAAAGATTTTTTGAAGCCAAAATCAAGCTTAACTTTAGCGGATTTAATCATTTGTCGAGTTTACGAGCAAAGTGGGACCCACATTTGGAAAATGGGCTCAAAAGCCCATTTGTGACTCAAGTTATTTTGAAAGGCCCAAAAGGAAAATTAAAGAAGGAATGTTACTTGGGCCTAGCCCATTTAAAACAATAAACGGAAGGAGTAAGAAAATTGTGGGCTTAAAAGCCCATTTCATAAACAAAAATAAGTGAAAATATTTCACTTGTCAAACAGGCCTGGTCAACATTAACTGTCAAACACCCGTTTTTTTTTTCTTTATCCCACACACACACATGCCTTTCAATATTTAATAAAACCAATTTTTATTTACCCTTTCCCACAAATTCACACGTAACACCCACCAACCCTTTACCCCACGTGTACCACTCTTTCCCAACTCAGTTTAATAAAACGAAAAAATTACCCCACTCTCTCTCATATTTCGTTTGACTTCACCCACCTTCATCTCTTTCCCCAAAACAACCACCATTTTTTTACCCTTCCTCATCAAACCCTAATCTCTAAAATCATAAAAATTACCAAAAGAAAAATAGGGCTTTATACACAGGCGTGTGATTCACACGAGCACAATTAAATCCCATCTTTTTTCGGAAGCAAACACCAAAGTGGTCCTCTCATCTCACTGACGTGGCTCCTTTCCCTTTTCTTATTGGATGAAACACATCACCCCCACCAATCCACCTATAAAAAGATGACACATCATCTTGGAAGAAGCACAATCTACGCCACGAGGGCAATCCGCGTGAATGGAGTGACTCTCAGCCGCAAGATCAAGCAAAAAAAGAAAGAGAATGAATGGATGGCTAGGATTCAAGAACTTGGGCTCCAAGTTTAGGGTTTTCCCTATAAAAACCCATTCATCTGTAATGATAGATTAGCTTTTCTTTAATTTTTATTTTTTCAGTTAAATAGATTAGTTTTAAATCTTGTACTTTAATTTTCCAGCAAATGTAATTTTTAATTTTAAATTAATGAAAAATAAGTTTAAATATATTTCTGTCTCATTTAATTTTTAGTCTAAATTTAATCTGCTTTAATTATTTCTTAATTAGTTTTTATTATTACTGTGCTTCGTATCATTTTTATTTCCAGTTATAATTTTATTCTCAAAAGTTTAATTTGATTTAATACTACTATTATTATTCTCGTTATTATTATCATAATATAAAAAAATAAAAAAAAAAATAAATAAATAAATAAATAAATAAAAAAAGTTACTGTTTGTTCGAGTGGTTGGATCGAGACGAAAGGAGTGATTCGAAGACGGTGTTTGATCAGTGTGTTCACAAAGACGGCTCAGCGCCGCTCTTCGTCGCAACGGTTAACGTCAATAGGTTCTATTCTTAATCTCTTTTAAATTTTCGGGTTTAAGTTTTTATATATATTTGCTATTTAAGTTTTAGTTCATATCTTAGATTTGTCTGCTGATTTGCTTTGTTTCAGTTTGAATAAAATCTTGTTTGTTTATTAGTTTGGATAATATGTTTAGATTTGCTAATTAGTTCCTGTTTATGCTTAATCTGCTTTGGTTTCATTGTGGATCGGTTTCATTAACTGCTTATCTGTTGGGCTCGAGTTATGCTATTTTAATTTTCGGTTTATATTTGATTTTTTTTGCTTATAGTTATTAGGCTATTTTGCTTATTTTGTTAAAGTTTCATAGTTTCTGCGTATGTTATGATATTGCTTTTCAGTTTTTAGTGGCTTATTTGCTTAATTTCAGTAGAGCTTATTGATTTCCTGCTTATTTGAAATTCTGCTTATTTTGGCAAGTTGCTTATATTTGAGTTTTTTTTAATATAGCTTATTGGTATTCAGCTTATTCGCATTAATAGCCTGTTAGAATTAGCTTATTGGTATAGAGCTTATTAGATCGAGTTGTAGCTTATTTCGTTCGTTTAAGTTTGCTTTTCATAACTGCTAGTTTGGTTTATTTGATTTCCATTTTGCTATTCTGCCTAATCTGTGTGTTACTTTGCTGTTACAACCTCAGACCCAATTGGTCTGAGGGTTCATCTGTCCAAAAATAAGTTCCAAGTTAAATACAAGTTTAAAAAAAATAATTAGCAGAAATTCGTCCCTCTCAGGTATCGAACCTGTGACCTCTTGTTCAACTCCCCAATGCCTCTACCAACTAAGCTGGGCAGCTTTTTGTTAATTAATTTGCAATTGGTTCTTAATATAGGACATTAATTAGTTAGCTGGCAGTTTTCAATTAGTCTAAATAATAGTTTTAGTTTATTTAAATTTTAATTAAAAATAATTACATAGTTTATTTATATTCAGTTTTTTTAATATATTTTAATTTAGTTTAATTTTCTTTTTAATCAAGTTTTTATTTCAATAGTTTAGATAAAAGTCTTTTAAAAGTTTTTTTTTCAAATTTATTTAGTTTAGTTTAAATATAGATTTTAAATAAAAGTTTTTTTTTAAGTCACATTAGAATTAGTTTTATTTAAAAAGTTTTTAAGTTTTCTTTACTTAAAATTTATTTTCAATTTATTAGTTTAAAAATAGTTAATTAAATTTAGTTTTCATTTAATAAGTTTTAAATTAGTTTAAAAAAATACCCAAAAGAGTTTGTACCAAAAACGAATTAAGTTGAAACGTAAAAGCGGAAATCAAATTCGAGTCGAATCGAGGATAAAACGAACTTTAATTTTAAAGGATTAAAAATCCTAGTTTCAATACTGTGTGTTTATGTTGATCTTCTATGATCAATAGAAGCTTGTTGATGTTCTGGAGCCTCGTAGCTGTTCAGAGTTAGTTTGAAGATTACTTTTCAGTCTTTTCATGCAGTGTAGCAGGGTTATGATTGTAGCAGTCTTTTGGTGTTGATATGATGGTGAATTTTGGTTGATAATTGGTGGTTTAGAGTTTGTTAGAAGGCTCAGCGCCTCTCTACTCCTACAACGGAGGCTTCAAGCTAAAAAGTTCCAATTTCCTTTTTTTCCTCTCAATTGTTTATGCATGCTACATTCCTAGTGTAACTTCTATGTGATGAATTGATTGAGTGTTTAGCTTGTTTGCAACTTAATTGTGTTAGTGTTATAGTTTACTTGTTGATTTTCAGCTTTGGTCTTAGTTTTACTTAGTTAACATTGAATTTTCATTAGTCATTGATCATTAGTCTCATTTTGTGGTTTAATCTGTTTACATGCTTGTTTTTGGTTCAAACACACTTCAATTTGTCATTTGAACAAGTTCTAATAAAAGTCTAAACCAGTCTTAGTTTTGTGATCAAATACTCTTTGAAAAAGTTCTTATACAAATTCTAAAGTGGTGTTTGATTTAAGTCAAATTTGGTGATTCAAGTTGTTAAACTAGTTGATAAGAGTTCATTTACATCAAGTCTACTATTGTATGCATTTTGGTTCAAACTTGTGGTCAAATAAGTTTTCAAACAGGCAATTGGTAGTGAAAAAGTTTGGTCAAGACTTTTAACTAATTCATTAGAAAACTAGCTCACTTTGATTACTTGTCATTTCTTTGTTACTGGACCAGATTGCCTTAAATTTGTTTCAATTTGTAGTTTAACATCTGAAGTTTAAGTGTTTACTTGGAAATTATACAGTATCACGAATTGAGAGAGTTTTCAGCTAATTAGTCAGCTTATTAGCAAATTTCATTCTCTATGATGAAACTCAAACTGTTTTGCTAGTTCTCCAATCCTACTTCATAAACTTCTCAATTTTCTTTCACAAATCAATTTGCCATCATGTCTTGATTAGATTATGCAAATTTCAGCTTTTTGAGTTTTTGGTCAAACTTGGTCAAAAAGCCAGTTTTAGCTTATCAAAGATTCTGGCTTATTCAGTGGATCATTTTCCCAACAAAAAGACATTCCAAGCTTTTTGATAGTTGATTAATCAGTTTGTGCAATAAAATTGGATTGTGGATGTCTGGATTTCATTGGGGCTTATTCTTGGCTTATTGAGATAAGCTATCAAGAGTTTTACAAGCTTTTAAGCAAAATCCTGTTACTGGCCTAGCTTATTTTTCATTCTAAACATTTTAGTGAAAACCATTTTGAATTTGGTTGACTAATAAGCTCTATCCAGCTTATTGAAGTCACTTAACCCGTTTTTGACAAAATTTCCATTTTAATTGCATATTGGTCCTTGGAATTTGATAGACTTTGTATTCAGTGCTAATTTCCAATCTTTTTAGGTTTTGCATGATATAGTCTCTGAATTCTCATTAGTTACAATTTCTGTTAGTTGGTTTTGAAATTTCTTAAGTTGGTTAACTAGTTTGTTACATTTTCATATTTGGTCCTTTTAGTTCCTGATTTTACACTTTCAGTCCTTATATTTCCATTTAGTTTACATTTCAAGCAATTTACTTTTCATGCAATAGAAACTTGAATTTTGTGAATAGTAATTGGTACTTGCACTTTGTTTTACGGTTACGTAGCATTAATATTTTCATCTTTTTACGTGTTGATTGAATTAGACATAGAAATCAAAATACCCTTAACAACTAAGAACAATTTAAAGCTCGATATTAGTAGGCCTGTCAATTTGTCTAGAATCGAGAATAAACGAACTTACAAATACCCAATTTCAATATACCTAGTAGAGAGCATTGGGAAGATGTGAAGATGATCCTTAGATATCTCAAAAGAACCTCAGATGTTTCATTATGTTTTGGGGAATTGGATCTTATTGTCAAAGGATATGTTGATTCAAATTATGCATGTGATGTTGATGGAAGCAAATCAACCACTTGGTATGTGTTCACAGTTTGTGGTGCAATGGCTTCAAACCTGCTACCAGTTGTAGCTATGTCAACAAGAAGCATAATATGTTGCAGCTGATTAAGGCAACAAAGAAGCAATATGGTTGTAGATGTTGTTGAAGGAGCTCGAACACGAACAAAAGAAAATTACTCTATTTTGTGACAACCAGAGTGTCTTGTTTTTTTACAATGAATCCATTATTTCATTCAAAGAAAAAGCATATACGAGTTCAATATCACTCTTCAATATCACTCTGTGCATGAGAAAGTTAATGAACCCTTCATTATTTCTTCACAGCAAATTAATAAATTAATGACTACTAAACTTGCTTATCTATACTATTTATAAAGGGTGCATATACACATCCTAACTCCAAACCAAAAATTAAGATAAACATATTAATAACTTAACCATTAGATCATTTTTAATGCAAACGTATCTTTAAATCTTGACCATCCATTTCTTTTGTAATAAACTTTTGTAACAACTTCTTAACAAATTATTAAAAACTCATTTTTATTTTTAAATTGAAATATCTTTTAACTCATTTATTTTTTTCATAATCTAATTTTACCATATATTTTAAAATTTGTTCTCTTTAATTCAACATCCATTTTGATATATTTACAAATTCTTTTTTTTAATGATTTTATTTATTTTAATTCAATTTTTTTTACATTTTAACGTTAATTCAAATCTAAAAAATCGTCACTTATTACTCGTCGCTGCATTGCGCGGGTACATACTTCTATACTATCTATAAATGGTGCATATACACATCCTAACTCAAAACCAAAAATTAAGATAAACATATTAATAACTTAACCATTAGATCATTTTTAATCCAAACCTAACTTCAAATCTTGACCATTCATTTCTTTTGTAACAAACTTTCGTAACAACTCTTTAACAACTTATTAAAAACTCATTTTTATTTTTAAATTGAAATATCTTTTAACTCATTTATTTTTTTCATAATCTAATTTCACCATATTTTTTAAATTTTTGTTCTCTTTAATTCAACATCCATTTTGATATATTTACAAATTTTTTGTTTTTATTATTTTTTATTTTTAGTGATTTTATTTATTTTAATTCATTTTTTTATATTTTAAAATTAATTCATTAACTATAAAATCGTTATTTATTACTCGTCGCTGCATTACGCGGGTACCATGCTATTAAAAAGTAAAAAAATCCCAACGGAATAAAACAAAATCTTAAATAATACTCGTAGTAGTAGTAATGCAAGGAATCCAAACCAAACAACTCAACTTAACACGTACAGGGTGTAATAATGTCAACTTAAAGCTTCTGTTCCACTTTGCCTTCTTACACATAAAAAACCTATACATACAGAATCCGTATATCTCTATAAACACCATCAGACCATAAAAAGCACAGGAGTGAAATATGGGGGAAATAATTACATGGTTACTCTTCTTCTTTACCCTCATAGCTCTCCTTGTTCTTGTCGTTTATCAGGTTCATTTTTAATATTATTTTTTTAATCTTTTTATATGTTTTATTGTAATTGCCTGATATGAATATGAAATGGTGATCTGGGATGGGATTAATTGTTATAAAGCTTCGATCTTTATTGGATTTTGAGTAATTCCGTGAATTGGTGAAATTAGGGTTTATGAGCAATTTATTTGGTTTTTTAAATTATGGATGTGTGATTAGTTTAGTTGTGAATTTTGTTGTCGTTATGTTTTGTAGGTTAATTAATAATTGATTTGCTTGCTTGTTTTGAACATTTCCGGTTTTGTGTCTGTCACATTTTCTAATGTTACTTATGAAACTCGTGGAAAATTAGTTTTTCTGAGCAACGGGGACATCCCCGGTAAAAATATATTACACCAAAAAAGCGTTTAAGTACAATGGAATGTGGCTGAACCTCAAGCAATTGCTTGAGCTGCCACAAGCGTGGAAAATTAGTTTAATAGCATACCCATCTCATATGAGATTTTAATGAAATGTCAACTAGAATTTGCAATTAGTGAAAATGGTATTTAAACATTATGGGCATTATAGTGACTAAGATCCTGTAATACTACTACTAAATATTATTAGTGAATGAAATAGGTTTTCTTCTAAAACGAAGAGTTGCATCTATAATCTTTGTATGCTAATTTATTTTTTACACGATGAAAGATGACACACACACACACACCTCCTTGCTACCGCCACCACCACTGCTTCCTTTCAATCTTGCAAGCTTAGTGTGAGTTTGTGTAGTTTAGAGAAGAGCACCTATGTATAAGCATGTTGGTAGTTGCTTATGTTCAAAGGGATAAGTACTTTTTGATAAGTAATCCCAAACACCCCTAAGTTAAAAAATGAACTCCCTTTCCTGTAAAAAAACATGTGCAGTCTTGCAACATTAGGTGTTCATGCGGATTCTTGCAAGCAAGATGGTATGTTTGCAGTTAAGGCCAAGTTCAATGAAATGAAAATTAGATTACACGAAAATCAATGGTTGATAAACCACTCCAAACCTTCGTGGGAACTAGTACAATCTTTATGTGACCATTTCTATAAATTAGGTCGTGATATTGTGAAGGTTTATTATGTTGGCATATTGCCATTGTAGGTGGGTATGTCATGAACTGAAATTCGTATGTCATCATCGATTTGACGTTTGTAATCATGATTTATTAGTTCATAGGGTTCAAAAAGGTTCTAACTTTGATTATATACAATCTCTTGCAGCTTATGTGCTTAGCAGATCTAGAGTTTGATTACATCAACCCATATGACTCTGCATCTCGGATAAACTATGTGATATTACCCGAATTTATTACACATGCTGTTTTATGCTTGATGTATCTCCTAACGGGGCACTGGGTGATGTTTCTTCTTGCTCTGCCATACCTTTACTACAATATCAGATTGTAAGTATTCTCCAGTATTAATCAATTGCTATATACATTCATCAATTTTAGTTGTATTTTGAAGTAATCTAGCCATTTAGTTTATTATTGCCTAGCTGTTTCTCTCAAAACATACAAACAAAATACTCTTTATCCACACCATTGCCACCAACCGTTTATTATTGAATTAGGTCATGGGCTTGATTCCAACTCCCCAAGCCTAAGGTTAGCAGGAAACAACTGAACATTGTCTAAGGTGCGGTTTTTGGGGGAAGGGTCGCATTGAATCCAAAATGGACTCCGGGTTAGGGTTGCCTGCAGAACCAACTTTTTTGTGTATATTGATAAAAAGTTGTTGGTACTGAAACGTTGTAGTTTGCATAAGATATCTCAAAATTCTGTATAACAAGCTGTATAAATTTGAAATTCACATCTTAACTTTTTTTTCCCCCATGATATAATGATCATATTTGAGAGTATTTTATTAGGTACACTCGGAACCAGCATCTAGTGGATGTGACGGAGATCTTTAACCAGCTCAACTGGGAAAAGAAACAACGGCTTTTTAAACTTGGATATCTCGTACTCTTTCTCTTCATCACCTTATTTTGGTAAATACAGCTTAACTTATGAATTTTGAATTTGCACCGATAATATATTGTTAGCTCATCTAACGTGTTCCCCGTTTCATGTATCCATATCAAACCATTGAAATGGGATCCATGAATTGGTTACTTCCTTTACACTTAACCTAATGATTCTGTGTTGGTCTTTGTAGGATGATCTATAATGCGTTGGAAGATGATGAAATGTAGGCTTTTAAGCTGAACGAGATGTGCACCTTAGTTTGAAGATGGTGCGTGCTCATACTTAGGCTTAGATTGTGGCAATAGATTATCAGCTTTAAGTTAATAGTCATTGTTGTATCATTATTGTCATTATTTTGCTGTCGTTTTTCTTCAAGAAATGCAAACCAATATCTGTTCATTTTCACAATAGGACTCTTTTGTCGTGTTTTTGTCGGTTCTTATTGAGTAATCTTTGTTTCTAGAGCGTGTTTGGTTTGGTTTATATAACGTAAGCTTATTTCGGCTTATATAACATAAGTCAATTTTATGCTTTATTTGAAGACTTATGGGCTTATATAAGTTTATCATATTTATATAAGCCCTTATGTCTTATAATAAACTTAGACAAACGTATATAAGCCTTTAAGTCTCAAAATATGCTAATATAAAATTGAGGCTTATGTTATATAAGCCGAAAATAAAGCATATTTTAACTTATATTATATCATAATAAATTTATATAAGCCTATAATTCTTCAAATAAACATAAAAATTGAGGGTAAGTCAAAATCGACGTATTTTATATTATGTATAAGGTACAACAGCCCTGATAATGTGTTGGTTTGTCCTAACAATTTACACCATATAATTTTTTTTAAAGATGAATAAATGGATTGTTTACATGCCGGCCTAACATGACTCAGACCATTTTGACATGTTCATATTTACATATCAATTGAAAGAGACTCGAGAGATCCTTTGAACTTTGAAGCAATCTCTTTACCTTTAGTAAAACGGACTACATTTTAATACAGATTATTATGGTTTGTAATGCGTATCTTCTCATTAGAATATCAACATATAAATAGAGTACATATTAGGGTAAATAATACAATGGGCTTATCGTTATCTGTAATACAACATGGGTTCTAACTATAACAATGTACAATATGATCCACTAATACGCCCCCGCAGTTGGAGCGGGAGGAGGCCGGACGCTCAAACTGGAACGAAACTGAGCAAACAATGGAGATGAAAGACCCTTAGTAAAGATATCTGCATACTGATAGCGAGAAGGCACATGAAGAACACGAACATGTCCAGCAGCAACAAGGTCACGAACAAAATGTATGTCAATCTCAATGTGCTTCGTACGTTGGTGTTGAACTGGATTAGAAGACAAATATACAACACTCACATTGTCACAATAGACTAAAGTAGAAGCACGTAGTGGCACAAGAAGTTCCCGAAGAAGATTACGAACCCATGCAGTCTCGGCAACAGCATTAGCAACACCACGGTATTCCGCCTCGGCGCTGGAGCGAGAAATAACGTGTTGCCGCTTAGAGGACCAAGTGATAAGGTTGTCACCAAGAAATACACAGTAGCCAGATGTGGATCATCGTGTAGATGGACACCCAGCCTAATCCGCATCGGAGTATGCAATAAGCTGTGTGATGTGAGACCGATATAACTGGAGACCATGATCAATAGTACCACGAACATAACACAAAATACGTTTGAGGGCTGTATAGTGAGGCTCTCGTGGATCATGCATAAATAAACATACCTGCTGTACCGCATAAGATAAATCGGGATGGGTGAATGTAAGATACTGTAAGGCACCAGCAAGACTACGAAACATAGTGGGATCCTCAACAGGGTCACCATCTGGTCCAAGTTTGGACTCTGTATCCACGGGTGTCTTACATGGATTGCAGTTAAGCATGTGAGCCCGCTCTAGTATCTCAGTAGCATATTTAGCCTGCGATAAAAATAAGCCAGAAGAGGTGCGCCGAGTAGATATACCAAGAAAATAGTTAAGCTGGCCCAAGTCTGTCATTGAGAACTCACTGTGTAAAGATGTGATAATATGCTGCAAAAGTGAAGATGATGATGCTGTAAGGGTAATGTCATCAACATATAATATTAGATAAGCTATCTCGTGTCCCTGCTGATATATAAAAAGAGATGAATCTGTGCGACTGTTACGAAACCCCATACGAATGACATAGGTAGCAAAGCGCTGAAACCAAGCACGTGGAGCCTGCTTAAGGCCATACAGAGACTTCTTCAAAAGGCGGACATAATCAGGACGGGTCGGATCAACAAAGCCAGGAGGTTGATTCATGTACACTGTCTCCGATAAATGACCGTGTAGAAAGGCATTCTTCACGTCAAGCTGGTGAATAGGCCATGAGCGAGATACAGCCAAACTAAGAACCGTACGGATCGTGGCCGGTTTAACAACCGGACTAAAAGTCTCATGACAATCAATGCCTTGTTGTTGACTACGACCGTTGGCAACAAGGCGCGCCTTATATCGACTAAGAGAACCGTCTGCATGAAACTTATGTTTAAACTGTGAGAACTCGTCTTTTTCCAGTGATTACTTTATTCTATTTATTCCGTTTTACTTGATTCTAATTGGTTACTACGACTTTTTCAGTATTACACGGTTAACGAGATCTCGATACATTTTATACAACTTATTACTGTTATTTTACTCCAAAAATAATTGTGACAACTTGTCTTTTCTGGTAATTACTTTACTCCATTTATTCTATTTTACTCGATTCTTATTCGTTAATTTGAATTTTTCAGTAATACACGTTTTAAGAGGTTTCGACATATTTTATATGACTTATTCTAAAATTTTTACTCGAAAAATAATGAAAAACATTATCTTGGACGATTACAGACACAACGGGAATTTTTATATTTTCGCGTTTTCGGGCGTCGGGCTGACTTTTCGGGTGGAGCCGACACCGCAAAAATTTATTTTCTACTTACTTGAGTTATATTAGACTTTTTAGGCTTCCTTAGTGATTTTAGAACCAAACAAGTGTTTACGTGAAATTTTAAAGAAATTTCGTTTTAAGTTTAAACGGGTCTCGGTTTTTGTTGAAAACTACACGTTTAATAAACCCGTAAAATTAATAGGGCCAAAACAATGAAAAATTGGTCTTGGTGGTGGGGATTTCGTCTAGCCCAAGCCCAAGGGAGTCCACCATATATTTTTATTTTATAAAATTGGATATATTGCACTTCCTTTTATCAAACTTGACAAAAAAACACAGTTCTTTTCTTTCTGTGGTGCAACGAACCAAAACAAGGCCACCATAACCAGTGATTTTCTTTGATTCAAGGTATAAAATTTCTTGTTTTATGTTTCATTTTCAATTCCTAGCATAACCCCATGTGTTAATTTACACATGTAACAAGTTTTGCATGTTCTTGATATAGCTCAAATCTTCAAAAATCTTTGTAAATCCTTGTTTAAAAACGTGTTCTAAGAGATGGGTTATGCTTAGAATGTGATATTTGCTAATGAAAAAAAAATTTGGTCACTTGTTAGGTTGATTTGGTTCAAGTTCACTAGGTGGAGCTAGAAGTTCTTGTGGTTTTGATTTACTAGCACAAGTTTACTTGTGCTTTGGTATGATTCAAACCCCAAATAACTATATTTTTATGTATGCAATGATTTTGGACTTGTGATATGGAATGGTTATGATAAATGAACTAAATACCCGCTGTCCCAAACGGCACCTTATGCGTTTTTGGTGTTTGGTAAATTTGTACAAGTATTTTTCATGGTTTTATAACAATTAGGGCTTGTTAGAACATGTTGTGGAAGTGTAAAACACATGGAAAATTTCGTGGGTTTAGGCAGCCTATGGACAAATTTTTGTAAAAACAAGACATGTGTTTTTGTTTAAAAATAGATATCCAATGTCTTTCTAAGCTTGTACGGTGTTGAATGGACGATAGTACTATCCGGATACTCATTTTATGATCAAAACGGTGAAACCGGTCAAAATGTGTTTTCGCGCCAAAAATTTGTTAAAGGTCAAACCTTTTTAAGTCAAAATGGTGATTATATGCTTTTATACAGAACATATGGCAAATATATGACTTTTCTATTTGGAATTAAGTTAAAAGCTTTTACGGATTGTCCGTAACGGTCAAAACCGTTTTGTGTCTAAAACGGGTCATTTTGGGTAAAAGAGGTTGCTGCACTAAAACGAACTTTCCCGTTGATGGGTAAATGCAATTGAGTTGATTCTTTTTAGGTTGGAAAGGTATTTCAAATATCTTTCCAGATCCATAAGCCTCACATTCAGAACTTTTACACAATGTTACTTATGAATTAATCTTGACAGCTTGTTTTCAAAATGTGCTTCTATTGCACTAGTTAACTAATTTTTGTAACTTAATTGTGTGAGTTAATCATGTACAAGACTTTAAAGATTAAAATGAGTTTGATAATGATTTCATACAGTAGACCCCATTCCATTGACCACATCCCAAGTCTGAATCATTTTGTGCTTTCAAGTTACGCGAATACTATATTTCTTTTATACGTATTTCTACTAGTGACTAGTTTACTAGTTTTTCTATTCTTTGTTCTAGGTATCTTCTATTTATACGTCACGAAACCGTTGTGTAGGTCCTTGAAGATTATTGTTCTGTTCATTTTCCTTCTTAGCTTAGCACGCTTATCGAAGGTGAGTTCATAGCCCCTTTTACTACTTGTACATTGTTTCTAAACGCGGGTGAGATTTTACATGGTGGAACACATCCATTTAAAAACTACATGCTATCCAGAACTTGTATGCTTTTCAGACTTGTATGCTTTCCAGCAGTTTTCATTGATATTATTGCTTATAGTTAATAGCCTTAAGTTTCCTCTCTTGATCATGAACCGTTAATTGTCCCGTATGCTTTGCGCTAAGCGCGAATGTTGTGGGTGGATCCATCGGGATTGACAATCCCCGTCCCGATTACCTTGACGCACTTACATTTGTTTATACTTGAGTATTTAGGCTGAATACTCCCTAGAGGAACTTACTTTGAGTTAAGCTTCGGTTCATGAACTAAACAGCAATAATATTGGTTTCGGACTATGGTTAATGATCATAACCATTTTCTCTATTTACTTGTTTTACAAATGAATGCTTGTATTCCACACCTTTACTGCTAAACCTATGAATATCACTCAACTTTGTATTGAAGATTTTACATGTATTTCTCAGGTAATCAAGCTTAGTTGCATGGATGGGAGCTCGTGGATATTGCGGACATTCGGCTTATTCTGTAGTATTTTGCTGTTGACATGCTTACCTTTTTCTAAACTATTTTGTTGTATCCATGGTTAAATTCCATGAAAGGGTAAGATTTGGACACAAATTCATCGTTAGATGTCTTACGGTAAAACTTGGTTAAACTGTGACTTGGGTAGAAGCCTATGTGCTTCATTTGAAACTTTAAACTTGTTTGGGACCTATTTAATTTATACTTCCGCAAAATACTTGATTTATTTAATATTTTCCGTTAGGGTGTGATGTGAAAACAGGTTTTATTACGTCATTTTACAACCCTTATATTGCAGTTTTCTGATTTACTTAAAGTGGCACCCCCATGTTGCTTGTGTGGGACCTACCGGATTTCGGGGTGTTACAGTTTGGTATCAGAGCTTCGGTTATAGGGAACTAAGTGTCTTTTAAACTTGGTCTATAACCATAAAAGTTTTCAAATTTATTTCTTGAGTCTTAGTGTCAAATACAGAATGTGCCAAGAATTGTCAGCATCCACGGGTAATTCTCTAATCCTTACTTTACTTGATTTTGGCCTATATTGTTTTACTTTGAGATTCTTACACTTGTTACATTATGTACTATTCTCTTTACTTCACTTGATTCACATTCACATTGGTTTACTTCGAGATTTCTATATTACTACAGTATTCACTACTCTACTTTTATATCCTCCCGCGCCGTATTTGTGTTGATCGTTGTTGATCATGAGGATTTTTATTGACCATCATTGGTTTGATCGATTTCGGCAATTAAGCCTTTGGAAGAATTCTTCGATCGTATAATTTTTTTTTCTTTTTTTCTTTCTTTCTTTTTGTGGATTTCATATCCCTCTACTTGATCATTTTTATGTTACTATTTATATAACACTTTGGGTGTGTTCGATTTCGTCTATTGGTTCGTGGACCAATCTGTTTATTTGTCTGACTTTAAATTGTGGCATTCGATAATTGCCTTGGAGCGCCATCGTGTTCTTTCGACATCATTTGAAATTCACTTTTGGTATTGTACCGAATTCTATCGTGAGTTTCCATATTCTTTCTGTTAACCCTCTGGGTTATGATTGCATGACATTTGAGCATTACTCGAATTTTCGTATTCAATTTTCCTGACTTTGAATTATAGCATTTAGCTACATCCATGAAACGTCATCGTTGTCTTACGACCTCCTCGCTTAAGATATGTCCGTCGATTGTAGTATGTTTTTACTACATAATTGTACCTAAACGTTTACTAAACTTGATTTCTTACTACATGATTCAAAATACCCTTGAGTACCTACATTTAAATATTTGAACTTGATTACATTATACATCGCTTTACCTTATTCCCATATGATGGTTTTCTTGAAACAATTTTATGATAATTTCATATAGGTCCGTTTGGATTAATTATCTTTTAGAAATTTAAGTTCCATGAGATGTGCGTGCACACTAATTATCATATTAAAAAGGTGTTAGTATACTAAATTAAACAATTTGGGATGTTTTCGTGATACATGTGACAAGTTAATAGTGTTTTTGGTTGAGATTTTATGATGTCTCGGAAAATATGTTTATTGCAGAAAATTTGCGAGCTCAATTTGGTCGCGTTAAGGTTATTGAAACTAGTTTTGCCCTTGGAATTACGCAAGGGGTCATTTTTACGAACGTTTTGATATATGGCACGATTTCTAACTCTCAAAAAAGAAGATTTGCGCCAAAATTTTAAGATTTTGAATTTCTTTAATTTCCAAACAGCATTGCTGCAGAAACTTTATCGTGGAAAACGAGGTCCGAGATTTTCGAAAATCTATATTTTTATTGAATGGGTAGATAAATCTTATTTAGACGATCGTTTTGACATAAAATAGAGCTTCTAACTCCTAAAAACGAACATTTTAGAGCCGATTCAATTTTTGAGAATTCATGTAAAAATTCAACAAGTTTTTGGTAAAATATCAAGTCTGCGCAGAACCGAATTTTAACGTTTTGAGCGTCTTCTGGTCCGTTTCGGCCTTCGGCCAAAACACGAAAGTTGTCCGGAATGATATTTTTAGTCTACAATAGGAAATCGGAGTATCAAAGTGAGTAGAAGTGGCTTAATTTTAACAAAATTCAGTTCAGCATGTTAATACATAAAATTCAGCTATTACGTTAAATTAGATGCTGGTGCAGTTTTGAGCGGCCGTTTCGAGCACTTCAGAATCCGTTTCAGCCTTCCGGCGAAACATGAAAGTTGTTCAGAATGCCGTGATTAGCTTACCGCGATAAAAGCGTGGTCTAAAATGCGTGATAACGTGTCAAAAAATTAACGAAAGATAGGTAATTTCATTTTATGTCGTTTTCGATCAGATATGATGTAGGGGCATTTACATCCTTTTCTGTCGATTTTCGGGTTTCGTGTAAAACTGAAAAGTTGTTCGTTGGGTCGTATTACTTCCCCAGCGAGGCTTGTTAAGTCGAAAAACGTTGTTAACGGGTCTAAAACTCGAAGTTTTCTGTGTCTATGTGGAAAATAAAAAAAATACATTGTTGAAGTTACAAGTGAAGTTCTATAGAAAAGCTTTAGCAAGACGATATTGAAAAAAAAATTGAAATTCATCTTTACGAGCTGATGTAAATTTCTTTATCTTTCTAGACTTTCCAAAATTGGAAACTTTCCTACAATAGAAACTTTCTAAAAATAGAAACTCTTCAAAAAATTGAAAATTTTCATGAACATGGTACAATTTGGACGTGACATATTGGACAACCTTTCTGAGGCCAGCGATCCTTTCTCGATCGGCGATGATTCGCTTGTTGGTCCATCTGCTTGATTTTCTCATATCTCTTTAGATCTTTATTTTACTTTCACGTACTTTGTTTCTATGTATTTCAGTTGTTACTTAAACTTTCCACTATAAGATATTGCTACTTATCGACGCAATGTGTCGAGGTGTTACTTTGTAACGAACATGATTACCACTATTTTTGGAAAATCGATGTTTCTTGGTTCATTACTACTTGTCATGTGATTCCAGTTGCACTGCTCTAAATTCCAGTATTCTTATGAAACTTTCATTGTTGCTAGTGATACTCCTCAGTGTTGCATTTCCTGTAGACTATTCAGTTATGCATGCTAAAGTCTTTCTTGTCTAAACTTTCTCGTTCATGATCTGAAATATCATATTATGCAAATTCTCAGTGAATTCTTGTATTGGCTTGTGTTTTGCAATTCGCTCTCTATCGCTTGAAGTCGTGATCGACAATTCTCCTCTCCGTATTCTATCGTCATTAATACCCTTTATTTCATGATGTTTCTGGTTAAACCTCTCCAAAACCCTATTGTATCGTGATTTATTCGCCAATCTCTTGTGAACTACTCTTTGATACTCTTGTGCAAACCACTCACTGTTTTACAAATGATTATGATGGCACCCAAGAAAATTTAACATGTTACCGTTTTACCAAGCACATTTAATGTTGCCTAAGGAAACTTAACGTTACTAACATTTTGCGAGATATGTCGTTTGAGTTTTAACAAATGGTTATCACTTTAAAACTGTTTACAAATTTTCCGGCGAATTAAATAACTACTCTACTATAAAGGATCTTCAAAAATTGTTTGATTTCTATTCTATGAATATTATGGTTTATACATTGAATTTTAATAATAAAGGTTTGCCGAAGCTGAGCAGTGCATTGTTGCGCCTAAATTATACATAGTTGTGCACCTGTGTATAATTTAGAAGGAGTCATGCACGGCTGAATAGTAGTGACCACAAAACTTTTGATAAAGGTCAACTTTTAACAGGATTCCTGAAAAATATATAATCTTGATAGGGTTTGCAATTAATTCTATCTTGGGACATCTGCATATGTGCCCATATCCTTACTCGAACAAATTCACCATATGTGGGTGTATCCGTATATAACCGCCGTCACCTTAAACTTGTTTTCGTCTCCCTTCATGATGAAAATTCTTTTGACTGCTTGTAAAATCATCGAATATTGATGATCAACTTGAGGTTTCGATGTTTTATCCATTCTATTATTGACGTCTTTCGAGTAACGTGGGTAGATCTCCGAAATGTTACTGGATTTGAATGACGAGTTATGAAAGCATGGATTATGTGTACCCGTTATTAAAGGGTGTGAATGATGTTCATCTTTCCCTTTACTTAAATTTTATTCGTGCAGTTCACACGGTGACTCTTTCTTAAGTCACAAACATTGTTTCTTTTTCCCCTTGAATTGGAAATTATTGGACGAACTTTATTATCTTTCAGTTGTGTATCGATCTTCGTGAACTCAATGAGTTTTTTTTACCGTTTTATGAATGGACGACTTGATGATGTACTTGGTTGTTTTGTCGTCTTATCGTCGACACAAGTATTGTGTCCTTGCTTCAAGGATCCGTACGACCTTTAAATTGTGCAATACATATTATTGGTTGCGCATTGTGCAGCTTATATTTATTATTCTTGTTCTGTTTCTACCATATTAATTGTGGAACCTCGAGTGTGTTTCCCTGCTTACTTTTGATGCACTAAATGCACCCACGAAATTTTTAAAGATTTTTACAAGTTTTATAAGGATTTATAAAATTTTCACAAATGTTCAAATTACTAAAATGACTTCTTACATCTAAGGAGTGGATCTATACACTTTCTTTGTAAAATATACGAGTAATGTTTTAAAAAGGTATAAATCAATGTCTTTTTTAAAAAATAAATAATAATAATACGTTTATTTCAACCCGTTTCAGTTATACCTTACCAATATCGGTTAAAAATAAAAAGAGGACGTTTTCTTTTCGGTGATTTGTTTTTCGGAATCTGAAAATGGATTTTCTAAAATTGCGATCTTAAACCTGGATTTCGAATCTCAAATTTCATACATACATCCTACAGTTTCTTCATAAAGGACTAAAGTCATCCTTAAACTTATTCTACTTATGTTTTGGAATGGTTGAAAATTTTATTTGTTACTGGTCTTACTTATAATCACCAAGCTCTTTTAAAAGTCATTATGAATTAATACCATGATTGATCAAAACCTAAGTGATTGGTACCTTTAACGCCGATTTTAATCCGTACAGTGTGTTTACCTTTTAATAATGCGAATTTCTGGGTTTCATTGTTTACGTATTTTTCGCTTCCCCGTTTTGGTTTATTCTAATCTCTTCTCGCACATTTTAACCGTTTTTTATTTACCTTCTTGGTCATCAATCCTGTTGCCACCGGTTCTGTTTTACACAATTGTACGTTTGACCTGCTTGGTCACCTGTTTTCTTTTGAGCTCCTGCCCACACGACTTGGCAGCTTTGATGTTATCGTGGGTATGGATTGGTTAGTGACCCATCGTGCGGTCATTGTTTGCTTTGAGCGAATTTTACGTATTCCTTTGCCTTCTGGTGCGATGTTGGAACTCCATGGCGATCAGCCGGTGGATGACTCAAAATCTCTGCAGTATATTACATCTGCTGAAAAGCGTTTGGACGATATCTGTGCCGTCTGTGATTTTCTTGGGCTATTTCCTAATGACTTGTCCAGATAACCTCCTGCGTGCGAAGTTGAATCCAAAATTGATCTCATTCCTGGTGCGTTACTTGTTGCTAAATCACCGTACCATTTAGCACCTTGAAGCTGAATGAATGCTTGCTATTTTCTAAGACAGAATTCAAATCTAGTTACCATCAATTGCGAGTTCATGAAAGTGATTTTCCTAAAACCGCCTTCTGTACCCGTTACAAACATTTTGAGTCTACGTGATGCCGTTTAGTCTTACGAACGCCCTTGCAGTGTTCATGGATTGACGAACAGGGTTGTAGATCCTAACTTGATCTGTTCGTCATAGTTTACATTGACGACTTCCTCAACTTTTACCTTCTCGAGTTGAACTCTAAGGGACCAGAGTTCCTTTAGAGGGGTCGACTGTGAGAACTCGTCTTTTTCCAGTGATTACATTATTCTATTTATTCCGTTTTACTTGATTCTAATTGGTTACTACGACTTTTTAAGTATTACACGGTTAACGAGGTCTCGATACATTTTATACAACTTATTACTGTTATTTTACTCCAAAAATAATTGTGACAACTTGTCTTTTCTGGTAATTACTTATTCCATTTATTCTATTTTACTCGATTCTTATTCGTTAATTCGAATTTTTTAGTAATACACGTTTTACGAGGTTTCGACATATATATATGACTTATTCTTGACTTTTTACTCGAAAAATAATGAAAAACATTATCTTGGACGATTACAGACACAACGGTGAATTTTTATATTTTCGCGTTTTCGGGCGTCGGGCTGACTTTTTCGGGTGGAGCCGACACCGCAAAAATTTATTATCTACTTACTTGAGTTATATTAGACTTTTTAGGCTTCCTTAGTGATTTTAGAACCAAACAAGTGTTTACGTGTTAAAGAAATTTCGTTTTAAGTTTAAACGGGTCTCGGTTTTTGTTGAAAACTACACGTTTAATAAACCCATAAAATTAATTGGGCCAAAACAATGAAAAATTGGTCTTGGTGGTGGGGATTTCGTCTAGCCCAAGCCCAAGGGAGTCCACCATATATTTTTATTTTATAAAATTGGATATATTGCACTTCCTTTTATCAAACTTGACAAAAAAAAACACAGTTCGTTTCTTTCTGTGGTGCAGCGAACCAAAACAAGGCCACCATAACCAGTGATTTTCTTTGATTCAAGGTATAAAATTTCTTGTTTCATGTTTCTTTTTCAATTCCTAACATAACCCCATGTGTTAATTTACACATGTAACAAGTTTTGCATGTTCTTGATATAGCTCAAATCTTCAAAAATCTTTGTAAATCCTTGTTTAAAAACGTGTTCTAAGAGATGGGTTATGCTTAGAATGTGATATTTGCTAATGAAAATCAAATTTAGTCACTTGTTAGGTTGATTTGGTTCAAGTTCACTAGGTGGAGCTAGAAGTTCTTGTGGTTTCGATTTACTAGCACAAGTTTACTTGTGTTTTGGTATGATTCAAACCCTAAATAACTATATTTTTATGTATGCAATGATTTTGGACTTGTGATATGGAATGGTTATGATAAATGAACTAAATACCCGCTGTACCAAACGGCACCTTATGCGTTTTTGGTGTTTGGTAAATGTGTACAAGTACTTTTTCATGGTTTTATAACAATTAGGGCTTGTTAGAACATGTTGTGGAAGTGTAAAACACTTGGAAAATTTCGTGGGTTTAGGCAGCCTATGGCCAAATTTTTGTAAAAATAAGACCTGTGTTTTTGTTTAAAAATAGATAGCCAATGTCGTTCTAAGCTTGTACGGAGTTGAATGGACGATAGTACTACCCGGATACTCATTTTATGGTCAAAACGGTGAAACCGGTCAAAAAGTGATTTCGCGCCAAAAATTTGTTAAAGGTCAAACCCTTTTAAGTCAAAATGGTGATTCTATGCTTTTATACAGAACATATGGCAAACATATGACTTTTCTCTTTGGAATTAAGTTAAAAGCTTTTACGGATTGTCTGTAACGGTCAAAACCGTTTTGTGTCTAAAACGGGTCATTTTGGGTAAAAGAGGTTGCTGCACTAAAATGAACTTTCCCGTTGATGGGTAAATGAAATTGAGTTGATTCTTTTTGGGTTGGAAAGGTATTTCAAATGTCTTTCCAGACCCATAAGCCTCACATTCAGAACTTTTACACATTTTTACTTATGAATTAATCTTGACAGCTTGTTTTCAAAATGTGCTTCTATTGCACTAGTTAACTAATTTTTGTAACTTAATTGTGTGAGTTAATCATGTACAAGACTTTAAAGATCAAAATGAGTTTGATAATGATTTCATACAGTAGACCCCATTCCATTGACCACATCCCAAGTCCGAATCATTTTGTGCTTTCAAGTTACGCGAATACTAAATTTCTTTTATACGTATTTCTACTAGTTACTAGTTTACTAGTTTTTCTATTCTTTGTTCTTGGTATCTTCTATTTATACGTCACAAAACCGTTGTGTAGGTCCTTGAAGATTATTGTTCTGTTCATTTTCCTTCTTAGCTTAGCACGCTTATCGAAGGTGAGTTCATAGCCCCTTTTACTACTTGTACATTGTTTCTAAACGCGGGGTGAGATTTTACATGGTGGAACACATCCATTTAAAAACTACATGCTATCCAGAACTTGTATGCTTTTCAGACTTGTATGCTTTCCAACAGTTTTCATTGATATTATTGCTTATAGTTAATAGCCTTAAGTTTCCTCTCTTGATCATGAACCGTTAATTGTCCCGTATGCTTTGCGCTAAGCGCGAATGTTGTGGGTGGATCCATCGGGATTGACAATCCCCGTCCCGATTACCTTGCCGCACTTACATTTATTTATACTTGAGTATTTAGGCTGAATATTCCCTAGAGGAACTTACTTTGAGTTAAGCTTCGGTTCATGAACTAAACAACAATAATATTGGTTTCGGACTATGGTTAATGATCATAACCATTTTCTCTATTTACTTGTTTTGCAAATGAATGCTTCTATTCCACACCTTTACTGCTAAATCTATGAATATCACTCAACTTTATGTTGACGATTTTACATGTATTTCTCAGGTAATCAAGCTTAGTTGCATGGATGGGAGCTCGTGGATATTGCGGACATTCGGTTTATTCGTAGTATTTTGCTGTTGACATTCTTACCTTTTTCTAAACTATTTTGTTGTATCCATGGTTAAATTCCATGAAAGGGTAAGATTTGGACACAAATTCACCGTTTGATGTCTTACGGTAAAACTTGGTTAAACTTTGACTTGGGTAGAAGCCTGTGTGCTTCATTTGAAACTTTAAACTTGTTTGGGACCTATTTAATTTAAAATTCCGCAAAACACTTGATTTATTTAATATTTTTCGTTAGGGTGTGATGTGAAAACAGGTTTTATTACGTCATTTTACAGCCCTTATATTGCAGTTTTCTGATTTACTTAACGTGGCACCCCGTTGCTTGTGTGGGACCTACCGGATTTCGGGGTGTTACATAAATAGCCACATAGAATGAACTACATTAACATTTTACGGACGGGGAACAAGAACCCACGTACCATTAGTAATAAGAGCATTAAACTCATCTTGCATAGCATGTTTCCAATTAGGGTCATGAAGAGCGTAGAGGTGTGAACGAGGGAGAGGAGACGGCGTGGTGATGTTAAATGAAAATTTAGGATTAGTTTTAATTATGCCGAACTTCGGACGAGTGATCATGGGGTGAGTCTGACGGGCGGATTGGGTTGGATGTTGTTGAGTCACGGATGGTTGAGGGGAAGGTGACGTTGGCTGCTGAGCAGAGGTAATTGGTTGTGAGCATGGGCTAGTGTTGTTAGGAGAGTTGGGAGTTGTCGACTGAAGTAGAGTTGAAGTGGGCTCGGGTGAAATGGGTATCGTAGAAGGTGAATTGGGCTGAGGCGGGCCATGATTTGGTTGAGATGAAGTGGTATGTAAACGGATAGATATAGAAGATGGGGTGTCACTGGTATCAAGGAATGTGTATGTGTTTTGTTCACATGGTGTGTTAACAGTAGCATATGGAAATATGTTTTCGTCAAAATTGACATGTCGAGAGATAATAACTTTATTAGTTGCAATGTCTAGACATCGGTAACCACGGTGTTGAGCGGGATAGCCAAGGAAAATGCATTTTGTAGATCGGGGTTCAAGTTTATGAGAGGTGTAAAGGTGGGGGTAGCATAAACAACCAAAGGCGCGCAAATGGGTGTAAGTTGTGGGTTTATTGAATAATTTCGTAAAAGGAGTTTCATTGTTGATCGCGGAGGATGGTAGAATGTTAAGTAGGTGTACAACCATATTTAGAGCCTGGACCCAATATTGTGGAGGTAGGTTGGCTTGAAAAAGAAGTGTTTTGATGATATTATTAATAGTACGTATCATTCGTTCCGATTTACCATTTTGTTGTGAAGTTAGGGCAGGAGAATCGGAATTGAATTCCATGGTTGTTAAAGAGGGCGTGGAATTGGTGATTGTCAAATTCACCTCCATGATCACATTGGAAAGATTTGATTTCGGTTTGGAATTGAGTTTGCACATACATACGAAATTGGAGAAATTTATCAAACACGTCACTTTTCTTATTTAAAGGGTATACCCAAAGAAAATGAGAGAAATGATCCAAAAAGAGAACATAATATATAAGACCGCTGGCACTCGGGATTGGGGAAGTCCAAAGATCCAAATGCACAATATCGAACATATTCTCAACCCGAGAATTAGAAATAGAAAAAGGTGATCTAACATGCTTTCCAAGTTGACAAGCATGGCACAAACTAGAAGTCTTGGTATTATTACAATCAATCATATTACTGGAAACTAAAAAACGTAACACTTCATTTCCCGGGTGACCGAGGCGTTGATGCCACGTGGATTGATTGGTGGAAACAAAAGCGGAATGAGACAAGGCCGGCGGCAATACCGGGTAGAGATCTCCGTTGCTATTACATCGGAGGAGTAGGTGGCGTGTCCATAGATCCTTCACAGAAAAACCAAAAGGATCAAATTCAATTGAACAAGAATTTTCACGGGTAAATTGACGTACTGAAATCAGGTTTTTAAGGATATTTGGTGTGACAAGGACGTTATGTAAATGTAATGGTCTATTAAGAGATGGCAACCTGCTATGACCGGAGGTGGTGACGGGTATTGAATTTCCGTTACCAACAAGAACAAATGAGATATCGCTATTATTAAAAAATGGAGGTGAGTTTACCTGCATCCGAAGAAAGATGAGAAGTAGCCCCGGTGTCCATATACCAGCCCGAATCACCAAAGTCCTGAAGCGTCATAGCATTGAAAGCTTGTGGCAGCATAGTGGCCTGATCGCTATACTGTCCTCCTTGCACTCCCGTTGGGCCAAATCCTTGCATTCTGTATGGACCAAAGTTACCTTGCATTCCAGCGGGTCCAAAGGCTGTAGTATTTCCAGTAGATGGTACAGCACCTAGAATACCTTGCGAACCAGAAGGATGACCATTCCACATGTTTCCAGTCGAAGAAGTACGATTAACATTCCTGTCAGGTGCATATCCCATACGCGAGTTAGGATTGAGACGACCAGCAGTGACCTTAAAGGTACCCCATTATTGACAGAGCCCCTTGTGTTAATAGTGGGACGGTTAGGATGAAGATACTTGCACCGATTCCCAAAAGTACAATGGCCACGTTGAAAGTTACGGCATATCTGTTGAGTGGTATTAGTGTTTGGGATGTGGCGATTTGGTTGACTGGTGGCAAGCAAGACAGAAGGTGAAGAAGACGTGTCTCGTGAAAAGTGGCGAGAGTTTTTCTTCGCAAGACGACTCTCCTCCAAAAGCAGCATGGATTGGGTTTGAGAGAATGTGGGGGTTGGGTCGCGATGGCGAATAATACCAGCAACTTGGTCATACTTTTCACAAGGCCATTAATGGCGTAAATGACGAGATTCTTCTCATCAACGGGTGAGTCAATATTGGCTAACAAATCTACCATACGCCGTATCTTATGAAAGTATTCAGTGATTGACGAGGTACCAAGATCGAGATTCCGCAGATCATTATCGAGCTGCATTGCCCGAGCACCTTTGTTATCGTGAAAAATAAGCTTGAGTTCCTTCTAAACGTCGTTAGTAGTGACGTTTATTTTGAGAACCCTCTGAAGCAGTGATTTGCTAATGGTCCCGTAGATCCAAAGCTTCACAAAGGAATCCAGTTTCCCCCATTCAGCAGTGGATTGTTCAACACTAGAGGATGTGCCCTCGAGGAGGTTCAGTACCCCAAAGCTGTTGCAGTGCAGCGTGAAAAGCTCGCTCCAGGAGTCGTAGTTCATTTCTTCAAGGTCAAGGATAAGGGGAGTGTAAGTTTTGATGTTTGTGATACCATATGGTTTCTAGTTAGCAGTAGGGGTTGAACTATCACCAACCATTGTGGATTAGGGTTGAGATTTGTGGAGAAGGACGTAGGAAAGTGAAAGAGATGGTGGAGAGAATGAAGGAGAAAAAAAAGGGAATTAGTAATGGAGAGATTTAGGTATTGATTAGCTTTGATACCATAATATAGATTATTATGGTTTGTAATGTGTATCTTCTCATTAGTATATCAACATATAAATAGAGTACATATTAGGGTAAACAATACAATGGGCCTATCCTTATCTGTAATACAACATGGACTATAACTATAACAATGTACAATATGGTCCACTAATACATTTTACCTTCTCCATTTATAACCATTCTGACCCGCTACCTTCTCTTTTAGTAAGGCGGACTACACTTGACGACTTTTACAAGCAAGTTTTATACAAACCGAAGTTCATATCAAGTCAAAATAATGTCATTATTACATAGGGTTTAACTTGGTTACAATTATTGTAGTCAAAGTTTTAGATAGAGTGAGACGTGACGTGGCTGTATGGAATCATGACTCGTCATGATGATTTTTAAGACGTGAATTAAAACGATACAAAATATATAAATTTATATATTCGTACCATATTATAAATATATTGAAGCTACAAAAAGTGTCATACATAAAGAATAAAGTTAAAGAAACTATTTATGAATGTATTATTTTTTATTTTTATATAAAAATACGATTTTTAACAAAATTAAATTTAGAAAAAGCCTCCACGCATTTTATCGCGACTTGTCACATTTTTCACTTATTGTCTCACGTCAAGCTTTAAGATTAAGCCTTTGTTGATGCAAAAGTTGGGGTAAACCAAGCTTAACCCAACTTAGGCTTAATTTGGGGTCTTGTGGACTCCGGCTCTCGCACCAAGTGAAACTTGCTTTAGGACCCTGCGCACTAAACAGACACCGTTAGGCTTATCGTGGGTTTGTTACTCACGATTAGACTCCACCGTGAGAGTAAGTAATCGGTTTTAAGTATATTAGTGTTTAGGGTATTGGGTGTATCGTACCTTTGTGGAACCGAAGGGGTTCCTTTTATACCCGAGAGAGTCCAGGCTGGGCTCCCTGTTCTTGCGGCCTAAGGAAGAGATAATGACTCGAAATAGCTTGATCTTCATTATCCAACTAAGGCAAGTGTATATCCCTTTTCCTTAGGCGAATATAACTATAATATAAGTTATATTCGGTCTGATCATGTCGCACTGCGATGAGGACTTGGCTAAGTAATCAACCTCTTGTGCGACAGCGGCTTACCGGGCTTTATGGGCTTTGTGCGCACACCGCACAAGTATCCAATCCATTCTTGATGGATGCGGGTAGTACCTGTGAGTCGGACTATCCAGCCCGACTAGGGACTATACGTCATCATGTCCCCCCAGTCTAGTGGTTGCAGGTTCTAACCGCGGCTACTAGACTAGTAATCATCAAGGCCCACTCGCATAGATGCCCATTAAAAAGTAAAACCACACAGTCATGACATCAAATAAGTATCCATGTCATATTCCACTATCACGGTCCTTTATTGGAAACCGTGAAAAGCATTTAATCATGTTAGAAGAAGTAATCAGCGGACACCATAGCATGAACCAAACGTCATAGACACGTGCCATAAGAACCATTACATCCATAGGGTATATAAATGCAGTCTGTCAGTCACTTTCTTCACTTTTCCAAAAAATCTTCCCTCCATTGTTGAAAATTGTAAGAACCACTATTCGTAACGAAACATACTACCTTCACCCGTGCTCAAAACACCTACAAGAGCAAAAAATGGTAGCCCAACTATTTGACGTGACGTCCCGCATATCCGAACAAGAACTCTCCCGTTTTACTACCAAGTGCCACATTCCTTCAGATCTTCATCCAACTGTGCCAGATCCACAAGCACATATTGGGAGTTTTCCTGACGGAAAAATTGGTATATACACCAGGTTCATTGAGTTTTCCAATAATCGCATACCTCTAAGCCGTTTTCTGATAGACATACTAAATTATTATAGAATACACCTCTCCCAACTACATTGTATATGAGCCGCCAAAATCTCAAATTTTAAGATAAACTGCTTACTCACAAATGTTGACCCAACCATAAACCAGTTTTACGCCTTCTATAGACCCACATTGATGAACGGATGGGTAACTTTCGCGAAACGCCCTGGTCAAATTCAATGTTACTCGGAGAAAATAGATTCCCTGAAGAAGTGGACCGACAAATTCTTCTGGGTTGACAAAGTTGTTTTCCCATTTGACCACGATTTCATCACCCTCGAGATGATGATAAAGGATGACCGCCCCATCGCCGGTTCATATAACGAGGCAGACACACAATTAATTAACGCTGATCGGATACCAATGCAAGAATATCCAGAAACACTGCTATACGTCCTAGGTCTGAGCCACACACCAATTCTTCCTGCCAACCACCTTCCTCAATACTTTGATGATTTTGACCATGGTAAGAAATCCTTATTTCGTTTGCTTCCCCTTCTTCTTTTGATTGTGTGTTTTTATTTTGCTACCAAACAACCATACACGCTCATATACCTACGCATAATATGAATGCAGAATTAACTTATACGCAGCTCGTGAAGCGCGGGAATCCGTGCGCCGTGACCATGCGCGCCCGACCCTTCTCATTAATCGAGACATCAAATGGATAGTGCATTGGTCAACGAACTATAGCTTTGGAGTTTCCTTCTCCCACACCTAGTGGGAATGCCGAAATGACAACCGCCATAAACGCTACCCCTATCCGAAGCGTACCATGCATCGCAGAATCTCCATCAGAGGAATTGAGTCAAGGAGATGAAGAAGAACATGGTGCCTGATACAATGATTTGCTTTGGGGTTCAGATTTAATTCTCGGAATCTTCTCGAATTGATCACGGTTTAAAGTGGAATAGTTGTTCTTGGTTACTAAAAAGGGGTTTGGTTTTCTATTCTACTAAAAAGAATTAAATGCACAAAGATATAAAATTAAACTAAAAGCAGTTAATAAATTAAGACTGAAATCGAATTAAAATTAAACAGTAAAACAGAAACAGTAAATACTCCTTACTAGAAAACACTTCATTTGGAATAATGCTGATCCAGAATACATGGGAAAAAGCTTGATGTGGAATAAAGTGGTTGATCCGGAATAACTTGAAGAAATGCTTTATCCGGAATAAATCAGACAAAAATCCTTCATTCGGAATATACGCTCATGCGGAATATCTTTGCTGACTCGGAATAAATGGGAAAAAGCTTGATGCGGAATGTTTCCACTCATCCGGAATATTTGATTATTCCGGATGAACGAATTGATCCGGAATAAACTTGGTTGATCCGGAATGTAAGGATTGATCCGGAATAATTGATTATTCCGGATTAAAGGCTTTGATCCGGAATATAAAATATTTCGGATGAACAATATTGATTCGGAATAAAAGGTTGATGCGGAATAATAACTGATCCGGAATAAAAAGTGAAATAACTTGATTCGGAATCTGGGTTTGTGAAGAACAGTAAAGAAACAGAGAAGACGATTTAAGCCAAAATCAACCAAGTTTTTAACCAAAACTTAAACAAAACTAAACAACAATCATTTACTAACAATAAACATCAAATCAAAACCATAAAAACACAAAACCCACTTACTTTTGAAGATTAAATTCAACCAAATAAGAACTTTAAACTTAAAATAAAAAAGATGAAGATGAACAAGATTAATGGAAAGATTATATGGATTGATTAAAGTAGAGTAAACAAAAGGAAAGATTAAAAACTTACAAGATTAAAGATTCAACAAGAAAAGAAAAATCACCAACACCTTAATGGTGTTGGCTTCCTACGAAAGAAAAGAAAGAACTGGAAATTGAAAACTAGCTCAAAAAGTGTGAAGGTGGATCCTATTTATAGGCCTAGTGGTTGGTTGGTGAGTGGGCTTTCTCCCTTTCTTCTTGTCTTCTCGTCTTTTCAGAAAAGTTGACGTTTTCGATTCTGATTCGGGATTTGTCGATGATTAAATTCAACTCGTCTTTTAATTTCTTTGTTTAATAGACTTGAGTTCCTTCTACATATGTAAATCTTCCATCTTTGGTCCTTTTCTTCGATAAATCTTCAAATAGGCCCATTGACTTCAAATCATTTGCATCTCTTGGACAATAGACTTCGTCTTGAGTCTTTTTCTTCGATAAAACCCGTGCAATCCCATGTTTTCTCCAATATCCATCCGGTTGGCTCTGAAAACACAATAAACACAAAAACCACGCATAATTCCAAACAAATGATATTAAATACGCGTTTTGGTCTCGTTTTAGCAAGAAATAAGTGGTAAGAGGATGGGTGTTTTCACACCTATCAAATCCCCTACACTTAACCATTGCCATGCCCTCATGCAATGCTTAGTGATAAAGCACATTTGCACTTTTCTCATAATCAATCAACCTTGGCCTTATTAACATACTACTAAACAAAAGAGAAATTAAAACTTTAAAGTAAACAAGAGGATAGAAAACCATTTTCACTTGAAAATAGCTATATGGAAATAACTTGCAAGGAGATCAAGGACTTACATTAGGGCTTTGGTGCTGCGAAGATTTATCACCCTCAAGTTTCACGTTCCCCAAACTAAGCTTAAAAACGAGATCATTGTTATTATAAGTTAGCAAAACAAACACTTACACACATGGCTAAATTATATGCTTAAACTCCCTTATTCCTAGGTGTATCTTTTATATTTTAGTTTTGTCTTAGAATGATCATGAAGATGCATTTTTGGACTTATTGCGATAGTTTATTTAGGCTGAAAGCAAAGTAGGACGATTTGATTAATAGTTAGCTAAAGGGAAAAATCTCTTAAAACTACTTCTCGGGATATCAAAAAGTTCATATCTTGGCATAACTCGCTTCACGATTTGAGACCTTTCTCGGGCCGATATTTGGCATGTACTTCATACTTCATATCTTGAGAGACGTTCTTGAGATAATGGTCTTCTCTTCGTTAATAGAGTTTCTTCACTTGGAGTATTTTTTAGGGATACTCCACTTTGTTGACCACGACTTCATCATTATTTCTTCAATCGTTACTTGGGATTTTGAGATACAACGATCCGCCTCCTTTTCGGACTTGGATCTATTTATCCTCATACCTTGTTAGGGTCTTTTCGGATAGACTTCTCCATGATCTTTATGGGAGTTGATTGCTTTTCGTCGTGAGTCTTGATCCTTCATATTGATTTTGGGAATAATGCTTTTCACATCACCTTGGATCTTTAGCAATAAGATTGAATCCTCATGCCTTGTTAGGGCCTTTTCGGACTCGCCAATCTTCGCGCCCCGCTTCATAAGTTATGCCTTGGCTATGAACTCTTATCATTACCGAGCAAATTTTAAACGATCTTAGGCTAGAAGCTAAGTAACTTTTCAAATCGTACGACCTTACTTATTGCAGATAAATTATTAGCAAGTGATGGGAGAATAGGCAAATAATCACACCAAGTGTGCTTGTGCAAGAATACCGACTTATAATTAACTCTATCATTTCTCGTTCTCCACAATTTAAAATCTCAAGTAATGAGACTCGTGGATGCTTAGCCTAATAAACCAATTAAGGTCTACATGGTTAAGGATACTAGCTAGAATAAACTTTGATAAGTATACTCGGGTTGAGTCAAAATAATCGCAACGGGCCTAATATGTCAAAGACTTCAAAACTAGCTACACCACCTTATTAATATTTTTGACTTTATTGCGGGATATATACATATGAAAGCAACGATAAAAAATTAAAAAATTACGACTAAATGGCCAAAGTTAATTAAAAATTTGAAAAATGCTGAAAAAGATGATTTTCCGGTTAAATGAAGGCATTTTAATGGAAAGTCCACTTAAAAATTTGATAGAAGTCCCCCTACACTTAAGATAAACACTGTCCTCAATGTTTAAGCATGTGGGAAAAGTCTCCCCTACACTTATGACATTGTGAACGCTGGTTAAATCAAGCTAAGGAAGAGACGACTAACGTGATCAATTTCAAATGTGAGTATGAAGAAAATTGAATCACGATAGTTGAGAGATAGAACCGGATTTCGGATAACACGGGAGCACGGTTCTTCAAAGGTTCCAAAAGTGCATTCATCCGTGTAATCACATCACCACACAAACACAAAGAACCTATATAGGTCCCCCTACACTTAGGAGGTTAAAACGGAAAAGGATAGATACTCGGGTTGCCTCCCGAGGAGCGCTTGTTTTTGATAACCGAGTCACGAGCCTGACTCGACCCAAAATTAGTTCATGGGAAACGTGGTGAGGGATGGAATCATCTCATGAGAGATGTCCTCACCAAAGTACAACTTCACTCGTTGGCCATTCACCTTGAAATTCGGTCCATTAGGTTGAGCGAGCTCGAGAGTACCATATGGAAAAATTTGGGCAATGGTGAATGGGTCGGACCAACGAGATTTCAGCTTGCCCGAAAAGATTTTCAACCGAGAGTTGAAGAGTGAAACTTTGTCTCCAACTTGGAACTCTCGGTTTTTAATCTTAGAGTCATGAATGAGCTTAGTCTTTTCCTTATAGATCAAAGAATTTTCATAAGCCTCATTTCGGAGTTCATTCAGCTCATTGAGTTGGATCTTGCATAGGTCACCGGCTTTGTTGATGTCGAAATTAGCCCACTTCAAGGCCCAGTAAGCCTTGTGCTCCAACTCAATGGGGAGGTGGCATGCTTTCCCGTACACGAGACGATATGGTGTACAACCAATCGGAGTCTTGTATGCGATACGGAAAGCCCACAGAGCATCATCAAGTTTATCGGCCCATGAGGCACGATGCTCTCCCACGGTTCGTTCAAGAATTCGATTTAATCCTCAGTTAGAGATTTCAGCCTGGCCATTAGTTTGTGGGTGGTATGCGGTAGAAAGACGATGATTTACACTATACTTAGCCATGACTCTTGCAAATTGATCATTGCAAAAATGAGTCCCGCGATCACTAATAATGGCACGAGGCACACCGAATCTAGCGAATAGCGACTTCAAAAAGTTACAAACCACCCTTGCGTCATTAGTGGGTAAAGCTTTGGCTTCAACCCATTTAGAAACGTAGTCAACGGATACAAGGATGTATTTGTTTCCTTTAGATGAAGGGAATGGCCCCATAAAGTCGATACCCCAAACATCAAAGATTTCACATTCTTGTATGAAATTTTGAGGCATCTCATCTTTATGTGTGATCTTGCCTTGTTTTTGGCAAGCATCACAATGTTTAACCATCTCGTGAGAATCACGATAAATGGTGGGCCAATAAAATCCCGAGTCAAACACTTTTTTGGCGGTGTAGTTGGGACCAAAGTGACCACCGGTAGGTCCTTTGTGGCAAGCTTCGAGAATGTCTAATGCGGCCGGTCCATCAACACATCGGCGAATAATCAAATCAGCACATTGTTTGAATAGATACGGGTCATCCCAAAAGTAAGTCTTAATGTCTTTGAAGAACTTTTTCTTTTGCTGGGATGTTAACCCGTCAATGATAATTCCACCTACCAAGTAGTTTGCAATGTCCGCAAACCACGGGGTCTCATCTTGATTCGAATTGATAGACATTAAGGTCTCCAGGGGAAAAGAGTCATTGATCTCTTTGTTCGGATGATCCCCTTGATAAGGATCCTCAAGTCTACTGAGATGATCCGCGGCTAGATTTTCAGCTCCATTCTTATCACGAATTTCGATTTTAAATTCTTGAAGTAGCAAAACCCAGCGAAGAAATCTTGGTTTGGAATCTTGTTTAGTTAACAAGTACTTCAACGCGGAATGATCGATATACACGATGGTGGTAGAAAGGACAA
Organism: Glebionis coronaria; assembly: GCA_025667525.1. NCBI lineage: Eukaryota > Viridiplantae > Streptophyta > Magnoliopsida > Asterales > Asteraceae > Glebionis > Glebionis coronaria. Next base: position 213,798,990 of record CM046877.1, on the reverse strand, counting down.
GATAGGGGCGAAACTTTTCAAAAGCATAGACAACAGCTAAAAGCTCTTTTTCGGTTGTCGTGTAATGCAATTGAGCCCCTGTCATTGTCTTGCTAGCGTAGTGGATTAGTTGGAAGTGTTTGTTTACTCTTTGGCCCAAAACCGCTCCAATAGCAAAGTCGCTAGCATTGCACATCAACTCGAAAGGCAGCTCCCAATTAGGGGTAACCAAGACCGGTGCCTTAGTTAGCTTATCCTTAAGCAAGTTGAAGGCTTCAATACACTCATGGGAAAAGATAAAAGGAGTATCTTTTTCCAAGAGGTGGGTCATCGGGCGAGCGATTTTAGAAAAATCTTTGATGAATCGACGGTAGAAGCCCGCATGACCGAGGAAACTTCTCACACCCTTCACGGTTGAAGGTGGAGGCAGTTTAGCAATAACATCGACTTTAGCACGGTCCACTTCAAGACCGGCTTTGGAGATTTTGTGTCCTAGCACGATGCCCTCTTTTACCATGAAATGGCATTTTTCCCAATTAAGAACAAGGCGAGTGTCTTCACACCGCTTAAGCATACGTTCTAAATTGGCAAGGTAAGCAGAGAAAGAATCGCCATAAACCGAGAAATCATCCATGAATACTTCCATAGTTTCTTCAACCGTGTCATGAAAGATAGCCATCATACACCGTTGGAACGTCCCAGGAGCATTGCATAAACCAAAAGGCATGCGTTTGTAAGCGAATGTTCCGTAGGGAAAAGTGAATGTGGTTTTCTCTTGGTCTTTGGGATCGATGGGAATTTGAAAATACCCGGAGAAACCGTCTAAGAAGCAGTAATAATCATTACCCGCTAGACGCTCGAGCATTTGATCCATGAAAGGAAGAGGAAAGTGATCTTTTATCGTGGCATCATTGAGTTTGTGATAGTCGATACAAACTCTCCACCCAGTAACAAGACGAGTAGGAATCAATTCGTTGTGTTCATTGGGGACAACGGTTATTCCGCCCTTCTTGGGCACACAATGGACGGGACTTACCCATGGCGAATCCGAAATAGGGTAAATCAAGCCGACATCTAGAAGTTTAATAACCTCTTGTTTGATGACGTCATGAATGCGAGGATTAACCCTTCTTTGGCTCTGGATTGCGGGTTTAAAGTCATCTTCCATGAGAATCTTGTGAGTACAAAAGTTTGGATCAATTCCGTGGATATCGGAAATTTTCCAAGCAATTGCCTTCTTATGATCTTTAAGCACGGCGATAAGGAGAGATTTTTCTTCTTCGTTCAAGTCCTTCGCGATGATGACAGGCGACTTCTTCTTATCTTCAAGGAACACGTACTCGAGATGGGACGGCAACTCCTTAAGCTCTAAATCCGGAGGATTTTCGATGGTAGGCGTAGTCGAATTTGGTTCATCGATAGCAATAGCCTTGGGAGATGGTGGAGAAATATGGTCCTCTTTAAGAAGTTTCTCAATGAGACGAATGTCTTCATCCCAATCGGTGGGAGAATCGTCATGTTCTAAGTTCACATCTCCCATGGTGGCTTCTAAATCTTTCCAAAGGAAATCACTTTCTCCAAATAGAGTTAGTGATGAATCAATAGAGGAAACGGTCTCAACATTGGGAGGAGAGGTAGGAATACTTTTACAAGCATCTTTGAAGTGTTCTTCACAAGCCTCATCAAGAACGTCGATACAATTAACACTTTCGTATGAATAAGGTTGTTTAGAAAGCTTTCCCATGTTGAAGACGATTTTATCGTCACCCACTCTCATGATAAGCTCACCCGCTTCAACATCGATGAGAGTGCGACCGGTCCTGAAGAATGGACGTCCAACGATTAATGGTACACGAGGGTCCATATCGTAGTCGACTACGACGAAATCGGCGGGAAAAGTGAATTTGTCGATTCCTACAAAAACGTCTTTGGCTATCCCCACTGGATAAGCAACCGTACGGTTAGCTAATTCCAAAGTCATTTTGGTGGGGACTAGCTCAGGGAGAGATAATTGCTTCCAAACACTTAATGGCATTAAGTTAATACTGGCACCTAGATCGGCTAGGGACATGCAATTCTCTACTCCCGGGAAGTTGCAAGGGATTAAGAAGCGACCCGGATCACCAAGCTTGGTTGGCAATTTCCTTAAGAGCACTGCAGAGCAATTCTCATTAAGTTGGGTGTTAGCGATATCAAGAAGCTTCTCCTTGTCACTAAGAAGATCTTTAAACATTTTCGCATATTTGGGCATGTGAGCGAGAGCCTTAGCGAAGGAGATGTTGAAATTCAATTGTTTAAACATTTTGAGAAAGTTCGAAACTTGAATATCGTCCTTGCTTTTGAGCTTCTCTTTCCTCAACCTTGAGGGATAAGGTATATTGGAAGAAGAGGAAGTCTTTGGGATAGTAGGATCACTCACATCCTTGGGTGGAGGAGGGGTAGAAGTAAGAGGTGGAGAAATTGGGAAAGTAGAAGGTTGAGGAATAGGAGCAGGTGACTCGTTTTCCTTAGTCACAATCACCGGTGGAGGTATAGGAGGCTCGGGTTCCTTGGTACCTTTGCCACTACGAGTGGTGATTGCTTTCATCTCCCCTCTTGGATTCGCAACGGTGTTACTCGGAAGAGTACCCGAAGAAGAGGATTGATTACCTTGGAAGAAACCATCCATCATGTTCCTTAAGTCATTCGTTTGACTTGCCAAAGTGTTTCGCATATCAGCTCTAAGATCGTGTCCTTGTTTCACCATATCTGCTTTCAAGTTGAGCACTTCCCGCTGAAGATTGTCCACAATCACATCGTTAGTCCTCATGTAGGTTCCAATATCTTGGTGTAATATGGTGGATTGGTTGGGAGGAGCATTGTAGGCGGGTGGTTGATAAGCAGGTTGTTGGTAAACTTGGTTGTTTCTTTGAGGTGGATATGGTTGTTGAAACTAGGATTTTTAATCCTTTAAAATTAAAGTTCGTTTTTCCTCGATTCGACTCGAATTTGATTTCCGTTTTTACGTTTCAACTTAATTCGTTTTTGGTACAATCTCTTTTTGGGTATTTTTTAAACTAATTTAAAACTTATTAAATGAAAACTAAATTTAATTAACTATTTTTAAACTAATTTTAAAAAATAAATCTATTAAAAGCTATTTGAAATTAATCTATCTAAAAATTATAAAAATAAATCTATAAAAATGAAAATAACTTTTACTTTAAAAATAATCTATTTAAAACTTTTTAAACTAAATACTTAATTAAAAATAATCTATTTTAAAAATAATCTATTTTATACTATTTTAAAAATAAAACCTATATTAATTTTGAACTAATAAAAAAAACTAATTTTAAAACCAAATTAAATAAAATATATTTTTTTCTTTTTATTTATTTTTGAAAACTGAAAACTAAAGTTTACTATTTAATTACTTTAAAATTTAAATAAAATTAAACTATTATTAAACTTTATTAAAAGCTGACAGAACTTAATTAATTATCCTATATGAATTAAAAGTTGCAATCTATTAACCAAAAAAATGTCTAGCTCAGACGGTTAAGGCGTATGGCCTGTATGCGGAAGGTCGCGAGTTCGAAACCCTTTGGAGACGATTTTGCTGCAAATAATTTTTTTTTTAACTTGTATTTAATTTGGAACTTATTTTTGGACAGTAGCAACCTCAGACCAATTGGGTCTGAGGTGATATCAGCAAATGAAAAGCAGGCAAATAAGCAGGAAAATAATAAGCCACAAACCAGATAAGCTAAAAAAACAGAACTCGAATAAGCAGAATATCAAATAAGCTAATTAAAACAAACTTTGAACTACTCTAAACATAAAACTGATAATATAATAGGCTATAAAACGTAAATCCAAACACCCTAAGAATAATAAGAAGATTCCTAAATAAGCCAATTCGATAAACTAAATAGCAATAACAGTTCTAAATAATGTAAACCTTGAGTAAGCTAAACGTAGCTATAACTAAACAGAAGCAGATCCAAACATTTTAGCACAAATAAGCATTCCAAACTTCAAATACCCTTTTAAATAAGCAAAAACAAATAGGCTAAGAAACTTTCTAACCAAACAGATTCCAAACTATCGACAAACCTATAGGCTGATTACAACTAATCTTAATAAGCTAATTAAAAGAACTAGAAACTAGGAAGATTAACAGAAGCAGATTCAAACAATTAGCACACCTAAAAGCCAAACAAGCAGATTCAAAATATCTCAACTCAGAAACTGAATATCAATTTAAACTAAGCAGATTATCACAAAATTAACTAATCATAAAGAAAATAACATAAAATTAAAATAAGATTCAAAACCTTTGGCGAAAACCGTTGAGATGTAGCGTCGCGCTGAGCGAGCTAAAACCGAAACGAAACCAAACGCCAACAATTCTAACCCTGCCTTCGACTTACCCGTATCATCAACACTTTTTCTCGAACCAATCAAAACTAACACCAACTTAAATCGAAACAGAATACTTCTTCGAAACCAAAACTTATACCAAAACCTTCGAACCACGACTTCCAAACCGAATCGAGAAGATGAACAGTAGCCTTTTTTTTTATATATTTCCAGTGGGGAAATAAATCATTCACTTTTCTTTATTTTTTTTTATTTTTTTTTAATTATTTTATATCACGAAATCCAAACGGAGAACAGTAAACTATATAATTTTAACAGAATTAAAAAAAACTGGGTAACTGAATATTAAGAACGAGACAAATTAAATCGAAACTTCAACTTTCATTAATTTGAAAACAAATTACAATACTAGAAAAAGAGATTACAAAACCCTAATTTAACTATTTTCTAAAAATGAAAATAAAGAAAAAGCATAAAAATTACATGAAGAATGGGGGTTTATATAAGGATCCCCCGAACCTTCTAGTCTTTCTTGGTGAGCACGGTGAGCAATCACAACCCTTCAATCTCTTCTCTTCTTCTCTCTCTTTAATCGAACGGTGGATAATCTTCCTTGTAGCCACAGATTGCCAGCATGGAAGATTTGTGTTAGTTTGTGCTTCTTCTATGCTGATGTGGCCTTTTTTGATTAGAGGAATGATTGGTGGGGATGTGTATCACCCAATCAAACAAAGCCACGTATGTAGAGAGAGAGGATCACCGGTGAGTGGAGCTGCGAAAAAGATGGGGATTTAATCCCCATCCGTGTGAATCATCCGTGTGCACAAAACCCCTAAATTAATTTTGACTTTTTACCTGATTAGGGTTTGATGATTATTTACTGGTTTGGGTGAATTGGGATGGGGAAGATGAGACTTTGTTTCTATCGAAAATGTGAGAGAGAGAGAATGGGAGTGGGTAAAATAAAACGGTTTAATAAATATGAGAACAGTGAGTGGGTGAAAACGTGTTTTGACTAGGGAGGGGTTAGGTTGGGTAAAAGCTATTTTATTTAATGTGTCGGTGGGTAAAACCGGGTGAAAAAGAGACACGTGTGGGGGAATGTTGGATAGGTTTTGATCACAAGTGAATAAATTTCACTTTAATCTGTTCCATGTTTATATTTTCTTCATTTGGATTGGCCCAAAAACTATTAACCATCTCACCGGTTATTTAAAATGGGCTTGGGCCCAACATTTATATACCATCCGTCCTCTTTCTTTTGGGCTTTGACCCAAACTTTGACCCAAGTATGTAAACTCTTCCAATATTAATGGGCTTTTCAGGCCCATTAGCACATGTGGGACCCACTTGTCTTGTTTATTCGACAATTAATTAAATCCACTCATGTCGAGCTCGATTTTAGCTTCCTCGATCTTTTCATCAATCTCGTGTCGGTTTTCATCGGTTTCCGTGATCGTTGCACACTTTTGGACTTTTGATCTATGTCTTCGTCTCTATCTTGACTTTTCTTTGACAATTGACCGTGAAATCCCGTGTTTTCTCTTCTTTTGATCATTTGTACCTATTTATCACACAAAACACAAAACCACGCGTAATTCCGACATTTATGATATAAAACATATGATTCGGTCTTGTTTTTCCTTGATTTTAGTGGCAAAAGGATAAGTGTTTACACACTTATTAAATCCCCTACACTTGACCATTGCAATGACCCCATGCAATGCATAGTTTAAAAGCAAAGAGTTACATTTCTCTCATAATTAATCCATCTCGGCCTTTATAATTATTACCACTACTACTACGATGAAAAGATAAAAACTTTAAAGGAAACAAAAATTATAATAATTATTTTATTTAACTTGGAAATTATTAGATGGAAGAAACTTGTAAAGAAATCTAAGACTTAGATTAGGGCTTTGGTGTCATGAATATTAATCACCCTCAAGTTTCACGTTCCCCATACCAAGCTTAAAAACGAGATCATTGTTATTACAAGTTAGCACTACTAACACTTACTCATGTGGTTTAGTTAATCACTTAGACCCCCTTATTCCTACGGTGTATCTCTTATATTTTATTTTTGTCTTGAATGATCACGAGGATGCATTTTTGACTTATTTCGATAATTTATTAAGGCCGAAAATAAAGTGGGACGATTTAATCAATAGTTAGCTAAAGGACAAAATCTTTTAAAACTGCTTCTCGAAACCTCAAAAAGTTCATATCTTGGCATAACTCGTTTCACGATTTGAGACCTTTCTCGGACCGATATTTGGCTTGTACTTCAAACTTCAAATCTTGAGAGACGATCTTGAAATTATGGTCTTCTCTTCATTTTGGTATACATCTTCATAAGGAGTGAAATATGCTTCAAACGTTGACCACGACTTCTTCATTTATCCTCTTCTTTATTTAGGATTTTGATATACAACGATCCGCCTCCTTTTCGGACTTGGATCTATTTATCCTCATACCTTGTTAGGGTCTTTTTGGATAGACTTCTCCATGATCTTTAGGGGAGTAATTGCTTCTCGTCGTGTGTCTTGATCCTTCATATTGATTTGGATTAATGATCTTCACATCATCTTAGGATCTTTAGCAAAAAGTGAATCCTCATGCCTTGTTAGGGCCTTTTTGGACTCGGGTATCCTCATGCCTTGTTAGGGCCTTTTTGGATAAGCCAATCTTCGCGTCCCGTTTCAATAAGTTATGCCTTGGCTATGAACTCTAATTAATACCGAGCAACTTTTAAACGATCTTGTGCTAGAAGCTAAGTAACCTTTTAAATCGTACAACCTTATTTATTGCAAATATATTTATTAACAAGTGATGGGAGAAAAAGCTCATAACTAACTCACATAAGTTAATGAAAGAATACCGAACTTATAATTAACTCTATCATCTCTCGTTCTCCACAATTTAAAATCTCAAGGAATGAGACTCGTGGATGCTTAGCCTAATAAACCAATTAAGGTCCATATGGTTAAGGATACTAGCTAGAGTAAACTCGGATAAGTAAACTCGGGTTGAGTCAAAATATTCACGACGGGCCTAATATATCAAAGACATCTAAACTTGTTAAACCATTTTATTTATTTATTTTATTTTATTTTTGACTTTATTTTTGAAAATATAAATACGATGCAAAGAAAATAAAAGAAAAATACTACAAGGCCAAAATAGATCAAAAATTTGAAAAACGTTGAAAATTTTAAAAAAATTTCCGGTAAAATGGGGTCAAATTCATGGAAAAGGCCACTAAAATTCGATAGAAGGCCCCCCTACACTTGATATAAACATTGTCCTCAATGTTTAAGCATGTGGGCGAATAAACTCCCCTACACTTAGGACATTGAGTACGTTGTTTAAAATCGAGCTAAGGAAGGGACAACTAAAGTGATTACATTTATTCGTTTTATTTATATACAAGTATGAATCACAATAGTTTTGATAGAACCGGGTACACGGGAACACGGGATCACAGGTCTCATCAAAAGTATCAAAAGTGGATCATCAAAGCACATGTCCCTGCACACAATCACCACACACAAACAACCTACTCGGCTCCCCCCTACACTTATTGGTGGACAATGGATGAAGGCGAAAAAGGGTGGAAAGGATGGGAAAGGTAAAAATCTAACCTAGTTATACTATGCTTGATTTTTGCTTCTCGAGTCTCTAGCTCGACTCGATTTCCCGAATTAATTCAAGGGAAATGTGGAGAGGGATGGAATCATCTCGTGAGAGATGTCCTCTCCATAGTACAACTTAACCCGTTGGCCATTCACTTTGAAATTGGGACCATTTGGTTGGGATAACTCAATGGTGCCATAAGGGAAGACTTGGGCCACGGTGAATGGACCGGACCAACGGCTCTTAAGTTTACCCGAAAAGATTTTCAACCGAGAGTTAAATAATAAAACTTGATCACCAATATGGAACTCTCGGTTTTTAATCTTGGAATCATGAATGAGCTTAGTCTTCTCCTTGTAGATTAATGAATTCTCATAAGCCTCATTCCTAAGTTCATTTAGTTCATTGAGTTGGATTTTCCTATGATCACCGGCTTTGTTAAGATCAAAATTAGCCCATTTCAAGGCCCAATAAGCCTTATGCACCAACTCAATGGGGAGGTGGCACGCCTTTCCGTACACAAGGCGATAAGGGGTACAACCTATAGGTGTCTTATAAGCGGTACGGAAAGCCCACAAAGCATCATCTAATTTATCGGCCCATGAAGCACGATGCTCTCCCACGGTTCGCTCTAAAATTCTCTTAAGACCACGGTTAGAAAACTCGGCTTGTCCATTAGTTTGAGGATGATACGCGGTGGAAAGTCGGTGATTGACACCATACTTAGCCATGACTCGTGCAAATTGATCATTGCAAAAATGAGTCCCGCGATCACTAATAATAGCACGAGGCACACCGAATCGAGCAAACAATTGTTTCAAGAAGTTAACAACCACCCTCGCATCATTAGTAGGTAAAGCTTTTGCTTCAACCCATTTTGAGACGTAGTCAACGGCTACGAGGATGTACTTGTTACCCTTCGATGATGGAAACGGCCCCATAAAGTCGATGCCCCATACGTCAAAGATTTCACATTCTTGGATGAAATTTTGAGGCATCTCATCTTTATGTGTGATCTTGCCTTGCCTTTGACAAGCATCACAATGTTTAACCATTTCATGTGCATCATGATAAATGGAGGGCCAATAGAATCCGGAGTCGAAAACTTTTTTAGCGGTGTAATTAGGACCAAAGTGACCACCGGTAGGTCCTTTATGGCAAGCTTCAAGGATTTGTAAAGCCGCCGGCCCATCAACACATCTACGAATGATTAAGTCCGCACATTGCTTGAAAAGATAAGGGTCGTCCCAATAGTACGTTTTGACGTCCTTGAAGAATTTTTTCTTTTGTTGGGACGATAACCCTTCGATAAGAACACCACCCGCCAAATAGTTTGCAATGTCCGCAAACCATGGGGTATCATCAAGATTGGAATTAATAGACATTAAGGTTTCAAGGGGAAATGATTCATTAATCTCTTGATTTGGAGATTCCCCTTGATACGGATCCTCAAGTCTACTAAGGTGATCCGCGTCTAGGTTTTCCGCTCCTTTTTTATCACGAATTTCAATTTTAAATTCTTGTAGGAGCAAAACCCAACGAAGGAGTCTCGGTTTAGCATCTTGCTTGGTCAACAAGTATTTCAAGGCGGAATGGTCGGTGTAAACGATGGTGGTGGAAAGCACAAGATAGGGGCGGAATTTCTCAAAAGCATACACTACAGCTAAAAGCTCTTTTTCGGTAGTGGTATAATGCAATTGAGCCCCCGTCATTGTCTTACTAGCATAATGAATGGGTTGGAAATGTTTGTTAACTCGTTGACCTAAAACCGCTCCTACCGCGAAATCACTAGCATCGCACATGAGCTCGAAAGGTAACTCCCAATTTGGAGAGACTAAGACCGGTGCCTTAGTTAATTTACCTTTAAGAAGTTCGAAAGAGTCGAGACAATCTTGAGAGAAGATGAAAGGAGCATCCTTTTCTAAGAGATGAGTCATTGGACGAGCTATTTTCGATAAATCTTGGATGAAACGTCGATAAAATCCCGCATGGCCTAAAAAACTTCTAACTCCTTTGACGGTGGTAGGTGGAGGTAACTTAGCAATGACGTCAACTTTGGCACGGTCGACTTCGATACCGGCTTTGGAAATTTTATGACCAAGGACGATGCCTTCTTTTACCATGAAATGGCATTTTTCCCAATTAAGAACGAGACGAGTGTCTTCACATCGTTGGAGCATACGTTCTAAATTAGCAAGGCAAGAAGAGAAAGAATCACCATATACCGAGAAATCGTCCATAAAGACTTCCATAGTTTCTTCAACCATGTCATGAAATATCGCCATCATACACCTTTGGAAAGTCCCGGGAGCATTGCATAAGCCGAAAGGCATTCTTTTGTAAGCGAATGTTCCATAGGGACAAGTGAATGTGGTTTTCTCTTGGTCTTTTGGATCGATAGGGATTTGAAAATATCCGGAAAAGCCATCTAAGAAACAATAGAAATCATTACCCGCTAAACGCTCGAGCATTTGATCCATGAAAGGAAGAGGGAAATGATCCTTACGAGTGGCATCATTGAGTTTACGATAGTCAATGCTAACTCGCCAACCCGTTACAAGTCGAGTAGGAATCAACTCGTTGTTTTCGTTGGGAACAACGGTGATTCCGCCTTTCTTAGGCACACAATGGACGGGACTAACCCATGGCGAATCCGAGATAGGGTAAATCATTCCGGCATCGAGAAGTTTGATAACTTCTTTCTTAATGACTTCATGAATTTTTGGATTAACCCTTCTTTGATTTTGGATCGCGGGTTTAAAGTCATCTTCCATGAGAATTTTATGAGTACAAAAATTAGGATCAATTCCGCGAATGTCGGAGATTTTCCAAGCAATTGCTTTCTTATGATTCTTAAGCACATCTATAAGTCGGGATTTTTCATCTTCTTTTAAGTCCTTAGCAATAATGACGGGCAACTTATTATCCTCCTCTAAGAAAACGTACTCTAGATGAGACGGTAAATCTTTTAGCTCTAAATCCGGCGGATGATCAATGGAAGGCTTAGTCAAAGTAGGATCATTGTTTGTAACTTCTTTTGGAGTGGGTGGAGAGATATTGTCCTCATTGAGAAGTCTCTCAATCATACGAATGTCTTCATCCCAATTGGTGGGAGAATTATCATAGTTAATCTCGAGAGGACCTAAGCTAGCTTCAAACTCATCTAAATCACTTTCTCCGAATGGAGTCAATGAAGGAGCAATAGAAGCGACGGTCTCAACATGAGGTAAAGGAGAAATCCCGCTCTTACAAGCCTCATGAAAATGTTCTTCGCATGCTTCGTCGAGCACATCGATGAAATTCACGGATTCGGGCTCATTGGGAAGTTTGGAAAGTTTACCCATGTTAAAGACGATTTTGTCATCCCCGACCCTCATGATAAGTTCACCCGCGGCTACATCAATTAATGTACGCCTGGTTCTCAAGAAGGGTCGTCCCACAATTAAGGGAACACGGGGATCCATTTCATAGTCGACGACGACGAAATCCGCGGGGAAAGTGAATTTGTCGACGCCTACGAAAACATCCTCGGCTATCCCCACCGGATAAGCAACCGTACGGTTAGCTAATTCCAATGTCATACGAGTGGGGACTAGCTCGGGTAAAGATAATTGTTTCCACACGGACAATGGCATAAGATTGATACTCGCTCCGAGATCCGCCAAGGCCATACAATTTTCAACACCCGGAAAATTACAAGGAATAAGGAATCGACCGGGATCTCCTAACTTAACCGGTAATTTTCTCAAAAGAACCGCGGAACAATTCTCATTCAATTGGGTATTGACGATATCAAGCAACTTTTCCTTATCACTTAAAAGATCTTTAAACATCTTAGCGTACTTAGGCATGTGAGCGAGCGCCTCGGCAAAGGTGATATTAAAATTCAATTGTTTGAACATTTTTAGGAAGTTCGAAACTTGAATATCATCCTTATTCTTCAATTTCTCTTTCCGCAACCTTGAGGGATAAGGTATATTGGGTTGAGATGAAGGCTTTGGAGTGGATTGCTCACTCACATCCTTTGGAGGAGGAGGAGGAGTAGAAATAGAAGGTGAAGGAACCGGTTTTGGAACCGAAGGTGGGGTATAAAATTTGGGTATCGGTGGAACATAAGGTGTAGACGAATGCATAACGGGAGGTATGTCACAAGTGGAAGAAAAGGGAGGTTGTGTCGAAGAAGAAGGAATCTCGGGTCCTTGGTTAGGTGGGGAAGGTTCTACGGTGGTCTTACCGCTCCTAGTAGTGATAGCATTAACATTAGCCCTAGGATTGGTCACGGTGTTCGAGGGAAGGGTACCTTGGGGACGAAAGGTTTGAATCATAGTCAAAAACTTCTTATCGGTCGATTCTTGCATCTCTCTCATCATTCGTTCATGGTCGGATAATTTTTGAAGAACCAAGTCCATTTGAGGATTATGCATATTCATTTGATTGTAACCTTGATTATTAAAACCTTGGTTTTGATATTGATTAGAACCTTGATTAAATCCTTGATTATGAAAACTTTGGTTATTATATCCTTGATTATTCAACCCTTGGTTTTGCCCTTGAAAATTCCCTTGATTTTGATTAAAACCCCGTTGATTAGAACTTCCTTGAAAATTACTCCGTTGAGGAGCTTGGTTCCTATTTTGGGCGGGTGGGGGTGGTCTTTGTGGTGCTACAAAACCCGGGGGAGCCAAATAGTTATTAGATTTGTAAGACAAATGGTTAACATCAACATTTGGTTTGAATTGAATCCGATCAAGTTCATTGTTATTATAAGCATAAACTTCTTGTTGATCATTGTAAACCTTGTCACAATTAAAGTATGAATGTGGTCCACCACAAGTCTCACACGGCTCACTTTTTTCTTTCACGGCATGAACATGTGTAGTGAGGGCGTCGGTTTTTAAAGCGAGTGTCTCAACAAGCGAAGTAAGTCTATCGATTTTCTTGTCACTCTCACTAGAACTAGCACTTGCCATAGTAGCCCTAACACTCTTGGTTTGTACTTTTGATTTGTTCTCAATAATGGCCCAAGCCTCATTCATGGTTTTCACAAGAATATTGCCCCCCGCGACACTATTAAGTGAGTCTTGGTCGTTTAGAGTTAAACCATTATAAAACGTGTTGATTTGATGAACTTTAGTAAAACCGTGTTGTGGACATTTTCTCAAAAGATCTTTAAAACGATCCCAAGCCTCACTAAACGTTTCCCCATATTTTTGCTCAAAATTGATTATTTCATTCCTTAAGGAAGTGGTCCGTGATGGTGGGAAAAAGTAGTTAATGAACTTGGTCTCTAAGTCGATCCATGTGGTAATACTTTGGGGTGGTTCCTTATCAAGCCAAATCCGGGCTTGTCCTTCGAGGGAAAAAGGAAAAAGTTGGAGGCGAACGGCCTCTTGGGGCACCCCATTGTATTTGACGGTATTAGCTAATTGGATGAAACGTTTGATATGAGCGTGTGGATCATCATTAGTACGGCCTAAAAATGGTGTAGCGGAAACCATTTGAATAAAACCCGATTTAAGTTCGAAATGATTAGCTCCAATATTCGGCACCACAATCGCGTCATCGTTTCCTTCAACGTGAGATTGTAGAATCTCAATCATTGGTCGATTATCCGTTGCCATCGTATTGTTGAAAGCTCGATTCTCGGGATCGGCTTTAATGACGGTCTTTTTGTTTTTCTTCTTCTTCTTCTTTTTGGAAGAATTGGAAGAGTTTGGTACACCACTCGGTATGTATGTACGCGCGCGAGTGCGCATACAATTAAAACTTTGGAATGAGGTAGGTGACCTCGGTCGACTTTGAGAGGAAAAGGATTTTCCCTCTCGAGGAGCAATAAGAAAAAACTACAAAAATATATACGTAAAATACTACTTGAGTTGGCAAACCAATAATCGGTCGTCCCTCTCAATATACGCACAAGCAAGCGGGGAAACGAGGTGGCACAAAGCACTTAAAAACCTTTTTCCTTAGACGGCCTTTTATAGCGCGTCGCCTTATACCCACCTTATAGTTTGTATATGTCGAGTTCAAACGTCTTACTAGTATTTATCTATTTTGCCCTTTTTTTGTGTTATGGATTCGAATACAATAGTTAGGTGATGAAATCCCAACTAAGGCCTTATTTGAATAGTAGGTAATTTATTGTGCTACGTAATATAATATAGTAAAAGAAAAATCTTTTTGTATTTTTTTAGAAAAATATATATTAACAAGAAAAAAACAAAAGAAATCGAATAAGAAAAATAACAATAATACGTAATATTTTTGGTGTAATACGTTTAGGAAAACGTATTACGTTTTTGCTTTTTTAATTTTTTTGTTGCAATTCTTAGGAAAGAAATTGCTTTTGTGATTTTTTAATTTTTTTTTTGTATTTTTAATCTTTTTGATTTTTTTGTTGTTTTTGATTTTGTTGCAAGAAAACGGAACGTTCAAAAATGAACGGGTCCCAAAATCCAAACGTCTTCACGAAAAATCGTCAATCGTACGAGCGAAGCGGCAGCGGCGCCAATTTGAAACTAGGATTTTTAATCCTTTAAAATTAAAGTTCGTTTTTCCTCGATTCGACTCGAATTTGATTTCCGTTTTTATGTTTCAACTTAATTCGTTTTTGGTACAATCTCTTTTTGGGTATTTTTTAAACTAATTTAAAACTTATTAAATGAAAACTAAATTTAATTAACTATTTTTAAACTAATTTTAAAAAATAAATCTATTAAAAGCTATTTGAAATTAATCTATCTAAAAATTATAAAAATAAATCTATAAAAATGAAAATAACTTTTACTTTAAAAATAATCTATTTAAAACTTTTTAAACTAAATACTTAATTAAAAATAATCTATTTTAAAAATAATCTATTTTATACTATTTTAAAAATAAAACCTATATTAATTTTGAACTAATAAAAAAAACTAATTTTAAAACCAAATTAAATAAAATATATTTTTTTCTTTTTATTTATTTTTGAAAACTGAAAACTAAAGTTTACTATTTAATTACTTTAAAATTTAAATAAAATTAAACTATTATTAAACTTTATTAAAAGCTGACAGAACTTAATTAATTATCCTATATGAATTAAAAGTTGCAATCTATTAACCAAAAAAATGTCTAGCTCAGACGGTTAAGGCGTATGGCCTGTATGCGGAAGGTCGCGAGTTCGAAACCCTTTGGAGACGATTTTGCTGCAAATAATTTTTTTTTTAACTTGTATTTAATTTGGAACTTATTTTTGGACAGTAGCAACCTCAGACCAATTGGGTCTGAGGTGATATCAGCAAATGAAAAGCAGGCAAATAAGCAGGAAAATAATAAGCCACAAACCAGATAAGCTAAAAAAACAGAACTCGAATAAGCAGAATATCAAATAAGCTAATTAAAACAAACTTTGAACTACTCTAAACATAAAACTGATAATATAATAGGCTATAAAACGTAAATCCAAACACCCTAAGAATAATAAGAAGATTCCTAAATAAGCCAATTCGATAAACTAAATAGCAATAACAGTTCTAAATAATGTAAACCTTGAGTAAGCTAAACGTAGCTATAACTAAACAGAAGCAGATCCAAACATTTTAGCACAAATAAGCATTCCAAACTTCAAATACCCTTTTAAATAAGCAAAAACAAATAGGCTAAGAAACTTTCTAACCAAACAGATTCCAAACTATCGACAAACCTATAGGCTGATTACAACTAATCTTAATAAGCTAATTAAAAGAACTAGAAACTAGGAAGATTAACAGAAGCAGATTCAAACAATTAGCACACCTAAAAGCCAAACAAGCAGATTCAAAATATCTCAACTCAGAAACTGAATATCAATTTAAACTAAGCAGATTATCACAAAATTAACTAATCATAAAGAAAATAACATAAAATTAAAATAAGATTCAAAACCTTTGGCGAAAACCGTTGAGATGTAGCGTCGCGCTGAGCGAGCTAAAACCGAAACGAAACCAAACGCCAACAATTCTAACCCTGCCTTCGACTTACCCGTATCATCAACACTTTTTCTCGAACCAATCAAAACTAACACCAACTTAAATCGAAACAGAATACTTCTTCGAAACCAAAACTTATACCAAAACCTTCGAACCACGACTTCCAAACCGAATCGAGAAGATGAACAGTAGCCTTTTTTTTATATATTTCCAGTGGGGAAATAAATCATTCACTTTTCTTTATTTTTTTTTTTTTATTATTTTATATCACGAAATCCAAACGGAGAACAGTAAACAATATAATTTTAACAGAATTAAAAAAAACTGGGTAACTGAATATTAAGAACGAGACAAATTAAATCGAAACTTCAACTTTCATTAATTTGAAAACAAATTACAATACTAGAAAAAGAGATTACAAAACCCTAATTTAACTATTTTCTAAAAATGAAAATAAAGAAAAAGCATAAAAATTACATGAAGAATGGGGGTTTATATAAGGATCCCCCGAACCTTCTAGTCTTTCTTGGTGAGCACGGTGAGCAATCACAACCCTTCAATCTCTTCTCTTCTTCTCTCTCTTTAATCGAACGGTGGATAATCTTCCTTGTAGCCACAGATTGCCAGCGTGGAAGATTTGTGTTAGTTTGTGCTTCTTCTATGCTGATGTGGCCTTTTTTGATTAGAGGAATGATTGGTGGTGATGTGTATCACCCAATCAAACAAAGCCACGTATGTAGAGAGAGAG
Source organism: Glebionis coronaria (assembly GCA_025667525.1). NCBI lineage: Eukaryota > Viridiplantae > Streptophyta > Magnoliopsida > Asterales > Asteraceae > Glebionis > Glebionis coronaria. The sequence goes on along the minus strand of CM046877.1, from coordinate 213,782,313 downwards.
GATCACCGGTGAGTGGAGCTGCGAAAAAGATGGGGATTTAATCCCCATCCGTGTGAATCATCCGTGTGCACAAAACCCCTAAATTAATTTTGACTTTTTACCTGATTAGGGTTTGATGATTATTTACTGGTTTGGGTGAATTGGGATGGGGAAGATGAGACTTTGTTTCTATCGAAAATGTGAGAGAGAGAGAATGGGAGTGGGTAAAATAAAACGGTTTAATAAATATGAGAACAGTGAGTGGGTGAAAACGTGTTTTGACTAGGGAGGGGTTAGGTTGGGTAAAAGCTATTTTATTTAATGTGTCGGTGGGTAAAACCGGGTGAAAAAGAGACACGTGTGGGGGAATGTTGGATAGGTTTTGATCACAAGTGAATAAATTTCACTTTAATCTGTTCCATGTTTATATTTTCTTCATTTGGATTGGCCCAAAAACTATTAACCATCTCACCGGTTATTTAAAATAGGCTTGGGCCCAACATTTATATACCATCCGTCCTCTTTCTTTTGGGCTTTGACCCAAACTTTGACCCAAGTATGTAAACTCTTCCAATATTAATGGGCTTTTCAGGCCCATTAGCACTTGTGGGACCCACTTGTCTTGTTTATTCGACAATTAATTAAATCCACTCATGTCGAGCTCGATTTTGGCTTCCTCGATCTTTTCATCAATCTCGTGTCGGTTTTCATCGGTTTCCGTGATCGTTGCACACTTTTGGACTTTTGATCTATGTCTTCGTCTCTATCTTGACTTTTCTTTGACAATTGACCGTGAAATCCCGTGTTTTCTCTTCTTTTGATCATTTGTACCTATTTATCACACAAAACATAAAACCACGCGTAATTCCGACATTTATGATATAAAACATATGATTCGGTCTTGTTTTTCCTTGATTTTAGTGGCAAAAGGATAAGTGTTTACACACTTATTAGTTGTCTTTGAGGTGGTTGGTATGGTGCACGAGGTTGTTGTTGAGGAGGGCGATTGAGGTTTTGTTGTTGGTTTGGGTTGTTAGGAGGAAAACCGGGCGGGGAAAGAAAGTTGTTTGAGCGATAGCTGAGCAAGTTGCGGTCTCCTTGAGGACGAGCTTGATAAGCGGCCGGAGGATAGGTACCGTATGCTGCATTAACATTCTCAGAAGGATAGTCTTGGGTGGTGGTACAAGTGGTGTAAGAGTGAGGACCCCTGCATATTTCACATGGTTGGCTTACAGCATTGACTTGAGCGTTTTTGGCGTTGATGCTGTTAGTGTTGCTAGCGGTTTGGGTGGCAAGCGATTCAAGAAGCGTAGTAATTTTGTCGAGTCGCTTGTCGTTGTCACTAGTACTAGCACTAGCGGCAGTGGTCCGAACACTCTTGGTTTGCACTCTAGACTTATTCTCAATAATATCCCAAGCGGCATTAGAGCTCTTAACCAAAATATTACCCCCCGAGGCACTGTTTAGTGAATCTTGGTCATTCATGCTTAAACCATTATAAAAAGTATTAATTTGGTGCACTTTGGTAAAACCATGTTGTGGGCACTTTCTTAAAAGGTCTTTAAAACGGTCCCAAGATTCACTAAAAATCTCATCGTACTTTTGTTCAAAATTAATAATTTCATTCCGCAAAGCGGTAGTACGAGAGGGTGGGAAAAAGTAGTTTATGAACTTGGTCTCCAAATCCGCCGACGTCAGAATACTTTGTGGCGGTTCCTTTGCAAGCCAATCCCGGGCTTGACCCTCTAAAGAGAAAGGAAAAAGTTGTAAGCGGATTACCTCTTGTGGAACACCATTGAATTTGACCGTATTTGTGAGTTGCAAGAACCTTTTGATGTGGTCATGAGGATCATCAATGGTACGCCCCAATAATGGTTGAGCTGAGACCATCTGAATAAAGCCGGATTTGAGCTCAAAGTTGTTGGCTGCAATCGCGGGTATGACAATTGGATCATTGTTGCCGTCTACATGTGCTTGCAAAAGTTCAATCATCGGGCGATTGTCCGGTAAAGGTTCATTGTTGTTATTATTCATGTTGTTTTGAGGTGGATTATTGTTGTTGTTGTGTACACCGGCCATGTTTAAGTCTTCGAGAGGCTCGGGCTCTTGATAAGACGTTGATCGTGTACGCATGCACCTGCAAAAGAACTAACAAAGGAAACAAGAAATATTTTTGGTTTTTATGGTTTTTTTAATTTTTTGTATTTTTGAAAATTTTATATTTTTTTAGGGTTTTTTGGAACTTTTTATGAAAAAGTAACGTTCACAGCGAACGGATCCCAAAATCCAAGTTCTCACAAAAAACTGTTAATCTTTACGAGAAGAGCCGGCAGCGGCGCCATTTGATACAATGATTTGCTTTGGGGTTCAGATTTAATTCTCGGAATCTTCTCGAATTGATCACGGTTTAAAATGGAATAGTTGTTCTTGGTTACTAAAAAGGGGTTTGGTTTTCTATTCTACTAAAAAGATTTAAATGCACAAAGATATAAAATTAGACTAAAAGCAGTTAATAAATTAAGACTGAAATAGAATTAAAATTAAACAGTAAAACATAAACAGTAAATACTCCTTACTAGAAAACACTTCATTCGGAATAATGCTGATCCGGAATACATGGGAAAAAGCTTGATGCGGAATAAAGTGGTTGATGCGGAATAACTTGAAGAAATGCTCTATCCGGCATAAATCAGACAAAAATCCTTCATTCGGAATATACGCTCATGCGGAATATCTTTGCTGACTCGGAATAAATGGGGAAAAGCTTGATGCGGAATGTTTCCACTCATCCGGAATATTTGATTATTCCGGATGAACGAATTGATCCGGAATAAAATTGGTTGATCCGGAATGTAAGGATTGATCCGGAATAATTGATTATTCCGGATGAAAGGCTTTGATCTGGAATATAAAATATTCCGGATGAACAATATTGATTCGGAATAAAAGGTTGATGCGGAATAATAACTGATCCGGAATATCCGGTTGATCTAGAATAAAAAGTGAAATAACTTGATTCGGAATCTGGGTTTGTGAAGAACAATAAAGAAACAGAGAAGACGATTTAAGCCAAAATCAACCAATTTTTTAACCAAAACTTAAACAAAACTAAACAACAATCATTTACTAACAATAAAAATCAAATCAAAACCATAAAAACACAAAACCCACTTACTTTTGAAGATTAAATTCAACCAAATAAGAACTTTAAACTTAAAATCAAAAAGACGAAGATGAATAAGATTAATGGAAAGATTACATGGATTGATTAAAGTAGAGTAAACAAAAGGATAGACTAAAAACTTACAAGATTAAGGATTCAACAAGAAAAGAAAAATCACCAACACCTTAATGGTGTTGGCTTCCTACGAAAGAAAAGAAAGAACTGGAAATTGAAAACTAGCTCAAAAAGTGTGAAGGTGGATCCTATTTATAGGCCTAGTGGTTGGTTGGTGAGTGGGCTTTCTCCCTTTCTTCTTGTCTTCTCGTCTTTTCATAAAAGTTGACGTTTTTTATTCTGATTCGGGATTTGTCGACGATTAAATTCAACTCGTCTTTTAATTTCTTCGTTTAATAGACTTGAGTTCCTTCGACATATGTAAATCTTCCATCTTTGTTCCTTTTCTTTGATAAATCTTCAAATAGGCCCATTGACTTCAAATCATTTGCATCTCTTGGACAATAGACTTCGTCTTGAGTCTTTTTCTTCGATAAAACCCGTGCAATCCCATGTTTTCTCCAATATCCATTCGGTTGGCTCTGAAAACACAATAAACACAAAAACCACGCATAATTCCAAACAAATGATATTAAATACGCGTTTTGGTCTCGTTTTAGCAAGAAATAAGTGGTAAGATGATGGGTGTTTTCACACCTATCAGTGCCGTAGAGGATTCACACACCGACCCATCCGCAGAGGGCATACCTGTGCCAAGTTACAAAATTACTGTGCTCCCCTACACAGCAAATACCCATAAGGGGAAGAACATTGCAAACCAGACCACGTGCTAATGCAACATCGTGGGGAGCACCATCAAGGCCACAGGAAAACATACAACTATCAAGGTATACCACTGCGTCCTTATTTAATATTGCGTAAAAAGAAACAATTCGCACACCTTCAATAATCGTAAGACATCAAATTTGCAGCTCCCTTGCTTCCACGACCGAGGCGAGTGAAGGTGCCGCGAAGTCCATCAGATTTACTCCTCCCTGACAATGCACTCGCACCTGCGCTCTAGATGGCGCAGACGCTTGTGGGGACTTCCTGCAACACATAACTCCCCTTGGCCGCGCCCAACATTTACACGAGATGTCCGACGAACTACTAATGAAGGAGTTAGGCACAATTTCTGCCCAAGAAGTAACTTTAGCTGCCCACCTTAAAAAAGAAGATATCCCAGCTGTCAGAGCGTTTAGCACAAGCAAACGAAGAGGTCCGCCAGGTTACAAGCAAACGAAGAGCGCCGCCTGTGAGCGAAGCAAGAGGACGAAAACCGTTGGGCCATGGCGAAACTAGAAGAAGGCATGAATGCCCTTGCTCTGAATTGCGACAATTTTGTCACCAACTGCCATAAAGACATGGCTAAGAAGTCGGAAGTTCTGAAGTATATGAGTACGGATTTTGATGAAGAGCTATATCCGCACCTCACCGCAGTGCGCGCTGAGAATCGATGGCTAATAAAACATGGTCTTTCGCTTGCGGCCAAAGGTGTCATGAAATTACCCCCATTTGACAAAGCGATCAAGGACGTATATGATGTCGCGCTACTGCTTGGATCCAGTCTCGCCATGGAGCGCGCTTCCAAAGAAAATTTACTAAGGGGTCCTTTGAAGGGAAATGAGATCTATTCCAAATATGCGCAGGAGATGTTTGACGCTGCTTTCCACATATTAGAGAACCTCCCGATGCCCATCATAGACCTAATCGAGAAAGATCAGGACCTCCCAATCAGTGTGACCATGACAGGCCTTATGCTTCCGAATGATAGTGCAGACTCGACAAAAGGAGACCCTGAAACCACTGTCAAGCCGAACCTATCCCAACTACAAGTCCCTTTGTACTTTTCTGGCACTCCGATACTAGTTCCGCTGGAAGACAAATTAAAGCAGCACGTGCGTCATGTTGCCAAGAAGAATCATACCTCTACCAAAGGCGCTGTTATTGGTCTAGGCTTAGGACACCCTAGCCGGTCTGACGGTGTACCCGTGAGTCTTCCATCCATTGATGTATACTATACACGCGTGCTACAATATATGAAAGAGGCATGGGCACAGCATTGCGTGTCACAGAACCCACAACATCACAGGTTAAAGAGGTCACTGTCAACGAGCGACCTTCTATAGAGGCTGTCTTGCCTCACCATATCTATTGGTGTATCTGTCGCTAACTAATCTTATAAATTAATAATTTGTACAATGATATTAGCGTCCTGCATCATGTTCATGTGTAGTCACATATATATGTGTCCAGGTTCCTACACCCACACCTGAGATGGTGAGGGAGAACACCTGTTTATGAGTATGCCCGTTGGGGTGCGACTCTAAACTTATGGGTCAGTCTAAAGGTCATTACGTGTGGTCCTGCCACTACTACTGATATGAGTGATTTTACTCATATCATTTGTATTATAAAACAATCAATAAAAGCATAAATATCATGAAAATAGCCTTGTATGTGCATGTTTTCTTGTTTCATGTGTTTAGGTACCAAAGTTCACAAAAACCGGCAAAAATCGACACGAGTTTGAAGATTTCACTACAAGCCAAAAGACGGGATTGTTTTCTAAGTTTTGGGGCCAAGTAGGTCCCACATGTGTTAACTGGGCCTGAAAAGCCCATCAATATTGTTAAAGAATGGAAGAGTTTACAAGTTTATATTAATCTTGGGTCCATTTTGGGTTTAAGCCCAAAGTCAAAATAAAGAAGAGAAGTAGACGGATGAGTAATATATAATTTCGGGTTAAAAGACCAATCAAAGGCCCAATAAAAGAAAGTTTGGAACGGATGGAGTTTATACATCTTTTGTCAAGTCAATCGGTAAAAAACAACTCAAACAAATAAATAAATAAAGACGAGAGAGAGAAAAGAAAATATTTGGGGAAAACCATCCTTATTTCCAGGGATGAACCCTAGATCATGATGGTTCAAATAAAAAAGGTCAATATGGAGCGATTGAAGACCACGCGACTGTTTTAGAGAAATCAAGGAAATAGATGGAGTGTGGAAGCACGAGATCCTTAGTACTAAGTGCCAGCGTGGCTACTTGATGCGTCACAACTCTTCTCTGATTGGAGCATTAACTGCCAATCCTGTCAAGATCCAATCAAAATCGTCCAAGTAAGCATCAAAGAAGCACACCTTGTACCACGGTGTCAATCCGTGTGCACAAGGGCGAATCACAGCCGTTTGATCAAGATAGGCATGAGAGAGAGTATGAAGATGCCGAATCAAAGGCTCAAAATCACCTCTTCTTCGACAAACCTCAATCCTTACCCCTCCCGGTTTCCTGTAACCCCCCCCCCCCCCCATCTTATTCAGTAAAGCATCCCTTCTTTATTTTTTACAATTATAATGTTTAATTTTAGTTAGAATTGTAATTTTTTTTAAGATATTGTAATGCAATTTCGGATTAATAAAAGTTTAGTTTTAATTTTTAAAATCTCTTGTTTGATTCCTGAATATTATTGTTTGCTTTCTAAACTGAAATACTCATTATAATCGATTATTATTCATTTAAGTTGGATCTATAGCTTAAGTGAATAATTAAAAGTAGAGATAAGGGACTATGTTTATCTACTGATAAACATATAAAATAAATGATGTTATGGTTTCGAGAAGACTGTTGGTGAGTTCGAGTTACATCAATGGTGATTAATGGTGGCGTTTTTAGAGTCGAGTTAGAATAAGGGAGCTCAACGCTTTCCTTCACCTCAACGGATTCATAAAATAGGTTAAGCTCGATCTATGTTTAGTTTTAAGTACTAGTTTGAATTATTTAATATGAATCACTTTATTATTCATGATGATAGGGGTTGATTTTTGCTCTTCTTGTTTTAGTACTATTGTTTTTCGGATCTGCTAGTTGAGTGTAATTTAGTGAAACTCTAATATGAATTGTTTCCATTTGTTGTTTCCTTTATAAGTCTGCTAAGCTGCTTAATTTGTTATCGAGTTGGTAGTAATCTGTCATCACTTGGTTTCAGTTATGTCTAGTAATTGTTTTTTCTGGGATATTTGCTCACTGTTAGGGGAATTTGTGTGTAGATCCAATTTGTGTTGCCAAGTTTGTGATTAAGATGCATAAATTAGATGTCAACATGCTGCTACTTATTTCTTTCTTTTGGCTTAGTCGAAATTGAAGAATTTTTATATAATAGCTCATTGTTTTAGATTACTAAATCATTTTGTTTGTTGATATTAAACTGTATATTGGATTTGAGAATCTATCTCATGCCGTGGTGTTTGGCTTGCCTGAGTTTGTTCAAAGAAATCTGATGATAAAGTATGCTTTTGAGTAATGTTTCACGTTGAACTAATAGGATGTATATTTTTTTATATGATAGATTAGGCATTTGAATCTGATTTAGGGAATTTTAGGTTATTGATTATTGAATCTGTTTAGAAGAATGATCATGTAATTGGTTTGATAGGCTGTTTTATCTTTGTGATTACTTGTTGCTGTCATAGTTACTATTGTACCGTTGCTTGACTGAATCAAGGCCACTGAAGTAATTAGAGTTGCTGCATTCTAGTTGTTTACATAGCAGTGGTTCTTATTTGCTATTTGCTGAATAATGTTTTCTGATGTTATATAATCTTTATAAAGTCTGTTGCACGCTCTACAGTAATTTATGTTTGTTCTTGTCCGATGAATTTTCTACTGTGTTTTATATATATGTTGTTTCTGCACGTTTCTATGGTTTAAACTGCATGACTGATTAAAGGTTCCATGTATATCGTTCTAAGTTGCTGCCGTCGTAAGTTTGTATTGTTGTTGCTGAATATTTGTTAAAATATCCTATAATCTGAATGCTTTGATATCCGATTCTTAATATCGTGTTGTGTTATTGGTTTTAGTCTGCTGCTGCATTTGATATTTAATTGACTTAACTGATTTATCTGTTGCGTTTATTGATACTGTATCTTTGTTCTTTTAATTAGATATTTGACTCGTAGTAACTGTTTCATGTAGTTAAAAATAAATAGTTGTTTTACTGTTCATTAAAAATTAATATTCCACAAAAAGGGTCACTACTGGGCTCGAACCCTTGACCTCAAGGGTAAACTTCCAACGTGTTATCCACTGAGCTGTATGCTCTTTTAGTTTTAATTTCCTTTTAAGTATGATTTATATTTCTTTCAGCCTATTTTCTTAAAGTCAAGATTAGACGTTTTCATTAATTTTATAACTTTAGTAATTGTTTTAAAATAATTTTATTTAAAATATAAATCTAATTTAATTTCAAAAGAAAATAAAAAATAAAAAAATAAAGTAAATAAAACTAACAAATAAAAATAAATTTTATTATTTTTAGAAATTTAAATTGTTATTAAAATTAGTTTTTAAATAAATAAATTTTTATTAATTTTGTTTTAAATTAAATAGTTTTAAATAGATTTTGTTTATTAAAAGTAAAAGTAAGTTTTTTAAATGGATTAAATTAGTTTATAATTTTAATTAGTTTTTAAATTGTTTAATTAGATTTTAAAATAGATTTTAGAGTGCTTTTAATTAAATAGAATAATTTTAAATAGTTAAAAATTTTAAATTGTTTTAATAATTATCTTTTAGATTTAATTGTGGGAAACGATTCATGCACTTAGGATTTAATTAGGTTTAAATTTGTAGGATTAATTTTAGTTTAAAAGCCGAAAACCAATTCAAATCAATTGTCCATTTCAAAACAAAACGTCTCAAATTCACTCGATCTTCGTGTACAACGAACTTGGTTCATCATTGTGTTTAACTAAATCCGTCTTTGGTAATTTAGTCTATTACTTTTTCCTAAAGGTAATTTTCTAATTTACCCTATAACGTATCTAATTGACATATACATTCCACGATACATCAAAAATTTTGGCGCCGTTGCCGGGGATCTTGTGTATGATTCGTCTTTGTGAGATTTGTTGATCGTTGATTTGAAGACCCTTTCCGTCCTCGGAAAGTTTTGTTATTTTTTTTATTATTATAGTATGTATCGTTTTTCGTGTTTTTTGTGATTACTATATTATATTACGTAGAACAATAAATTTATCTACTTTCAAATAAGGCCTTAGTTGAGATTTCATCACCTAGCTATTGTATTCGAATCCAGAACGAAAAGAAAAAAAAGACAAAATAGATAAATACTAATAAGAAGTTTGAACTCGATTTATACAAAAGGTGGGTATCAGGCGACGTGCTATAAAAGGCCGTCTAAGGAAAAAGGTTTTTAAGTGCTTTGTGCAACCTCGTTTCCCCGCTTGCTTGTGCGTATATTGAGAGGGACGATCGATTATTGGTTTGCCAACTCAAGTAGTATTAAATCTTATTTTTTGTTGTTTACTTATTGAACCTCGAGACGTTTAGGTTTTCACCTATCGTTTCAAAGTCGACCGAGGGTAATTTACTTCCATAGTAATTATCCTTACTCCTTGTTTTTGTTAGTCTTTGATTGATTTATGAAAAATACCAAAAATAATCTTCTTAATCCTCTATCATGTTTAATTCTTTTTCTCCTCACCCTCCAATTTTTAGTTCTTCCATGAATTCCTTCGTCAATTGTGTTGGGCGTGGAGAACCATTATATGGTCTTTTACCATGTCGGTGGTGCACGTGCGAGCGTTGTGGAAATGAATTTACGTCACGATATACGAGTTGGATTTTGTCCTTCTTGTAATGAAATTACTTCATGTGGAAACCCAAATTTTTCGAATAATTCTCTCGATTTCTATCCATCTCCACACCCCACATACGAGACACCCTCGTGTGAGTTTTGTGGAAATGATTCTCATTTAGGAATTAATTGTTCACATCGATTTTCGCTTAATTACAAGCAAGAACCGAGCTACAATTAAAACTTAATGATAATTGTTATCCACAAGATTCGACGAGTTTGTCACAACAATATCTTTGTTGTGAGTATTTTGGAGGTCCTCACGAGAGCTTTTGTTGTCAACCGATGGATCAAAGTTTTTATGAGCCTAGTCCTTGCTATAATTCGATTCCTTCCAGTTTTGACCAATCTCCACAATATTCTTTCGATATTGAACGACTTGAAACAATGTTCCAACAAATAATGAATCAAAGAAATGTTGAAGTTGTTGAAAAGAGCATTGAAGATATGTTGCTTGAAAAGAGACAAATTAATCAAGAGATTAATGATATAACTAATAAATTGGGAAGTCGTAGATTTCATAGAGAAATAATTGATGAGGCATTTAAAAGAGATTGTGAAATTAAGATTAGACAACTTTCTCAAGATTATAATGGATTGAAATTCGAAAGAAAGAACAAGCTCAAGAGGAAGCAAAATATCTTGCCACTCGTGAACTCGAGCGTTCTCTTCTTATTGACGATGACGAGGATAGTGTTATTTCTTTGAGAGATCTTATTGCTCTACATCCTTCGTCTAGTGCAATCATACTTCCTTTTCGTATCTTGCCGGCTATGGAGCATGAGAATTCACCCATCCTAGATGATGAGGAAATCTCTCATGACATCACCACTCCTATTCATGATTCTTCCACCGTGGAACCCGAAAATTCTCTAAGCAAGGGGGCGAGCATATTAACACTATTCCGGACATGGAATCGGACGAAGTAATAAAGTCTAGTGTTGAGATTCTTGTCCAAAACCCGAGAGAGTTTGACGGTATTTCCAATGAAATGTGTGATTTGCCACAATGTGATGACTCTACTTCTTCCATTCACTTTGAGATTTTCTCCAATTCTAATGATGAAAATTGTGATGAAAATGAAGATTTTTAGAATGATTCGACTTCTAGTGAATTTTCTAATGAGGAGTTCTCCGATGAACTTTCTTATAAAGATGACATTCCGACTCGGATTTTGAGGGGTTTACCGATGAACCTACTCTTCTTCACCCATTTCCACCGGGAAATGAGGATGATAGTGATCCGATTTATGAGAGGTTCACTTTTTAACTTGCTCCTTTAGACCCATTTCCACCGGGAAATGAGGTTGATTTGACTATTCCAATCCTTGAGAAGTTCTCCGATGAACTTACTCATTTAGATGTGGAAGACGTGGATCTTCGTGAGAAGTTATCAAACGTCTATCTTCTCATTTCTAAGATCGAGACTTTAAATTCTAAGCCTAATGCCAAGTCTTTCTCTCCATCTCCTATTCTCGTTTAGGATAGTGATCCATTTATGGAGGAGATTGACATGTTTCTTGCTTCTAATGATTCGATATCACCGGGTGTTGATGAAATTGACCCGGAGGGGGACGCTCTCTTTTTAGAGAATCTACTTGATGATGATTTCATCCCAAGTTCTCCTCCCACCCACTTTGACCTTAATGTGCGGGTTTTTCATGTGTCTCATATTGAGTACAATGACCCGATTGATCACATTTCTAAGGGTGAAATGGTCGTTAAAGCTAAGAATGTTGATTCCACTATGGATGAAACTTTTACCAAACCTTTACCATGTGCTTTATATGATGTTGGATTAGCATGAGGGGATGACACTGTGTTGTCCGTTACTTTCTCTCCCGAGGACGAGGTATTCGACCCCAGAATCATTGATTTAGGGAAATCTCGGCCTTTCACCGATGTAATAAGTGAAAGACTTTTCGATCATCTTGGTGCGATTTTATCTCGGAGAGCATGCTATATTCATTCCATAATTTGTGACTTCTATCTCTTTTTAGAGATTTGTGTTGGAGTTTTATCCTTTCGTTTGTTATCCGACAACGAGGATGAGATCTTTGACCCCGACATCGTGCTTCATGTTAGATTTTATTCCATTATGCCAGTTTTCACCATTTTCCCTAAGGACCAATGAATGCGGGGATCGAGTCGAGCTCATGACTCGGTTAACAAAAACGAGGTGCCTTGTGGGGGAGTCCCATACATTCTATCTTCTTTCTATTTTCTAACAACTAATAAGGCTTGATCTTTCAAGCTCGTGCTCGTGTTTTGTTGTGTTGTGAATCTTAGGTATGACCCTAATCATTGAAGACTCTCGTGTTCGGTTTTTGCCGGTCCACTTGATCTTCCATCCTTTGATTGCCAAAAAAGGGGCACACTCTCTATCCTTTGATTTTTATCGACTAACGTTTTATCTTGAGGCATAATTAATAAACGGCTTATAAATTTGCGTGCTCTTACCATGTTAGGATTTTGCATTAGAATCTTCGTGTTTTAGCAAGGGGGTGTTACTCTTGAGCTAAGAAACATTGAGGACAATGTTTGGTTTTAGCATGGGGGAGTCAATCGATATAATCGCTTGCAATTGCTTTTGTCGTGTCTAAACGTAATCGTTTTTCTCATTTTTCATAAAATTTTTAATTATTAGTGTTATTTTTAAGTTTTAATAAATAAAATAAGTGCTTTTGACACAAATGTAGGCTTTCCGTTGGAGAAAATAAAATAGTTTTTGACTCGACTCGGTTTTTACCTTAGCTTTTCCTTAACGTGTTTAAATTAAGTTTTGCTAGGCTTTTATATAGGAAGCTTTAAAACGCGAAAGTCTTAATTCATACGGGTTAAGAACAAGAACTTTTCGCAAGTTCCTATAATTGATCCTAGAAAGTCGTTTATCAAGGGAACTTTAAAACGCAAATTCTAAAACTTGAAAAAGTCTAAGAAGATGCAAGATCCTATAGATGACTTGAAAACCCAAAACTTTGATTTAATTGGCTAAGTGTTCATTAATTTCACATTTTTGAAATTTTACAATATGGAGAACAAGAGATGATAAAGTTTAATCATAAGTTTCCAAAATTAATTCTTCTTTGTGTAAGTATTTTTGTGTTTGATTTAATCTCCTCGTATTTATTTTCCACGCTTGAATAATAATTGCTTAATAAAGGAAGTTTTTAGCGGTTTAGGCTTGATATCTTAACTCGTAACTCCTTCTTTTTCTTCCCTTGTAATTAAAGTGAGAACACATTAAGGGTGTCAGCGTCATGGAATTCTGATCATGGGATTACGTAAATTTGGCTTACTATATAATATCATATTAATAAAGAAAAGTAAATAAAAACATGTTCTCTAGGAGCCTTCGGGTGGGAGTCATGTAGCACTAACCTTGTCATTAGAGCCTTAGGGCGTATGGCAAGGGGACGTGTTTAATAAAAAATGCTTCATCATCATGAGCCATAAGGTAGGATGGTGAATGTCAATTCTCTTATTTTTGTCCAAGGAGCCTTCGGGTGTGGATTTTAAATAAGGAGCACAATTGCATCTTAAAGAGCCACAAGCTGTTATGATGTAGTTGTTGCTAACTCCATTAATAAGGTCATAATTGACTTTGGAGGTTTTATTGTTGCTTTTAAGTAGCCATATTAGCCAAATTTCGGGTCTGGGGATTTATCCCTCAAATCGTGTTAAGTTATCCTTGATGTGGGCTTTCTTTAGTGACAACGGTTTTTGAAGTCGAGGTTAGGTTTTGAGTGTTGAGTTTACACCGTTTTTGCCTTCATTTTTGGACTAATAAATATCAAATAAGTCAAATGAGCCTTTGGGTGAATGACAAATAAAATCTAGAGATACAATTAGGAATAATAGGAGATTAAGTTTAACACAAATTACTTGTATGAGTTGGTTTAATTTTGGGGCTTATGATTGACAATGATCTTGTTTTTGCACTTGGCATGGAAAAGTGAAAAGTCGGGGACGATGAATCTATTTGAGTTTTATGATCCTAAAAGTTATTTTCAAATAATGAAAGCAATACATTATATCATTGCAAAATAAAGTGTCAAGACTTGAATAAAAGTGTAGCTAGTAGTTTTACTTTGTCATTGCGTGAGGACACGGCAATTTCTTAGCAAGGGGGAGTTTGATATGAGTGATTTTACTCATATCATTTGTATTATAAAACAATCAATAAATGCATAAATATCATGAAAATGGCCTTGTATGTGCATGTTTTCTTGTTTCATGTGTGTAGGTACCAAAGTTCACAAAAACCAGCAAAAATCGACACGAGTTTGAAGATTTCACTACAAGCCAAAAGACGGGATTGTTTTCTAAGTTTTTGGGCCAAGTGGGTCCCACATGTGTTAACTGGGCCTGAAAAACCCATCAATATTGTTAAAGAATGGAAGAGTTTACAAATTTTATATTAATCTTGGGTCCATTTTGGGTTTAAGCCCAAAGTCAAAATAAAGAAGAGAAGTAGACGGATGAGTAATATATAATTTCGAGTTAAAAGACCAATCAAAGGTCCAATAAAAGAAAAGTTTGGAACGGATGGAGTTTATACATCTTTTGTCAAGTCAATCGGTCAAAAGCAACTCAAACAAAGAAATAAATAAAGACGAGAGAGAGAAAAGAAGATATTTGGGGAAAACCATCCTTATTTCCAGGGATGAACCATAGATCATGATGGTTCAAATAAAAAAGGTCAATATGGAGCGATTGAAGACCACGCGATTGTTTTAGAGAAATCAGGGAAAGAGATGGAGTGTGGAAGCACGAGATCCTTAGTACTAAGTGCCAGCGTGGCTACTTGATGCGTCACAACTCTTCTCTGATTGGAGGATTAACTGCCAATCCTGTCAAGATCCAATCAAAATCGTCCAAGTAAGCATCAAAGAAGCACACCTTGTGCCACGGTGTCAATCCGTGTGCACAAGGGGCGAATCACAGCCGTTTGATCAAGATAGGCATGAGAGAGAGTATGAAGATGCCGAATCAAAGGCTCAAAATCGCCTCTTCTTCAACAAACCTCAACCCTTACCCTTCTCGGTTTCCTATAAACCCCCACCCCCATCTTATTCAGTAAAGCATCCCTTCTTTATTTTTACAGTTATAATGTTTAATTTTAGTTAGAATTGTAATTTTTTTAAAGATATTGTAATGCAATTTTGGATTTAATAAAAGTTTAGTTTTAATTTTTAAAATCTCTTGTTTGATTCCTTAATAATATTGTTTGCTTTCTAAACTGAAATATTCATTATAATCGATTATTATTCATTTAAGTTGGATCTATAGCTTAAGTGGATAATTAAAAGTAGAGACAGGGGACTATGTTTATCTACTGATAAACATATAAAATAAATGATGTTATGGTTTCGAGAAGACTGTTGGTGAGTTCGAGTTACATCAATGGTGATTAATGGTGGCGTTTTTAGAGTCGAGTTAGAATAAGGGAGCTCAGCGCTTTCCTTCACCTCAACGGATTCATCAAATAGGTTAAGCTCGATCTATGTTTAGTTTTAAGTATTAGTTTGATATATTTAATATGAATCACTTTATTATTCATGATAATAGGGATTGATTTTTGCTCTTCTTGTTTTAGTACTATTGTTTTTCGGATCTTCTAGTTGAGTGTAATTTAGTGAAACTCTAATCTAAATTGTTTCCATTTGTTGTTTCCTTTATAAGTCTGCTAAGCTGCTTAATTTGTTATCGAGTTGGTAGTAATCTGTCATCACTTGGTTTCAGTTATGTCTAGTAATTGTTTTTCTGGGATATTTGCTCACTGTTAGGGGAATTTGTGTGTAGATCCAATTTGTGTTGCTAAGTTTGTGATTAAGATGCATAAATTAGATGTCAACATGCTGCTACTTATTTCTTTCTTTTGGCTTAGTCGAAATTGAAAATTTTTGTATAATAGCTCACTGTTTTGGATTACTGAATCATTTTGTTTGTTGATATTAAACTGTATATTGGATTTGATAATCTATCTCATGCCATGGTGTTTGGCTTGCCTGAGTTTGTTCAAAGAAATCTGATGATAAAGTATGTTTTTGAGTAATGTTTCACGTTGAACTAATAGGATGTGTATTTTTTATATGATAGATTATGCATTTGAATCTGATTTAGGGAATTTTAGGTTATTGATTATTGAATCTGTTTAGAAGAATGATCATGTAATTGGTTTGATAGGCTGTTTTATCTTTGTGATTACTTGTTGTTGTCATAGTTACTATTGTACCGTTGCTTGACTGAATCAAGGCCACTGAAGTAATTAGAGTTGCTGCATTCTAGTTGTTTACATAGTAGTGGTTCTTATTTGCTATTTGCTGAATAATGTTTGCTGATGTTATATAATCTTTATAAAGTCTGTTGCACGCTCTACAGTAATTTATGTTTGTTCTTGTCCGATGAATTTTCTACTGTGTTTGATATATATGTTGTTTCTGCACGTTTCTATGGTTTGAACTGCATGACTGATTAAAGGTTCCATGTATATCGTTCTAAGTTGCTGCCGTCGTAAGTTTGTATTGTTGTTGCTGAATATTTGTTAAAATATCCTATAATCTGAATGCTTTGATATCTGAGTCTTAATATCGTGTTGTGTTATTGGTTTTAATATGCTGCTACATTTGATATTTAATTGACTTAACTGATTTATCTGTTGCGTTTATTGATACTGTATCTTTGTTCTTTTAATTAGATATTTGACTCGTAGTAACTGTTTCATGTAGTTAAAAATAAATAGTTGTTTTACGGTTCATTAAAAATTAATATTCCACAAAAAGGGTCACTACTGGGCTCGAACCCTTGGCCTTAAGGGTAAACTTCCAACGTGTTATCCACTGAGTTGTATGCTCTTTTAGTTTTAATTTCCTTTTAAGTATGATTTATATTTCTTTCAGCCTATTTACTTAAAGTCAAGATTAGACGTTTTCATTAATTTTATAACTTTAGTAATTGTTTTAAAATAATTTTATTTAAAATATAAATCTAATTTAATTTCAAAAGAAAATAAAAAATAAAAAAATAAAATAAATAAAACTAACAAATAAAAATAAATTTTATTATTTTTAGAAATTTAAATTGTTATTAAAATTAGTTTTTAAATAAATAAATTTTTATTAATTTTGTTTTAAATTAAATAGTTTTAAATAGATTTTGTTTATTAAAAGTAAAAGTAAGTTTTTTAAATGGATTAAATTATTTTAGAATTTTAATTAGTTTTTAAATTGTTTAATTAGATTTTAAAATAGATTTTAGAGTGCTTTTAATTAAATAGAATAATTTTAAATAGTTTAAATTTTTAAATTGTTTTAATAATTATCTTTTAGATTTAATTGTGGGAAACGATTCATGCACTTAGGATTTAATTAGGTTTTAAATTTGTAGGATTAATTTTAGTTTAAAAACCGAAAACCAATTCAAATCAATTGTCCATTTCAAAACAAAACGTCTCAAATTCACTCGATTTTCGTGTACAACGAACTTGGTTCATCGTCGTGTTTAACTAAATCTGTCTTTGGTAATTTAGTCTATTACTTTTTCCTAAAGGTAATTTTCTAATTTACCATATAACGTATCTAATTGACATATACATTCCACGACACATCAACTACCAGAAGTAATGTCATTGAAAATGACATGTTTGTTAGGCGTTCACACTGTGCTCATCCGTCATAAAGTATGAGGACTGCTATACTTACCACAACGTCTTGTGAAAAGCTACCTAACAAAGGATACCTGATCTGGCGCCGTTGTGGTTGCATCCCTCTTACGCGACAAGTCTAATTAGTAGGGTAAACTTATTCCGCCTGGAAACGTTATTGTACATGTAAATCTAAGGGCCCAATATATATAAAATAAATAATACTTGCATGTATGCATTAAAGATGAGAAAGGAAAAACATCATTTGGACTGCGGAACTAGCTAGGAATCGTAGTGTTTTATTCATACACTTTTGCAGATGCTTTGAAACAAATAACAAAAACCTAAAAATGATTTAAAAAGAAAAAATACATGGATCCTTATTGGGGCTACTAGTAGCCAAGGGAATGGTCCATGCCAATTATGCGATATCTCAAGGAGAATATCGTCCAGAACTCCAATCGTCTCTTAAGTAATTTCTTGTAGGACCAGATAGCGATTCCGCATAGCCACGCGCACTCATCCTAGTCTGTGAGGATCCTTTGCTCGCCTGACTGTACTGCTTCGTGCTGCTGGTAGTACGCCCATACGATCCTGATGCCGCCTGGTTTGTGGGGTTATCCTGGCTGCGGGGACAACTGCTCCCCTACGCTGCTGTTGATGGTTACCTGTATTCGGGAGCAATGTTACCGCGTTCCGCGCCATATTTCCAATTGACATTGCTAGGGAACCCAGAGCACGTCCCAGCTTAGAGAATAGTCCCCCTTTTCTACTACGCCTTTGGTTGAGAGTGGGTCAGTAACCATGTTAGAATTCGTCCGACGTCTTGAGTCCGCTTGGCATTTCTGACAACTGCCACTCTTTTGCGCGCATCTTTATGTGCAAATGGCCAAAAGTACCCTGAGCGAGTGACTTCCTCCACCATAGCGACCGAGCCGTAATAAGTGTGAAAACACTTATCCTTTTACCACTTATTTCCAATAATAACAAGACCAAAACGTGTGATTTATGTCGTAAAAGTCGGAATTATGCGTGGTTTGTGTTTTTATTGTGTTCTAGGACCAAAATATGAAAAAGGGAGAAAACACGGGTTTTCACGGGCTTTTATCGAAGAAAACGGGAAAAGACGAATTCAAAAGATCAAGAGTGCAAAAAGAACGGAAGTCCAAGGCCTATTCTGAAGATTTATCGAAGAAAAAGTCTAAAGGCGGAAGTTTAACGAAGCCGAAGAACTTAAGTCTAATAGAAGAAGAAAATTAAAAGACAAGTTCAAATCCCGAGACGACAAAGACAAAGAATTAAAGTCGAGTCGAGAAAACGTGAAGAAAGAAAGAAAGAAGATGCAACACATGCACTCCTTCCACCTTCCCTATAAATACCCTCCTAATAGTCATTAGGAGGGTGGTTAGATAGTTTTAGTTAATTTTCACTTTTTCATTTTTTTCTAGTTTTAGAGAGAGAAAGTCTTAAACTTTCTCTCACTAAGTTTCATCTTTTTCTTAATCTTTCAAGATTAAACATCTTTGTATTGCTTATTTTCATTAATCAAGTTCCATTTTAAGCTTTTAATCCTTAATCTCATTCTACCCTTCTTTGATTTTAGATTGATTTTGGTGCGATTATCATATGATCCGTGTTGTTCTAATTGATTTCGTGCTTAAAAAGTTAATCTTTTGATCATTTCATAAGTTTTCATTTGATTAAGCTATAAGACTCTTGTGCTTATTGGCTTATTTTTTATGATTAGCTTATTTACTTTATAAAAAGTTTTCTTAAAAAGTTTATGTTTTTATTGTTTGATCCAAAAAGTTGCTTATTTTGAGGTTGAATAAGTTGTGATAAGTGCTTATTCGATCCGGTTTAGTGATTGATTCGATTTAGTTTGGTGATAAGCTTATTATATAGCTTATTCATTAGCTTATTTCCGAATCCCTTAGATTTCGGAAAAGGGTTTAAAACCCCTTTCCGATTGGTTTTTCCGAGCAGCCTCGTACCACCCTTTCCGATTGAACAATCGGAAAAGGGTTTCTCCTTTTTCCGATCTGCACCCTCAACATTCCGATCACTCTTGATCGGATTAGGGTTTGTTTATTCCGACGGTAAGTTTACGCACATTCCGATTGGGTATTTCTGCATGTATTCCGATTTGGGCAAGTTTGATATTCCGATTGAGTGCACTATCCCACATTCCGATCAGAGCCTCTTTGAATATTCCGATTTGGACCTTTGTGTCGTATTCCGATTGGGTGAAATTGTGAGCATTCCGATTAGTAGTTTTGTTGCTATATTCCGATCAGACCCTATTTGCACATTCCGACCACCAGATCGGAATATATTCCGATCTGGGCCTTTTTTTTGGCTTATTCCAATTTGGCTTATTTAGTGTATTAGTTTCATTAAATTTCTAAGTGTAGTTTCTTTTATTAAGTGTTAAAGCATTTTTCTAATCTAGTCTTTAAGTTTACAAGCATTTATTTGTACTCGTCATTTTAGTATTAATCTTTATTCTTCCATTTTACTCAACGACACTTTAATTACTTGCTAATAGTTTAAAATTAGACAAACAAACCAATCCATTCTCTTAATTCACCAAAAGACGATTGAGTCGCACTTTAGACCGGTTTTCAATTCGAAAAGATCGGTTTAACGAACTTTCATACTTAGGCCTATAAACCAAGTATTAAATGGCGCCGCTGCCGGCTCTTTTCGTTAAGATAAACGGTTTCTAGTGAGAGACGCATTGAATTTTGGGATCCGTTCTTTGAACGTTATTTTCCTTGCTTTAAAAATTTCAAAAATCCTAAAAAATATAAAACTCTTCAAAAATACAAAAACATAAAAAAATCATTAAAAAGCAATTCTTTTCAAAAGGTTTTGCACCAAAAAGATTATATAGATATTCTCTGTGTATATTTTTCTTCTGCAGGTGTATGCGTACTAGATCTTCGAACTATTCTGAGCCCGAGACTCGTGAAGATTTAGATATTGCTGGTGTTAATAACAACAATAATCACCCACCTCAACCCAATTTGAATAACAACAACAACAACAACAACAACAACAATGTCCACCTACTTGATTTACGAACAATGGAGGAATTGTGTCAACCCACCATGAACGGACGCGGAGGCCCGATTGCGCCAATGCACGTCACGGCTCAGGAGTTTTCGTTGAAGCATCACATGATTCAGCAAGTGCAAACGAACCCATTTCGTGGAATTCCGGATGATGATGCCAACAAACACCTCGACAAATTCATTACCATAACTCAAAGCATGAAGTGCTCCGGTGTTTCTATGGATGACCTTTGCCTTCAACTCTTTCCCCACTCGCTTTCTCACCATGCCGAAAAATGGTTTGACCGTCTTCCTAAGAATTCTATTCATACGTGTAATGACATGACTCAACGCTTTTTATCGCGCTACTTTCCCCCATCCATGGTCACTAGCCTTCGTAACCAAATCAGTGGATTCATGCAAGAGAATGATGAATCACTTTTCGATGCGTGGGAACGGTACAATGATTTGATCGACCGCTGTCCAAATCACAATATGCTCCCCGTCACTCTCATTGACACCTTCTACAATGGTCTCACTTTTCGTGATCGTGACATGATCAATGCCGCCGCCGGTGGTACTTTTATGAAAAGGAGACCGGAGGAGTGTCGAGAGTTGATTGAAAACATGACTACTCACCACAAGAATTGGGATTCATCCGCATCCTCAAGATCTAACTCGAGAGTCAATGTTTCTTCTACTACTTCCAATCCTGAGATATCCGAACTTACCCGACAAATCGCGAGTATGCACAAGGATTTCATGTCCATCGCCACAAACCAATTTCAACAAGCTAAAGCCGTTGCTATTTCTTGTGACACATGTGGTGGCCCTCATTCTTATCATGATTGTCCTTCTACCCAAGGCAATTATTCTGAAAACGTTAACGCAGCTTACGGAACTTATCCCACGGGAGGCTATCAAGCTCGCCCTCAAGGAGACCGTGGCTTGCTAAGTTATCGTTCCAACAATTATCTTGCTCCTCCCGGTTTCCCTCCTACCAACCAACACCAACAACAAAGCTATAACCGAAACAATCAATCTCAACCTCGTGCTAACAATCAATATCAATCCCAACGAAACCCATACCCAACTCAAGGAAATTCTCAATCTTATCAAGCTCCACCTCTCAATCAACCGATGGCAGTGAGTCCAGACGTCGAGACGTTCATGAAGACTAATCGGGAGCTGGTGACGAATCTTCAGAGTCAAGACATCAACTTGAAGGGCGAAATGGCAAAACAAGGGAACGATATTCGAGCTGAGCTAAGGAATGACATGGCCAAACACAGCAATGAAATCAATGCAAACATGCAAAACTCTTTCAATAATCAAGCGGTTCACCTTCGTGATATGATTGGTTCGCTCATCCAAGGTAATCAACCCTCTTCTTCGGGTACTCTTCCGAGTAATACCGTTGCGAATCCAAGAGGGGAGATGAAAGCAATCTCCACTCGTAGTGGAAAAGGTTATATGGAACCCGAGCTTCCTACACCTCCACCCGTGATTGTGAACAAGGAAAAAGAGCAACTTTCCCCACCTCCTTCACCTTCTACCCCCATTTCCCCACCACCCGTGGTTGTGAGTGATCCTATTCCCTTAAAGCCTTCTTCTTCATCCAATATACCTTATCCTTCAAGGTTGAGGAAAGAGAAGCAAAAGAGCAAGGATGATATTCAGGTTTCAAACTTTCTAAAAATGTTTAAACAATTGAATTTTAACATCTCCTTTGCCGAGGCTCTCGCTCACATGCCCAAATACGCTAAGATGTTCAAAGATCTTCTAAGTAATAAAGAAAAGCTTCTTGACATTGCTCAGACCCAACTTAATGAGAACTGCTCCGCAGTGCTCTTAAGGAAATTACCCACCAAACTTGGTGATCCGGGTCGCTTCTTGATTCCTTGCAACTTCCCGGGAGTAGAGAATTGCATGGCCCTAGCCGATCTAGGTGCCAGTATAAACTTAATGCCTTTAAGTGTTTGGAAGCAATTATCTCTCCCCGAGCTAGTCCCCACCAAAATGACTTTGGAATTAGCCAACCGTACGGTTGCTTATCCAGTAGGGATAGCCGAAGATGTCTTTGTTGGCGTTGACAAATTCACCTTCCCGGCGGATTTTGTTGTCGTTGACTACGAGATGGACCCCCGTGTTCCATTAATCGTTGGACGTCCATTCCTGAGGACCGGTCGCACTCTCATTGATGTAGCCGCTGGCGAAATAATCATGAGAGTTGGTGACGATAAAATTGTCTTCAACATGGGTAAGATTTCTAAGCAACCTTATTCATATGAGAGTGGTAATGATATTGATGTTCTCGATGAGGCTTGTGAAGAACATTTTCATGATGCTTGCAAAAGTACTCTTTCTTCTCTACCCAATGTTGAGACCGTTGCCTCAATTGCTCCAGCATTGACTCCTTTTGGAGAAAGTGACTTGGATGATTTCGAAGCTAGCTTGGGTCCTCTCGATATTTAGTATGATAATTTGTCCACCAATTGGGATGAAGACATTCGTACTATTGAGAGACTTCTCAATGAGGACCCGTTGTCTCCTCCTTCTCCTAAAGAGGTGACTAATGATGATCCATCGTTAGTTTCACCATCTATTGAGGATCCTCCTACTCTTGAGCTTAAGGACCTACCACCTCATCTTGAGTACGTTTTCCTGGAAGACAACGAGAAGTTACCGGTCATCATCGCAAAGGACCTGGAAGAAGACGAAAAAGCCCGACTTGTCGCTATGTTGAAGAAGCATAAACGCGCTATCGCTTGGAAAATCTCCGACATCCGTGGAATAGATCCTCACTTATGCACACATAAAATTCTCATGGAGGACGACTTTAAGCCCACAATTCAAAGCCAATGAAGGGTGAATCCTAAAATCCATGAAGTCATAAAAAAAGAGGTTATCAAACTTCTTGATGCGGGTATGATTTAACCTATTTCGGATTCACCATGGGTTAGTCCAGTCCATTGTGTGCCTAAGAAAGGCGGAATCACCGTTGTGCCCAATGCAAACAACGAGTTGATCCCTACCCGTCTCGTTACTGGGTGGAGAGTTTGTATAGACTACCGCAAACTCAATGATGCCACGAGAAAGGATCATTTCCCTCTACCTTTTATGGACCAAATGCTTGAACGTTTAGCGGGTAATGAATATTACTGCTTTCTTGATGGTTTCTCGGGTTATTTCCAAATACCCATCGATCCCCAAGATCAAGAGAAGACAACATTCACTTGTCCCTATGGCACATTTGCTTATAAACGAATGCCTTTTGGCTTATGCAATGCCCCCGGGACTTTCCAAAGGTGTATGTTGGCTATCTTCCATGACATGGTTGAGCAAACCATGGAAGTCTTCATGGATGATTTCTCGGTCTTCGGGGATTCCTTCTCTTCTTGCCTTGCCAATTTAGAATGTATGCTTAAGCGGTGCGAAGACACTCGTCTTGTTCTGAATTGGGAAAAATGCCATTTTATGGTAAAAGAAGGCATTGTGCTAGGACACAAAATCTCTAAAGCCGGTCTTGAAGTCGACCGTGCTAAAGTAGATGTCATAGCCAAATTAACTCCACCTTCAACCGTGAAGGGTGTGAGAAGTTTTCTGGGTCATGCGGGCTTCTATCGTCGATTCATTCAGGATTTCTCTAAAATCGCTCGCCCGATGACCCACCTCTTGGAAAAAGATACTCCTTTTATCTTTTCTAAAGAGTGTCTCGAAGCTTTCAATCTTCTTAAGGACAAGCTAACTAAGGCACCGGTCTTGGTTACCCCTAATTGGGAGCTGCCTTTTGAATTGATGTGCGATGCTAACGACTTTGCTATTGGTGCGGTTTTGGGCCAAAGAGTGAATAAACACTTCCAACCAATCCACTATGCTAGCAAGACAATGACGGGGGCACAATTGCATTATACGACAACCGAAAAAGAGCTTTTAGCTGTTGTCTATGCTTTTGAGAAATTTCGCCCCTATCTTGTTTTATCCCCCACCATCGTATACACGGACCATTCCGCGTTGAAGTACTTGATGACAAAGCATGATGCTAAGCCAAGACTTCTTCGCTGGGTTTTACTCCTTCAAGAATTCAACATTGAAATTCGTGACAAGAAGGGAGTCGAAAACCTGGCCGCGGATCATCTGAGCAGACTTGAGGATCCATATCAAGGGGATCATCCGAACAAAGAGATCAATGACTCTTTCCCCCTTGAGACCTTAATGTCTATAAATCTCAATCTTGATGGCACCCCGTGGTTTGCGGACATTGCAAACTACTTAGCGGGTGGTATTCTCATCCAAGGGTTAACATCCCAACAAAAGAAGAAGTTCTTGAATGATGTTAAGACTTACTTTTGGGATGACCCTTATCTATTCAAACAATGTGCTGATCTGATCATTCGTCGATGTGTTGACGGACCGGCAGCTTTTGACATCCTCCAAGCTTGCCACAAAGGACCCACCGGTGGTCACTTTGGTCCCAACTACACCGCTAAAAAAGTGTTTGATTCTGGATTCTATTGGCCCACCATTTATCGTGACGCTCACGAAATGGTTAAGCATTGTGATGCTTGCCAACGTCAAGGCAAGATCACACATAAGGATGAGATGCCTTAAAATTTCATACAGGAATGTGAAATCTTTGATGTATGGGGCATCGACTTTATGGGGCCATTTCCATCTTCCAAAGGGAACAAGTACATCCTCGTCGCCGTCGACTACGTTTCTAAATGGGTTGAAGCTAAGGCTCTTCCTACGAATGATGCGAGGGTGGTTGTGAACTTTTTGAAGCAGCTTTTCGCTCGATTTGGCGTTCCTCGTGCTATCATCAGTGACCGCGGGACTCATTTTTGCAACGACCAATTTGCAAGAGTCATGGCTAAGTATGGTATCAATCACCGTCTTTCCACCGCCTATCATCCCCAAACCAATGGGCAAGCCGAAATATCTAACCGTGGTTTGAAGCGAATTTTGGAGCGTACTGTGGGAGAGCATCGCGCCGCGTGGGCCGATAAGTTAGATGATGCTCTGTGGGCTTTCCGTACTGCTTACAAGACCCCGATCGGTTGTACACCTTATCGTCTTGTGTACGGGAAAGCCTGCCACCTCCCAATCGAGCTGGAACATAAGGCACATTGGGCCTTGAAGTGGGCTAACTTCGACATCAACAAAGCCGGTGATCATCGCAAGATTCAACTCAACGAGCTAAATGAACTGAGGAATGAAGCTTATGAGAACTCGCTGATCTACAAGGAGAAGAGCAAGATCATCCACGATGCAAGGATTAAGAACCGAGAGTTCCACGCTGGTGATCAAGTTCTACTTTTTAACTCTCGGTTGAAGATCTTCTCTGGAAAGTTGAAGAGCCGCTGGTCTGGCCCATTCACCGTCGCCAAAGTCTTTCCATATGGGACCATTGAGCTTTCTCAGCCGAATGGGCCCAATTTCAAGGTGAATGGCCAGCGTCTGAAGCTGTACTTTGGTGAGGACATCTCCCATGAGATGATTCCATCCCTCACCACGTTCCCTATGAACTAAATTTGGGTCGAGTCAGGCTCATGACTCGGTAAACAAAAACAAGCGCTTCTCGGGAGGCAACCCGTGATCTATCCTTTACTGCTTTCATAATAAGTGTAGGGGGAGCCCTGCATATGTTTGTTGTCTTGTTTCTTGTGCTGTGCAGGGATTAAAGCTTCAAAGATCCACCTTGATGACTTTTGACGAACCGTGATACCGTGTTCCCATCTTCCCGGTTCTATCCTAAACTCTTGTGATTCAATATTTCATATTTTATATGTTCACATTGAATTCACTTTAGTTGTCCTTTCCTTAACAAGATTTAAACAAAGTGCACAATGTCCTAAGTGTAGGGGAGTTTATTCCCACATGCTTAAACATTGAGGACAATGTTTATCTCAAGTGTAGGGGGGACTTCTATCGAAGTAAGTGGTCTTTTCCATGAATTTGCCCTCATTTTAACCGGAAAATTTGATTTTTCGACATTTTTCAAAATTTTTAATCTATTTTGGCCTAGTTGTATAGTTGTATTTTCCTTTGTATAGTTATTTTCTTTCCATTACTAGAATAGTTTTTCAATAAAGTGGTTTTAGATTTTTCTTAGTCGTGAACGTTTTGACTCAGCTCGAGTTTACTTACCTAAGTTTACTCTAGCTAGTATCCTTAACGTGTTTAAGTCAAGTTTTGCTAGGCTTTTATATAGGGAGCTATAAAACGCGAAAGTCTTAACTCTCACGGGTTAAGAACAAGAACTTTTCGCAAGTTCCTATAATTGATCCTAGAGAGTTGTTTATCAAGGGAACTTTAAAATGCGATTTCTAAAACTTGAAAAAGTCTAAGAATTTGCAAGATCCTATAGGCGACTCGAAAACCCAAAACTTTTATTTAATAGGCTAAGCATCCACGAGTCTCATTCCTTGAGATTTTAAACTGTGGAGAACGAGAGATGATAGAGTCAATTATAAGTTTGGTATTCTTTCGTGAATTTATGTGAGTTAATTATAAGCCTATTCTCCCTTCGCTTGTTAATAAATTTATCTGCAATAAATAAGGTTGTACGATTTAAAAGGTTACTTAGCTTCTAGCCCCAGATCGTTTAAAAGTTGCTCGGTACAGACTAGAGTTCATAGCCAAGGCATAACTTATTGAAGCGGGATGCGAAGATTGGCAAGTCCGAAAAGGCCCTAACAAGGCATGAGGGCTACATTTTGTTGCTAAAGATCCAAAAGTGATGTGAAGAATCATTTATCGAAAATCAATATGAAGGATCGAGACACACGACGAAAAGCAAGAACTCCCCAAAAGTCATGGAGAAGTCTATCCGAAAAGACCCTAACAAGGTATGAGGATAAATAGATCCAAGTCCTAAAAGGAGGCGGATCGTTGTATATCGAAGTCCAAAATAAAGATTGGAGAAAAATGAAGAAGTCGTGGTCCATATATGAAGAATCTCTCAAAATTTCAAGTGAAGAAATTCATATTATGAAGAGAAGACCATAACTTCAAGAACGTCTCTCAAAGATTCGAAGTATGAAGTCGCTGCCAAATATCGGTCCGAGAAAGGTCTCAAATCGTGAAGCGAGTTATGCCAAGATATGAACTTTATGAGGTCCCGAGAAGCAGTTTTAAAAGATTTGGTCCTTTAGCTAACTATTGATTAAATCGTTCACTTTATTTTCGGACTAAATAACTATCGAAATAAGTCAAACAATGCATCCTCGTGATCATTCAAGACAAAAATAAAATATAAGAGATACACCTAGGAATAAGGGAGTCTAAGTGAGTAATTGGCCCACATGAGTTCGTGAGAGTTTGCTAACTTATAATAACAATGATCTCGTTTTTAAGCTTGGTATGGGGAACGTGAAACTTGAGGATGATAAATGTTCATGGCCGCCAAAACCCAATGTAAGTTTTTAATTTCTTTACTTGTTTTTATCTTTTTATGTTTAGTATTTAATAAAGGCCAAGGTGGGTTATTTATGATGGAAAATGTAAACCGTGCTTTAAATTAATGCATTGCATGAGGGCATTGCAATGGTCAAGTGTAGGGGATTTAATAAGTGTGAAAACACTTATCCTTTTACCACTTATTTCCAATAATAACAAGACCAAAA
Organism: Glebionis coronaria; assembly: GCA_025667525.1. NCBI lineage: Eukaryota > Viridiplantae > Streptophyta > Magnoliopsida > Asterales > Asteraceae > Glebionis > Glebionis coronaria. Next base: position 213,754,128 of record CM046877.1, on the reverse strand, counting down.
CGTGTGATTTATGTCGTAAAAGTCGGAATTATGCGTGGTTTGTGTTTTTATTGTGTTCTAGGACCAAAATATGAAAAAAAGGAGAAAACACGGGTTTTCACGGGCTTTTATCGAAGAAAACGGGAAAAGACGAAGTCAAAAGATCAAGAGTGCAAAAAGAACGGAAGTCCAAGGCCTATTCTGAAGATTTATCGAAGAAAAAGTCTAAAGGCGGAAGTTTAACGAAGCCGAAGAACTTAAGTCTAACAGAAGAAGAAAATTAAAAGACAAGTTCAAATCCCGAGACGACAAAGACAAAGAATTAAAGTCGAGTCGAGAAAACGTGAAGAAAGCAAGAAAGAAGATGCAACACATGCACTCCTTCCACCTTCCCTATAAATACCCTCCTAATAGTCATTAGGAGGGTGGTTAGATAGTTTTAGTTAATTTTCACTTTTTCATTTTTTTTCTAGTTTTAGAGAGAGAAAGTCTTAAACTTTCTCTCACTAAGTTTCATCTATTTCTTAATCTTTCAAGATTAAACATCTTTGTATTGCTTATTTTCATTAATCAAGTTCCATTTTAAGCTTTTAATCCTTAATCTCATTCTACTCTTCTTTGATTTTAGATTGATTTTGGTGCGATTATCATATGATCCGTGTTGTTCTAATTGATTTCGTGCTTAAAAAGTTAATCTTTTGATCATTTCATAAGTTTTCATTTGATTAAGCTATAAGACTCTTGTGCTTATTGGCTTATTTTTTATGATTAGCTTATTTACTTTATAAAAAGTTTTCTTAAAAAGTTTATGTTTTTATTGTTTGATCCAAAAAGTTGCTTATTTTGAGGTTGAATAAGTTGTGATAAGTGCTTATTCGATCCGGTTTAGTGATTGATTCGATTTAGTTTGGTGATAAGCTTATTATATAGCTTATTCATTAGCTTATTTCCGAGTCCCTTAGATTTCGGAAAAGGGTTTAAAACCCCTTTCCGATTGGTTTTTCCGAGCAGCCTCGTACCACCCTTTCCGATTGAACAATCGGAAAAGGGTTTCTCCTTTTTCCGATCTGCACCCTCAACATTCCGATCACTCTTGATCGGATTAGGGTTTGTTTATTCCGACGGTAAGTTTACGCACATTCCGATTGGGTATTTCTGCATGTATTCCGATTTGGGCAAGTTTGATATTCCGATTGAGTGCACTATCCCACATTCCGATCAGAGCCTCTTTGAATATTCCGATTTGGACCTTTGTGTTGTATTCCGATTGGGTGAAATTGTGAGCATTCCGATTAGTAGTTTTGTTGCTATATTCCGATCAGACCCTATTTGCACATTCCGACCACCAGATCGGAATATATTCCGATCTGGGCCTTTTTTTTGGCTTATTCCAATTTGGCTTATTTAGTGTATTAGTTTCATTAAATTTCTAAGTGTAGTTTCTTTTATTAAGTGTTAAAGCATTTTTCTAATCTAGTCTTTAAGTTTACAAGCATTTATTTGTACTCGTCATTTTAGTATTAATCTTTATTCTTCCATTTTACTCAACGACACTTTAATTACTTGCTAATAGTTTAAAATTAGACAAACAAACCAATCCATTCTCTTAATTCACCAAAAGACGATTGAGTCGCACTTTAGACCGGTTTTCAATTCGAAAAGATCGGTTTAACGAACTTTCATACTTAGGCCTAAAAACCAAGTATTAAGCCGCGAGGACACACTCTTCTATGCGCGGCTTCTACTACTGCCCACGTCTGATCTGGTGCTAAGCATTAAAACATCCGACCTGTGCCTGTTTGCCTATACAGTGTCCCTTTGACAATTTTAAAATGCCTAGCTCACACCTGTATCTGCTTAGCCTTCCTTCTGCTGCTTGGTAATTTGTTATGTGACAAAAACTTTCGAATGGGTGTCATCCATGTTGGTGACTCCATGTTCGCACTCACATTTTTGTGCAAGATAAAATCGACGAGAACGTGACCAGGAGGCTTATTCATGTTTACAATTGAAAGTTGGTCCATGTCCACTGATATTTCATCTTCCTCTTCTACAACCCTTCGTATAGCAAACTCCGCGAACCGTGCCGTCATGTCTCGTATCTTTTCCGTATACTCGATTAGCACCCGCCCTCATGGCTCGCATGACCCATTAACTCTACTTGCCACCAGAGGGTTGTAGGTGTAGGCCACCAGGCGCTTTATGTCCATTCTTAGCGCTAACCTAAGACCTGCTATGAGGGCTTCGAAGTCTGCTTCCATGCTGGTAGTGGGGAAGTCAAACAACAATGCGTACGTTATTTTTATGTCGCCCTGGTTCGTAAGGATGAACCCTGCATCTGGCCCCCTTCTCCTGCTAAGCCAGTGAGAAAAGGACCCATGAGAGTCCTGGCAGCGACTCCGCGTGCACATATATGCTTGGCGCCTGGGATTCCTCCGAGACATGCCTCCTTCTGCTCATCTGTGGACTGGGTTCTATATCATGTTGACACCTGTCCGCCTGCTTCCTTTTAGTGCTGGTGCTAGAAGTACTGTTACCTCCTTCGATTGTGTCTATATTACGGATGGTAACTACTCCATTTTTCACCGGGAATTTAAACATACCGTGTGCCGTGGAAGGTACTGCGCGCAAAGTCTTTAGCGCCGGGTGTCCGATTATCCCGTTGAATAAGGATTGAGAGCGCACAACCATGAAGTCCATCCATACCGTCGTCGAGTGTTCCGCGTTCCCGATGGTCACCTGTGTGCAGAGATGCCCCATTGGTCGAGTCTTATCATCGCTAAACCCTATGAGAATCTGTGCCGTCTCTTCTAGCTCCTTCCTTATTTCCCATGGCAACCGTGCGAAGCAATGTTCGTATAATATGCTCGCTGCAGACCCCCCCCCCCATCGACGTACATGCCTTCTATAGTGTGGTCGCCGAAGGCTATGTCAATCGTCAACGAGCCGACTCTGTAGTCCATATCTGAAAGGATGGGGAACGCTATTTCTTTTATCGTGCGAAAATTCTGCGACCACTCTTCTTTGCATGAAATATTTTTCCCTCTCTACCATGTATATGGTTATAGGTTTGTCCTTCTGTTTTTTCACTTCGACCTTCTTCGCATCCGCGTTCTTTCTCCAATCCCTTATCAGGTGGTTCAGCTTTCCTGCCTTTACCAGGCTTTCAATGTGCCTTTTCAACTGAATACACTCATCAGTAGCATGCCCTTTATCATCATGGTACTCGCAGTGCTTTGTGTTATCCCGCTTATCCACTGGTCCCACCATTGGGCTAGGCTTTGGAAAGTTTGCTCCTTCTGATAGAAATATCTCTCTAGAGGTTTTTTGCAGCGGGGTGAACTTGCTGTTGTTGTTGTTATTGCGCCCTTGCTTTGTCGCTCCTTGGAAGTCCAAAGTGCGACTGATATTTGCCCATATGTTTTTTTCTTGGGCCTATCTTGGTACCTGTAGCCCGACGCCATTTGTCGGCTATCTGCTGCTGCGGTTTCTCCTTGAATAAACGCTCGGACCTTTTTCATTACACCGTCAAACGTTGTAGGGGTTCTGTCGTTCAACTTTTTTATAAGGTCCGGATTTTTTATGCCTGCGAGGAATCCATAAATCTTTAGAATTTCCGGGCAATCCTTAATCTGGTTGCACTCAGATTTAAAGCGTTCCATGAAGTCCTCTAGGCTCTCGTTATGCCTCTGCTTCACTCTTGCAAGTGAAACCGGACTTTTGTCATACTTCTTCTGCTGCACATAGTTCCTGCGAAACGCTCTTCGAAGTTCTTCAAACCCATGGATTCTCCTTCGCGGGAGACGGTCAAACCATGTCCGAGCATTCCCGATGAGCGTCGAGTTGAACATATGGCACCACACGGCTTCTGGCCATTGCTCTATCCTTGCCTGAGATTCGAATACTTTCAGGTGATCATCCGGATCCGTCGTGCCATCGTAGGTCTTAACATTAGACGACATGCGTCTTTTCCTGTTATCCTTGAAAGTAGTTATGCGTTCTAAAAACGCGCTTCCTTTTTCTCGACGCCATGGCATGGTCCATTGATCTTCACCTTGTATCCTTGGCCTTTTTGGCGCCCTGCGGTGTTTTCTGTCGTAGTCGGAGGAGTCAGAGTCCTCAGTGGATGAAGGTGAGGCCCTTTTACGGCGGGGGTGGCGGTCGCTATGACTAGAGTCCGAGGAACCTTCGCTCGAAGAATTCCTCTTGCGTCTTCTTTCAGTGCTCTTACTTCTTTCCCGAACTCGCAGATCCTGAGATTCATCTCCTTCTAAGGGCCCTAGCCTTTTAGGGCACTTTGTCTACTAGTAGGGTTAGGCCCTAGTATGTCCTTCACGCTTGTGCGCCGATGGTCATTGACTGGTGTCATGAAATCATCCTCTTCTCTGAGTCCCTGGAGATATCTGAGGACGATGCGTCTTTAATGAGAGACGCATCCGAAGTGGCGCTGGGATCGCAGTCTCTCTTTGCTTCAATCTCTTCTCCTTTATAGCTTCCTTACTGGATCTTGAGCCTCGCTTAGACTTGAATTCTTTATCGAAGTCTAAACTGATCCGAAGGTCTCTTGCTGGATTCGCCCTCATTTGCGCCCTCATAAGTGGGATTAGCGCCTCATAGTTTTCTGCGACATAATCGCTCATACTTTGCTTCGTCGTGGGGGAAGTTTCTGTTTCCACCTGCGGATCTATCACAACCCTTGCGTCCAGAGTCTCCTTGCGACCTTGATTAAGGATCTCCTGAGAGGACGATGTGGTTCCGACCGTCTACAGGGTCGGAGTCACCAGCGGAGAGAAAGACACTTGCAGTCGTTTCCCTCCACGACCGGGGTTATTGGGCTCAAGGATTGAGTAAGGACCCGTTGCCTTCTTGGATCCACCTTTAGGTGGGGGCGGGTTTGCGCCATTTTTCGTCATTGGCTAGAGTTTAGTTTGGGTCCCACGGATGGCGCCAACTTGTTGATGCAAAAGTTGGGGTAGACCGAGCTTAACCCAAATTAGGCTTAATTTGGGGTCTTGTGGACTGCGACTCTCGCACCAAGTGAAACTTGCTTTAGGACCCTGCGCACGAAACAGACATCGTTAGGCTTACCGTATGTTTGTTACCCACGATTAGACTCCGGCGTGAGAGTAAGTAATCGGTTTTGAGTATATTAGTGTTTAGGGTATTGGGTGTATCGTACCTTTGTGGAACCAAAGGGGTTCCTTTTATACTCGAGAGAGTCCAGACTGGGCTCCCTGTTCTTGCGGCCTAAGGAAAAGATAATGACTCGAAATAGCTTGATCTTCATTATCCAACTAAGGCAAGTGTATATCCCTTTTCCTTAGGCGAATATAACTATAATATAAGTTATATTCGGTCTGATCATGTCGCACTGCGACGAGGACTTGGTTAAGTAATCAACCTCTTGTGCGACATCGGCTTACCGGGCTTTATGGGCTTTGTGCGCACATCGCACAAGTATCCAATACATTCCTGATGGATGCGGGTAGTATCCGTGAGTCGGACTTTCCAGCCCGACTAGAAACTATACGTCATCAGCCTTGATCCATTGTTTGACATAAACGTCATGCCTTAAGTCTTTGCTAAGTCTTTGCAAGCTTTTTAAAACCTTAAATTGTAGCCAATTGATTACATTTTTCTACTAAACACACTAAAAATACTAAAAATAAATTATAAACTCATACAATAAATCATAGAACCCGCATTTTTTTTAATGTAAATTATAACCATTTATCTACATTTCAATTTTTTTAACAAAGTCAACCTCATGTTTCATTTTTTTTTAACATACCTCATGTTTCATTAAACAAAATCAATGTTTTAAAAATCTAGATTGATCTGACCGACTGAATCGTAATCCGAACAAATAATCAGACGCCGATTTTAAAAAAAACCAAATTAAACAATGATTCAATGACTCGACCAAGTTAATTAAAAACCGAGTTTTAAAACATCAACCATACATAATCCCGATATAAACGGTAGGTGGATTTAGAAAAAAAGCATTCAAAAAGCATTTATGGGCTACTTTTACAGAACTAGTCCCTGTACTATTTTAACTTATACATTACAGTCCTATAGTTTTTATAGCTTACTCTTCCAATTTAATTAATCTCACATTACAAATTAGGCCAACGGAGCACCGTCGTAACCACCAACAGCCAGTAAGTTTCTCATATAAATCTTGGGTTTCTATTTGATTTTCATTTTATAAAGATTTTATAGCTTTTATATGTAAGATGCATTATAGTGTTATGATTAGTATTTTTTTTTTTTTTTATAAAGTTTAGATGTTTAGGGGGAGTTTCTGTCGGGTTATAAGTGGGCTTATGAGCTTCTTTGATTTCGGCTTATATTTCATAAGCCCTAATTTTCTGGCTTATTTTGAGACTTATGGGATTTTATAAGTTTATCAGATGGTAATAAACTTATATATATATAAACACACAAGTCCAAAAAATAGCCGGAAAATTGGAGCTTAAGCCGAAATCAAATAAGCTCATAAGCCCACATATACGCCGAAACAAACACCCCCTTAGTACTTTTATTTTTATTTTTGGCAACCATGGCTTCTCACCTTTTGGCTTAATCCACGGGGTTGGACCCACCGCCACACAGACTCAAACTAGGTAAAACCCTCCCTTTTCAGGACGTTTGCATGATCACTTCAAGGTTGTTAGCAGGAATTGAACTTGAGATGTCACACATGTTAGAGTGATAGTCACAAGCCCTTTTGCCACTAGGACACACTTGACTTGAGTGGTTAGATGTTTAGTACATTGTCCTATTAGGTTTTCTATTCATCGCATACCAAGTGAGTTTGGAATATATAGCTTCTTGAACTAATGTAAGTTGGAGAAGAGTTGGCATTATGTAGGTCGTTTTACAGTTCATTGATCGTGGGGATAGGAAATCGTGTACTAAGTAACGATATGGGAAATGGCTGTTAAGGATGACGCTAGAAGTTAATGTTTCAGTTTCGTTGTTTTACATAGCAGAAATTTTAAGAGTTATATAGGCTGGGTGCGTTTTTTAGATGGTTGTGAAGTCTGTGCCTCTTATCAGGAGGGATGTTGTTAAATGTGACAACCCCTGATGTCAGCAACCACTATAATTCTAAGTAATATGTATCTATTTCTGTTGAATACTAGCCCCCATTGATGATTAATAAGATAAAGAGTCACAATTGCTCTTGGAATTAAGGGCAACATAGTTGGATCCATTAGACCATTAGTCAGGGACTCACAGCTATGGAAATAAGTTGAGTGTCTCGAACGTTAACTCTCAGCCTCTTTGCTGCTTGAAATAACATTCCCAACTACTGTCAAACAACACCCTTAATTATTTGATGCTACTTCGTGACTTGTGTAATGTACAGTGCTGACAGTTATGTTGCTAGAAAGAGCATGAAGGTTTATGAAGAGTATTTCTCATGTAGTTATGCTACATCTTCAATCTACGTCTATCATTATCCATGGGTTGGTTGCAGTGGCATTAATTTTATTTTCTCTTACTAGACCTATGTTTGTCGCAAATCTAGCACACATCTCCTCCACAAATTTCTAGTAATCTTATCCTAATATCCTATGTCTTTCAGATCATATACAAACCTTACCTACCAGCGCTGTAATTAAGTATCCCGCCAAAACCCACTAGCCACACCTCAACTAGTTAGTAATTGTCTGCCTATTGTTTGCAATTTGCCTGCCCTGGTTTCCTCTCGTGAGTCGTGACAAAGTGTGTACTCTTCCCATGGAAAATATGAGAATTCCATCTTGAAAGTCTTTGTAACAGTACTGCAAGCCTGCAAAAACAATAATTACAGTTCAATATAATTGATAAAATAGATGACTATCTAGAAACGCGAATACTAAACCGAAATAGAAAATAGAATAAAGAAAACTTGGTTTTAATATGTAGGTGGGGGGGCACTTTCAAAAAATGCTCAAAATCGAAAAATCTTGTTCGGGCTAGTCGTGGCCAAATTTGTTTACCAAATCGTAACTAATAATGTAATCAGCTGTTGCTATTGTTGCAAACAGTCTAAATGGTGTTTGTTATGGCAAAAAAAAACCCGTACATGAGCCTGAATTTTCGGAGCTGCGTTCATGTCCAAGCTGGCTTAGGTCCATTTTTGCTCCAACCCAGAAATGCTGGACCTATTTGCACCAAATATATAACAATAATCTGATTGCATTTTCTGTTACAATTTGGTAAACATTTTCGTCACAGCCAAGTGTACAAGCGAGTGAAAGTCGTTACTTTCCATTTAATGTTATTGCTTAGTCACGTCGGTTGTGTCTAACATTACAACCGCTCTGAGTGTAGTACGCTCTGTCTAACATTACAACCGCTCTGAGTGTGGTACGCTCTGAAAAATGAGGCACGTCGGTTGTGTCTATCAAGTTCTTGTTCTAATTTTTGTTTGCGATACCAATTTCTAACAACTCACTTGGTCTCTTTAAGGTTGTTGCAGTACTGTTATGCGTAATAATTTTACCAGCAAAACTTTCTAGTTAAATAAAGCTTTTTACTTTTAACAAGCATTTACATTTTCCAGTTTTTATAATGTAGCAGAATAGCTGTTTAAGCTAAAACATTTATGCCTCATAAAACTTGCGATTAGGTCAAATGCTAGATTGATGGATCAGGCATGATGATAGCTCTAAGCAACTTCTGTGTTTGTTGTGCTATGATTGGCGAATTCTTTATAATCTTGTCTGGCATTGGGCTCTTTAAGGCATTTGTTAATGAAATTCCTAGTCTCTTGTCCTTTTTTCACACTTCTGAGTTTCAGAGTTCTTTGCTACATACCATATTCGTTAAAATTTACAATTTTAGGAAGATCATATAACTATGTTTTACAAGCTTTCCTCATTAGATTCATGATTTTGGTGATCGGGAACATTTGTTACTAATAGTTCATTCCACACTAGAAATGCATCTTGACATAATTTGAAATTTCATATAAATGATATGGTTTTTCCTCCGCTCGTTGATAGCGACTATGATTGTAACTTATCTGGAAAGTGCAATACCACAGTTACAGTACCACTCTCAGTGAATGATGGTTTGACTGATTTCTCAAATGAGTCCAAAAATTTGGAGTAAAGGGGGTACTTTATTTTGCAACACCATTGACTTTCCTCGCTTTAGTTTTTTGTTTGGATCATCTCGAAGCTTTTCGCAAAGTATGTGTTTATGCTCTTGCGTAGGCTTTCACAATTTGTGACAAGGGTTATATATATGGGCATTTGTGCGAACGTATCTCATCTGTCTATTCGTTTTATAATACGAAGTTTGCATTTATTGAATTTGCAGTTAACTGATACATTACATCTACACCATGGTACATGCGGCTAAAGGAATATTCATATCATGGTAAGTCACTAAGCTTGTCCAAGTATATGTGTTCAATCCTTCATTGACTTTGTCTCTTTTTGTTTACTTAAGAATGTCTTGGTTGACTAAAAGGCTATTTGTGATTGCATATTTGGTCCTTTCTAGTAGCGTGCTCATGAAATCCGAAACCAAATCGGCAAGTTGTACTGTTTATATATATATATAAGTATATATCCAAACCTTTTTTCCCTGGAACAGAAAAAAATATCAGTTTACGATTTGTCAGGGTGTTTCAAGCTGTGTGTCAACTGTGAACTAACTCGTTTCACAGTTTTCTCTCCACTTCCACCTACTTCCATGAAAAGTTGCATCTTCTATTAGTTTTGTTGGCAACTTGTTTGACTTGGCTCATATTGTCTTATTAAAATTTTAATTTCTTCTCATTAATGGTAATTGTCTATCATCATATTTATACTAAATGAATAAATCGTAATAATTTAATTTACAAAATATGAGGTTTTAATTGTTAGAGGGTTGAGGTTTAATTTGCAAAATATTAAGCACTCATATACAGAAATCAAAGGAAGTATGATATCTGGGAATATATAATTCTACTTTTTAAAAAGGTACTAGCAAGGTTCCCGCGCGTTGGGGTGGCGGGTACCTGTAACATAATTTGCAGTGAACAGTATTTTAATTTTATGTTTTCCTTACAATGACCTTCGGGGAAAATGACAATTTAAGGTTCGGGTAACTTAATCTAATTGGCTAGGCGAACCGATGCTGACTCTGGTTCCCGGTTGAACCCGTTGGTTTGGTTCGGTTTTCAAAACTATATACACCATCATTTTAGGTAAACAACATATGTATACTTTTGTAGACATATGCTTTTAATTGTTGTACAATGTGAATATATAATTGTATTTTTAAGTAGTTGGGTTAATAATTACTTAATTAATTTCATTTTCAAGTATGTATTAATTATTACTGTATGTATTAATTAGCTTTAATATGAATATTAAATTATGTTGTATTAATGGGGTGTTATAAAATTTATATTTTACTAAATTTTTAGGCTTCTTTAGCTTGTATATCATTAGTATGTGTGTAAGGTAATTTTTTAACATTATTATTTATAGCTGGCTAAATGTATCATATGTAGTGTATTTATATAAATTAAAGGTTTTATACGAACTTGTAACAATCTCCATACGAATTTTAAGCTTTCAAAGTTTCTGGACAATTCCTTATTCAAAATTTTCTAGTTTAGAAATGCCTTCATTGATCAGCAAGCGGTTATCCCAACCATCAATAAACGTTTATGACCCTCATCTATCAAATTTTATTTTTATCTTTGTGCACCCTTTAGACAACCAATATCTTAATTTCTGTTCATCGCAGTGACATACCAATGGCTCAATTTATAATCAATTACAACGCATCGTTGCCGCAATCACAGAAGTTCATTATACACATCCTGGACGGTACTCATCTTTTTGTGAGCAACAATGTAGAAGGTATGATAAGAAGTGCCATCCAAGAGTTCAGAGAGAAGAACACTTACGAGAAACCTGCCTGAATCTTCTTTGTACCATTAAATTTACATATTATTATATAAGCCCCGGAAAACCTATACATTCATAAACATATTCTGATCTTGAAGTTCATACTTTTTATGCATTGATGATTTAAATTCTATATCCATCATTTACTATATGTTCAATTTTGTCCTGAGATTGATGGCGCTTGATGTGTTACTTGTAGCGACAATTAGTATGGATTTGATAAAGGGGCGGAATACGAATCAATATGGTTTGACACTTACAGACGAATCTATATTGAAACCGATATAGTGCTTACCGTAGCGGAATAGAGAGACTATGAGATTATCTCGACACGTGTATCTCATACAGATCTTAAAGCAACATGCGATAAATCGACAATTTTAACACTTAATTTTCATGTCAACATTCAAATCAGCCCTTTACATCGAGAGCAGCATGTAAACTAGTCTTCTTGTCAACAACACAACATTCACATTTACTGCATTTCTCACACTTTACACATGCTAATTCTTTGCCTGGGGGCATAACTGCGTTGCACCTTTCGATACAAATATCCTTTGAACAAGGTTGTAGAGCAGTTAGCTCATAAGTATGGAAATCAGTACTTTTACCTTCTGCGCAACCAAAATAATAGAAAATGTTAGATAGAACAACATTTATAATATATAAAATACGCAAATGAGAGTAAAATGGAAAAAGGCTTACTACACTGCCAACATTCGCTGCCCCAATATGCCATACCAGACATGAAATTTGTAGCTAACATGCAAAATAAAATGAAACATACAGTAGCTTTCCCCATTGTAAAGTTGAATACTTGTCAATGCACAAATGTTAGGAGCTTAGAGTCCTGGTATTTATAACCTTTAAGCATTGTAATGACATTTAATTATGATAATAAAATTATGTTATTACCATAATGGGGTATAGTAATATCATTAATGTGAGATTTGGATTACCATAATCTGATATTACCATAATGGAGTATACTGGATTCCTGATGGGATCGGATCAAAAAACTGGTTCGAACCAGACTAGGCGGACTGAACCGAGAAACTGGTTCGATCTTTTGTCCGTGGTTTTGGTTTAAATTGGGTCTTGGTTTAGTTCGATCCGGTAACTTATCATTATACTATCGGATCTGACCAACTGAAAGACCAAACCGGACAAAACCGGATTGTACACGTTCTCGTTCCGTGGTTTTGGCCTAATTCGATCTCGGCCTGATCCGGTTTTTCTCGATCACTATCCTTTTGCAAAGAAAAGAAGATTAATTAATACTATTAATTGAAATCCATTTTTACCTTTCTTTTTTAAAAATTACTCATTGTGTAACAATAAATCTATATAAATTACATCATAGTGACGAACATTTATTTATCTTTAAATTGCAGATTATTTCCATATAAGCTCGACAAACTGTTTTTTCTTTTGCTTTGGTATTTTTGCTTTCTCGGTGTAATATTTTTTATTCGATATGTCTCATTAATATTTTATTAATTACAGTTTTGATTTTTAAAAAACATAAGAAAATAGTTTTATCTGTTAATAATTAATTAGTGATTTTTTTATTTTTCTAAAAATGTGGACTAAAAGTAACATAGTAAATTCAAACAAACTCAATTATTATTTTAAAAAGTGAACAATAATTTTGAGGAAAAAGAAAATAGAAAATAATTTGTGGACAAAAATATTATATATATAAACATCTACGTAAAACTACCAACAACTCATCTTTTTTGGCACTGAAAAATATGCATATTTAGCATTTACATAATGGGTTGGTGGGTATAGACTCATCTCAACCAGTATTTAGACACCTCACAATCATTTACTAGGTCTTTTTTCTTTGTTAACTTCAGTTAAGAATAAGATAAAAATGCCAATTCGTCTCTCTCACACACTCATTTGTTTTTACTCTCACCAACAATTAGCAACCTAAAAATAACCAGATCTGAATAAAAACTAATTCATCTGAGACAATAAGAACATTTAATATCATATATAGGCTAGGTTGTTTCCAGATCTGAGAAAGGGTAACTGTAATTTGGTAGAGATAGTCGGAGGCTGCAGCGGTTCGGGTGGCTCGTCGGTTCCCGTGAGGGTTGCTGCTAGTTGTTCGTCGGTTTTTGTGAAGCGGAGGATAGAGTACCAGAAGAGACCCTCTTCATCACAAAGGTATTGGCCGGAACTACAATGGCGGTTGTAGTAATGGTGTTTGGCCGGAGGTGTGACTGCCGGAGAGATGATGGCAGCATGATAACTTTCTCTCTCAAATATTTTGGGTTAATAGTGCTTTAGATCTGGTAACTTGCTTTAGCTCCGGTAATCCAATTGTTCATTATGTGTCTTCAGATCCAGAACGTGATGTTCATATTAGGTGGGAAATAAAAATACTGTATGCAAAACTGTGTGTGAGAGAGATAAATTTTTATATTTGTGTGTGAGAGAGATAATGTGTTCACTTAGGAAAATGGGATTTTGTCCTTGTTAGTACTGTGTTACTAGTGTCAGTGGTCCATAAAGTGGAGGTTAAAATGCTTTTGTTCAATTTTTACAGAATAATGGGGACCATCGGGTGTTTAAACCCTACATCTCTTACATAATTTTTCAACTTTCAAACCAATAGAATTAATTTATAGATGTTAAAAATAATGTAATAATTTTTTAACAGTCGAACCCATTTTATGTATCACATGTGATAAAGCATTAATCTTTTAATTGAAACATTTAATATGATGTTATTAAGTAAGCATAGGTATTTGTGTAAAACTTCAGATGATTAATTATTTTTTACATTGAAAAATACATATATTTAGCTTTGCAACCATATATCAAACATAATTTATGAACATTAAAATTAAAAAAACATGTAACATACGATATACGAACTTGTATTAAAGGATCAAACTTTGTCGGTAAGAGGAAAGTAAACTTTAAAAAACCAAATGGGAACAACATGAAACCTAGCGTGGTGGTTGTGGCGCACCAGTCTAGCGTGAGTGATTTAGTGTTGCACATTTTTGGTTCTGATCTACCACAGACGATTTTAAGTGTCTCTTAATATATATTTATTGTCATTAAAATATAAATCAGTTAGCCATTATTTGCACCAACAATCTTTCTCTTTTTTATGATGACAAATATAAGTTTAGAAGAAAGTAAAATTATGAGTGTTGCAACAAGAAATTTACAAGATCGACTAATCACCATCTAATGCTACAAAAGGCCGCCAACCTTTTCGATTTATGTAAACCGTTCGAAGAAATCGGTGAATCCTGATCAATGATGATTAATGGCGATCAACTCGGCCAATGATGGTAAAACTTGTCGAAAATCTGCATAACGAAAATACCAAAACTCACCTAAACTTGTTTTGATCATTTATAATAAGTCTATAAGAAAAAAAAATTATGAGTGTTGCAACAAAAAATTTACAAGATCGACTAATCACCATCTAAATGCTACAAAAAGATCGACAACCTTTTTGATTTATGTAAACCGTTCGAAGAAATCGGTGAATCCTGGTCAATGATGATTAATGGCGATCAACTCGGCCAATGATGGTAAAACTTATCGAAAATGTGCATAATGAAAGTACCAAAACTCACCTAAACTTGTTTTGATCATTTATAATAACTGTTTATATATATTTCAAATTGTTTTTTAAAATATTATTGGAAATACTAATATTTTGTTATGACTGTCAATCTGATTAATTCTGTCTAAACCGCTTACAAGCTACAAAACATTATCTTAGCCATCATTTGCTTTAACATCTTCGAGGAGACTCTTTATCCCAATTGTATGTAGCTATTGTAGTCGAAAGTAATTTTGGTGAAGCTTGAAAATGTTTTTCTTCATTGGAACACTTGCTTTTTTTATATAAGCAAAAGGATTTGGTTCCTATTATATGTCATTAAAACCAATCGTTGTTAATGATGAGACGGGTTACGCATTTTATATGAATGCAGGATAAAGGATTATCATCATATGTTTACTACAAGCGTCGATAGTTGATATGATTGTTTACTTAAGGATAGTCTTTGTAACGACGTTAACCACATGGACTAAGGGGCCTATAAGTGCCTACTACTACAACACACTACAAGTGGCTCTAAACATCTACATAGCTAACCCTTTTCAGAGTTAAGAGGACCTCGATTGTAGGAAATAATTTATCTAATAGTAAGATCCAATAGATTCTGTTTGTAATGAAAATAAAAATATTAATTCAAGCTTAGTTAAAAGGTTATATATCAGGTTTTTAAGTTTATGTTATATGCTCCCTTGTATAACTATCTTAGGTACAAAAACTTATTTGTTTGAGAAAAAGAAAATCTAAGTGTAAGGATGTATGATGAGGTATCATTTATAAACTTTTTAGGGTCATTTCACCCTATATTTGTCATAAAGTGCCTTAGAAAGCCATAAATCCTTTATTTTTGTTGTTTTAGGAATTTGGAAGCACGTGGAGTAGCCGGAGAAGATTTGAAAGCGTTTTCAAGCATTTTCAAGCATTTTCAAGCTTTTATATGAAGAATGGAAGAAGTTGGGTGAAGAATGCATGAATTTCTTAAATCACAAACAAAGTTTGAAACGAGATCTATAGACGGCGTCACAATGTATACCTGACGTTGTCGCAAAGACCCTCTAGACGATGTCACACTTTATACATGACGACGACGTCATGGCTTATTGACAATAGAAACCCTAAGAAGATTCGAATGTCTGAAGGCGTTGTGAGTATAACCCGACGTCGTCGCAAGCCGCTCTATATATACAACGCCTTGTAAACATACAATCGAGGTAGAATTGCATGGTTGCTTTAGAACAACTACTTTTGGTCAAGTTTAGGTTTACAAAACCCTTGGGAACTCCATCTTAACACCCATTTCAATTAAGAACATGGTTTTATTCATTTTGATTAATCATGTCTATGTATTTGATGATCGTGTCTTCTATCTTTTTTGTCTTTGATATGCTAGGTTAAATTAATTAGCTTTTATCTATGATTACATGAAAGTTATGATGCGATTATTATGTGTTCGTTGCTTCTTGATTGACTATGTGCACGTTAGGCTCTAAAAAACCAGGCTAGATCTTCATATCTTAATTGTTGGTATGTCTAGGGAAACGTGGGTAAACACAGGTGATGTCGCGACCATGGAGCCATGCTATCTAGACGAGATATTGCTTTGCATCGACCTTAGTATGTACTTGTGTGTCTATGAGGTGGATACATTTAGGTGTTTGTTAATGCATGGGTTAATGAGAAGATCTAGGGGTTGTTTGTGATTATAGATTTATGAGTTTGTCAAATAAACGGTTATGAGTGCACACGTCAAGTAGGTAGGTCTAATAAACGTCACCATACCACTATGCTAGATTTTACTAGTTTCATGCATGACTTGTAATTAATACCAAACACTAACACAGTTTGTTAGCCTTATATTTTATATAGTTGAACAAGAATGTAATATATCATTTTAGTCGTGATAGGTCTTGTATAGTAATAGGCTAGTCGAGATAACCGGGCTTGGACTTTAAGCTAATATCGTCTAAGTTAGGGGCTTTATACCCAAGATAAGCCAAGCCTGGCACAAGAAAAACCAACCCGCGACCCATAAAGGCCCGGGGTATAAGACCCTTTTTGGGTCAGTATTTACTGACCCTGAAACAACTCTAGGATTTGAATATAAAATCCCCCTAAGTGTTTCATGTTCAGTAGTAAGGTGAGTCTGCTGAAGCATGACCAGAGGAACAAAGTTCCTACTAAAGACTATGTTGCTAAAGGATGTTCAACTTTCCTCTTCCAGTAAACTTAGAAGACAAAGGAGTCTTTGTTTCATATACTAGGCGGTCTAGTTGCTGGAGAACAAGTACTGAAGAAAAGCTTTCAGTTCAGTTTGGTTTGACAATACCAAACTGAATGATGTCGATCTCCTCCATAATGCTAAAGACACTTCAGTATTCTGGTGGTTTGCATTAGGCGGGAAAAGATAACTTTAAGTCAAAGTAGGTTGCTTGTATAGTTAGCTATAAGTACAACCTTTATCTTTTCTAGAATAGTTTATTAAGTACTTTGTACTGTTTATCTAGCATGGGCATCAACCAACCACTAGATAAACCCATGCATGGGAACATGCAAAATGCAAACCCTAATTTCACACTGCCTATTTAAGGAGTGCTTATTGAGAGAGAAAAGGTTAACTATTACAAGAGTAGAAACGCTGGAAAAACCTTCTCTCTCAATACCAACTAAACCATATAGCCAAGAAGCATATGAACGTTTAGATTTTAGCTTAGACTATTAACTTTGGTTATAAGCTAAAGTAGAGGAGATCACCATACATTGTCATTCAACCACTTTGTTATTCCGCAAACAAAGTCGGTTATAGATTTTTTATTGAGTTTTAATAAAAGTCTATACGTTGAAAGTTATTGGTATTGTTGTTTTAATTGTTCTTAGTTCTTATCAATTGTTAAAACAACTCATTTGAGTCTTGGTAAGGAGTTATTACTTAAGGTTGATAAGTAATAACGAATTACAAGGGACCAACAAGTGGTATCAGAGTAGTTTGATTAACAGAACTCTTATTTTCATTAAACTGATCATTTAAAGTTTTCAAATCAAGATCAATAATGGCTCAAGTAATACCACAAACCCTAGAGTATAGGGGTGGTCAACTCAATGTTGCTCCTGTCCTAGAGGTTGCTAATTTCACCAATTGGAAGAGAAGATTCCTTGTCCACATGGTTGGAATCAAACCTCAATTACTTGGAATCATTGAAAATAGTACATTTGTTCCCATGGTTGGGGATAATAGAAAACCTAAAGTACAATGGTCTGCTGATGAGAGAAAATCTGCTAACCTAGATCAACGTCTCAAAAGTCTCATCATGTCTGTACTTCCAGATTACCAAATGAATTCTGTTGTGAATTGCAAAACAACTAAATCTACATGGGAGGACCTTATTCTTTATCATGAGGGACCCTCTGATGTCAAAGAAACTAGAATAATGTGTAGAAACTAGAGGGAGGGGGGGGGGGGGGGGGGGGGGGTTGAATAGTTTCTCATCAGTTTATCTCCTAATTAAAATTCCTTTTAATTAGGTGAGTGCAGAAAACTATCTTTTACTTCAAAGCTAGTTGCATAATGATTAGGTTCAATTCTACTGCATTAACAACGTATAATAAGTGTAGTGATGATGAATGTGAGTAAAGAGTAAGGAAAGAAACAACCTAGTAGGAAGACACCAAGATATATAGTGGTTCGGCAACGAGGCTCTATCCTCGTTCCTACTCCACTCCTCGAGTACACCTTACTCGAGATTTCCGCTATATCCACAAGCTCCCTTCTTGGCGGAGAAAACCTTACAACGTCGCTTACATTATTTTCCGACACTAAGCTAAATTTTGAGACCTAATTTTAGCTAGGAGCAATCTACACAACGTCGCCCACTTCACTCTTTTACGGCACAAGGCTAGATGTCGAGTTCTAATCTAAAGGTAGAACCAATCTTCACAACGTTGCCTACTTCACCATTTTCCGACACAAGGCTAGATGTCGAGTTCTAATCCAAAGCTAGAACCAATCTTCACGACTCTTCACTTTGAAGCTAAGTGAGAACTTCACACAACACAACTACATATCACTTTATAGTTTAGTGAGAACTCACAAGACACAACCACATCACTTTATAGTTTAGTGAGAACTAATACAACTAGTTACAACTCAATTAATCATATCCAAGTACACACATGTAGCTTGTATCTACACAACATAAATCCAAGCACACACATATGCAATGGATGTACACAACTCTAATACAAGTATTTACAAATAACTTGGATGAACACAACTAGTCTAAGTATTTACAAATACATTGGATCTACACAAGACACAAATAAACAAATGATGAACATGACTAGATCTTTAGGAGGAGGTGATCTTCATCAATGCTACATCTTTAATCACATCACAAGTGTGTGAGTGATCTTCTCTTTGGACAAGGTAAAGAAGGAGATCAAGAGGATAATCATGAGTAAACATACTTAATACATTAAGTGATCATTTACAAATGACTAGGATTAGAAAGAAGAAAGAAGACTGAAGAAGATGTCCAAAAAGGGTTGATAAGAATGCATATTTGATTCACTATTTATATGACAAAACATCCAATGACTATATCTGCCCGCGGTTCCTTATTGGCACCCGCGGTTCCTTATCGATAAGGAACCGCCATAGGTGCTAAGGTACCGCTGGCGTAGACTCCGCTCCTTTTTGTCTTTTAGTGAATTTGAAATATCTGAGGCTGTTTAAACGTTCAAAGGATATTCTTATGGCATATGGAATATGCCATATTCAAATTTGCATTTTTCATTTTAATAAACATTTTCTTAAAAATAAAGTTTATTAAAAATCTTTTGTAATGTTTGACAAAAGTGAGTTTTAAGGCTAATCACTTTTATGATCACTAAGCATGATTAAGATATGTTAGTGTAATGATTATTACCTTGATGATAGTGTTTGTTAGATAATTCGTTTTATGATTGTGTTTGACAATAAATGTCTTTGTAATTTATCGTGATCAAAACTAAGAAAGATTAATTAATACTAACAATGTTTTTAGGCATTGCTTATGCATTAACAATCTCCCCCCTTTTGATTACGACAAACTATAAACTCATTTACGTAAAATACAAGTTTATTCGAATTATTAACGGGTTTATCACTATCATTTCTCCCCCTTTGTCGAAGCAAAAAGGTTAGCACAAGTCTTTGAAGAAGAAAAGAACCAGACTTTTGCTAGTAGCTCCCCCTTAGTGCTTACTCCCCTTGCTTGGAGCACCAAGTTAATGAGCTAAGGTGACATGCTACACAAAGGTTAGAAGAAAGAAAAGAAACACCAATGTATAAATATGCACTACTTACTAACTAACTTGAGAGGGAGAAGGAAAATAAATCTCAAATTAGAAGTAAGCATTTGCTAAGTATGTCCAAAGAGTGTGTATTGACAACATCATAGTTCAATTGGTGGAATAAAGGAAGAAAAGAAACATCCAAACCAATCAAAGATGATTTAAAATGTCAATGGGTTAAAATTTAGAATTTATGGAATCACCCATAATTAATTTTAAGTTTTAACCATGATCAACTTCTTAACAAATGTGTGTAATAAAATTAGAGGGAAAGATAACACACATAACATTCATATTACAAAAATATGAAAAAAACATACAAGATAAATATTCATACACACAATATGAATATTCAAAACAAAAAAATATAGAAAACAGACCACTAAACATAAGCTATTCTAATAGTGATAATCTTCCAAGATTGCTAAAAATTTATTGACTCAAACAACTCAAGTACAAAAAGTGCCTTAGTTGAAAAAGAAAGACGACGAAGCATCATTCGAAGTTTTGTTCACGGGAACAAAAACTTTGAGAGGAGGTCGAGTGAGGAGGAATTCAAGAAAATTTAGCTTGTCATAGATATGAGCAAGTTCAATTTGTTGAAAACGACAACAAGCACACGAGGAACCATGATGCAAAACAAAGTCGTTAGATGGGAGAGGTCCATCAAGATTAGAGTTTGGTGGGGAGGGAGATAATGGATAAGAAATATTTTCACAATGCCTAGTGAGGTTAGGGAAAGAATTTAGGTCATTGAGTTGAGGAGAGTTGAAAGGTTTAGGTGGTGGTGGAAGAATTTCTTTTTCTCCGGTAATTGGATTTATAGAGTAAGTCTCATTTCAATATTGAATCGGAGAGAAAGAGGAATTCTTGGAGGATTTTGAAGAAGAAGAATCATGAGGATTCTTGCTCTTTTTTATCCAAATAGGTTTGACCGAGATTTTCGGTTTCTTTGAAAGCTTAGAAGAGGAAGCTTTAGGTTGAGAAGTTTGTGACAAAGAAATGTCAAGGTTAGAAAAGGAAGAATTAGGCATTGTGAGGGATGAAGGAAAGAACTCCCAAAAGAGAAGAATTTAAAGAAAATAGACAAGGCAAAGATTTGAAATGAAAAAGAAAGGTCTTAGAGAATGTTTAGCCAAATTGGGTAAACAAAGAATCTTAACCAAAACAGTGGTCAAAGAAGAAAGACCAGAAATAAGCCAAAATCGGCTTTACTGGGCGCGGTTCTTTAAAGAGGACCGCGGTTCCATATCGATATGGAACCGCCTGGAGGCTTGAGAACCGCGTCTAGTGGACTGCAAAACCAGATTTTCAAAAGTTTTGGACAAAGATAAGACTTTTTCAAAAATTTGCAAATTTTAGATTGTTACCTCTTTTAGCACTAGAGTATGCTAGGGTTGCATAAAAGCAACACATTCACAAAGAATGTATTGACAAAGGGTGATAAAATATTTAAATAACATTTTGGTCCAATTTTAAGTCAAGTTTTTAGAGGTTGTAATAGATTTAGGTTCAATTTTAAATAAATTGAAGTTGTTTAATGTGATCACATAGATTAAAGCACATAAAAAGTAAATCCATAAATCATCCACATGAGAAAATCATGAGGGAAAGAAAAAGAAATACAAGAATTAAAAAGACAATTAACTACTACAAAGATAGCTAACAACTAGGTCTTGAGTTCATAATTCTCTTTTAGCTTGATCTTCTTTTGAAAAGCATGTTAATTTTAAAGTCCATCATTTATCTCCTAGGAGGATTAGCAAATAGGTTTAACAAGAAGCTTTGCAACTTGATGTGAGCCCCAATCATTTCCAACCTTAGGATATCAATGAGGTGAAAGTTATTCAAGCAACAAGGACAATTAGTGTAACACCCCACTTGGATAAGTGGACCGTTACGTATATTTATGGCGTGTCATCAAAGCATAAGGTAAACGTCCTAAAACATTAACTGACCATAAAGGGAATACCGGAATCAAACATCGGCAATCCAAACATAAGCCCAAAACATGAAAAGTAAAATACTGAAAGAAAGGACTAAACAATGTCCAAATAAGCAGAATAATGCAAGTACATAAAGTAAGAAGTCTGGATAGCTTCCATCCAAATGCACATGCTCTCAGAATCCTAAGAGCGTCCTGGTGTACCTGCCGTTAGAACATGAAAGGGAACTACGGCTGAGCATAACGCTCAGTGAACGGATATAAAGCATGATAAGGTATTACTGAAATGAAACGGATGATGAAATACTGGAGCTGTAAGACTGATAAGTAAACTTGCAGCGGAAATCTGTGTATAATCCGTAAAGTCTGATTTATAAATAATAAAGCTGAACTGTTATCTGTTAAGTCTGAAAACATGCATTTACTGTATTTTAATTGCCAGAGCTTATATAGGCCACGTGCTGTAACAACCGTGCATGAATAACTGGAGGGGTGACCTCGTCATGCTGTAGAGGGGTGACCTCTAAATACTGTGCTGGGTGGAGGGATCAGCTCCAATGTGAAGGATGTAGAGCACACACCACATTCACCCTGATAACTTGTAAACTTATAAGCCTAGGATGCATCCATACGCCCCACTAAACATACATATAAAATGGCCAACCTGAACATGAGTGGGACGATGCAGGATATCACTCTCCTGCATGTGAGTCACGACACCGGTGCCTCTAGTGTCGTGGTTACGGTACCTCCGTAACTAGTACATAAACTGGTCGTGTTTGTATATAATGCTCAGGCAATTTATTTAGTTATTAACATGATTACTGATAAGCTTAAACATATACTGGGGAAAACATTTGACGGAAGACGGGGAATCCTAATCATGCATAGAAAGGAAGTCCTTACTGAAAGGACGGAAATCCGTACCTCGTGTCCAATATTGTGGACAATATTGTGGTCTGACTAGGCGGGATGTTACAAGTGGTATCAGAGACACTCCTGAGCCGTCCGGGATGGTGGGGCAAACCTCATCGAGGACGATGAGTCTCGAAGGGGGGGTGATTGTGACACCCTAGGCAAATCCCACATCGGCTGTGGCCAGGAGAGATCCATGGTTCATAAGATAACAGTCGCCTTCTCATGACACAACGCGTTTTGTGGTCTACTGCAAGTGGGGTTCTTAGGAACTGGCAGTTAAGCGTGCTCATGGGAGAGTAGTACTGGCTTGGGTGACCTGCCGGGAAGTCTTCACAAGAGGGACACAAAGCAAAGCCGTGAGCTTGCGGGCAAAGCGGACAATATTGTGGTCTGAGTAGGCGGGATGTTACAAGTGGTATCAGAGCCACTCCTGAGCCGTTCGGGATGGTGGGGCAAACCTCATCGAGGACGATGAGTCTCGAAGGGGGGGGGGGGGTGATTGTGACACCCTAGGCAAATCCCACATCGGCTGTGGCCAGGAGAGATCCATGGTTCATAAGATAACAGTCGCCTTCTCATGACACAACGCGTTTTGTGGTCTACTGCAAGTGGGGTTCTTAGGAACTGGCAGTTAAGCGTGCTCATGGGAGAGTAGTAATGGCTTGGGTGACCTGCCGGGAAGTCTTCACAAGAGGGACACAAAGCAAAGCCGTGAGCTTGCGGGCAAAGCGGACAATATTGTGGTCTGAGTAGGCGGGATGTTACAATTAGTTCTATTGTGCATGAAAAAATCAAACAAGCGTGGATCACCCAAGAGATGGGAAATAGGAACACCCAAGAGAGGGGTGTTGGTGGTAGGAGGATGAGGAGAAGGCATGGTATCTAAGGTTGAAATAGGTGAGATGGGTGAATTTAGTGGAGTGAAGGGAAGAGGCTAAAAAACAAAGGGAATCCTTTGATGAGGTTGTGGTTGAGCATTCACATTTAAGGGAGGGCTAGAAATTAGTGGAGAGGAAAACTCATTCATCCTTGATTAGAATGAAGAGGAGGTAGAACCATGAGAGTGGTTAGTACCATGGGTTGAGTTTGTTTGCCAAGAGGCAAGTGGTGGTGAAAGTGATGAGGAGATGAGTATAGGTGAGACTTCATTTTTAGGTTTGAAAGAAGATGGAGAACCAAGTTTAGAGGACTTGAGATTCACCTTAAGACTTCTTTTGGATGAAGATGTTTTGGAGGAGTTGGAAGTTCTAGTGGATACCATGGTTGAATGTTGAGGTTAAAAGAAGAGTTGAAGGGATGAAGAACACAATCAACAAAAGAGGGTTTAAGAAGAGAAGGGGATGATCCAAACTAGTAATAGGTTAAAATCATTTTATGTGAACAATGAAATTAGGTAGCCTAGTTTAGGAAAGTGCAGGTTTTTGCAAAAGTTTTATCAAAGTTTTACACAGATTAAAGAAAACAGTGTAAAGTAAAGATTCTGTTGAAACAGTACTGGGCGGTTCCTTACGTAGGTCCACGGTTCCTTATCGCTAAAGAACCTCGGGTTCGATATGGAACCGCGACCAGAGGAGTTTGAAAAAGGCAATTCCTTAAACTTTTGCTAGCCCAGATTTTATACTAAGGTTTATCAAGCCAAAGAGAGCTAATAATCAAAGACTAGGAGGCTATCTAAACATATAAGATGCAAAGATCCATGAAAATCGAAAAATCGATACCATGGATAACTAGGATTAAAATACTAGGTAATCCAAACACAAATTGTTAGTTAAAGAATACACAACATCCTAAGAATAGAGATAAGAGAAGAGATAAAGAACAACAATCCATACATGTTTACACATATGTTAATTTCACAAGAGTGATATATGTCATTCATCTATGATCATTTCCTCCTTGCCTTGATTCACTTCTGATTCGATCCCGAGGATAAAGATTGAGACAATACTAATAGTCTGAATCAATGTCTAGTGAAGACAATTGAGAGATATTTGATGACAAATCATATCGAGAAATGAGAGAATTGTCTTGAGAGACATTTTCATCTTCATTTGAGTCATGTGTGAGAATTGAAGGGACATTTCCTTTAATGGGGAACATGACTCGAACCACGGAGTGAAAAGAGTAGGGATTAAGAGGAGGATGATCAAGGAGAAGTCTCTTAAGAAGCCATGAGAGAATTATGGCATAAGGAAGAGTAGACCGAGATCCATTGAGAACAAACATTATTCTTTTAGCCATGAAAAATGCAGGGTTGTATGGAGTAGTGGTAACAACACAATACAACATATGTGCAAGACAAGCAGGCACATGGTTGCAATCACCAACCAAACACATTGCATTTTCCCTAATGATTTCGGCCCAAGGGACCATGAAATCACTAAGATCGCTAGTCAGTAATTCTCAAGGAGTGAGAGCACGAAATTCTCCTTCAAAATTACCAAGGATATGATGTTCACGAGGTGAAGAAGGGCACGAATGATGGCCGAAGCCGAAGGAATCTCAGTCAAGTAATGCACATCAATAGGGGCCGATTCTAAGTGGTTTACACTCCAAGCATCGATGAACCTACATTGACCTTCGTATGGAACTCCGAGAATCTCACCAAATTCCTCGAGAGTGTATACAAAGGTTTTCCCCTTAATGGGAAATCTTAAAGACAAACCATTGTTGATGTATATTAACTTAAATGAGTTAAAGAATTCCATGAGGAAAAAAGGGAATATTAGCTCATCAATATCAAGAAAACAATCGAATCCAATGGTACTGAACATGAATCGAATGAAATCAAGTCCACAAAGGTTAGAAGGAACAATACGTCCTTCATGGAAACAACGAGACTCGAGATTATGATAAGTTTTTTGAAAAGAGCGAGATTGATTAGTCAACGAAGGATTAGGCATGTATTTTCTAGTGAGTAGATGATCATTTTGATATCCTGTGGTCATGATGATAGTACCTAAAAATAACATATAAACATATTTCTCCAATTACTTATATGTTACATATAAAACAAAAATCAAGGAAAGTGAGAATGTGTTTTATCAATCTCTTGATAAATCAAGGTTTAATCCTTGTCATTCTCATATTTACAATGTACCCATTTCATCATTGATCAAAACATATGAACTATGTAAAGTCAACAATGAACTAGAACATTGGTTTTTCAAAACAAAGTTTTTAGGTAAGCATTTAACAATGCCATTACCAACTTGTTCATAGGTTCATATCAATTCCATCAATCAACCAAAAGATTTAGTCAAAATTCTGATTTGTTCTACAAATGGGGTTAAGTGAAATCTCTATGAATATGAACCTAAGGAATCATAGTAACAATACTATGTCAACTCTTATTCCTAGTAAGGTTCTAATTCAATGTCAATTTTAAAAATCCCCAATTACGAATGTATGAACCCTAGAACAAATTAGATGAAATTGAAAGAAATAACTTACAATTAATTGATCTTGGATGATGGATGAGTGAAACCCACAAACTTGAATCAATTAATTTGAGTAATTGGAGGTTTTAGGAGCTTCAACAATGGTGGAAAAACATAGAAAAACATTTTCTGTGTGTGAAGGAGAGAGAAAGACCAGTTTGAAAAAGATATTTTAATAAAACTGGCGCTCTGACAAAAGCTACTGACCGCGGTTCCTTATCGATAAGGAACCGCGCCTTTGAGCCGCTGAGATAAAGAACCGCCTACAGAGGCAGGTTTTTATCAAAGAAAAACGATGAATTTTTGAAAACCAAAATTTTTAAAATACTTAAAAATATATCTTAAACCTTTTAGGATATCATTGGACCACCACAACACTAGATAATAATGCCTTGTTGAAGGATTACGAGTTGAATCGAGATAAGAAAAGACGGAAATGAACGAACGACTACTCGTAGCAAAAAGGCAAAGGGAGAGGAGTCAAGAGAAGTGAATCAAGACCAAGGACATTGCTCAAAGGAAAAATGACATTCTTCAAACTGATGATGTGAAGAGCTTGTGTCATATATAGTGGTTTAAGACCTGCCTTTCCGGCGATAGTCTAAACGGCTTTGGTAATGAATTAAACCAAGCAATTTTGATGCATAGAATAAGATCACTTTCAAGAGTAGTCTAATTCTATTTCAAAATATGAGCAAAGTATAGATTCATTTTTTCTCCCACATGATCGGATAATTATTGCTATAATTAACAATAACAATATCCTTGGAATATTTCAATTCCAAATGTGTAAAATCCACCTACAACTAAATGAAGTATTTTGGTATCTCAAGGGATTCACTAATCATCCTAGAGATGAGCTTAATTGCACAAGTTACACATGATATAGGGCCTACTAACTGTGACATTCTAAAATTTTCAGGTAGTAATATTTTCTCGTATATTATTTTGAAACTTATTTTTGTGTTGGTTGATGAACTCACAATTTACGGATATAAATTTGGGCTTACGTGCATAATTTAACGTCCTTTACGACTAAACCGGAAACCCTAGGATTACGTATTTACGTTTTTGAACTCCGGTTTTGGTGAGACAATTTTTATTAGATTCGTTTTGTGCCGTTGCTTCATAATTTATAAAAACGTTTTTCGTAAAACGACCCGAGGGCACACAAATCGAGGAAACTAGAATCGAGGAGTACCCGTAAATTAGTGAGATGAGACAAAACAAGTTTTTCCTCACCCCACTCATGGGACGGCTAAATAAGCTACACCACACCCCTTGAGGTGTCAACTTGTAGTTAACAAGTTTACGCTTGTCTTGCTTAACCTTGCAAGTTAACTAAATCTCAAAACCACTAGCACTCAAACCATTGTCTCATTCCAACACATGTAAACCACCACAAATACTCTCTCTTTCTCTTCCTCTTTGCCATCCCAACTTAAGAATAAACACCCCATTTGATCAATTTTAACCACAATATTTTGTGTTATTCACACAAATGATGGAAAACTCTTGAAACTTTGTTGATTGGTGGTCATTTTAACATCCAAGGAGGTGATTTGCTTGTGTCCTAGGGCTGATTTTTCAACAAGAGTTCTTGGTGATAGGTGATCTTGAAGATAGATTTGGTGTACCTCAAAGTGTTGTCATCCAAAGTCAAGTTATAATCTTGGTTGGTAAACAAGATCATCCTTCCCATTTTCATTGTTATTTTTGTAAATGTAAAATGTATTTTCTTTCCTAATGTATATGTATATGATGATAAAAGTATTGTGTGGGGATCATGTGTTGATAAACTTGGATAAAAAGATTGAAAACTACATGTAAAAAGGTTAAAATCTTGTTTAAATAAGTAGGCTGTATAAAAACATTAAAGAACCTTATGTTAAACTGATAAAATGACATAGATGAATTAATATACAGTAAGTATTAAGACTTGTACATATGTGAGAGTTCGCCATGCAATGGATATGATCAAAACAAAATGGAAGTGCAAATCTGAGTAGTCTGTTTGTATGGATTGTTAGGGACACTTAGAGTTAGATTGAGCAGTAGCTAAAACTAAGTTAATTGTAGCACATAATATGAAGTTTATGTCATAAAAAAATGAGCTTCTATCTCCTTGTAGAACTCAAGATATGGTAAAAATGGTGAAAGTGAAAGTAAAAATCAGATTTGTGAAATAAAAGTATATAGTATAATATTAGCACTCAAATAAATATAATATAAAATGTAAACTTAAAACCCACTAAATTTTATATTACATAATAATAAGTATGTACATTAATAAATAAATGAGACATTTTATAAAAATGGAAATTTGATAAGTTTTATAAGTTATAAAACTATAAACATGAGTTTTACGTCTTTTCGGCTAAAACCGTAAAATTAACGTTTTCGTCAATTAAAAATTAGACGGTCGGACCCGTCTAATGTAAACTTTTTATAACTCATATACTGATATATAAGTACATATTACAAGTAAAAACCGATAAAACCCGAGCTTTAAAACATATGGACATTAACGGGCCAAATTAGCCTTATTGGACTATTAATCCAACTAATTTGGCTAAACACTAATGAATTTACTTATTGGGCTTAACCCACTTGGGCCCAACATGTAAGTATAGGACTGATGTAAAAAGTGTAAAATGGACTAAAATAAGGTAATGGGCTTATAATGGGCTTATTGGGCCTTGACAAGTAAAGAAGATAAACTAGTAAAACTAGTATAAAAAGTTACCAACACATAACACTATAATAAATGAATAAAGATGTACAATTCAACTTGATCATCATCATATATATAAAATCATCATATGTATACATAGCTATTATTTTTATAAAGTCATTGGACAAAAGTCTAAGACCGAGTGTTATTTATATAGGTTTCCGCGATCGAAGCACGCCCGTAGCCGATAATCCGCCGTTCATAATCAACGTGAGTTCATAGCCTCGTACTCTTTTAAATGTTTTATAAAATGATTTGTAAACCCGTGAGGGAGATAACATGCTAGTTTTTGATAAAAATAGAACACAAGTAGTCCCGATGGTATGCTTAATGATATGGACCCGAATGTTGCTATGACCCAATAAATGAGATGTAAAAGATTATTAGTAGTTAGGTTATGTCACTTAAAGTCCCATTAGCATGAATTATGAACTACCGGGATTTGGTAGACTGTAAAACCCGCATGCTTTTACCATGAATAGTACCCTTAAGATCGTACGTACATGATTAGAACTTTCCTTTTATAGCACGTTTACGTTTCATGAATAAGAATTACAAGTATTACGTACGTGTTATAACACGATAAGTATTTATTACGTATGAACACACGATAATTATTCCAATAATAAATATGTTAGAAGTATTTACAGTGATGGTCATATAATATATCGTTGCGAAGCTCGTGGAAAATACTATTCAATGGTGTCGAGAGTTCTACGTTATTGTTATGTAAGTAACGGGAATTAGTCCCGAACACACAAATGAGGAAAGCCTTTGTCAAGTTTCCTTCTTAGTATAAAAGGAAACAAACCCCTCATTTGTGTGTGTGCCTTTTCTATTTTTCTAGTGTTTTTTCCATTCTATTGTTTGTAGAGAGAGAAACGTATGTGTTTCTCTCACTAGGAATTCACTACCTTTGTTTTTTCTCTTTTCCTTCATCTAATCTAATCTTTCTTTTTTGGTTTAATCTTGTTCTTCATCATCTCCATTTTTATATCCTAGATAGTCGTGTGAATCATTCCTACAAGTGGTATCATTCGCCAAGAGATTCATATTTAAGCATTTCATGAGTTTTTGATTGTTTTTTTGCCAAAGCATCAAAATCTATTTCGTGTTTGTTAGTGTTCTTAAGTCGTATACCTTCTTTAATTGTGTCGTAGTGATTTGGGTATCTTGGTTTTGGTTAAAATACAAATCTTTTGGATCAAAAGTTACAAACTTTCTTGTTTTTCAACTTTCCGAAATTCTAGCAAGTCATACCATCGGAAAGTACAAGTGAGTGAGGCTTGATCGCAATAACCACAAGGTTCTTCTTTGCGATCTAAGGATTCCGATACCTTATTCCGACGAGATATTCTGATCGTTCATTGCGATCGCGGATTCTGACGATTTTTAAGGGATATTGAGACGTTACTCTGTCCAAATTGTTTTAGCCATATTGCGATCTAAACATTCCGACAGAACAACATTCCGACAAATCAACATTCCGACAGCTCAACATTCCGACAGATCAACATTCTGACATATCAACATTCCGACAGATGCAACATTCCGATAGAAGGACATTCCGATCAACATTCCGATAGATCATTCCGATCATCATTCCGATAGAATATTCCGATGGGAATTCTGATGGAAATTTTGTTTGAGTAATTTTTAGACTTAGCCACCATCTAGACTAGTCCCGGCACATAGTTTACACGAAGATTAAAAAAAAAGAGTTTTTTGACGGGAAAATCATAGTAAAAATTATTTTTTCCTAGACCATTTTTAGGCCATTTAAGCTTCAATTTCAAATTTTGGCAATGCGAAAAATTTTTCGACCAAAAATTCAAATTTTCGGACCAAAATTCAAATTTTTAGGCCAAATTTCAAATTTTTTAGGTTTTATTTTTCATTAAAAAATTTTATTTTTTCAAAATTTTTCCCTACTAGTTATTGGCTATTTCTAACTTGATTTCAAAATTTTTTTCGTCTTACCGTTTTTTCAGACTGAGGAATTTTTTGTCGGGCTGGAAAATTTTGGCAAAGTTTGATTTTGTTGACACTCCAACTCACGCTTTCTACGAATTGAGATCCTGTTTTCACACGACTTCTACTATGACTTATCAACAAGATAGTGATGCTGCGGGTTTTGAGCATCGTGATAGCCATGTAAGAAAGAAGAGGAATGTTGCCCATCTCCAGTCTCAGCTTCTTATAGCACAAAAGGAAGAAGCAGGAATTCCACTTCTAGCTGAAGAGTTTGATATCATGGCATCTACAGCAGCATATGATGAGGAAGAAGAGGTGATTCCCGACTCCATCTTGATGGCTAATTCGCAGCAATCATCCACATCGGTAGTTCAACCTGACAGAGCTCCTGTGTATGATTCAGACGGTTCCTCTGAGGTACACCCACGTCTCAATGCTAATGAGTTATATAATATGTCTAATCAGGAGGAAGAGTATACTGAGTCACTTGATCCTTCCACTGAGACACACGGTGTTCAAACGAATAATAGCAATATTATTTCTAATGCACCCAGTGTGGACCTTAGTGGGGATCAAGTAGCCCAACCTACAACCCTTCCTGACGAGACGCATGCGTAATTATAAATCATTATTTGATAAGCTTGCCAAGGATGTTGCTCATGCGAATGTGGTTAATAATAAGTTTAGAGAAACTAATGCCAAATTGACCACTGAGCTTGCGGGATATAAGGAACGCGAGAAAATTTTTGAGATTCATCATGCTAAAATCAAGGAACTTGAACAAGCTCATGCTACATCGGTTTATCAAGAAAAATGCACCACTAAGAAATTAAATGCCTTACATTTGAGTAGTGCTAAAAAGATAAGCGAATTGAATGATGAAATCACATCTCTTAACAAACAGCTTTCAACTGAAAAATCTATCATTTTGGATTTAAAAGAAGAACGAAAAAAGCTGAAACATGATTTCAAAATTCGAGAAGATGGGCTTCTTGAGGATTTTTGCAAAGCTCAGGATAAGATTAGGGAATTAGACAACCTTTTGGTAAAACGTGGCCAAACTATGTAGAAAATAAATATGCTCGCACCAAAAGTGAATGAGATAAACTACACTCGATACAAATTGGCCTTAGGTTGTCCCCTTCCTAATCCAGGATATCTTAAGCAAGTTTAGGCCAATAATGAAACCTTATATAATGGTAGTGTGCTCTTGTCTGATGAGCATGATCCTCCTAGTGTGCATGATTCCGAGGAAACTACTGAACTTGCAGTAGAGACTCGTTTAAGAATGAAAAAACTTGATAAAGAAGTGACACCTGTTTATTATCCGAAAGTTAATCCTCCAACTGTTTTTGTTTGGTCTAAAACGAGTTCTGAAATGCTTTTGCTACCAAGTGAGGAATTGTCCGATGATCCTCCGAAACCGAGTATCACACGTAGGTATCTAAACGAGCTCAAAGATAATTTTGTCATACTCAAACGGGTTGTTAACGCCAAAATGACTGGAGGAAACTTTACATCACCCGTTCATGTCGAGTTACAAAAAGTGCTTCATACTGAAATCAATCCGATTATTAATCAAGTTGATGCGAGGATAGGCAATCTTGAGAACGCTTTTCTAGAAGAACTAGCCAAATTTGTTGAAGACTTTAAATCTTTGGCGAAGGAGGCTGATGAATCTCTTGATAGAATTAAAGTTTTGGAAAGCGACCTTGCATGTCTCTCGAAAGCAAGTGACAGTGGTGATTGTGTTGACAGTAACCCCGTTGCGGTAAACATCTCTGTGTCAGACAATGCAACCCTTCAAAATGAGCTTGATCGTACGAAAGAGAAAATGGAGTCTTATGTCATCAAAAAGGACAACGAATTCACCGATCTTTGGAATAAATATGTCAAAAAATGTGATGAATGTAAGGATGACAAACTCTCGTATGATAAAGCTTACCATGAACTGCAACAAACAATCGAACAACTGCAAGCTCAGTTAGGAGGTGAATGTCACGACAGTGAGCCTTCAACAAATGTTAATAAAAAAGACTTCACGATTCTTCAACACCGATATGATTTTCTTCAGAAACATTGTCATTCTCTTGAACTTGCTTTGCAAAACAAAGTTGGAAACGTTTCGGATGACAGTAATTTACAAGTAAAACTCTCTGAATCATTTCGTGAATTGAATGAAAAGAGTAAGGATATTTCTGATCTGAAAGCTCAACTGCAAGACAAAGACATCGCGATTGCTGAGTTGAAGAAACTTGTTGGAAAGATGGGTGGAAAAACTGTGGAAGCTAAGGTTGTAAATTCAGTTGTTAGACAACCCAATGCGTACAAAGTACCAAAGCCATCTATCTTAGGAAAACCGCCTTCTAATGTTTCTAGGTTACCTCCTAATACCGATGTGCCATCGACTGTACCAAAACCATCCATATCACCCTATGTTCCTCCATTTAGAAAACCCACTCTTGCTAAACACAACTCTGTGAATGCACCTTGGACTACTTCTAAGAGTACTCCAAGTGTCTGACTCTTATGCCCACAAAGGAATCTAAAGGTTCAAATGACGTTGGTCAAACCAACAACCTAGGGGATGGTAAGCAAAAAGGGAACATTCAGAATGTAAACCATGTGTATTCAAAACCTAGTAAACCAACAACCGATAGAGTTCAACACACTCCTAATGGTAATCAACCAAAACCTAGGACCCCTTCCCAACAACCGAGGAATTGGCAACCACCAATGAGTAGTCGTGTATCGAACAAGGTGCCTGAACGGTAAGCAAATCCTAGGTATACAAGGACTTTCGAGAATCCCAAACTCTCTATATGCCCCACATGCAAAAAGGTATTCACAATGGAAACCATGCTAATTGCATTCTACAATACCTTTATGAGGTAAAATCTCGTGCCTTCACACAGAGAAAGAATGCAGAATCCCATAAGACAACAAGGAGATTCACACCCGTCACAAAGAAAAGCAATGACAAGAAATCTTCAAGGCGGATCAATGTAGGACCTAGTTTCTCTCCTAAGAAGTCTTCCGCTGTACAAGAGAACACTACTCCTAGATCTAGTCTTTAGTGGAAACCAACGGGTCGGATCTTCAAGGAAGTTGGTCTTAAGTGGATTCCCATCGAGAAGAGTGATGACACCTGCTCCAGCACTAATGCGAGTGTTCTAAATGTAGAAAATACATTTGTTACTCCCAACACTAGTATTTGTGCAAACTCTTTTTCTGTCATTGCAGGTACAACAACGGATTCTAAATCCATTTCTTCAAAGGGTTCCAATTCTGTACATTCGACATCACCTTCTTCTGCTATACAAAGGTCTATTTTAGATTATTTTCGAAAACATTGAAAATCGAAATACAAAAATATAAAACCTATAAAAATAAAATAAAAAATGTGAAAATCTTTCAAAAATACCAAGAATATTCTTCTCGACATGTCTTTTAGTTTCGATAATATGGACGTGCCTAGAAATGTCGCTCAATAACGATACGGGTGTGTACATAAAGCTCGAATGAAAGTTCAAATGTTTTCAAAACATGTCATTTCTTTTTTCTTCGAATGATTTGCAGTTACCTCAGATTGTGACTCGCGCCTCAAAGAAAAGAAAGTTGATCACGGATGATAACTTATCCTTAACAACGAGAAAATAAAACTTTCTCGGTCATGAGCTTCCGATAAAAACATTCCATGTTTTAAGCTCATGTAAACGACTTACAGTTAAATGTCAGACTGTAGCTCGAACTTCAAATAAAGGAGAGTGTATCTTTAAAGATAACTTATCCTAATAACGGGTAGAGCAATCTATCACGGGTTGAGCTTGTCACAAAACATTCAACGTTTTGAGCTCAACATAATGGTTTATACTCACATGTCAGACTATAACCCGGTCCCCAAAGAAAGGAAAGTCTTTGACTTATCCTCAACAACGAGAAATTAATTTTTCTTGGTCATGGGCTTATATCAAAACATTCAAAGTTTTAAGCTCATGAACACAAGGAAAATGTTCATTTATGTACATTATTCCTTAACAACGGGAAAATAAGTTTTCTCGGGTTTTTGAGCATAAATTTTCAATGTATTTCAAAACTGTGTGCTCATATACTCCCCTAATTTTAAATAGAATTTCTTTTCAAGGGGGAGAACAAACTTTCATGCAACATTATTCTCTCCATGTTTCATCACTAGTTTTATAAAAATTTCAATGTCATGCAATTTTTGAGGGGGAGAATAGTGATTAAAATGTGTTATCTTGGATAAGATCTTTGATATAAGTGCTTTCTCTTCCTAATATGTGCAAAAACCTTTCTTTTTATGATGCACATATCTAGGGGGAGCGTTTTTGGTGTTGAAGAAAGTTTTTTCTGGTTACGATATCTATACCTTCAACACAATTATTCAC
This sequence comes from Glebionis coronaria, assembly GCA_025667525.1. NCBI lineage: Eukaryota > Viridiplantae > Streptophyta > Magnoliopsida > Asterales > Asteraceae > Glebionis > Glebionis coronaria. The sequence goes on along the minus strand of CM046877.1, from coordinate 213,718,896 downwards.
GACGATATTGGTGTCAAAAGGTGGTTAGGTATTCGTCCTATGATCCAACCAGAACCGGAGGGATTTCCCAGGGACAATCCATTAGAAAATAGAAGTCCTTAGGAAAGATGGAGTAGATAAGTGTACGGGAATAATGCCGACTAATGACTTAAGCTAGCACTGGAACAATCACAACAAGGTGTTAGTTATGACGTCTTGGTAAGCATTGAAGGGGTTGAAGAATGAAAAAGAAATGTAAGGATAGCCCTCCATACAACTTAGGCAGAAACCGGGTCAATACATCTATTATCAGAATCACGTTGATGATTTCTAGTATTGAAGACAAAGCACCATGGACCCAGTGATGCAATGCACAACCCTTCCCAGCCTACTCAAGCTTCTCTCAAAAGAAGTTTGTTTTATTTTCACGGACTTCAACTCATTTCTATCAACTTTCTCACTCCGAGATAGTAGATATTGAAAAGGTGACAGTCTGCTCCAGCCTCCGATCACCAAATAAACGTGCACTTATAGAGTCTAGAGCCAACGAGATTCATCAGAAAATCTCATTAGGACATTTATTCCTTATATCAATTGTTGTTCATCACTAGAACACATGCGATAAATTACAGAGTCCTACGCTCTATCCTTGTGATATTGCCAGAACATTCAGAGTGATACTCATTAGTATTCACAGTGATGAATGGAAATCCTTCCAGTGTTAACATCACACAGCACTGCGATAGGTCATATGTAAGATTCACTTGAATTAAACATATGTTAACTGGAAAGCAACAGTGGTTTGATTCTTAATTGATTCAAACTCGTTCCAGGTCTTGACGCAATATCTTTATGATCTTGCCAGAACATTCAGAGTAATACTTATTAGTACTTACAGTGACGAATGGAAATCCTTCCAGTGTCATCATCAAACAACACTGCGATAGGTAACTTGTGAGATTTTATATGAATCAAACTTGTGTCAACTGGAAAGCAACAATGGTTTGATTGTTAATTGATTCAGACTTGTTCCAGGAAATTAAATTGATGACTTAATCAGCAGAATGGAACTGCATGATTCACTCCTTACTATGAATTATCTTTCGATATATTCAAGTATTGAGAATGGCTACCACAGCCGGAAACCCTGTCAAGGAAGTTCTTAGAACTTACCCTAATCACAGGTACAATATTCATACTGTATAACGGGAAACCGGAGGAATGCAAACGGTGGAGTAACCTCAAGAGTCGTAATTCAAGACCACATGCTCATGTAAATGAAGAAAGCTCAAGAACATCTAAAGACAAAGACTTTCGCTACTCTGATGATAAAGGGAGATAGTTTGTCAGCTTTCAACAATACTGCAAAGAATGAGTATGTGGGGAAAGACACAAGATCACAAGATGGCAAAGTGTAAAGATCAAGTCAAGGCAAAGATCAAAGATTCAAGATCAGAAGTCATGAAAGGAAGTGTGAAAGAACTCTTAAGACTACGAGCTTCAAAGTCTGCAACAACAAAGAAGTGAAGTCACATAATACATGACCACCACTTAGGGGGAGATTTTGTTAGAAGTATTTAAAGTGATGGTCAAAGAAGTGAAGTCACATATTATATGACCACCCCTTAGGGGGAGATTGTTAGAAGTATTTAAAGTGATGGTCATATAATATATCGTTGCGAAGCTCGTGGAAAATACTATTCAATGGTGTCGAGAGTTCTACGTTATTGTTATGTAAGTAACAGGAATTAGTCCCGAACACACAAATGAGGAAAGCCTTTATCAAGTTTCCTTCTTAGTATAAAAGGAAACAAACCCCTCATTTGTGTGTGTGCCTTTTCTATTTTTCTAGTGTGTTTTCCATTCCATTGTTTGTAGAGAGAGAAAGGTATGTGTTTCTCTCACTAGGAATTCACTACCTTTGTTTTTTCTCTTTTCCTTCATCTAATCTAATCTTTCTTTTTTGGTTTAATCTTGTTCTTCATCATCTCCATTTCTATATCCTAGATAGTCGTGTGAATCATTCCTACAAATTATAATCACGAACATACGAACATGAAATCATGAACGTAAATTAATCACGAACTAATATTACGTATGTGTATATATTTATTACGAACACGAATAAATATATTATGTCACGATTGATAACTAAGTAGAATACGTAATTTACGAACACGAGAACACACGAGAACACACTATTATTTAGACACGGAAAACGGTACGGGTTACTCCATGCGGGGCCCCCATGCCGTGGCTACAACAAGGAAACATGGGCTTAGCCCATGTAATTTTTACTAAACAAAAGGGTTAAGGGAAAAACATGTTCATTATTTACAAAAGTTAGAAAATAAGAAAACCCTAGTTCTTTTCTTTGCTCCTTCTTTGGCCGCCGGGTTTTATCATCACCAAGGGGTGATTCGGTTGATTATGGTTGTTGATTTTGGTTGTTGATTTTTTGCAAGGAATTGTGTGTGTTCATCCTTCTTGATTTCACGTAATCGGTATAACTTTTAACCTTTTATTTTTATGTTTTGATTTATATAATCACATAAAATCATGATGTTCTTGATAAACTAATTAAAAAAAGTATTTTAAACATGTTAATAATCATGGGGTTAAATCAAATCAAGGGTTTAGGGGTGTTTGTGGTCTAGCCGACGCCTAACCGAGCCCCAAGGGGGTCTCGGCTTGGCTTATCTCGCACCACCGAGACCATATGGTCTCGGTATGGTGGTGGTGGTCTCACGGCAGCAGCAAAAGCAAGGGTAAACCCGACTTAGGTCAGGGTATGGTGACGGTTACGGGCCCGGTTCATGGGTTTTGGTCACGGGTCCGGTTCATGAATCATTTTTTTCAAGGTTTATGATTTTTACAAGTTATGTTTTTTTAGACTTTAATTAGATTAATTAAAAGCATGAACATGATTAATTTAATTTACATGACGTAGGTTATTAATGTAATTATTAATTCATGAATTTTAACCTAAGCATTTATTATTTAATTAGACTATATAATTAATTAATTATTAAAACCATGACTATAATTAATTAATTTACATGACTTAGGTTATATTATTTATAGATAATAATACATGTTTTAACCTAAGTATTTTACCTTATTTAATTAAAATAATGTTATATTTAATTAAATACTTTAACCTATAGTTTATTTAATTTACATGTAATAATTAATAAACTATACTATATAATCACATGACTTAGAATAATAATCAGACTACACTTAAGCTTATATAATTAGCTTAATTAACCAGCTTATATCTATTTATGGAAACTTATTATTTTTAGAAACTTATTTATTTAAGGCAGCTAATCTATTTATGGAAACTTTCTATTTTTAGAAACTTATCTATTTTAAGCAGTAATTCTATTTTTGGAAACTTTCTATTTTTGGAAACTTTCAATTTTTGGTAACTTTCTATTTTTGGAAGCTTTCTATTTTAGGAAACCTGCTGTTTTTAGAAAGTTACTTATTATTACACAACAAGTATAATAATACATGGAATACAAGTAATACTTAATCAGAATAGACAGAATATAAGATAAACACAGTATAAAGCTTAAATCAGTAAAACATGACATGAACATATAAAACAAGCTAAGACATGATATAAAATCAGTTACGTACTCAGTAATCAGATACTTATACACGTATGTATTTATGTAGCATTAGTGATACCGAAGTAGGACTCTCTTCCGTTCGTCTTCTTCATTCATTGGATATAAGGTACGGATTCTCTGTCCTTTCAGTATGGACATTCGTTCCTTATTAGGATTCCCCGTATGCAGCCAACTGTTTTCCCTAGTATGTGTTTTATATGCTTTTGATTGATTATGTTTAATTAGAATACCTAAAGCCATATACATGCATGACCAGTTTCACCTAGTTATGGAGGTACCATAACCATAACACTAGAGGCACTGGTGTTATGACTTCCCCATGGCGGAGTGATTGCTCGTGGCGTCCCTTTCAGCTTTTGGCCATATTATTATTATTATTATTATCAGGTGGGGCGTATGGGTGCATCCTAGTTACATGTTTTCAGTAGATTACTCAGTGTGAATGTGGTGTGTGCCTTGCATCATTCACAAGGAGCTGATCCCTCCTACCCAAAACCAGTATATTAGATTAGAGACAGCCCCTCTAATTTGCATGACGAGGTCACCCCTCCAAGTATTCATGCACGTTAATATTTCATGACCTATATTGGCTAACGGTAAAATATGTTAAACAGTTTTCACAAGATAAACATAAGACTTTTCAAACTATAAAACCAGTTTTACTAAGATATAACCAGGTTATCCAAGACTTAGTTTCTTCCGCTGTTACATGCTTATATGCTTATATTATTCATGATTTACTTGTACATCCGTGCACTGAGCGTATTGCTCAGCCGTTTTCCTTTTCATGTTCCCAAAACGGCAGGTACTCAGGGACGCTCGTAGACTTTAAGCGTACATGCATATGGATTGGAAGCTTTCTAGCATTCTTTACTTTATGCATTTATCTATACTTTGATACTCTTTCCATGGACATTGTTTAGTCCTTTCATTTACAGTACTTATGTTCTTGTGTGATGAGTTCTACTTTTGGACTACCGATGTTTGATTCCGGTATTTCCTTTTATGGTCATGTAATGTTTAGACATTTATCCTTGTATGCTTTGATGACACGCCATAATCACGCGTGCATTTCATTTATCAACATGGGGTGTTACAATTATGGTATCAGAGCCAAGGCTTCGACCTGTATGCTCTCAAAACATGACCTGTGATTAGTGGGTAGTCACTATGGTCTTCCTAGAACTGACAGTCAGTTTTCATGCATTCATCATTTTCATGCATACATATAAATGTCATTGTCGCAGGTTTATGAGTAAGTAATGGTTTTTACAGGACTGACCCTATTTAGTCGCATGTGTTTTATCAAAACATTTAAATTTGGGACCGACCCATAGGCGTCCCCTCGCCATGTCTTTTGTTTTGAGTGAGCTGACCATAGGCGTTCACTCTCGAGCATACAAAAGTTTTCATAAAACTGCATCATGTATTCATGTACTAGTTTTCCTACATAAAATTTTTCTCATGATTTATTGGTATAATTTTTTTTCATGTATATAGTTTATGTTTTGATTAGTTTAATCATGTATTTTATGTTATACTGTCAGATGGAAAACACAAACAATATCCGGGAGATGGTTGCAGCTGCTAATGCAGATTTACAAGACATCCTTCATCAGAACGACAACTATCCTCCCCCGCCTAGCATTTTTCCCACGGAAGGAAGGAATAGACTCATGAGAGAGTACTACACCATTAGACAGCGACCTGAGGAAGACAGCAATGACTTCATGCAGCGTTTCCTTCGATTCGCCGGTGTCCTGAGAGCAGCTGCGGGCACCACTGAAGAGCAGGCACAACATTTTCGTTGGGACCTTACTCCAATGATTGCCAATAACTTAGAAGGTGCTCCGTTGGATACGGTAGCACAAGTGGCCGAGGCAGCACGTAAGCTGGAGATGCGGCAGGAGAGAGATGAGTTCGGGGAAGCAGAGAGACCCGATAAGAGGTAAACATTCGTATTCAAGCGGTGACCAATCCGTATTCTTTAAGTATATGTCAATATTTCATCTCTTTAAATTGTATCTTACAGGCAGAAGACTGGGGACCGGTCTCAGCCGGCTACTCAGCAGCAGCCTAATCAGCCCAAGGGAAACGGTCAGACTAACGACCGTTCTGCTACGGATAAGCGTGGCGGTAATGATAATTACCGTAACAACGCTGGACACTCCAACAACAGCAGGTCCTTATACTTACGCATTTTCTTATGATTTCATGTTATAACTCATAATTCTGACACATTAACAAATCTTCTACCAGGAACCATGGAAACGGTAGGGACCAGAACCCAAGAGGTTCATAGCCTAGCCGTCCAGCTATCACTGGTATTCAATCTTACGATTATCCGCTTTGTCCTTTGTACCCTATTATCATGTCTCATGTATAATGTCTTATCAAGTTCTCAGCCAGTCAGGACACCTGCTGGAGGATATACTCATCCTCTTTGCTCTACTTGCCACCGTAGGCACCCAGGGCCATGTCACCGCGACAGTGACGCATGCTTCAAGTGTGGTCTTCCTGGCCATCACATGAAGGACCTCCGCAAGGGCGAGATGGAGGGCACATCGGGACATGCTGATACCAAGCCGCCTCCTACCACTGGACGCGTTTATACGACATCTCGCGATCAGGCCAACAAGTCTACAGGTACCATCACTGGAATCTTGTATATGTATGGTCAAGCTGCATGTGTTCTGTTTGATACGGGTGCTACTCACTTGGTCATTTCTACTACTTATGCCAAGAATGTTAGGATACTCCCCATGCCACTACAGAATGGACTAAGTATTTCCACGCCTTTCAGAGACTCTGTACTTATAACCCATGTGTACAAGAGCCTTCCCCTAGAGTTTGACGATAAGGTTCGTCCTGTTGACACACTTCCGCTGGACATGAATGACTTTGACATGATTTTGGGCATGGATTGGCTATCCAAGCATCATGCTACCATAGACCGCCATTCATATTGAGTCATCTTCGGTGATGTTAACGCACCAGAGTACATTCATAACGGGTTCGTACCCGACAGGTCTGTACAAATCATATCAACCCTGCAAGCCCGTACACTACTGTCACATGGCTGCGAGGGTTATCTAGCTACGGTTCATGACATGCATGTTGAATCCCCATCAATTCAGGAGCAGCCGATAGTGTCAGAATTTCAAGATATATTTCTAGAAGAACTTCCGGGCATACCACCTACACGTGAAGTGGAATTTAATATCGAGCTCATCCCAGGAGCTGAGCCGATTTCCAAGGCTCCTTATTGCATGGCTCCCATAGAGTTAAAGGAGCTGAAGGATCAACTGCAAGAACTTTTAGAACGAGGTTTCATTCGACCGAGCGCATCTCCATGGGGCGCACCGATCTTATTTGTTAAGAAGAAGGACGACATTATGCGTCTTTGCATTGACTATCGCGAGCTCAACAAGATTACTATCAGGAATAGGTATCCACTCCCACGTATAGACGATATGTTTGACCAAATCCAAGGGGCCAAACATTTCTCCAAGATTGATCAAAGGTCAGGCTACCATCAGCTACGGGTTAAGGAGCAGGACATCACCAAGACTGCTTTCCGTACACGCTATGGCCACTACGAATTTGTAGTCATGCCATTCGGCCTGACCAATGCTCTAGCAGTGTTCATGGATTTGATGAACAGAATCTTCCATGAATTTCTGGACAAGTTCGTCATTATCTTCATCGATGACATCCTGATTTTCTCAAATTCCAAGGAGGAACACGAAGACCATCTCGTACAATACTACAGATTCTTTGCCAGAAGCAGCTGTATGCTAAATTCTCCAAGTGTAAGTTCTGGTTAGACAAGGTGGCATTCTTAGGTCACATTGTATCAGCAGAAGGAATCACTATGGATCCAATGAAGGTTGAGGCTATTACTAAGTGGCCACGACCGACATCAACGACTGAAGTCCGCAGTTTCTTAGGCTTAGCTGGCTATTACCGTAGGTTCATGGAGAACTTTTCCCGCCTAGCACTACCATTGACCAAACTGATGCGAAAAGGGGAGAGATTCGTCTGGACTGAAGGACGAGAGAAGAGCTTTGAATACTTGAAGCAGAAGTTAGTATCTGCACCTATTCTTACTCTCCCATCTGGTATGAGTGGATTTCAAATCTATAATGATGCATCGGGGAGGGGACTTGGTTGTGTTCTCATGCAAAAGGGGAAAGTGATCGCGCACGCTTCACGACAGCTTAAGCCTTTGATTGCGGTAAATTACACCTCTTTTTTAGGAAAACAAAAGAGCGTAAATGAGCGGTAAGTATTGAACAAATGATTTTAGGAAAAATCAAATGTTAATAACCCAATGAAAGTTCGTTTCCCAAGGAGGTATATGTGTGTGAGAAATTTGTTAAATGTTTGTGATTAATGATTGGTTTAGAAGAGGATTAGAAAAGAAGATGACGAAAACGTAAAAATAAAAATCAACAAAAATTCACTACTAGAAAGTTAAAACGTAGAACCTTAAAAACCACAAAAATAAAAATAAATTCTAAAAATTACCAAAAATTCACCAAAAATCAAAAATAATAAACTAAGAGTTTACCAATAATCAAAACTTTTTCAAACCTTTTAAATAATTAAATATTCAATTTTTAAATGCTAATTAAAGCCCTAAAAATCAAATAAATTATTAAAAAGCCCAAATAAAGATTTTTCAATTGACAAACCTCTAAAATGACCTAAAAAGATTAAAAACTATTTTTAGAAAATTTTAAACTAATAAAAACTAATTAAAATGAGTTAAAAACTATTAAAACTTAAAATAATTATAAAAATTAATCTAAAAGTGATAAAATTATTCTAAAAGTTGCTAAATTCCTACTTTGATGTAATTAACCTAAGGAAAATGTAAAAAGTTGGAAAATGTGAAATTTCAAAAATAATAATAAAATAATATTAAAATAATATTAAAAATCCAAAAATTATAAAAAATTCTAAAAACTTGCAAACTAGTTTATTTTAACCTAAATAATCAGAAAATCAAAGTGAAATTACCAAAATACCCCTAATGGGCCCTCAAATGGGCCAAATCCAAATTCAGTCAACACAAATGGGCTTTTGGGCCCAAAAAATAAAACTTGGCCCAATTGACTTGGAAAAGCCCTATATGACTTAAAATTCAATTCTAAGAACAAAACTCTAAAGGCCCAAAAGCTGAAAGTGAGCTTATCACAGCTTATTGAACACAAAGCTTATTCTTATTGGGCTTTTCAGCCCATTAAGCCATAAGCTAATGCCATAAGCTCTAATTTGACACAAAACCCTCTTTTAGGATGCTTAAGAGATCTGTCAAAAGAAATTTCCAATAAGCACACTCAATAAGCCAGAAAATAGAAAAGCAAAAATCCACAAAACGACAAAATAGTCGTTTTTGAGAAATAATGCACCTCAGGACTTGATTCAACTTGCAAAAGCTTTCAAATGGACTCAATAAGCAAAATCAATCAACAAAAAATCCAATAAGCACAACCAATAAGCCAGAATAAGCACAAATGAACTTATGTAAAAGTCAAATGGGTTGGTTTTCTAGTCAAACCTTAAAGTCAACCACCCAAATGCTCCAGTATGAACAAATGGGTCAAAATATGAGCACCTATTACAAAAACAAAGTTGTTGCAGGTTGGAATAAGCTATTATAGCTTATTGATAAGCTGACACCAAATTTTACACTAGCAGTGGTAACTAGCAGGGGAAAGGAGTTCCCACTGCTTGATATGCAGTAAAGTTTTGGCTTGATTTCAAGCCTTGCTTGTTGCTGTTTGATGGAACAAAAGGCACCTCAATAAGCTTTGGCTTATTGAGAGTCAATATAAACACAATAAACAACAAGTTGCACACAAGAATCAAGCAAAAATAACCAAAATCAGTCACTGATATGAATAAGAACAATATGCAGAAAGTTGCTGATCTAATTGACCACATATCCAAATTCAAGCACTCAAATCTCTTTACCTGGTGTAATTAACCTAGATTTAACACTTGTTAACCCTAGTCTATGATTAGATCTAGGTGTCCTCTAAATTTCAACCAATTTCACCAAGTAACAAAGATTTTAAAGCCCTTTTATGGATTTGAGGTGTTTCAAACCTCAAAACCTGCAAACAGATGAGCAATAGCACCAAATAAGCAAATACCAGCAATAAACAACACAATACCAACACTTAATAAACCACAAATCCAAGTTATGCAGTTGACCCAAACACCCCTTAAAAACCTATTTTCACAAATTTTCAAAGGATTATCCAGTTCTAACCCACAAATCAGATCAATAACATCTCAATAACATCAATCCAAGCCAAATCAACAACAATCTACCACAATAACACAGATTCAACCATAAACATGCAAATTCACCAAAAATTCAGAAAATAAAAGAAAAATTGAAAAAGGAGAAGGGTGCAAACCTCCAAGACCTACATCCAGGCCCTGGATTGTTTGAGCTGAGGTACTAGCAGAACAAGTACCAGCTTCCAATGCTGCTAAGATGAACAAACAATAAGGTGAGATCAAATTAACAAGCACTTTCTGATTTTTGAAACCCAAGCTTTATCAACTAAAACCTTGCCTCAAAAACCTTCAATCATATAAATGGAACTCAAAATTAGGCTATTCTAACACCAACTTTTAATAAACAAGAACAAGATTTCTCAAAATTTCAGAAAATCAAATTTTATTACTTAAAAAGGAATTACAAAGATTGATAGCCTAAAACTGGAACAAAGGGACTCTCACATGTTGAGGTCTCCTTTGTTAGGCAAATGCCTGGCTAACACTATTCACAAACCCTAGATGTGAATTCCCTATTATGCCCTAAGTCCTTCTAGACGTTTTCTTGGTGTGAGTTGTCCAAAATGCATCCAAACCGTTTAAAATAGCTTTATGATGAAGCAATAAGTGTCAGCTGTTGATCTTGACACATGGCTAAGCTTGGAGCTCAAGTTGTGTTTTGATTGGTGGACGGGTTTGAATGGTGGGGCCTCTTGGTGAGTGGGAGTGAGTGTTTTAAGGTTGGGAAGGGTTTCTGGGCGTGTGAATTAAGTGTGTGTCAAGGTAATTTAAATTAACCCTTTGTTTTAAGTGGTGTAAAATCTGGGTGGTGAAAAGGTAAACAGTAGTGTGTTTGATCCGTTTTTGGTGGATTGGAGAAGTGTTTGGCGCAAAAACATTTGAATGTTTCAAATGTGGCAACTTAAGTCCTTGTGTTTTGGCAGAAAGTGTATAACACGTTTATTTTGCAAACAAACACATTTCCTTTGTTAATAACTTTCAGAACTTGACAATTTTGGCACAAGACTTTTCCAAAAGGGTTACAAGGGTTGTTTTTGCCATTTTTGGATAATTCAAGGGCTGATCTTGGACATTCTTGATCTTCAAAGGTCTTCATTGTATCTTTGACTTCATGAGGGACCATTATTGGCAATTTTGATTTGTTGAGGGACTAATCTTGCCATTTCTTCAAAGTTGAAGGACCTTTTGTGTAATTTTGACAAACTTAAGGGACCAAACTTGTAATTATTAATATACAAGGGTTTTAAGTGTCATTTCTTCAATAATTGAGGATCAATCTTGTTTGTCTTCAAATCTTCAAGGGTATTTGTTGAGAATTCCATGATTAGAGCCCGGTTCTTTGTACGGCTTCGTTTCTCGTGTCCGTTTTTCCTTGTAACTTGTGATCTTTTGTCTTTTTCACGATATCCATACCTAAAATACACAAGTAAACAAACACAAGCATATATATGGTATTTTATGACATTTTTATGCATTTAAAGCCCGAAAAGAACGATGAGATCATGTATAAATGCCATCTCATCACTCCCCTATACTAAGCCATTGCCGTGCCCTCACGCAATGCTAGAATAAAGTATCTAAGCATCACCCAAATTCAATTTTATTAACCTTTATTGAAGAGTAAAAGACTTGCAACATATTACAAGGATGTGTAAAGACATAACATATGATTTTCATCACAAAAAGTGACTTTTAGGGTCAAAGAATAGAAACAAGTAAATGTCCCTTAGAGTAAACTTCGTCATCCTTGATTGTCATACATTCCATGCTAAGTGCAAAAACAAGATCATTGTTGGTACAAGTCACAATGCTAACACTACTCATACGTCCAAATTGTGTAATATTTTTTCTCCCCGCAATCCTAGTTATTATAAAAGGAAATGGGTTACTAGCATTTTTTATCTATTTGTCATGGATCACAAGTGATTCATATTGACTTATTTGAGTAGTTATTAGTCCGAAAGCAAAGTAGCACGATTTGATCAATAGTTAGCCGAAGGACAAAATCTTTTAAAACGGCTTCTCGTGTATCTCCTTAAGTTCATATCTTGGCATAACTCGTTTCACGATTTGAGACTTTCCTCGGACCGATATTTGGCATGTACTTCATACTTCAAATCTTGGGAAGACGTTCTTGAAATTATGGTCTTCTCTTCATATATTTGGAATTTCTTCACTTGACGTTTTTGAGAGATTCTTCATATAGGACCACGACTTCATCATTTTTCTTCAATCTTTACTTTGGATTTTGATATACAACGATCTGCCTCCTTTTCAGACTTGGATATATTTATCCTCATACCTTGTTAGGGTCTTTTTGGATAGACTTTCTCCATGATCTTTAGGGGAGTAATAGCTTCTCGTCGTGTGTCTCGATCCTTCATATTGATTTAGGAATAATGATACTTCACATCATCTTTGGATCTTTAGCAAAAATAGAGCTCCTCATGCCTTGTTAGGGCCTTTTTGGATAATCGCCAATCTTCGCGTCCCGCTTCAATAAGTTATGCCTTGGCTATGAACTCTATTCAACCCCGAGCAACTTTTAAACTATCTTGCGCTAGAGGCTAAGTAACCTTTCAAATCATACGACCTTACTTATTGCAATTACGATTTATTCCTAATGCATTGATCTTATGGGAAGAAAAAGCCACAATTAAAAACATATGAGTTTTTGAAAGAACACTTTCATGTTCTACGTTTAGCATGATCACTTGTCTAACTCTATCATTTCTCGTTCTTCACTATATAAAGACCTCTAATTAAAGAGACTCGTGAATACTTAGCCATGCAAGTCAAAATTAAGCCAAATTTGGATTAGCTTTCATTAAGACTATATCAAATCAAAGTTTTGGGTTTTCAAGCCAGCTATAGGATCTTTCACTTTCTTGGACTTTTTCAAGTTTAGAGAATGCGTTTTAAAGTTCCCTTGATAAGTGACTTTCTAGAATCAATTATAGGAACTTGCGAAAAGTTCTTGTTCTTAACCCATATGAATTAAGACTTTCGCGTTTTAAAGCTCCCTATATAAAAGTCTAGCAAAACTTGAATTGAGCGGGTTAAGGAATGTAAATGGCTCCAAATGCCCATCAAGTCAAAAATTAACTCTTATTCTATCCATCGGAAAATATACATTCGTGTCTTAAAAACACTTATGAAAACTAAGAAAAATTTTAAAATTTGACCATTTTAAGCCTTATTAGCAAAACAAAACCTTGAAAGTTGGAAAGCGTGAGGGCGTAGCAAAGCAAGTACCTATTCACCCCCCATACTAAAAGTAAACATTGTCCTCAATGTTTCGAGTCTAAAGGTGGAGCACCCCCATACTAGAGACGAAGAGTCGAATGCTTAGGATCTAGCATGGAAAGGGTGATCAACAATATATCTAAAGCCGTTTATTAAGTATGCTAAAAGACAATTGTTAGAACAATAAAGGATATGTCATGGATTCGTGAAAAACTTCTTCAAACGAACGATGGAGGCTCACGTAAACGAACACGAGAGTCTTCAATCGTAGATGATGATGATGATCTAGATAACACAATCACAAACAACCACGAGACAACGAGTTGAAAGGGTACAAGTCCCCTTATTAGTGAATAGTGAGCATAAAAGATAAGCATGGGATCTCCCCCACGAGGCACCTCGTTTTTGATTACCGAGTCATGAGCTCGACTCGATCCCCTCAATGCTAATTATCATTGGGGAAGGTGACTTGGTCGAGGGCAACCATTGAAGGAATTTCCCCACCAAAGTAGTGCTTAAGCCTATGTCCATTCACCTTGAAATTAGGACCATCATCTTGAGCTAGCTCAATGGTCCCATAAGGAAACACTTGTGTAATGGTGAACGGACCCGACCAACGAGATTTCAATTTCCCAGAAAATACCTTAAGACGAGAGTTAAAAAGCAACACTTGATCACCAACGTTAAAAACCCGGTTTTTAATCTTTGAATCATGAAACTTTTTAGTCTTTTCTTTAAAAATTAATGAATTTTCATAAGCATTATCCCTTAATTCATCCAGTTCATTCAATTGTATTTTCCGGTGATCTCCCGCGGTCTTCAAGTCAAAATTAGCATGCTTAAGGGCCCAATATGCCTTATGCTCCAACTCAATGGGCAAATGACAATTCTTCCCATAGACTAACTTATAAGGAGTGCAACCGATAGGTGTCATATAAGCGGTCCTAAAGGCCCATAAAGCGTCATCGAGTTTGTCGGACCATGAAGCACAGTTTTCTCCAATTGACCTCTCTAAAATCCTCTTCAAAGCTCGGTTCGAAACCTCGACTTTCCCACTCGTTTGCGGGTGATAAGCCGTAGAAAGACGATGTGTAACTCCATATTTCTTTAGAACCTTTTCGAATTGGTCATTACAAAAATGGGTTCCACGATCGCTTATAATAGCACGAGGGGTTCCGAACCGAGAGAATAATTGCTTCAAAAACTTTACTACCACACGAGCATCATTAGTAGGCAAAGCCTTAGCTTCCACCCACTTAGAAAGGTAGTCTACCGCGACGAGGATATATTTGTTGCCATGAGACGATGGGAACGGCCCCATAAAGTCTATTCCCCATATGTCGAAAATCTCACATACTTGAATAATGTTTTGCGGCATTTCATCACGTTGAGACGATTTTCCTTGACGTTGGCACGAATCACACGACTTCACAAGTGCGTGTGCATCACGATAGATAGAAGGCCAAAAGAAACCGGCATCGAACACTTTCTTAGCCGTGAGATTAGCACCGTGGTGACCACCCGTGGGTCCCTCGTGACAAGCTCTAAGGATATTAGAAGCTTCAGCACCAAACACACAACGTCGAACGAGTTGATCCACACAAATCCGAAAGAGATAAGGGTCGTCCCAAAAATAGAACTTGACGTCACGAAAGAATTTTCGTTTTTGTTGTGTCGTCATACCCTTGATTATGAGATTGCCCGCATGGTAATTTGCAATGTCGGCAAACCATGGGGTTGTGTCTTTAGAATTCACTACACCGAGAGTCTCAAGAGGAAATGTTTCGGTAATTTCCTTGTTCTCGAAAACATCTTTGTGAGGATCTTCTAGACGAGAGAGATGATCGGCCGCTAGATTCTCGGCTCCTTTTTTGTCAAGCACGGTGACATTAAATTCTTGGAGGAGGAGCATCCAACGAAGCAATCTCGGCTTAGCATCTTGCTTAGCTAAGAGATACTTGATAGCCGAATGGTCGGTATACACAATGCTTTTAGTTAAAACGAGATAAGGTCAGAATTTCTCAAAAGCATAGACCACGGTAAGGAATTCCTTTTTCGTTGTGGTTTACTTTAATTGAGCCTCGGTCATCATCTTGCTAGCATAGTGGATAGGACGAAAATGCTTGTCATAACGTTGCCCTAAGACGGCCCCTATAGCATAATCACTTGCATCGCACATGATTTCAAAGGGTAATTCCCAATTAGGAGCAACAAGAATGGGAGCTTCGGTAAGTTTCCTTTTGAGAGTTTCGAAAGCCTTAACACATTCCTCATTAAAGTTAAAAGGAGCATCCTTCTCGAGAAGGTGTGTCATAGGACGAGAGATTTTCGAAAAGTCCTTGATGAAACGACGATAAAAGCCCGCGTGGCCTAGGAAACTCCTAACTCCCTTAACGGTTTTGGGATGAGGTAACTTGGCGATGACGTCTACCTTAGCTTTATCGACCTCAATCCCCGCCTTCGACACCTTATGTCCTAAGACGATTCCTTGTTTACACATAAAATGACATTTCTCCCAATTAAGCACAAGATTGGTTTCTTCACAACATTTTAACATTTGCTCGAGATTAGACAAACATGACGTGAACGAATTACCAAACACCGAGAAGTCATCCATAAACACTTCCATCGACTTCTCGATCATATCGTGAAAAATCGCCATCATACACCGTTGAAACGTACCGGGTGCATTACAAAGTCCGAAAGGCATCCTACGATAAGCGAACGTTCCATAAGGACACGTAAACGTAGTCTTCTCTTGATCACGAGGGTCGATAGGGATTTGAAAGTAACCGGAAAAACCATCTAAAAAGCAATAGAATTCATTTCCCGCAAGTCGCTCCAACATTTGATCCATGAAGGGCAAAAGAAAGTGGTCTTTACGAGTGGCGTCATTTAACTTTCGGTAGTCAATACATACCCTCCATCCGGTCACAACACGAGTGGGAATTAACTCGTTGTTTTCATTGGGCACAACGGTCATTCCTCCCTTTTTAGGGACACAATGGATTGGGCTCACCCATGGGCTATCAGATATAGGATAAATCATTCCCGCGTCAAGGAGTTTAAGGACCTCCTTTTTAATGACATCGTGAATTTTGGGATTCACCCTTCTTTGACTTTGAATTGCGGGTTTATAGTCCTCCTCCATTAAAATCTTGTGAGTACAAAATTTTGGGTCAATACCCTTAATGTCGGATATTTTCCACGCAATTGCCCCTTTGTGAGCCTTAAGAACTTTCAAGAGCTTGGTTTTTTCATTATTAGCAAGACCTTTCGCAATAATAACCGGCAACTTGTCATCACCTTCCAAGAATGCGTATTCAAGGTGAGAAGGAAGATCTTTCAATTCAAGGATAGGTGGTTCCTCGATTGAAGATTTTGGTTCAACACTCATAACTTCCATCGGCGAAAGAAATGGTGGAATAGAAGTATCATCACTAATCAACACCTCATCTTCATTGTCGATTTCATTTAAAGTGAAATTTCCTCCTTGGAATGGAGTGAGATTTAGTGTGGAATTAGCAAGAATCGGATCCAAAATAGTGGGATTGCCACTTGACGAGCTATCAGAAAAACCTAACACTTCTTGTAAAAACTCATCGCAAACCATATCAACGATGTCGATGTGATTGATGGTAGCGATTGCATAAACATGAGAAGGTTTCGAGTTTTGAGTAGCATTTATAACAAGTTCCTCTTCGTTGAATCTCAAAGTGATAGTTCTAGCATGAACATCGATAAGCGATCTCGAAGTATCTAAAAATGATCGACCTAAAATTAGAGGAACTTGAGGATCCGCGGGGATGTCAACTACTATAAAATCAACGGGATAGTATAACTTCCCCACTTTCACGAAAACATCTTCGGCTACTCCACATGCCATAATCGTAGAATGATCGGCCATCTCGATGGACATGTTCGAAGGAATGAGAGCCGGAAGCGAAAGCGATTTCCAAATGGAAAATGGCATCAAATTAATGCTCGCACCAAGATCGGCCAAGGCGAGGCATTCTTTCATATCTTGTATGTCACAAGGAATGAGAAACTTTCCGGGATCACCAACTTTTTCCGGTATGCGGTTAAGATAAACCGAAGAACAATTAGCAAGCTTTGAAAGCTTTTCCTTATCGCTCATCATACTTTTAAAAGTGGAAGCGAAACGAGGCATATATAACAACGCGTCGGCTAAACTCACATCAAAACGCACTAGTTGAAACATTTTTATAAAAAGCTCGATTTGTTGTTTGTTACGTTCTTGCAACTTCTCTTTGTTTCGTCTCGAAGGGTAGGGTAAAGGTGGTGTGGGTTGGTCATTAGGCAACGGCCTTCGAAACTCGGGTTCCATAATTGGGATTGGTTCAACCGTAGGTGTGGTATGAGCGGTACTTCGTGGGATTGTAATATGCTCCTTTTCGACCATCACCTCGGGTTCTTTCTCGATTTCCTTCTCCTTAGAAGTACTTGGACGAGAGATTGGTTCCTTGAAAGTTTTACCACTTCCTGTAGTAATAACCTTCATTTCTCCCTTCGGGTTTGCAATGGTATCACTAGGAAGACCACCCGAGGAAGAGGGTTTACACATGATTGCTTCAAACATTTTAGCCATACGGTCCTCAAATTTTGATTGCCTAGCATCCGATTTTAATAACTCTTGCTTAATCTCATGTTGTCCTAATTCCATCTTTTGTTGATTTTGTTGAAGACGTTGGACATTTCCTTCCATTTTGTTTGCATGAGTTTTAAGTTCATTAGCAAGTTCATTTTTTAGCTCGTTTTTCAATTCGGACCTTAAGCTAATCATCTCACGTTGCATGTTATCAAATTTAACATCATTTGCTTTTGCATAATCCAAAAATTCTCCTTGCAAATTTTTAGTGTGAGCATTTTGAAAACCTTGTGTAGTGTTTTGAAAATCACGGTTTTGGTTTTGATTAGAGATTTGTCCATTCCCACTTTGATAATTCCCTTTGTTGTAATTGCGTGTGTTGCCTTGGTAATTACCTTGGTTGTTGTTTCGATAATTGTTAACATTTTGGTTTGGTGGAGCTTGATTTTGGCGGGAACCTTGGCCGTTTTGGTTGTAAGTTCCCGTTGCTACATAAGCACTCGAAGTGTTACCATCCGCGGTAATGCACTCGGAAAGATCATGAGCTCCCCCACACGACAAACAACTCTTAGCAACCGCTTTAACCGAAGCGGAATTGGAAGCTTCTTGAGCCTTCCAATGGGACATTAGATTAGCAAATCTATCAAAAAACCGATTTTCCTCATTAGCTTCATCATGTAAGGCGTTAATGCTACGAGACGATTGTGACGAAGATGACGAACCCATATTGGCAACACTCGGTGTGTTACGAGTGTTATAAACCTTAGATCTATTTTCAATGATTTGTAAAGCCTCATTTGTCGTCTTGCACAAAAAATTACCACCCGCGGCGGCATTCAAATAATCTCATTCATGATCATTAAGCCCATTATAAAAAGTATCCACTTGATGCAATTCCGTAAAATCATGGTGTGGACATTCATGTAACATCTCTTTAAATCGTTCCCATGCCATTGAAAAACTTTCATTATTTCTTTGCACAAATCGTGAAATCTCATTTTTCAAGTGTGTTGTTTTAGATGGTGGAAAAAACTTGTTCACAAATTTAGAAACGAGATCGGCCCATGTCAAAATCGAATTCGGCGGTTCTTTCTCGAGCCAAATTTTAGCGGGTCCATCCAACGAGTATGGAAACAACATCATCTTAATGGCGTCATGTGGAACATCCTTAAACTTGCTAGTGGCGGTGAGACGATTAAAATTCCTAATGTGGTAATGCGGGTTGTCTTTCTCGTGACCTCTAAACTTATTTGCTTGCAACATCGACATTAAACCCGTCTTAATCTCGAAATTCTTCGCAAGAATGGCGGGAATCACAATAGCCTCTCCAAAACCCTCGGTGGGTGCTTGTAGCAACTCCATCATAGTACGATTAGCCATGACGACTTCTTGTTCTACAATAGGTTCAACAATTGGAGGTTCTCCTTCAACAATCAACGTCTCTTGATTGGCTTGTTTTTGAAGTCGTTTACGAGCTCGTTTTGCTTGATTACGAGTGATCATAAACTTCATGAAGAATGGGAGGTGAGCAAAGAAGATTCGTTTTGGGTGTTTTGTGAATTTTCAATTTTTTGTGTTTTTGATGATATTTAATTTTTTTGGATTTTGGTGTATCTTCGTAGACAACAATCTACAAAATCTCTCCTCGAATCAAACTCTTGATTAAAGAAGCCTCAAAGGAATGAAAACGATCACGTGGAGTGAACGCCTTCGAATGACTTTAGAACCTTGGTGAAAACCAAATTGTTCAAGAGGTTTTAATCACAAAGAAAACCAAGCAAATATAGTATACATAATAATACTTTGGGCGGCAAAACCCTCGATTAGCCTTCAATCTCAAAATACTCACAAGCAAGCGGGGAAACGAGGCGGCGCGAAGCACTTAAGAGCCTTTTTCCTTAGGGTATGTTTTATAATACCCGCCTTATACCCACCTTATAGTTTTTATTTTTCAAAATCGAGCTTCACGAAAGTGTTTATCTATTTTTGCCTTTTTCTTTTTGTTTGAGATTCGAATACAATAATTGAGTGATGAAATCCCAATTAAGGTTGTGATTTCACACTTTTGGAGATATTGTGAATTTATTGTGATACTTAATACAATATAGTAGTAATATTTGTACAAGAAAAACCAAGAAAACTGATAATACGTATTAGTAGAGTTCTACTAATACAAATACTATTTGGTTAATATTAAAAACAACAATGCAAATTAATCACGACACACCTCCCCGGCAGCGGCGCCAAAATGATTGCGGTAAATTACACCTCTTGTTTAGGAAAACAAAAGAGCGTAAATGAGCGGTAAGTATTGAACAAATGATTTTAGGAAAAATCAAGTGTTAATAACCCAATGAAAGTTCGTTTCCCAAGGAGGTATATGTGTGTGAGAAATTTGTTAAATGTTTGTGATTAATGATTGGTTTAGAAGGGGATTAGAAAAGAAGATGACGAAAACGTAAAAATAAAAATCAACAAAAATTCACTACTAGAAAGTTAAAACGTAGAACCTTAAAAACCACAAAAATAAAAATAAATTCTAAAAATTACCAAAAATTCACCAAAAATAAAAAATAATAAACTAAGAGTTTACCAATAATCAAAACTTTTTCAAACCTTTTAAATAATTAAATATTCAATTTTTAAATGCTAATTAAAGCCCTAAAAATCAAATAAATTATTAAAAAGCCCAAATAAAGATTTTTCAATTGACAAACCTCTAAAATGACCTAAAAAGATTAAAAACTATTTTTAGAAATTTTTAAACTAATAAAAACTAATTAAAATGAGTTAAAAACTATTAAAACTTAAAATAATTATAAAAATTAATCTAAAAGTGATAAAATTATTCTAAAAGTTGCTAAATTCCTATTTTGATGTAATTAACCTAAGGAAAATGTAAAAAGTTGGAAAATGTGAAATTTCAAAAATAATAATAAAATAATATTAAAATAATATTAAAAATCCAAAAATTATAAAAAATTCTAAAAACTTGCAAACTAGTTTATTTTAACCTAAATAATCAGAAAATCATAGTGAAATTACCAAAATACCCCTAATGGGCCCTCAAATGGGCCAAATCCAAATTCAGTCAACACAAATGGGCTCTTGGGCCCAAAAAGTCAAACTTGGCCCAATTGACTTGGAAGAGCCTTATCTGACTTAAAATTCAATTCTAAGAACAAAACTCTAAAGGCCCAAAAGCTGAAAGTGAGCTTATCACAGCTTATTGAACACAAAGCTTATTCTTATTGGGCTTTTCAGCCCATTAAGCCATAAGCTAATGCCATAAGCTCTAATTTGACACACAACCCTCTTTTAGGATGCTTAAGAGATCTGTCAAAAGAAATTTCCAATAAGCACACTCAATAAGCCAGAAAATAGAAAAGCAAAAATCCACAAAACGACAAAATAGTCGTTTTTGAGAAATAATGCACCTCAGGACTTGATTCAACTTGCAAAAGCTTTCAAATGGACTCAATAAGCAAAATCAATCAACAAAAAATCCAATAAGCACAACCAATAAGCCAGAATAAGCACAAATGAACTTATGTAAAAGTCAAATGGGTTGGTTTTCTAGTCAAACCTTAAAGTCAACCACCCAAATGCTCCAGTATGAACAAATGGGTCAAAATATGAGCACCTATTACAAAAACAAAGTTGTTGCAGGTTGGAATAAGCTATTATAGCTTATTGATAAGCTGACACCAAATTTTACACTAGCAGTGGTAACTAGCAGGGGAAAGGAGTTCCCACTGCTTGATATGCAGTAAAGTTTTGGCTTGATTTCAAGCCTTGCTTGTTGCTGTTTGATGGAACAAAAGGCACCTCAATAAGCTTTGGCTTATTGAGAGTCAATATAAACACAATAAACAACAAGTTGCACACAAGAATCAAGCAAAAATCACCAAAATCAGTCACTGATATGAATAAGAACAATATGCAGAAAGTTGCTGATCTAATTGACCACAGATCCAAATTCAAGCACTCAAATCTCTTTCCCTGGTGTAATTAACCTAGATTTAACACTTGTTAACCCTAGTCTATGATTAGATCTAGGTGTCCTCTAAATTTCAACCAATTTCACCAAGTAACAAAGATTTTAAAGCCCTTTTATAGATTTCAGGTGTTTCAAACCTCAAAACCTGCAAACAGATGAGCAATAGCACCAAATAAGCAAATACCAGCAATAAACAACACAATACCAACACTTAATAAACCACAAATCCAAGTTATGCAGTTGACCCAAACACCCCTTAAAAACCTATTTTCACAAATTTTCAAAGGATTATCCAGTTCTAACCCACAAATCAGATCAATAACATCTCAATAACATCAATCCAAGCCAAATCAACAACAATCTACCATAATAACACAGATTCAACCATAAACATGCAAATTCACCAAAAATTCAGAAAATAAAAGAAAAATTGAAAAAGGAGAAGGGTGCAAACCTCCAAGACCTACATCCAGGCCCTAGATTGTTTGAGCTGAGGTACTAGCAGAACAAGTACCAGCTTCCAATGCTGCTAAGATGAACAAACAATAAGGTGAGATCAAATAAACAAGCACTTTCTGATTTTTGAAACCCAAGCTTTATCAACTAAAACCTTGCCTCAAAAACCTTCAATCATATAAATGGAACTCAGAATTAGGCTATTCTAACACCAACTTTTAATAAACAAGAACAAGATTTCTCAAAATTTCAGAAAATCAAATTTTATTACTTAAAAAGGAATTACAAAGATTGATAGCCTAAAACTGGAACAAAGGGACTCTCACATGTTGAGGTCTCCTTTGTTAGGCAAATTCCTGGCTAACACTATTCACAAACCCTAGATGTGAATTCCCTATTATGCCCTAAGTCCTTCTAGACGTTTTCTTGGTGTGAGTTGTCCAAAATGCATCCAAACCGTTTAAAATAGCTTTGTGATGAAGCAATAAGTGTCAGCTGTTGATCTTGACACGTGGCTAAGCTTGGAGCTCAAGTTGTGTTTTGATTGGTGGACGGGTTTGAATGGTGGGGCCTCTTGGTGAGTGGGAGTGAGTGTTTTAAGGTTGGGAAGGGTTTCTGGGCGTGTGAATTAAGTGTGTGTCAAGGTAATTTAAATTAACCCTTTGTTTTAAGTGGTGTAAAATCTGGGTGGTGAAAAGGTAAACAGTAGTGTGTTTGATCCGTTTTTGGTGGATTGGAGAAGTGTTTGGCGCAAAAACATTTGAATGTTTCAAATGTGGCAACTTAAGTCCTTGTGTTTTGGCAGAAAGTGTATAACACGTTTATTTTGCAAACAAACACATTTCCTTTGTTAATAACTTTCAGAACTTGACAATTTTGGCACAAGACTTTTCCAAAAGGGTTACAAGGGTTGTTTTTGCCATTTTTGGATAATTCAAGGGCTGATCTTGGACATTCTTGATCTTCAAAGGTCTTCATTGTATCTTTGACTTCATGAGGGACCATTATTGGCAATTTTGATTTGTTGAGGGACTAATCTTGCCATTTCTTCAAAGTTGAAGGACCTTTTGTGTAATTTTGACAAACTTAAGGGACCAAACTTGTAATTATTAATATACAAGGGTTTTAAGTGTCATTTCTTCAATAATTGAGGATCAATCTTGTTTGTCTTCAAATCTTCAAGGGTATTTGTTGAGAATTCCATGATTAGGGCCCGGTTCTTTGTACGGCTTCGTTTCTCGTGTCCGTTTTTCCTTGTAACTTGTGATCTTTTGTCTTTTTCACGATATCCATACCTAAAATACACAAGTAAACAAACACAAGCATATATATGGTATTTTATGACATTTTTATGCATTTAAAGCCCGAAAAGAACGATGAGATCATGTATAAAGGCCATCTCATCAGCCTTATGAGGAAAATTACCCTACGCATGACTTGGAACTTGCTGCAGTCGTGTTTGCATTGAAGATATGGAGGCACTATTTGTATCGAGAATCATGAGATATTTTCACGGACCACAAGAGCTTGAAGTATATCTTCACTCATCGTGAATTGAACATGAGACAGAGGAGATGGTTAGAGCTGTTGAAGGATTATGACATTAATCTGCAGTATCATCCCGGCAAGGCGAATGTAGTAGCAGATGCACTTAGCAAAAAGTCCGGAATGATCAACGGCATTGAGATTGAGGAAGAAATCATAAGAGACTTGGAGCGACTAGACATAGAGATCATGGTATGTGGACAGCACGGTTACTGGGCTAATCTTAGAGTAGAACCCGAGTTACTCTCTAAGATCAAGGAAGCTCAGAAAGATGATGGAGAAATCTGGGCGATAATTCAGAATTTGGAGAAGCAGACAGAATTCAGAGTAGATGCAGATGGTATCTTATGGCAGGGCACGAGACTTTGTGTTCCTGATGATCAAGAACCCCGGGAAGCCTTGTTAGCTGAAGCTCATAGCTCCCCATTCTCTATACATCCTGGTTCGACCAAGATGTACCATGACATCAAGCAGTACTTTTGGTGGAGTGGTATGAAACAGGATGTTGCCTATTACGTCTCCAAATGTCTTACCTGCCAGCAGGTTAAGATCGAGCATCAGCGATCTGGCGGTCTCCTTCAACCGTTAGATATTCCAGAGTGGAAGTGGGACAAAATCACCATGTATTTTGTTACTAGTCTTCCGCCAACCAAGAGGAAGCACGATGCAATTTGGATTATCGTAGATCGACTTACCAAATCAGCTCATTTCTTACCGATCCGCAAGGAAGATTTGGTCAATAAACTCGCCGATACGTATAGAAGAGAGATCATGAGACTCCACGGTGCTCCATCCAGCATCGTCTCAGACAGAGATCCTCGATTCACTTCGCGATTTTTGAAAAGTCTGCAGAACGCTTGGGGTACACAACTTAAGCTTAGCACGGATTTTCATCCTCAAACAGACGGGCAGTCGGAGCGAATGATTCAGACATTGGAAGACATGTTGAGGTCATGTGCGTTGGAATGGACGGGTGATTGGGACGATTATATCTGTTTGGTAGAGTTTGCATACAACAACAGTTGGCACACAAGTATCAAGTGTGCTCCTTTCGAGATGTTGTATGGCAGGAAGTGTCGCGCTCCAATCTGCTGGGATCAGGTTGGTGAGCGAACACTTGACGGACCGGAGATCATAGAGTTGACTAATGAGAGGGTCGTAGTAGCTAAGCAGAAACTTCAAGAAGCACGGTCACGTCAGAAGAGCTACGCCGACAAGCATCGTAGGGTATACATTTTAACGTAGGAGATCACGTTTTCCTTAAAGTTTCACCGGCACGTGGTGTTAGACGTTTTGGAATTAAAGGGAAGCTCAGTCCTCGTTTCATCGGACCGTTTGATATCATTGAACGAGTCGGTGAAGTATCTTACCGTTTAGCGTTACCTCCGCAGCTTTCGCATGTACACAATGTGTTTCATGTGTCCTTACTCAGTGGGTACCAGTATCATCCCCTTCACATGGTACAGTATCCACTGGAACAGATACGTGAAGATCTCACTTTTATAGAAGAACCCGAACGAGTTCTTGACAGACAAGAACGAGTCATGAGAAGGAAGACGATTCCATTAGTCAAAATCCTTTGGAGGGATAATACCGAGCGGGAAGCCACATGGGAAACAGAGGAGTCTATCCGGGCTTCTTACCCTTATTTCATATTTTGAATTCGGGTATGTTCTTCTTTTCCAGTTTACTTTATCTATAATTCGGGGACGAATTATTCTTTTTACGGGGGAAGAGTTGTAAACCCGCATGCTTTAACTATGAATAGTACCCTTAAGATTGTACGTACATGATTAGAACTTTCCTTTTATAACACGTTTACATTTCATGAATAAGAATTACAAGTATTACGTACGTGTTATAACACGATAAGTATTTATTACGTATGAACACACGATAATTATTCCAATAATAATTATAATCACGAACATACGAACATGAAATCATGAACGTAAATTAATCACGAACAAATATTACGTATGTGTATATATGTACTACGAACACGAATAAATATATTAAGTCATAATTGATAACTAAGTAGAACACGTAATTTACGAACACGAGAACACACTATTATTTAGACACGGAAAAAGGTACGGGTTACCCCATGTGGGGCCCCTATTTCGCGGCTACAATAAGGAAACATGGGCTTAGCCCATGTAATTTTTACTAAACAAAGGGGTTAAGGGAAAAACATTTTCATTATTTACAAAAGTTAGAAAATAAGAAAACCCTAGTTCTTTTCTTTGCTCCTTCTTTGGCCGCTGGGTTTTATCATCACCAAGGGGTGATTCGGTTGATTGTGGTTGTTGATTTTGGTTGTTGATTTATTGCAAGGAATTGTGTGTGTTCATCCTTCTTGATTTCACGTAATCGGTATAACTTTTAACCTTTTCTTTTTATGTTTTGATTTATATAATCACATAAAATCATGATGTTTTTGATAAACTAATTAAAAAAAGTATTTTAAACATGTTAATAATCATGGGGTTAAATCAAATCAAGGGTTTAGGGGTGTTTGTGGTCTAGCCGACGCCTAACCGAGCCCCAAGGGGGTCTCGGCTTGGCTTATCTCGCACCACCGAGACCATATGGTCTCGGTATGGTGGTGGTGGTCTCACGGCAGCAGCAAAAGCAAGGGCAAACCCGACTTAGGTCGGGGTATGGTGACGGTTACGGGTCCGGTTCATGGGTTTTAGTCACGGGTCCGGTTCATGAATCATTTTTTTCAAGGTTTATGATTTTTACAAGTTATGTTTTTAGACTTTAATTAAATTAATTAAAAGCATGAACATGATTAATTTAATTTATATGACGTAGGTTATTAATGTAATTATTAATTCATAAATTTTAACCTAAGTATTTATTATTTAATTAGACTATATAATTAATTAATTATTAAAACCATGACTATAATTAATTAATTTACATGACTTAGGTTATATTATTTATAGATAATAATACATGTTTTAACCTAAGTATTTTACCTTATTTAATTAAAATCATGTTATATTTAATTAAATACATTAACCTATAGTTTATTTAATTTACATGTAATAATTAATAAACTATACCATATAATCACGTGACTTAGAATAATAATCAGAAAACACTTAAGCTTATATAATTAGCTTAATTAACCAGCTTATATTTATTTATGGAAACTTTCTGTTTTTAAAAACTTATTTATTTAAGGCAGCTAATCTATTTATGGAAACTTTCTATTTTTAGAAACTTATCTATTTTAAGCAGTAATTCTAATTTTGGAAACTTTCTAATTTTGGAAACTTTCTATTTTTGGTAACTTTCTATTTTTGGAAACTTTCTATTTTAGGAAACCTGCTATTTTTAGAAAGTTACTTATTATTACACAACAAGTATAATAATACATGGAATACAAGTAATACTTAATCAGAATAGACATAATATAAGATAAATACAGTATAAAGCTTAAATCAGTAAAACATGACATGAGCATATAAAACAAGCTAAGACATGATATAAAACCAGTTACGTACTCAGTAATCAGATACTTATACACGTATGTATTTATGTAGCATTAGTTATACCGAAGTAGGACTCTCTTCCGTTCGTCTTCTTCGTTCACTGGACATAAGGTATGGATTCTCCGTCCTTTCAGTATGGACATTCTTTCCTTATTAGGATTCCCCGTATGCAGCCAACTGTTTTCCCAAGTATGTGTTTTATATGTTTTTGTTTGCTTATGTTTAATTAGAATACCTATTGCCATATACATGCATGACCAGTTTCACCTAGTTATGGAGGTACCATAACCATAACACTAGAGGCACTGGTGTTATGACTTCCCCACGGCGGAGTGATTGCTCGTGGCGTCCCTTTCAGCTTTTGGCCATATTATTATTATTATCAGGTGGGGCGTATGGGTGCATCCTAGTTACATGTTTTCAGCAGATTACTCAGTGTGAATGTGGTGTGTGCCTTGCATCCTTCACAAGGAGCTGATCCCTCTTACCCAAAACAAGTATATTAAATTAGAGGCAACCCCTCTAATTTGCATGACAAGGTCACCCCTCCAAGTATTCATGCACGCTGATATTTCATGACCTATATTGGAAAACAGTAAAATATGTTAAACAGTTTTCACAAGATAAACATAAGACTTTTCAAACTATAAAACCAGTTTTACTAAGATATAACCAGGTTATCCAGGACTTAGTTTCTTCTGCTGTTACATGCTTATATGCTTATATTATTCATGCTTTACTTGTACATCCGTGTACTGAGCGTATTGCTCAGCAGTTTTCCTTTTCATGTTCCCAAAATGGTAGGTACTCAGGGACGCTCGTAGACTTTAAGCATACGTGCATATGGACTGGAAGCTTTCTAGCCTTATTTACTTTATGCATTTATCTATACTTTGATACTCTTTCTATGGACATTGTTTAGTCCTTTCATTTACAGTACTTATGTTTGTGTGTGATGAGTTTTACGTTTGGACTACCGATGTTTGATTCCGGTATTTCCTTTTATGGTCATGTAATGTTTAGACATTTATCCTTGTATATGCTTTGATGACACGCCATAATCACGCGTGACATTCCATTTATCAAAACGGGGTGTTACATAGACGCTTATGCATATGATAGTACTATTTGGGGAAGATCACCCCTGTTCGCGCCTTGACTGTTGATCCCCGTCGTGCCACATTGATTGGTAAGCGAATTTATGTATGAGAAGATTTACATAGCGTGATTTTTGTGATGAGATGCTAACTTAGATGGGACAATTGTTTGTCGGGTTCGCGGACCGTTGTTTGTGATAGTAAGGTAACAATGTCATGCGGCTAATAATAATCCAACACAATCCAAGAACGATACAAATAATGATAATAATGTTACTTATAATGGTAATATTGAGACTAAGGTCTCATGGACGGTTTAAGATGTATGCTTCGATTTATGTATTGCCTGACTAGCAATACGAGGACTTACTTATGATATTATACTTGTGTTCTGATTTCAACGATTTTTTTATATAACGGTTTTATTAAACTCTATGAATTCACTCGGCATTCGCTGATATGATTTTTGCATGTTTTATCTCAGGTGCTTGAAGGTAATTCGAATGGAGATCGATCTGATGGGCCACAAAATAATAAAATTGTTCATTCGATCTATGTTTTGTAAACTTAATGACCTGTATAATTTGGGACCTGTTGTACACTTGAAACTTTTATTTCGAATGAATGTATGTTAAACCTTGTACAACCATTTTTATGTGTTGTCTATGATTGGAGTTATTGTGCTATCCCGTAACACTCTAAAGACTCTTCCGCGGTACCGATATGAAATTTGAGAGTGTTACAGTTTGGTACTAGAGCTCTCGTTATAGAGAACGAAAGATTTTTAAAATCAAGGGTTTGAACAAAACTTTTCAAAATCTTTTAACTATAAATATTTGAGAAAATATTTGAAAAATCTTTTGACTATAACGGTGCGAAAGATCTCCGACGTTACCAACGAGCCTTATTTAGAAGATATATATTTTGATATATATAATTTAAATTATATATATGTATATATATCGTGATTTCAGTATGTAACTGTTTAATAATTATTTTTATGCTAATACGAGATATATATAAATGTAGATTGTCATGGCTGACCCTAATATTCCTATAGAGAACCATGCTATTCTCGAACCTAGATGATAACCCTTATTTAGACTTAGTGGATTATGATGTAAATGAGGATATGGATGATGATGAGGAGGAACCATTTGAGGATCCCGAGCCCGAGATAGGACTAGGAGATCAGATTGCCCCTTAGGTTGATGTTGTAGAGAATGAGAATGATAATGTTGGTATTGAGAATGATGATGAGATTGGGATAGATAATGTAGATAATGAGGATGACGACGAGGATGTCGAGTAGGAGATAGGTATAGATGATGAGGTTGATGATGATGATGAGGCTGAGCTTATTTTCTCTTATGATGTAGCGGAGGGTGAGCCCTTACCCCCTCCAGTTGATTGGTCTGACTCTGAGTTTGAGCTACATAGAGATGAATTGTCTGAATCTGATTCTGAATCAGAGGATGATGAGGATGATGATGCACCTGATGGTACTGATGGTATTGCTACTCGTAGACATGTGATAGGAGAGTCGTCTAGGGTTCGAGAGGCTACTCATATTGATGGTCTTAAACCTTGGGACTTGAGACGTGATTTAGATGCTTCTAGTATGACAGAGGTTGGATTAGGTGTTGTTCAGACTCATGTTGCTTATTTGGAGTCGAAGACTAAGGTTGGTGAGAAAGAGCGGGAATTGCTTATTTTGGATTTGACTGATGTAGAGCGTGGTTTGAATGAGGCTTTTAGGAGGTTATCTGTGTTAGAAAGTGGTGAGTTTACTGCAATGAAGAAAAAGGTGAATACTATGGAGATTCAGTTGAGTGTAGCTCATGTGATGCGTGAGAAAGCTAAGAAAGAGTTGAACATATCTGTTGGTTGGAACAGTAGATTTTATGCTGAGATGGTTGAAAGAGGAGTGATTCGTAAGCGCCCTGTTGAAGATGCGTCTTGTGATCGTCCGACGAAGACACCAAAGACGATGGATGATGGACCATCTGGCGGTTCTCAGTAGACCAGTCTATCTTTAGTAGTGACCTTTGTATCTTTTGTATCTTGTGTAACATTGACTGAACCGACTTATTAGTTAGTAGATCTGGCACGAATTTTGGGCATGTATAGTGCTAGAAACTTTGATATGGGATGTAAATTAAGACAATGCGTTTGTTTCTAATCCAATGAAATATGTATCTTGTCTTGAATTCCATATTGTGCCTTATTTGTATCTTGATTATAAACTCAATCCATCTTATATGAATCCCTTGTTGGGTAAATGCTTAATACTTTGAAATTGTGAAATTATAGAACCATGCCGCCCAAGAAAGCTGTGATTGAGGATGATGTACGTAGAATTATTACGGATCAAGTTACCGCATCTATGACTAAATTTATGGCAAATGCTAGAAATGGAGCTGGTAGTAGTGGAGCTGGCGGTAGTGGAGCTGGCGGTAGTGGAGCTGGCGGTAGTGGAGTTGGCGGTAGTGGAGCTAGCGGTAGTGGAGCTGGCGGTAGTGGAATTGGTGGTACTAATGTGAATGTGAATGCTAATAATGTGAATGCTAATGCTGGAGGAAATGTAGGAGGACTTGGAACTAATGCACCTGAAGTCGGTGGTTGTACTTATGTGACGTTCATGAAGTGTGAACCTCTAGATTTTAATGGAACTAAAGGTGCTGTAGGATTAAGCCAGTGGATTGAAAAGATTGAGTCAGTGTTTTGGATTAGTAAGTGTAAGGAGTAAGATAAGGTGACTTTTGCTATGGCTACTCTTAAAGGTCTTGCATTGACTTGGTGGAACGGGAGAATTGCTTTCATGAGTATTGATGTTGCTAATGCTACTCCTTGGGCTGAAATTAAGAAATGGATGACTTTGGAGTTCTGTCCCCGTAGTATGATCATTAGGTTAGAACAAGAGTTGATTCATCTGAGAATGAAAGGTGTGGACATTGATAGCTACACATACCGATTTCATGAGTTGGCCTTGCTATGTCCTCGTTTGGTGGAACCCGAAGAGATCCGAATTGAACAATATATTAAAGGGTTGACCAAGAACGTCCGAGGGGAAGTGACGTCATCAAAAACACTGACCATTGATGATGTTGTTCGAATGGCTTACCAACTCATTGGGAAAATAATTCAGGATAGGGAGGATGAAGCACGTACTGGTGAGAAAAGAAAGGGTGATGGAGATCGTGTAGATAGAGGTGATAATAGGAAGAATTTCAATCGCCGTCAGAACCAGAGAAAGGGGAATGCAAATGCTCTTACCAACAACACACCGCGCAATGATGAAAAATGTCCTAAGTGTGGCAACAAGAGGCATGCTGGCGACTGCTGGAAGTGCCGAAATTGCGGAAAGCTTGAACACAAAGTTGAAAGGTGTAAGAAGGGAATCATTTGCATCAACTGTAATGAAGAAGGTCATAAGAAATCGGATTGCCCTAAGTTGAAAGCGATTGTACTTGGAAGAAACCCCCAGGGTGGTGCTTATCAACTTGGAACAGTCGAGGTGAACAAAGAGGATCCGATTGTCGTTACTGGTACGTTTTTACTCAACAATCTTTATGATGTTGCTTTATTTGATTCGGGTGCTGATAGGAGCTTTATATCCACTAAATTTAGTGCCCTTATTGACATTGAACCTGTTGAGATAAATACCAGTTACGAGGTGGAATTGGCTGATGGTAAATTAGTGAAAACTAATAAGCTATTAGAAGGATGCTCTCTAAATCTCTTAAACTATTCCTTTCTGATTGATTTGATGTTGATATTATTATTGGTATGGATTGGTTATCATTGAATAATGCTACTATTTTATGTGGAGAAAAGAAGGTTAAGATTCCCCTTAGGAATAGGATGTTAGTAATTGATGGTAATCGAGGTGAATCCCGTTTGAAAATCGTTTCATGTATTAAAGTCCAAAAGTACATCAGGAACGGTTGCGAGTTATTGTTAGCTCAAGTGACCAGGAATGAGTCTAAGGAGAAACGATTGGAAGATGTACCTATTATCTGTGAATTTCCTGAGGTATTTCCTAATGATTTACCCGGACTTCCGCCGATAAGGCAAGTTGAGTTTCGAATCGATCTAATTCCTGGTGCTGCACCGGTGGCACGTGCGCCTTACCGATTAGCACCTTCTGAATTAAAGGAATTATCTGAACAACTTAAGGAGTTGTCTGATAAAGGTTTTATTCGACCGAGCTCGTCGCCTTGGGGAGCTCCAGTCTTGTTTGTTAAGAAGAAGGATGGATATTTCCGTATGTGCATTGATTATAGGGAACTGAATAAGTTGACGATTAAAAATCGATATCCTTTACCAAGGATTGATGATTTGTTTGATCAACTACAAGGACCTAGTGTGTATTCTAAGATAGATTTGCAGTCTGGATATCACCAACTTCGCGTCCGTGAAGAAGATATTCCTATAACTGCATTTAGAACTCGTTATGGACACTATGAATTTCAAGTAATGCCATTTGGATTAACTAACGCACCTACGGTCTTCATGGATCTAATGAACCGAGTGTGCAAACCCTACTTGGACAAATTTGTGATTGTGTTTATTGACGATATTCTAATCTATTCGAAGAATAAAGAGGAACATGGAGAACATTTAAGGATTATCTTGAGTTTGTTAAAGGATGAAAAGTTGTATGATAAGTTTTCGAAATGTGATTTTTTGTTAGATTCTGTGCAATTTCTTGGTCATGTGATTAACAAAGATGGAATTCATGTTGATCCTGCAAAGGTTGAAGCCATTAAGAATTGGTCTACACCGACAACGCCAACGGAAGTGCGACAATTTTTTTAGGATTGGCTGTCTATTATAGGCGATTCATTAAAGAATTTTCTTTAATAGCTAAACCCTTGACTAAGCTTACCCAGAAGAATAAACCTTTCGTTTGGGGAAGTGAAGAAGATGGAGCATTTCAGATATTGAAGCAAAAATTACGTAGTGCGCCAATTCTATCATTACCCGACGGAAGTGAAGATTTTGTAGTATATTGTGATGCATCTCTTAGAGGTTATGGATCTATTTTGATGAAGCGAGAAAAGGTGATAGCTTATGCTTCTAGGCAATTAAGGAAGAATGAGGAGAATTATACTACTCATGATCTTGAGTTAGGAGCTGTAGTCTTTGCTCTTAGGTTGTGGAGATATTATCTGTATGGCACCAAGTGTACGGTATTCACCGATCACAAAGCCTACAGTATATTCTCGATCAAAAGGAATTGAATATGAGGCAACGAAGATGGATAGAGCTGTCAAGTAATTATGATTGTGATATAAAATATCACCCAGGAAAAGCAAATGTTGTTGCCGATGCATTAAGTAGAAAGGATAGAGAGCCTATCAGGGTACGTTCTCTAGTCTTGACCGTGCACAATAATTTGCTTGAGCAAATTAGAAATGCGCAAATAGAAGCATATAAGAAAGAAAATTTTGTTAATGAAGGGTTTCGAGGAGAAGGAGATCCTTTAGAGGTTAGAGCTGATGGAGTGAAATGCTTAAGAGGTCGTATGTGGATACCTAAGTTTGGAGGCTTAAGAGATTTGATTATGTTGGAATCCCATAGATCTAAATATTCCATTCATCCTGGATCTGATAAAATGTATCATGATTTGAAGAAGTTGTACTGGTGGCCGAATATGAAAGCTGATATTGCTATGTATGTTCTTCAATGCTTGACTTGTGCTAGAGTCAAAGCTGAACATCAAAAGCCATCAGGACTACTTCAACAACCAAAGATTTCTGAATGGAAGTGGGAGCGAATTACGATGGACTTTATTACCAAGCTTCCTAGAACATCATCTGGAAATAACTCGATTTGGGTCATTGTCGACAGACTGACCAAATCAACACACTTCGTTCCGGTTAAAGAGCAGTTCTCACTGGAGAAGCTGACTCGTATTTATCTTGAGAATGTTGTATGCAAGAATGGAGTGCCTGTATCGATCATTTCAGATCGAGATCCTAGATTCGCATCGAATTTTTGGAAATCTCTCCAAAGATCCTTGGGAACGAATCTCGACATGAGCACTTCTTATCACCCCCAGACTGATGGACAGAGTGAAAGAACGATACAAACACTGGAAGATATGTTGAGAGCTTGTGTGATAGATTTTGGTAAGAATTGGGATAAACATTTGCCTTTAGCAGAGTTTTCATATAACAATAGTTATCATGCTAGTATTAAGGCTGCACCGTTTAAAGCATTGTATGGTAGGAAGTGTAGATCTCCTGTATGTTGGAGTGAAGTTGGGGATACCCAGCTCACGGGACCGGAATTGATCCGGGAGAATACGGAGATGATAGTTCAGATTATGAATAGGCTGTTGACTGCCCGAAGTAGACAGAAAAGTTACGCGGATGTGCGACAGAAACCGATGGAGTTTGAAGTGGGTGACCGAGTAATGTTGAAAGTATCGCCATGGAAAGGCGTCAAAAAATTTGGAAATCGAGGGAAATTGAATCCCCGCTATATTGGACCCTTTAAGATTTTATCTAGAGTAGGTACAGTGGCTTATAAACTAGAGTTACCCCAAGAACTTCATGGCGTTCACAACACATTCCATGTATCTAATCTGAAGAAATGTTTAGTAGTGAGTGATGAGAAAATTTCGTTGGATAAGGTTCGAATTGACGAGAAGTTGCACTTTATCGAAGAACCCGTAGAGGTTATGGAACGTGAGGTAAAGCAACTGAAACAAAGTCGGATACCTATCGTCAAGATCCGATGGAATTCAAAGCATGGACCGGAATTTACTTGGGAACGAGAGGATGAAATGTGGAAGAAGTATCCGCACCTCTTTGATTTCAATAAGAAACGGACATCAAAATGAAATGGATCACGAGGACGTTGATCCCTTTTAGGAGGAAAAGCTGTGACATTCTAACATTTTCAGGTAGTAAATTATTTTCTCGTATATTATTTTGAAACTTATTTTTGTGTTGGTTGATGAACTCACAATTTACGGATTTAAATTTGGGCTTACGTGCATAATTTAACGTCCTTTACGACTAAACCGGAAACCCTAGGATTACGTATTTACGTTTTTGAACTCCGTTTTTGATGAGACAATTTTTGTTAGATTCGTTTTGTACCGTTGATTCATAATTTATAAAAACAATTTTCGTAAAATGACCCGAGGGCACGCAAATCGAGGAAACTAGAAACGAGGAGTACCCGTAAATTAGTGGGATGAGACAAAACAAGTTTTGCCTCACCCCACTCATGGGACGGCTAAATAAGCTACACCACACCCCTTGAGGTGTCAACTTGTAGTTAACAAGTTTACACTTGTCTTGCTTAACCTTGTAAGTTAACTAAATCTCAAAACCACTAGCACTCAAACCATTATCTCATTCCAACACATGCAAACCACCACAAATACTCTCTCTTTCTCTTCCTCTTTGCCGTCCCAACTCAAGAACAAACACCCCATTTGATCAATTTTAACAATAATATTTTGTGTTATTCATACAAATGATGGAAAACTCTTGAAGATTTGTTGATTGGTGGTCATTTTAACATCCAAGGAGGTGATTTGCTTGTGTCCTAGGGCTGATTTTTCAACAAGAGTTCTTGGTGATAGGTGATCTTGAAGATAGATTTGGTGTACCTCAAAGTGTTGTCATCCAAAGTCAAGTTATAATCTTGGTTAGTAAACAAGATCATCCTTCCCATTTTCATTGTTATTTTTGTAAATGTAAAATGTATTTTCTTTCCTAATGTATATGTATATGATGATATATGATGATAAAAATATTGTGTGGGGATCATGTGTTGATAAACTTGGATAAAAAGATTGAAAACTATATGTAAAAAGGTTAAAATCTTGTTTAAATAAGTAGGCTGTATAAAAACAGTAAAGAAACTTATGTTAAACTGATAAAATGGCATAGATGAATTAATATACAGTAAGTATTAAGACTTGTACATATTTTAGAGTTGGCCATGCAATAGAATCATTATAATGAGTGAGATATGATCAAAACAAAATAGAAGTGCAAATCTGAGTAGTCTGTTTTTTATGGACTGTTAGGGACACTTAGAGTTGGATTGAGCATTAGCTAAATCTAAGTTAATTGTAGCACATAATATGAAGTTTATGTCATCCAAATATGAGCTTCTATATCCTTGTATAACTCAAGATATGGTAAAAATGGTGAAAGTGAAAGTAAAAATCAGATTTGTGAAATAAAAGTATATAGTATAATATTATTACTCAAATAAATATAATATAAAATGTAAAATTAAAACCCACTAACTTATATATTACATAATAATAAGTATGTAAATTAATAAATAAATGAGACATTTTATAAAAAATGGCAATTTGATAAGTTTTATAAGTTATAAAACTATAAACATGAGTTTTACATCTTTTCGGCTAAAACCGTAAAATTAACGTTTTCGTCAATTAAACTTAGACGGTCGGACCCGTCTAATGTAAACTTTTTATAACTCATACACTGATATATAAGTACATATTAGAAGTAAAAACCAATAAAACCCGAGCTTTAAAACATATGGACATTAACGGGCCAAATTAGCCTTATTGGACTATTAATCCAACTAATTTGGCTAAACACTAATGAATTTAATTATTGGGCTTAACCCACTTGGGCCCAACATGTAAGTATAGGACTGATTTAAAAAGTGTAAAATGGACTAAACTAAGGTAATGGGCTTATAATGGGCTTATTGAGCCTTGACAAGTAAAGAAGATAAACTAGTAAAACTAGTATAAAAAGTTACCAACACATAACACTATAATAAATGAATAAAGATGTACAATTCCACTTGATCATCATCATATATATAAACTCATCATATATATACATAGCTATTATTTTTATAAAGTCATTGGACAAAAGTCTAAGAACGAGTGTTATTTATATAGGTTTCCGTGATCGAAGCACGGCCGTAGCCGATAATCCGCCTTTCATAATCAACGTGAGTTCATAGCCTCGCACTCTTTTAAATGTTTTATAAAATGATTTGTAAACCCACTAGGGAGATAACATGCTAGTTTGTGATAAAAATAGAACACAAGTAGTCCCGATGGTATGCCTAATGATATGGACCCGAATGATGCTATGACCCAATAAATGAGATGTAAAGGATTATTAGTAGTTAGGTTATGTCACTTAAAGTCCCATTAGCATGAATTGTGAACTACCGGGATTTGGTAGACGCTTATGCATATGATAGTACTATTTGGGAAGATCACCCCAGTTCGCGCCTTGACGGTTGATCCCCGTCGTGCCACATTGATTGGTAAGCGAATTTATGTATGAGAATATTTACATAGCGCGATTTTTGTGACGACACGCTAACTTAGATGGGAAAATTGTTTGTCGGGTTCGCGGTAAGGTAACAATGTCATGCGGCTAATAATAATCCAACACAATCCAATAACGATACAAATAACGATAATAATGTTACCTATAATGGTAATATTGAGACTACGGTCTCATGGACGGTTTAAGATGTATGCTTTGATTTATGTATTGCCTGACTAGCAATACGAGGACTTACTTCTGATATTATACTTGTGTTCTGATTTCAACGATTTTATTATATAACTGTTTTATTAAAGTCTATGAATTCACTCGGCATTCGCTGATATGATTTTTGCATGTTTTATCTCAGGTGCTTGAAGGTAATTCGGATGGATATCGACTCTGATGGCCCACATAATAATAAAATTGTTCATTCGATCTATGTTTTGTAAACTTAATGACCTGTATATTTTGGGACCTGTTGTACACTTGAAACTTTTATTTCAAATGAATGTATGTTAAACCTTGTACAACCATTTTTATGTGTTGTCTATGATTGGAGTTATTGTGCTATCCCGTAACACTCTAAAGACTCTTCCGCTGTACCGATATGAAATTTGAGAGTGTTACACTAACCGTAAGGGTGCAAACCATAGAAATCATGCTTGATACTTTAAGCTTCTACTAACTCACCCTACATCTCCATATTGAGTCAAGTATCCAAGCAATGAAGGTTTGAGAGGGAAAAAGAAAAGAATCACAAACCACAAATAAATGTCAATGCAAGGATGCCAAGAACAAGCATATAGTCAATTAATGATCAAAAGAATGATCAATAGGGCGTGTGGAACAATGAAAGCGTACCTTGGCCACAAATTGCATTCCAAGCTTTCAAGGAATCGATGCAAAGCCCAACAATGACTCATAATGACTACAATGTCTTCAAAGACTAGTATCACTTCTACCCATCTTGATATCATAATTCAATGATGTTGGAAATCAAAGAAGATGAGTCTTCTACAAGTGTAAGTAACTCAATCCACAATCAATAGAATGATTTATCTTCATGAGTACCCACATATAACAAGATACAAACTAGTAGATACAATTCAAAATTAAATCTTAAATGCATTAATACTACTAATTTAAGTAATATGCAATATTAACATTTTAAAAGGCTTATTTTTAATAAAAAATAGTTTTGATCAAAGAAAAACTTTAGTTCAACTTAACCTTCTAATTTGAGGAGACAATGGATCGATCCAAGTTTTAAAGTACAATATACTTCAAAGATCTTGTGTCACCATCGCTCTGATACCAATTGTAGAAACTAGAAGGGGGGGGGGGGGTTGAATAGTTTCTCATCGGTTTATCTCCTAATTAAAATTCCTTTCAATTAGGTGAGTACATAAAACTATCTTTTACTTCAAAGCTAGTTGCATAATGATTAGGTTCAAATCTATTGCATTAACAATGTATAATAAGTGTAGTGATGATGAATGTGAGTAAAGAGTAAGGAAAGAAACAACCTAGTAGGAAGACACCAAGATTTATAGTGGTCAGCAACAAGGCTCTATCCTCGTTCCTACTCCACTCCTCGAGTACACCTTACTTGAGATTTCCACTATATCCACAAGCTCCCTTCTTGGCGGAGAAAACCTTACAACGTCGCTTACATTATTTTCTGACACTAAGCTAAATGTCGAGACCTAATCTTAGCTAGGACCAATCTACACAACGTCGCCCACTTCACTCTTTTACGACACAAGGCTAGTGATGTAGGTAAATCGTACACGTTTTAGGAAAAACGCGTATGAGCGACAAGTATTAAGTCTTACGTTTTAGGAAAACCGCAAAACCGAATAAGTGCGGGTTCGTTCTCAAAGGAGGTGTGTATATTAAGTGTGCCAATATGTAAAATCAAAGTTTGGATTAGTGACGTTTTTGGTTTAGAAGAGAAAAAGTAAAGACGAGCTACGACTACGATTACACTACGACGTATTGACGTAAAACGATGACGTAATTACGTAAAACGTGACAAAATTAAAAATTAAACCTAAAAATTAATTAAAAGTTTAAACTAAGTCTAAGATAATACAAATAAGAATAAAAATCCAATAAATATATTTTAAAACCTTTTATTAATTAAATATTCAATTTTAAATGCTAATTAAAGCCCTAAAATTAAATATAATTAAGAAAAAGCCCAAAATATTATTTGATTGAACTAATAACTCACTTATATTATTTAAAGACTAAAAAGTATTTTTCCTAAATTTTAAAAACTATTTTTCTATTTTTAAAACACTAAAAACTATTTTTAAACTAAAATAATGATTAAAAATATTAAAATAATGCTAAAAATAATTTGAAAATTTTAAAAGTCCTAAATTATACTAATGAACAGTATAAAAATGAAAAAGTTTGAAAAAAGTAAAATTTTTCACTAAAAGACAAAACAGTTTATAATAAAACCCTAATTAAACTTAAATAAAATCTAGAAATTACTAAAAAATGTGAACAGTAAAATCTTTTTAAACTAAAAATCTTAAAATATTTTTCTAAATCTAAGAAAATTTTTGAAACTGAAAAATATTAAGTTTTGTCACTAAAAGACAAAAACAGTAAATTAAAAAGTAATTAAAAATGCAATTTAATCTAAAAATAAAAGATGAATAGTAACAAGAAAATAAATTAGACCGAAAAATCAAAAATAAAATAAGAAAAATAACAAAATTGAAATCAGCTAAAAATACCTAAATTAGACCACTAAAGACAAAAAAATAGAGAACTGATAGTGACATGTGAGTCACTTTTGTTTTTTAGCTAGGCAGTGGAAACTTTTCCACTGGCAGTGGGAACTTGGTTCCCACTGATAAAACTAAAAACAAGGTCCGGGCACAAATCTGCTTGGATCTTGAGTTTTACTTTTTGTTTCTTGGCAACAAAGGCACCCCCACAACCAGTGGGGTTGTGGAGAGTCAATAAAAAGATAAAAAACACAAGTTGCAGTCACAAATCAAACACAAAATGGCCAAATGAGGTTACTGTAATGACTGATAAAGGTCTGTGAGACCTTTGCTGATCTAGTTGGCAATTGGGTGAGTTTTGGTTGGCCAAAACTCACTCAATTCCTTCACAAATACTCACAAACCAGGACTAAACCCTAGATAACACCCTAATCTATCAGACACAAAGATTTGGTGATCAATTACACCTTAAATAAGTAGTTAAAGTCTTACTGTTTTTTAGCTATAATGACCAAGTTTTGAACATGCAATGCATTTTTAAACCTATCAAACTGAAAACCAAAGCTGAAAATAACCTAATGCTAGCATATAAAGTGAGTTTAGCTAGTTTTCAAACCAACAGCTTATCAAACTCTTAGCTAAAAACCTAGACCCAAACACCCCTTTATACACAGAACATGAAATTTATCAAACCAAATGCTATCAAATCTTGATTATACTGACTTAGATCTACTAAACAGGCATATAACAACTAAACAAGCAAAACTAAGCAGATAAATGAACAATAGAACAGGTCAAACTCAAAATCATGCAAAATCACAAAAACATCACATAAAAATCTATTTCTAGGAGGGTTCAAGCCCGTTACCTTGTGTGGTTAACATCCAACCACAAAAAGGCCAGCTGAGGCCTTCTCCTATAAGCTGGAGGCTTATGCTTGGCTTTGTGATAAGCTGATGTAGAGAAAAACACAAATATCTTCAAAAAACAGTGATGAAATGAAATGGAGAACAAGAGACTATATATCCTTGTGAACTTGCCAAGAAAACAAAATGAAAGTGAACTGATACAAATCACTATAAGCTATAAGCTAGGCTTATTGGTTAAGCCAGCTTATGGCTTGTAGCTTATGATGAGGAAAAATGGAAAATCAATTTTTCAAACTTTAAAGCTTTGAAAACTTCTAAAATCTTGACAAGAATCTTTTATATAAGCTGAGATCAAACCCCCAATCTACTTTCACTTCATGTGGGGTTTGGAATAAAGCTAATAAAAATCTTTTTCAAAACTAAAAAATGAACTTTTCTGAAAAACCTTTGAAACGTGAACAACTTTGGTGAAATCTTAACTAAATTTGCAGGAAAATAACTAAGTTTAAACTAGAACAATAACTTAAAAAGGAACACAACACTTGTAGATTTTATAAATTCATACTTTAAATATTCATAAAAATAAAAAAGGTACAAATGTTGGAACAAAAGGCCATTCATAGGTTGAAGGCTCTTTTTATACTAGTCCTAAGATGATTCTAGAATACTTTAATAAAATATTACAACTCTGAAACCATAGCTGCTGATTTCCAATCTTGCCCTTGTGGTCTTGACGTTTGAAAATGGTCAAAGCGGTTCCCATGTGATCTTGCTGGATGCCAGTAAGGTACAAATGATCTTGGTCGTTAAATGAACATCGGGGACCAAGAAATAGACTAGGTTCGTTGATTTTCTAAAAAGATGCTTGGTTTGCCAAAAATGAAGGAGCAGGGGACAAGGTGGGGGCCTTTAGGGGTCACGGGTGAAGACAAAAGTGAGTGGGTTATGGTTATGGTTAGGGTAATTAGTGATCTGGAGATCATGGGTCAAAAACCCTTTGTTTTTAGGTGGATTGGATCTGGGTTTAATTAGGGTTCGTAGGGGATTAAGGGGAGAGTTTAATCTATTTGGGGGATAGATTAAGTTTAAATTGCTGTTAAGGAGGGAAGGTTTTATATAACTGAATAATCAGTTATAAAATACTGGGTGGAGTGTGACGTGGAGAAAGGAAGGAATATGATTGGTGGAGGGAAGGTAGTGGGTGAGGTGGCGTGATGTGAGTGGAGGATGGGGGTTTGTTTGTCTTGGCAGTTTTAGTCCCTCTACTCCCTTTCTTTTGTCACTTCACTTCAAACATCTTAGAAACTCATTTCCCTTTGTAATAACTTTGATGCACTTGCTGATTTTGGCACAATTAAGTTTGCAAACTTTATAAAAGGACCATAAATGTATCTTGACCAATCTTGAAGGGCATAAGTTGTAATATCTTGATAATTTAGGGACCTAAATGCAAATAGTGAGTTTTGCAAGGGTATAAATTGCCAAGTCTTCAAAAGATGAAGGACCAATCTTGTTAATCTTCAAAACTTTAAGGGTAATTTTCTAAATTCCATACTTGGGCCCGGTTCTTTGTGCGGCTTCGTTTCCCTTGTTTGTTTTTGCTTGATTCCTTTGATCTTTTGGTTAATTCACGATATCCGTACCAAAAATACACAATGAACAAACACAAGCATATATTTGGGTATTTTGATGATATTTTAAGCGTTTTAAGCCCGATTTGGACGATGAGACTATGTATAATTACAGTCTCATCACTCCCCCATACTAAACCATTGCCGTGTCCCCACGCAATGCTAGAATTAAGTATCGTAGCACTTCCAAAATTCATTTTATGATGACATTTATTGAAGACATAAATTTAAATAAACTACTACACGTGTTTTAGACATAACGTATTGTTTTCATCACGATTCAGTGACTTTTGGGATCATAGAACAAGAACACGTGAATGCTTCGTTAGAAATAATTTTGCCGTCCTCGATTTTCACCCAATTCCATGCTAAGCGTGTAACGAGATCATTGTTATTATAAGTTAGCAATACGATCATATCTCATGAGTGTTAATTACGAACCTAAACTCCCTTATTCCTACTTGGTATCTCTTATATTTTATTTTGTCTTAATGATCACGAGGATACATCATTGACTTATGCGTGAATAGAGATTAAGTCTAAAAATAGAGTTTTAACGGTGTAACCAAAATCATTAAATTAATAATTCATCCTAATAGACAACGATGTCAAAAAATTAAGTCAACAAGAACGATCGATAAACACGGTTTTATAACGGTTTTGAACATGAGACTTATTACCAAGACTTTTATATGCCCCCTAACGGAAGGGCCTTATTATCATAGGTTTACCTCCATCTTTTATTCAACTCCACCATGGAGCTTTTATTGTGACTTCGGTCTTGCCTTGCCTTTTATTATCCGCCTCATCGGTGGTTTTATTAGCCAAAGACGTATATCCTCACGCTAAAGAGAATTTTGGATCTTTAAAGCTTCAAAGATTAAGGCTTGATTCACTTTCAATTTGGGCATAGATTTTTCGGCCTTGTGAGCTTCAAATTTTTGCTTAATTTAAGTGAGCACTTGAAATCTTATTATTAGGTGAAGCTTTCGATTATTCGGGTGCCAATACTTCAAAACCGTGACGCTGGCTATACCTTAATGTTTTCCCAATTTAATTACATGGAAGCTACTAAAACAAATTAGAAACCAACAATAGTGACTAAACCGCTAAATCAATATTTATTAACAATTTTTTATACAAAAGCGTGGGGAGAATAAGCTAATAATTACTACACATAAGATCGTGACGATTACGAGACTTATAAATAAATCTATCATTTCTCGCCCTCATTTAAGAGACTTAGCCTAAAAAAGTTAAGGAATCGAAGCTAAGTGCTCAACACGCACGGTCGAGTCAAAAATTACTCTTATTCTCACCATCGGAAAACCTACATTCGTGTCTTAAACACTTACGAAAAACTAGAAAATTTTTAAAATTTGG
The DNA here is from genome assembly GCA_025667525.1 of Glebionis coronaria. Taxonomy (NCBI): domain Eukaryota; kingdom Viridiplantae; phylum Streptophyta; class Magnoliopsida; order Asterales; family Asteraceae; genus Glebionis; species Glebionis coronaria. The sequence goes on along the minus strand of CM046877.1, from coordinate 213,674,567 downwards.
CCATTTTTAGCCTTATTTTGCAACAAAACGATAACAAAACGATGAATATTGGATTGCGTGATGACGTAAGCAAGGTGAAGTATCTACTCACCCACCATACTAAAATTAAACATTGTCCTCAATGTTTCGAGTCTAGGGGTGAAAACACCCCCATACTATAGACGAAGTCAAATGCTTAATCTCGAGCATGGAAAGGGTAAAACGAATAACCTAAAATACGTTTATGAATTATGCTTATTAAGATAAACGTTAGAACATAAAAGGATATCATCGGATATCGGAATCTCCAAAGGCAACAATCGAAGCTCGAGTGATCCATAAAACGAACACGAGAGGCTTCAATGATGACGATGAACCTAATGAATCACAATCACAAACAACCACGGAACAAAGGTTGGAAGAGCATAAGTCCCCTCGTTTCATTAAACTAAGAAAGCGATAATATATACAAGGATAAGCATGAGAATCCTCCACGAGGCACCTTGTTTTTGATAACCGAGTCAAAAGCTCGACTCGAATCCCCATAAATGTGATCATTTAGGGATAATTATGGTAAGGTCATTTTTGGTGGGGCTTACATGATAAACAAGGCCCAAAAGCAACCGGTACTAAGGACTAAGTCCTTTGATGATGCAAAATACCGGGATCAAAGATGGCGTCCTCGTTCTCATGGGATAAACGAACCAACGCCACTTCGACACGTGCCAAAACCCCAATAGGGTAGAAGAAAATAGATAAGAAGTAGAACGGTGGGACAATGGGTAAGTCAAAATAATGAGCTACTCGAGGTAGACTCACACCAAGCAAATGAATATAGTTTCCATTTATTGCATCGGTGGAAGACCGAGATTTCCCTTTACAAGCAATTCCAGGATCGTAAATCTCGTCCTCGGTGGAGAAATGTGAGGGAACATAAGGGGCTTCCCCCACACTAAAACCACACACACCATCGTCAAAAGGAGTAGACGAGGTGGTAGCACTCATAAAACGATGTGATGACGGAGTTAAACTTGTAGAAAATTCATTTAAATCACTCTTAAAAATCCTTTCCTTTTTCATCATTTTTAAACTCTTTATGAAAACCCGATTTGATAATGTCGAAAATATTTGGCGTGTCAAATTCAAAATTAGTCGCGCTAAAAATCCTCACATTTAAGTTGCGATTAGGGAGTGGTGGATTATATAAGTTCTCAAAACGTCGATCAATAAAGAACACCGCCCCCTCGGGGTCTACATACTCGTCATCTTCATGAACGTCGATCTCATCGATTTCTTCGTCATAGATAGGCTTGTCAAACCATGGTTTGTCATTCCCTTCTTTGATGATTTTAGAAACTCTCTCGAAGAGATCACGATCAAGCACGAAACCATCATTCTTTTATGGGGATCGTTGATAAGTTAGATCCTCACGAATGTGGTAAACGTCATTCTCAAATGAGGAGTGTTTATAAGGTAACTCCTCGAGAATGGGACTTGTGTCTATAGCGAGAAATTCATCGACCTCCTTAAAGAATTCTTCATCATCACAATCGTGAAACGAAGGAGGATCGATGATATGGTCATCAAGGTTCTCGAATTCATCATCAAAAATGGGATTATGATGAAAAATAGGTTGGTATACGGAATTCGAGTACGTTGTGAAAGTGTCGTCATTCTCATCATCATAAGAAATTTCCGACACGAGATCGTCCTCTTCATTTGAAGATTTATCAAAGGGTAAATCCTCGAAGATGGATGGCGGATTAGCAAGTATATGCTCGATCTCGGCAAAATCACCATCGCCATCAAAGAAAGTGTCGATGTGAGCAAGTTCTCGAGTGGATTTCTCGAGAGTCACAACCATGGTCTTACAAGCCCTTGGGCTATGCTTAGGTGACATTTCTATGATGGGTGAGATTTCATTGGGTTGGGCCACTTCCTTAGCCTTAATGGATTTGGGGCTAGGAGTGGGAGGCACTTCAATGGGTTTAGAAGTATGGGCCTCAAAGTCATGGTCCTTCGAAGGTGGTGAAGACGAGCCCATATTGGTCTTTGTCGTGATGGCACTAACGTCACCCTTCGGAATTGGTGTTTCACTTGTTTCACTAAATATATCCCAAAGTGATTTCTCATCCATAAATTTACGCATCCCCTTTTGAATTAGGTACACGTATTCTTTATCATTAAAATCATCATCTTTAAAACCGTTCTTCTTAATTCTTTCAAAACATGCTCAAGCCTCATATTTTCCGCTAAAGTTAACATTTTGAAATCATTAGGTTTAGAAACATTAGGTTTTGAAACCTCGGTTTTTCATTGTCATTAAACACTTGGGATTTACTCGTGAAAAGTCCATTTTATCCTGCCCATATCTCATAGTAAGTCTCCCCTCGTGAACGTCGATTACGGTTCGAGCCGTCGATAAAAATGGCCGACCTAAAATAATGGGACATTTAGGGTGACACTCGTAACCGGATATAACAAAATCCGTGGGAAAAACAAACTTTCCGATTTTAACATAGACATCCTCGGCTATTCCAATTGGTATAAGTGGAGTATAATTTGCAAGCTCGATAGTCATGTTCGTGGGGGTAAGTCTAGGCAATCTCATCAATTTCCATAGAGAATGAGGCATAAGATTGATACTAGCACCTAAATCGGAAAGGGCTAATGTAACACCCCATTTTGATAAATGGAATATCACGCGTAATTATGGCGTGTCATCAAAGCATACAAGGATAAATGTCTAAAACATTACATGACCATAGGGTAATCCAGAATCAAACATCGGTCCCCAACCATAAGCTGAAAACATAATAAAGTAAAAGAAATAATGGAAGACTTAAACAAGCACAAATATATGAAGGCAAAAGGAAAAGAAGTCTCTAGCAGCTTCCATCCTATGCACGTCCTCCAAATGCTCGAGTCTTTCCTAGGGTACCTGCCGTTTTGGGACATGGAAAGGAAAGTAACGGCTGAGCAAAACGCTTAGTGCACGGATATAGACATAGTATAAACGATTAAGCCATAATAATGACTTAATAACAGCGGAAATGTATAAGTCCTGGAAAACCTGGAACATGTTCATAAAACTGGTTTTATAGTTTGAAAAGCCTTATGTTTATCTTATGAAAACTGTTTAACATATTTTACCATTAGCCAATATAGGTCATGAAAATCCACCGTGCATGAATACTTGGAGGGGTGACCTCATCATGCAATTAGAGGGGCTGCCTCTAATTTAATATACTGGTTTGGGTAGGAGGGATCAACTCCTTGTGAAGGATGCAAGGCATACACCGCATTCACACTGAGTAATCTGCTGAAAACATGTAACTAGGATGCACCCATACGCCCCACATGATAAATATAATAGTATGGCCAAAAGCTGAAGGGACACCACGAGCAATCACTCTACCGTGGGGAAGTCATAACACCAGTGCCTCTAACGTTATGGTTATGGTACCTCCATAACTAGGTGAAACTGGTCATGCATGTATATGGCTATAGGTATTCTAAATTAAACATAAGCAAATCAAACATATAAACTTATACTACGGGAAAACAGTTGACTGCATACGGGGAATCCTAATAAGGAAAGAATGTCCATACTGAAAGGACGGGAATCCGTACCTTATGTCCAGTGAACGAAGAAGACGAACGGAAGAGAGTCCTACTTCGGTATCACTAATGCTACATAACTACATACGTGTATAAGTATCTGATTACTAAATACGTAACTAGTTTTATGTCATGTCTTAGCTTATTTTATACGTTCGTGTCATGTTTTACTGTTTTAAGCTTTAAACTGTGTTTATCTTATATTCTGTCTATTCTGATTAAGTATTACTTGTATTTCATGTATAATTATACTTACTGTGTAATAATAAGTAACTTTCTAAAAATAGCAGGTTTCCTAAAATAGAAAGTTTCCAAAAATAGAAAGTTTCCGAAAATAGAAAGTTTCCAAAAATAGAATTACTGCTTAAAATAGATAAGTTTCTAAAAATAGAAAGTTTCCATAACTAGATTAACTGCCTTAATTAAATAAGTTTCTAAAAATAGAAAGTTTCTATAATTAGATATAAGCTGGTTAAATAAGCTAAGTATATAAGCTTAAGTGTTTTCTGATTATTTTTCTAAGTCATATTGATATAAGGTATAGTTTATTAATTATTACATGTAATTTAAATAAACTGTAGGTTAAAAGTATTTAATTAAATATATCATGTTTTTAATTAAATAAAGTTAAATACTTAGGTTAAAACATGTATTATTAACTACTAATAATATAACCTAAGTCATGTTAATTAATTAATTATAACCATGGTTTTTAATAATTAATTAATTATAAAGTTTAGAAAATATAAATACTTAGGTTAAAAATCCATGATCTAATAATAAAATTATAACCTAAGTCATGTTTATTAAATTAATTATAGTCATGTTTTATTAATTTGATTTTTAACATATAACTATTAAAATCATAAACCTTAACATAATCAATGAACCGGATCGTGACTAGAAACCATGAACCGGACCCGTAATCAACACCATACCCTGAACTAAGTCGGGGTTCCCTTGTTTTGGCTGCTGCCGTGGGACCACCATCACCATACCGAGACCTTGTGGTCTCGGTGGTGTGGATTAAATCAAGCCGAGACCCCTATGGGGCTCGGTTCTTGCGTCGGCCACAAACAAACAACCTTAAAACATCAAAACATTTACCCCTTGATTTAATTAACATGATAACCATGTTAAAACAAAACCCTTATAAGTTCATGTGTAAAAATAAAATAAAAGATTAAAAGAAAAGGGTTTTAAGGTTTACCGAATGCATGAATCAAGGAGGATGAACACACTAATGCTCTTTGTAAATAATCAACACCCAAATCAACCCAATCACCCTTGTGGTGATGATCCAAACCGGTGGCCAAAGAGAAAAGGGGAGAGAAAAGCAGGCTACAGTTTTTACTTTTTTTTAGGTTTAGAAATAAAATGAATGTTTTTCCCTTTTCTCCTTGTTAAATAAAATAATGGGCTTGGCCCTTTTCTTCTTTGTTCTAGCCGTGTGGTATGGGGCCCACATGGGGTAACCCGAACAATTTCCGTGTCTAAAAATATAGTGTGTTCTCGTGTTCGTATTTTATGTGATTTAAATAATTATCGTTCGTGTCTTATTATATTTATTCGTATTCGTAATAAATATATATATGTACGTAACATTAAGCTCGTGATTAATTTACGTTCCTGATTTTATGTTCGTATGTTCGTGATTGTAATTTTTATTGGAATAATTATCGTGTCTTCATGCGTAATAAATACTTATCGTGTTCTAACACGTACGTAATACTCGAAATTCTTATACGTGAAACGTAAACATGTTATAAAAGGAAAGTTCTAATCATATACGTACGATCTTAAGGGTACTATTCATGGTAAAAGCATGCGGGTTTTACAACTCTTCCCCCCTAAAAAGAATAATTCGTCCCCGAATTATAGATAACGTACTGAAAGAGAAACATACCCGAATCAAACTGAGAGGGTATGTAAGATAAATGAACGTGCAGGTGACCTGGCAGAAGGAACGCGGAACATGACATGCCTTGAAAGGACATGGAACGTGACGTGACTGAAAGGACATATCTAATTGATAAGAGAAAAACAGATAAGAAGTCCGGATGAACTTGTCCGTTTCCAAGTGGCCTCCCTCTTGGAACGGTTCCTTCACCAGATTTTGACACGATTGATCAATCTTGGTCCTCCTGACCTTGACTTGAAATACGAAGAATTTCTTGGTTATCAACTTTAGGTAGATCCCTTAAATTTGATCGAGGGAATAAGAATTAACGTGTATGGGTAACTAAAACGTTATCGTACAAAACACTCTAACTTAACTGATAATTAGCAACGATGCGCGAGATATAAAGAAACGTAGTACGTGAAAATTTTTGAACGTAATACGTGAAAAAGTTTGAACGTAATACGTGGAAAATTTTGAACGTAATACGTGGAGATATGATGAGTGTAGTATGAGTAAACCTATCGTGATCCATGATACGTGTAACATATCTTGATCATGATATGAGGAACGTGGAATGAACATGACATGTGAAACATATCGTGAACATAAAATATAATGGCGGTAACGCCAAACGTTACAAGGTGAGACATAGAATATGACGAGAAACGTCTATCTGAGGATAGGGAGTTATACTAAACTTGGGTCTGGTCTCTCAAGTTCTTGCAAAACTTCCTAGAATGAGAAAAATGAACGTAAGATCGTAAGCCGGGATGCCATCATGAACGTGAATAGTGTCATGAACGCGAGCGCGAAAGCAAGTCGTGAAATTAGAACAAGGACGTGGAGTAAATAAGGAGCATAATTATGAATATTCGTCTGACTCGATAACTGAGGAATTGCCAAGTGATCGGATGAGCCTTGGCTGGAACATGTCCGATCAATCTGTTGGTTCTGAAATCCTTGCGGGTGTAAGGATTCTGCAGACTTGATCAAACTATTTACAATAAACCAGATAGCATCATGCTTCTTCTGAGTTTGCGTTAAACTAGTAACCAAAATCCGTGGAGATCTTGTCCTATTTCAATTCACAGTTTCAGATGATGAAAACATACTAGTCTGTTGGTCTCCTATCTTAGCCTGTTTGTATGACATGTATGAAGATATGAACGTAACTGTATCTTGCTTCATCGAACTTAATACATAGGAGTTTGTGAAACTCTGAGTCTATGAATCCAAACTTCTCTTAGCGTAGGATTTTCTAGAACACCTAATGTAATGTAGGGTTCTCTCCTTTACGCATAAGCTGAGTCATGGTAAGATTAACCATGCAAATCCATGTGATCCAGCGTGTCACTGTAATCAACCAGTATTGATATTGGAAATTTCTAGGGTGGAATTTCTCCTGTCATAGAATTTGTAACATGGTGCAAATATGGTCTTCCTGTTCTTCTCTGGGTTTAGAGGGAAATCAGGTTATCCTCAATGAAAACACTGATGAATTTGCTTATGAGTTCATGGAAACTCATTTGCTGCTTGAGCATTGATGGGACTAAATCAAAATCATAAATCTAGCATGACCGAGTCGTGTACGAATAGCAGTCATGGACATGTCCTGCTCTTTCATTCGTCACTGTTGGCAACATGATCATGAGTTTGATCTTGGAAAAGTGATTAACACTATAAGGTCGATTGGACATGTTTTCAATACGTGGAGGAGAATAACGGTCATGAATGGTGATTTGTTTAAGTCGACGGTAGTCGACACATAATCTCATGGTACCGTCCTTCTCCTTGAAGGTTCTTCTGGAATGTATGGGAAGATTTTAGAATAATCACTGGCTATGCTTAAAAGGACGTAAGTAGTCGTATCTTACTGACAGCTAGAAAATTTTAGCGACCATGGCTAACAACGCACATGCTTGTAAGCATAGATAATTTGTACAGATTTTCCTGATGGAAAATCAAGCTGAATGTATTCAGGAGCCTGAACATTACTGTACATAATTATGAATCATAGCATGGTGTGCTGTTCATAGTCCATAATTAGGATAAAATTCATCTCGTGTCTGTCCGAGGAAATGCGTTAGCAGCTTGGATCTCATCATTAAGCTGAAGGAAAACCTTCGTATACGTGGGAATACGAAAAGCGTCCTTATGGTCATGAATCTATGAGCTATGGTTACAATAAATGAAAGTGTCATCGGAAACGTGATAGTTCCCACTGATGCGCCGGTAATGGTACTGAAATTCTTGTGGCCTGATTAGTACATGGCACAACAAAATGGATATACCCTTGGAGGGTACCCTGAATTTCTTAGAAATGTTCCATAATTAGACGTGAGTCATGTGTCTTGACTCGTGTCTTGGAAATATAAGCATGACATATGTCTTGACTGGTGTCTTGACATGTGTCTCCATAAAGTTACGTGAGACATGTGTCTTGACTGATGTCTTGACATGTGTCTCGAGACGTGAAACAATAGAACTACAATATTAGAGTATTATGCCAGAATTGGCGGATCGGATGGAACACTGATCAATTATCTGTCTGATGACGTCCGCGACTAGAGCCTCAGTTGCGATTTCTAGGATAGTTGTTGTCATAGTAATGGTTACTATCATCCTGTCTGTCAGTTCCATGACGGTCATTTTCATGACTGTGATTCATGTAACTATTCAGCTGAGTGGACGGCTGGTACCGGTTCTCCACTCATATGACTGAAACGACAATTGGATGACATGTGACATGTAACTAAGAATTTGGGAAAATGATTGATGAAAATCGTCTGATGGTGAAGCATCTTCTTGTCCGATAGTTTTGATCTAACGCCTTTGTCTTCGTCTTGTAAGATCTCCAGGCTGTGAACAGCATCAGCATCTCGTAGCGTCTCCCAACATCAGCCGCATCAACCTTTAGTAACATCTCCAATCTATGAGCGACATCAACAATTTTTAGAGTATCAGCAAGTGGAAGTAAGCACATGGGATAAGGTACATGGAGTACACATGGATTGTACATGAAATGATCGGTATGGGGTCGATCATTTGTCATGATTTAAGGAAAGTATATCGGTTAAACGGTTAGAAAACCATCATGATAACCTGGCAGTATTAGCATAGACATCATTCTGGTTGTATCGAGAAACGTTAAAGTGTGGTTACACAAAATTCAACGATGATTTGCCTGACAGCATGATCAGTGAAAACCAACCATGACTATTATGAAAGCAGGATTCAATGAAATTCAACAATGCCTTGCATGAAAGCATCAATAACAACAGAGGCGTAAGACGTAATCAACATGAAGACGGAATTATCATGAAGAAACATGAAACCATCTATCATGAAGGAGTGTATAACATAATCAGCATGAAACTGAAGTTAACCATGACAGTATGAAAACATACTTGACATAAAAATATAGTAACTTATGAGGGGACATGAAAAATTTTTATGCCAATAAATCATGAGAAAAATTTTATGCATGAAAACAGTGCATGAATGCATAATGTAGTTTATAAAAACCTTTATATGTGCGAGGGGACGCCTATGGGTCGGTCCCAAAACAAAAGACATGGCGAGGGGACGCCTATGGGTCGGTCCCAAAGTTAAAAGTTTCGATAAAAGCACATGCGACTAAATAGGGCCAGTCCTGTACCAACCATTACTTAGTCATAATCCCTGTAACAATGATACATGAAACATAAAATAAATGAAACTCATTTGTCAAAACTTATCAGAAAAATAAAAAATAAATTTATGTGACTAATTATGAACTATTGGGGTTCAGTCCACATAATCACAGTTCACGGGGAACATTATGCATGAAACAATGACATATAACTAAATATGAATGACGGTTGTCCATCCATATGAGTAAAACAATATCGATGAAAACATCAAGGTTAAAACCTCAAGGTGCTGAAAACTTCATGGTTAAAACAACAATGCGCTGAAAACATCAATACGTAGAATAACAAACGTTGGCTTAGGAAGCTCCTGGTGACTACCCACTAGTCACAGGTCAAGTTTTAGAGCCTACAAGTCGAAGCCTTGGCTCTGATACCATAATTGTAACACCCCATTTTGATAAATGGGATATCACGCGTAATTATGGCGTGTCATCAAAGCATACAAGGATAAATGTCTAAAACATTACATGACCATAGGGTAAAACCGGAATCAAACATCGGTCCCCAACCATAAGCTCAAAACATAATAAAGTAAAAGAAATAATGGAAGACTTAAAAAAGCACAAATATATGAAGGCAAAAGGAAAAGAAGTCTCTAGCAGCTTCCATCCTATGCACGTCCTCCTAATGCTCAAGTCTTTCCTAGGGTACCTGCCATTTTGGGACATGGAAAGGAAAGTAACGGCTGAGCAAAATGCTCAGTGCACGGATATAGACATAGTATAAATGACTAAGCCATAATAAAGACTTAATAGCAGCGGAAATGTATAAGTCCTGGAAAACCTGGAACATGTTCATAAAACTAGTTTTATAGTTTGAAAAGCCTTATGTTTATCTTATGAAAACTGTTTAACATATTTTACCATTAGCCAATATAGGTCATGAAAATCCACCGTGCATGAATACTTGGAGTGGTGACCTCATCATGCAAATTAGAGGGGCTGCCTCTAATTTAATATACTGGTTTGGGTAGGAGGGATCAGCTCCTTGTGAAGGATGCAAGGCACACACCGCATTCACACTGAGTAATCTTCTGAAAACATGTAACTAGGATGCACCCATACGCCCCACATGATAAATATAATAGTATGGCCAAAAGCTGAAGGGACGCCACGAGCAATCACTCTACCGTGGGGAAGTCATAACACCAGTGCCTCTAATGTTATGGTTATGGTACCACCATAACTAGGTGAAACTGGTCATGCATGTATATGGCTATAGGTATTCTAAATTAAACATAAGCAAATCAAACATATAAACTTATACTACGGGAAAACAGTTGGCTGCATACGGGGAATCCTAATAAGGAAAGAATGTCCATACTGAAAGGACGGGAATCCGTACCTTATGTCCAGTGAACGAAGAAGACGAACGGAAGAGAGTCCTACTTCGGTATCACTAATGCTACATAAATACATACGTGTATAAGTATCTGATTACTAAATACGTAACTGGTTTTATGTCATGTCTTACTTATTTTATACGTTCATGTCATGTTTTACTGTTTTAAGCTTTAAACTGTGTTTATCTTATATTCTGTCTATTCTGATTAAGTATTACTTGTATTTCATGTATTATTATACTTACTGTGTAATAATAAGTAACTTTATAAAATAGCAGGTTTCCTAAAATAGAAAGTTTCCAAAAATAAAAAGTTTCCGAAAATAGAAAGTTTCCAAAAATAGAATTACTGCTTAAAATAGATAAGTTTCTAAAAATAGAAAGTTTCCATAACTAGATTAGCTGCCTTAATTAATTAAGTTTCTAAAAATAGAAAGTTTCCATAATTAGATATAAGCTAGTTAAATAAGCTAAGTATATAAGCTTAAGTGTTTTCTGATTATTTTTCTAAGTCATATTGATATAAGGTATTGTTTATTAATTATTACATGTAATTTAAATAAACTATAGGTTAGAAGTATTTAATTAAATATACCATGTTTTTAATTAAATAAAGTTAAATACTTAAGTTAAAACATGTATTATTAACTACTAATAATATAACCTAAGTCATGTTAATTAATTAATTATAACCATGGTTTTTAATAATTAATTAATTATAAAGTCTAGAAAATATAAATACTTAGGTTAAAAATCCATGATCTAATAATAATATTATAACATAAGTCATGTTTATTAAATTAATTATAGTCATGTTTTATTAATTTAATTTTTAACATATAACTATTAAAATCATAAACCTTAACATAATCAATGAACCGGATCGTGACTAGAAACCATGAACCGGACCCGTAATCAACACCATACCCCGAACCAAGTCGGGGTTCCCTTGTTTTGGTTGCTGCCGTGGGACCACCATCACCAAAATCATGAATCAAGGAGGATGAACACACTAATGCTCTTTGTAAATAATCAACACCAAAATTAACCCAATCACCCTTGTGGTGATGATCCAAACCGACAGCCAAAGAGAAAAGGGGAGAGAAAAGGAGGCTAGGGTTTTTACTATTTTTTAGGTTTAGAAATAAAATGAATGTTTTTCCCTTTTCTCCTTGTTAAATAAAATAATGGGCTTGGCCCTTTTCTTCTTTGTTCTAGCCGTGTGGTATGGGGCCCACATGGGGTAACCCAAACAATTTCTGTGTCTAAAAATATAGTGTGTTCTCGTGTTTGTATTTTATGTGATTTAAATAATTATCGTTCGTGTCTTATTATATTTATTCGTATTCGTAATAAATATATATATGTACGTAACATTATGCTCGTGATTAATTTACGTTCATGATTTTATGTTCGTATGTTCGTGATTGTAATTATTATTGGAATAATTATCGTGTCTTCATACGTAATAAATACTTATCGTGTTCTAACATGTACGTAATACTCGAAATTCTTATACGTGAAACGTAAACATGTTATAAAAGGAAAGTTCTAATCATATACGTACGATCTTAAGGGTACTATTCATGGTAAAAGCATGCGGGTTTTACAGCTAAACATCCCTCAATCTCGGAAAAATCACAAGGTAATAGAAATTGGCCCGGATCCTCTTCCTTTCTCGGCACAAGTTTCTTCAAGGGTCACTTTGGTGAGGTCGATGAAGCTCTCTTTTTGAACCGTGGATGGAATTTGAGGTACACGAGGGTGTGAACTCTTTTCCTTGGTCGCCACGTTCACCCCATCGACTTTAGAACAATAAGACGTCTTAGAAGTCGAGGGTTGAGAAGAAGGAACAACTCGAAATCCATCAAGGTTAGAGGTAATTACACGACCTTTCTCACAAGATGAGGCGGCTTTACATTGTTCCTTCGGATTTGCAACGGTGTCACTAGGTAACGAACTCGATGAAGCACCCGAGGACTTGTTCATAATGGCCGAAAACATTTTTTTAATGTCAATTTGTCCTTGCTCAATCTTCGTGTTTTGCAATTTCAATGTATTAGTAAAGTCGTTTTTCAAAGTACCAATTTCTCCCTCTAATCGTCTCATATTTGCCTCATTCGTTTTCATGTAATTTTGAAAATCGTTTGACGAACTATTTTGATTAGCATTAAAGTTCCCTTGGTTTTTATTATTTCTTTGAAAATTTCCTTGATTCCCACTTGAAAATTTGTTTCCTTGATTGTTGTTGTTTGAAAAATTCGAGCTTTGATTATTGTCTCGATTTTGCCAATTCAAATTACGACCTTGATTATAACCTTGATTTTGATTTGAAAAATTTCCTTGTTGATTATTTCCTTGAAAATTGTTACAATTTTGAAAATTGTTGCCTTGGTTATAATTGCCTTGTTGTGATGGACCCGCGTTATTTATATTTTAAAAATTGTTGTTTCCATTTAACGCACTCACATTCGACGTTTGGCCATCCGTAGTCGCACACTCATAATAATTATGAGGTCCACCCCAAAACGTACACGAAACCTCAACCGCTTTCACCGTAGCGGGAGCGTCTTTCTTTTGCATCTTAACGAGAAAAGACGTAAACACATTCGTAAGCTTGTCGAATTTTGCCTCAACTATCTTAATGTCGCGATTAGAACTACTAACATTGGCGACATTGGCAACACTCGGTGCGTTGCAGAGTTGGTAAACCTTGGATCGGTTTTCGATAATTATCAATGCATCTTTCGGAGTCTTACACAAAAAGTTGCCACCGGCGCCGGAATTCAACGAATCTTGTTCTTGAAAATTAAGACCGTTGTAAAACGTATCGATTTGGTGCAACTCGGAAAAACCATGGTGAGGACATTGCCTAAGCAATTCCTTAAAACGATCCCACGCGTCTCTAAAAGATTCATTCGGTTTTTGCTTAAATTTCGTAATTTCATTTTTGAAAAACGTCGTCTTAGACGGTGGGAAAAAATAATTAACGAACATGGAAACGAGATCATTCCACGTAGTTATAGAATTAGCTAGCTCTTTCTCGTACCAATCCTTGGCGGCACCATCAAGCGAGTATGGAAAAAGCATAAGCTTGACGACATCGGCGTCGACGTTCTTAAACTTGCTCGTGGCTAAAAGACGATCAAAATTTCGAATATGGTCGTAGAGGATTATCGGCTTCACGACCTCGAAACTTCGTAGCTTGGATTAACGAAAGCATTCCGCTCTTAATCTCAAAATTCTCCACTTGGATAGCGGGAATTACGATCGCGTCTCCATAACCCTCGGTGGGCGCTTGGAGCAATTCCATCATCGAACGATTGTCGGCCATCTCCTTTACGGTTTCTTCAACAACGATATTAGGAACGTCGGTTTCTAAATCTCGTCTACGTCGTCGATTCCTTCGATTACGATTGCGTCGATTCGAAGCGTCGCTAGAATTAGAATAATCCTTCGATCGAGTGCGCATGCACTAAGCGTAGAATGGGAGGTAGCAAATAAGATTCCTTTTGCGGTTTTTCGATTTTTCAATTTTTTTGGTTTTTGATTGTTTCTAATTTTTTTGGATTTTCGAATGTATTACGTAGACACAAATTTACAAATCTCCCCTCGAATCGATTTCTCGATTAAAGGAGCCTCAAAGAATGAAAACAATCACGTGGAGTGAACGTTCTCGATGACTTTAGAACGTTGGTGGAACACCAAAACGTTCAAGAGGGTTTAATCTTGAAAACAAGCAAATATATATGATACGTAGATAATACTTGGGCGGCAAACCCTCGATTAGCCCTCTTTCTCAAAACACGCACAAGCAAGCGGGGGAAACGAGGCGGCGCTAAGCACTTAAGAGCCTTTTTCCCTTAGGTCGTGAAATACAACCGCCTTATACCCACCTTATAGTTTGTGTTAATTGAAATTAAGCCTCACGAAAGTATTTATCTATTTTGCCTTTGAACTTTTGCTTTGGATTCGAATACAATGATCGATTGATGAAATCCCGAATCAAGGTTGCGTTTTCACGCTTTTGGAGTACTTGTATATTTATTGTTCTACGTAAGTACAATATAGTAATATATTCACAAGAAAAACAAAAACGATAATAGGATATCTACAATATAGTAAAATGATTGATTTGTGTTTAATTTAGGAAAATTAAACACGATTTATTTGGATACTATAATATAATAGAGAAAAATAACAAAAATGAGTATGTACGTTTATGTACGCTTTCCAAAAATTGAAAAGCAAAAACGCACTACTCATACAAACACGATACTAATAATGGCACACTAAAAACACCTCCCCGGCAGCGGCGCCAAAAATTGATGTAGGTAAATCGTACACGTTTTAGGAAAAACGCGTATGAGCGGCAAGTATTAAGTCTTACGTTTTAGGAAAACCGCAAAACCGAATAAGTGCGGGTTCGTTCTCGAAGGAGGTGTGTGTATTAAGTGTGCCAATATGTAAAATCAAAGTTTGGATTAGTGACGTTTTTGGTTTAGAAGAGAAAAAGTAAAGACGAGCTACGACTACGATTACACTACGACGTATTGACGTAAAACGATGACGTAATTACGTAAAACGTGACAAAATTAAAAATTAAAACTAAAAATTAATTAAAAGTTTAAACTATGTCTAAAATAATATAAATAAGAATAAAAATCCAATAAATATATTTTAAAACCTTTTATTAATTAAATATTCAATTTTAAATGCTAATTAAAGCCCTAAAATTAAATATAATTAAGAAAAAGCCCAAAATATTATTTTATTGAACTAATAACTCACTTATATTATTTAAAGACTAAAAAGTATTTTTCCTATATTTTAAAAACTATTTTTCTATTTTTAAAACACTAAAAACTATTTTTAAACTAAAATAATGATTAAAAATATTAAAATAATGCTAAAAATAATTTGAAAATTTTAAAAATCCTAAATTATACTAATTAACTGTAGAAAAATGAAAAAGTTTGAAAAAAGTAAAATTTTTCACTAAAAGATAAAACAGTTTATAATAAAACCCTAATTAAACTTAAATAAAATCTAGAAATTACTAAAAAATGTGAACAGTAAAATCTTTTTAAACTAAAAATCTTAAAATATTTTTCTAAATCTAAGAAAATTTTTGAAACTGAAAAATATTAAGTTTTGTCACTAAAAGACAAAAACAGTAAATTAAAAAGTAATTTAAAATGCAATTTAATCTAAAAAATAAAAGATGAATAGTAACAAGAAAATAAATTAGACAGAAAAATAAAAAATAAAATAAGAAAAATAACAAAATTGAAATCAGCTAAAAATACCTAAATTAGACCACTAAAGACAAAAAAATAGAGAACTGATAGTGACATGTGAGTCACTTTTGTTTTTTAGCTAGGCAGTGGAAACTTTTCCACTGGCAGTGGGAACTTGGTTCCCACTGATAGAACTAAAAACAAGGTCTGGGCACAAATCTGCTTGGATCTTGAGTTTTACTCGTTGTTTCTTGGCAACAAAGGCACCCCCACAACCAATGGGGTTGTGGGGAGTCAATAAAAAGATAAAAAACACAAGTTGCAGTCACAAATCAAACACAAAATGGCCAAATGAGGTTACTGTAATGACTGATAAAGCTCTGTGAGACCTTTGCTGATCTAGTTGGCAATTGGGTGAGTTTTTGTTGGCCAAAACTCACTCAATTCCTTCACAAATACTCACAAACTAGGACTATACCCTAGATAACACCCTAATCTATCAGACACAAAGATTTGGTGATCAATTACACCTAAAATAAGTAGTTAAAGTACTTACTGTTTTTTAGCTATAATGACTTTGAACATGCAATGCATTTTTAAACCTATCAAACTGAAAACCAAAGCTAAAAATAACCTAATGCTAGCATATAAGTGAGTTTTGCTAGTTTTCAAACCAACAGCTTATCAAACTCTTAGCTAAAAACCTAGACCCAAACACCCCTTTATACACAGAACTTGAAATTTATAAAACCAAATGCTATCAAATCTTGATTATACTGACTTAGACCTATCTAAACAGGCATATAACAACTAAACAAGCAAAACTAAGCATATAAATGAACAATAAAATATGTGAAACTCAAAATCATGCAAAATCACAAAAACATCACATAAAAATCTATTTCTAGGAGGGTTCAAGCCTGTTACCTTGTGTGGTTAACATCCAACCACACAAAGGCCAGCTGACGCCTTCTCTTATTAGCTGGAGGCTTATGCTTGGCTTTGTGATAAGCTGATGTAGAGAAAAACACAAATATCTTCAAAAAATAGTGATGAAATGAAATGGAGAACAAGAGACTGTATATCCTTGTGAACCTGCCAAGAAAACAAAATGGAAGTGAACTGATACAAATCACTATAAGCTATAAGCTAGGCTTATTGGTTAAGCCAGCTTATGGCTTGTAGCTTATGATGAGGAAAAATGGAAAATCAAATTTTCAAACTTTAAAGCTTTGAAAACTTCTAAAATCTTGACAAGAATCTTTTATATAAGCTAAGATCAAACCCCCAATCCACTTTCACTTCATGTGGGGTTTGGAATCAAGCTAATAAAAATCTTTTTCAAAACTAAAAAAATGAACTTTTCTGAAAAACCTTTGAAACGTGAACAACTTTGGTGAAATCTTAACTGAATTTGCAGGAAAATAATTAAATTTAAACTAGACCAATAACTTAAAAAGGAACACAACACTTGTAGATTTTATAAATTCATACTTTAAATATTCATAAAAATAAAAAAGGTACAAATGTTGGAACAAAAGGCCATTCACAGGTTGAAGGCTCTTTTTATACTAGTCCTAAGATGATTCTAGAATACATTAATAAAATATTACAACTCTGAAACCCTAGCTGCTGATTTCCAATCTTGCCCTTGTGGTCTTGACGTTTGAAAATGGTCAAAGGGGTTCCCATGTGATCTTGCTGGATGCCAGTAAGGTACAAATGATCTTGGTCGTTTAAATGAACATTGGGGACCAAGAAATCGACGAGGTTCGTTGATTTTCTGAAAAGATGCCTGGTTTGCCAAAAATGAAGGAGCAGGGGACAAGGTGGGGGCCTTTAGGGGTCACGGGTGAAGACAAAAGTGAGTGGGTTATGGTTATGGTTAGGGTAATTAGTGATCTGGAGATCATGGGTCAAAAACCCTTTGTTTTTAGGTGGATTGGATCTGAGTTTAATTAGGGTTCGTAGGGGATTAAGGGGAGAGTTTAATCTATTTGGGGGATATATTAAGTTTTAATTGCTGTTAAGGAGGGAAGGTTTTATATAACTGAATAATCAGTTATAAAATATTGGGTGGAGTGTGACGTGGAGAAAGGAAGGAATATGATTGGTGGAGGGAAGGTAGTGGGGGAGGTGGCGTGATGTGAGTGGAGGATGGGGGTTTGTTTGTCTGGGCAGTTTTAGTCCCTCTACTTCCTTTCTTTTGTCACTTCACTTCAAACATCTTAGAAACTCATTTCCCTTTGTAATAACTTTGATGCACTTTCTGATTTTGGCACAATTAAGTTTTCAAACTTTATAAAAGGACCATAAATGTATCTTGACCAACCTTGAAGGGCATAACTTGTAATATCTTGATAATTTAGGGACCCAAATGCAAATAGTGAGTTTTGTAAGGATATAAATTGCCAAGTCTTCAAAAGATGAAGGACCAATCTTGTCAATCTTCAAAACTTCAAGGGTAATTTTGTGAATTCCATACTTGGGCTCGGTTCTTTATACGGCTTCGTTTCTCGTGTTCGTTTTTGCTTGATTCCTTTGATCATTTGGTGAATTCACGATATCCGTACCTAAAATACACAATAAATAAACACAAGCATATATTTGGGTATTTTGATGATATTTTAAGCGTTTTAAGCCCGATTTGGACGATGAGACTATGTATAATTACAGTCTCATCAGCTAGATGTCGAGTTCTAATCTAAAGGTAGAACCAATCTTCACAACGTTGCTACTTCACTATTTTTGACACAAGGCTAGATGTCGAGTTCTAATCCAAAGCTAGAACCAATCTTCACGACTCTTCACTTTGAAGCTAAGTGAGAACTTCACACAACACAACTACATATCACTTTATAGTTTAGTGAGAACTCACAAGACACAACCACATCACTTTATAGTTTAGTGAGAACTAACACAACTAGTTACAACTCAACTAATCATATCCATGTACACACATGTAGCTTGGATCTACACAACATAAATCCAAGCACACACATGTGCAATGGATGTACACAACTCTAATCCAAGTATTTACAAATAACTTGGATGAACACAACTAGTCCAAGTATTCACAAATACATTGGATCTACACAAGACACAAATAAACAAATGATGAACATGACTAGATCTTTAGGAGGAGGTGATATTCATCAATGCTACATCTTTAATCACATCACAAGTGTGTGAGTGATCTTCTCTTTAGACAAGGTAAAGAAGGAGATCAAGAGGATAATCATGAGTAAACATACTTAACACATTAAGTGATCATTTACAAATG
This sequence comes from Glebionis coronaria, assembly GCA_025667525.1. Taxonomy (NCBI): domain Eukaryota; kingdom Viridiplantae; phylum Streptophyta; class Magnoliopsida; order Asterales; family Asteraceae; genus Glebionis; species Glebionis coronaria. The sequence goes on along the minus strand of CM046877.1, from coordinate 213,655,508 downwards.
ACTAGGATTAGAAAGGAGAAAGAAGACTGAAGAAGATGTCCAAAAAGGGTTGATAAGAATGCAGATTTGATTCACTATTTATAGGACAAAACATCCAACGGCTATATTTGCCCGCGGTTCCTTATTGGCACCCGCGGTTCCTTATCGATAAGGAACCGCCATAGGTGCTAAGGTACCGCTGGCGTAGATTCCGCTCCTTTTTGTCTTTTAATGAATTTGAAATATCTGAGGCTGTTTAAACCTTCAAAGGATATTCTTATGGCATATGGAATATGCCATATTCAAATTTTCATTTTTCATTTTAATAAAACATTTTCTTAAAAATAAAGTTTATGAAAAATATTTTGTAATGTTTGACAAAAGTGAGTTTTAAGGCTAATCACTTTTATGATCACTAAGCATGATTAAGATATGTTAGTGTAATGATTATTACCTTGATGATAGTTTTTGTTAGATAATTCGTTTTATGATTGTGTTTGACAATAAATGTCTTTGTAATTTGTCGTGATCAAAACTAAGAAAGATTAATTAATACTAACAATGTTTTTAGGCATTGCTTATGCATTAATATAATGGATTTAAAGCTTCAATACAACACCTTCAAACACAAAGAAGGCGAAACCCTCACACAGACATTCACCAGATACAAAGCACTAATGAATGAACTAGTGAATGATGGTGTTGAGCTTTCAAAACTTGAAATCAACACAATTTTTGTTAATGCATTGCCAAAGAAGTGGCTCAGTTTCTACCAAAGCTTGAGAAATGCTAATCACATTTAAGATTGTGATCTGGCCTCTCTTTTTGGGGAAACTAAATATGAATAAAACCTATTTGATAGGATTTATGAAGGCTCAATCAAGAGTAAAGAATTATGTAGAAACTAGAAGGGGGGGGGGGGGGGATTGAATAGTTTCTTAAAATTACTTGTTAAAAATTGATTTATAAAAATCCTTTTTCAAAAACTTAAGGTTGAGTATTTATGTGAAACCTTCTTATACACAATATGAACAAGGTATAGTGCAACTAAACTAATAATCACAAGTATAAAGAATAATGAATGTAAAGAGATAAGGGAAGGAAATATCAAACCAAACACCAAGGATTTATAGTGGTTCGGTAACGAAGCTCACTCCTCGTTCCTACTCCACTCCTCGAGTACACCTTACTCGAGAGTTCACAAATCAACAAGCTCCTTAAGGTGGAGAAACCGTACACAATGTCGCTTAACCAATTTCCCACTCTAAGCTAAAAGTCGAGCCCTAATCTTAGCTAGGACCAATCTACACCAATATACTTTAAGGACTAAGTATTAACCTTAATACATACACAACTTCCAAATAGACACAACTACTTGGATCTTCACAACAATGAAACAATCTTCAATGGATCTTTGAGGTAGACACAACACTTCAAGAATGATAGTGTTCTTCTCTTTGCACTTTGAGAGGAAAAGATAACAGGAGAAAGATTCACTTCTAAACAAGTAGTAATCAAACAAATGATCAAGGATTTGAGTGAATTAAGAAGTATGAAAGAATCTGGAAATGTATGTGCAAAAGAGGTAAATTGAAAGTCTGAGAATGGTCTACTATTTATAAGACAAAATCCAACGGCTATATCTGCCCGCGGTTCCTGATTGGAGCCCGCGGTTCCATATCGATAAGGAACCGCTATAGGGGCTAAGGAACCGCTTGCATAGACTCCGCTCCCTTTTGTCTTTTAGTGGATTGGTTCGAATCTGGGAATTAAAATATCCTGAAAGGACATTCCAAATAAGGATAGAATATGCCATTTTCAAATTTCAAATTTTCAAATAATTAATTTAATAAAACATTTTCTCAAAAAGAAAGTTTAATAAAAAAATTTTGTCACGCTTAATCAAAAGTGAGTTTTAAGAAAAGATTAAATCCTTGATCACTTAATTAGGATGAGTACTTGTTTGTTCATACCTTAAGTGATAATGGTTGAAATGAAAAACACTTGAACTCAAGAATTCGTTTTTAGTTGTTTTCGTAAATGCCTGTTTTTACATATTGTCATAATCAAAACAAAGCGAGACCGAAAAATGCAAGTAACGTTTTTAGGCATCATTGCATTAACAATCTCCCCCTTTTTGATTCCGACAATACATAAACTCAATCATCTAATAAAACAAGATTTTCGAAGACGAGTTTATCATTTCTCCCCCTTTGTCAAAGCAAAAAGGTTGCAAAAGTCTTTGAAGAAGAAAAGACACAGACTTTGCAAATGCTCCCCCTTGGTGCTTACTCCCCCTTGCTTGGGGCACCAAGAAATCGATATATGGTGACAAGCTATATAGAAGGGTCAGTATTAGAGAAGTGACACCCAACAATATGTATAACAAAGGTCACAAAAAAATTAGAAGAGACAAAGATCCAAGATAAGTCATGTTAAAAGAAAACATGATAATAGATATAAGGAAATAAATCATACAAAGATGCATGAGAAATAAAATAAGCCAAAAGAAAAGCAGAAATCTTATCATAGTTAAATTAGAACCCTAAGATTTGCTTGAACTAGATGTCTTGAAGATAAGCAACCAATTCTTAGATAAAAGACAAGGTAGTGGCGGAAGGAGGTGGTGGTGGCTTGGTAGAGATCTCATAGTTATAGTGAAGAGGAGGTTTGACTAAGAGACTCTTGATGTAAGTCAACTCTTCATAGATATGACCCATAACAAGATGTTGATATTGACATCAATGACAATATGTTCCATGATGCATGACATTATCATGTGAAGGAGTTAGAACACTAAAGGCTAGTGGTGGAAGATAAGAAGTTCCACAATCAACATTCTTAGAAGGAGAAGAGATGTGATTTTGAGTGTTCTTGGGTGAATTGGGATTGAAAGCAATTGGAGAGAATGAAGGAGAATCAAAGCTTTCATTTGGGGAATAAGGCATTTTGATTTGAGAAAGGATGCAAAATACTTAAGGTTAAATAGAGAAAGCCCAAGATAATTTGGGGGTGGTCAAAGGGTTGAAACAAAGATTCCAAAAAGTGTTGGAACAAATTTGTAGTTTCAGGAATACCCGAAAATAAAGTACTAGGCGCGGTTCCTTAGCTCAGCCGGCGGTTCCTTATCACTGGGGAACCGCGGTATTAATAAAGAACCGCCCACAGTGGGTTGAATTTGGTGATGAGGGAGGATTTTCCAATTCAGAAAATCCTATATTTCTAGTCTATCTAATCATGGAGATATGCTAAGAAGCAAAGATAGACAAAGAAAACAAACAAGAGCTCACCAAACAAGGTTTTGACCTAAAATACATGGATTTTTAATAAAATCGATGTAGGAGGTGTGTAGAACTAGACACAAAGTCATGACACAATGATCCTCCATAATTCTATTTTGTTCTTGCTATATTTGAGAGACCCATATATATGAATTATGTAAGCTCATTATGAATAGCAAGAAGCTATGAAAAACGTTTTTAGATTGAACTAACAATGCAAAAACATTTCTCGACCATTTTCGAAAGAACTTTGTGAGTTTTGAAAAAGGGAAGAGAAGTTTTCCAAAAAGAGTTTACTATACTGAAAATCTCAAAGAAAGGAAAGACTCAAAAGAGAAAGAGACTCGATTAATTAAAATGCATAATTAAGGAATATGTTCTATTAAACCTAGACCTAGACACAAGTAATTAAAAGGTTCCCTCTTAAGTGGCTTAGTGAAGATATCGGCTAAGTTTTCTATCGAGGGTACCTTCTCTATCGAAATGTTCCCCTTTTGAACATTATCCCTAAGAAAATGGTGGCGAAACTCTATGTGTTTAGTTCGCGAATGTTGCACGAGATTCTTACAAAGGTCTATTGCACCCTTGTTGTTCACATGATGGGAACACCGTTAAGAGAAATCACGTAATCAACAAGCACTTGCTTCATCCATAGAGCTTGTTGACAAGCTTTACCGGCACTCACATACTTGGATTCCGTGGTGGATATAGCAAGAGCGGTTTGTTTCTTGGAGAACCAAGAAGTTAAACAACAACCCATGAAGGTACAAACTCCACTAGTGCTTTTCCGGTCCACATAGTCTCTCGTATGATCCGAGTCCGCATAGACAATGGTTTCTACGCCGGTCCCTTTAGGATACCATAATCCTAAATGTATAGTGCCCTTAATGTATCGGAAGATACGCTTAACCGCTTCAAGGTGAGAGGTTTTGTGAGCCTCTTGGAAGCGAGCACAAAGTCAAACACTAAACATGATATTCGGTCGACTTGCCGTTAGGTAAAACAAACTACCAATCATACCCTATATTTGGTGTTGTCTACCGACTCATAATCATCATCTACGGTGAGTTTAGTGCCCGAGGCCATAGGGGTCTTCATTGGTCTAGAGTCTTCTAATCCAAATTTATTTAGCATTTCTTTAACATACTTGGATTGATTAAAGAAAATACCATCGCCCATTTGTTTAATTTAGAGTCCTAACAAGAAGTTAAGTTATCCCATCATACTCATTTTAAACTCGTCATGCATGATTTTGGCAAAGTCATCACACAATGATTGACAAGTTGAACCAAATGATATGTCATCAACATATATTTGTACGATAATGAGGTGAGAACCTTCTTCTTTGTAAAGAGAGTATTGTCTACCATCCCCATGGTATACTCATGTTTTACAAGAAACACTTTAAGTCTATCATACCAAGCTTTGGGTGCTTGTTTAAGACCATAAAGAGCTTTCTTAAGCTTGTAAACATGATCTTGTTTCTCAAAATCAATGAAGCAGGGAGGTTGAGCCACATATACCTCCTCATTGATTAAACCGTTAAGAAATGCACTCTTTACATCCATGATTGGTGTATTTTGCATACACCTAATAGCATGTTAATTTAGCATAATTATAATTTATTTTTCATTAGAAATGTACTTTTAGTGTGTTTTGTGATTATGTAGGTTACGAGCGAACCGGAATAAAAATGGACACTTTATTAATTTTTGGAGAAAAGATATTGTGAGCGCCGATAAATGAAGATGAAATATTGAAGAAAAAAATTTGAGCGCGTCGCAATATTTTCGGTCATCTTTTATTTGTCCGGTCTTCGTTTGAGCAATTCTTAGCGTTGGGTTATTTTTTATTGGGTCAAAGTTATTATATGCCAAAATAATAAAAAATAAAAAAATAACAACTTTGACCCATTAGTCATTGTAGCCGACTATAGACATCCAGATATCAAAAAAAGAAAAGAGGGAGCTGCGCATAATATACAAGGGAATCAATTCGGTGGAGGTACCTTGGGGGCTTAATTTTGCTCGCATAAGATACAAAGGAAAAAAAAAGAGTCGACATATAGAGGCAAAAAAAGAAAAAAAAAACGTCCTTGTGGGGTTAACAACATTAGCCAATTATTGCACATTGAAAAAAAAAACAAAGGAATTGGAATTATTTTTTCTTTGGGAATTAAACGCATAGAGGCAAGAAGAAAAAACGATTCCTAGTCATTGTTGAGGTGGGGGCCTCATCAAAATAAGAATTGGTTGTTTGATATTGTGAAGAAAAAAAAGACGCAACATGAACAGTAGAATGCGGTTCGAGTGCACAACGATGTCTGGCTAATTTTATTGTAATTCTTTCCGGTAACTTTATTTATGGTTTGATCATTATTTTTGGATTATCATGTTTTTATTACATTGATTTATGATTTATTTATAAATTATTTTTATTGATTTATTATTAAGTTTAATTATTTGTGCAAGACAATTTATTAATAGTTCACGATTCATACTTATTTTATTTAGTTAAAAAAAGATGGTCATTTAATCAACATAAGTTGTACCAAAATAAATTATTAAAACATAATCATTGGGTGGAATAATATAAGATTTATTATCGCGAGTCATTGATAAACATAATAAGTGCCAACATTAATTCATTCATATTAATTCAAAATAATCTTTGTAAACGAACTAAAAAGTTTCGATAATCCATAAGTGTCATCAACCATAAATATTAGAAGCTGGAAGAGATTGCATTTTTCTTTTAATTGTTTACATCCTTATTATATTTTTCTAGCTTTATTATTAGTTTAATAATTATTTTAAATTTTAATTAGCATTTTTATTATCAAGAGTATTTTAGTCGTTAGATCTCAAAGCCAAAACTTTTATTGATCAGTGATCACCCCAAGATTAAACTAAAACCACATATTCCTCGTGGATTCGATACCCGCTTACCCTATCCAGTATAAGGTAATTAGGTTATTTTTGACCGGCACTTCGACGCTGATCAATCTATTTGTTGAAGCATAAAGTCTAAGGCACAAGCGTAAGCTAAAAGGATTCTAATGGATTCTAGTATAGCTACGGGTGCGTATGTCTTGTCATAATCAATACCTTCTTGTTGATTATAGCCTTGAGCTACAAGTCTAGCCTTGTTACGAGACACAACAATATTCTCGTCTAACTTATTCCTATATACCCATTTGGTTCCTATTATGGTCGAACTTCTAGGTGGAGGAACAAGTTCCCAAGCATCATTAGCAATGAATTAATTCAATTCTTCTTGCATAGCGATGACCCAACTCTCGTCCATCAAAGCTTCTTTAACATTCTTTGGTTCAATCAAGGAGACTAAACAAAATAAGTTACTTTGATTTTGGACTTGAGATCTTAGGGTCCTTTGAATTAATTTGCCTATGACGTTATCAAGAGCATGATCCTTAGACTCCTTAATGTTTACTCCCTTTTTAACACTAAGGTCTTCAATTCCTGTGTTTCTAACATCTTTGGCATTAACTATGTCTATTTTATCTAAGTCATCATCTACCAAAGGTGGTGTCTTAGATGAAGGAGGGGTTTCATCAAATGTCACGTTAAGTGATTCTTCAATTACACCCGAGGTTCTATTGAGGACTATGTAGGCTTTGCTAGTTTGAGAATAACCTAAAAAGATACCTTCGTAAGACTTTGGGTCGAGTTTTGTAAGGTAATCTTTGGTGTTGAGGATGAAGCACTTGCTTCTAAACACCCTAAAGTATTCCAATGAGGGATTCTTACCATTAAGAATCTCATAGGGGGTCATTCCTAGAAAATGTCGAATAAGAATTCGGTTGAGAATGTAGGTTGATGTGTCCACGACATTGCACCAAAATTTTTGAGGCAAAGATTGCTCATTTAACATCGTCCTACTCATCTCTTGGATGGTCCTATTCTTCCTTTCAACTACCCCATTTTATTGTGGAGTGCAAAGAGCCGAGAAGTTATGGGTAATACCATGAGCTTCATAAAAGGCACCGAATTGCACTTCATTATTAAATTCCCTACCATGATCCGTCCTAATAGAGACAATTTAACATCCTAGTTGATTTTGAATTCTTCGACTAAAGGTTTTGAAGTGATCGAAAGCTTCATTCCGAGACGCCAAAAATTTAGTCCAAGTGAATCTAGAGTAGTCGTCAACTATAACTTGGGTATAAAGGTTACCTCCGTAACTCCGTATGGAGGAAGGTCCAAAGAGATCCATATGTAGGAGCTCTAAGCAGCGAGAGGTCAAAACCAAATTCTTGGCTTTATGACTTGAGTGAACTTGCTTCCCAATTTTGCAAGCATCACAAAAGTGACTATCAAACTTCATCTTGGGGAGATGTCTTACCAACTCCTTAGAGACTAAAGATTGAATTACACGTATATTAGCGTGACCTAATCTCCTATGCCAAAGAGTAGAACTATCATCTAAAGTTGCTAGACATAACTTGTCCTTTGACTTCCTATTGGCCTTCATGATATAAAGCCCATGCTTTTGAACACCTTTTCCAATGACTTTTCCATCTTTTACAATTTCACTATCATATTCCAAAAAGATGACCTTACACTTATTGTCACAAATTTGACCTATACTTAGAAGGTTAAAACCTAAGTTATCTACGTGCTCTACGTTTTCTATAGTCATAGAGTCAAGAGAGATCGTACCTTTGCCAATGATATTACCACGTCGATTACTAGCGAACGTAACGTTACATCAGTCATATGCTTTGTAGTGCGAGAACAAACTTCGATTACCCATCATGTGTTTAGAACAACCACTATCCTTAATCCACTCTTTGGGCTCTAGATCCATTCCCAAGCATATCTAGGTAACAACACACAAGATCAAATATTTGGTCCCCAATATCTCATGGGTCCAAAATTGTTAGTTCCAAACATCACTTGCATTTGATTGGGATGCATGAATGAAGAAGACATTCCCCTTTGGGGAAAAGTATTGTTGTTGAAAGTTATTCCAATTCATATGGCCATTTTGTTGTCCATAGTTTCTCCTAGGTGTCTTTGATCTTGATCTAGAATTATTATTATTCCTCCTAGGTGTTGGAGTTTTACTTCTAGGTTGTGATTTAGCTTGATCATCTCTTTTTGGCGTAGGTGCTCTACTTCTAGGTTTAGATTCATTTCGTACTCTTGGAGGAGTAGATGTTTGTCTAGATAAGTTTCTAGTTCCCATTAAAGGTTTACTCAAGGGCTTGTAGAATTTATTTAGAGTAGACAAGGTATTTTGACCTTGTTAATAGGAATATGTTTTGGTCCTTCACCTAAAATTGACTTTTCAGAAAGTTCAAGATTTTCACAAAAATCTTCTTCTGGCCGCGGTTCTTTAGCTCCATCCGCGGTTCCATAGCAATAAGGAACCGCCCCATATATTGGAGAACCGCGTACAGGGGAGTGTTTTTCTGAAAACCTAACTTGTTTTGGTTCACTAGTTGATGCTTCATTAGTGTTATATCCTAACCCACGTCTTTCCTTAGAATGAATTTGTTTGTTTAACATATCATCAAGAGCATTAGTACCTCTCATGAAATTTTCAAGTCTAATGGAGGTGCTCTTAAGGTTTTCATTTTCTTGTCTAAGGTTTTCAGATTTTGAGATTGATGTGTGTTCGCAAGTCTTAAATTTATATATTACTAGATGATTACCAAACGATGACTAAAAACACAACACGGGCAAGTATACCCTTTTGTGTATAGTATAGTCTAAGGTAAAGTCCAGGTCGTTCCACGGGATTGTTGTTAACAAGTAAAAACAATGATCTCTAGAGTGTCACAAGTTCTAAAGATTTAAGCTTCTAACAATGATTTAAAGGAGTGTTTGGTTTAGGCTAAGAATCATGAAAATGACTACTAACAAGGATAGATTATAAGCACATAAACAATGTAAGACAACATGTGGATTACTAGTCGCACATGCAACATCTATTCAATATAACAAAAAAAATCCTTCTACAGATTATGTCATACCAAAAGCATTAAGAATAGTTTATGTTGGTTTTCAATAGTTCAAGCACTAAACAATATTATGTAAGAGTTGTTATATGTTTTATTCCACCAATCGCGACAAAGGCGAATATCAAGATTCATTTACTAGATGACATGGAATCCACTCAATCATATAAGTACTAGTTATATTCAGAAATGAATCAAACACATAACAATGATCAAACATAATAGTATCAAGTACAAGAACAAATCAACCATGCTAATTACTAAGAATCAGACAGAAAGTGCGGCGCACAAATCTAATTGTGCGGCGTACTTTATGCACGACCATGTTAGATAATCAATTCAATGGATTCTATGTAGACCTAAACCAAGCACAAAATGACTACTCTATATTAAACATCATGATAAACATATAACAATGAATGAACTCAGAATATATAATCAAAATATAAATAGGAAAGTTACCAATGATTCGCCAAAGTAAGTGTTTATAAAGTATTTTCCACAACCAATAACCGAGTATCAAACTAATGATACAATTACACTCATATACCCCGTAACATACTGTAGTAACCCAGGTATTGTTCCCGACTTCCAGAAATCAACAACTCACAATTGGTGTACGAACAGGGGTGTTTGGCAATGGGTTTTATATGAAGTTCTTAAGAGAATTATGGTTGATTCTCCAAGTATATGTATTTGTAGGTACTAGAAATGGATTGTTGGGGTTTGAGAATGGTGGATGACCACTGGAAAACGTGTCTATATGGTGGTGGTGGTGATGTGATGCTAAGGATGATTGGATCAAAGGGTTTTCAAGCCTTAATCACCAAATTCCTTCTTCCCAATTGGTGTTCTTGAGGATAGATGATATGATATATGAGATGGATGTTTCTCTGTGTTTTTGGGGTGTTTATATAGTGATTCTAACACTTGGGGACCAAGGTGAAGTCAATTGATCGGACTTGTAATGAATGGGAGTCATTAATATGACTTTTGAGCTGTGCATAAGGAAAGTGCGCCTCACTTTTTTATTTGTGCGCCGCACATTTGCTTGCAGAAAAGTGCGCCGCACTTTTTGGATTGTGCGCCACACATTTGGTCATTCCAGCTTTGGACCAAATGGAAAAGTTTTATATCTTTCTTTCCTCTTTCCGTGGCCCTTGAATCAACTAAAAGGGAGTTCGTATGCTCGAGATATGGCCAAAACAGTGAAAGGTGTCGGGAGATCAGAAGCTTGACTTTATTTCTTCGTTTAATCTTCATATCTTTGTGTTTTCTTCCATTTCCTTCAACGACACGTACTTGGTGCCTATAACATCAAATATACTCCATTAAGTATCGATAGTTTACATAATTAGCCTAAATATATACAGATAACGCATATCAAAACTTGTATAAATTGGGTGTTATCAAATTCCTCCACACTTAGCTATTGCTTGCCCTCAAGCAATCAAAGCGAGAAAACAAGATTAGATTTTAAAAGCATAAGCATCGATATTAATAAGTGTGAAAACACTTATCCTTTTACCACTTAATTATAATAATAACCAAGCCAAAACGTGTATTTTATGTCGTAAATATCGGAATTATGAGTGGTTTGTGTTTTTGTTGTGATTTAGGACTAAAATGTGAAAAGGGAAGAAAACATGGGCTTTTACGGGCTTTTATCGAAGAAAAAGACAAAAGACGAAGTCGAAAGATCAAGAGTGCAAAAAGAACGGAAGTCCAAGGCCTATTCTGAAGATTTATCGAAGAAAAAGTCTAAAGACGGAAGTTTAATGAAGTCGAAGAACTCAAAGTCTAATAAATGAAGAAATTATAAGACGAGTTCAATTAATCCCGAGACAAAGTCGAAAAAGTCGAAGAATTTAGAAGACGAAAAGACGAGAGAAGAAAGAAAGGAGCAACACATGCTAACCTCCCTAATCACCTATAAATACCCTGCTAATGACACATTAGGAGGTGTTTACTATCTTGACAAAATAGTTCTTCCAATTTTAATTTCATGTCATTTACTTAATTGTCATTTAATTACCTTGTCTTGTACCTTTAATTTGTAAGCTCTTTAATTCTTGCTTTTACTTTTAATTGTTGAATCTTATTTTTAATCAAGTTTTTGTTATTAATCTCTCATTCTACCTTTCTTGTTTTGCATAATCTTTATGCTTATTTGGTTATTGTCATGCTTATTTGATTGTTTGTTATGTGTTTATGTGATTGATTGTGTTAGCTTATTGGTTTTATAGCTTATTGTTTGCTTTTTTTAAATTTGATTAAGTGTTTTTAAAAGTTATTTTATAAAAAGTTGATTTTAAATATTTTTATTATTTAGTGTTTTTAAAAGTTTTTAAATTTTAGCTTATTTTCCTTTTTCTTAAATTTGATTTGGTTAAAGTTTTAGTTAAGTGCTTATTTGATTTTAGCTTATTTTTGTTTCTTAGCTTAATGATACTTTGATTTGTTATGGGGTTCAGATTTATTTCTCGGAATCTTCTCGAATTGATCACGGTTCAAAGTGGAATAGTTTGTTTTTGGTTACTAAAAAGGGGTTGTTTAGTTATCTAATTTTTAAACTAATAGCAAATAAATGTAAATGTCGTTGAGTATAGTAAAAGCTTTAAAGATTAAACTAAAATAACGAGTTAAAAGTAAATGATTGAAAACTTAAATAAAAGATTAGAAAAATCCTAGAAAACTAAATGAAACTAACACTTGAAAACTTTGCAAAAACAAGAAATTAAGTCCGTCGGAACCCCTGGTCGGAATCTTGTCGGAATGTGCTGATCGGAATAGTCTGGTCGGAATAACAAACAACACCCTCGTCGGAATGCATGAAATGGATACCAATCGGAATAATGTAACTGGTGCAATCGGAATATGGGAAACAAGGTAATCGGAATATATCACAAATCACCTCGTCGGAATGCTGCAATCGGAAAGGTCAATCGGAATAACTAAAAAGGAGGCAATCGGAATGCTTATAAAATTGGTCTAATCGGAATGTTAACAAATACTTGCTGTCGGAATGTCACAAAACCACCCTAATCGGAATGTTCTAAACCCTAATCCGATCAAAGGATCGGAATATTGGAGATGCAATCGGAATGGGTTAAAACCCTTATCCGATCAAGTGATCGGAATATTAGGGTGATGATCGGAAAGTACCAATCGGAAAAGGGTTTAATACCTTTTCCGATTTATGTGGGATTCGAGAGTTAAGCTAGGCAATAAGCTATTAGGAATAAGCTATCACCAAAACTTAAACGAATCTAAAGTGAAAAGGACTAAATAAGCTCAAATAACAACTTATCAAACTTAAAATAAGCAAACTTTTAAATCAAACCATAAAAAGATAAACTTTTTAAGAAAACTTTTAAAAAGTAAATAAGCTAAACATATAAATAAGCCAATAAGCACAAAGATCTTAAAGCTTATTCGTATGAAAACTTAAGTAAGCATAAAAAGATTAACCTTTTAAGCACGAAATCATTAAGAACAACACGGATCAAATGAAATTCGCACCAAAATTAATCTAAAAATCAAAGAAAGGTAGAAGGAGATGAAATATTAAAAGCTTAAACTTAAACTTGATTAATGAAATCAACAATACAAAAGGTTTAATATTGAAAGATTAAAAGAAAGAAAGATGAAAACTTAGTGAGAGAAAGTTGAGAACTTTCCCTCTCTAAAACTGGAAAGAAAAATGAGAAAATGAAACTAACTACTAAAAACTAACTCTCTAAAATTGTAAAGAGAAGGCCTATTTATAGGTGTTGCTTGTGGGCTTGTAAATGGGCTTGTGCATGGGCTTTTCTTCTTCTTTCTTCTTTAGTCTTTACGTCTCTCTAAATAAACGTTTCCGACTTTGGATTTTGAGAAGTGTTGGTGAATAATTCCAACTCGTCTTATAATCTTTTGTTTAATAGACTCGAGTTCTTCGACATATATGAATCTTCCATCTTTGGCCCTTTTCTTCGATAAATCTTCAAATAGGCACAATGACTTCAAATCTTTTGCATCTCTTGGACAATAGACTTCGTCTTGAGTCTTTTTCTTTGATAAAACCCGTGCAATCCCTTGTTTTCTTCAATATTCATTTGGTTGACTCTAAAAACACAATAAACACAAAAACCACGCATAATTCCAAACAAATGATATTAAATACGTGTTTTGGTCTCGTTTTAGCCAGAAATAAGTGGTAAAAGGATGGGTGTTTTCACACCTATAAAATCCCTTACACTTAACCATTGCCATGCCCTCATGCAATGCTTAGTGATAAAGCAAATTTACACTTTTCTCATAATCAATCAACCTTGGCCTTATTAAAATACCACTAAACAAAAATTAAAGTACTAAGAGAAATTAAAATCTTTAAAGTAAACAAAAGGATAGAAAACCATTTTTACTTGAAAATAGCTATATGGAAATAACTTGCAAAGAGATCAAGGACTTACATTAGGGCTTTGGTGCTGCGAAGATTTATCACCCTCAAGTTTCACGTTCCCCAAACTAAGCTTAAAAACGAGATCATTGTTATTATAAGTTAGCAAATCAAACACTTACACACATGGTTTAATTATATGCTTAAACTCCCTTATTCCTAGGTGTATCTCTTATATTTTATTTTTGTCTTAGAATGATCATGAAGATGCATTTTTGGACTTATTACGATAGTTTATTTAAGCTGAAAGCAAAGTAGACGATTTGATCGATAGTTAGCTAAAGGACAAAATCTCTTAAAACTGCTTCTCGGGATATCAAAAAGTTCATATCTTGGCATAACTCGGTTCACGAGTTGAGACCTTTCTCGGGCCGATATTTGGCATGTACTTCATACTTCATATCTTGAGAGACGTTCATGAGATAATGGTCTTCTCTTCGTTAATAGAGTTTCTTCACTTGGAGACTTTTGAGGGGTACTCCAACTTTGTTGACCACGACTTCATCATTATTTCTTCAATCGCTAATTGGGATTTTGAGATACATCGATCCGCCTCCTTTTCGGACTTGGATCTATTTATCCTCATACCTTGTTAGGGTCTTTTCGGATAGACTTCTCCATGATCTTTACGGGAGTTGATTGCTTTTCGTCGTGAGTCTTGATCCTTCATATTGATTTTGGGAATAATGCTTTTCACATCACTTTGGATCTTTAGCAATAAGATTGAATCCTCATGCCTTGTTAGGGCCTTTTCGGACTCGCCAATCTTCGCGCCCCGCTTCATAAGTTATGCCTTGGCTATGAACTCTTATCATTACCGAGCAACTTTTAAATGATCTTGGGCTAGAAGCTAAGTAACTTTTCAAATCGTACGACCTTACTTATTGCAGATAAATTATTAGCAAGTGATGGGAGAATAGGCAGATAATCACACCAAGTGAGCTTGTGCAAGAATACCGACTTATAATTGACTCTATCATTTCTCGTTCTCCACAATTTAAAATCTCAAGTAATGAGACTCGTGGATACTTAGCCTAATAAACCAATTAAGGTCTACATGGTTAAGGATACTAGCTAGAATAAACTTGGATAAGTCTATTCGGGTTGAGTCAAAATAATCGCAACGGGCCTAATATGTCAAAGACTTCTAAACTAGCTACACCACTTTATTAATATTTTTGACTTTATTGCGGGATATATACATATGAAAGCAACGATAAAAGTTTATAAATTATGACTAAATGGCCAAAGTTAATTAAAAATTTGAAAAATGTTGAAAAAGATGATTTTTCGGTTAAATGAAGGCATTTTCATGGAAAAGTCCACTTAAAACTTCGATAGAAATCCCCCCTACACTTAAGATAAACATTGTCCTCGATGATTAAGCATGTGGGAGAAGTCTACCCTACACTTATGACATTGTGCATGTTGGTTAAATCAAGCTAAGGAAGAGACGACTAAAGTGATCAATTTCAAATGTGAGTATGAAGAAAATTGAATCACGATAGTTGAGAGATAGAACCGGATTTCGGATAACACGGGAGCACGGTCCTTCAAAGGTTCCAAAAGTGCACTTATCCCTGTAATTACATCACCACACAAATACAAACACCTATATAGGTCCCCCTACACTTAGAAGGTTAAAAACAGAAAAGGATAGATACTCGGGTTGCCTCCCGAGGAGCGCTTGTTTTTGATAACCGGGTCACGAGCCTGACTCGACCCAAAATTAGTTCATGGGAAACGTGGTGAGGGATGGAATCATCTCATGAGAGATGTCCTCACCAAAGTACAACTTCACTCGTTGGCCATTCACCTTAAAATTAGGTCCATTAGGTTGAGCGAGCTCGAGAGTACCATATGGAAAAATTTGGGCAATGGTGAATGGGCCGGACCAACGAGATTTCAGCTTGCCCGAAAAGATTTTCAACCGAGAGTTAAAGAGTAAAACTTTTTCTCCAACTTGGAACTCTCGGTTTTTAATCTTAGAGTCGTGAATGAGCTTAGTCTTTTCCTTATAGATCAAAGAATTTTCATAAGCCTCATTACGGAGTTCATTGAGCTCATTGAGTTGGATCTTGCGTAGGTCACCGGCTTTGTTGATATCGAAATTAGCCCACTTCAAGGCCCAGTAAGCCTTGTGCTCCAACTCAATGGGGAGGTGGCATGCTTTCCCGTACACGAGACGATATGGTGTACAACCAATCGGAGTCTTGTATGCCGTACGAAAAGCCTACAGAGCATCATCAAGTTTATCGGCCTATGAGGCACGATGCTCTCCCACGGCTCTTTCAAGAATTCGCTTTAATCCTCGGTTAGAGATTTCAGCCTGGCCATTAGTTTGTGGGTGGTATGCGGTGGAAAAACGATGATTTACACCATACTTAGCCATGACTCTTGCGAATTGGTCATTGCAAAAATGAGTCCCGCGATCACTAATAATGGCACGAGGCACACCAAATCTAGCGAACAGCGATTTCAAAAAGTTACAAACCACCCTTGCGTCATTAGTGGGTAAAACTTTGGCTTCAACCCATTTTGAAACATAGTCAACGGCTACAAGGATGTATTTGTTTCCTTTAGTGGAAAGGGAATGGCCCCATAAAGTCGATACCCCAAACATCAAAGACTTCACACTCTTGTATGAAATTCTGAGGCATCTCGTCCTTATGTGTGATCTTGCCTTGTTTTTGGCAAGCATCACAACGTTTAACCATCTCGTGAGCGTCACGATAGATGGTGGGCCAATAAAATCCCGAGTCAAACACTTTTTTGGCGATGTAGTTGGGACCAAAGTGACCACCGGTGGGTACTTTGTGGCAAGCGTCAAGGATTTCTAAAGCAACCGGTCCATCAACACATCGGCGAATAATCAAATCGGCACATTGTTTGAATAGATACGGGTCATCCCAAAAGTAAGTCTTAATGTCTTTGAAAAACCTCTTCTTTTGTTGGGATGTTAACTCGTCGACGAGAATTCCACCCGCCAAGTAGTTTGCAATGTCCGCAAACCACGGGGTTTCATCAGAATTCGAGTTGATAGACATTAAGGTCTCCAGGGGAAAAGAGTCATTGATCTCTTTGTTCGGATGATCCCCTTGGTAAGGATCCTCAAGTCTACTGAGATGATCCGCGGCTAGGTTTTCAGCTCCTTTCTTATCGCGATCGATTTTAAATTCTTGGAGTAGCAAAACCCAGCGAAGAAGTCTTGGTTTGGAATCTTGCTTAGTCAACAAGTACTTCAACGCGGAATGATCGGTATACACGATGGTGGTAGAAAGGACAAGATAGGGGCGAAACTTTTCAAAGGCATAGACAACAGCTAAAAGCTCTTTTTCGGTTGTCGTGTAATGCAATTGAGCCCCCGTCATTGTCTTGCTAGCGTAATGGATCGGTTGGAAGTG
The DNA here is from genome assembly GCA_025667525.1 of Glebionis coronaria. NCBI lineage: Eukaryota > Viridiplantae > Streptophyta > Magnoliopsida > Asterales > Asteraceae > Glebionis > Glebionis coronaria. The sequence goes on along the minus strand of CM046877.1, from coordinate 213,638,417 downwards.
TTTGTTCACTCTTTGGCCCAAAACCGCTCCAATAGCAAAGTCGCTAGCATCGCACATCAACTCAAAGGGAAGCTCCCAATTAGGGGTAACCAAGACCGGTGCCTTAGTAAGCTTATCCTTAAGAAGGTTGAAGGCTTCAATACACTCGTTGGAAAAGATAAAAGGAGTATGTTTTTCCAAGAGGTGGGTCATCGGGCGAGCGATTTTAGAAAAATCTTTGATAAAGCGACGGTAGAAGCCCGCTTGACCGAGGAAACTTCTCACACCCTTCATGGTTGAAGGTGGAGGCAACTTAGCAATAACATCGACTTTAGCACGGTCCACTTCAAGACCGGATTTGGAGATCTTGTGTCCTAGCACGATGCCCTCTTTTACCATGAAATGGCATTTTTCCCAATTAAGAACAAGGCGAGTGTATTCACACCGCTTAAGCATACGTTCTAAATTGGCAAGGCAAGCAGAGAATGAATCGCCATAAACCGAGAAATCATCCATGAATACTTCCATAGTTTCTTCAACCATGTCATGGAAGATAGCCATCATACACCTTTGGAACGTCCCAGGAGCATTGCATAAACCAAAAGGCATGCGTTTGTAAGCAAATGTTCCGTATGGACAAGTGAATGTGGTCTTTTCTTAGTCTTTGGGATCGATGGGAATTTGAAAATACCCAGAGAAACCGTCTAAAAAGCAGTAATAGTCATTACCAGCTAGACGCTCGAGCATTTGATCCATGAAGGGAAGAGGAAAGTGATCTTTTCTCGTGGCATCATTGAGTTTGCGATAGTCGATACAAACTCTCCACCCAGTAACGAGACGAGTGGGAATCAACTCATTGTGTTCATTGGGAACAACGGTTATTCCGCCCTTCTTGGGCACACAATGGACGGGACTTTCCCAAGGCGAATCCAAGATAGGGTAAATCAAGCCGGCATCAAGAAGTTTGATAACCTCTTGTTTGATGACGTCATGAATGCGAGGATTAACCCTTCTTTGGCTCTGGATTGCGGGTTTAAAGTAATCTTCCATGAGAATCTTGTGAGTATAAAAGTTTGGATCAATTCCGCAGATGTCGGAAATTTTCCAAGCAATTGCCTTCTTATGAGCTTTAAGCACGGCGATGAGGCGAGATTTCTCTTCTTCTTTCAAGTCCTTAGCAATGATGACGGGCGACTTCTTCTTTTCTTCAAGGAAAACGTACTCGAGATGGGACGGAAACTCCTTAAGTTCTAAATCCGGAGGATTTTCGATGGGAGGCGTATTCAAATTCGGTTCATCGATAGAAATATCCTTGGGAGATGGTGGAGAAATATTGTCTTCTTTAAGAAGGTTCTCAATGAGGCGAAGATCTTCATCCCAATCGGTGGTAGAATCGTCATGGTCTAAGTTCACATCTCCCATGGTGGCTTCAAGATCTTTCCAAAGGAAATCACTTTCTCCAAATAGAGATAATGATGAATCAATAGAGGAAACGGTCTCAACATTGGGAAGAGAGGTAGGAATACTTTTACAAGCATCTTTGAAGTGTTCTTCACAAGCCTCATCAAGAACGTCAATACAATTAACACTCTCGTATGAATAAGGCTGTTTAGAAAGCTTTCCCATGTTGAAGACAATTTTATCGTCACCCACTCTCATGATAAGCTCACCGGCTTCAACATCGATGAGAGTGCGACCGGTCCTCAGGAATGGACGTCCAACGATAAATGGAACATGAGGGTCCATATCGTAGTCGACCACGACGAAATCGGCAGGAAAAGTGAATTTGTCGACTCCTACAAAAGCGTCTTCGGCTATCCCCACTGGATAAGCAACCGTACGGTTAGCTAATTCCAAAGTCATTTTGGTGGGGACTAGCTCAGGGAGAGATAATTGCTTCCAAACACTTAATGGCATTAAGTTAATACTGGCACCTAGACCGGATAGGGCAATGCAATTCTCTACTCCTGGGAAGTTGCAAGGGATTAAGAAACGACCCGGATCACCAAGCTTGTTTGGCAATTTCCTTAAGAGCACTGCAGAGCAATTCTCATTAAGTTGGGTGTTAGCAATATCAAGAAGCTTCTCCTTGTCGCTAAGAAGATCTTTGAACATTTTTGCGTATTTAGGCATGTGAGCGAGAGCCTCAGCGAAGGAGATGTTGAAATTCAATTGTTTAAACATTTTGAGAAAGTTCGAAACCTGAATATCATCCTTGCTTTTGAGCTTCTCTTTCCTCAACCTTGAGGGATAAGGTATATCGGAAGAAGAGGAAGGCTTTGGGATCGAAGGATCACTCACATCCTTTGGTGGAGGAGGGGTAGAAGTAAGAGGTGGAGAAAGTGGGGAAGTAGAAGGATGAGGAATAAGAACAGGTGACTCGTTTTCCTTAGTCACAATCACCGGTGGAGGCATAGGAAGCTCGGGTTCCTTGGTACCTTTGCCACTGCGAGTGGTGATTGCTTTCATCTCCCCTCTTGGATTCGCAACGGTGTTACTCGGAAGAGTACCCGAAGAAGAGGGTTTATTACCTTGGAAGAAACTAGCCATCATGTTCCTTAAGTCATTCGTTTGACTTGCCAAAGTGTTTCTCATATCAGCTCGAAGATCGTTCCCTTGTTTCACCATGTCTGCTTTCAAGTTAAGCACTTCCCGCTAGAGATTGTCCACGATCACATCATTAGTCCTCATGTAGGTTCCAATATCTTGGTGTAATGCGGTGGGTTGGTTGGGAGGAGCATTGTAGGCGGGTGGTTGATAAGCAGGTTGTTGGTAAACTTGGTTGTTTCTTTGAGGTGGATATGGTTGTTTGTGAGGTGGTTGGTATGGTGCACGAGGTTGTTGTTGAGGAGGGCGATTGAGGTTTTGTTGTTGGTTTAGGTTGTTAGGAGGAAAACCGGGCGGGGAAAGAAAGGTGTTTGAGCGGTAGCTAAGCAAGTTGCGGTCTCCTTGAGGACGAGCTTGATAAGCGGTCGGAGGATAGGTACCGTATGCTGCATTAACATTCTCAGAAGGATAGTCTTGGGTGGCAGTACAAGTGGTGTAAGAGTGAGGACCCCCGCATATTTCACATGGTTGGCTGACAGCATTGACTTGAGCGTTTTTAGCATTGATGCTGTTGGTGTTGCTAGTGGTTTGGGTAGCAAGCGATTCAAGAAGCGTAGTAATTTTGTCAAGTCGCTTGTCGTTGTCACTAGTACTAGCACTAGCGGCATTGGTCCGAAGACTCTTGGTTTGTACACGAGACTTATTTTCAATAATATCCCAAGCGGCATTAGAAGTCTTAACCAAAATATTACCCCCCGAGGCACTGTTTAGTGAATCTTGGTCATTCATGCTTAAACCATTATAAAAATTATTAATTTGGTGCACTTTGGTAAAACCATGTTGTGGGCACTTTCTTAAAAGGTCTTTAAAACGGTCCCAAGATTCACTAAAAGACTCATCGTACTTTTGTTCAAAATTTATGATTTCATTCCGCAAAGCGGTAGTACGAGAGGGTGGGAAAAAGTAGTTTATGAACTTGGTCTCCAAATCCGTCCACGTAAGAATACTTTGTGGCAGTTCCTTTGCAAGCCAATGGCGGGCTTGTCCCTCTAAGGAGAAAGGAAAAAGTTGTAAACGGATTACCTCTTGTGGAACACAATTGAATTTGACCGTATTCGTGAGTTGCAGGAACCTTTTGATGTGGTCATGAGGATCATCAATGGTACGCCCCAAGAATGGTTGAGCAGAGACCATCTGAATAAAGCCGGATTTGAGCTTAAAGTTGTTGGCTGCAATCGCGGGTATGACAATTGGATCATTGTTGCCCTCCACATGTGCTTGCAAAAGTTCAATCATCGGGCGATTGTCCGGTAGAGGTTCATTGTTGTTGTTATTATTGTTGTTGAGAGGTGGATTGTTATTGTTGTTATTGTTTTTAGGTGGGTTATTGTTGTTGTGTACACCGGCCATGTCTAAGTCTTCGAGAGGCTCAGGCTCTTGATAAGACGTTGATCGTGTACGCATGCACCTGCAAAAGAACTAACAAAGCAAACAAGAAATATTTTTGTCTTTTTTATGTTTTTTACTTTTTAGGATTTTTGAAAAATTTATATTTTTAGGGTTTTTGAAAGTTTTTATGAAAAAGAATAACGTTCACGGTGAACGGATCCCAAAATCCAAGTTCTCACAAAAAACTGTTAATCTTAACGAGAAAAGCCGGCAGCGGCGCCATTTGATACTTTGATTTGTTATGGGGTTCAGATTTATTTCTCGGAATCTTCTCGAATTGATCACGGTTCAAAGTGGAATAGTTTGTTCTTGGTTACTAAAAAGGGGTTGTTTAGTTATCTAATTTTTTAACTAATAGCAAATAAATGTAAATGTCGTTGAGTATAGTAAAAGCTTTAAAGATTAAACTAAAATAACGAGTTAAAAGTAAATGATTGAAAACTTAAAGAAAAGATTAGAAAAATACTAGAAAACTAAATGAAACTAACACTTGAAAACTTTGCAAGAACAAGAAATTAAGTCCGTCAGAACCCCTGGTCGGAATCCCGTCGGAATGTGCTGATCGGAATAGTCTGGTCGGAATAACAAACAACACCCTCATCGGAATGCATGAAAGGGATACCAATCGAAATAATGTAACTGGTGCAATCGGAATATGGGAAACAAGGTAATCGGAATATATCACAAATCACCTCGTCGGAATGCTGCAATCGAAAAGGTCAATCGGAATAACTAAAAAGGAGGCAATCGGAATGCTTATAAAACTGGTCTAATCAGAATGTTAACAAATACTTGCTGTCAGAATGTCACAAAACCACCCTAATCGGAATGTTCAAAACCCTAATCCGATCAAAGGATCGGAATATTGGAGATGCAATCGGAATGGGTTAAAACCCTTATCCGATCAAGTGATCGGAATATTAGGGTGATGATCGGAAAGTACCAATCGGAAAAGGGTTTAATACCTTTTCTAATTTATGTGGGATTCGAGAGTTAAGCTAGGCAATAAGCTATTAGGAATAAGCTATCACCAAAACTTAAACGAATCTAAAGTGAAAAGGACTAAATAAGCTCAAATAACAACTTATCCAATTTAAAATAAGCAAACTTTTAAATCAAACCATAAAAAGATAAACTTTTTAAGAAAACTTTTAAAAAGTAAATAAGCTAAACATATAAATAAGCCAATAAGCACAACGATCTTAAAGCTTATTCGTATGAAAACTTAAGTAAGCATAAAAAGATTAACTTTTTAAGCACGAAATCATTAAGAACAACACGGATCATTTGAAATTCGCACCAAAATTAATCTAAAAATCAAAGAAATGTAGAAGGAGATGAAAGATTAAAAGCTTAAACTTAAACTTGATTAATGAAATCAACAATACAAAAGGGTTTAATCTTGAAAGATTAAAAGAAAGAAAGATGAAAACTTAGTGAGAGAAAGTTGAGAACTTTCCCTCTCTAAAACTAGAAAGAAAAATGAGAAAATGAAACTAACTACTAAAAACTAACTCTCTAAAATTGTAAAGAGAAGGCCTATTTATAGGTGTTGCTTGTGGGCTTGTAAATGGGCTTGTACATGGGCTTTTCTTCTTCTTTCTTCTTTAGTATTTACGTCTCTCTAAATAAACGTTTCCGACTTTGGATTTTGAGAAGTGTCGGTGAATAATTCCAACTCGTCTTATAATCTTTTGTTTAATAGACTCGAGTTCTTCGACATATATGAATCTTCCATCTTTGGCCCTTTTCTTCGATAAATCTTCAAATAGGCACAATGACTTCAAATCTTTTGCATCTCTTGGACAATAGACTTCGTCTTGAGTCTTTTTCTTCGATAAAACCCGTGCAATCCCATGTTTTCTTCAATATTCATCCGGTTGACTCTGAAAACACAATAAACACAAAAACCACGCATAATTCCAAACAAATGATATTAAATACGTGTTTTGGTCTCGTTTTAGCCAGAAATAAGTGGTAAAAGGATGGGTGTTTTCACACCTATCACTTAATTGCAATTTAGTATTTATCCGGGTTTCAAAACCCCTTTATTCCAGATAGGCATCTCTACTGCACATTCCGGATAGTAGTTAAATCTCCATATTCCGGATATAGACAAGAACAAACATTCCGGATAAGCCGTAATTTTTGAATTCCAGATAAGGCTTTGTGCTGCGAATTCCAGATAAGGTTTCAAGCTAGGTATTCTGGATAACTCATCAAGCAAACATTCCGGATAGTGGTTATATAAAGATTCCGGATAAGCACCTCAGAACCTAGATTTCGGATAAACCTTAAAAATCACATTCCGGATAGTGGGTTGAATCACATTCCAGATTAGGGTTTAAAATCAGGATTCCGGATAGTGGACAGGAGGCTAATTCCGGATAACACTAAGATCACTAATTCCGGATAGTGGACAGAAGGAAATTCCGGATAAGCTTCAGCAGGTACGGATTCCGGATAAGCCAAGTTTCTACATTCCGGATAACTTCAAATTTGGTTATTCCGGATAAGAGTAAGTTTTGGTATTCCGGATTGTGACAGGATCTTGGTTTCCGACTTAGTTTTGTTTCTTCCAGTTTTATTTTCAAGCATTTATTTTTCCCGCCATTTTTCTTTAAGTGTTATTTTAATTGTTTTTCTTTATTTTAAATTTCAAGTTTGCATTTTTATTACATTGTCAAATTTACTTTTCGTCGAGCTTTAATTTTTGTCATTTAATAAATTACTTTTAAAGTCTCACCATTTACTTTTTAATCAGTTTTAGTTTTAATTACCCGTCATTTACTTTAAAGTCTTGCAATTTAATTTTACTACAACAACAATCTATCTGTTTTGTTTTCCACCAAAAGACGACTGAGTCGCACTTAAACCAATAATCAATTTGATTAGACTAGACATATTCAACGAACTTAATTTTTATACTTGGCTAAAGCCGTGTATTAAATGGCGCCGCTGCCGGCTCTTTTCGTAAAGATTAACGGTTTTCTGTGAGACACGGGTTGAATTTTGGGATCCGTTCACTCGTGAACGTTATTTTTCTTGCTTAAAATTTTTCAAAAAGTCCATAAAAATTAAAAATTTTCAAAAATACAAAAACATTAAAAAACTTATAAAAAGTAATTCTTTTTCAAAAGTTTTACACCAAAAAGATTTTATTTTTCCAAGTGTATATATATTCTCTATTTCTTTGGTATCTTTTATTTTTCTTTTGCAGGTGTATGCGTACCAGATCTTTATCTTATTCTGAGCCCGAGACTCGTGAAGATTTAGATATGGCTTGTGTGCACAACAACAATAATCCACCCCACCCCAACATGAATAACAACAACAATGTTCCCCCACCCGACCTTCGAACGATGGAGGAGCTATGTCAACCTACGATGAATGGACGAGGAGGACCGATTGCGCCGATGCAAATCACGGCTCCGGAGTTTTCGTTAAAGCATCACATGATCCAAAAAGTTCAAAACACTTGTCCATTTCGCGGATTACCGGATGATGATGCCAACAAACATCTCGACAAGTTCATTACCGTAACTCAAAGCATGAAGTTGCCCGGTGTTACCATGGATTTTCTTTGCCTTCACCTTTTTCCACACACCTTATCCTTCCATGCCGAAAAATGGTTTGATCTTCTTCCGAAAAATTCAATTCATACTTGGGATGAGATGACTCAACGATTTTTGTCGCGCTACTTTCCACCATCCATGGTCACGAGCCTTCGAAATCAAATTAATGGATTTACACAAGAACCTGATGAATCACTTTTTGATGCTTGGGAACGATATAATGTTTTGATCGATCGTTGTCCAAACCACAATATGCTCCCCGTCACCTTAATTGATACTTTCTACAACGGTTTAACTTTTCGTGATCGTGATACGATTAATGCAGCCGCCGGTGACACATTTATGAAAAGAAGACCTGAGGAGTGTAGAGAGCTTATAGAGAACATGACTACTCATCACAAAAATAAGGATTCATCCGCATCTTCAAGGAATTACCCGAGAGTCAATGTTACTTCTACTTCTTCAAACCCTGATATCACGAATTGACCCGCGCAATGGTCAAAATGAGCAAAAATATGCAACTCTTGGCTACAAATCAACAACAACAAGTTAAAGCTGTAGCAACTTCCTGTGAGATTTCTGGGGGTCCTCATTCATACACTGATTGTCCTTCTACTGATGACAATCCGGAAAACGTGTATGCGGCTCATGGTAACTATTCAACAGAAAACTACCAAGCCCGACCTCAAGGTGATCGTAACTTGCTAAGTTACCGTTCTAACAACTTTCTTTCACCCGGTTTTTCTCCACAAAACCACAACCCCAACAACTACAATGGAAGCAACCCAAACCCACCTCGAGCTTCTAATTCTTATCACCCACCCGCTCAACAAGCACCACCCATTAATCATGATGTTGAAACTTTCATGAGGACCCAAGGAGAGCAAATCAAGAATCTACAAAGCCAAATCATCAACTTGAAAGGAGATATCACTAAGCAAGGGAATGGTATTAGAACCGAGCTTCGACATGATATGCAAAACTCTTTTAGAATTCAAACGAATGATTTAAAGAATATGATGGCTAGTTTCTTTCCAAGTGCTCAACCCTCTACTTCGGGCTCTCTTCCTTCAAATACCGTCACCAACCCAAGAGCGAATGTGAGTGCTATTACTACACGCAGTGGAGAAACTCTTGTAGGACCATCTATCCCTTCTCGAGTTACTCCATCTACACCTCTTCCACCATCATTTATCCCTCCTACTCCCACGCCTAGTATTAGTTCTCCATTACCGTCTCCACCTCTTACTAACGAAGTACCCAAGAAACACCCTTCACCAACCCCACCTTACACCTGTAAACCTTCAACATCTCAACCTTTACCTGCTACACCTACACCACCTAAACCCAGCATCCCTTATCCTTCTCGCTTAGACAAGTGCCAATTGCTCACCAAGGATGATATTCAAGTGTCAAATTTTTTGAAGAAGATTTCAGGACTGACCATCACCTTTAGCCTTGTTGAAGCTCTAGCCCAAATGCCTAAATTTGTTAAGATGTTTAAGGAATTTCTTAATAAGAAGGAGAAGATGGTCGGGTTTGTTAATAATCGATTTAATGAAAATTGTTCTGCAGTCCTTCTTAAAGAACTTCCGAAAAAACTTGGAGATCCCGGTCGTTTTGTGTTGCCTTGCATTTTCAACAAAACTGAAGAATTTACTGCCTTAGCTGATCTCGGGGCAAGTATAAATTTGATGCCTTTAAGTGTTTGGAAAACACAATCATTACCCGACCTTACTCCAACAAAGATGACTCTTAAGCTTGCAAATCTCACTCTCGCTTACCCCGTTGGTATTGTCGAAGATGTGTTCATTAAAGTTGGCACCTTCACTTTTCCGGTTGACTTTGTTGTTGTTGATTATGAAATGGACCCTCGTATGCCGTTAATACTTGGTCGGCCATTTTTGAGAACCCGAAAAGCCTTAGTCGATGTTACCGAAGGTGAGTTAATTTTAAGAGTCGGGAATGAGGCACAAGTATTTAAAATGGGGAAGATCACAACCAAATCAAATGGAAGAGAAGCAGCGAATATGATTAATGTGCTTGATGATTTTGTCGTCTACAACAATCCTTTTTCGATTCTCGCTATGATAATCCACTGTTCAAAGATGATGTGGATGATTCTCTCTCCAATTTAGATCCTACACCAATTCATGAGTCTCCTCCAATTTATGATGACTATGATGATGATTCTAGTTCTGATATGGATGATTATGATGATTTTACTTCTGAGTATAAAGACATGCCAACTTATGATGACATTGATGATGTCGATACTCTTTCGAGTGATTCTTCACATGATGACCTTGCACCTACTTTTGATGAAGATCCTCCACCAACAATGCTTGATCCTACTTTGGATGACTACTTATTTGAGGAAGACTTTGCTACTTTTATCAATACCTACTTCCCAATGAGAATGGTTCTCCTCCTTTGGACTTTGATTTTGGTCTTTATCCTCCTTTGATAATGAAGAAACCAGTTTAAAAGGAGAAGAAGCCAGAAGACACCGATATCCGCAGTACTTATGTCTTGACACCTCTTTATCCACCTTCTGAGGATGAGATTGTGAGATTTATGAGCGGATCCTCTTAAAAGTCTACTGAGCCTGAGTGTTATTTTCCCCTAAAGGAAAAGGTGTTCGATCCCGGTATTGCAATTTTTAAGCCATCTCAGTATCTATCTGATGAAATAAAAGGAAAGATCTTTGAAACTTATGGATATATGCTTGCACCTCATCACACTTGCTACCACCGTGCTCAACAACTACTTAAGGGAACCTTGCCTACTCTTCTTTGGCTTGCCTTGTTCGCCTTAAGCTTGTGCTACTTGATGGATGAAAACCATGTATTTGATCCCGGTGGATATGTTTCAAGCTTCTTCCTATGCTAATCAAGGTCGAGTCAGGCTCACGACTCGGTTAACAAAAACAAGCGCTTCTCGGGAGGCAACCCACATTATCTATCCTTTTTCTCTGTTTTTATAATAAGTGTAGGGGGAGACCCTAGTATGTGTTTGTTGTTTTCTTTCTTATGATGTGCAGGGATTCGCGCTTTCAAAGATCCATTCTTGATGACTTTTGACGACCCGTGATTTCGTGCTCCCATCTTCCCGGTTCTATCCTAAACTCTTTTGATTCATTATTTTATCAATTATGATTAAAATAGGAATCACTTTAGTTGTCCTTTCCTTAGCAAGATTTAAACAAAGTGCACAATGTCCTAAGTGTAGGGGAGGTTACTTCCACATGCTTAAACATTGAGGACAATATTTATATCAAGTGTAGGGGGGACTTCTATCGAAGTTAAGTGGTCTTTTCCTTGTATATGTCCCCATTTTAACCGGAAAATTGATTTTATGACATTTTTCAAAATTTTTGATCTATTTTGGCCTAGTAGTTTTTCTATTGTTATCGTTATTTACTTTCTTTGCTAGAATAAATTTTTAAATAAAGTGGTTTTAAAATTTTTCAAAGTTGTGAATCTTTTGACTCAACCCGAGTTTACTTATCTAAGTTTACTCTAGCTAGTATCCTTAACGTTTTTAAGTCATGTTTTGCTAGGCTTTTATATAGGGAACTTTAAAACGCGAAAGTCTTAACTCTTACGGGTTAAGAACGAGAACTTTTCGCAAGTTCCTATAACTGATCCTAGAAAGTCGTTTATCATGGGAACTTTAAAATGCGAATTCTAAACTTGAAAGAGTCTAAGAAGTTGCAAGATCCTATAGATGACTTGAAAACCCAAAACTTTGATTTAATTGGCTAAGCATCCACGAGTCTCATTCCTTGAGATTTTAAATTATGGAGAACGAGAGATGATAGAGTCAATTATAAGTTTGGTGTTCTTTCATGAATTTATGTGAGCTGATTATAAGCTTTTTATCCCATCGCTTGTTAATAAATTTAATTGCAATAAATAAGGTCGTACGATTTGAAAAGTTACTTAGCTTCTAGCCCAAGATCGTTTAAAAGTTTCTCGGTATTGATTAGAGTTCATAGCCAAGGCATAACTTATTGAAGCGGGATGCGAAGATTGGCGAGTCTGAAAAGGCCCTAACAAGGCATGAGGGCTACATTTTGTTGCTAAAGATCCAAAAGTCATGTGAAGAATCATTTATCAAAAAATCAATATGAAGGATCGAGACACACGACGAAAAGCAAATACTCCCATAAAGATCATGGAGAAGTCTATCCAAAAAGGCCCTAACAAGGTATGAGGATAAATAGATCCAAGTCCTAAAAGGAGGCGGATCGTTGAATATCAAAATCCCAAATAAAGATTGCAGAAAAATGAAGAAGTCGTGGTCTAAATATGAAGAATCTATCAAAAAGTTCAAGTGAAGAAATTCCTATTATGAAGAGAAGACCATTATTTCATGAACGTCTCTCAAGATTTGAAGTATGAAGTCGCTGCCAAATATCGGTCCGAGAAAGGTCTCAAATCGTGAAGCGAGTTATGCCAAGATATAAACTTTATGAGGTCCCGAGAAGCAGTTTTAAAAGATTTTATCCTTTAGCTAACTATTGATTAAATTGTCCCACTTTATTTTCAGCCTAAATAACTATCAAAATAAGTCAACAATGCATCCTCGTGATCATTTAAGACAATACTAAAATATAAGAGATACACCTAGGAATAAGGGAGTCTAAGTAAATAATTGGCCCACATGAGTTTGTGTTAGTTTGCTAACTTATAATAACAATGATCTCGTTTTTAAGCTTGGTATGGGGAACGTAAAACTTGAGGGTGATAATCATTCATGACATTCCAAAACCTTAAGGTAAGTTTTTGATCTTTTTACTTGTTTTCTTCCTTTAAATATTTTGTCTCTTTATTAAAAGGCCAATGTGGATTGATTATGATGGAAAATGTAAAACATGCTTTGTAATTAATGCATCGCGTGAGGACATTGCAATGGTTAAGTGTAGGGGATTTAATAAGTGTGAAAACACTTATCCTTTTACCACTTAGTTATAATAATAACCAATCCAAAACGTGTATTTTATGTCGTAAATGTCGGAATTATGCGTGGTTTGTGTTTTTGTTGTGATTTAGGACTAAAATGTGAAAAGGGAAGAAAAGATGGGCTTTCACGGGATTTTATCGAAGAAAAAGACAAAAGACGAAGTCGAAAGATCAAGAGTGCAAAAATAATGGATGTCCAAGGCCTATTCTGAAGATTTATCGAAGAAAAAGTCTAAAGACGGAAGTTTAATGAAGTCGAAGAACTCAAAATCTAATAAATGAAGAAATTATAAGACGAGTTCAATTAATCCCGAGAAAAAGTCGAAAAAGTCGAAGAATTTAGAAGACGAAAAGACGAGAGAAGAAAGAAAGGAGCAACACATGCTAACCTCCCTAATCACCTATAAATACCCTCCTAATGACACATTAAGAGGTGTTGACTATCTTGACAAAATAGTTCTTCCAATTTTAATTTCATATCATTTACTTAATTGTCATTTAATTACCTTGTCTTGCACCTTTAATTTGTAAGCTCTTTAATTCTTGCTTTTACTTTTAATTGTTGAATCTTATTTTTATTCAAGTTTTTGTTATTAATCTCTCATTCTACCTTTCTTGTTTTGCTTAATCTTTATGCTTATTTGGTTATTATCATGCTTATTTGATTGCTTGTTATGTTTTTATGTGATTGATTGTGTTAGCTTATTGGTTTTATAGCTTATTGTTTGCTTTTCTTAATTTTAATTAAGTGTTTTTAAAAGTTATTTTATAAAAAGTTGATTTTAAATATTTTTATTATTTAGTGTTTTTAAAAGTTTTTAAATTTTAGCTTATTTGCTTTTTTATAAATTTGATTTGGTTAAAGTTTTAGTTAAGTGCTTATTTGATTTTAGCTTATTTTTGTTTCTTAGCTTAATTGCAATTTAGTATTTATCCGGGTTTCAAAACCCCTTTATTCCGGATAGGCATCTCTACTGCACATTCTGGATAGTAGTTAAATCTCCATATTCCGGATATAGACAAGAACAAACATTCCGGATAAGCCGTAATTTGTGCATTCCGGATAAGGCTTTGTGCTGCGAATTCCGGATAAGGTTTCAAGCTAGGTATTCCGGATAACTCATCAAGCAAACATTCCGGATAGTGGTTATATCAAGATTCCGGATAAGCACCTCAGAACCTGGATTCCGGATAAACCTTAAAAATCACATTCCGGATAGTGGGTTGAATCATTCCAGATTAAGGTTTAAAATCAGGATTCCGGATAGTGGACAGGAGGCTAATTCCGGATAACACTAAGATCACTAATTCCGGATAGTGGACAGAAGGAAATTCCGGATAAGCTTCAGCAGGTACGGATTCCGGATAAGCCAAGTTTCTACATTCCGGATAACTTCAAATTTGGTTATTCCGGATAAGAGTAAGTTTTGGTATTCCGGATTGTGACAGGATCTTGGTTTCCGACTTAGTTTTGTTTCTTCCAGTTTTATTTTCAAGCATTTATTTTCCCGCCATTTTTCTTTAAGTGTTATTTTAATTGTTTTTCTTTATTTTAAATTTCAAGTTTGCATTTTTATTACATTGTCAAATTTACTTTTCGTCGAGCTTTAATTTTTGTCATTTAATTAATTACTTTTAAAGTCTTAATTCTGCACCATTTACTTTTTAATCAGTTTTAGTTTTAATTACCCGTCATTTACTTTAAAGTCTTGCAATTTAATTTTACTACAACGACCAATCTATCTGTTTTGTTTTCCACCAAAAGACGACTGAGTCGCACTTAAACCAGTAATCAATTCGATTAGACTAGACATTCAATGAACTAAATTTTTATACTTGGCTAAAGCCGTGTATTAGCTATGAAGCATGATAGGAAAATGATTAAGTTTCTAAGTAGCAAAAGCAATGACATAATAATTTTAGCACCTCACATGGGAATGGTGTTTAGATTTGAATTCACATAATGTCACTCACAATGGTTAATGTAAGATAACACTCAAATAGCATGGACATAAAATAGATAGCTATCATAGGCTTGTACAAGACACATAAACATAACCGTTGCGGCGTGAGCACCAGATAAGTTTTCAAAGAGGCAAAATATGATAATGATGAGGGTTTAGTAACACAATATGCCTTTTTAAAGTCGTATAATCAATAACACTACAATACTTTATTTCCTTTATTTTTTTTTCTTCCTTCTTTTTTTTCACTTTTTTCACTTTTTTTTAATAGTTATCCTTTTTTCCATAACATAACATACATGACTTTGACAGCGAAAGGCATAAACACAAGGATAACGGCACAATGGATAATATAGCACATAAGTACAAGTGCCATATATTTTAGCAAGTCAGTGTAGCTCGACTAAAATGATATACAAGGGATTTATTTTGCCTCCTCTCAAAAAATATTTATAAATTAACCTCACTGCGGTTTAGTAAATGATAAATAAGCACAAGTTCTTAAGCACACTATATTATCGGCTTTCACACAAAATAAAGAAATATAAAGGCTAGTTGTTTCTCACATATTTGGTGGATGTTTTTGTGCTTAGTTATAGTGTCAATCAATGAGATTTTTGCTTTGCTAAAAACAATTTATTTATTTACAAAACATCTATATTTTTGTTTTTATTTTTTTGAAAAGATTTTTCATGTGGAGAAAATTGATTTTTTTTTATTTTTTTCCTATTTGTCTCCTCCTCCACACTTAAGTTGAACATCGTCCTCGATGTGAGAACTGATAAATAACAAAAATAAGGAAAATTAAGTTAAAGGGAAACGAGTACTTCCCATGACTTAGTAGAAAATTGGTGGACCTCAAAAGATGAATCCGACTTAGAGCTCTAAATTTATTTTTCTGCAAAATGTAACAAACAAGAACACAAACACAATATATACAAGGAGGTTTTTATTTATATACAAATCCTCCTCCACACTTAAGTTAAAAAGTAGGGTGAAAAACACGGATTACCTTTACAAAAAATATTATTTTTAAATTTAATTTTATATATATATTTTTATATCACACCCTTCCCAACTAATAATTCCTTCACACTTGATATAAGCGTGCACCACAAAAAATACGAAACACGAAGCGGTACCTCTGCATTTTCGTTGGAATGGCACAATACTCATAGCCAAACACGAACTAAATATTAGCAAAAATCAACCAACTATTTTTTCGTTTTTATTTTTTTTATAAATTAACCTAAGAGGAAAAGACAACAACAATTTTTTTTATTTTTTTAATTTTTTAGAAAAAGTTTTTATTTACTAATGAGTTATATTTTCCAATTCATTTTCCCCAACACTCAAGATTCGCGAGCGACGAGCACATCCCCAAGTGATAAATTTATAACACCATTCCAATCCAATCTTCACGTGTTTATTTAATCTGCAAAATAGACAAAACTACAAAAAGCGCAAATCTCTAAAGCATACTTTCGTAGGCACCACCATCGCATTTAGCGTATGCAACAAGCCTTTAAACCCCTCGGTGTACCGAGTGGACGAGTTATAGTCTCGTGAGGGTTTCCAGGAAACACAGCCACAAAGTTCATTAAAATTCTTTTTGGTTACAATAGACAAGTACGAAATACACGGGCCCATGCACATCACACTAAACAAATTGCTAATTTTTTCGTTTGATTCTTTTTTATATATTTTAAATTTTATTTATTCACATTTTACTAATAATAACACAAAAAAAACATTGGAAAATGAAAAATAAAGGTGAATATAAAATATTTTTGGGATTTTTTTTATTATTTAAACAAACATTTATTATACATATATTAAGAAAGGTGTAGCCTACGAGACAATCAAACAAAACATTGTTTAAAACAAAACGATTTTTTTTACAAAAGTGCACCGCACAACATAATATGTGCGGCGGTTTAATTACGACAGAAAGCAGAATTTTTTTTTAAAATTTTGATAAATAATAACATATATAACCATTTAAAAACAAATATAAACAAAAAAATCACATAAATGAAACGGAAGTAAAAAGATAAATAAGAAAACTCTTTTTTTAGATTTCATAATTTCTATATATCTACTACTATTATATTATACTAACTACTATTTATTTATTTATTTTTGATTTAAGATACTTTTACAATACGGTTCAAGTGAGAAGGATCAATTTTTAAACGTTGAGGATACAGTATTTTCGGTATGTATTCCAAAAATGGATATTTTTTCGATTTAACCACATAAATCCTTCTTTGTTGTTTTGAATGGTTTACTTTTTTCGACTTTATTTGTAACGATGATAGGAGGTGGTGGATCTTTTGGGGTTTTGAGAGGGTCTTCGGACTTTTCACTCCTAGTGAATATGACATTCACGTGCTCAAATTGAGCGGATGGAGGAGGAGGTGGGTTAGTCTTATCGGTTTGATCAAAAGAGACATGAGTTTGAGACTTCTATAACTTACTAATTTTTGTTTCCATGTTTTCGAAAAGAGTTTCGATGTTTTTCTCATTTTGCTTCATCTTAAAACTCATAATGTTAACAGTCTCTTTCACAAAATTATTTGCAACTCTTTGACTATCTAAAAATTTAGTGATTAATTTTTCGAGATCGATTTTGGATTGAGGTTGTGATTGGTGAAATTGATAATTTCGGTTTTCATAACCTTCGAGTTGATTTGATTCATGACGTTCACACATCGGCGTGTCATCGTTCATGGGATTTTTAAAAGCGAGATTACCTTCGAGATCGTTATATTTTTCACGCATATCATGTAGTTCTTCTTTAAAGATTTAGAAATGAGAATCCATTTTAGCTTCAACAGCTTTCAACTTTTTCATTAATCGAGAGGTATCATAACTACTTTCATCGGCGAAAGAAGTAGATAATCGATTATCTTTGTTTTGAAACTTTTTAGGCCAATTAAGTTAAAAAATAACTTTGTCCTCAAGAAATTGAAAAGCTTGTTTTGGGGTTTTGTAGAGGAAAATTCCTCCAGATATTCCATTAAGGATTTCTTGAGTGGATTCGTCCAAACCATGATAGAATATTTGAATAATAGCTCTTTTGGTTAGACCATGCCCATGGCATGTTCGAAGCATGTTCTTAAGTCGTAACCAGGCTTGGGTTAGACTTTCACATTTAGTTTGAGAGAAATTTCTTATTTCGAGTAAAAGGCGTTCAAATAGCGAAGGTGGAAAGAATCTGCTTATAAAAGCTCTTCTCATTTGTTTTATAGAATCTTCATTAAGCGTATCAAACCCGATTTTAGCATCATCGGCTAAGGATAGTGAAAACATCAAAAGTTTGACTTTTTCACTTTGAGTTTCTCCATATTTGAACATGTTGCATATTGCAAGAAATTCACGAATGTGGTCATGCGGATCGGCCCGCAAATGAGAATCGAATTTGTTTTCTTGAACCATTTTCAAGTGGGTAGTGTTAATAACAAACTTGTCATCAACATTGGTTCGAACAATGGCGGAATTAGGAGTCGGTGCTACGGAACTAGTACTATTCCACAAGGGTTGATCACCGAGATCGATATCTATGATATGTTCGGGTAGATTGGGTTGGGTTTCGACATCTTCTTCATGTATATCTATGACGACAAAATCATTTTTGGATGGATTTTGGGTTGAAAACTTGGGTAATTCGGTTCGGAGGTATTCTCTTGATATTAGATTTTTATTTAATTTAAATAATAGATTTACGAGTTCTTTTCCCCACGATCGAGGATTTAAAAAAACGTTCAAAATTTTGCAGAAAGACATTTTTTATGTTCTACTTCTTTATATATATATATATATATATATATATATATATATATATATATATATATATATATATATATATATATATATATATATATATATATATATATATATATATATATATATATATATATATATATATATATATATATATATATATATATATATATATATATATATATATATATATATATATATATATATATATATATATATATATATATATATATATATATATATTGTTATTATTATTATTATTATTATTATTATTATTTTAATAATGATAAATATAATATTAGGATAAAAGGATTTACATAAAGTTAGTGGGAAACCGAGATACTAACTGGGCTCCCACTCCTTTAGCTATACCAAAACCAATCCTATTAAAAATATGTACAGCGGCACGTGCTCCAATGTCTAGAGTCAAAGAGAACTTCCGGATCCACCTGAGCAAAGTAGCCGCATCCTCCTCTAATTCCCCGAAAGAAGAGAATGAAAAAGGTAGAAAACCATATCCAGTATCCGCGCAATTAGTCTCATACTTCACACGTTTACGATGTGCCGCGTCACTCACCGCACGACCGGGCACAAAATTAGCCAACCCAATTTGCGTCAAGGGTGAAGATCCAGTCAAATCCACACACACATCAAGCCCTCTATCCCATGAATAAAGCAATATATCTGCTGGACGTAAGGGTTTGTCACGTCCCTCTCTAAGCCAATGTCAACCTCCTTACCAGCTGAAATCCCTGACTGATAACATATGTCAACAAGGGTATCATGCACAACGTTATGTCAATGCTTGATACCAATAATACCAGCACATGATATAGCATGATCTCCATAAATATCCCCAGCGAAAACTCTAGAACAAGCTGAACAAGGCCTCGAAACAGAAACTAAAGGGACACCTAACCGATAACATAACACACAACGGTAAGTCTTACCGTTCACAGTCTGTCCCAAACCAGAAATCAGAACTGCCCTAAGCCAGTCAGAAGTGTGGTCCTCCGTTTAAGATTTCCATAAAGCCATCTGTCGAGGAGATAAAGAAAAGGTGGATTTGGTAGTAATAGTAACCCGCGTGAAATATATATCTGCCAGTTTCTTCATGAGATTTGGGGCAACGATCTCACTTGGATTACTCAAAAGGTCAATCTCCATAGACGTGTTAAACACACACAAGGCATCATCAAAAGTTGGCCCAGAATCTACATTATCAGTATGTCGAAGAAGCTTAGTTTGTAAATCAGCAAATTGCAATCTTGATGCTAGAAAGGCATAATTTAAAACATCACTTGCACAATAGCACAATAAACACCAAGACCCCCGAATGCAAAGGGTAATGTAGAAAGCCTCCATTGCCAGTCACCGAAACCTGGCCCAGAAGCCGTGACAATACGCTCTAAAGAAGAACGAAGAGCTACATCAAAAGAACGTTGGGCCGACTCAAAGACACGAGGAGGGCATGTACGCATAGTAAAGTATAGCTTGGAAATACCCGTACAAGAACGAAGAAGCAACAACTCACACCGAGGATCATTAATCTTAGCAACAGCATCCATAAGCTCAATAGTTTTGTCCACTCTCTTCATTACAAGTTCATTACAAAAATCAACATCCACACTAGCAGGCCTACTAAGTAATTTAACACCATGTAGGGGTCGAGCAATATTAGGCGGAAGAACACATGTAATCCTGCTTCGAGGGTTTTCTTTTGGCAAAAAAACTTCAGTTTTATCAACATTAAGGTGCAAGCCAAAACCAGGTCCATCCTCCATAATTAACTTTAAAACTTCCCCCACAACCAAAGTATCGCCAACAATGGTACCGTCATCCAAATACCAATCATGCAAGGAAAGGCTAAAAGAATCTCGAATCTTACATATCAAGGGATGTAACACTAGAGAAAAAGCAAAGGTCTAAGGGGGTCACCCTGTTGCACCCCTTGTCAGGATAATAGAAACAAGATAACAAGTAACAAGATAACAAGTAAGACACAAATAAAAGAAAATAATATATGCCACGATAATAGAAATCAAAATGAAAACAAAACTAATATTTTTAGTTTTTTTTTAATTTTTTTAATTTTTTAGAATATCAATATATTTACAAATTCACGAGGCACAAAGCCTAAAAAGTTTTGGTGGGTTTTTGAAACTCACTGAACTTAATTAGTTAAGAAACACGTTTTGAAATTTTTTTCAGAAAGTGCGGCGCACATTGCTACATGTGTGGCGTACTTAGAAATCGTCCAGAAAGTGCGGCGCATAAAACTAATTGTGCGGCGTACTTTCTGCAAATTTTAGGACATAAAGGTTTGAGATTTCCAGAAATCTCTACGGCGATGGTTTAATTTTAAAAGAAGTATCTCAAAAAGTTTTCACAAGTAACGAAAACAATCCCCGGCAACGGCGCCAAAAACTTGATGTGTGTTCGCAAGTCTTAAATTTATATATTACTAGATGATTACCAAACGATGACTAAAAACACAACAAGGGTAAGTATACCCTTTCGTGTATAGTATAGTCTAAGGTAAAGTCCAGGTCGTTACACGGGATTATTGTTAACAAGTAAAAACAATGATCTCTAGAGTGTCACAAGTTCTAAAGATTTAAGCTTCTAAAAATGATTTAAAGGAGTGTTTGGTTTAGGCTAAGAATCATGAAAATGACTACTAACAAGGATAGATTATAAGCACATAAACAATGTAAGACAACATGTGGATTACTAGTCGCACATGCAACATCTATTCAATATAACAAGAAATCCTTCTACAGATTATGTCATACCAAAAGCATTAAGAATAGTTTATGTTGGTTTTCAATAGTTCAAGCACTAAACAATATTATGTAAGAGTTGTTATATATTTCATTCCACCAATCGCGACAATGGTGAATACCAAGATTCATTTACTAGATGACATGGAATCCATTCAATCATATAAGTCCTAGTTATAATCAGAAATGAATCAAACACATAACAATGATCAAACATAATAGTATCGAGTACAAGAACAAATCAACCATGCTAATAACTAAGAATCAGACAGAAAGTGCGGCATACAAATCTAATTGTGCGGCGTACTTTATGCACGACCATGTTAGATAATCAATTCAATGGATTCTATGTACAACTAAACCAAGCACAAAACGAATACTCCATATTAAATATCATGATAAACATATAATAATGAATGAACTCAGAATATATAATCAAAATATAAATAGGAAAGTTACCAATGATTCGCCAAAGTAAGTGTTTATAAAGTATTTTCCACAACCAATAACCAAGTAACAAACTAATGATACAATTACACTCATATACCCCATAACCTACTGTAGTAACCCAAGTATTGTTTCCAACTTCCAGAAATTAGCAACTCACAATTGGTGTATGAACAGGGGCGTTTGGCAATGGGTTTTATATGAAGTTCTTAAGAGAATTATGGTTGATTCTCCACGTATATGTATTTGTAGGTATTGGAAATGGATTATTGGAGTTTGAGATTGGTGGATTACCACTAGAAAACGTGGCTATATGGTGCTGGTGGTGATGTGATGCCAAGCATGATTGGATCAAAGGGTTTTCAAGCCTTAATCACCAAATTCCTTCTTCCCAAGTGGTGTTCTTGAGGATAGATGATAAGATATATGAGATGGATGTTTCTCTGTGTTTTTGGGGTGTTTATATAGTGATTCTAACACTTGGGGACCAAGGTGAAGTCAACTGATTGGACTTGTAAAGATGGGAGTCATAAATATGACTTTTGAGCTGTGCAGAAGGAAAGTGCGCCGCACTTTTTTATTTGTGCGCCGCACATTTGCCTGCAGAAAAGTGGGCCTCACTTTTTGGATTGTGCGCTGCACATTTGGTCATTCCAGCTTTGGACCAAATGGAAAATTTGTAGATATCTTTTTCCTCTTTCCGTGTCCGCTTGAATCAACTAAAACGGAGTTCGTATGCTCAAGATATGGCCAAAACAGTGACAGGTGTCGGGAAATCAGAAGCTTGACTTTATTTCTTCGTTTAATCTTCATATCTTCGTGTTTTCTTCCATTTCCTTCCACGACACGTACTTGGAACCTATAACATCAAATATACTCCGTTAAGTATCGATAGTTCACATAATTAACCTAAATATATACAGATAACGCACATCTCAACATGTATATATTGGGTGTTATCATAGATCTACTTCTTTATTTTTCTCAAGCTTAGCTAATTTATCTTTTAGCTCACTACTCTCGTTTTCAGGTTTAGTTCTAGTCGATTTTAGCACTTTGTTCTTTTTAATGAATTTAAGACTAAGCTTATGCAAGTTATTGTATTGAACTTCTAATTCACTATCATCGTGAGAAGAACTATTATTGCTATAATACCCGGTTTCGGAATGTACCTCTTTAGAAGTGTGAGCCATGAGACACTTCTCATCTTTGGGGTTGTCATCAACATCTTCAACGCTATTGCTCCATGAACCTCCAACAAACGTCGTGTGGTTCTTGTCACGTAAAGGCTTAGGACAATCACCGATGAAATGATTTGGATCACCACATTTAAAGCATTTCCTATAACCTTTATCATCTTTAGCAAATCGGTTTTTGGAAAAGGATTTCTTGTCGTTGTTTGGTTTTCTCACGTATTAACCTCGTCTTTTGAAGAACTTCTTAAAGTCTCTAACCGCCAAGGCATATTCCTCATCATCACTATCTGAGAAGCTTTAATGGTCATTTTGTGCCTTCTTGGCTTTGAGTGAAAGAGACTTTCTTTCACCCTTAGTTTTCACCATTTCCGAGTCCTTCAAAATTATCATCTCATGAACCTTCAGTTACCAATGAGTTCATCGAGTGATAATTTGGCAAGATCCTTTGATTCTTCAATCGACGTGACTTTAGCTCTCCATTTGGGATGCAACGTCCTAAGAAACTTCCAAACATTGTTCTTTCTAGAAAAACCTTCATCAAGTGCTTTTAGACTAGTAATAATAGTGTTAAATCTAGCAAATGTACTATCAATAGTTTCATCTTCTAAGATGACAAATTGTTCATATTGTTGAACAAGAAGATCCATTTTACTTTCTTTGACTTGGCTATTACCTTGGTGGGTTACTAAAAGAGTGTTCCAAATATCTTTAGCGGTTTCACACATAAAAATCCTTTCGTACTCTTTCTTTGGTAAAGCATTATAAATCACCATTTTAGCCTCATTATTTTTAGCAAGTTTCCTTTTAGTATCATCATTAGCTTTGTCAAAAGTTATTATCTCTTTACTTTTAGAAACTTCATTATATTGGAATGGTAAAAGATCACCATTGGTAATAACATGCCAAAGATCTAAATATATTGATTTCACATAAGTCTCAAACCTATTTTTCCAATAAATAAAACTATCGGTTTCAAAAAGAGGTGGTCTTTGTATGGATTTCCCTTCTAGATACTTGTTAGAATCCATAGATCGATTTAAGTTTTAAAATACAATATATTTTAAAAAGTCTTGAGCAACCACGCTTTGATACCAATTATAGAAGCTAGAAGGGTGGGGGGGGGGGGGGGGGGGTTGAATAGTTTCTTAAAATTACTTGTTAAAAATTGATTTATAAAAATCCTTTTTCAAAAACTTAAGCTTGAGTATTTATATGAAACCTTCTTATACACAAGATGAACAAGGTATAGTGCAACTAAACTAATAATCACAAGTATAAAGAATAATGAATGTAAAGAGATAAGGGAAGGAAAGATCAAACCAAACACCAAGGATTTATAGTGGTTCGGCAACGAAGCTCACTCCTCGTTCCTACTCCACTCCTTGAGTACACCTTACTCGAGAGTTCACTAATCAACAAGTTCCTTAAGGTGGAGAAACCGTACACAACTTCGCTTAACCAATTTCTGAATCTAAGCTAAAAGTCGAGCCCTAATCTTAGCTAGGACCAATCTACACTAATATACTTTAAGGACTAAGTATTAATCTTAATACATACACAACTTCCAAATAGACACAACTACTTGGATCTTCACAACAATGACACAACAATGAATGAATAAGTTTGGATCTTCAATGGATCTTTGAGATAGACACAACACTTCGAGAATGATAGTGTTCTTCTCTTTGCACTTTGAGAGGAAAATATAAGAGGAGAAAGATTCACTTCTAAACAAGTAGTAATCAAACAAATGATTAAGGATTTGAGTGATTTAAGAAGTATGAAAGAATCTGGAAATGTATGTGCAAAAGAGGTGAATTGAAAGTCTGAGAATGGTCCACTATTTATAAGACAAACATCAAACGGCTATATTTGCCCGCGGTTCCTTATTAGAGCCCGCGATTTCATATAAATAAGGAACCGCTATAGGGGCTAAGGAACCGCCTACATAGACTCCGCTCCCTTTTGTCTTTTAGTAGATAGGTTCGAATCTGGGGATTAAAATATCCTGAAAGGATATTTCAAACCAAGATAGAATATGCCATTTTCAAATTTCAAATTTTCAAATAATTAATTTAATAAAACATTTTCTTAAAAAGAAAGTTTAAAAAAAAACTTTGTCGCACTTAATAACAAGTGAGTTTTAAGAAAAGATTAATTCGATGATCACTTAATTAGGATGAGTACTTGTTTGTTCATACCTTAAGTGATAATGGTTGAAATGAAAAATACTTGAACTCAAGAATTCGTTTTTCGTTGTTTTCGTAAATGCTTGTTTTTACATATTGTCGTAATAAAAACAAAGCGAAATCGAAAAATGCAAGTAACGTTTTTAGGCATCATTGCATTAACACATTAACCATTGCTACACCCTTGTCAACAGCCTTCTTTAGTGAGGCTGTCATCCAAGACTACCAAGATAGTCTTGATGATGAAGAGGACACAAGAACCAGTGAGGAAAATCTGAATGACCTCAAAGAGGAATTTCGTGAAAGAGCCCTTCTGGCCAAGTCTAGAAAGTTCTTTAAGAAAGGAGGCAAGTTCTCCAGCACCACAAAAGCTTCAACTGACAGAATGTTACAAATGTGGAAAGGTTGGTCACTTTGCTAGGGATTGTTTTTCCAAAACATCAATTCCTTCTTATTCCTCACTAGCTCAATCAAGACCATCTGGTCAAGCTTATGAATGGGCTCATTGCTAAAGCTTATGAATGAGATGAAGAGGAAGTCTCTTCAGATGATGATGAAATGGTTAATGTGAATGTAGTAATGGCACTTGCTGATGATGAAGGCTTTAATTCAAATGTTGTTGCCAAAGAAAGTACTCGAAATGGTGAATGGGTCAACATCACTATCAAAAAGGTACAAACTCTTCTTGAATTAGAAGATAAGGAAGACATTAAAGTTGTCTTTGATTACCTTTGCATTGATCTAAAATTTGTAGAAGAACAAAGAAACAATCTACTTGAAAAGTATCATAAAATTGTTCTTAAACTTGATGATTTTGAAAGTAAGCTTATTAAACTAAAAGAAGCTAAACTTGATGTACTTACTTTTCAACAACTGAACAAAGAGATTTTAGATGAAAATAACCCCCTAAGGGTTGAACTAAAAGAAGCAAGAGATATTGTTAAATCTTGGCTTAGAAACTCTGATAGGGTAAATCAGTACATAAATGAACAAATTCCTACTCAAAAGAGGAAAATGCTTGGTGCTGAAGGATCCTCCAGCACCAACTCAATTGATATTGTCTTTGTCAAAGCCTCAAATGAGGATGGTAGCTAGATCCCTGATGTTGTAAGGTCAGGTGAAGAGAATTTACCAAATCATGACACTGGACGTATCCTTCTTCCTGAGTTGCAAACAAGTGCTAACACTTCAGCACCTGTTGAGTCTTCAGTTACTAAAGACGACTTAGATGATGATTTAGAGAATGAAGTAAGTACCCCACTTCCTCCTTTGGAGAAGTTGGCTGGTGCTGAGCCATCTACTAGACCAAAATCAATCTAGTCAATCATCAAGTCTCACACAACACACAAAGGTAGGTCTCCCAAGTATGTCAAAATTGACACATCAAAAAACTCTTCAGCTCCTGCTGAAGGTTCACATAAGAGAACTACCTCTTCAGTTTCAACAAATAAACTGAAGAATGCTAGAACTGAGGAAGATCAGAGAATGTATCTTGTCATGCAAGAGATCAATGATCTCAAATTACAACTTAGGCAACAACAAACACCAACCCGATTCAGAGATTAACCTTGAAACTCTCTACATTATAAGTACAAGACACAATTTAAAAGGGCTTATGATCTATGTGGTCTAAACAACCATCTCACTAAAACTTTACTAAAAGTGATTTATTGTACTAAATGTGAGAGGACTGACCATCGCACTTGTGAACATACTCAATATATGCTTGCTAAAACTAGTGCTGATGCTCATACCACTAAAGCATCTCATTCTAGGCTAAAATGCCTTTCCCACCATGCATTCATTGTGGTATAGGCAATCATCACTTAAATGACTGTCCCTACTATCCTGTTTGTGATATTTATGGAAGTTATGATCATGACACTCATGGACATAATCAAGTAATCTATCTCAGAAGAGGCATCAAATCTAGGAACCCTAACTCTATTACCAAATGTTGTGAAACTTGTGGAAGTAATGTCCACACTACATCTGATCACAATCATATAGAGTGGTTCAGAAGAGGTAAAGCCCTTCAGGCTAAGAAAGCAAATGTTGTTCAAACCTCTCCTTCTTCTTCTAATCAATCTTATTCATCCTCATCAAAAGGATCATTCAGATCTAGAACACCTTCCAGATCTAAAGCACCCACCCATCAAAGGTGGGTTTCAAAACAAAACTGACCAATTCCTTAACTTGTACAGTGTGATCTCAGGAATCCTATTTGGTACCTCGATAGTGGCTGCTCAAGGCATATGACTGGCACCAAAAGTCATCTACACAAGTATAAGGAGGAACAGGGTCCTTAAGTTATTTTTGGTGATAACTCATCAGCTACTACTGAGGGATTTGGTTTAGTGAAATGCAATGGTATAGTTTTCACAAGGGTAGCATTTGTCAATGGATTGAAGTACAACCTCATCAGCATCAGTCAACTTTGTGATGCAAAGTATCTAGTCATGTTTGATGACAAAAGGTATAATCTTTAACTCCAATCATGAAATTGTGATGATTGCTCCTAAAGTCAAAGATGTTTATGTCATGAACATGAAATCTACTCAGGAGACATGTTTCATTGCTAGAGCTTCCAACATTACTAACTGGCTTTGGCATAAGAGGCTCTCACATCTAAATTTCAAAACAATAAACCTGCTGGCAAAACAAAATCTTGTTATTGGTCTTCCTTCACTTGTCTATCCCAAGGACAAATCATGCTCAGTATGTGAAAAAGGAAAGCACCATAAGGCCAATTTCAAAACAAAGAAAACTTTCTCAATCAAAGAAAGTCTTCACTTTCTTCACATGGACTTATTTGGCCCAATATCACCTAGGGCCATTTGTCATGAAAAATATACACTTGTCATTGTTGATGAGTACTATAGGTACACCTGGGTATATTTTCTGACAAAGAAAAGCCATGCACCAGATGCTATTATGTCTTTCATCAAAAGAGTTGAAAATCAAAATGACACTCATGTCAAACAACTTAGAACTGACAATGGCACATAATACAAAAATCATACTCTAATAAAGTTCTGTGATGACAAAGGGATTTCACAAAATTTCTCATCCCCTTACACACCTGAACAAAATGGTGTGGCTGAAAGAAGAAACAGAACTTTGATTGAAGCTTCAAGGACAATGCTTGTTGGATCAGCTCTCTCTAAGCACTTTTAGACTAATGTTGTAGCTACTGCTTGCTACACTCAAAATTGATCCATCATTGTGAAGATACACATGAAGACTCCCTATGAAGTCTTCAGGGGGAGAATTCCAAACATCTCATTCTTACATGTGTTTGGGTGTCCAGTATTAATTCACAATCACAAGGATCACCTTGGAAAGTTTAATGGAAAATCTGATGATAGTTACTTCCTTGGATAGTCTCTAGTATCTAAAGCATACAAAGTCTTCAACACAAGAATACAACGTATTGAAGAAACTTACCACATCACTTTTAATGAAAGTTCTGAAGCTCTCAAATTTGCAAGTCCGTCAGATGATGAACTTCATATTCATGGATCTCACAACTATCCATCTGATGAATTTCAACATTATGAGCCTTCTCAAAGATATCAAACAAGCAATTCAGTTCCTCATATTGATCCATTTGAAGATATGACAAGTCCTACAAAAGGAAATCCTTCAGTATCAAATACTGATGGCTGTCAATCAAATGATCAAGATGATCAGTATCAAAATGATCAGCAAGATAACACAAATGACCAAAATGGTCAGTCTCAAAATGATCAGCATGCTCACACACTTGATCAATCAAATGATGCTGCTAATGAACAATCTGAGACTCCTGCTCAAAATTCCCCAACTATTTCTAGGGAAGTAGGTCTTGGATGTGTTGCTTCTAACTAAGAAGGAAGCCCTCCACTGATTGAACCTTTGTCTATTGAATATCCTTCAGTAGACACTAGAGAGAATCCAAGTCAAAGTCCTTGTCATGGACTTCCAAGTTCTAGCTCTAATCATGATACCAGTGCTTATTCCCCAGCTTCACCAAAATCTTGGACTAATAATAGTCAAATACAGCTAGTGAACATAATAGGCAATCCTGGAGAAGGTAGAGTCACTAGATCTATGGAAAAGAAACTGAGTGCTTCTTCACTTGGAGAATGCCTCTATGCAAACTTTCTTTCAGAATTTAAACCTACAAAGGTTTCTAAAGCACCCACTCACCCTAGATGGGTGGATGTCATCCAAGAGGAACTAAATCAATTTGCAAGAAATAAAGTCTAGAAATTGGTTCCTCTTCCATATGGTAAATCAACCACTGGTACCAAATGGGTTTACAAACTCAAAAGAGATGAAACCAATGTGGTGACCAAAAAAAAAGCTAGGCTGGTGGCCCAAGGAATCAATCAAGAGCCTGGTGTTGATATTGATCAGACCTTTGCTCCAATTGCACGTATGGAAGCCATACGAATCTTCCTTGCTTATGCCACTTACATGAACTTCACCATCTACCAAATGGATGTCAAAAGTGCATTCCTAAATGGTGACCTAAAAGAAGAAGTTTATGTTACACAGCCTCCTGGCTTTGAGAGTAGTAAATACCCAAACCATGTCTACAAGCTTTACAAAGCTTTGTATGGACTGAAGCAAGCTCCAAGGGCTTGGTATGAAACTCTCTCAACATTTTTCATTGAACATAAATTTGTCAGAGGAAAAATAGATAGCACCTTGTTTATCTATAAATCCAAAACTGACACCATTCTGGTACAAATTTATGTAGATGACATCATCTTTGGTTCAACAAGCTTGAAACTATGCAAACAATTTGCCAAGCTTATGAATAGCAAGTTTGAGATGAGTATGATGGGAGAACTCACATACTTCCTTGGTCTTCAGATTAAACAATCTGAACAAGGCATCTCTATTAATCAAGAAAAATATGTCAAGGATCTACCGAAGAAGTATGCTATCAATTGTGCTTCAGTAAAAACACCAATGGTACCCCCTAACAACTTAAGACCTGATCTCAATGGACAATCAGTCAATGAGACTCAGCATAGAGGTATGATTGGGTCTTTCATGCATTTAACTAAAAGCAGACTTGACATTCAAGTCTCTACATGCCTTTGTGCAAGATACCAAGCAGACCCAAAGGAATCACACCTTACTGCTGTAAAGAGAATCTTCAGATACCTAAAAGGTACACCAAGTCTAGGTCTTTGGTACCCCAAATCCTCAGGGTTTGATCTAAAATAGAATTCAGACTCTGACTATGCTGGATGCAATATGGACTGAAAAGCACTTTTGGTGCTTGCCAATTGCTGGGTGGCAAAGTTGTGTGTTGGAGTGCTAAAAAGCAACAAACAGTTTCCATATCTTCAGCAGAAGTTAAATATGTGGCAGCTGTTGGATGGTTTACCAATGTTCTTTGGATGAAAAGCCAACTGGCTGATTATGACATAGAATATGAATAGGTACCAATCTTTTGTGATAACACTACTGCTATTGCAATATCCAACAATCCAGTCCTTCACTCAAGAACAAAACACGTTGATATCAGATATCACTTTATCAGAGATCACATTTTGAAAGGGGACATTGAATTACATTTCATCCCCGCTCAGTATCAATTGGCTGATATCTTCACCAAACCACTGGATGAACCAACTTTCAAAAGATTGATAATGGAGCTTGGTATGCTGAACATTGATGATACAAAACCTAAACCTTCAGCATTCACTGAAGAAGCTTAAAGGTTGAGCATTTTTTCTAAATTATTTTGATCAATGCTAAGTAGCAGTGTGTAAGTAAAGGAGTGTGCAATGTCATATATCTATCTTACAATATGTGATTGTGTATATGATGTTTTGTCGCCTTATCTGATTCACTGAAGCTGAACAAACAATCACCAGTCATCAAAGTTTTCTTCAGCAAAATCTGAACAAAGTTTTAATACAAATGAGTAGCTAGGCCTGAGTAGAGGAGCGTGCAATATCATATGTCTTGTTCACTTATGTGAACATTTATATGGGGTTTTGTCGCCTCATCTGACGCACTGAAGCTCACAAGTATTGCCATCAGCTTCAGCATATCCGAGCCACAACTTTTAAAAAAAATCAATCATGAGTCAAAAAGTATTAAATGGCATTGAATTTTCTTGAGAATAAAACAAACATTGTTTCAAAAGGTGTCATTTGTTAATTAAGGAAATTTCAAAAGTCCACATCCGCAGTAAAAAACTTCCTGACACATGAGGCGTTTCACTGTTCAAAGCAACAGAAAATAATACCTTTTTGTAGAACATTAATGAGAGAGTTTGTACCAAATGTTCAAAAGAAACCATAAAAGATTTATAACTTTTTCAAATGGTTTTAAAACTTTTCACAAATCAGTCTAAGTTTTTATATAATCCCTTGCATTTGGATTACATTTCACGCTTACAAATCTTTTCATAAAAAAAACACAAAAACTCTTTCTCTCTTTAAAAAAACACACAAAACACAAATGACAGCCGAATCATCTTATCACCAAGATAGTAAGATCACCCTAAACCCATCCATTCATGTTAACTTTGCCATTGAGGATATCATATTCAAACCCAACAACTCCACATTACTCAAACCAGACACCCTCAAATCAGTCCTTGGGAATTAGGTCATGACATTTTTGTCAAAATGTGTTCTTCGAGAAGCTTTGTTTAAAGACCCAGGGATGATGTTTCAAAACGTGTTAAACGAGTTTTGGTTCACTGCACAAGCGTCTCACAACAAGAAATCAATAGAGTTTGATTCTACAACAGCTGGTATTCATGGTAAAATTGGTTTAAAGTTGATTAGAAGGGTTCTAGGTTTAAACTATTTGGCAAACCCTAGTGACTATGAGGAAATACCAAATGATTTCACTGTTGTTAAAAATTATTTTAAAGAAATTGTGTATACTGAAGAGATCACTAAAAAGGGTGGGTTAAAAAGAAGTTGTTTACTAATAAGTGTGAAAACACTTATCTTTTTACCACTTAATTATAATAATAACCAAGCCAAAACGTGTATTTTATGTCGTAAATGTCGGAATTATGCGTGGTTTGTGTTTTTGTTGTGATTTAGGATCAAAATGTGAAAATGGAAGAAAACACGGGCTTTCACGGGCTTTTATCGAAGAAAAAGACAAAAGACGAAGTCAAAAGATCAAGAGTGCAAAAAGAACGGAAGCCAAGGCCTATTCTGAAGATTTATCGAAGAAAAGTCTAAAGACGAAAGTTTAATAAAGCCGAAGAACTCAAGTCTAATTTACGAAGAAATTACAAGACGAGTTTAATTAATCCCGAGACAAAGTCGATAAAGTCGAAGAAATTAGAAGACGAAAGGACGAGAAAGAAAGAAAGAAGGAAGCTTCCAACACATGCTTAACCTCCCTAATCACTATAAATACCCTCCTAATGACACATTAGGAGGTGTTGGCTATTTTGACAAACTAGTCTTCTATTTAATTACTTGCACTTTTCTTAATGTCATTTACTTAATTGCACCTTTAATTTCTTGTCTTGCACCTTAAATTTGTAAGTTTTTAATTATTGTCTTTACTTTAATTGTTGAATCTTAATTTTAATCAAGTTTTTAATTAATCTCTCATTCTACCTTTCTTGTTCTTGATTTAATCTTTGTGCTTATTATCTTATTGTCATGCTTATTTGATTAATTTTCATGTTTTTATGTTTATGATTGTGTTAGCTTATTGATTTTATAGCTTATTATGTTTTTCTTAAATTTAATCAAGTGCTTATTAGTTAATTTTAATAAAAAATTGATTTTTAATATTTTTACTTTTTAGTATTTTTAAAAGTTTTTAAATTTTGGTTTATTAGCTTTTCCTTAAATTTGATTTGGTAAAAGTTTTAGTTAAGTGCTTATTTGTTTTTAGCTTAATTTTAGTTTCTAGCTTATTTGCATTTTTGTTATCCGGGTTTCCCTTAAAACCCTTTTATTCCGTATAAGCTCCACTTGCAACATTCCGGATTGCCACAAGAAACAATTATTCCGGATACTAGCCAAAACCAACATTCCGGATAAAGGCTTAGGCTGTTTATTCTGGATATAGCTGCAAATCTTGGATTCCGGATAGCTAGCTGGGGATTTATTCCGGATAAGATGATTTCCAATAATTCCGGATAAGTTCTTGAAGTTGGGATTCTGGATAAGGAATTTGTGGAGATTCCGGATAAGTGTTCGAAGACCGTATTCCGGATAAAGTCTCGGAGTAGGATTCCGGATAAGCTTTGGCAGAAATTATTCTGGATAAGGGCTACAAAGGATTCCGAATAGTGGAGTCTTCGTGTATTCCGGATAACGTTCAGCAGATACATTCCGGATAAGCCTGGGAACTAGGATTCCAGATAAGGCAAGGTTTGTTATTCCGGATAACTCACAAGTGCATATTCCGGATAGTGAAGTTGTGTTTATTCCGGATACAAGGCATTATATTATTCCGGATAACAAGCTGGAAAGTTATTCCGGATAAGGGTGTTGTATTCATTCCGGATACGCAGCAGATTCAGAATGCGGATAAGGGTGACAGCCT
Source organism: Glebionis coronaria (assembly GCA_025667525.1). NCBI lineage: Eukaryota > Viridiplantae > Streptophyta > Magnoliopsida > Asterales > Asteraceae > Glebionis > Glebionis coronaria. The sequence continues at coordinate 213,604,994 of CM046877.1, read as the reverse complement.
TATTCCGGATAAGCAAAGTAAGATCAGGTATTCCGGATAGTGACAGTATTTCGGATTCCGACTCAGGTTTTGTTAATCTTCTGTTTTATTCTCAAGCATTTAATTTTCTCGCCATTTTTCTTTAATTCGTTTTAATTGCTTTTCTTTATTTTAAATTTCAAGTTTACATTTTTATCACATTGTCAAATTTACTTAGTTTACTTTTAAAATTTTTAATATTGCACCATTTACGTTTTAATTAGTTTTACCTTTAATTAATCGTCATTTACTTTAAAGTTTTGCACATTTATTTTACTACAACGACCAAAATTATTCTTTTCACCAAAAGACGACTGAGTCGCACTTAAACCAATAATCAATTCGATAAGACACACACAACAAACTTAATTTTTATACTAGGAAAAAATCCTTGTATTAAATGGGGCCGCTGCCGGCTTTTTTCGTAAAGATTAACGGTTTTCTGTGAGAGACGCGTTGAATTCTGGGATCCGTTCACTCGTGAACGTTATTTTTCTTGCTTAAAAATTTTCAAAAAAAATCCATAAAAATTAAAAATTGTTAAAATTCCATTAAAAAATTAAAAAAAATTTCAAAAATCCAAAAAGATTTTTATTTTTATTTTTACAAGTACATATATATTCTCTATTTCTTTGGTATCTTTTTCTTTTGCTTTTGCAGGTGTATGCGTACTAGATCTTCAACTTATTCTGAGCCCGAGACTCGTGAAGATTTAGATATGGTCGGTGTGCACAACAACAATAATCCACCCCACCTCAACAATAATAATAACAACAATGTTCCCCCACCTGATCTTCGAACGATGGAGGAGCTTTGTCAACCCACGATGAATGGACGAGGAGGACCAATTGCGCCGATGCAAATCACGGCTCCAGAGTTTTTGTTGAAGCATCACATGATCCAACAAGTTCAGAACACTTGTCCATTTCGAGAATTGCCGGATGATGATGCCAACAAACACCTCGACAAATTCATTACCGTTACTCAAAGCATGAAGTTGCCCGGTGTTACTATGGATTTTCTTCGCCTTCACCTATTTCCACACACCTTATCCCACCATGTCGAAAAATGGCTTGATCGTCTTCCGAAGAATTCAATTCATACTTGGGATGAGATGACTCAACGCTTTTTGTCGCGCTACTTTCCACCATCCATGGTCACGAGCCTTCGAAATCAAATTAGTGGATTTACACAAGAACCAGATGAATCACTTTTTGATGCTTGGGAACGATATAATGTTTTAATCGATCGATGTCCAAACCACAACATGCTACCCGTCACCGTAATTGATACTTTCTACAACGGTTTAACTTTTCGTGATCGTGATACGATTAATGCAGCCGCCGGTGGCACATTTATGAAAAGAAGACCTGAGGAGTGTAGAGAGCTTATTGAGAACATGACTACTCACCACAAAAATTGGGATTCATCCGCATCTTCAAGATCAAACCCGAGAGTCAATGTTTCTTCTACTTCTTCAAACCCTAATATCACCGAATTGAGCCGCGCAATGGTCAAAATGAGCAAAAACATGCAACTCTTAGCTACAAATCAACAACAACAAGTTAAAGATGTTGCAACTTCTTGTGAGACTTGCGGCGGTCCTCATTCATACACTGATTGTCCTTCTACTCATGACAATCCGGAAAACGTGTCTATGGCTTATGGTAACTATTCAACGGAAAATTACCAAGCCCGACCTCAAGGTGATCGTAACTTGTTAAGTTACCGTTCTAGCAACTTTCTTGCACCCGGTTTTTCTCCTCAAAACCACAACCCCTACAACTAAAATAGAAGCAACCCAAACTCACCACGAGCTTCTAATCCTTATCACCCACCCGCTCAACAAGCACCACCTATTAATCAAGATGTTGAAGCTTTCATGAGAACCCAATAAGAGCAAATTAAGAATCTGCAAAGCCAAATAATCAACTTGAAAGGAGATATCACTAAGCAAGGGAATGATATTAGATCCGAGCTTCGACATGATATACAAACCTCTTTTATCACCCAAACAAATGATTTGAAGAATATGCTGGCTAGTTTCTTACCAACTACTCAACCCTCTACTTTTGGCTCTCTACCTTCAAATACCGTCACCAACCCAAGAGCGAATGTGAGTGCTATTACTACACGCAGTGGAGCAACATTAGTAGGACCATCTATCCCTCCCCCAGTTACTCCATCAACACCTCCTCCACCACCATTTATCTTTCCTACTCCCACGCCTAGTATTAGTTCTCCGTTACCGTCTCCACCTATGCATGAAGAACTACCCAAGAAACACCCTTCACCAACCCCACCTTCCACCTTTAAACCTTCAACATCTCAACCTTTACCTGCTACACCTTCCACCTATAAACCTAATATCCCTTATCCTTCTCGCTTAAACAAGGCCAAATTGCAAACCAAGGATGACATTCAAGTGTCGAACTATTTGAAGAAGATTTTGGGACTGACCATCACCTTTAGCCTTGTTGAAGCTCTTGCCCAAATGCCTAAATTTGTTAAGATGTTTAAGGAATTTCTTAATAAGAAGGAGAAGATGGCCGAGTTTGTTAATACTCAATTGAATGAAACTGTTCTGCAGTCCTTCTTAAAGAACTTCCGGAAAAACTTGGAGATCCCGGTCATTTTGTGCTACCATGTACTTTTAACCAAACCGAAGAATTTACTACCTTAGCCGATCTCGGGGCAAGTATTAATTTGATGCCTTTAAGTGTTTGGAAAAAGTTATCATTACCCGATCTTACACCAACAAAGATGACTCTTGAGCTTGCAAATCGCACTCTCGCTTACCCCGTTGGTATTGCTGAAGATGTGTTTATTAAAGTTGGCACCTTCCCTTTTCCGGTCGACTTTGTTGTTGTTGATTATGAAATGGACCCTCGTATTCCTTTAATACTTGGTCGGCCATTCTTGAGAACCAGAAAAGCCTTAGTCGATGTTGCCGAAGGTGAGCTAATCTTAAGGGTCGGGAATGATGCACAAGTTTTTAAAATGGGGAAGATCACAACCAAACCCAATGGAAGAGAATCAGCGAATATGATTAATGTGCTTGATGATTTTGTCGTCTACAACAATCCTCTTTTCGATTCTTGCTATGATAATCCACTCTTCCAAGATGATATGGATGATTCTCTCTCCAATTTAGATCCTCCACCAATTCATGAGTCTCCATCGATCTATGATAACTACGATCATGATTCGAGTTCTGATATGGATGATTCTGATGATTTTACTTCTGAGTATCCAGACATGCCCACTTATGATGATTTTGATGAGGCTGATACTCTCTCGAGTGATTCTTCTCATGATGACCTTACTCCTACTTTTGATGAAGATCCTCCACCAACAATGCTTGATCCTACTATGGATGACTACTCATTTGAGGAAGACTTTGCTACTTTTCTCAACACTTACTTCCCAAATGAGAGTGATGCTCCTCCTTTGGACTTTGATGATTATGGTCTTTATCCTCCTTTGGATATGAAGAAAACCGCTTCAAAGGAGAAGAAGCCGGCCGACACCGATATCCGCAACACTTACGCCATAACACCTCTCTATCCACCTTCTAAGGATGAGATTGTGAGATTTATGAGCGGATCCTCTTCAAGGTCTACTGAGCCTGAGTGTTATTTTCTCCTAAAGGAAAAGGTGTTCGATCCTGGTATTGCAATTTTCAAGCCATCTCAGTATCCATCTAATGAAATAAAAGGAAAGATTTTTGTAAGTTATGGAGATATGCTTGCACCTCATCACACTTGCTACCACCGTGCTCAATCTTTACTTAAGGGAACCTTGCCTACTCTTCTTTGGCTTGCCTTGTTCGCCTTAAGCCTTTGCTATTTGATGGACGGAGATCATGTATTTGATCCCGATGGACGTGTTTCAAGCTTCTTCCTATGCTAATCAAGGTCGAGTCAAGCTCACGACTCGGTTAACAAAAACAAGCGCTTCTCAGGAGGCAACCCGTTGTAACTGTTTTTATAATAAGTGTAGGGGGAGACCCTAGTATGTGTTTGTTGTTTTCTTTCTTATCATGTGCAGCGATTCGAGCTTTCAAAGATCCATTCTTGATGACTTTTGACGACCCGTGATTCCGTGTACCCGTCTTCCCGGTTCTATCCTAAACTCTTTTGATTCACTATTTTATATTCTTCAATATTAAAATAGGAATCACTTTAGTTGTCTCTTCCTTAGAAAGATTTAAACAAAGTGCACAATCTCCTAAGTGTAGGGGAGGTTACTTCCATATGCTTAAACATTGAGGACAATGTTTATATTAAGTGTAGGTGGGACTTCTATCGAAGTTAAGTGGTCTTTTCCTTGTATTTGTCCTCATTTTAACCGGAAAATTGATTTTTTGACATTTTTCAAAATTTTTAATCTATTTTGGCCTATTAGTTTTTCCTTTATTATAGTTATTTTATTTCTCTGTCAGAATAAATTTTAATAAAGTGGTTTTAATTTTCAAACGTTGTGAATCTTTTGACTCAACCCGAGTTTACTTATCTTAGTTTACTCTAGCTAGTATCCTTAACGTGTTTAAGTTAAGTTTTGCTAGGCTTTTATATAGGGAGCTTTAAAACGCGAAAGTCTTAACTCTCACGGGTTAAGAACAAGAACTTTTCGCAAGTTCCTATAATTGATCCTAGAAAGTCGTTTATCAAGGGAACTTTAAAATGTGAGTTCTAAACTTGAAAAAGTCTAAGAATTTGCAAGATCCTATAGATGACTTGAAAAACCCAAAACTTTGATTTAATAGGCTAAGCATCCACGAGTCTCATTCCTTGAGATTTTAAATTCTAGAGAACGAGAGATGATAGAGTCAATTATAAGTTTGGTATTCTTTCATGAATTTATGTGAGTTAATTATGAGCTTTTTCTCCCATCGCTTGTTAATAAATTTAATTGCAATAAATAAGGTTGTACGATTTGAAAAGTTACTTAGCTTCTAGCCCAAGATCGTTTAAAAGTTGCTTGGTATTGGTTAGAGTTCATAGCCAAGGCATAACTTATTGAAGCGGGATGCGAAGATTGGCGAGTCCGAAAAGGCCCTAACAAGGCATGAGGGCTACATTTTGTTGCTAAAGATCCCAAGTGATGTGAAGAATCATTTATCAAAAATCAATATGAAGGATCGAGACACACGACGAAAAGCAAATACTCCCCTAAAGATCATGGAGAAGTCTATCCAAAAAGTTCCTAACAAGGTATGAGGATAAATAGATCCAAGTCCTAAAAGGAGGCGGATCGTTGCATATCAAAATCCCAAATAAAGATTGGAGAAAAATGAAGAAGTCGTGGTCCTAGTATGAAGAATCTCTCAAAAGTTCAAGTAAAGAAATTCCTATTATAAAGAGAAGACCATTATTTCATAAACGTCTCTCAAGATTTGAAGTATGAAGTCGCTGCCAAATATCGGTCCGAGAAAGGTCTCAAATCGTGAAGCGAGTTATGCCAAGATATGAACTTTATGAGGTCCCGAGAAGTAGTTTTAAAAGATTTTATCCTTTAGCTAACTATTGATTAAATCGTCCCACTTTATTTTCAGCCTAATAACTATCGAAATAAGTCAACAATGCATCTTCGTGATCATTCAAGACAAAAATAAAATATAAGAGATACACCTAGGAATAAGGGAGTCTAAGTAAATAATTGGCCCACATGAATTCGTGTTAGTTTGCTAACTTATAATAACAATGATCTCGTTTTTAAGCTTGGTATGGGGAACGTGAAACTTGAGGATGATAATCATTCATGACATTCCAAAACCCTAAGGTAAGTTTTTGATCTTTTTACTTGTTTTCTTCCTTTAAATATTTTGTCCCTTTAATAAAGGCCAATGTGGATTGATTATGATGGAAAATATAAAACTTGCTTTGTAATTAATGCATTGCATGAGGGCATTGCAATGTTCAAGTGTAGGGGATTTAATAAGTGTGAAAACACTTATCCTTTTACCACTTAATTATAGTAATAACCAAGAAAAAACGTGTATTTTATGTCGTAAATGTCGAAATTATGCGTTGTTTGTGTTTTTGTTGTGATTTAGGGTCAAAATGTGAAAAGGGAAGAAAACACGGGCTTTCACGGGCTTTAATCGAAGAAAAAGACAAAAGACAAAGTCAAAAGATCAAGAGTGCAAAAAGAACGGAAGTCCAAGGCCTATTCTGAAGATTTATCGAAGAAAAGTCTAAAGACGGAAGTTTAATAAAGACGAAGAACTCAAGTCTAATTTATGAAGAAATTACAAGACGAGTTTAATTAATCTCGAGACAAAGTCGATAAAGTCGAAGAATTTAGAAGACGAAAAGACGAGAAAGAAAGAAAGAAGGAAGCTTCCAACACATGCTTAACCTCCCTAATCACTATAAATACCCTCCTAATGACACATTAGGAGGTGTTGGCTATTTTGACAAACTAGTCTTCCATTTAATTACTTGCACTTTTGTTAATGTCCTTTACTTAATTGCACTTTTAATTCTTGTCTTTACTTTAATTGTTGAATCTTAATTTTAATCAAGTTTTTAATTAATCTCTCATTCTACCTTTCTTGTTCTTGATTTAATCTTTGTGCTTATTATCTTATTGTCATGCTTATTTGATTAATTGTCATGTTTTTATGTTTATGATTGTGTTAGCTTATTGATTTTATAGCTTATTGTGTTTTTCTTAAATTTAATTAAGTGCTTATTAGTTAATTTTTATAAAAAGTTGATTTTTAATATTTTTATTATTTAGTATCTTTAAAAGTTTTTAAATTTTGGCTTATTAGCTTTTCCTTGAATTTGATTTGGTAAAAGTTTTAGTTAAGTGCTTATTTGTTTTTAGCTTAATTTTAGTTTCTAGCTTATTTTCATTTTTGTTATCCGGGTTTCCTTAAAACCCTTTTATTCCGTATAAGCTCCACTTGCAACATTCCGGATTGCCACAAGAAACGATTATTCCGGATACTAGCCAAAACCAACATTCCAGATAAAGGCTTAGGCTGTTTATTCCAGATAAAGCTGCAAATCTTGGATTCCGGATAGCTAGCTGGGGATTTATTCCGGATAAGATGTTTTTCCAATAATTCCGGATAAGTGCTCGAAGTTGGGATTCCGGATAAGGAATTTGTGGAGATTCCGGATAAGTGTTCGAAGACCGTATTCCGGATAAAGTCCCGGAGTAGGATTCCAGATAAGCTTTGGTAGAAATTATTCCGGATAAGGGCTACAAAGGATTCCGAATAGTGGAGTCTTCGTGTATTCCGGATAACGTTCAGCAGATACATTCCGGATAAGCCTGGGAACTTGGATTCCGGATAAGGCAAGGTTTGTTATTCCGGATAACTCACAAGTGCATATTCCGGATAGTGAAGTTGTGTTTATTCCGGATACAAGGCATTATATTATTACAGATAACAAGCTGGAAAGTTATTCCGGATAAGGTTGTTGTATTCATTCCGGATAAGCAGCAGATTCAGATTGCGGATAAGGGTGACATCCTTATTCCGGATAAGCAAAGTAAGATCAGGTATTCCGGATAGTGACAGTATTTCGGATTCCGACTCAGGTTTTGTTTATCCTCTGTTTTATTTTCAAGCATTTAATTTTCTCGCCATTTTTCTTTAATTCATTTTAATTGCTTTTCTTTATTTTAAATTTCAAGTTTATATTTTTATTACATTGTCAAATTTACTTGGTTTACTTTTAAAAAAATTTATATTGCACCATTTACGTTTTAATTAGTTTTAGCTTTAATTAATCGTCATTTACTTTAAAGTTTTGCACATTTAATTTACTACAAAGACAAAAATTATTCTTTTCACCAAAAGACGACTGAGTCGCACTTAAACTAGTAATCAATTCGATAAGACACACACAACGAACTTAATTTTTATACTAGGCAAAAATCCTTGTATTATTTACCACCTAAGTGGAAATTTATGATGACCATTTTGATTGAGTGCTTGGGTGGGAAAACAGGAGGGCTTGACCAGATAAATCAAAAGGATGCAATAATTTTATATTGTCTGGCCAAGGGAATCAAGGCTGATTTTGGGAGGTTAATATTTGAAGATCTTCATGGGAAGCTGGAGAAAAAGACTAGGGAGTAAAATGTTGTTTACACCAGATTTCTATCCCTTATTTTTGCTGACCATGTTAGAGATGAATTTTCTACACTCCAAGGAGATAAATTAATCTTTCCACCCTTTGAGCTTAAGCGCTAGAACATTCCAGTTAGCACCATTGATCCTCCTTTTACACAACCTATGTTGTACATCTGCTCAGCAGATACTCCAGTAGTGTACAAAGCTCCACAAGACACTCCTCCAACTTGAGAAGAGGATCAGAAGGGCAAAAAGCCTGGAGCTTCTTCTGGACCACGTCAGAAGCAAACGTTTATTAATACTGAGAAGGTTAGACATGAGTCCAGAAAGAGGAGAACCCTCACATAATCTTCATCAAAGAAGGTTGTTGATGATCCCAAAGGCCAAGCTTTGAAGAAACATAAGTCCTCGGCCAAGGACAAGAACGTAAGCCAGCCGTCACCTTCAGTCTCTGTTGGAGGTGACATGCATAAAGAGGCCAAGAAGGAAACCCCTATCTCAACCTCTTTAGAAGATAAGGGTGAAGATGGAGCGCACTCTCAGCTCAGTATTTTCGAGTCAGCATTGGTAAGTACTTTAAATCTGAATACATTTCCTATTTCCTTACCAATCTCTATCACTTGTCACTCTGAGTCAGCATCAGGACATGAGGCGTCAGCAAATACAACAGCTGACACTGACCTTGGACTATCTGTTTCTAATGATGTAGCACCCCCACAACAGGGTCCTACTGAAGGAACCAAAAACAAATTCATTGATCTTAACTCATCAGGGAATTTTTCTCAGGATCCATCAAGTAAAACCAACCCTGGTGGTGAAGGAGTAGAAAATGACCTTCACACTGGAGGTGATGCTGAGAAGACAAACAAGTAAGTCCCTCTCACCACTGGAGCCAAGGTGGGACACTTGCCTAATTATATGTTCAGTATGTCTTCAGATGAATTGGAAAAAGAGCTTGGGTTCAATGAAAGAGTTCCAGTCAATCTTGATGATAGTGAAGCAGAAGATGATACTGTTGAAGTGACACCAAAGCCACCATCCCACAGATCTGAACAGGTAAAAGTATTGACAAATCAAGTGTTAATTGTTCAATAACAGGTGGCTAAACTTAAGGAGGAAAAGGTGCTTGATGATGCTGAACTCATAAGTCTTAAAGCAAGACCAATTCCTCCTACTATTGATCAAATCAAGGATGTCATTCTTGCTGCTCTGAAGCTATTAGTAAAAGATGTGGCCACTGCCACTTCCCTTAAGCAAGAGATGTCCTAACTAATGGACTCCATCAATAGTGCTACCATGGAGTTTCCACCAGAGTTCACACTAGTGCCTGGACAAGTAAATGATTTGTGTGACTCTGTGTCCAAGATAAAGGATAGGGTGGCGTTGCTGGAGAAACAAAAGTTGACCTTATCTGAAGAGGTTCAACAAAAGCTGAATGCCCTTGAAAATGTACCAGCAATGCTGGCCAAGGTATCCTCCACTCTTGATCATATTTGTGGTCTCTTCCCTGCTGGTGGGTCATCAGAAGTTGTTTGGCAGTCTTCTGCTGAGGGGGAGAAAATCACCATCCAGCAGCTATTCCAAAAACATGCTCAAAAGAAGGCTCAGAAACAACATGTTGTTTATGAGTCACCATTTGTTAAAAAGAGTCTAGCTAAGGCTAAAGGGGAGTCTTCAGCCAAGGACGGTCATGTGGATGGACTAACCACAAGTGAAGATACAACTGATAGTGGTACACCTCCCTTTCAACCTAAGAACAAAGGAGATTTTACACTGAATGATCGACTGATCAAAGCTGGGGTGGCCACTCAAGAAGAACTTGATAAATTATACAAGCTCCATCAAGAAGAAAAACTAAGAGATCTAAAGATGAGTTTGTATGAACAAATTGGGAAATCTGAAGTTGAAAGCCTTTTCAAGAACAAGATGTTATATGAAAATTTTTTTATAACAAGACTGAACAGAAGAAATCTCCCACCAATCACCAATGTTGATATGCTTACTAGCAAAGGTGATATTCATCTCAAGTTCTATAAGGGCGATGGGACTGATGAGATCCTAGAAGACTTACAAGGAAAGGAGCTTTCTTACACTAAATGGATTGAAATGAGTGAGAAAATTGAGAAAAGAAAATCCAAGAGATGGGATGAAGTTCGCACCAAAATTGAACACTTCATGAGAAATCATGAAAAATTGGGTGAGGTTCCCAATATCAGCACTGAAGTTTCTCTGGAGGATCAAGATCCTATAATGGATCTGAACAAAAGGGCAAATCTGATCAAACCTGGTGTGGGTGATATTTTTGTCACCACAAAGAAATACAAGGGCTTTGTTTATTTTCAAAATCATCTCCCTGGGCATGTACTAGACGAACCTGAATTGGGAATGATAATGTTCAACCATCATGAACGTCAAGACTTTGTTGGCATCAGTGACCTTGATGAAATGAACAATGAACTTCTTGGGAATGTTCAAAGGATCTTTTACTCTCAGCATGGAGGCCCAGGACGTACTGATGCTGCAAGAACCTCAGCATGTGCTTACTTGTTATACTGGACCACATAAACTCAGATCCGTTAATCCAAACTCCCATCATTGAAGAACTTAGGCCTAAGGAAGATTGAATAATATTTGTATTGCTTTTGTTGTAATTTGTAATGTTTTATGAATAAATGATTATCTGATGTTTATAAGTATTTTATTATTCAGTGCAAGTAAGAAGAAGTAGTTATGCTCACTTACTACTGACATTAGACTTAGGCTATTTGTATATCCAAATAGGGGGAGATTGTTGGGTCAGTATTTACTGACCCTGAAGCAACTCTAGGATTTGAATATAAAATCCCCCTAAGTGTTTCATGTTCAGCAGTAAGGTGAGTCTGTTGAAGCATGACCAGAGGAACAAAGTTCCTACTGAAGACTATGTTGCTGAAGGATGTTCAGATTTACTCTTTCAGTAAACTTAGAAGACAAAGGAGTCTTTGCTTCATATACTAGGCGGTCTAGTTGCTGAAGAACAAGTACTGAAGAAGAGCTTTCAGTTCAGTTTGGTTTGACAATACCAAACTGAATGATGTCGATCTCCTCCAGAATGCTGAAGACACTTCCGTATTCTGATGGTTTGCATTAGGCGGGAAAAGATAACTTTAAGTCAAAGTAGGTTGCTTGTATAGTTAGCTATAAGTACAACTTTTATCTTTTCTAGAATAGTTTATTAAGTACTTTGTAATGTTTATCCAGCATGGGCATCAACCACCCACCGGATAAATCCATGCATGGGAACATGCAAAATGCAAACCCTAATTTCACATTGCCTATTTAAGGAGTGCTTATTCAGAGAGAAAAGGTTAACTATTACAAGAGTAGAACTCTGGAAAAACCTTCTCTCTCAATACCAACTAAACCATATAGCCAAGAAGCATATAAACATTTAGATTGGAGCTTAGACTATTAACTTTGATTATAAGTTAAGTAGAGGAGATCACCATACATTGTCATTCAACCACTTTGTTATTCCACAAACAAAGTGGATATAAATTCTTTATTGAGTTTTAATAAAAGTCTATACGTTGAAAGTTATTGGTATTGTTTTTTTTAATTGTTCTTAGTTCTAATCAATTGTTAAAACAACTCACTTGAGTCTTGGTAAGGTGTTATTACTTAAGGTTGATAAGTAATAACGAATTACAAGGGACCAACAACCCTCTTTCATGTATGGAAGATGGGTTGTTGCTTCATTTGTTTACACATAGTATTCAACCAAACTCTCTCTACTTTCTCTCTCTAACTTCTCTCTATTTTCTTCTCTTTCTCTCTCAATTTTCTTGTGGTATGGATTAAAGTAAGATAACATTTGGTATCAAGAGCATATAACAGATAGGTGATTGAGGCTTATTGTGGTTACTTTTTTGAATTCGTGGCTTATATATAATAAGCTAAGGATTTCGAAAAAAATTTAGTTTGGATTTGAAAAAGTTTGCTACTTTCTTGTTTATTTACATTTGAATAAACAAGAAGTACAAGAAAAAAATGATTTTAATTCAAAATCATCATCTTTTGAGGTTTTATATTAGAAAATTAGTTTTTGTACTTTTTCTTGACTTAAAAATTTTCATCTCAAAAATAAAAAAATTTGCATTTTCATGGTCCCTGTGATGCTATAAACCTTGGAAGTACAAGTCGTTTCGTCGGAAAACTTTGAAATCATTGCCTTTTCGAAGATTGTTGCCTTTTTTTGTATTTTCAGAATTTTTGAAAAAAATACCGAGATAACCAAAACCCTAAAATTACCGAGATAGTACTTTTCATAAAATACCGAGTTGCCTCAATTTTTACCGAAATAATACTTTTCAAACTATGTCGAGATAGTATTTCCTTGAAAATACCGAGATAGCGAGTTTGGCAAAATTACAAAGTTGTACAGCTTCAAAATTTTACCGAGATAACAGAAATTCGAAAATACCGAGATAGGGCTTGTAACAAAATACCGAGTTGAGAAAATTGAAAACAAACGAGTTGAAATCTCCCAAAAATAGCGAGATCGTGCGCTATACAAAAATACCGAGTTGGCAGTGCTTTGAAAATACCGAGTTGACTTGTTGATCAAAATACCGAGATAGCGTAAGTACTAAAATACTGAGTTGGGGGATTTTTTTACCGAGATCGTGTAGAACGAAGAATACCGAGATAACGGAAATTTTTGCTCTATCTATTTTCATCATTAGCCACTCTCACACTTGATCTCGAAGCATCGTTTAAAAAAAAGAGTTAAATTTTTTAGGTCAAGTAACTTCATATTTTTTCATACTAGTTTTAGGCAATTTATTCTTTGATTTCAAAGTTTGGTTATTCAAAAAAATTTCGGTCTAAAAAATGTCGGACTAAAGAATTTTATATCGGACTGACAAATATCGGCATTTTTCAGAATTTCAACCACACCTCATCACAACAAATCTACTTAGATCCATAATCGATTAAAAATCACCGACAATGTCTAACAACAACCTAGATGCTTATAACCAAGTTCGTTTAGAACAAGGTGGAAATGGAAATCCACTCGTGCTTACAACCGGTAGTTATATTCAGCGGAGATCTCGATTTCTCAGATTTCTTGACATGAAAGAAAACTGAACCACTCTTCGTCATTGCCTTGGCAATGCACCTCTTTTATTTCAATTCAGACCTATTACCACAACGGCTGAGGATAATACTTCAAATAATCTTGTTCGGGCTAGGTGTGGGCAAATTTGTTTACCAAATCGTAATTATAAACATACTCAATTCCCGAAACATACGACGTCATTTTGATTGGTCAAGACACAAGTTTTCATCGGGCTCCTACACGTTGGTCCACTCTTATTTTGTGCGTCCATATTTATTTCTTCCACTAGACTCTTTCTTCCACTATTTCTTCCACTTGGCTATTCAAAAATACACACAACCTTCTTCAACCTTCATACCATAAGGAGGCATCTCCCACCTCTGAACCATAAGTCATCAACAACATCGTCAAAGTACACACACCGTTTTCTATTTTTTAACCACTTATTAGTTGCTCCTTTGTGTTTTTATACATAACTTTTTTATTATGTATTTGTACATTGTTTTGATATTCCATAACTGAACATATCATAATCACTGGAATAATGAACACACTTACGTTATGGACATCGAGAATGACATTTCAAAAATATCGTCATGCCAAGATAGTATGCATATATGCATGGTCAGCTATTACATATATCTGTTGTTACCATGCTGAAAAAGATTTATTTACTCATCAGGCCATCAACATGTACCTGCCAATACGAGCGATGCCAATCATAAGCAAGCCCGAACTGCAGTTTTTTTGTTATAGTGCTTTATAAGCTCATATAGGGTGCCTTAAGGGGAAACCGGGCAAACATGGTATGGCTGCAACCACAACAGGTTGCCCCGCCAAAATCCACGTAATCACAGGTTTATCCCGTACCGAAAAAACTTATCATTGGCCGACTGATCACAAACACATCATAGCCTGCCTGATCATACACATTATACTACTAATAATAGAGATCATTTTGAATTTTAAATTTATGCATAGGACATCAGATAAACAGGCTGCATTAGTACAAATACCATCACCGCCAATGTCCCGGCATGGCTGCCATTTAAGCAGATACCATCAGATAAGTTTTTTGGGGAAATCTTTTCATCCATAGCTAGATCTAATGTGACATAACCATGTCTATCATCGCCCGGGATCAACAGCGGCAACGAAAGCCACGAACGTGACTATCGTCGCATGCCATCAACCCCGACAACGAAAATACTGTGAGAATCATACCTATGTCAAGAACAACACCAAAAGAGTGCACAAACAAAGGAAGCCCAAGAATAAATATCTAGTTTACTTTAACCTTAACTAAAGTACAACCTAACAATTATATGTAACATGAATTCCAAAAATGTGTTTCAGTCATAACAAAAGCCCTATTTTTCTCTTATGCCATCAGCCGCCGGTTTTTCCAACCGATAAACCTACCACTATTGTCACCCCAACCGGCACATCATCGCACGCCATCAATAGGGGAAACGAAGAGTGTGGTGGCATCGCAGGAGCATAAGACAATAGTTAAAACATAAATTAATAACTTAATAATATCATAAATTAAAGAGAAACAACATAGATGATTCAATCAAAAGGGAAAACATATACCTCCAGTGATAATAAAAAACAAATCCCAAACAACCAGGACAATCAAGAACCAAAAATCAACAACATCGCCAAACACTAATGGCGACATCGAATAGGTTAGATCTAGATCGAATAGAAAAGATACACCAACGTCGACAGCCATTAACACGTATGAATGAATCCATTCTTTAGGATCATATCAAGAAAGATCCGGTCTGTTTTTTAGAGAGAGAAAACCCTAAATAATTGAAGGACACACACAAACACTAGATTTATGAGAGAAGGCAAGGTGTGGGTGGGTATTTTTTTATTGTTGGTGTCAGTGGCCACTATTCATAACTGTGTGTTCGAGGCAAACCATTAATAAAGAGGCAAGGATGAAGGGGTGTTTTTATGAAGGGGCAAATGATGGGATCAGAGGCAAAACAGAGCATTAATTGCAACGGGAGAGGCAAAAACTGAACATCAAGGAAACAATGTGTGTTATGTGTGTGTAAAAGCTGTGAGACAGACGAAGTTATCTGAGAAGGGTAAATAAGCTTTTTTATTAGGTATGTGGGAGTCACTGTTCATAGGGAACCGTGATTCCCCTGTATTAATAATAAAGTAATTTACAAAAATGAGGTTTTAATTGCCAGAGGTTTGAGATTTAATTTGCAAAAGAGTAAGCACTTATTATACAAAAATCAAAGGAAGTATTATAAGTGGAAATATATAATACTATTTTTTAAAAATATACTAGTAAGGTACTCGCGCGTTGAGGTGGCGGGAACCTGTAACATAATTTACGGCGAACAATATTTAATTTTATGTTTCCCTTACAACGACATTGTGGAAAACGACAATTTAAGGTTCGGGTAACTTAACCTAATTGCCTATTTAATTTGCAAAAGAGTAAGCACTTATTATACAAAAATCAAAGGAAGTATTATAAGTGGAAATATATAATACTACTTTTTAAAAATATACTAGTAAGGTACTCGCGCGTTGAGGTGGCGGGAACCTGTAACATAATTTACGACGAACAATATTTAATTTTATGTTTCCCTTACAACGACATTGTGGAAAACGATAATTTAAGGTTCGGGTAACTTAACCTAATTGCCTAGGCGTACCGATAATGATCCGGTTCTCGGTTAAACCCGTTGGTTTGGTTCGGTTTTTAAAACTATATACACTATCATTTTAGGTAAACTATGTATGTATGCTTTTTAGAAATATGCTTTTAATTGTTGTATAATGTAAATATATAATTGTATTTTTATGTAATATGATGTATTAATTATATATTGAGTAGTATTATTTAATTTTATTTTCAAATATATATTGTAATTATTATGTATTAATTAGTTTTAATACAATAATTAAATTATATTGTATTAATGGAGTTATTAAATTTCCATTTTAAATTTATCTGGACAATTTGTTATTCAAAATTTTCTAATTTAGAAATGCCTTCATTGATCACCAAGCGGTTATCCCAATCATCATGAAACGTTTATGAGTTATGACCCTCGCGGTTATCCCAATCATCATGAAACGTTTATGAGTTATGACCCTCGTCTAACAAATATCTTAATTTCTGTTCATCGCAGTGACATACCAATGGCTCAATTTATAATAAATTACAACGCATCGTTGCCGCGCAATCACAGAAGTTCATTATACACATCCTGGACGGTACTCATCTTTTTGTGAGCAACAATGTAGAAGGTATTATAAGAAGTGCCATCCAAGAACACTTACGAGAAACCTGCCTGAATCTTCTTTGTATCATAAACATATTGTGATCTTGAAGTTCATACTTTTTATGTATTGATGGGTTTAAATTTTATACTCCGTATCAATCATTTACTATGTGTTCAATTTTATCTTGAGATTGATGGCGCTTGACGTGCTACTCAGATCGACAATTAGTTTGGATTTCATAAATAGGGGTTATCCAGACGTGCATTTCTCATAAAACTTAAAGCAACATGCGATAAATCGACAATTTTAACACTTAATTTTCATGTCAACATTCAAATCAGCCCTTTACATCGAGAGCAGCATGTAAACTAGTCTTCTTGTCAACAACACAACATTCACATTTACTGCATTTCTCACACTTTACACATGCTAATTCTTTGCCTGGGGGCATAACTGCGTTGCACCTTTCGATACAAATATCCTTTGAACAAGGTTGTAGAGCAGTTAGCTCATAAGTATGGAAATCAGTACTTTTACCTTCTGCGCAACCAAAATAATAGAAAATGTTAGATAGAACAACATTTATAATATATAAAATACGCAAATGAGAGTAAAATGGAAAAAGGCTTACTACACTGCCAACATTCGCTGCCCCAATATGCCATACCAGACATGAAATTTGTAGCTAACATGCAAAATAAAATGAAACATACAGTAGCTTTCCCCATTGTAAAGTTGAATACTTGTCAATGCACAAATGTTAGGAGCTTAGAGTCCTGGTATTTATAACCTTTAAGCATTGTAATGACATTTAATTATGATAATAAAATTATGTTATTACCATAATGGGGTATAGTAATATCATTAATGTGAGATTTGGATTACCATAATTTGATATTACCATAATGGAGTATTCTGGATTGCTGATCGGATCGGACCGAGAAACTGGTTCGAACCAGACTAGGCAGACTGAACCGAGAAACTGGTTCGATCTTTTGTCCGTGGTTTTGGTTTAAATTGGGTCTTGGTTTAGTTCGATCCGGTAACTTATCATTATACTATCGAATCCGACCGACCGAAGGATCAAATCGGACAAAACTGAACCGTACACGTTCGATCTGGTTCTCGTTCTGTGATTTTGGCCTAACTCGGTGTCTCGTTTGATTTTTCTCGATCACTATCATTTTGCAAAGGAAAAAAAAGATTAATTAATACTACTAGACGATTACCCGTGCATAGCAGGGAAATTACCTAAAGACATGTAATTAATGATATCCTAATTGATTCGATGATCGAACTCGTGACCCAATAATTGTCTAGCGATAGATAGTTAATGATTTATTAATTGACCCGATGGTCGAATCAGTAACCCGGTGACTCGTCCGGGTTGAACCGGAAGGCGAGCCCGTTTCCATAGACTCGATCGGGTTGACTCGGTGGTCGAACCGGTGATTGAACCCGTGACCCGGTGACTCGATAGGATTGACCCGGTGGTCGAAACCAGTGACCTGGTGGCTCGACAGGATTGACCTGGTTGTCGAACCCGTGACCCGGTGACTCGATCGGGTTAACTCGATGGTCGAACCCGTGGTCGAAAAGATTGGCTCGATGGCCGAAGCCGTTACCCGGTGACTCAATCGGCTTGGTCCGATAGTCGATCCGTGACCTGATGACTCGACCGGGTTGACCCGTTGGTGGAACCCGTGACCAAGTTACTCGACCGAATTAATCCGGTGGTGGAACCCGTGACCCGGTAACTTATGTAATTCTTTATGGTTTAATTTTTCAACATTTTTTCTATTTTATCCAACTTATGTGCATTTAATTTTTCAACAATTTCATAATTAATATCTAACTTGTATGCATTAAATTTTTCAACAATTACATAATTAAATTATTTTTCAACATTCAAAATTTTGAGGTTTTTTCTTTATAAGTAGTAGAGATAGAGATTAATTGAAATCCATTTGCACTTTTCCTTTTTTAAAATTACTCACTGTATAACAATAAATCTATATAAATTACATCATAGTGACAAACACTTATCTTTAATTTAAAGAGTATTCTCATATTAGCTCGATAAATTGTTACTTTCTTTTGCTCATTTGGTATTTTTGTTTTCTCAGTGTAATATTTATTTTATGGGTTTTAATAACAAACACCCCGAGGGTGGTTTTTAACTTTCCATAATTATAAACATTTTTAAAAATAACTTAATTAATATTAATACAAGTTTTATTAAAACTCGTTTACTTTATATGTGTTAAAATCATGTATTTAAAGTAATAATTAGTTCATATTTGAAAATGTTTATAATTATGAAAAAATAAAAAAACACCCATAAAGTGGTCATTAGCAAAATCCTTATTTGATATATCACATGTTATTTAATTAATAGATATATTTTAAGGTTATCATGATGTATAAAAACGTGTAAACATATAAATTAAAAAGATTTTCTATATTTATGTTATATACTATCGTGACGAATGTTACACATTTGCAAATACCTTTCATTATAAATCATCACAATCTTTTAATACTATTTTTACATGAAATGGTTTATTATTACTCAAATTTATTCCAACTTAAAGCTATCGTCATTATTTATAAATATAATTATAAAACATCAAGGGTCGGTTCTTGTTCTTTTCGGCGTCAGGTTCGGTCTGGTCCTGAAACTCAACAGCTTCATGATCTTAATTTGTTATTGGGTTCGGTCTCGTTATCTACTTTTACAAATAGATGGATTTTTGATCTCGGGGATGGGGAGTTTCAAGTGAAAGTGGTCCGTAATGAGATTGATAGGCTTTTCCTTCCAGCTTTCCTGGAGGCAACGAGCTGGATCAAAAGTATTCCTATCAAGGTAAATGTTTTTGCTTGGCGTGCTTGACGCGATTTTCTTCCCACTATAGTTAATCTTGCTCGTAGAGGTATTGCTATGGATGTGACTTCTTGCCCTTTTTGTTTAGCCGAGGAGGAAGATATTCATCACTTTTTTTTGGGTGTGGTTTAGATGTATCTATTCATCGTCGCATTTGTCGCTGGTGGGAGTTTGATTACATTTCTTGGGGTCGTTTTCGGATCGGAGTTCGTGTTTTTCATTGATTCGTATTCCATCTAATGTTAAGGTTATCTTGGAAGGTGTTTTTTATTGCATTATGGTCAATATGGGATTTTAGGAACCAGACTATGTTCAACGAGACTCTTCCTAGAAGATCCGGGTTGTTTGATGATATTGTGGCCTTGTCGTTTAATTGGATTTCTAGTAGATGTAATAGGGTTTTTTCTTGGGATTCTTGGTTGAAACACCCTCACTTAATCTTCTTGTAATTTTTGGTTTTTGCTTATCTCCTTGCTAGCTTAATAAAATTTTTCGTTAAAAAAAAACTATAAAACATTACGCTTGCAAAATTTTAGTTTTAGGGTACTCGTAGCCGCAACGCGCGGGTACCTGCTGGTAGTAATGTGAGATTTAGATTACCGTAATTTGATATTTGTAACCAAGCGTGAGTATATCGGATTGCGGATCAGATCGAGAAACTGGTCCGAACCAAACCAGGCGGACTGAACCGAGAAACTGGTTTGGTATATTGTCCGCGGTTTTGGTCCAAATGGGTCTTTGTTTAGTTCGATCCGATAACTAATTATTATACTATCGGATTTGATCGACTGAAAGACCGAACCGTATAAAACCGGACCGTACACGTTTGGTCTGGTTCTCGTTCCGTGATTTTGGCTTAATTCGGTAGTATAACTCGTTCCGTTAAAAACAATGTACTAACCCACTTCATGTATCACATCATTCACATATGATAACACATTAATCTAAGTTAAAACATTTAGCATAATGTTGTTAAGGGAGCATAAGTATTTATGTAAAACTTCATATAATTAATTATCTTTTACATTGAAAAATACATATTTTTAGATTTGCAATCTATATCAAACATAATTTGTAAACATCAAAATTAAAACATCTTACATATCATATACAAACTTTTATTAAAGAATCAAACTTTATCGGTACAAAGAACACAAACTTTTAAAAACAAAATGGGAACAACATAAAACCTGGTGTGGTGGCTGTGGCGCACCAGTCTAGCGTGACTGGCTTAGTGTTGCATAATTTTGGTTCTAATCTATCACGAATGATTTTAAGTGTCTCTAAATATATAATTATTTTCATTAAAACATAAAGCAGTTAGTTATCATTTGCACCAACAATTTTTCTCGTTTTATGACAAATATAAATTTAGAATAAAGTAAAATTACGAGTGTTGCAACACAAAATTTACAAAATCGACTAATCACCGTCTAAACGTGTAAAACCCACATGCTTTTACCATGAATAGTACACTTAGTAAACGTACGTACATATAAAAACTTTCCTTATATAGCATGAACACGCGTCACGATTATTAATTACAGAAATCACGTACATGTTATTACACGATAAGTATTAAGTACGTGATAGTACACGATAATTATTAACGATAATAATTATAATCAAGAACATGGAATCATGAAGGTAAAAATCACGAACATGTAATTACGTACTTATTTATGATAATACGATTAATATCCTTACGTACAAGTATTTTTAAATAACACGAACATTTAATTATATTATAACACGAAAACACGAACAAACGAACAAGTAAAATATTAGACACGAGAAAACTTCGGATTTTCCAATGTGGGCCCCATATGCCACGGACATCAAGGAAAGGGAGGGCCAAGCCCATGTTAATTTTACTAAGTAAACAAATAACGGTTAACACATTTTTCATTAACAGAGTTTTTATAAAATTTACAAAGCCCTAGCCTCCTTTGTCCCTATTGCTGCCGGCCTAAATGAACACCACAAGGGTGTTTGATTTGATTTTGGGTTGATTAAATCAAGCATTGTGTTCGTGTTATTAACCTTCATTCGTTACACGCATTCGGTAATCCGTTATCCCTTTTCTTTGATTCTTTTTTTAGTTATGAACATGTAAACATGGGACTAAATAAACAAGTAATTAAAACATGTTAGATTAGTCATGGGGGAAAATTAAAGGGAGGTTTCGGGTTGCTTTGTTCGGCCGACACACAACCGAGAGCCCCATGGCTCACCACCAACCGAGACCTCGTGTCTCGGTGTTGTTGGTTTCGGTTGGCAGCAGGAACCAAGGGACCCCGACTCATGTCGGGGTACCAGTTGGTTGTTTGGGGGTCTCGACAGCAGCAACCACCACCACCGGCACACAACCGGTGGCTGTTTTGGTCTAACAGGGGGAACCGAGGGCTGCCGCAGGGGGAACCACCGGCACACAGCCGGTGGGAAACTCGTTGTGGTCAGCGGCTAGCCGAGAGGGAACCACCGGCTTAAGCTGGTGGCGATTTTACACAAGCAGTGGCAACCGACCGAGCCGGTTTGCCACTGTTAAGGGGGTGTTTGTTTGGTCCGGTTCAAGGGTGAATTCGATCCGGTTCACGACATGTCTAAATTAAATTCACGGGTCCGGTTCATGACTAAATTTTACAAGTATTAATTTTTACAAGTTATATTATTTAAACAAGAGAAATTAAATTAATTAAGACATGACCAAATAATTAATTTAATTTAACATGGACTTTGGTTAATTATTATTTATGAAATAATACATGTTTTAACCTAAGTATTTATTTATTTATTTAATTTAGACTATAGTATTAATTAATTATTAAGACATGGAATATAATTAATTAATAAACATGACTTAGGTTATAATTAATATAATATTAATACATGTTTATCCTATGTATTTTATACACGTTAATTTAATTAAATCATGCTTATATTTAATTAAATCATATAACCTATAGTTTATATAATTAACATGATATTATTAATAAACTATACAAATAATCACATGACTTATGTTATTTAACCATTAAACTTAAGCTTATATTATTAGCTTATTAAACCAGCTTATTTCTAAATATGAAAACTTTCTAATTCAGGAAACTTACTGTTTTTGGAAACTTTCTATTTTTAGAAACTGATCTATTTTTGGAAACTTTCTATTTTTGGAAACTTTCTATTTTTGGAAACTTTATTTTTTTGTAAACTTTCTATTTTAGGAAACCTGCTATTTTTAGAAAGTTACTTATTATTACCCAACAAGTATAATAATACAAGAACTACAAGTAGTACTTAATAAGAATACATAGAATACATGATAAACACAACATAACCTTAAAATCAGTAAAACAAGACAAGAACATATAAAACAAGCTAAGACATGATATAATCAGTTACGTACTCAGTAAACAGAATACTTATACATGTATCCTATTTATGTAGCATTTGTGAGATCGAAGTAGGACTTTCATTCTTTCGTCTGCTTCGTTCACTGGACATAAGGTTCGGATTTCCCGTCCTTGAGTATGGACATTCTTTCCTTATTAGGATTCCCCGTTTGTAGCCAACTGTTTTGCCAGTATTGTTTTATATGTTTGATTACTTATTTTAGTTAAGATCCTAAGCCATATACATGCATGAACAGTGTCACCTAGTTATAGAGGTACCATAACCATAACACTTGAGGCACAAGTGTGATGACTTCCCCACAGTGAAGTGACTGCTCGTGGCGTCCCTTTTCAGTTTTGGCCATTATATTATATTATCATGTGGGGCGTATGGGTGCATCCTAGATACATGTTTACTAATAGTTGTAAAAATACGTCTTTTAGGAAAAAGAGCGTAATTAGGGTAAGTATTAACAAGTGATTTAGGAAAATCACAAGTTATGACCCAAAGTGGGGATCGTTCACAAGGAGGCTTGGTGTGTGTGTTAAAAAATGATTAATTATATGATTATATGATTATGAGAAAAGCAAATAGAAATGAGGTAAGAAGGGAATGACAATTACGATGACGGATTACACAAAGACGAAAAGGTCATACATGTAAAACCGTAAAAAGCACCAAAATTAAAAATTTACCCAAAAAATTCCTAGAAAATTGAAATAAATCCTAAATAATGTATTTAGAGTTTACAAAAAATCAAAAATCACCCAAACCTTTTATTTAATTAAATAATGATTTTTTTAATGCTAATTAAAGCCCTAAAAATCAATTTAATTAACAAAAAGCCTAAAATGAGATTTTTTTACTTGTAAACCTCTAAAATACCCTAACTTAATTTAAACTATTTTTGAAAATTTTAAAATTAATTAAAACTATTTAAAAACAATTAAAAACTATTAAAACTTAAAATAACTATAAAAATTAATCTAAGGACAATAAAAATATTCTAAAAGTTGTAAAATTCCTAACTTTATGTATTTAACCTAAGAAAAATATTAAAACTTGAAAAATCTAAATTTTAATTTTTAATAATAAAATAATATTAAAATAATATTAAAAATCCAAAATTTATAAAAAATTCTAAAATTTGCAAACTAGCTTAATTTAACCTAAATAAACAGAAAATGAAGTTGAAATTACAAAAATACCCTTATTGGGCCTAGAAATGGGCTAAAAGTCAAAACAGACCCCTTAATGGGCTCAAATAGGCCCAATAAGAAAAATGTTGTCCAATTAAGCCCAAAAGCTCCTATCTGACTCAAAATTTGATTTTAAACACAACTTTTCAAAGACCCAAAAGCTGAAAATGTGAAATAAGCTGGCTAATATTGAACAGCTTATTCTTAATGGGCTTTTTGGCCCATTAAGCTATAAGCTGATGCCATAAGCTCAAATTAGACACACAAGCTTCTTTTGAGTTGCTTAAGACTTTTTTAAAAAGAAATTTAAAATAAGCCAAAGGAATAAGCCTGAAAATGCAAAAAAAAATCTACACAAAATGACAAAATAGTCGTTTTCGAGTTCTAGGCTATCCCAAGAGCTGATTCAAGTTTCTAAAGCTTTTAAATGACTTAGCTAAGCTTAATCAACAAAAAGTTTTCAAATAAGTTCACTAAATAAGCTGAAATAAGCAAATAAGCACTTATGAAAAATTCAAATGAGTTGGTTTTCTAGCAAAAAGTCAAAGTCAAAGTCTAATAAGCTCCAGTTCAAACAAATGGGTCTAATAAGGAAGATTGATCACAAAAATAAGTTGTTGCAGGTCTGGATAAGCCAATATGGCTTATTGATAAGCTAATTGAAAAATTGCACTAGTAGGGGCTAGTTTTCGGTGTTGAGCAGTGGAAACTTTTTCCACTGCTTGACTTCTTGACTTTTTTTGTCTTTAGTGACTTTTTTGGAGATTCAAGTTCCAAAAAGGCACCCAAATGATCAGTGGATCATAAGGAGGCAATAACAATCAAGAAATCACAATCACTAACAGCCAGTTTGTACAGTTTAATCAAAACATCACCAGATATGCACCAGACATGAACACATAAGCAGTTGAGGTTCAATAAGCACTTATAGCACAATTCAGCCAACCAAACTTAACCAAATGCATACACAAGCAATAATAAACTTAAATAAGCAAGTCTAAACAGGTTTCATGCACTGATTCAAAGTATTGAGCAAGATTCAAGCACTTAAAGTTGCTGATGAACACTAAACAAGCAGTTATGAACACTTGCTGATGCAATTGACCACCAAGCCAAATTCAAACACCCAAATCTCTAAGATATGTTATGATAACTTTGATTTAACAACTTATATCCCTAAACATGCATATACTCTAAGTATTCCAAAATTTTAGGTCAAAAACAGTCAAACTCAAGTAGTTATAGCACAATCTTTGATTCAAGGGTTTAAACCCAAAAACTTGCAGCAAATAGCTCTCAATCAAGTATATGACAGATAACAAGCACAAACACAAACTTCTAACAACACAATATCAAGTTATGATCTCAAACAGGTAATCCCAAACACCCTTTTAACTTTTCAAATCCAAAATTTTCAAATCAAAAATGTTATCCAAGACCACCCAAGCCCAAATAAGCACAATAACATATATATTAAGCAGATTTAAGCAAGATTAGACCATAAAATCAGCAAGAACACAAGTCACACACAAAATTACCAAAATCCAAGATTTATTCAGATTTTGAGTAAGATGATGTGTACCTCATGGATGTACATCCACACCCACGGATTTGGAGCTTATGTACTAGCAAGAACAAGTACAAGCTTCCACAAACAACCCTGCTAAGAATCAACAAGGTTAAGAGCACAATGTCAAAAACATAAAGGTTAAAAAGCCTTGATTAATGCAACTCTTGTATCCCACACTTGATTATCCCAAGTTATAGGCTTCACCACACCTTGATAACTCAATATCAGGATGCTATGATCAACTTTATATCCCAAGAATTCCAAGGTGTACCAAGAAACTTAGCAAAATATCAAGCTTGAAGGAAAATGTGCAAACTTTTGCACACTCCTTAAAAACAGGTTTTGAGATTCAAGATTACCAAACTAAGAACAATAATAAGCAGTAAACAACAATGGCACTTGACTTTTCTTCAAAGATCAAACTCATTTAATTAAACTGAAAATGAATTTACAGAATTTTGAACAAAGGAAAATTCAAGAGCAAAAACTAATGTTCTAAGTCCTATGCCTTATATAGGCTACAATGAACTAGTTAAGAGCTAAAAAAACGTAATCCTAATGCTTGTGAAGTCCCAGAATTGCCCCTTGTAGGGGTTTGAACTTTGAAGATTATGTGACTCTTTCTTGTTTGTTTGTGGAGCTGTCATGGTGAAAAGTTGATCAAAGGGTGTAAAATAAGCTTAGGATGTAAGCTGGAATCTCACACGTTGGATGGTTGTCACAATCTTGTCTTCTTCTCTAAACGTGTAGTAGGGCATGTCCCATGTGGCATGTGGGGTTAAGTGGCATGTGTTTTTAAGGTTGGGTTATGATCATTAGCACCTTAATCATTAATCTGGAAAAGATTAAGGGCTAATTCATGATAATTAAGGAATACCCAAATTTTGTGATGAACATGAAGAACATGTTTTTGATCTGTTTTGTTTTTTAAATAGGTGTTAAGGCGCCAATTAGTTAACTAATTAAATAAATTAGTTAAACCGGGTGAGTGGAGTAGTGACGTGGTGAAATGGTGGGTGGTGATTGGAGGGTTTTGGTGAGTGGGACAGGTGTCACAAGGAGAGTGGTCTAGGTAAGTATTCATGTCTGCCAGCTTTTACCCCTTAACTCTTCAAATTTTTTCACTTTGTAAATAAACAGCCCAAATACGATTTCTTTTGTAAATGAAGTTTTGGTTTTCACACTTTTGCCCCAAAAAGTTTTGTAAAGTGAATTCAGGGGTATTTTTTGCCAATTCTTGATTCTTGAAGGACTGGTTTGGTATTTTCTTCAAGTATTATGGTCTTGACTTGTATGATTGACATTATGGAGGACTGAAAATGACAAGTCTTCATTTTTGAGGGACCATTCTTGCCAAGTCTTCAAAGTCAAGGGTCCTTTTGGTAATTTGGTATTTTCAAAGGACCAAATTTGTAATTCTTGTAACTTGGAGTCCTTCTTGGTATGTTTGACTTTGAGGAGGATAAATATTGACAATTTAGTTTTGTTGAGGGACTAAAATTGCCAATTCTTCAAAGTGGAGGGCCGTTTTTGCAATATTGACAAACTTTAGGGACCAAACTTGTAATTATGAAGATACAAGGGTATAAAGTGTAAATTCTTCAATATTGGAGGACCCTTCTGCATAAATCTTCAAATCTTCAAGGGTTTTCTTTGGAAATTCTTCATTAGGGCTTGGTTCAATGTGCGGCTTCGTTTCTCGTGTTCGTTTTTGCATGATTCTTGTGATCTTTTGTCATTTTCTCAATATCTGTACCTAAAATACACAAGCAACAAACACAAGAATATATTTGGTTATTTTCATGATATTTAATTCATTTTAAGCCCTTTTTGGACGATGGGACTATGTATAAAAGCAGTCTCGTCACTCCCCCATACTAAACCATTGCCGTGCCCTCACGCAATGCTAGAATAAAGTATCGTAGCACCTCCAAAATTCATTTTTATTCACTTTATTGAATGATAAACTAGCTACATTACTACTATTTGCTACTACTTGCGTTTTAGACATAATGTATGATTTTCATCGCAAAATGGGACGTTTAGGTTCATAGAACAAGAACACGTGAATGCTTCGTTTAGAAATAATTTCATCGTCCTCGATTTTCACCCCAATTGCATGCCAAGCGTGCAACAAGATCATTGTCATTATAAGTTTGTAATGCTAATACTACTCATATGCCCTAATCACGTACTTATCCTCCCATTTTCCTAAGTTGTATCTCTTATATTTTATTTTGTCTTGAATGTTTCACGAGGATACATTGTTTGACTTATGCGATAATAGAGATTTAGGTCTAAAAATAGAGTCCTAACGGTGTAACCAAGACCATCAAATCAATAACCCCTCCTAATAGACAACGATTTCAAAAAATTAAGTCAACAAGAAGGATCGATAAACACGGTTTTATAACGGTTTTGAACATGAGACTTATTACCAAGACTTTTATACGCCCCCTAACGGAAGGGCCTTATTATCTTTGGTTTACCTCCATCTTTTATTCAACTTCGCCATGAAGCTTTTATTATGACTTTGGTCTTGCCTTACCTTTTATTATCCACCTCATCGGTAGTTTTATTAGCCAAAGACGTATATCCTCACGCTAAGGCGAATTTTGGATCTTTAAAGCTTCAAAGATTAAGGCTTGATTCACTTTCAATTTTGCATAGATTTTTCGACCTTGTGGGCTTCAAATTGTTTGCTTGATTTAGGTGAGAACTTGAAATCTTATTATTGTGTGAAGCTTTTGATTATTCGGGTGCCAATACTTCAAAACCGTGACGCTGGTGACACCTTAATGTCTTCCCAATTTAATTACACGGAAGCTACTAGAAAAGACTAGAAACCCAACAATCAAGACTAAACCGCTAAGTCAATATTTATTAAACAAAAATTATTTACAAGCGAAGGGAGAATAAGCAAACAACGAGAACACATGAGTTTTTGAAAGAATACGAGTACTCTACGTTTAGCATAGTAACTTATAATTAACCCTATCATTTCTTGTCCTCATTTAAGAGACTTAGCCTAATGTGAAGTTAAGGAATCAAAGCTAAGTGCTCAACACGCACGGTCGAGTCAAAAATTACTCTTATTCTCGCCATCAGAAAACCTACATTCATGCCTTAAACACTTATGAAAAACAAGAAAAAATTTAAAATTTGGCCATTTTTAGCCTTATTTTGCAACAAAACGATAAACAAAAAGATAAACTTTGGAAAGCGTGAAGGTTTGGTAAGGCAAGTATCTATTCACCCCCCCATACTAAAGTTAAACATTGTCCTCAATGTTTCGAGTCTAGGGGTGCAAACACCCCCATACTAGAGACGTATTCGAATGCCTAATCTAGCATGGAAAGGGTGTAACCATTAAATTTAAAGCCGTTTATGAGGTGTTCTATAAACCTAAGGTTAGAACATCAAAGGATATATCATGGATATTGAGAAAGTCTTCAAAGCAAACGATCGAGTGCTCCCATAAAACGAACACGAGAGGCTCCAATCGTGAAGATAATGATCATCTAAAATCCACAATCCACAAACAACCACGGAACAAAGGTTGGAAGGGCACAAATCTCCACACGTTACTACATTAGAAAGCGATAATATGTACATAGGATAAGCACGGGACTCCCCCACGAGGCACCTCGTTTTTGATTACCGAGTCATGAGCTCGACTCGATCCCCTCAATGCTAATTATATTTGGGGAAAGTGATTTGGTCGAGGTAGTTCAAGGATGGAACTTCCCCGCCAAAGTAGTGCTTCAACCTATGTCCATTCACCTTGAAATTGGGGCCATCATTTTGAGCTAGCTCGATGGTCCCATATGGAAAAACTTGAGTCACGGTGAATGGACCGGACCAACGGGATTTCAACTTACCGAAAAAGATTTTCAAGCGAGGATTAAAAAGCAAAACTTGATCCCCAATGTTAAAAACCCGTTTTAATTTTAGAATCATGCAACTTTTTAGTCTTTTCTTTATAAATCAATGAATTTTCATAAGCGATATCCCTTAATTCATCCAATTCATTTAATTGCATTTTCCGGTGTTTTCCCGCGGTCTCCATGTCATCATTACAATGCTTTAGGGCTCAATAAGCCTTGTGTTCCCATTCAATTGGCAAGTGACAATTTTTCCCATACACAAGCTTATAAGGAGTGCACCCAATGGGCGTCTTATGAGCGGTCCTAAAAGCCCATAAAGCATCGTCCAACTTATCCGACCAAGATTGTCGGTTTTCCCCAACGGATCTCTCCAAGATCCTTTTCAACGCTCGGTTTGAAACCTCGACTTGCCCACTCGTTTGTGGGTGATAAGCCGTAGAAAGCCGATGTGTAACCCCATATTGCCTTAGGACCCTTTCGAATTGGTCGTTACAAAAATGGGTTCCACGATCGCTTATGATCGCACGAGGGGTTCCAAACCGAGAAAACAAGCATTTCAAAAACTTGACTACCACACGAGCATCATCGGTGGGCAAAGCCTTAGCTTCCACCCACTTAGATAGGTAGTCAACCGCGACGATGATGTACTTATTACCACGAGATGATGGGAATGGTCCCATAAAGTCGATGCCCCAAACGTCAAAGATCTCACACACTTGGATGATGTTTTGTGGCATTTCATCTTTTTGTGAGGCTTTTCCTTGTCTTTGGCATGAGTCACATGACTTCACAAGCTCATGTGCATCTCGGTAAATATTAGGCCAAAAGAAGCCGACATCAAAAACCTTCTTAGCCGTGAGATTAGCACCGTGGTGACCACCCGTGGGTCCCTCGTGACAAGCTCTAAGGATGTTAGAAGCTTCGGTACCAAAGACACAATGTCGAATAATTTGATCCGCACAAGTCCGAAACAAGTAAGGGTCGTTCCAAAAGTAGAACTTGACGTCACGAAAGAATTTTCGTTTTTCTTGAGTCGTCATACCCTTAATGATGAAGTTACCCACATGGTAATTTGCGAAGTCCGCAAACCATGGGGTGGAAGAATCAAACTTAGAATTCACTACACCAAGTGTCTCGAGCGGAAATGTTTCGGTGATTTCCTTGGGCTCGTAAACACTTTGGTGAGGATCTTCCAAACGAGAAAGATGATCGGCCGCTAGATCCTCGGCTCCTTTTTTGTCAACGATTTTGTGATCAAATTCTTGAAGGAGGAGAATCCAACGAAGTAATCTTGGCTTAGCATCTTGTTTAGCCATAAGATACTTGATAGCTGAATGATCCGTATACACTATGCATTTCGTCAAGACGAGATAAGGTCAAAATTTCTCAAATGCATACACCACGGCAATGAACTCCTTCTCCGTTGTGGTGTATTTTAGTTGAGCCTCGGTCAACGTCTTGCTAGCATAGTGAATAGGCAAGAAGTGCTTTTCATGACGTTGCCCCAATACGGCCCCAATAGCGTAATCACTAGCATCACACATGAGCTCAAAGGGGAGGTTCCAATTGGGAACAACAAGAATGGGAGCTTCGGTAAGTTTCCTCTTAAGGATTTCAAAGGCTCGTACACAATCTTCGTCAAAGACAAAACGTGCCTCTTTTTCAAGGAGATGTGTAATAGGTCGAGAGATCTTTGAAAAATCCTTGATGAATCGACGATAAAAGCCCGCGTGGCCTAGGAAACTCCTAACTCCCTTAACGGTTTTAGGATAAGGTAATTTGGCGATGACGTCTACCTTAGCTTGATCTACCTCAATCCCCGCTTTTGATACCTTGTGCCCTAAGACGATTCCACTCTTAACCATAAAATGACATTTTTCCCAATAGAGCACAAGGTTGGTTTCCTCACAACGCTTCAACATTCTCTCAAGATTCGACAAACACGAAGTGAACGAACAACCAAACACGGAAAAGTCATCCATGAAGACTTCCATCGTCTTCTCGATCATATCATGAAAAATTGCCATCATGCACCTTTGAAAGGTTCTTGGTGCATTACAAAGTCCGAATGGCATTCTACGATAGGCAAACGTTCCATATGGACACGTAAACGTAGTTTTTTTGTTAGAAATACGTTTTAACGTATATTAGAAGTATCGGTCACTCCACAATAGTATTAATGTTGTAATAGCTCGTAGTTAATGTTACTTATTAAGTTAAGTAAGAAACCGACCCATGGGCTTGTCATGGGTCGGCCCAAGCCCAAATAATGGCCTTGGATATAAATACCCCTTTCCACCATGGAAAGGGGTTGGTTGTTGATCATTCTATTTTCTCATTTGAATAAAATCACATAGTTCTCTCTCACTTTCTCTCACTAGTTTCTCTCTCTAGAAATCTTCAACCCACTTCATAGATTAACAAGATTATCATGATTCTACATTTGGTATCAGAGCGCTATGGGGTGATTTAAGGTAATGATTTGTGTTGTTATTTAGTTTTTGATTGTATTAGTGTTCTTTAAGAAGATCCATCTTGATTCTTGGAGTTTTTGGTGATTTTGTGATTGGGATTAGTAGATAAGTATTAGTTTTTACTTATTATTGTAGAAATCACAAAACTTTTTGGGTTATTTGGTAAAAATCTGGGTTTATTTCATCTTTTTTTGATCGACTGGTACTCGAACAAAGTTTCTGTTTTCCAGTAAAAGTTCCGAACCAAAAAGTTCCGGATCAACCAAAGTTCCGAATCAAAAAGTTCCGAACCAAAAGTTCCGGATCAAGGAAAGTTCCAGATAAAAAGTTCCGAACCAAAAGTTCCGGATCAAGGAAAGTTCCGGATCAAAAAGTTCCGAACCAAAAGTTCCGGATCAAGGAAAGTTCCGGATCAAGGAAAGTTCCGGATCAAGACAAAGTTCCGAATCAAAAACTTCCGAACCAAAAGTTCCGGATCAAGGAAAGTTCCGGATCAAATCTTCCGAACCAAAAGTTCCGGATCAAGGAGTTCCGAGCCAAAATCTTCCGAATCAACACTTCCGAATCAACAAAAGTTCCGGATCAAGGGATATTTTACTTGTTTTTACGACGATTTTTTAGAGGATTTAATCTTGGTTTCTTACAACAAAAACTCAACACAACTCACAAACTTTACTTCACTGCTCGATCAACCGATAATCTTTGTCTCTTTGAAGTGAACAAAATGAATCCGAATTCATTAATGCCTCAGATGACATCACTTACGGACATTTCCGTCATTACGGGAACGGATAATCGCCCTCCAATGCTCATTAAAGAAGTCTTTGAAGCATGGAAAGGCCGTATGATGTCATACATTAAGGGAAAACCGACATATGGGAGGCTTATGGTCAAGTCAATTCTGAATGGTCCACTTGATTATGGTACCATCGTGGTTAACAATGTGACTCGACCACGGGAATTTGAAGAACTTACACCATCTCAACAACTTGTTGCCGATGCAGACGAAAAGGCTCTTCAAACCATTCTCCAAGCTCTTCCACATGACATCTATCAAATGGTCAGTCAATACACGGTTGCAAAGGATTTATGGGAACGTCTAAAGGTGTTGCTACAAGGTACGTCTCTTACTAAACAGGAAAGGGAATGTCAGTTGTATGATCTGTTTGATAGATTCACGTACAGCCCAAGGGAAACGCTTCACGACTATTACTTCAGATTCACTACTCTCATGAATGATCTGAATGTATACAATCTCGTGATTGCTCCATTCCAGGTTAACACCAAATTTTTGAATACTTTACCTCAAGCTGAATGGGGTGAGTATATTACCGATGTTAAGTTAACCAGGGATTTGCATAAGTGCAATTTGGATCAACTCTATGCTTTTCTTCTGCAGTATGAGAAACACGTGATCATGCACCGTTCGCCTCGAGGTATGTACCCTGATTCTTTAGCTTTGATGGCGAATCAACCAAGCTTGTCACACAACAACACTCCTTATATCTTGGGACACCAAGCCTATCATCCATCACCTTACATGACACCAAGCTTCCCCCAATATTCGATTCTACCGCAACCACCCACCTCACATCAGCAACAATATCGGTTTAATGCACCTTCATCACAATATGCTTCACAACCTCACCCAGCAAGCATTGCACCTTATGCTCAGTCTTCATATTCTTCTTATCAAGAGAATGCAAAATACCCATCAAGTTACTCTGACCACATGAGTATTCCTTCTAGTGCTTATGCAGCTTAACAAGACCAAGCAATGTATTGTGATGATGATGAAGTCCCCATTCCTGAATTCAAACAAGGAACTGACCCAGTTGAAGTGTTAGCCACTATGTCTGCTTATCTCACAAGGACATTAAGCAAACGAGGATTTAGAGGACCAGCTCCTACTAACAATCAGCTGAGGAATTCATCCAATTCTCGCCAACAAGCTACTATTGAGAATGGCAGGGTAATGGTTCAACCTATTCAACCTTATCAGGGGAGACCTACTACATCAACCACCAATGCACGCACGGTCAATCCTGCTCCACTGGTCAACACTCCTCCACGGGCTAATTCCACAGGCAAGTTGAGAATGATTACATGCTACAACTGTAAGGAAGAAGGTCACATGTCCAGGGATTGCAAAAAACCCAAGAGGAGAAGGGATGGTCAATGGTTTGCAGAGAAGATTTATCTAGTGAACGCTCAGGCACAAGGAAGGGAACTTGATGAAGAGGAGCTTGCATTTCTTGCTGATCCAGGGATTGCTGGACAAGACGTTGTTACCACACAGAATGCAGCATACCAAGCAGATGATCTTGATGCTTATGATTCAGACTGTGATGAACTTCAATCTGCACAGGCAGCTCTTATGGAAACTATCTCTAGCTTAGGGCCAGAAAAAAGATCTGAGGTACTTATTAATACCACTGATACTAGTATTCAACCACATCAAGTTGTGCAAGAGAGTGCTGATTCGAATGAGTCTTCGATGGTGAGTCTTTCAAATGAGAAGACAATCAATGATAGTAATATCAATGTGAGTCCCCAGACTTTGAGTGAATCACAACCGGGAGCCATTTCGCATACGCATACTCCTGCTCAACAAGATTTGGTCATGGTTCCTGCTACATTACTTAGCCAAATGAATACTGCACTCTTAGAAACCCTAGCTAAGAATAAGAATTTGTCTGCTGAGTTGCTTTGTGCAACGAGAAAGTTCAAACTTTGGAATTAGTTCCTTCGTCTAGTGTTCTAACAAATCCCGAATATGATCATTTTCGAAACAAACAAATGGGTCATTTGCAAGAAATTGAAACCTTAAGAGCAGATCTTTCTAACGAACTTAAAGAAAAAGAGTTAGTGGTCACTAGTTTTCAAAAACTTCAAACGGATTTTGAATTACTCGAGTCTAAGAAGAATGAAATGGAAATTAATGCGGCTAATAAGATTAGAAGTCTAGATTATTTGCTTTTAAGACAATACGCTTCCTCTCAACTAGTGCACTTATTTGATGCTTCGTTTAGAGAATTTAACTTATCACGTCAAAAAGGCCTTCCCCCTAACCCACGGTATGCAAAACAAGCTTTTACCCATAGTCCAAGACTTTATAATGCAACCCAATTAGGATTGGTCTTAGACCCGATTGTTATTTTTGATGATCGCACCAATAAGGATCTAGTTGATGAGAATCGGTCATACAATTTTGCAAAATATCCCGAGTGCGATTATTTTAAAATGAATCAGGAGCTTGCAAAAACGGATTTTAAATTCGCTTCCATATGGATAAAGATCTCATCACAGCACCAACCTACATGTTAAATGAAGAAAACCCTAGTACACTTCCTACACTTGTCAAAATGGAAGGACCTAAGGAAATTCCAAAGGATCTTCCACCTGTTAGCACTGTATGGTTAAACTTGCAAGAGATTAATCAATACTTTGCTAGTTTTGACAAGGTCATTTTAGAATGTACGACTT
Source organism: Glebionis coronaria (assembly GCA_025667525.1). Lineage (NCBI taxonomy): Eukaryota > Viridiplantae > Streptophyta > Magnoliopsida > Asterales > Asteraceae > Glebionis > Glebionis coronaria. The sequence continues at coordinate 213,569,620 of CM046877.1, read as the reverse complement.
CAAATGGCCTAATCGCCGGAGAATGGGCTTTCGAACACATGAACGAGGTGTTTAAGAATGAGATCAATCCGTTTGTCGAAAGTCTAAAAGGAAGTTTTGCATCTCTTTCGGAAAATCTTGAGTTTGAAATTGCAGAAGTTCAAAAAGTGTTTTATGAAATGGACACCGCTTACGAACTACAATTAATTGAAAAGGAAAAGATTTTATCCGAATATGACCGATTCTTGTCCCAAGTAATTTCGTGTGATGTGCTTACTACTGTGAATGTTAATTATTCGAATGAGCTTACATCCGCTATGATTAACTGTGATGCTGTGAATATATGTGATGATGTGTGTGATCTCTCTGTAAATGTTGCTGATACTGTAAATGAGGTAGATAATCATTCTTGTCACGAATCTAACGCTGAATTTTTAAAGCTTCAATATTCTTACAATTTACTTTCAAAACGTTTTAATCAACTGGAACAACATTGTATATCTTTAGAATTAAAACAACAAACTCAAAATGAGGATCTTTTGATAACAAATAGTTGTGAAAACAGTGTTGAGACGAGTGACAAGATGATTGCAATAGTTAAGGCATTAGAGGAAGAGATTATGAGATTAAAGAGAGATGTGTCATCAAATGAAACACTAAAATTGGAACTAGAGGCTGCAGAGTCTAAAAACCAGGACTTAGAAATTAGACTTTCGTCTATTCTAGGGGAGATGGATCGTGCAAGACAGGGAATGTCCAAACTTTATGGTTCACTAGAAGAACGCTTCGCTTTTAATGCGGCACATCAACAATCTTATGTTGAACAATTGAACCAAAAATGTGAGGAAATCTCTGACTTAAACATCCTGCTCATTGACAAAAACATGGTTTTGGCCGAGTTAAAGGAGACACTTCTTCTCACCCGACAAGAAGCTGTTAATAACTTAGCTACCAACTCTGCACCGTCCTCTAGTGCTCCAACAACCAAGTCAGTAGTGCTTTATAAGAACCCGCTCCATAAGAAAAACCCGGTTACCTACGATGATTATATGAGGAATGCAATTAAGCATGTAGATCTTGTTAGGGATATTTTAGACGATCTTTATGCCTTAGATCCCTCAAGTAGCTACTATTATTCAGCTCATGAATATATTAAGCGAGTTCAATATTGCTTAGCATATTTGCAATACATAGGTAAACCAGGTTCTGCACTACTCACTAATCAACCCATTGCTGTAACTCCATTCAATAAGACCCCAGGAGCAAAACCGTAATTGGCACCATCAAGTAAGGCACCTTTAAAATCTGTTGCTAATGTTCCCACTTTGCCTTCTACAAGATTAAAAGAGTCTACTAAGGCTAAAGGATCGCCACTCAAGAAAGATAAGATCAAGCCCTCCACTAGTAGTACCAACAAGAAGAAAGTAGAAGCTCACCATAGGAATGTTTTGTCAGATTTAAATAAAAAGAATCATGTTAAGACTAAAAGCTCTGCGCCTGTGCAGAAGCCTAAACCATTCGTGAATTCTAATTTGAAATGTTGGAATTGTAATGAATGTATGTTTTCCCAACGTCATGATTTGTGTCTTATTGATCATGTGAATGAAATGAATGCCATTAGGAATGATCTTGAATGGAAGCCAACTGGTAGAACTCGTGCCCAAGTTGGATGGCAATGGCGTCCCACTGGTAGGACCTTTACATTAGATGGAAAAATGTGCCCTTTAACTAGGAATGCATCCATTGAGGTTAGGTCTCAGCGTCCTTTAGTTAGGAACACTAGCACTACAGTATGGAAACCGCGCCCTTTAATTAGGTCAGCCCCCACTATAGTGCCTATCAGTGAAGAAATACCTCAGGATTTAAGCCAACTAGAATCTACACCACCAACTAGGAAGAAGGCTAGGAAATCTAAGAAACCTAGAGTTAGCAAATCTAAGATTATTAAATCTGTACCTTCTAATAACAAGGAACATTCAGATTCCGATACCTCTACATTGTCCTCGTCTGGTGATATTTTCAGGTGGTCCAAATCATCCTCTGGTATTTGGACTCCGGTTGTTCAAAGCATATGACCGGAGATCGCTGGATGCTCCGAAATTTCGTCAGCAAGTTTCTTGGAACGGTTAAATTCGGTAATGATCATATTGCAAAGATAATGGGGTATGGTGAATATCAGATTGGAAACGTTACGATTTCAAGGGTATACTATGTAGAAGGTCTTGGTCATAATTTATTTTCAGTAGGACAGTTTTGTGATTCCAACCTAGAGGTTGCTTTTCGACAACACACTTGTTTCATCCGCAACTTGGAAGGAAAAGATTTGTTGAAGGGGTCTCGTGGTGCAAATCTTTATACTTTGTCCTTACAAGACATGATGGCCGCCTCTCCAGTATGTCTTCTCTCTAAAGCATCTAAGACCAAGTCATGGTTATGGCATCGCAGATGATCTCATCTCAACTTTGATGCTATTAATCATCAGGCTAAAAACGAATTAGTTCGTGGTCTTCCAAAGCTCAAATTTCACAAGGACCATTTATGTTCTGCGTGTTCAAGGGGGAAAAGTACCAAGAAATCATACAAGCCCAAAGCTGAAGACACCAATCAAGAAAAACTTCATCTTTTGCATATGGATCTTTGTGGGCCAATGAGAACTGAAAGTGTGAGCGGTAAGAAATTCATTCTTGTTATTGTGGATGATTTCTCCAGGTTTACATGGGTTCGATTTCTACGTACAAAGGATGAAGCACCGAAGGCTATCATCACTTTTCTGAAATTCATTCAGGTACGTTTAAATACTATTGTCCGCCGTATTCGTACAGATAATGGAACAGAGTTCGTCAACCAGACTCTTCGTAATTACTATGAAGAAGTTGGTATCTCACATGAAACATCCGCTGCACGTACTCCACAACAAAACGGTGTCGTTGAAAGACGGAATCGTACGCTTATGGAAGCTGCTAGGACTATGCTGATTTATGCGAACGCTCCATTGTTCTTGTGGGCAGAAGCTGTATCTACTGCATGTTTCACCAAAAACCGTTCTATCATTCGGAAACGCCATGGAAAAACACCTTACGAGCTTCTACATGATCGTAAACCCGATGTTTCATTCTTTCATGTGTTTGGTGCTCTTTGTTATCCAAACATTAATACTGAGAACTTGGGCAAACCTCAACCGAAAGCCGATATAGGTATTTTCATTGGTTACTCACCCTCCAAGAAAGCATACCGAATTTACAACCGTCGTCTTGGTAAGATAGTAGAAACTATGGACGCAGATTTCGATGAGCTGACAGCGATGGCTTCTGAGCAACGCAGCTCTGAACCCGCGCTTCATGAGATGGGAACTGGTGCTATTAGTTCCGGATTAGTTCCCAATAATCCTACTTCTACATCATTTTTACCACCTACAAGGCCCGAGTGGGATAAACTGTTTCAACCGTTGTTTGATGAATTCTTTGATCCCCCAAATGATGAAGTTCCAGCACCTATAGTGATAGCTCCAATTCCTGAAGTTGTTGCTCAAGAAAATGAAGCTTTATCCAATGCATCTTCAATTAACATTGAACCGGATGCACCTTTACCAAGTGATTCTCAAACTACACCTGAATCGTCACCCTTACTTGTGCCTAATGATGTTGAAGAGGATTCTATTGATCACGATTTGGAATATGATCACCTACAAGAGCTTCCTTTCTTTGGTGTACCGATACCTGAAAACCCTTCAGCCGCGTCTACCTCAGAAGAAGCTCCTTCTATTGTTCACTCCAGACCACTACGGATTGAAAAACATAGCACCAAATGGACAAAAGATCACACAATTAGGAATGTCATTGGAAGTCTCGATCGACCAGTCTCTACACGCCATCAATTACAAGAGAGTGCACTCTATTGCTATTTTGATGCATTTCTCTCCGAAGTTGAACCTAAAAATTGGCAACAGGCTATGACTCAATCATCTTGGATTGAAGCCATGCAGGAGGAACTAAATGAATTCCAAAGACTTGAAGTATGGGAATTAGTTTCTCTCCCTAACAAGGTTAACATCCTTACTTTGTTGTGGGTTTATAAGGTTAAACTCGATGAGATGGGTGCAATTTTGAAAAATAAGGCTAGATTGGTTGCTAGAGGATACAAACAAGCCTTGGGTATCGACTTTGAAGAATCTTTTGCTCCTGTTGCAAGATTGGAGGCTATTAGACTATTCCTTGCGTATGTTGCTCATATGAACATGATCGTCTATCAAATGGATGTGAAGACGGCATTTTTGAATGGTGAACTAAGGGAAGAAGTCTATGTTAGTCAGCCGGATGGGTTCGTTAGCACGGAGTTTCCTAATCATGTGTACAAGCTTAAGAAGTCTCTCTATGGGTTGAAACAAGCTCCACGCGCGTGGTATGATCTCCTTTCAACATATCTCATCTCGGAAGGCTTCTCCAAAGGCAAGGTGGACCTCACTCTATTCACTCTCAAGGAGGACAACGACATGATTCTGGTACAAATTTATGTTGATGATATAATATTTGCTGCCTCTAACATAGAGTTGTCCAAACGCTTTGAGAAGATAATGTCCACACGCTTTCAGATGTCAATGATGGGAAAAATTTCATTTTTCTTAGGATTACAAATTTCTCAGAATCCTAGAGGCATCTTTATTAATCAATCCAAATATGCTCTAGAATCTTTAAAGAAATATAACTTTGAAAATTGTGACCCCGTGGACACTCTAATGGTGGAGAAATCCAAGTTAGATGAAGATAGGAATGGGACTATTGTCGATCCAAAACTTTACCGTGGGATGATCGGCACCCTTCTCTATCTGACTGCTAGCAGGCCTGATTTGCAATTTGCCGTATGCATGTGTGCCCGGTATCAGGCTCGGCCTACCGAAAATCACCTACATGTTGTTAAAAGGATCTTTCGGTATCTCAAAGGAACACTTCATAGTGGTCTATGGTATCCGAAAGATTCCTCCATTTCTTTAATATCATACGCAGATGCCGATCATGCTGGGTGTCAAGACACGAGGCGTAGCACTTCTGGGTCTGTGCAACTCCTTGGAGACAGATTGATTAGTTGGTAGTCAAAAAGGCAGAAAAGTGCTGCAATTTCTAGCACGGAGGCTGAATACATCGCCATGTCCGGATGTTGTGCTCAAGTCCTTTGGATGAGATCACAACTAACTGACTACGGTTTGGGATTCAACAAAATCCCGATGTATTGTGACAACAAGAGCGCCATTGCCCTTTGCTGCAACTACGTTCAACACTCCCGGGCCAAGCACATAGACATTCGCTACCATTTCATTAAAGAGCAGGTGGAGAACGGAGTGATCGAGCTGTATTTTGTCACCACTGAGTATCAGCTGGCAGATATGTTCACCAAAGCCTTAGATCGAGGACGAATCGAGTTTTTGATCGACAAGCTTGGCATGAAATCATTCACTCCAGCGACTCTCAAAGAATTGGCAGAAGAATCAGTTGAATAGTGGTGGTAAACTATTCAGGCGTATCCTTTGTTCGTGATCATGTATATTTTTGTATATATATAAACCACAAAAAGAAAAATACAAAAATATAAAACCAAGAAAAACCATAAAAAATATAAAACCTAGAAAAACCATAAAAATTATAAAATCAAGAAAAACCAAAAATATTTTTTTTTCGTTTTTTTAAATCGGGCATGTCTTTTAGTACGGTAATATTTACGGCTTTAGAAATGTCGATCAAAATTGACACGACGCCATAAATAGAGTCCGTATAAAAGTTGTACATTTTTAAAACATGCCCATTATGGCTTGGAGTTATTTCTGACTACAACCCGGTTTTCATATTAAAGTCACGTATTTCCTTGGAAAACGTTGGCTCACAACGGGAATTAATTTTCTCGGGCATGATTTACAAGCCAAATCATGCAAAGGGATCAAGTTCACTTTACAACTTGGTCTAACACGAGTTAGTGTACGTTTCATTGCATTAATTTGTCCAAATAAGAGAAATCTTATTGGTACCACGAATCAATCTTTTCAAGACATTAATTGGAAATGTTTTCATCATTATTTGACTCTTTAAACAATGACTAGAGCTCTTTCAATAGAAAACGGGTCATCGTTTAAGGGGGAGAAAATATTAAATTATCTTCGTCATCAAAACGATTTTCAAAAGCGTTTGTTGGAAAATTAATTGGCTAAATGGTTTATGAGTGGTCTTGCTTTAGAATACGACTTGGTTTATGAGTGGTCTTGCTTTAGAATACGACTTGTGAGATAGGACTTGCTTTAGATCTCGGAGTTTTGCTAATAGGATGCGTTGCTTAAGTTGTGTGAGGGCTAAAATAATTATTACAATGAGTTAGACTAACGAGAGTTAAGTATCTTAACGGATGTTAGCCTAATAGGAGTTATAAACCAAAAAGGAAAAGAATAGAAAAGTATAGGGACTTAAGGTGACATTTGTGAAAGTTGGAAAACTTTTTACCTAGTCAAACCAAACCCCCCGTCTCTTTCTTCTTCTTTCTTTCTTCTGCTTTTCTCCATCCGCCATTAACACTCACACAAGCTTTCTCAAAAACTCTCGATTCAATCATCCAATCCGTTTCATTCGATCAAACAAGGTACTAACATCATATCTTTGATTTCTAATTCGCCTATCTCATTTAAATCCACTTAGTTAATTCGTGAATTAAGATTAATCTAATTAGGGTTCGTTTGCCTTAATTTAGGGTTAATTAATTAGGGGTTTTAGTTGGGTTCTATGCGGATTAGCATTAGAAAGTATATGGTTGCCTTAGATTGCCTTAAAACTCACAATAGCGCCTAGAATAATCATTAATAGGGTGCGTTTATGACTTCCGGATGAACAAGGATTATGAACTTCCGAATGAAGGAAGTTCCGGATGAACTTCCGAATGAAAGAAGTTCCGGATGAACTTCCGAATGAAGAAGTTCCGGATGAACTTCCGAATGAAGAAGTTCCGGATGAACTTCCGAATGATGAAGTTCCGAGTGAACTTCCGAATGAAGAAGTCCGGTTGAACTTCCGAATGAATAAGTTCCGAGTGAACTTCCGAATGAAGAAGTTCCGAATGAACTTCCGAATGAAGAAGTTCCGAATGAACTTCCGAATGAAGAAGTTCCGAATGAACTTCCGAATGAAGAAGTTCCGAATGAACTTCCGAATGAAGAAGTTCCGGATAGACTTCCGAATGAAGAAGTTCTGGATGAACTTCCGAATGAAGAAGTTCCGGATGAACTTCCGAATGAAGAGTTCCGAATGAACTTCCGAATGAAGAGTTCCGAATGAACTTCCGAATGAAGAGTTCCGAATGAACTTCCGAATGAAGGACTTCCGGATGAAGAGTTCCGAATGAAGGACTTCCGGATGAAGAGTTCCGAATGAAGGACTTCCGGATGAAGAGTTCCGAATGAAGGAAAGTTCCGGATGAAGAGTTGTTGGATTGATAGTTGTTTGCCTATTATAATTACTTGTTGAAATGTGTTATGCTTAGAAGTCATAAGGATATATATCTATATATTGTTTGTGCATCAACCTTTTATGTCTTATCTTAAGAAGATACGATGACTAATCCAACAGTACAAGCACTCCAAGATGCTAGAACAGCCGCAAATGCCGAAGCAAGAGCTCTCAAGTTCATACCAAACAATTAACGGCTGAAGCAAGTTTCAAAATCCACTCACCATAGATTTAAAGTCGCCATAGCAATTCTTGATCACTCTCATTTCAAGAATGCTTTAAGGAGTACTGCCTCGGTGCCTTATGATTACATGTATGAGTTCTGGGCTACCAAGAAAAGTACTTCAAACAAGATCACCTTCACTCTCGACAACAAGCAACAGACACTTACAGTTTCAGATTTCCGCAAGATTTTTGGAATACGGGATACACCCAAAGGTATGTCATTTTCTAGGGATCCTACCAAAGACGAACTCATGGAGATGTTCGATGCTCTTGGATGTCCTGACATACGAGTTGTGTCTGAGTTTACCACCGCTAAAGTAGGTCAACCATGGAGAGCAATCTTGGGTATTCTCAGTAGATGTCTTACACCTAAAACAAGTGGGCATGATGCTTTGCGTGGTCCAATTATGAACATCTTCTATGGCATGTACAAAGGCTCAAATGCAGATTATGCATTATTGATGTGGGAAGAATTTAACTTTCAACTCTTCCAAAACAAGAAGCTGAAGACTAATTTCTTTCCTTACCCTCGGTTTATCAAGCTTATTATTAATTATTTTATGAAGAATGATGTCTCTATTGATAAGCGTGCAGCAAGTCGTCATCACACTGAAGAGGCTGATCACACTGTGGATCTAAGGCATGAAGGACCATCTGGTGGTGTTATTCCTGGTCCTATTCCCGATTATCTTCTGACGGATAAAATTAAAGCTTCTTCTGATTACAAACTACTGCTACTAGAAATCAAGAAGCTAAAAGCAAGCCTTCAGACAGGAGAAGACTCGTCTACTACGGTCAAGAGTAAAGGTAAACGCAAGCAAACAGTTGCTTTATCTGAACCCGAAACCAAGAAGAAGAAGACTGAGGCTAAGAAGGGAAAAAGCACTGCTGATGAGTTTGTTCTACATGACGAAGAAGATATTGATGATCCTACTCTTGACAAGGCTGAGAGAAAATTAATGAAGATAGCTATTGAAAAGAGTAGGAAAGACACGGGAGGTAGTGGTTCGGGTGCACAGATAAATATTGAAGAAGAGTACGAAGAGCCAGAGGATATTGATGAGTTTGGATCACCTGAACGGTATTCTACTTCGAAGGAGACATCCATCCCCGTTTCAGCAAGTGTTGAAAAGGAGTCTGGTGCTCCTACAATCATGGTACCTACTCAGCCTTTAGTAACTCAACCTCCACCAATACAACCCTTACCAACCCGACCGGTTCCAACATTATTCCTTCCACCTCCAATAACCTCCATCCTCAGTACTGTAGTCACAACCGAGCCTCTTCAACCAACCCAGAGTAGCTCTGCATCATATTCAATGGATGCATTTGTAATGGCAGAAATGTTGGATAAACATACGGATAATCAAAGAAGAGAGATGAATGAACTTCGCCAAGAGCTACTTAGACGAGTGCAAAGTGAAGAAGCCTCAAAGAAATCCCAAGAAGAGATGCTTGCTAAGTTCGCTGCAGAGATGGAGTTAACACGTAAAGCTCATGCAGAAGAACTAGCTCAGGTCAAGCAGGCTGAAGCTGATAAGTATGCAGCACGAATCACGAGACTTCAAGCTATGAAGGATAAATACAAGGGGCAGAAAGAAACACTTGAAGCTTCTATTGAAGAGAGAGTGAAAGAATCCGTTGAGTCCCTTATGCCAAAACTGCGTGATGAGTTGAAGACACTCGCGGCTGATAACTTGATGATTAAGTCATCCAATCCTTCCCAATCCGCCTACAAAATTGCATATGACTTGACAAATTTTGAATTAAAGAAGATCCTCAAAGCTCGCATGAGGGAAGTTGGATCTTTTGACAAGTCTAAAGTTCAACGGACTCTCTACAAGTCACTAAATGATGCTATCATGGAGGATGATCGGTTATTTAAAATGTTTGGAAGTGTGGTACCTTACCACATTCTACCTGAGGAAGAAAGGGAAGATAGTGAACAAGAAGAGGGTGACGGGGAAGAATAAGGTGAAGAAGAAGAAGAAGAAGAAGATGATGATGGTGACGATGATGGTGATGATGATGAGGATGATGATGATGATGATGGTAGTGATGGTGGTGATAGAAATGAGGAGAGTGCTAAGGGAAGCAACGAGGATGACGATGAGGATGATGATGGTAAACAGCCTGAAACGGGGGACAAGGTTGCCAGCACAAAGAAACCATCTAAGTCTGGTACCAAGTCTCAAAAAGATGCTGCGCAGAAGGAAAAATCCACCTCAACGGAATCAAGACGATCCAAGTGGCGCCATGATGTGAATGCTACTACGGCGTCATCGATTCCTGATACATCTATTGCTGTGTCTACACCTGTTACCACTAACCCTGTTAGTTCTGTTTTTGCTCCTGTGATTGCAGAGTCAGTAACTGAACCTGAAGCTGCACAACACTCGCCGGTTCATGACACTGCCGAGATGCCTGAATCAGAACCAGCAGATGTTCATGTCTCTACTCCTCTACAACAAGAACCAGAATCTACTGTTCCCGAGTCAAGCACACGGGACTAGGCGGATACATTGGAGATTGATGAAACTGCACCGCCACAAGCTTGGATCACGACAGCTGCTAAATATGATCCAATCACAGAAGCTGACAGAGATGTTCTATATCTACGTATCCGTAGTCCGATTGACTTGTGTGCATTTCTGGCTCATGAGTATAAGACTTCGGTCACTCCGTCTTTGGTGAAGAGAGCGCTAAAGGATAAGAGAATTCGCGCCAAAACCAGGTTAACCCGAATGGAGTACGAATATTATGCTGACGAGGTCCTGAAAGCTCTTAACACCGTTCAAAGGCCAGACCTCCATGAATCAGAAAGAGCTCCACCTCCACTTGATCCCTCTCAAGATAATCAAATTTCTCTCGACTTCTTCGTCACCAATGATCTTGATTATCTTCTCAAGGGTTCATCAAAGTACGCAACCTCGCTGACCTTGCTGAAAGCTGCTAACTGGGGGACAATACCCTGGATCAAGGAAAAGGTAAACCGACTCTTGGTCCCAAAGGTAACTCGTAATTATGATATGTATGCTGTTATAGGTGCATCTCATTGGGACGAACGAGTCCGAAGGGCGTACAGGGGTTGATGCTTAGCCAATTCAGGAAGTAACGTTAGATCCGTTATTCGCATCTCCAGCATTTTGGGACTGAAAACTGTAGCCAAGAATGGCTATTATCATGTGACGGAGATTCGTCTAAAAAGGGAGGATGACAGAGAATACACAATCCAGCAGGGAGATTTTTCTATCATTCGCCTTGAGGATATCGAAGACATGTTGCTTATGATGACCCGGGATCAACTCACCCATATTGCTCGTGAAGACATCATTGCCTTGAATACAGCACTTCGTATGTTCACACGAAGCGTTTTTATCAAGAAACGAGTTGAAGATCTTCAATTGGGAGTTGAAAGCTACCAAAGGAAGCTTAACCTAACCCGTCCAACGAATCAAGTTCTACCTCAACATGTCACAAGATGTCCCTATATCGGCATTTCTGTTCCGAGTTACGGGATTTTCTACTTGAACAGTCGAGGGATAATGAAGTTTATGAGGGTGGGTGAGCTTTATAAGTACAGTGATGGGACTCTCATATACGTCAGAGGAAAGTTGGAGCATCTTAATTCGGGTGGGTCTTTACCAGAGATGACTGAGGATTGGCATCAGGGTTATCGGCAAATGGCGAAGTATGTGATCAAGAAGATTGATCAAAAGCTCCGTGAACGTAGATTGATGAGGAGTTTAGAAAGATTCGTTGGTGGTAGACCATATGGAGTGCACCATAAGTTACTTCAACGATCCATCTAATGGATCGTACATCTCAGGTCTACTCTATATTGGTGTTTAATTGTGAATATGTAAATTTGTGAATATTGTGCTTTTACGGCTTGATGTAGTGTTAAGGTATGATAATTTTTCAAGAATTTCTCACGAGATTCTGAATCTTTCAAAATATATCATACTAAAGCACTACAACTATCCCTTATTAATTTAAGGGGGAGCATTAACATGTTCTATGGCCAAACATCGATTTCATTTTTACCCAAAGACCGCTTAATCCATTCAATATCCCAAATATTAATGGTTAACATTTTGGATAAGGGGAGAAAATGGGATTAAGGAGACTTAAATGATACTTGGCTAAAAGATGAAAAAGACTTAACGATAATCCAACTTAATATGTGTAAAGCACGTGTTAAGGGGGAGCGTTTTTGATGAACAAAACACCAAAGGTACAAAACTTTTGATTTCAATATCACAAGTACCTTAGGTGATTTTCAAGGATTTTTCATGGTGGCTATACTTTCCCAAAACACGCTTAATTCACGACGAATGTGGTGACAAAAGGGTGGTAGGAATAGGTTTAGTCCAATGATTCATCAGAGCCGATGGAATCTTCCCAAGGACAATTCCCTAGATAGAATTAGAAGTCCTAGGAAAGTTGGAGAAAGATTGTGAACGTAGCTGAATGCCGACCAAGTACTTAAGCTAGCAATGGAACAATCAAAACAAGGTTCTAGTTATGACGTATTGGTAAGCATTGAAGGGGTTGAAGAATGAAAAAGAATTGTAAAGATAAAAGGTGTAAAGAAAGAAGCCCTCCTTACAACTTTAGGCAGAAACCGGGTCAATACATATGCTATTGAGATCATTTTTGTTAATGATTCTCGATATTGAAGAAAGACATCATGGACCCAGTGATGCAATGCACAACCCTTCCCAGCTAACTCAAATATCTCTCAAAAGGTATTTGTTTTGATCACACGGAGATCAACACGTTATCTATTGGTTTATTCACTCCGAATAGACTGATATTGAAAAGGTGGCACTCCTCTCCAGCCATCGCTCACTAAATCAAAACGCACTATCGAGTCTAGAGCCACGAGATCATCAAAAGTCTCATTAGGACACTTTCCATTTATTCCTTGCTTTCTCACACACTGTGAAAAGTAAGAGATTTACATGAGTCCTACGCAGTATTCCTGTAATACTGCCAGAACATCCGAGTAATACGCAAGTATTACAATGAAGATGGAAATCCTGCTTGAGCCAACATCAAACAAGCGCATGGTAGGTTACACATGCAGTTCTTTTAGAACCAATCTTGTGAAAAACTGGAAAGAAACAGTAGTTTAATTCTTAATTGAACTTAAACTCGTTCCAGGCCTCTACGCATTATCATATGATCTTGCCAGAACACTCAGAGTGACACTCTTTAGTGTTCACAGTGACGAGTGGAAATCCTTCTAGTGTTAACATCAAACAGCACTTGGTAGGTAATAAGCAAGATTCAATTTGAATCAAGTTTGTGACAACTGGAAAGCAACGATGGTGAATATCTTAATTGAAATTCACTTGTTCCAGGTTTCATGAATTGACGGCTTCAATCATATGGATTTTTAATCCAAATGATTCACTCTTTATGTTCGCAGTCAGCTTTGGACGGTCGAATAAAGAGAACGGGTTTACCCGCGAAATCCTGTCAGGAAGTTACTTAATTGAAACTATCCGTCACGGGTACGATATCTAATATCATCCAACGGTCTTCACCGACCGGAGGTAAAATGCTACCGAATTAGAATAAAATGTCAAAGCCATTTTATTCGTGTCGTTGCTGGGTACCTGTTAAAGACGGTGGCGTTGCTGTGTACCTGTTGAAGACGGTGGCGTTGCTGTGTACCAGTTGAAGACGGTGGTGTTGCGGTGTACCTGTAGAAGTCGTTCCCACATGCTTATGTTTTTCTGCATCAAAGTTCAGCAAAATTCAAGAAAGTGCAAAATGAAGTCTTCCGCTGTACCAAACTCTGAAGCTTTCGAGAATTCAACAAAAAGACATAAGTGTGTGGAACATGGAGTCACGAGGAGGCAAGTTTCACAAGAAGGAAAATATCGCACGTGATTGGTCAAAAGAACAATGCTCTCAAGCCAAAGCCTAAAAGATCAAATCAAAATATTCACAACAAAAAGAAAGAAGAAAAGACTACGAGCTGAAGAACGAAGACTTAGTATAGTATGCTAGGTTTAGAACTTTGTAACGTGGAGTGACCTCCCTTAGGGGGAGATTGTTAGAAATACGTTTTAACGTATATTAGAAGTATCGGTCACTCCACAATAGTATTAATGTTGTAATAGCTCGTAGTTAATGTTACTTATTAAGTTAAGTAAGAAACCGACCCATGGGCTTGTCATGGGTCGGCCCAAGCCCAAATAATGGCCTTGGATATAAATACCCCTTTCCACCATGGAAAGGGGTTGGTTGTTGATCATTCTATTTTCTCATTTGAATAAAATCACATAGTTCTCTCTCACTTTCTCTCACTAGTTTCTCTCTCTAGAAATCTTCAACCCACTTCATAGATTAACAAGATTATCAAGATTATACATTTTTCTTGATCACGAGGATCGATGGGGATTTGGAAGTAACCGGAAAAACCATATAAAAAGCAATAGAAATCGTCTCCCGCAAGATGCTCCAACATTTGGTCCATGAAGGGCAAGGGAAAATGGTCTTTACGAGTGGCTTCATTCAACTTACGATAGTCAATGCACACTCTCCATCCGGTCACGAGTCTAGTGGGAATTAACTCGTTGGCATCGTTTGGCACAACGGTCATTCCTCCCTTCTTAGGGACACAATGAATAGGACTCACCCAAGGGCTATCAGAAATAGGGTAAATCATTTCCGCGTCAAGGAGTTTTAGGACTTCCTTTTTGATGACGTCGTGAATTTTGGGGTTCAACCTCCTTTGACATTGGATTGCAGGCTTATAATCCTCTTCCATTAAGATTTTGTGGGTACAAAATTTGGGATCGATCCCCTTAATGTCGGATAACTTCCACGCAATAACCCCTTTGTGATCCTTTAGAACATCGACAAGTGCAGTTTTTTCATCATCCGAAAGTTCTTTCGCAATAATAACCGGCAACTTGTCGCCCTCCTCCAAAAAGACATATTCGAGATGAGGAGGTAAATCTTTGAACTCGAGGATAGGTGGTTCCTCAATTAAAGATTTGGGCTCGATACTCATAACCTCCTTGGGTGGAGGAAATGGGAAATCGTTAAGAAAATCCTTGATAATCGAGAAGTCCTCATCGTTGTCGAGGTCTTCGTTACAAGTACGTGGAACATCGAATTCTTCCAATGTAAAACCACCACCTTCAAATGGAGTGAAGGTTGGTGTCGAGTTATCAAGAATGGGATCTAACATAGTGGGATTGCCACTATTTTCATCGTCACCAAAACCTAGAACTTCTTGTGAAAATTCCTCTCAAACAACGTCAATCATATCAACGAGGTTTATGGTTGCAACGGAATAAACATGAGAAATTTGAGAGTTTAGTTGTGTTTATAACAAGTTCCTCGTCATTGAAACGTAAGGTGATCTTTCTAGCATGAACATCGATCAAAGCCATAGACGTATCTAAAAATGAACGACCTAAAATGAGAGGAACTTGAGGATCTGTTGGAATATCAAAGACGATAAAGTCTACCGGATAATAGAACTTTCCCACTTTCACAAAAACGTCTTCCGCCAATCCACTTGCTGGAATCGTGGAATGGTCGGCCAACTCGATAGACGTTAGTGAAGGAGTAAGATTAGGAAGATTGAGCGACTTGAAGATTGCAAGTGGCATCAAGTTAATGCTAGCACCAAGATCGGCCAAGGCATAGCATTCCTCCATATCTTGGATTGCACAAGGGATCAAAAATTTACCGGGATCACCGACTTTTTGAGGTATGCGATTAAGATAAACCGATGAACAACTAAACAATTGATGCAATTTCTCCTTGTTGTTCAACATACTCTTAAAGTTAGTGGCAAATCGAGGCATCATGACCAAAGCATCGGCGAAACTCACATTAAAGTGCAAATCACGAAACATTTTCATAAAAATCTCAAATTGGTAATTGTCCCGCTCTTGACGTTTCTCCTTTCTAAGTCTCGATGGATAGGGTAAAGGTGGTGTGGGTTGAGGCATAGGCATAGCCTTTGGAATCTCGGGTTCTAATGTTGGTAATGGGTCAACCGTAGGTGTGGCATGAGCGGTACTTCGTGGGATTGGGACATGCTCCTTTTGGACCACCACCTCAGGTTCTTCCTCAATTGCATCCTCCGTAGGAGCAATTGGTTGAGGAGTCGGTTCCTTAAGTGTCTTACCACTACGTGTGGTAATCACTTTCATCTCACCCTTAGGGTTTGATATGGTGTTGCTAGGAAGACTACTCGAAGACGGTTTGCACATAATTGCTTCAAACATAGATGAAATTTTGTCCTCAAACATGGATTGCCTCTTCTCGGCTTTAATCATCTCTTGCTTAATTTCATGTTGCCCTTGTTCCATTTTTTGTTGGTTTTGTTGTAACCTTGTTACATTTCCTTCCATCTTGTTTGTATGGATTTTAAGCTCATTTGCTAATTCATTTTTCAACTCTTTCTTCAAGTCGTTCTTAAACTCGGATCTTAGGCTAATCATTTCTCTTTGAATGTTGTCAAACCTAGCATCGTTCCCATTGGCGTATTCAAAAAATTCATTTGGAAGATCTTTCAACGTTTGCAAACTTTTGTTGTTGTTTTGAAAATCATTTTGATTTTTGTTTGAAACTTGATTATTAGCCCCTTGATTACCATAGTTTCCCTTGTTGTAATTGTTTTTGAAACCAACTTGATTGTTGCGATAGTTGTTGTTAGCATTTTGATTTAAACCAAAACCCGGTGGAGTCAATTGATTAGAGCGGGAAACTTGACCGTTTTGGTTGTAAGTTCCCGTGGCCGCGTAGGCACTCAAAGTGTTACAACCGTTGGTAATGCACTCGGACAAATCATGACCTCCACCACAATACATGCATGAAACCTCAACCGCTTTAGCCGAAGCGGGATCACTTGGTTCTCCAACTTTGAACTCAACTAGAAGACCTTTAATCTTATCAAATATTTTGTTTTCCAAGTTCGCCTCAATTTGGCAAGCATCGATGGTAGTAGACAAAGAAGGTGAAGCCGAAGACGAAGCCTTACGAACACTAGACGTGCTACGAGGACTATACACCTTAGATCTATTCTCAATTATCACCAAATCTTCCTCAACCGTTTCACACAAAAAATTACCACCCGTGGCGGCATTTAAATAATCGCTTTCATGATCATTAAGTCCATTGTAAAACGTGTCAATTTGATGCAAGTCGGAAAAACCGTGATGATGACACTCATGTAACATTTACTTAAACCTATTCCAAGCCGTTGAAAAACTCTCATTAAATTCTTGTGAAATTTTGAAATCTCGTTTTTCAAATGCGTAGTCTTAGAGGGCGGAAAAAATTGGTTCACAAATTTTGAAACGAGATCCTTCCACGTCAATATAGAATTGGGTGGCTCTTTCTCTAACCAAATTTTAGCGGGCCCCGCTAAAGAATACGGAAAAAGCATCATCTTAATCGAGTCATTAGCAACATCCTTAAATTTGCAAGTGGCGGTAAGACGATTGAATTGGCGGATATGGTTGTGTGGGTTGTCCTTCTCATCACCACAGAATTTGTTGTTTCGGATCATCGACAACAAACCCGTTTTCAATTCAAAATTTTCCGCAAGGATAGCGGGAATCACAATAGCCTCTCCATACCCCTCGGTGGGTGCTTGAAGTAACTCCATCATAGTTCGATTCGCCATGGTTGGTTCTTCTCTTACAATGGGTTCGTCAATAGGAGACTCCTCACTAGAAAGATTAGGAGTAGGTGTTGACTCCTTTCGGTTTTTTCGTTTACGTGCACGTCTTGCTTGATTACGAGTAAGCATAAACGTCACGTACAACGTGAGGGTGAGCAAGGAATATTCTTTTTGGTGTTTTGTATTTTTCAATTTTTTGTGGTTTTTGATTGTTTTTACTTTTTTTAGATTTTTGTGATTGTATTAAGTAGACCAAAATCTACAAATCTCCTCCTTAATCAAATCTCTTGATTAAAGAAGCCTCAAGGAATGAAAACGATCACGTGAAGTGAACGCCTTCGATGACTTTAGAACGTTGGTGGAACACCAAAACGTTCAAGAGGGTTTAATCAATGAAACCAATAAAGTATATATGATACTTAATAATACTTTGGGCGGCAAAACCTCGATTAGCTCTCAAAATCAAATACTCATAAGCAAGCGGGGAAACGAGGCGGCGCGAAGCACTTAAGAGCCTTTTTCCTTAGGGTATATTTTATAATACCCGCCTTATACCCACCTTATAGTTTGTATTTTTCAAAATTGAGCTTCACGAAAGTATTTATCTATTTTTGCCTTTTCCTTCTTGTTTGAGATTCGAATACAATGATTGGGTAATGACCTCCCAAGTCAAGGTTGTGTTTTCACACTTTTGGAGTACTTGTGAATTTATTGTTCTACGTATACAATATAGTAATAGTATTCACACAAAAAACGAAAAACCGATAATACGTATTAGTAGAGTACCACTAATACAATAGATATTATGGCTATATATAAAAACAACAATTGCCAAATCAAAACACAACACGCCTCCCCGGCAGCGGTGCCAAAATGATAGTTGTAAAAATACGTCTTTTAGGAAAAAGAGCGTAATTAGGGTAAGTATTAACAAGTGATTTAGGAAAATCACAAGTTATGACCCAAAGTGGGGATCGTTCTCAAGGAGGCTTGGTGTGTGTGTTAAGAAATGATTAATTATGTGATTATATTATTATGAGAAAAGAAAATAGAAATGAGGTAAGAAGGGAATGACGGTTACGATGACGGATTACACTAAAACGAAAAGGTCATACACGTAAACCGTAAAAAGCACCAAAATTAAAAATTTACCCTAAAAATTCCTAGAAAATTGCAATAAATCCTAAATAATGTAATTAGAGTTTACAACAAATCAAAAATCACCCAAACCTTTTATTTAATCAAATAATGATTTTTTAATGCTAATTAAAGCCCTAAAAATCAATTTAATTTTAAAAAAGCCCAAAATGAGATTTTTTTACTTTTAAACCACTAAAATACCCTAACTTAATTTAAAACTATTTTTGAAAATTTTAAAATTAATTAAAACTATTTAAAAACAATTAAAAACTATTAAAACTTAAAATAATTATAAAAATTAATCTAAGGACAATAAAAATATTCTAAAAGTTGTAAAATTCCTAACTTTATGTATTTAACCTAATAAAAATATAAAAACTTGAAAAATCTAAATTTTAATTTTTAATAATAAAATAATAATAAAATAATATTAAAAATCAAAAATTTATAAAAAAACTCTAAAAACTTGCAAACTAGCTTAATTTAACCTAAATAAACAAAAAATGAAGTTGAAATTACAAAATACCCCTATTGGCCCTAGAAATGGGCTAAAAGTCAAAACATACCCCTTAATGGGCTCAAATAGGCCCAATAAGAAAAATGTTGTCCAATTAAGCCCAAAAGCTCCTATCTGACTCAAAATTTGATTTTAAACACAACTTTTCAAAGGCCTAAAAGCTGAAAATGTGAAATAAGCTGGCTTATATCAAACAACTTATTCTTAATGGGCTTTTTGGCCCATTGAGCTATAAGCTGATGCCATAAGCTCAAATTAGACACACAAGCTTCTTTTTAGTTGCTTAAGACTTCTGTAAAAAGAAATTTGAAATAAGCTAGAGGAATAAGCCTGAAAATGCAAAAAGCAATCTACACAAAACGACAAAATAGTCGTTTTCGAGTTCTAGGCTATCCCAAGAGCTGATTCAAGTTTCTAAAGCTTTTAAATGACTTAACTAAGCTTAATCAACAAAAAGTTTTCAAATAAGTTCACTAAATAAGTTGAAATAAGCAAATAAGCACTTATGAAAGAGTCAAATGAGTTGGTTTTCTAGCAAAAAGTCAAAGTCAAAGTCTAATAAGCTCCAGTTCAAACAAATGGGTCAAATAAGGAAGATTGATCACAAAAAATAAGTTGTTGCAGGTCTGGATAAACCAATATGGCTTATTGATAAGCTAATTGAAAAATTGCACTAGCAGGGGCTAGTTTTGGGTGTTGAGTAGTGGAAACTTTTTCCACTGCTTGACTTATTGACTTTTTTGTCTTTAGTGACTTTTTTGGAGATTCAAGTTACAAAAAGGCACCCAAATGATTAGTGGATCATAAGGAGTCAATAACAATCAAGAAATCACAATCACTAACAGCCAGTTTGTACAGTTTAATCAAAACATCACCAGATATGCACCAGACATGAACACATAAGCAGTTGAGGTTCAATAAGCACTTATAGCACAATTCAGCCAACCAAACTTAACCAAATGCATACACAAGAAAACTTAAATAAGCAAGTCTAAATAGGTTTCATGCACTGATTCAAAGTATTGAGCAAGATTCAAGCACTTAAAGTTACTGATGAACACTAAACAAGCAGTTATGAACACTTGCTGATGCAATTGACCACCAAGCCAAATTCAAACACCCAAATCTCTGAGATATGCTATGATAACTTTGATTTAACAGCTTATATCCCTAAACATGCATATACTCTAAGTATTCCTAAAATTTTAGGTCAAAAACAGTCAAACTCAAGTAGTTATAGCACAATCTTTGATTCAAGGGTTTAAACCCAAAAACTTGCAGCAGATAGGTCTCAATCAAGTATATGACAGATAACAAGCACAAACACAAACTTCTAACAACACAATATCAAGTTATGATCTCAAACAGGTAATCCCAAACACCCTTTTAACTTTTCAAATCCAAAATTTTCAAATCAAAAGTGTTATCCAAGACCACCCAAGCCCAAATAAGCACAATAACAGATATATTAAGCATATTTAAGTAAGATTAGACCATAAAATCAGCAAGAACACAAGTCACACACAAAATCACCAAAAATCCAAGATTTATTCCGATTTTGAGTAAGATGATGTGTACCTCATGGATGTACATCCACACCCACGGATTTTAAGCTTATGTACTAGCAAGAACAAGTACAAGCTTCCACAAACAACCCTGCTAAGAATCAACAAGGTTAAGAGCACAATGTCAAAAACAGAATGGTTAAAAAGCCTTGATTAATGCAACTCTTGTATCCCACACTTGATTATCCCCAAGTTATAGGCTTCACCACACCTTGATAACTCAATATCAGGATGCTATGATCAGCTTTATAGCCCAAGAATTCCAAGGTGTACCAAGAAACTTAGCAAAATATCAAGCTTGAAGGAAAATGTGCAAACTTTTGCACACTCCTTAAAAACTGTTGGGTCCACTAGATGTGGATCTTGCAGCCTGTCAGGAACGGAGAACGACTTCTGTAATCACAAGTCTATTCACAGAGAGACTCTATACACAATATAAGTGCGGAATACAAATACTATAAAGAAGAACAGAATAACTATAAAGACTTGATCCTTTTTAAGGATTTCTAATATTGATAATGACTAGAATTACGTTTGATGAAGGTGTGTCTAACCCTTCTGCCTAAGGTTCCTTTTATACTACAAGGAAACCCTAATACATCATTAAACAAAACGTGTAAAACTGATATGCATATCCTTTCCTAACATATCTCATGCATATCCTAACAGAATAATAAATAAATAATAAAGTTTGACTTTAACTAGGACCAAGAGCACGACTTGCTCCTACTACTACTAGGACCAAGAGGAACTACATACCTCCTAGTCTACCTATTACAATTAACTATTCCAATAGTCCTAACAATCCTCCCCTAAACTTGAATTTGACCTGTTGAGTTCAAGTTTCCTGGTAAAACGTTCAATAAAGCCTGAGGATTGAAACAGCAAAAGAAACAGCAGCACCAGCAAGATAAGAAACATAAGAACCGCCGCAACATGAAACACTAGAAGCTTTTCCAAAGCTTGAAACAAATCAGCATCGTGTTGAATCTTTACAGCAACATGAGCAGATTTGATGAGCCTTTACCAAGTAGCTGCTCGCTCTTGGGCTAGCCAGTCTTTCTGGTGGAATAAGCATCACCCTGGGAGACCAGAACCCAGCCCAACTCTTAGAACGTGAATCAATGGTGAGTGGGGGTACCCTGATGATTTTAGGCAAACCATCACAGCCTTCAACGGATTTGATATGTCTTTACCAGAAGCCGTACCCTTCTGGACTCGCCAACTCTTAGCAATGAAGCATCGGTGAGTTGAAAACCCTATAGCTTTGAGCAAGCTATTACAGCTATCAACGGATTTGATAAAATCTTTACCAAGAGCCGTACCCCCTTGGATTTTCCACTTTTCAGTCTAGGACCATGGCAAGTGAAAACCATCCAGTTTTGGGTAACCTGGCAACCATCAACGGATTTGAGAATCACACCAGGAGCTGTACCCTCAAGGTGAATCAACTCTTTCTTGTCGGTTAGACATGGTGAGTTGAGGTCCATTTGTTGTGAGGACCAAGTCCAACACCAGATGAAACTAGTAACCAGCACAAGTATGAATCAGCAACAGGAACCCAAAGTTTGAATCAGTAGATGGTATTGTATTCACAAGTGTAAAATCCATGATTTGTTTAAAGTTTAAGCAAATATTATATAAAAAGTATTTTTTTTGTTTTTTTTAACTATAGTGAATGAAAATCACCAATCACTATACATATTGTAGAAAAGAATTGCAGTATTAACAAATGATCAAAAAAACAAAACATAAAAACTTACAAAGCAACCATATCACAGACCAGAAGCAACCACCTTATCAGCTTGCAAACGAGCTTGGATCCCTTCCACCAGTGTAGTTGCCATAGAAGACTCATTCCCAGAAGGGGCATTGGAAATCTGCAAGTGACAAGCAAGCATGGCCTCCATCGAAGCAATCATCAACGGATAATCCAAATCTGTGAGCATGAACACCATAAGACCAGACTCCAACTCTAACACATGCACACCACAGCCAACATATAACTTCCATCGCTGAATAACCCATTGTGGCTGATCCTTCCAGACACCAGAAACAGGAGCATGGGGAGGGGCATCAAGCATCATCTTCAAATCAGCCCATACTCGCAGACCAGGACAGGAGGGCACATCATTAGGATGAACATGCATACCAGCATCCACAAACCCATATAAAGCCATAAGATCTTTACGATCCGCCCATGACAAAATACCTTGCAAACCCGAAGCAAACCGGACAGAACCATCGCTAAGAGTAATCCTATGAGAGACAGTACCAGGTAGAGTCGTAGAAGGCGTAACCGTCCAACCTGTAATAGATCCATTACCCAATGGCAAGTCGGAGTCACTATCGGAAGCTGCATCAATAAGATTTTCGGGAGCACGCTTCTCATAGGGAACAGACTTGCCGCGTCTAGCACGTCTAGCCAATTTCTTGCGAATGGAACGGCGAGGAGTGGGATCACTAGGCGAGGGTTCAACCTTTACCTTTACCTGAGCAGCAGGAGTGGGATCAGTAGAAGTAGAATCAATAGTTTGCCCATCCAAAGGAGCAACAGGAGCTGCACCAGAAGAAGGAATAGGTTGAGGACCAGGCACGGGTGGTGATGGTGATGCCATAGCAGGTGTAGCAGTGGTGGTGGTAGTGGTAGCATAGGTGGTGGTGGTAGTAGGACCTAGAGAAGAAACAGGAGGAGCAACCGAAGGAGTAGGGGTGGTACCAACTGTAGAAGCATCAACAACCGATGGAATAGCAGCAGAACCAAGAGTAGCATCAGATGTAGAACCAGTAGCAACCGCAGGGTGAGAAGTAGGCACCACACGTGGAGGAGGATGATAAATGAAACGCTCCGGAATTGGGGTACTCTGATGCTTGATCATTCGTTCATAGAGAGCCTTAAGCTCATCAAAGGACAATGCCCGAACCCGTTCCCACGTCCAACCAGTAGTGAAATAGGCAGCCGACTGATACTTCACATACCGCTGCATCTGCTTTTTCTCCTCAGTTTTCGACAAAGGCCTGTTCTTACGCTTCTCACGAAGTTGAGCAGCAAGCGCCAACTGCTGCTTGCGCATTAACACCATGGCTCGAGGAATACAATTATGCTCATTCACATCAGAACCCAAAAGATCAGTGAACTGGGAATAATCCGTGGTAAGAATAGTCAACACCCGCATCCAATCGCTATCATTCCAATGCATAGCATCATGCTGCACCTGTTCACGTCTCTGTTGCTGAAGCGCTTCCTCCTCAGCCCAAGCATCTTGATCAATTTCTGCTTGCATCCTTTGAGCAGCCTCCTCACCCAACCTATCCTCCTCAAGTTGTCTGCGTGTACGCTTGCGAGGGGGTGAGGGAGCATCAGTCATGGGAGCCTTCCCCTTTGGATCATGAGATGGACCAGCAGTGGAACCAGCAGTAGGACCAGCAACATCTTCCTTTGCTGTGGGGACAGCAGCAGGAGAAGGAATGTTGGAAGAAGTAGGAGGAATCGGCAGATCATCATACAACTTATCAGCAAAGGCAGCCTTCGCCAACAAAGTCAAACCATCCTCAACACGATCCTCAACCTCCTCATCAGAATCAGTGTGAACCACATGCTTCTTCCTTCGCCTCTGCTGTGTCTCCAAGGCTTTAATCCGGTCAGCCATGGGAAGAACAAACTCCCGGGTAAGCTTACGGTGTTGATTCAAATGTGCTTCTAAGGAAAGAATCCGTGCATGGTACCTGTGCATGAGATCAAGTAAAGAATTAAGTGTAATAGGCTCCTCCGCTTTCCCACCAAGAGGACTTGGGTCTGGGAAGGCTTCATTGGAGCCAGAAGCAATAAAGGGTTCATCATTATGAGCACCAACACCAGCAGGCTTATCAGAAGAGTGTGGAGCAGGACTAGGAGGGGGAGTACCCACAAATGGAGACGAATGTGGTATTGAAGAAGGAGCAACCTTGGAAGTGGATGGCCTTTCAACCACCACCTCCTCAACCGGCTCTTCCACAACCACATTAGAAGCACCACCAGCAGGATGCTCCTCCTCCATTGGGTCATCACCTAATTGAGGTTCCTCCTTGGCTTGGTCAACCGGAGGAACAACATCAGGAGGACCCTGAGCAAGGCCCAACATTGCATCAGTAAGGGGCCTCCACTCCCCGCTAAACCTACGAGCCATGTTATAGTATACTTTGGCAGTAAGCTTAGACGGCTCATGCTCCGCCCTATCACGAGGTAGACAAACAAGTATCTGCTGTAAAAACCTAGGATACATAAGAAATTTCTTCCTAGAACCAGCACTAGACTGATTGCTAACCATCCCATCAAACAAATAACGAGAGAAATTAAATACCCTACCCTGTGCTATGCATATTAGACCAGTAGCCAAAGGAGTAGGAAAAGCATCCCAACTCCTAGACTTGGGGCTTAAACAATGAATCAAAAAGTGCATTAGAAGCTTCCATTGGGGGGAAAACCGATTCTTTTGGAAGTTAAACTTCCCCCCATGATTATACCCAATAGCAGCCATCCCCTCTAAAACCTCCGCATTGGGGATGGAAACAACACCACCTTCATCTTGAAGATGAAGGGAACTACGAATAGAAGCTTCAGTAACCACGTATGAACGTCCATCTATGGTAGCATGGAGTTCACGTGGACAACCAACCACAACCACAAGACGAGTAGAAGCCCAAAACTGACGAATGACACTATCATAAATAATGGGGCACACAGTAAAAGCATACCTGAGGTTAGAAGCCTCAATGAATTCCAGAATGTCAGTGAAATCATCACGGTGTGGACCATCTCCTAGATAAGCGACCTTATTATGAGCAGGTTGGTATACCAGGGCAGCCATGGATGTTGATTAGTAGGAATGGAAGATGATTTGTTAGGGTTTGAGAGAGTAGGAGTGGATGTGTGTGTGTTATGAGTGAGATGAATGAGTCAAGGGGGGTTAATTGACCATAAATAATGGTGGGAGTAACTGTTCATTGACCCCCAATAATGGGGGTTGCCCTTTCAAATTAGGCAGTTAATGCAAAGTAACCACTTGCCCCTTTTAACATTATTTGCAAATTCCAATTTACCAAAGTTAAATAAGAGGATAAGTACTAGAATCTGCATGCGTTGACTAAAAGTCAAAGCGCACAATGGTCAACACTAGAAGCAGAATGTGGTCAACAGAAGTCAACAAAGTGAACAGTGTCCCAAACCAAGACTAGAAGTCAACCATCACTTGACAAAGAAGGATTTTTATCCACTAGAAGCCAACCAAGAACGACTAGAAGCTAACCAATAAGGACTAGAATCCAGTCATGAATGAAGACAACCATCAGAAGTGAGAAAAAACCTCCACCAGGAGTAACACACACCACTAGAACCCATGCAATATGTTGTTAAAATCTACCAAAATGTTAGACTGTGCAAATAAATATGTACACTAAGCCTCCCCTTAGGCTTAGCCTCCCCTCAATCCTAGGTCTCAAGGATTGACCATCCCAATGTGAACCACCAAGTGGTTGAACCGAGGACCATCAAAGGCTTATGTCAACAAATCAGCAACATTATCATCCGTATGAACTTTAAGAACCTGTATCAACTTCTTCTCATTTGCATCCCGTATAAAATGGTGCCGAATTTCAATATGTTTTGTACGTTGATGAAAAACAGGATTCTTCACAATGCAGATAGTGCTTTGGTTCTCAATGAAAATTTTGGTGTTCATAAAATTGACCCCATAATCCAGCATCTGATTTTGGATCCACAAAACTTGTCCACAACAGCTAGCAGCAGCATCGTATTCAGCTTCTGTTGAAGAAGTAGCTACGATCGTCTGTTTCTTGCATTGCCATGAAATAAGTCTTCGACCCAAAAATTGACAACCACCAGTAGTAGATTTTCTGTCATTATTAGCACCTGCATAGCCACTATCACTATATGATTCAAGAACAAAAGGTGATTCTCTAGGATACCGCAAGCCAAGCTTGGGTTGAGCCTTGATGTACTTGAAAATCTTCTTGACGACATTCACTTTAGAAACCGTTGGAGCCACCTGATGTCTAGAACAAGCACTTACTGCAAACATGATATCCGGACGTGATGCAGTCAAATACATGAGTGAGCCAATCATAGACCTGTACATGTGAACATTTACCAGAGGATCTGGCTCATTCTTGAGTTTGACTTTAGCAACTTCATAAGGTGTTGCTGCTGGTCTAAGAGGATCCATGTCAAACTTCTGAAGGATCTCATGAACATATTTATCTTGACTTATGAAGATCCCATCCGACTGTTGCTTGACTTGAAGACCAAGGAAGAAGGAAAGCTCTCCCATAGCACTCATCTGAAATTCGCCTTGCATCAGTTGTTCAAACTCATCACACCATTCCTTCTTAGTAGAACCAAAGATAATATCGTCCACATAAACCTAAACAAGGATAATGTCCTTCGTGTTCCTCTTAAGAAATAGTGTTTTATCAATTGTACCTCTTCTATAGACATTCTTTAACAAGAAAGTTGAGAGACGTTCATACCAAGCTCTAGGAGCCTAATGTAGTCCATAGAGAGCCTTGACCACCTTGTAAAATTTCTTGGGATGAAGTGGATCTACAAAGCCCTTAGGTTGAGTGACATAAACTTCCTCATCAATCTTACCATAGAGAAATGCACTCTTGACATCCATCTGAAAAACTGTAAAGCCCACATAAGAAGCAAAAGCCAAAAACAGACGAATATCCTCAATCCTAGCAACCGGAGAAAAAACTTC
Source organism: Glebionis coronaria (assembly GCA_025667525.1). Taxonomy (NCBI): domain Eukaryota; kingdom Viridiplantae; phylum Streptophyta; class Magnoliopsida; order Asterales; family Asteraceae; genus Glebionis; species Glebionis coronaria. Next base: position 213,542,297 of record CM046877.1, on the reverse strand, counting down.
AGTGTAGTCAATGCCCTCAATTTGAGTGTGGCCCTGTGCGACAAGCCTAGCTTTATTCCGTACTACAATTCCCCATGCATCTTTCTTGTTCTTGAGAATCCATTTGGTATTGATTGCTGTCTTTCCATCTAGTAAGTCAACTAGAATCCAAACATTCTGAAACAAGAATTGCTGCATTTTCTCCTGCATAGCCTCCGCCTAACTTTGATCCTCAAGAGCATGAGTGACTGATCTAGGTTCCACCTGTGAAAGAAAACAAGCAAACAAACAGTGTTGAAAGTCTGTATGATTATTACGCTTTTGATCTTCAATATAGCTCACAAGAGCATGATGATCAGACGAGGCCTTCTTATGCATTCTGCGTGTCTTGACAGTAGAACCATGATCTCCAATTATTTGAGTAGTAGGGTGATCTTTGTGTGATTGCAACACTGGATTGGAAGCTACCTCCACTTCTGGTGCCAAATTATTAAGATCCCCAACAAAGTCATCATCATATGAAGCAGCGTTGAAAATACCATCTATTGGTTGTTTATGAATATCATCCAGCTTGGTAGAAGACTTCTTGTGATGGTTCCCCAGATCAGAAGGACTGGAGAATCGAGTATGGGAAGCAGACTCACTAGCCGGACTACCAATAGGTGTTAAACTAGCACTAGGAGTAGTACTTGGAGTACTAGGAGCAGCTTTGTCAGTTGGCGTATTCAAGGGAAACTCAAAGCTACCTTGAGCAGCTGCTATATTAGCTTCTTGTTGTTGTTTGAGTAGAGTGTCAAGAGCTACTTGTGAATCCAATACATCCAATGGAGTTGCATCACTAGGAGGAGTAGGAGAGACTGTGGTGGAGTAGGATGGAACAACAAAAATATCATCCTCGTCATCTGAGTCGGTAAGACTAGAGTGAGCACATGTACTAGAAGTTGCAAACACTTGTGGACCTGCATCATGGTTAGTTTTGAAACGAAAATATCCTAATGAATCACTAAGATAATCAAGATCAAAATACCCATTCAGGACCCTTGCCTTGTATGTTTGACTTCTCTTCAAAATACTTGAGATTTATAGTTTCAATTACTCGCTTGGCTTGGAGATTGTAGACACGATAAGCCCGAGAGAGCAGAATATCCCACAATGTATCCTTCATCTGCCTTGCCATCAAACTTCCCCAAATAGTCACTAGTATTCAGAATGGTGACAGGACACCCAAAAGGCTTCAAATGAGCAATATTTATAGTTTCAATATTTGCTTCTATTAGAGTCCTGTACCTCCTAGTCTACCTATTACAATTAACTATTCCAATGGTCCTAACAAAAACAGGTTTTGAGATTCAAGATTACCAAACTAAGAACAATAATAAGCAGTAAACAATGGCACTTGACTTTTCTTCAAAGATTCAAAATCATTTCATTAAAATGAAAATGGATTTACAGAATTTTGAACAAAGGAAAATTCAATAGCAAAAACTAATGTTCTAATTCCTATGCCTTATATAGGCTACAATGAACTAGTTAAGAGCTAAAAAACGTAACCCTAATGCTTGTGAAGTCCCAGAATTGCCCCTTGTAGGGTTTTGAACTTTGAAGATCGTGTGACTCTTTGTTGTTTGTTTGTGGAGCTGTCATGGTGAAAAGTTGATCAAAGGGTGTAAAATAAGCTTAGGATGTAAGCTGGAATCTCACACGTTGGATGGCTGTCACAATCTTGTCTTCTTCTCCAAACATGTAGCAGGGCATGTCCCATGTGTCATGTGGGGTTAAGTGGCATGTGTTTTTAAGGTTGGGTTATGATCATTAGCACCTTAATCATTAATCTGGAAAAGATTAAGGGCTAATTCATGATAATTAAGGAATACCCAAATTTTGTGATGAACATGAAGAACATGTTTTTGATCTGTTTTGTTTTTTAAATAGGTGTTAAGGCGCCAATTAGTTAACTAATTAAATAAATTAGTTAAACCGGGTGAGTGGAGTAGTGACGTGGTGAAATGGTGGGTGGTGATTGGAGGGTTTTGGTGAGTGGGACAAGTGTCACAAGGAGAGTGGTCTAGGTAAGTATTCATGGCTGCCAGCTTTTACCCCTTATCTCTTCAACTCTTTTCACTTTGTAAATAAACAGCCCAAATACGATTTCCTTTGTAAATGAAGTTTTGGTTTTCACACGTTTGCCCCAAAAAGTTTTGTAAAGTGAATTCAGGGGTATTTCTTGCCAATTCTTGATTCTTAAAGGACTGGTTTGGTATTTTCTTCAAGGATTATGGTCTTGACTTGTATGATTGACATTTTAGAGGACTGAAAATGAAAAGTCAACATTTTTGAGGGACCATTCTTGCCAAGTCTTCAAAGTCAAGGGTCCTTTTGGTAATTTTGGTATTTTCAACGGACCAAATTATTAATTCTTGTAACTTGGAGTCCTTCTTGGTATGTTTGACTTTGAGGAGGATAAATATTGACAATTTAGTTTTGTTGAGGGACTAAAATTGCCAATTCTTCAAAGTGGAGGGCCCTTTTTGCAATATTGACAAACTTTAGGGACCAAACTTATAATTATGAAGATACAAGGGTATAAAGTGTCAATTCTTCAATATTGGAGGACCCTTCTTCATAAATCTTCAAATCTTCAAGGGTTTTCTTTGGAAATTCTTCATTAGGGCTTGGTTCAATGTGCGGCTTCGTTTCCCGTGTTCGTTTTTGCACGATTCTTATGATCTTTGGTCATTTTCTCAATATCCGTACCTAAAATACACAAGCAACAAACACAAGCATATATTTGGGTATTTTCATGATATTTAATGCATTTTAAGCCCTTTTTGGACGATAAGACTATGTATAAAAGAAGTCTCATCATTTACCAGTAATACCAGAGTGAATGCGATGTGTGCCTTGCATCCTTCACTAGGAGTTGATCCCTCCTACCAAGACCATTTAATTAGAGGCAACCCCTCTAATTGCATGACGAGGTCTCCCCTCCAAGTATTCATGAACGGTGGAACCTCATGAGCTATATGGGCTATTGGCTAATTAATACAGATTTTACATAGAAACATAAGTCTTTTCAAACTATAAAACCAGTTTTATGAACCTGTTCCAGGTTACTTAGGACTTATAATTTTCCGTTGCTATTAGTCTTTATGCGTATGTTATTCCATGCTATACTTGTATATCCGTGCACTGAGCGTTATGCTCAGCCATTTTCCTTTCATGTTCCCAAACGACAAGTACTCAAGGGCGCTCGTAGATTTTAAGCGTACGTGCATATGGATTGGATGCTATCTAGCCTACTCTACTTTATGCATTTCATCATACATATTTCTACTTATTTCTTTGGACATTGTTTAGTCCTTTTCCTTTACAGTACTTATGTTTGTGTGTGATGAGCTTATACTTGGGGTACCGATGTTTGTTTCCGGTATTTCCTTCCATGGTCATTTAATGTTTTTAAGACATTTATCTTGTATGCTTTGATGACACGCCATAATAACGCGTGACACTCCGTTTACCAAAATGGGGTGTTACAATTATGGTATCAGAGACAAGGCTTCGACCTGTAGGCTCTCAAAACATGACCTGTGATTAGTGGGTAGTCACTATGGACATCCTAGAACTGACAGTCGGTTTTCATGCATTCATTGTTTTCATGCATTTATGTCATATGTCATTGTCGCAGGTTTATGACTAAGTAATGGTTGGTACAGGACTGCCCCTATTTAGTCGCATGTGCTTTTATCAAAACTATTAACTTTGGGACCGACCCATAGGCGTCTCCTCGATATGTCTTTTGTTTTTGGTGAACTGATCACAGGCGTTTACCCTCACGCATAAAAGTTTTTAGAAACTACATCATGCATTCATACACCGTTTTCATGCATAAATTTTTTCTCATGATTTATTGGCATAAATGTTTTTCATGTATATATATATATTATGTTTTATAAGTTCAATCATGCATTTTGTTTTATACTGTCAGATGGTTCTCACACGCGAGCAGGAACAACTCAATGCAGCAGTTCAAGTTGCGATGCAGGCCATGCTTCGTCAACTGAGGAACAAAATCAGGGCCAAGGTGCAAGCTGCCAACAATCAGCACCAACACCAACATCCTAATCCTCATCTTCCTCTAGCAACACTGGTCACATGGCTGGAGAGATTCAACAAGCAACGTCCTCGATCCTTCGAGAGAACTGACAGCCCCAGTGAGGCTGAAAGCTGGTTAGCTCATATCGAGTAGACATTTGATGCAATGGGCTGCGACCCCGTCTTCAAGTCGAGGTTGGCCTGTTACAAGTTCGAAGGAGACATACTGGGATGGTGGAAGGCAGTGAAGCAGTCTGAGGGAGGTGACAATTGGGTGGCTGGCTTGACTTGGGCTCAGTTCAAGGAGTTGGTGATGGGACAGTTCTTCCCTAAGGCTGAGCAAGACAAGCTGAAGAGGGAGTACCACGTGATCAGGCAGAGAGCTGGGGAGAACAACAACGAGTTCCTACAACGCTTTCTTCGTTTGGCTGGTTTTCTTGGCGTAACAGCCGGTACTGCCGAAGAGCAAGCATACCACTTTCGTTGGGCTCTTCGTACATCGGTCGCCAATAACTTGGTGTGTGCTACCTTCAACACGGTGGCACAAGTTGCCGATGCAGCACGTAAACTGGAGATGCTGCAGGAGAGAGAGTAATGGTTGTAAATTACCACTTGTTTAGGAAAACAAGGTAATTAGGGAAAGTATTAAGTTGCACGTTTTAGGAAAAACGCGAAACCGAACAAATGCGGGTTCGTTCTCGAAGGAGGTGTGTGTATTAGATGCCAATTATATAAAATCAAGAGTTTGGATTAGTGTCGTTTTTGGATGAGAAAAGAAAGAAAAATAAATACGAGCTACGACTACAATTAAACTACGACGAGTGACGTAAAACGCGAACGTAAATACGTAAAACGTGAAAAATTAAAAAATTTAACCTAAAAATTAATTAAAAGTTAAAACTAAGTCTAAAATGATATAAATAAGGATAAAAATCCAATAAATAAATTTTAAAACCTTTTATTAATTAAATATTCAACTTTTAATGCTAATTAGAGCCCAAAAATTAAATATAATTAAGAAAAAGCCCAAATTAATATTTTATTGGACAAATAACTCACTTATATTATTTAAAAACTAAAATGTATTTTTACTAAATTTTAAATACTATTTTTCTATTTTTAAAACTCTAAAAACTATTTTTAAACTAAAATAATGATTAAAAATAATAAAATAATGCTAAAAATAATTTAACTATTTTAAAAATCCTAAATTACACTAATGAATAGTAGAAAAATGAAAAAGTTTGAAAAACGTAAAAAGTTCCACTAAAAGACAAAACAGTTAATAAATAAAACCCTAATTAACTTAAATAAAATCTAAAAATTACTAAAAAGAGTGAACAGTAAAATATTCTTAAACCAAAAGTCTTAAAATATTTTACTAAGTCTAAGAAAATTTGTAAAACTGAAAAATATAAATTTTTCACACTAAAAGACAAAAACAAACACTTAAAAAGTCATTTAAAATGCAATTTAATCTAAAAAATAGGAAATGAACAGTAACAAGAAAATAAATTAAACAGAAAAATCAGAAAATAAATAAGAAAAATAATGAAACAAAAATCAAGTTCTAAATCCTATCTTAGGCCACTAAAGACAAAAAAACTAGAATCTGATAGTGACATGTTGACTGCTTTTGTCTGTTTGTTAAGCAGTACCAAGAATAATACTAGCAGTGGGAACTTGGTTCCCACTGATAGACCAAAAACAAGGTCTGGGCACTTTTGGTGCAAAATCTTGAGATTTGCTTGGTTTTGTAGGCAAACAAAGGCACCCCCACAACCAGTTGGGTTGTGGGGAGTCAATAAAAAGCTAAAAACAACAAGTTAATTCACAAAATCAAGCTCAAACACCCAATCACAGTCACTGTATATCAGAAAGGGGGTCTTGGGTGGTTTTGCTGATGTGTTTGGCAATTGGGTGAGTTTTGGTTGGCCAAAACTCACTCAATCCACTCACAAACTTCCCCAAATCAAACTCAAGTCCTAACCTACCCCTAATTCCTATCAAGCTCAAAGATTTGATGACCAAAAAACTACAAAATCAAGTAGTTATGGCTTTACTGATTTTTGAACTAGGTTTATCAAGACTTGTGCATGCAAAACTTTCACAAACTTACCAAATCCAACACATTAACTGATACAACACAAAACTACTCAGGTGGGTGAATTTAAAAAGATTTCAAACCAAATTCATCTCACAAACTGAATTTAAATCCTAAATCCAAACACCCCCTTAAAACATAAAATTGAAAATTAACAAAGAATTACTCCATAACTTGTACCAAATCCAGTCAAATCTATCTTATCATGTTTAAAATGAACAAATAGGCAATATTATACATTTGATCTATCATCCTAACAGCTTAATCCTAAAAATCATCATAACTCTAAAAACCTCCAAACAAGTATAGAGAGTGCAAGATTTTACCTGGTGGGCTTACATCCAAGCCTCACAAAGGCCAGCTTAAGCCTTCTCCATCAAGCTCGGGCTTGAGCTGATCAGTTTAAGAAAAGTAGCTGTTGGTATGGAAAGATGATGATGATGAACTTCTAGAACCTCAACCATCCAATATGTATAATTCGTATACTTGTTAAAACCAACAAGGAAAAGAAAGAAAATGACCTGGAAAATCACCCAACAAGAGTATAAGCCTAGCTTATTGATTAAGATAGCTTATCTCTTTTGGCTTATATATAAAAAAAACTTTGAAACTGATTTTTCTCAAAACACATGAACCAAACAGAAAACTTGAAGAACACTTGATAAAAGCTTAACAAAACCAGTAGACCATTTTCAAAAATCCACTTTCACTTCTTTTTAAAACTGGATTCAAGATCTTGCAAACTTTTGCCAAAAAAAAACTTCAAAAAATAGATTCTTTGAAAACTTGTTGATAAAAGTAAAAACTTTTATCTCTTAAACTGATTTTCAAACTTTGAATATCATGAAGTAAAAACAATTAAGCTTGGAACACAGATTATGCAAATTAATATCTTTTTCATTTTCATTAAAAAATAAAAAATGTACAAAATCTAGAACAACTAAATGAGGCACAAGTCGCCTCATTATATACAACTGATAGAAGGTCCTAGAATGTCTAAAACCCTAATGAAGAAAAACCCTAAAAAGCCCTTGAGTTGAAACTTTTGAATTTTAGTCAAAGTCCTTCCCATGTGATTTTGTTCGAGTTTTGTGAAGGCCAGCTGTTTGGGATGATCTTGAACTGTCTAAAGACTCTTTGGGACCAAATAATGAAGGAGAATCGTTGGATTTTTGAGAGATTCTTTCTTTTCCTATTTTGGTGTAGCAGGGGAGGGACGGGGGCCCATTTGAGTCACGGGTTGGGTTGGTTTGTGAGTGGGTTGTGATGAGGATGTTGTTAATTGCTGATCTGGAGCTGATTAGTGGATTCCCCTTTGATTTGAGGTATATAAGAAATTAGGGTTTATAGGATAATAGGGGTTAGCAGGTTGGGTTTGATTTGGTTTAAGTATTAGTTAATTTTAAAATTTTGTTTAAGGAGGGAAAAATAAATAACTGATTAAATCAGTTGGTGGAGGATGACTAGGAGGAGTGGAGGGTTTTAATTGGTGGAGGGGTGAGTGGATGGTGACGTGGATGGGAGTTAATGGTAGGTTAGGTTAGGTAATTTTGGGTTTTTGGCAGGAATGGTCCCCCCGTTATCTACTTCCCTTAAACACCCTTGCAACATTAGTCCTTGGTTTATTGCAACATCCGTCCTTTGTCACTTTCATCACAAGTCCTTTATCAATTGCACCATTAGTCCTTGTTGTTAAAAGGAAGTTAATGGATAACATCTTCAAACATAAAGGGCCAGTCTTGACAAGTCATCACACTTTAGGGACCCCAAAGTAGTTTTGAGGTTCTTAGGGGTATAAAGTGTCAATCTTCAAAAGTTGAGGGACCAAACTTGACATTCTTCAATTCTTTAAGGTTATTTTTGGAAATTCCATTCTTGGGCCCGGTTCTTTGTGCGACTTCGTTTCCGGTGTTCGTTTTTGCTCCATTCTTGTGATCTTTTGTTGATTACACGATATCCGTACCTAAAATACACAAGACACAAATACAAGCATATATAGGGGTATTTTGATGATATTTTAAGCGTTTTAAGCCCGATTTGGACGATGAGACTATGTATAATTGCAGTCTCATCAAATAGGAATTTGGTGAAGTAGAGAGACCAGAGAAGAGCTGTTTGTTCGTCACTCAGTGGTGATCATTTGAATTCATTCAGTACTATCCAATATTTATCTTTCTCTTTAAACTGCATCTTTCAAGCAGAAGACTGAGGACCGGTCTCAACCGGCTACTCAACAACAGTCTACTCAGCCCAAGGGTAACGGTCAGACCCAAGACCGTTCTTCTACGGATAGGCGTGGCGATAATGATAATTACCGTAAAAACGCTGGAAACTCCAATAGCAGCAGGTCCCTAAACTTACTCATTTCATATGTTACACGTTTATAATTCATAATTCTGACACTTTAGCATCTTCTACCAAGAATCATGGTAACGGAAGGGAGCAGGACCGCAGAGGTTCACAGCCTAACCGTACAGCTATCACTGTTATTATGTCTTACGATTTTCTACATTGTCCTTTTTGTACCCATAAACCATGTCTCATGTGTACTTTCCTGAACAGGATCCCAACCAGCAAGGGCACCTGTTGGAGGGTATACTCACCCTCTCTACACTACCTGCAACCGTAGGCACCCAGGGCCATGTCACCGTGACAAAGATGCTTGCTTCACGTGTGACCTTACTGGTCATCGCATGAAGGACGCCCGCAAGGGTGAGATAGAGGGCACATCTGGACATGCCGATTCCAAGCCACCTCCTACTACTGGGCGAGTATACACGACTTCTCACGATCAGGCCAACAAGTCTACAGGTACCATCACTGGAATCTTGTATATGTATGGTCAAGCTGCATGTGTTTTATTTGACACAAGTGCTACTCATTCGGTCATTTCTACTGCTTATGCCAAGAATGTTAGGATATCCCCTATGCCATTAGAGAATGTATTAAATATTTCCACACCCTTAAGAGATTCTGTACGCATAACCCATGGGTACAAGAGCCTTACCCTAGAGTTTGACGATAAGATTCGTCCTGTTGACGCATAATAAGTGTGAAAACACTTATCCTTTTACCACTTATTTCCAATAATAACAAGACCAAAACGTGTATTTTATGTCGTAAATGTCGGAATTATGTGTGCTTTGTGTTTTTATTGTGTTTTAGGACCAAAAGATGAAAAATGAAGAAAACACGGGCTTTCACGGGCTTTTATCGAATAAAAATGAGAAAAGACGAAGTCAAAAGATCAAGAGTGCAAAAAGAACGGAAGTCCAAGGCCTATTCTGAAGATTTATCGAAGAAAAAGTCTAAAGATGGAAGTTTAATGAAGTCGAAGAACTCAAGTCTAAAAGAAGAAGAAAATTACAAGACAAGTTCAATTTACATCGACAAATCCCGAGACGATGTCGGAAAAGACAACGAATTTAAATCGAATCGTGAAGAAAGAAAGAAAGAAGGAAACACATGCACCTTCCCATCTCCTATAAATACCTTCCTAAACACATTAGGAGGGTGGTTAGTTAGTTAGTTTCATTTTTTTTTCTTTCTTTAGTTTTTAGAGAGAGAAAGTGTTTAACTTTCTCTCACTAAGTTTTCATCTTTTCTTCATTTTTATCTTTCAAGTTTAAGCTTCATTTCAATCTTGTATTTTGGAATCATTGATATACAAGTTCAAGTTTAAGCTTTTCATCATTAATCTCTTTCTACCTTTCTTGATTTTGAGTTATTTTTTATCCGAATTTTAATGCTTCGTGTTTGATTTTTTTGTTTATGTGATTAAAAAGTTTATCTTTTTAATCCTTTCTAAGTTTTTGTGCAAATTAAGCTTTGAGCTTATTATGCTTATTGGCTTATTTGGTACTTAGCTTATTTACTTTTAAGCTTTCCTAGGAGTTTTATCTTATTAAAGTTCGTTTTATGAAAGTTCCCATATTTAGTATTTCAAAAGTTGTAAAATTTGTGCTTAATTAGTCTTGGCTAAGAGTTGGTAAGTGCTTATTGTATTACCAGCTTATTCGTTTCAGCTTAGTTACTCTTTGTGTCCCATTACGATCTTAGGAGGGTTTTATTTGTCACGATCTCTTGGATAAGATCGCATTGATTGCGATCCAGACTTCTTTGTTTGACTACAATCCATACCACGATCTGTGGGTGCGATCCAAATCACTATCTCTTGGGTACAATCGCATTGACTGCGATCCTTTTGGTTACGATCAAAGACCACGATCCACTTGTTGCGATCGTGGTTGCGATCAGTGAGTGCGATCCCTCACTTCTTGAGTGCGATCACTCTTTTCTATCGCATTGAGTGCGATCTGATCCCTAGGTTGCGATCGGTGGTCACGATCCACCACTGCGATCCATCTTGCGATCTGAGTACGATCGTGTTGCGATCTGACTCAGGTTTTTGTTTTATTTATTTTAGTTTTCAAATTTAATTGTCCCGCACTTTTACTTAGTATTATTTTGAACGAGTTTTGTCTTAGTTTATTTTTACAAAGTTTTAAGTTTTAGATTCATTACGTTTTAATTTTTACAACGTTTTAAGTGTTTTTCTAGTAATTTTTAGTTTAATTTTTAAACCTTTTATTTTACTCAATGACATTTACATATTTGCTATTATTTTAAAATAGATAACCAAACCATTTTCTTTTCCACCAAGAACGACTGAGTCGCACTAATTAACGGTAATCATTTCGAAAAGACTTGGAACGAAATTATTTTATACTTGGCTAAAAACCTTGTATTAAATGGCGCCGCTGCCGGCTCTTTCCGTTAAAGATTAACGGTTTTTAGTGAGAGACGCGTCGGATTTTGGGATCCGTTCATTTTTGGAACGTTATTTTCTTGCTTTAAAATTTTCAAAAATCCTAAAAAAATATAAAATTTTCAAAAATACAAAAAAAATAGAAAAACATAAAAAACCAAAAATATTTCTTGTCTATTTTTCTTTTGTTTTTGTAGGTGTATATGCGTACTCGTGCTCGTAAGAAGAAAGCATTTCAAGCCGAAGTCATTAATCCACCTATTGTCACCATGGACAATCAACCAATGATCGAGCTTTTGCAATCGCACGTAGAGGGCAACACCGATGCTATTGTCATACTCGAGATTGCAGCCAACAATTTTGAGCTCAAATCCGGCTTCATTCAAATGGTCTATGCTCAACCTTTCTTGGGGCGTTCGCTTGATGATCCTCATGACCATATAAAAAGGTTTCTTCAACTCACTAATACGGTTAAGTATAATGGGGTTTCACAAGAAGTGATTCGCTTGAAAAATTTTCCTTTCTCCTTAGAGGGACAAGCCCGGCATTGGCTTGATAAGGAACCGCTACAAAGTATTCTTACGTGGACGGATTTAGATACTAAATTCATCAACTACTTTTTCCCACCCTCACGTACTACCGCTTTGCGGAATGAAATCATTACCTTTGAACAAAAGTACGGTGAGACATTTAGTGAATTTTGGGACCGTTTTAAGGAACTTTTAAGAAAGTGTCCACAACATGGTTTCACAAAAGTACATCAAATTAATACTTTTTACAATGGTTTAAGCATGAATGACCAAGATTCCTAAATAGTGCCTCGGGGGGTAACATTTTGGTTAAGTCTTCTAATGCCGCATGGGAAATTATTGAGAATAAGTCTAGAGTGCAAACCAAGAGTGTTCGGACTAATGTAGCTAGTGCTAGCACTAATGAGAGTGACAACCGAATTGATAAGCTTACTTCGCTTGTTGAAACACTTGCTCTCCAAACCGCTAACAACACCAAATCTATCAATGCTCAAGTTAATGCTATGAGTCAATCATGTGAAATATGCGGGGGATCTCACTCATACACCGATTGTCCTTCGACTCATGACAATCCGGAAAATGTGTATGCCGCCAACGGTAACTTTTCTACGGGAGGCTATCAAGCACGTCCTCAAGGTGACCGCAATTTGCTCAGCTATCGCTCAAACAACTTTCTTTCACCACCCGGTTTTCCCCCACAAAACCCAAACAACCTCAATCGCAACAATCAAAACCAACCTCGAGCTCCAAATCAATATCAAACCCAAAGAAACCCATATCCACCTCAAAGAAACAATCAAGTTCACAAATCACCCGCTTATCAACCACCTGCCTACCATGCTCTTCCTCCCACCCAACCCACCATATTTAATCAAGAGGTTGACACTTACATGAGGACTAATGATGTGATAGTGCAAAATCTTCAGCGGGAAATGATCAACTTGAAAGCAGATATGGTGAAACAAGGGAATGATCTTCGAGTCGATATGCGAAAATGATACAAGGCTTTTGACACCCCGTATAAAAATTAAAGTTCTTATTCTCGAAATCTTAACGAATTGATTCCCGGCTTAAAGAACAACTCAGTTGAATTTGGTAAAACAAATATTTTTGGTTGTTTTTAAATTTAAATGTGCAAAGACGTAAATATAAGTGACGTAAAAGTGCGTTAAAGTAAAATGGCGTGAAAATAAATCTAAACTAATTAAAAATAAAAGTGTGCAATATTTAAAACGTGACGGAAAGTAAATTGATTAAATGACTTAAAATAAAAGCTTGACGGAAATTAAAATTAGACAAGTATTAAAATGTAAACTTAGAAAAATAAACAAGACAAAACATGAAAAATACCCCAATCGGAATATATTCCGATCGGGCTCACCGTCGGAAAGTTGTTAGGAATGTCAATCGGAATATGTCACTTACCCAATCGGAATAACCAACAACTTCTGATCGGAATGATTGTCTTACCTCTGATCGGAATAACTGATAGCCCCTGGTCGGAATGCAGATCGGAGCTCCAATCGGAATATGTCACTTCTCCCAATCGGAATGCCAAACTAACACCTCAATCGGAATGAACAAATGGGTACCAATCGGAATATGTCACCTTACCTTGATCAGAATACCTCAAATACCTCAGATCGGAATACCAGGCCACCCCAATCGGAATATGTCAGAAATGCTAAAACCCTTTTCCGACCAAGCTAAGGAGCTATGGTCGGAAAGTAAAACCCCTTTCCGATTTGTCAGATCGGAATACGGTGGAAAAAGCACAAATTAAGCTAATCTAATAAGCTATGATTCTAATAAGCACAAGACGAAATACCTAAGATAAACCGTATGAAAATAAGCTACTAAACTGAAATTTAACAACTTTTAAGACAAGGAATGAATAAGCTTTAAGAAAAACAACTTTTAAACAAAAATAACTTTTATAAAAACTATATAAACTTGAAAATAAACACAATAAGCTATGAAAATAAATGATTTAGAACAATCAAAGACATAAAAATGAAATCTTTTCCCAAATAAACAAGACAAAAAGCATATAAATCAAAGATTGAAGAAAGGTAGAATGAGATCAACAAGATAAAGTAAAGGTGCAAGAATTAAAAGAGACACTTACTTGAAATTAAATGTATTAAAGGTGCAAGACATGTAATTAAAGGTGCAAGTAATTAAATGTGCATAAAAGTAAAGGTGGAAGAACTAATTGTCACGATTAGTCAACAAGAACAAATGAATGAAAATGGGAAGTATTTATAGGTGATTAGGAGGGTGCTTAGAGGAAGCTTCCTCCCCTCCTTCCTTTCTTCTTAATTGCGCCCTTAAGTCCTTCCTTCTTAATCTTTTTGTTAATCTTGGAATTTGATGACTTTTGGCTCGGGATTTCTTTGGACTCGTCTTTTAATTCTTCGATAAATAAGACTTGAGTTCCTCGGCTTTAAGTAAACTTCCGTCTTTTGACTTTTTCTTCGATAAATCTTCAAAATTGGTCTTGGACTTCCGTTCTTTTTGCACTCTTGACTTCTTGACTCCGTCCTTCATCTTTTTCTTCAATAAAAGTCCGTAAATGCCCGTGAATTCCCGTGTTTTCTCCACTTTTCACCTTTTCGTCCTAAATCACAACACAAACACAAACCACGCATAATTTCGACATAAAAGACATAAAATACACGTTTTGGTCCGGTTATTATTGTAATTAAGTGGTAGAAAAGATGTGTGTTTACACACATATCAAATCCCCTACACTTGACCATTGCAATGTCCTCATGCAATGCATTAGTTACAAAGCAAGTTTACATTTTTCATCATAATCAATCCACGTTGGCCTTTATTAAAGAGACAGAAAAATATAAACATTAAAAATAAAGAAATCAAAAACATATCTTGGGTTTTAGAAATGTTGTGAATGATCATCATCCTCAAGTTTTCACTTTCTCCAAACCAAGCTTAAAAACGAGATCATTGTTATTATAAGTTAGTAAACTATCACGAACTCATGTGGGCCAATTACTCACTTAGACTCCCTTATTCCTAGGTGTATCTCTTATATTTTATTATTGTCTTGAACGATCACGAGGATGCATTTTTGACTTATTTCGATAGTTATTAAGTCTGAAAATAAAGTGAACGATTTGATCAATAGTTAGCTAAAGGACAAAATCTTTTAAAACTGCTTCTCGGGACCTCATAAAGTTCGTATCTTGGCATAACTCGCTTCGCGATTTGAGACCTTTCTCGGACCGATATTTGGCAGTGACTTCATACTTCAAATCTTGAGAGACGTTCATGAAATTATGGTCTTCTCTTCATATAGGAATTTCTTCACTTGAAAATTTTGAGAGATTCATACTTGGACCACGACTTCTTCATTTTTCTCCAATCTTTATTTTGGACTTTGATATACAACGATCCGCCTCCTTTTATGACTTGGATCTATTTATCCTCATACCTTGTTAGGGTCTTTTCGGATACACTTCTCCATGACTTTTGGGGAGTTTTTTGCTTTTTCGTCGTGTGTCTCGATCCTTCATATTGATTTTTGATAAATGATTCTTCACATCACTTTGGATATTTAGCAACAAAATATAGCCCTCATGCCTTGTTAGGGCCTTTTCGGACTCGCCAATCTTCGCGTCCCGCTTCAATAAGTTATGCCTTGGCTATGAACTCTAATCCATACCGAGCAACTTTTAAACGATCTTGGGCTAGAAGCTAAGTAACTTTTCAAATCGTACAACCTTATTTATTAGCAGATAAATTATTAGCAAGCGATGGGAGAATAGGCTCATAATTAACTCACATAAATTCACGAAAGAATATCGAACTTATAATTGGCTCTATCATCTCTCGTTCTCCAAAGTTTAAAATCTCAAGTAATGAGACTCGTGGATGCTTAGCATAATAAATCAAAGTTTTGGGTTTTCGAGTCGGCTATAGGATCTTGCAAATTCTTAGACTTTTTCAAGTTTAGAAATCGCGTTTTAAAGTTCCCTTGATAAACGACTCTCTAGGATCAATTATAGGAACTTGCGAAAAGTTCTTGTTCTTAACCCGTGAGAGTTAAGACTTTCGCGTTTTATAGCTCCCTATATAAAAGCCTAGCAAAACTTGACTTAAACACGTTAAGGATACTAGCTAGAGTAACTTAGATAAGTAAACTCTGGTTGAGTCAAAAGATTCACAACGTTTGAAAATTAAAACCACTTATTTAAACATTTATTCTAATAAGGAAAGAAAATAACTATGCAAAGGGCAAAACTAATAGGCCAAAATAGATCAAAAATTTTGAAAAATGTCGAAAAATTGATTTTCCGGTTAAAATGAGGGCAAATACAAGGAAAAGGCCACTTAACTTCGATAGAAGTCCCCCTACACTTAAGATAAACATTGTCCTCAATGTTTAAGCATGTGGGAGTAAACTCCCCTACACTTAGGACATTGTGCACGTTGTTTAAATCTTGCTAAGGAAAGGACAACTAACGAGATTCCTATTTTAATATTGAGAAAATATAAAATAGTGAATCGAAAAGAGTTTAGGGTAGAACCGGGAAGAAGTAGAACACGGAATCACGGGTCGTCAAGAATCATCAAGAGTGGATCATTAAAGTTCGAATCCCTGATTAGTAGAAGAGAGGAAAGAGCAAACACCAACGGGTCTCCCCTACACTTATGATAAAGAAAGCGAAAAGATAGATGCATGGGTTGCCTCCCAAGAAGCGCTTGATTTTTGTTAACCGAGTCATTAGCCTGACTCGACCTTGATCATCAACGGAAGAAGCATGAAACATATCCACCAGGATCAAAGACATAGTTTTCGTCCATCAAATAACACAAGCTTAAGGCGAACAAGGCAAGCCAAAGAAGAGTAGGCAAGGTTCCCTTAAGCAAAGATGGAGCACGGTGGAAGCAAGGGTGAAGTGGTGCAAGCATGTCTTCAATAATTCCAAAGATTTTTCCTTTTATTTCATCAGGTGGATACTGAGATGGCTTAAAGACTTCAATACCGGGGTCGAACACCTTTTCCTTTAAGGGAAAATAGCACTCAGGTTCAGCAGAGTGGGAAGAAGATCCGCAAAGAAGCACAACCTCGTCCTCAGAAGGGGGACAAAGAGGTGTTAACTCATATGTGCTACGGATATTGGTGTCGACCGGTTTCTTCTCATTGGAAAGAATGCTCTTCAAATCCAAAGTAGGATCAAGACGATAATCTTCAAAGTCCAAAGGAGGTGCATCACTCTCATGAGGGAAGTAAGTGTTGAGAAACATAGAGAAGTCTTCCTCAAATGAGTAATCGTCCAAAGTAGGATCGAGTGATGGCGGAGGATCTTCATCATGTGAAGAATCGCTCGAAAGAGTATCAGCCTCATCGAAATCATCATACGTGGGCAGATCGGGATACTCAGAAGTAAGGTCATCATAATCATCCGAGTCTGAGCTAGAATCATCATCATCATAAGCATCGAAGACCGGTGGAGAATCATAAATGGGGGAAGCGTCCAAATTGGACCGAGAAGCATCCACATCATCTTTAAAAAGTGGATTATCATTGCAAGACTCGAATAGAGGATTGTTGTAGACAACAAGGTCATAAAGCACATTAATCATATTCACTGATTCGCGGCCTCCAAAGGTTGTACTTGTAAGCTTCCCCATTTTAAAAACTTGTGCATCATCCCCGACTCTTAAGATTAACTCACCTTCGGACACATCTACTAAAGCTCGTCTGGTTCTCAAGAATGGCCGACCAAGTATTAAAGGAATACGAGGGTCCATTTCATAATCAACAACGAAAAAATCGACCGGGAAAGTAAATGTGCCAACTTTAATGAACACGTCTTCGGCTATACCAACGGGGTAAGCGAGAGTGCGGTTTGCAAGTTCAAGAGTCATCTTTGTTGGAGTGAGGTCGGGTAATGATAGTGTTTTCCAAACACTCAAAGGCATCAAATTAATACTGGCCCCGAGATCAGCAAGGGCAGTAAATTCTTCAGTTTTGTTGAACACGCAAGGCAACACAAAACGACCGGGATCTCCAAGCTTTTTCGGCAGTTCTTTAAGAATAACTACAGAGCAGTTTTCATTTAAGCGTGTGTTGGCGAGTTCAATCAGCTTCTCCTTCTTGTTAAGCAATTCCCTAAATGCTTTAACAAATTTGGGCATGTGGACAAGTGCTTCAAGAAAGCTAATGTTGAAGTTCATTTGAGAAATCATCGTCACATAGCGTGACACTTCGGAGTCCTCTTTGGTTAGAATTTTGGTCTGGCCTAAACGAGAAGGATAAGGGATATTGGGTTTGGGTGGTGAAGGTGCAGGTGTAGGTGGTAAAGGTTGAGATGTTGAAGGGTCATTCGTGGGAACTTCATCACGTCGAGGCGGAGACGGTAATGGTGCACTAATACTAGGTGTAGGAGGAGTAGGGATAAATGGTGGTGGAAGAGGTGTAGATGATGGTTGTGGGATCGGTGGTCCTATGATGGTAACTCCACTATGAGTAGTTATAGCACTCACATTAGCTCGCGGATTGGTGACGGTGTTTGAAGGTAGAGAACTTGAAGTAGAAGGTTGAGTGGAGGGAAAGAAACTAACCAACATATTCTTTAATTCATTTGTTTGAGTGCTGAAGGAGGATTGAATATTATCGCGAACCTCGGATCTTATCTCATTCCCTTGCTTCGTGATATCTCCTTTCAAATTGATTATTTGGCTCTGTAGATTCTTGATTTGCTCACCTTGGGTTCTCATGATGGCTTCAACATCGGAGTTAATGGGTGGGTTTTGTTGGGCGGGTGGGTTATAAGGATTAGAAGCTCTTGGTGGGATTTGGTTGCTTCTATTATAGTTGTTGGCGGGGTTTTGGTTTTGAGGAGAAAAACCGGGTGAAAGGTAGTTGTTTGATCGGTAACTCAACAAATTTCTATCCCCTTGAGGTCGAGCTTGGTAATTTTCCGGTGAATAATTACCATAAGCTGCATACACATTTTCTGGATTTCGTTGAGTTGAAGGACAATCGGTGTATGAGTGTGGACCGCCGCATGTTTCACAAGGAGTAGCAACAGCTTTAACTTGTTGTTGTTGGTTTGAAGCCAAGAGTTGCATACTTCTGTTCATTTCAGTCAGCACACGGGTGAGTTCGGTCATATCAGGGTTTGCTGAAGTGGAGGAAACATTGACTCTCGGATTGTTCCTTGAAGAAGTAGAGGAATCCCAGTTTTGTGGTGAGTAGTCATGTTCTCAATTAACTCTCTACACTCCTCGGGTCTCCTTTTCATGAATGTGCCACCGGCGGCTGCATTAATCGTATCACAATCTCGAAAAGTCAAACCATTGTAGAAAGTATCAATTAAGGTCACGGGTAGCATGTTGTGGTTTGGACATCTATCGATCAAGACATTATATCTCTCCCAAGCATCAAAAAGAGATTCATCAGGGTCTTGCATGAAACCGCTGATTTGATTGCGAAGGCTCGTGACCATGGATGGTGGAAAGTAGCGCGACAAAAAGCGTTGAGTCATGTCATCCCAAGTGTGAATAGAATTCTTCGGGAGACGATCAAACCATTTCTCGGCATGATGTAATAAAGTATGTGGAAAGAGTTGTAGGCGAAGTTCATCCATTGTGGCACCAGCCAACTTCATGCTTTGGGTGATTGTAATGAACTTGTCGAGGTGTTTGTTGGCATCATCATCAGGCAATCCATGGAATGGGTTTGTTTGCACTTGCTGAATCATGTGGTGCTTCAACGAAAACTCAGGAGCGTTGATTTGCATCGGCGCAATCGGTCCTCCTCGTCCAAACATGGTAGGTTGACAAAGCTCCTCTATGGTCCGAAGATCGGGCTGTGGAAGAACATTGTTGTTATTATTGAGGTGCGGTGGATTATTATTGTTGTTAACACCTGACATATCTAAATCTTCTTGAGGCTCGGGCTCTTGATAATTAGAAGATCTAGTACGCATACACCTGAAAATGCAAAAGAAAAAGAAACCAAACACAAAGACAATATATATACACAATAAAAATAAAATCTTTTTGGATTTTTGAAATTTTTAATTTTTATGGATTTTTATCAATTTTTAATTTTTATGATTTTTTTTGAATTTTTTAGGCAAGAAAAATAACGCTCACAAGTGAACGGATCCCAAAAAGCAACGCGTCTCTCACAGAAAACCGTTAATCTTTACGAAAAGAGTCGGCAGCGGCGCCATTTGATACAAGGCTTTTGACACCCCGTATAAAAATTAAAGTTCTTATTCTCGATATCTTAACGAATTGATTATTGGCTTAAAGTACGACTCAGTTGAATTTGGTAAAACAAATATTTTTGGTTGTTTTTAAATTTAAATGTGCAAAGACGTAAATATAAATGACGTAAAAGTGCGTTAAAGTAAAATGGCGTGAAAATAAATCTAAACTAATTAAAAATAAAAGTGTGCAATATTTAAAACGTGACGGAAAGTAAATTGATTAAATGACTTAAAATAAAAGCGTGACGGAAATTAAAATTAGACAAGTATTAAAATGTAAACTTAGAAAAATAAACAAGACAAAACATGAAAAATACCCCAATCGGAATATATTCCGATCGGGCTCACCATCGGAAAGTTGTTAGGAATGTCAATCGGAATATGTCACTTACCCAATCGGAATAACCAACAACTTCTGATCAGAATGATTGTCTTACCTTTGATCGGAATACTGATAGCCCCTGGTCGGAATGTAGATCGGAGCTCCAATCGGAATATGTCACTTCTCCCAATCAGAATGCCAAACTAACACCTCAATCGGAATGAACAAATGGGTACCAATCGGAATATGTCACCTTACCTTGATCGGAATACCTCAAATACCTCAGATCGGAATACCAGGCCACCCCAATCGGAATATGTCAGAAATACTAAAACCCTTTTCCGACCAAGCTAAGGAGCTATGGTCGGAAAGTAAAACCCCTTTCCGATTTGTCAGATCGGAATACGGTGGAAAAAGCACAAATTAAGCTAATCTAATAAGCTATGATTCTAATAAGCACAAGACGAAATACCTAAGATAAACCGTATGAAAATAAGCTACTAAACTGAAATTTAACAACTTTTAAGACAAGGAATGAATAAGCTTTAAGAAAAACAACTTTTAAACAAAAATAACTTTTATAAAAACTATATAAACTTAAAAATAAACACAATAAGCTATGAAAATAAATGATTTAGAACAATCAAAGACATAAAAATGAAATCTTTTCCCAAATAAACAAGACAAAAAGCATATAAATCGAAGATTGAAGAAAGGTAGAATGAGATCAACAAGATAAAGTAAAGGTGCAAGAATTAAAAGAGACACTTACTTGAAATTAAATGTATTAAAGGTGCAAGACATGTAATTAAAGGTGCAAGTAATTAAATGTGCATAAAAGTAAAGGTGGAAGAACTAATTGTCACGATTAGTCAACAAGAACAAATGAATGAAAATGGGAAGTATTTATAGGTGATTAGGAGGGTGGTTAGAGGAAGCTTCCTCCCCTCCTTCCTTTCTTCTTAATTGCACCCTTAAGTCCTTCCTTCTTAATCTTTTTGTTAATCTTGGAATTTGATGACTTTTGGTTCAGGATTTCTTTGGACTCGTCTTTTAATTCTTCGATAAATAAGACTTGAGTTCCTCGGCTTTAAGTAAACTTCCGTCTTTTGACTTTTTCTTCGATAAATCTTCAGAATTGGTCTTGGACTTCCGTTCTTTTTGCACTCTTGACTTCTTGACTCCGTCCTTCATCTTTTCTTCAATAAAAGTCCGTAAATGCCCGTGAATTCCCGTGTTTTCTCCACTTTTCACCTTTTCGTCCTAAATCACAACAAAAACACAAACCACGCATAATTCCGACATAAAAGACATAAAATACACGTTTTGGTCCGGTTATTATTGTAATTAAGTGGTAGAAAAGATGTGTGTTTACACACATATCAGAAACTCTTTGGCAAGCCAAACGAATGACTTAAGGAACATGATGGCTAGTTTCTTCCCAAGTAATCAAGCCTCTGGTTGGGTTTCTCTTCCGAGTAACACCGTTGCTAATCCAAGAGGGGAGATGAAATCAATCACCACTCGAAGTGGAAAAGGTTTAAAGGAACCCGAGCTTCCTACACCTACACCGGTGATTGTGAGAAAGGAAAACGAGTCCGCTTCTCCAATTCCTCTAACTACTACTTCTCCAATTACACCGCCTTCTATTTCTACCCCTCCACCACCCATGGATGTAAGTGAGAATTCCATTCCAAAGCCTTCATCTCAAACCAATATACCTTATACTTCAAGGTTGAGGAAAGAGAAATTGAAGAACAAGGATGATATTCAGGTTTCTAACTTTCTTAAAATGTTTAAACAACTGAATTTCAATATCTCCTTTGCTGAGGCTCTCGCTCACATGCCCAAATATGCTAAAATGTTTAAAGATCTTCTCAGTGATAAGGAGAAACTTCTTGACATCGCTCAGACCCAACTTAACGAGAATTGCTCCGCAGTGCTCTTAAGGAAATTACCCACCAAACTTGGTGATCCGGGTCGTTTTCTCATTCCTTGCAACTTCCCCGGGGTAGAGAATTGTATGGACCTAGCCGATATAGGTGCTAGTATAAACTTAATGCCTTTAAGAGTTTGGAAACAATTGTCTCTACCCGAGCTAGTCCCCACACGAATGACTTTGGAATTAGCTAACCGTCCGATTGCATATCCGGTGGGGATAGCCGAAGATGTCTTCGTCGGCGTCGACAAATTCACCTTTCCGACGGATTTTGTTGTCGTTGACTACGAGATGGACCCTCGTGTTCCATTAATCGTTGGACGTCCATTCTTGAGGATCGGTCACACTCTCATTGATGTAGCCGCGGGCGAATTAATCATGAGAGTCGGTGACGATAAAATCGTCTTCAACATGGGTAAACTTTCTAAGCAGCCTTTTGAAAACGAGAGTGTTAATTTCATTGACGTTCTTGATGAGGCTTGTGAAGAACATTTCAAAGACGCTTGTATAAGTGTTTCCTATTCTCTACCCATTGTTGAGACCGTTGCCTCTATTGCTCCATCACTAACTCCATTTGGAGAAAGTGATTTCATTTTCAAAGAATTTGAAGCAACTTTGGGAGATGTGGACTTACAATATGACGATTCTCCCTCCAATTGGGATGACGACATTCGTACCATTGACAAACTTCTCAATGAGGACCATATTTCTCCACCATCTCCTAAGGATATCTCTATCGATGAACCGACTTTGACTATGCCTTCCATCGAAAATCCTCCGGATTTAGAGCTTAAGGACCTACTGTCTCATCTCGAGTACGTTTTCCTTGAAGACAACAAGAAGTTACCCGTCATCATCGCAAAGGACTTGAAAGAGGAAGAAAAATCTCGACTTATCGCCGTGCTGAAGAATCACAAGAAAGCGATTGCTTGGAAAATCTCTGATATTCGTGGAATTGATCCTCACTTTTGCACACATAAAATTCTCATGGAGGACGACTTTAAACCCACTATTCAAAGCCAAAGAAGGGTAAATCCCAAGATCCATGACGTTATCAAAAAAGAGGTTATCAAACTTCTTGATGCGGGAATGATCTACCCTATCTCGGATTCACCATGGGTTAGTCCCGTCCATTGTGTGCCTAAGAAAGGCGGAATCCCCGTTGTGCCCAATGAAAACAACGAGTTGATTCCTACTCGTCTCGTTACAGGGTGGAGAGTTTGTATAGACTATCGCAAACTCAATGATGCTACGAGAAAGGATCATTTTCCCCTTCCTTTCATGGACCAAATGCTTGAACGTCTAGCGAGTAATGACTATTATTGCTTCTTAGACGGTTTCTCCGGGTATTTTCAAATTCCCATCGATCCTAAAGACCAAGAGAAAACCACATTCACTTGTCCTTATGGAACATTTGCTTACAAAAGAATGCCTTTTGGCTTATGCAATGCTCCCGGGACTTTCCAAAGGTGTATGATGGCTATCTTCCATGACATGGTTGAAGAAACTATGGAAGTCTTAATGGATGATTTCTCGGTCTATGGTGATTCTTTCTCTCATTGCCTTGCCAATTTAGAACGCATGCTTAAGCGGTGTGAAGACACTCGTCTCGTTCTTAATTGGGAAAAATGCCATTTCATGGTAAAAGAAGGCATTGTGCTTGGACATAAAATATCAAAAGTCGGTCTTGAAGTGGACCGTGCTAAAGTGGATGTCATAGCCAAATTACCTCCACCTTCAACCGTGAAGGGTGTGAGAAGTTTCCTTGGTCATGTGGGCTTCTATCGTCGATTCATTCAAGATTTTTCTAAAATCTCTCGCCCGATGACCCACCTCTTGGAAAAAGATACTCCTTTCATCTTTTCTAAAGAGTGTCTTGAATCCTTCAATCTTCTTAAGGACAAGCTAACTAAGGCACCGGTCTTGGTTACCCCTAACTGGGAGCTACCTTTTGAATTGATGTGTGATGCTAGCGACTTTGCTATTGGAGCGGTTTTGGGCAAAAGAGTGAACAAACACTTCCAACCAATCCATTACGCTAGCAAGAAAATGACGGGGGCTCAATTGCATTATACTACTACCGAAAAAGAGCTTTTAGCTGTAGTGTATGCTTTTGAGAAGTTCCGCCCCTATCTTGTTCTTTCCACCACCATTGTGTACACCAACCATTCCGCATTGAAGTACTTGTTGACTAAACAAGATTCTAAGCCAAGACTTCTTCATTGGGTTTTGCTCCTTCAAGAATTTAAAATTGAAATTCGTGACAAGAAGGGAGCCGAAAACCTAGCCGCAGATCATCTAAGTAGACTTGAGGATCCTTATCAAGGGGATCATCCGAATCAAGAGATCAATGACTCTTTTCCCCTTGAGGCCTTAATGTCTATCAATTCCAATCTTGATGACACCCCGTGGTTTGCGGACATTGCAAACTACTTAGCGGGTTTAATTCTCAAGGAAGGGTTAACGTCCCAACAAAAGAAAAAGTTCTTTAAAGACATTAAACACTATTTTTGGGACGACCCTTACCTTTTCAAACAATGTGCGGATTGATGAGACTGCTTTTATACATGGTCTCATCGTCCAAATCGAGCTTAAAATGCATTAAATATCATTAAATATACCAAATATATGCTCGTGTTTGTTACTTGTGTATTTTTAGGTACAGATATTGAGGAAATGGCAAAAGATCACAAGAATCAATCAAAAAACGAACACGGGAAACGAAGCCGCACAATGAACCGGGCCCAAGGTTGGATTTTGCAAAAAGACCCTTGAAGAATTGAAGATTGGCAACTTTAGTCCCTCATCTTTGAAGAACTTGTCACAAATGACCCTCTAAATGTCAATTGTACAAGAATGGTCCTTAAAGATTGAAGATATTACAAGATCAGCCCTTGAAGTATGAAGAATGTGCATTAAAGACCCTTATTTCAAGTTTATAAACCTTTTGTGTCAATTTTGACAAGTTTGCAAAAGTTGATAAAAGGAAAATAGGCGTGGATAGCATTTTATACAACATGAAAGGAGTATGAAACATGGGGGGGCCAAACTGCCAAGACACCCAAACTCACCCTAGCCTATTAAACTGCCATGTCACCCTCCACCACCAATCACAATCCCCCACCTCATCTCACCCTCCACGTCCCCTTTCCACTCACACTACTTAACTTATTAAATCAGTAATTTAAATTTCCCTCTTAACACTAAATTTAAAAACGATTACCCCTAATTCAGATCTAATCACCCTTAAATCCCATATAAACCCTATAAACCCCCAGGAACAATTAAGCCAAAAACAAAGGGTTTTTGCTTCATGTTTTCCAGATTGATGATTAAGCCTAAACTAAACAAAACCCACCTCACAAATACCTTTCCCACTCACCCATGTGACCCCCCCATTGGTCCCCTGCAACGTCTTTTTCCACAAAACCCTAGGAGGGGACACATCCAACGTTTGTGATCAACTACTTGTCCTCCAAGCTCAAACAAACGCCCAAGATGAAGTCTATCCAGCTGGCACATCACTCTCATTCACATGGACGAATTTTGACCCAATTTTCAGTCAAAAGTTCAAGGGCATTATTGGCATTTCAGCATTAGGGTTTTAGTGATTCTAGATAGTTCTCTAGTGTAGTATAAAAGGAGAATGCAGGTTGTGCATATCCCTCTTGTTCCAGTTTTTAAGCTTTCACATTGTAATTCCTTTTAATGAAGTAAAAGTTTGGTATTTTTCAAAACAATTTAATTCCTTTTTATGTTTGTTAAAGTTGTGTGTGTGTTGAAAGCTTATACTGAGTTCCAAAAAGATCTTGTGTGTTGAATTTTCAAAAGGTTTCAAGAAAGTTCAAATTTCAGAAACCCAAAACATCCTTTGAAGTGAAAGTGGATAAGGAGGGTTTGGATTTGTGAGTTTGAAGCTGTTTTTGAAAGGTGTTAAAAAGGTTTCATGGTTTGAGGAAAAGGTTTAAGAAGTTTATAAGTTTCAGAAAATCAGAAAGAATATTTCTTGTTTGTTCTTGTTTGATTTTTGTAGGTTTCTGTTGATTGTTGTTGATCAAGGATCAGCTCAGGCCCCAGCCTGATTGGAGGTGGTTTTTCAACCACAAAGGGTCCTGGATGTAGGACCCTTAAGGTAGTTCTCCTTTTCCCTTTTCATTGTTAGTTTCTGAAAATTTTATGTGATTTGTATGATTTATTGTGCACAGCTGTTTATGTGTGTTCTTTTGGTTTGATTTGAGTTAAGTTGGTGTTAGATGCATGTTAGGAAGGTTTTTGATCAGTTTGGATGAGATTTAGATAGCATTGCTTTGAAAAAATTGTGTTCATCAGTTCTTAAGGGGTGTTTGGATAAGGGTTTAAGTAAGGGTTAAGTTCATTAATCTTGCTTGTAAATCTGTTAGATTCATTCACTAAGTAATTTGTAGGGGTATGCTAGTTGTTTCTTTCAGTATTGGTGGGATTTAGAACAAGTTGCATGCAAAAAGTTTGAAATACTTAGCAAAAAATCTGCCAAGTCATTTTTCTGCATGTTTTTATGGAATTTTGTGTTTGATTATTGGAAAGTTGTTAGGATATAGGTTTGTTTAGGGTTTGTAATTGATTTCATATCATTTGGTTGATTAAGGTTCAAGATTTGAGCATCTAAAAATCATCTATGTGCATTTAACTTGGTAAAAACAACCACCAGACCCCCTAGTGATATTAGCAACTTGTTTTGCTTATGTGTGCTTGATTCTTGCCAAGAGTTTGTGTTTTTTGTGTTTGCCTTTGACTCCCTATACTCCAAAGAGTATAGGGGTGCCCCATTGCCCAACAATCATCCACAAAAAGCCAAGGAACAAGCCCTCTTGTTCCTGTTTTTACAAGTGAAGACACAAGTCTGCTTGTGTTCTTAAAAAGCTCAACTGAGCATGTTTTGGTTTCTATTTGATTCAATCTTGGTTGAAAAGTGGTTTGTGTTTGTGTTTTTGTGCTTAAAGGGGTTACTGTTTGGTTTATAAAAGTTTAAAAAAAGAAAAAAAAATAAACATCAAAAAGGACGTAGCCAGGACTCGAACCTGCGCCACTCCTCTCACAACACAACGTGCTAACCATCTGCGCCCTAGGGACTTTGACTGATAGGATTGGTTTCAAATTATACTTAAGGTAGTTTTGTGTTGTGCTTATTTAAATAAGCCGTAGCTTATTTTGGTTATTTCAGCTTATTTATTAAGCTTATTTGGTCTAGCTTATTTTTCCTAGGACTTTATTAAGGTTTTAGACTTTTCTGTTTTAAAAATTTATTTTTCCCTTTATTTATTTATTTATTAGGATTATTTTTAGATTTATTTTTAGAAAGTAAATTAAAAATAGTAAAAGTATTTTAAAAATCCAGAAAAATAGTTTTTAGGTTTTAATTTATATTTTTGAGGTTTACATTTCAAAAAGTTTTCAAAAAGTCTTATTTTTAATTTTATTTGATTTTAGGGTTTTTTATAAACTTTAAAAATTAATATAAAATTAATTAAAAGGTTTTAGGAAATTTTATTTTCAATTTTCTCTTAGTTATATTATTCTAGGGTTTTAGAAATTTTTTAGAATTTATTTTTGAACTTTTTAATTTTTTGATTATTTTAATATTATTATATTGGTAAAAATTAAAAGTTTGTTTTTTCTACTTTTTTCATTTTTCCTAGATTGTAGACATTAAATTAGGAACTTTTTCACTTCCCAAATATTTTTTAGGCTTTTCATTTAATTTTTAGAATTAATTTAAAATTTAATAGATTTTAATAGTTTTTAGGAGTTTAAAAATAGTTTAATTTGGTTTTAAAATTTTTAAAAATATTTTTTAGCTTAATTAGGTCACTTTTGAGGTTTACAAACTATAAAATCTTGTTTAGGGCTTTTTAATAATTATAAGTGATTTTTAGGGCTTTAATTAGCATTAAAAAGTCATTATTTAATTAATTAAAAGGTTTTAGCAAGTTTGGATTTTTTGTAAACTCTTAGAATTTTATTGTGGATTTTTAGTAATTTTTAGGAATTTTTAGGTTAAAATTTTAATTTTTGTGTTTTTTACGTTTCTACGTCTTAACTTTCTAGTAGTAGTTTTTGTTAATTTTTATTTTTTCGTCTTCGTCATTTTCTCTTCTCTTTTCTTCTTAATAAAATCATCAATCAAATCAATTCATTACACAACACACGTGCCTCCTCGAGAGAACGATCCCCATTTGGGTCATAACTTGTGGTTTTCCTAAATCGCTCGTTAATACTTACCCTAATTACCTTGTTTTCCTAAACAAGTGTAAAACTACGACTATCATTTTTGGCGCCGCTGCCGGGGAGGCGTGTTGTGTTTTGATTGAACCATTGTTGTTTTTTATATTAGCCATAATAGTATTTGTATTAGTAGCACTCTACTAATACGTATTATCGTTTTTTTCGGTTTTTGTGTGAATATTATTACTATATTGTATACGTAGAACAATAAATTCACAAGTACTCCAAATACGTAAGCAATCACAACCTTGACTTGGGAGGTCATTACCCGATCATTGTATTCGAATCTCAAACCAAAGAAAAAAGGCAAAAATAGATAAATACATTCGTGAAGCTTAATCTTGAAAATACAAACTATAAGGTGGGTATAAGGCGGTTGTATTTCACGACCTAAAGGAAAAAGGCTCTTAAGTGCTTCGCGCCGCCTCGTTTCCTCCGCTTGCTTGTGCGTATTTGATTTTGAGAGTGAATCGAGGGTTTTGCCGCCCAAAGTATTATTACATATCATATATATTTTCTTGGTTTCATTGATTAAACCCTCTTGAACGATTTGGTGTTCCACCCTCGTTCTAAAGTCATCGAAGGCGTTCACTCCACGTGATCGTTTTCATTCCTTGAGGCTTCTTTAATCGAGAGATTTGATTAAGGAGGAGATTTGTGGACTTTTTGTCTACTTAATACATTTCACCAATTCCAAAAAAGGTTAATACAATCAAAAACCACAAAAAAATTGAAAAACACAAAATACCAAAAAGAATCTTCTTTGCTCGTCTCCACGTTGTACGTGACGTTTATGCTCACTCGTAATCAAGCAAAACATGCACGTAAACGAAAGAACAAAACTCCCACTCCAACTCATTCTAGTGAGGAGTCTCCTATTGACGAACCCATTGTACGAGAAGCACCTACCATGGCGAATCGAACTATGATGGAGTTACTTCAAGCACCCACCGAGGGTTATGGAGAAGCTATTGTGATTCCCGCAATCCTTGCGGAGAATTTTGAGGTGAAAACGGGTTTGTTGTCGATGATCCAAAACAACAAATTCCGAGGTGATGAGAAGGACAATCCTCACAACCATATCCGCCAATTCAATCGTCTTACCGCCACGTGCAAATTCAAGGATGTCTCGAATGACTCGATTAAGATGATGCTTTTTTCGTATTCCTTAGTGGGGCCCGCTAAAATTTGGTTAGAGAAAGAGCCACCCAATTCTATATTGACGTGGAAGGATCTCGTTTCAATGTTTGTGAACCAATTTTTTCCGCCCTCTAAGACTACGCATTTGAAAAATGAGATTTCTAAATTTTCACAAGAATCAAATGAAAGTTTTTCTACGGCTTGGAATAGGTTTAAGGAGATGTTACATGAATGTCCTCATCACGGTTTTTCCGACTTACACCAAATAGACACGTTTTACAATGGGCTCAACGATCATGAAAGAGATTATTTAAATGCCGCCGCGGGTGGTAATTTTTTGTGTAAAACGGTTGAAGAAGCTTTGGTCATAATTGAGAATAGGTCTAAGGTTTATAGCCCTCGTCACACACCGAGTGTTGCCAAAATGGGCTCATCATCGTCTCGTAATATCAATGCCTTGCAAGATGAAGCCAATGAGGAAAATCGGTTTTTTGATAGGTTTTCGACCCTTATGTCCCATTGGAAAGCTCAAGAAGCTTCGAATTCCGCTTCGGTTAAAGCGGTTTCTAAGAGTTGTTTGTCGTGTGGTGGAGCTCATGATCTTTCCGAGTGCATTACCGCGGATGGTAACACTTCGAATGCTTTTGTAGTTACGGGAACTTACAACCAAATCGGTCAAGGTTCCCGCCAAAATCAAGCTCCACCAAATCAAAATGCTAATAACTATCGCAACAACAACCAAGGTGGAAATTACCAAGGAAATCAAAGAAATTATAACAAGGGTAATTACCAAAGTGGAAATGGGCAAATTTCAAATCAAAACCAAAACCGTGATTTTCAAAACAATGCCCAAGGTTTTCAAAACGATCACACCAAAAATCTTCAAGGAGAGTTTTTGAATTATGCTAAGGCTAATGATGCTAAGTTTGACAATATGCTACGTGAAATGGTTAGCTTAAGATCCGAATTGAAAAACGAGCTTAAAAATGAACTTGCTAATGAACTTAAAACTCATGCTAATAAAATGGAAGGAAATGTCACACGTCTCCAACAAAATCAACAAAAAATAGAGCAAGGTCAACATGAGATTAAGCAAGAATTGTTAAAAGCGGATGTTAGGCAATCTAAGTTTGAACACCGAATGGCTAAAATGTTTGAAGCTATCATGTGTAAGCCCTCTTCTTCGGGTGGTCTTCCTAGTGATACCATCGTGAACCCGAACGGAGAATTGAAGGTTTTTGCTACTCGTAGTGGTAAAACTTTCAAAGAACCCATTTCTCGTCCAAGTACTTCTATGGAGAAGGAAAAAGAGAAAGAACCCGAGGTTGTGGTCGAAAAAGAGCACATTACAATCCCACGAAGTACCGCTCAAACTACACCTACGGTTGAACCTATACCAATCATGGAACCCGAGATTCCAAGGTCGATGCCTATGCCTACTTTGCCCCAATCCACACCACCTTTACCCTACCCTTCAAGACGAGACAAGGAAAAGGCACAAGAACGAAATAATTATCAATTTGAACTCTTTATGAAAATGTTTCGTGACTTGCATTTCAATATAAGTTTTGCCGACGCCTTAGTCATGATGCCTCGATTTGCCGCGAACTTCAAAAGTATGTTGAATAACAAAGAGAAATTGCAAAAATCGTCTAGTTGTTCTTCGGTTTTTCTAAGCCGCATACCTCAAAAAGTCGGTGATCCTGGAAAGTTTTTAATCCCATG
Source organism: Glebionis coronaria (assembly GCA_025667525.1). Classification (NCBI taxonomy): domain Eukaryota; kingdom Viridiplantae; phylum Streptophyta; class Magnoliopsida; order Asterales; family Asteraceae; genus Glebionis; species Glebionis coronaria. The sequence continues at coordinate 213,511,185 of CM046877.1, read as the reverse complement.
TGCTATCCAAGACATGGAAGAATGCTACGCCTTGGCCGATCTTGGTGCTAGCATTAATTTGATGCCTCTTGAGATTTTTAAATCGCTCAATCTTCCTAATCTCACTCCTTCAAGAATGTCAATCGAGATGGCCGATCATTCTACGATTCTAGCTTGTGGAGTTGCCGAGGACGTCTTTGTGAAAGTTGGAAAGTTCTACTATCCCGTAGACTTCATTGTTGTTGACATTCCCATCGATCCTAAAGTTCCGTTAATTTTAGGTCGATCTTTTTTGGATACCTCGAGAGCACTTATCGATGTGCATGCAAGAAAAATCACTCTTCGTTTCAATGAGGAAGAACTCATCATTAATGCAATCCAAAACTCCACTCTTTCTCATGTGTATTCTATCACATCTTTGTACAATGTCAATCCCATAAAAAACATTTGCAAAAAGATTTCCAATAGAGTTTTAGGAGTTGTTGAGAAAAATGAAGTTCTGTCCCCTCCGCCGGTGGAGGTTAAGAGTGTTAAGTCTACAATTCCAATCTCGAGTGATTCTTCGGATGATGAATACGTTGATCCCGATGGGGAGGTTTTCTTTGTTGACAAAAGATTTGAAAACTTGCCACCACCTAAGCCAAAAAGATTTCAAAATGTGAGAATTTTTAGTGTGACTAACATTGCTTTAGAAACACCAAATATTTTTGACATAATTAAATCGGGTTTTCACAAGGAGAGTGTAAAAGATGAAAAAGGAAAAGATCTTGAATTGAATTTAAAAGATTTTTCTAGAATTCTAACTCCGTCATCACCACGTGATTTGAGTACTACAAGCTCGTCTTCTCCTTTTGACGATGCTTTGTGTGAACTTAGTGTGGGGGAAGCCCCTTATGTTCCCTCCCCTTTCTCCACCGAGGACGAGATATTTGATCCTGGAATTGCTTATAAAGGGAAATCTCGGTCTTCCACCGATGCAATAAATGGAAAATCTTTTCATTTGATTGGTGCGAGTCTAACTCGAGTAGCTCATGTTTTTAGAGACTTACCCATTATCCCACCCTTCTATTTCTTCTCTCCTATTTTCTTCTACCCCATTGGGGTTTGTGTTGGAGTAGCATTGTATCGTCTTTCATCCGAAAACGAGGACGCTATCTTTGACCCCGGTATACGTTTATCGGGTTTTTAAAGTACTCCACGTACTTTTGGGCCTTGTTTATCATGTAAGCCCCACCAAAAATTGACCACACCATGATTATCCCTAAATGATCACATTTATGGGGATTCGAGTCGAGCTTTTGACTCGGTTATCAAAAACAAGGTGCCTCGTGGGGGAGACCCATGCTTATCCATGTACATATTATCGCTTTCTAATGTAGTTTAATGTGAGGGGATTTGTGCCCTTCCAACCTTTGTTCCGTGGTTGTTTGTGCATTGTAGTTTTTAGATCATGATCTTCACGATTGGAGCCTCTCGTGTTCGTTTATGGGAGCACTCGATCGTTTGCTTTAGAGGCCTTTCCCAATATCCACATGATATATCCTTTTGATGTTCTAACCATAGGTTTATAGCACACTTCATAAACGACTATTAATTTAATGGTTACACCCTTTCCATGCTAGATTAGGCATTCGACTACGTCTCTAGTATGGGGGTGTTTGTACCCCTAGACTCGAAACATTGAGGACAATGTTTAACTTTAGTATCGGGGGGTGAATAGATACTTGCCTTGCCAAACCTTCACGCTTTCCAAAGTTTATCGTTTTGTTATCGTTTTGTTGCAAATAAGGCTAAAAATGACCAAATTTTAAAATTTTTCTCATGTTTTATAAGTGTTTGAAGACACGAATGTAGATTTTCCGATGGCGAGAATAAGAGTAATTTTTGACTCGACCGTGCGTGTTGAGCACTTAGCTTTGACTTCTTAACTACACATTAGGCTAAGTCTCTTAAATGAGAAATGATAGAGTTAATTATAAGTTACTATGCTAAACGTAGAGTACTCGTATTCTTTCAAAAACTCATGTGTTCTCGTTGTTTGCTTATTCTCCCTTCGCTTGTAAATATTTTTTGCTTAATAAATTGACTTAGCGGTTTAGTTAGGATTGTTGGGTTTCTAGTCTTTTCTAGTAGCTTCCGTGTAATTAAATTGGGAAGACATTAAGGTATCGCCAGCGTCACGGTTTTGAAGTATTGGCACCCCAATAATCGAAAGCTTCACCCAATAATAAGATTTCAAGTGCTCACCTAAATCTAGCAAACAATTTGAAGCCCCACAAGGCCTAAAATCTATGCAAAACTTGAAAGTGAATCAAGCCTTAATCTTCGAAGCTTTAAAGATCCAAAATTCGCTTTAGCGTGAGGATATACGTCTTTGGCTAATAAAACCACCGATGAGGCGGATAATAAAAGGCAAGGCAAGACCGAAGTCAAAATAAAAGCTTCATGGCGAAGTTGAATAAAAGATGGAGGTAAACCAAAGATAATAAGGCCCTTCCGTTAGGGGGCGTATAAAAGTCTTGGTAATAAGTCTCATGTTCAAAACCGTTATAAAACCGTGTTTATCGATTCTTCTTGTCAACTTAATTTTTTGACATCGTTGTCTATTAGGAGGGGTTATTGATTTGATGGTCTTGGTTACACCGTTAGGACTCTATTTTTAGACCTAAATCTCTATTATCGCATAAGTCAATAAGGTATCCTCGTGATTATTAAGACATAATAAAATATAAGAGATACAACTTAGGAATAATGGGAGAATAAGTACGTGATTAGGGCACATGAGTAGTGTTAGCATTGCTAACTTATAATGACAATGATCTCGTTACACGCTTGGCATGGAATTAGGGTGAAAATCGAGGACGATGAAATTATTTCTAACAAAGCATTCACGTGTTCTTATTCTATGAACCTAAATGTCCCATTTTGCGATGAAAATCATACATTATGTCTAAAACGCAAGTAGTAATAGTAGTAATGTAGCTAGTTTATCATTTCAATAAAGTGAATAAAATGAATTTTGGAGGTGCTATGATACTTTATTCTAGCATTGCGTGAGGGCACGGCAATGGTTTAGTATGGGTTAGTGATGAGACTGCTTTTATACATGGTCTCATCGTCCAAATCGAGCTTAAAATGCATTAAATATCATTAAATATACCAAATATATGCCCGTGTTTGTTACTTGTGTATTTTTAGGTACGGATATTGAGGAAATGGCAAAAGATCACAAGAATCAATCAAAAAACGAACACGGGAAACGAAGCCGCACAATGAACCGGGCCCAAGGTTGGATTTTGCAAAAAGACCCTTGAAGAATTGAAGATTGGCAACTTTAGTCCCTCATCTTTGAAGAACTTGTCACAAATGACCCTCCAAATGTCAATTGTATAAGAATGGTCCTTAAAGATTGAAGATATTACAAGATCAGCCCTTGAAGTATGAAGAATGTGCATTAAAGACCCTTATTTCAAGTTTATAAACCTTTTGTGCCAATTTTGACAAGTTTGCAAAAGTTGATAAAAGGAAAATAGGCGTGGATAGCATTTTATACAACATGAAAGGAGTATGAAACATGGGGGGGGGCAAACTGCCAAGACACCCAAACTCACCCTAGCCTATTAAACTGCCATGTCACCCTCCACCACCAATCACAATCCCCCACCTCATCTCACCCTCCACGTCCCCTTTCCACTCACACTACTTAACTTATTAAATCAGTAATTTAAATTTCCCTCTTAACACTAAATTTAAAAACGATTACCCCTAATTCAGATCTAATCACCCTTAAATCCCATATAAACCCTATAAACCCCCAGGAACAATTAAGCCAAAAACAAAGGGTTTTTGCTTCATGTTTTCCAGATTGATGATTAAGCCTAAACTAAACAAAACCCACCTCACAAATACCTTTCCCACTCACCCATGTGACCCCCCCCCCCCCATTGGTCCCCTGCAACGTCTTTTTCCACAAAACCCTAGGAGGGGACACATCCAACGTTTGTGATCAACTCCTTGTCCTCCAAGCTCAAACAAACGCCCAAGATGAAGTCTATCCAGCTGGCACATCACTCTCATTCACATGGACGAATTTTGACCCAATTTTCAGTCAAAAGTTCAAGGGCTTTATTGGCATTTCAGCATTAGGGTTTTAGTGATTCTAGATAGTTCTCTAGTGTAGTATAAAAGGAGAATGCAGGTTGTGCATATCCCTCTTGTTCCAGTTTTTAAGCTTTCACATTGTAATTCCTTTTAATGAAGTAAAAGTTTGGTATTTGTCAAAACAATTTAATTCCTTTTTATGTTTGTTAAAGTTGTGTGTGTGTTGAAAGCTTATACTGAGTTCCAAAAAGATCTTGTGTGTTGAATTTTCAAAAGGTTTCAAGAAAGTTCAAATTTCAGAAACCCAAAACATCCTTTGAAGTGAAAGTTGATAAGGAGGGTTTGGATTTGTGAGTTTGAAGCTGTTTTTGAAAGGTGTTAAAAAGGTTTCATGGTTTGAGGAAAAGGTTTAATAAGTTTATAAGTTTCAGAAAATCAGAAAGAATATTTCTTGTTTGTTCTTGTTTGATTTTTGCAGGTTTTTGTTGATTGTTGTTGATCAAGGATCAGCTCAGGCCCCAGCCTGATTGGAGGTGGTTTTTCAACCACAAAGGGTCCTAGATGTAGGACCCTTAAGGTAGTTCTCCTTTTCCATTTTCATTGTTAGTTTCTGAAAATTTTAAGTGATTTGTATGATTTATTGTGCAAAGCTGTTTATGTGTGTTCTTTTGGTTTGATTTGAGTTAAGTTGATGTTATATGCATGTTAGGAAGGTTTTTGATCAGTTTGGATGAGATTTAGATAGCATTGCTTTGAAAAAATTGTGTTCATCAGTTCTTAAGGGGTGTTTGGATAAGGGTTTAAGTAAGGGTTAAGTTCATTAATCTTGCTTGTAAATCTGTTAGATTCATTCACTAAGTAATTTGTAGGGGTATGCTAGTTGTTTCTTTCAGTATTGGTGGGATTTAGAACAAGTTGCATGCAAAAAGTTTGAAATACTTAGCAAAAAATCTGCCAAGTCATTTTTCTGCATGTTTTTATGGAATTTTGTGTTTGATTATTGGAAAGTTGTTAGGATATAGGTTTGTTTAGGGTTTGTAATTGATTTCATATCATTTGGTTGATTAAGGTTCAAGATTTGAGCATCTAAAAATCATCTATGTGCATTTAACTTGGTAAAAACAACCACCAGACCCCCTAGTGATATCAACAACTTGTTTTGCTTGTGTGTGCTTGATTCTTGCCAAGAGTTTGTGTTTTTTGTGTTTGCCTTTTACTCCCTATACTCCAAAGAGTATAGGGGTGCCCCATTGCCCAACAATCATCCACAAAAATCCAAGGAACAAGCCTTCTTGTTCCTGTTTTCACAAGTGAAGACACAAGTCTGCTTGTGTTCTTAAAAAGCTCAATTGAGCACGTTTTGGTTTCTATTTGATTCAATCTTGGTTGAAAAGTGGTTTGTGTTTGTGTTTTTGTGCTTAAGGGGTTACTGTTTGGTTTATAAAAGTTTAAAAAAAGAAAAAAAAATAAACATAAAAAAGGACGTGGCCAGGACTCGAACCTGCGCCACTCCTCTCACAACACAACGTGCTAACCATCTGCGCCCTAGGGACTTTGACTGATAGGATTGGTTTCAAATTATACTTAAGGTAGTTTTGTGTTGTGCTTATTTAAATAAGCCGTAGCTTATTTTGGTTATTTCAGCTTATTTATTAAGCTTATTTGGTCTAGTTTTTTTTTTCCTAGGACTTTATTAAGGTTTTAGACTTTTCTGTTTTAAAATTTTATTTTTCCCTTTATTTATTTATTTATTAGGATTATTTTTAGATTTATTTTTAGAAAGTAAATTAAAAATAGTAAAAAGTATTTTAAAAATCCAGAAAAATAGTTTTTAGGTTTTAATTTATATTTTTGAGGTTTACATTTAAAAAAGTTTTCAAAAAGTGTTATTTTTAATTTTATTTGATTTTAGGGTTTTTTATAAATTTTAAAAATTAATATAAAATTATTTAAAAGGTTTTAGGAACTTTTATTTTCAATTTTCTCTTAGTTATATTATTCTAGGGTTTTAGAAATTTTTTAGAATTTATTTTTGAACTTTTTAATTTTTTGATTATTTTAATATTATTTTATTGGTAAAAATTAAAAGTTTGTTTTTTCTACTTTTTTCATTTTTCCTAGATTGTAGACATTAAATTAGGAACTTTGTCACTTCCCAAATATTTTTTAGGCTTTTCATTTAATTTTTAGAATTAATTTAAAATTTAATAGATTTTAATAGTTTTTAGGAGTTTAAAAATAGTTTAATTTGGTTTTAAAATTTTTAAAAATAGTTATTAGCTTAATTAGGTCATTTTTGAGGTTTACAAACTATAAAATCTTGTTTAGAGCTTTTTAATAATTATAAGTGATTTTTAGGGCTTTAATTAGCATTAAAAAGTCATTATTTAATTAATTAAAAGGTTTTAGCAAGTTTGGATTTTTTGTAAACTCTTAGAATTTTATTGTGGATTTTTACTAATTTTTAGGAATTTTTAGGTTAAAATTTTAATGTTTGTGTTTTTTACGTTTCTACGTCTTAACTTTCTAGTAGTAGTTTTTGTTAATTTTTATTTTTTTGTCTTCGTCATTTTCTCTTCTCTTTTCTTCTTAATAAAATCATCAATCAAATCAACTCATTACACAACACACGTGCCTCCTCGAGAGAACGATCCTCATTTGGGTCATAACTTGTGGTTTTCCTAAATCGCTCGTTAATACTTACCCTAATTACCTTGTTTTCCTAAACAAGTGTAAAACTACGACTATCACGGATCTTGTCATTCGTTGATGTGTTGATGGGCCGACAGCTTTACTAATCCTTAATGCTTGCCATAAAGGACCCACCGGTGGTCACTTTGGTCCCAATTTCACCGCAAAGAAAGTATTCGACTCTGGATTTTATTGGCCCACCATTTATCATGACGCTCATGAAATGGTTAAACATTGTGATGCTTGCCAAAGACAAGGCAAGATCACACATAAAGATGAGATGCCTCAAAATTTCATACAAGAATGTGAAATCTTTGATGTATGGGGCATCGACTTTATGGGGCCGTTTCCATCATCTAAAGGGAACAAGTACATCCTCGTAGCCGTTGACTACGTTTCCAAATGGGTTGAAGCTAAGGCTCTCCCCACGAACGATGCGAGGGTGGTTGTGAACTTTTCGAAGCAGCTTTTTGCTCGATTCGGTGATCCTCGTGCTATAATCAGTGACCGCGGGACTCATTTTTGCAATGATCAATTTGCTAGAGTCATGGCTAAGTACGGTGTCAATCACCGTCTTTCCACCGCTTATCATCCTCAAACGAATGGTCAAGCTGAGATATCTAACCGTGGATTGTAGCGCATTCTTGAGCGTACTGTGGGAGAGCATCGTGCCGCGTGGGCCGATAAGTTAGATGATGCTTTGTGGGCTTTCCGTACCGCTTATAAGACCCCGATTGGTTGTACACCTTATCGTCTTGTGTACGGGAAAGCATGCCACCCCCTATCGAGCTGGAACATAAGGCATACTGGGCCTTGAAGTGGGCTAACTTCGACATCAACAAAGCCGGTGATCTTCAGAAGATTCAACTCAATGAGCTAAATGAACTAAGGAATGAAGCTTATGAGAACTCATTGATCTACAAGGAGAAGACCAAGATCATCCATGAAGGATCAAGAACCGATATTTCCACGTTGGTGATCAAGTTTTACTCTTTAACTCTCGGTTGAAGATCTTCTCGGGCAAGCTGAAGAGCCGTTGGTCTGGTCCATTCACCGTCGCTAAAGTCTTCCCATATGGCACCATTGAGCTTTCTCAGCCAAACGGGCCCAATTTTAAGATGAATGGCTAGCGCGTAAAGTTGTACTTTGGTGAGGACATCTCTCATGAGATGATTCCATCCCTCACCACGTTTACCTTGAATTAGTTCTGGGTCGAGTCAGGCTCGTGACTCGGTTAACAAAAACAAGCGCTTCTCGGGAGGCAACCCGTTGATCTATCCTTTACCGTTTATATAATAAGTGTAGGGGAGCCCCGTATGTATTTGTTGTCATGTTTCTTATGATGTGCAGGGATTAAAGCTTCAACGAGCCATTCTCGATGACTTTTGACGAACCGTGATCCCGTGTACCCGTCTTCCCGGTTCTATCCTAAACTGTCGTGATTCAATATTTCATATCTTATATGTTCACATTGAAATCATTATAGTTGTCCTTTCCTTACCAAGATTTAACCAAAGTGCACAATGTCCTAAGTGTAGGGGAGTCTACTCCCACATGCTTAAACATTGAGGACAATGTTTATATCAAGTGTAGGGGGGACTTCTATCGAAGTAAGTGGTCTTTTCCATTAATTTGTCCTCATTTTAACCAGAAAATTTTATTTTTCGACATTTTTCAAAATTTTTAATCTATTTTGGCCTTGTAATTTTCCTTTGCTATCGTTATTTACTTTCTTTGCTAGAATAAATTTTCAATAAAGTGTTTCTAAATTTTTCAACGTCATGAATCTTTTGACTCAACCCGAGTTTACTTATCTAAGTTTACTCTAGCTAGTATCCTTAACGTGTTTAAGTCAAGTTTTGCTAGGCTTTTATATTGGGAGCTTTAAAACGCGAAAGTCTTAACTCTCACGGGTTAAGAACAAGAACTTTTCGCAAGTTCCTATAATTGATCCTAGAAAGTCGTTTATCAAGGGAACTTTAAAATGAAAATTCTAAACTTGAAAGAGTCTAAGAATTGGCAAGATCCTATAGATGATTTGAAAACCCAAAACTTTGATTAATTGGCTAAGCATCCACGAGTCTCATTCCTTGAGATTTTAAATTGTGGAGAACGAGAGATGATAGAGTCAATTATAAGTTTGGTATTTTTTCGTGAATTTATGTGAGTTGATTATAGGCTTACTCTCCCATCGCTTGGTAATAAATATATTTGCAATAAATAAGGTTGTACGATTTGAAAAGTTACTTAGCTTCTAGCACAAGATCGTTTAAAAGTTGCTCGGTATTAATTAGAGTTCATAGCCAAGGCATAACTTATTGAAGTGGGATGTGAAGATTGGCGAGTCTGAAAAGGCCCTAACAAGGCATGAGGGCTACATTTTGTTGCTAAAGATCCAAAAGTGATGTGAAGAATCATTTATCGAAAATCAATATGAAGGATCGAGACACACGACGAAAAGCAAAAACTCCCCTAAAGATCATGGAGAAGTCTATCCGAAAAGGCCCTAACAAGGTATGAGGATAAATAGATCCAAGTCCTAAAAGGAGGCGGATCGTTTTATATCAAAGTCCAAAATAAATATTGGAGAAAAATGAAGAAGTCGTGGTCCAAATATGAAGAATCTCTCAAAAACTTGAAGTGGAGAAATTCCTATTATGAAGAGAAGACCATAATTTCAAGAACGTCTCTCAAGATTCGAAGTATGAAGCCGCTGCCAAATATCGGTCCGAGAAAGGTCTCAAATCGTGAAGCGAGTTATGCCAAGATATGAACTTTAAGATGTCCCGAGAAGCAGTTTTAAAAGATTTTGTCCTTTAGCTAACTATTGATTAAATTGTCCCACTTTATTTTTAGCCTGAATAACTATCGAAATAAGTCAAACAATGCATCCTCGTGATCATTCAAGACAAAATTAAAATATAAGAGATACACCTAGGAATAAGGGAGTCTAAGTGAATAATTGGGTCACATGAGTTCGTGTTAGTTTGCTAACTTATAATAACAATGATCTGGTTTTTAAGCTTGGTATGGGGAATGTGAAACTTGAGGATGATAAACATTCATGAAAGCCAAAATCCCAATGTAAGTCTTTGATTTCTTTACTTGTTTCTATCTTTTTAGTTTCCTTAAAGTTTACTATTTAATAAAGGCCAAGGTGGGTTATTTTTGATGAAAAATGTGATCTGTGCTGTGAAATTAATGCATTGCATGAGGGCATTGCAATGGTCAAGTGTAGGGGATTTAATAAGTGTAAAAACACTTATCCTTTTACCACTTATTTCCAATAATAACAAGACCAAAACATGTATTTTATGTCGTAAATGTCGGAATTATGCGTGGTTTGTGTTTTTATTGTGTTTTAGGACCAAAAGATGAAAAAGGAAGAAAACACGGGCTTTCACGAGCTTTTATCGAAGAAAAACGAGAAAAGACGAAGTCAAAAGATCAAGAGTGCAAAAAGAACGAAAGTACAAGGCCTATTCTGAAGATTTATCGAAAAAAAGTCTAAATACGGAAGTTTAATGAAGTCGAAGAACTCAATTCTAAAAGAAGAAGAAAATTACAAGACAAGTTCAATTTACATCGACAAATCCCGAGACGACGTCGAAAAAGAAAATGAATTTAAATCGAATCGTGAAGAAAGAAAGAAAGAAGGAAACACATGCACCTTCCCATCTCCTATAAATACCCTCCTAAACACATTAGGAGGGTGGTTAGTTAGTTAGTTTCATTTTTTTTTCTTTCTTTAGTTTTTAGAGAGAGAAAGTGTTTAACTTTCTCTCACTAAGTTTTCATCTTTTCTTCATTTTTATCTTTCAAGTTTAAGCTTCATTTCAATCTTGTATTTTGGAATCATTGATATACAAGTTCAAGTTTAAGCTTTTCATCATTAATCTCTTTCTACCTTTCTTGATTTTGAGTTATTTTTTATCCGAATTTTAATGCTTCGTGTTTGATTTTGATGTTTATGTGATTAAAAGTTTATCTTTTTAATCCTTTCTAAGTTTTTGTGCAAATTAAGCTTTGAGCTTATTATGCTTATTGGCTTATTTGGTACTTAGCTTATTTACTTTTAAGCTTTCCTAAGAGTTTTATCTTATTAAAGTTCATTTTATGAAAGTTCCCGTATTTAGTATTTCAAAATTTGTAAAGTTTGTGCTTAATTAGTCTTGGCTAAGAGTTGGTAAGTGCTTATTGGATTAACAGCTTATTCGTTTCAGCTTAGTTACTCTTTGTGTCCCATTACAATCTTAGGAGGGTTTTACTTGTCACGATCTCTTGGATACGATTGCATTGATTGCGATCCAGACTTCTTTGTTTGACTACGATCCATACCACGATCTGTGGGTGCGATCCAAATCACTATCTCTTGGGTACGTCGCATTGACTGCGATCCTTTTGGTTACGATCAAAGACCACGATCCACTTGTTGCGATCGTGGTCGCGATCAGTGAGTGCGATCCCTCACTTCTTGAGTGCGATCACTCTTTTCTATCGCATTGAGTGCGATCTGATCCCTAGGTTGCGATCGGTGGTCACGATCTACCACTGCGATCCATCTTGCGATCTGAGTACGATCGTGTTGTGATCTGACTCAGGTTTTTGTTTTATTTATTTTAGTTTTCAAATTTAATTTTTCCCGCACTTTCACTTAGTATTATTTTGAACGAGTTTTGTCTTAGTTTATTTTTACAAAGTTTTAAGTTTTAGATTCATTACGTTTTAATTTTTACAAAGTTTTAAGTGTTTTTTTAGTAATTTTCTAGTAATTTTTAGTTTAATTTTTAAAGCTTTTATTTTACTCAACGACATTTACATATTTGCTATTAGTTTAAAATAGATAACCAAACCATTTTCTTTTCCACCAAGAACGACTGAGTCGCACTAATTAACGGTAATCAATTCGAAAATACTTGGAACGAAATTATTTTATACTTGGCTAAAAACCTTGTATTAACGCACTTCCATTGGATATGTGCGATTTTGACATGATATTGGGCATGGACTGGCTATCCAAACATCACGCCACCATTGACTGCCATTCATATCGGGTCATCTTCGGTGATGTAAATACATCAGAGTACATTCACAACAATTCCGTACCCCGAAGGTCTGTACAAATAATTTCGACCTTACAAGCACGTGCACTACTGTCACATGGTTGTGAAGGCTATCTAGCTACTGTTCATGATCTGGAGGCTGAATCTCTATCTATCCAGAATCAGCCGATTGTGTCAGAATTTCTAGACGTGTTTCCAGAATAACTTATGGGCATACCACCTTCTCGTGAAGTGGAGTTTAATAATAAGCTCATCTCAGAAGCTGAGCCAATTTCTAAGGCTCCTCACCGCATGGCTCCTATAGAGCTGAAGGAATTAAAGGAACAACCGAAGGAATTGTTGGAACGCGGTTTCATTCGACCTAGTGCTTCTCAATGGGGCACACCTGTTCTATTCGTAAAGAAGAAGGACGGCAGCATGCGTCTGTGCATAGATTATCATGAGTTTAACAAGATCACCATCAGGAATAGATATCCGTTGCCACACATTGACGACTTGTTTGACCAACTCCAAGGGGCCAAACATTTCTCCGAGATTGATCTACGGTCGGGCTATCATCAGTTACGGGTTAAAGAGCAGGACATCACCAAGACTGCTTTCCGTACACGTTATGGGCACTACGAATTCGTAGTCATACCATTTGGCCTCCAGTTGTTTTCATGGACTTCATGAACCGTATCTTCATTGACTACATTCGGATTTTCTCTAAGTCAAAGGAGGAACATGAAGACCATCTTCGTACTGTACTATAGATACTTCGCCAGAAGCAGTTGTATGCTAAATTCTCCAAGTGTGAGTTCTGGTTAGACAAGGTGGTGTTCCTAGGCCACATTGTATCAGCAGAAGAAATAACCATGGACCCAACAAAGGTTGAGGCTATTACCAAGTGGCCAAGACCGGCATCACCGACCGAAGTTCACAGTTTCCTAGGCTTAGATGGTTACTACCGTAGGTTCGTAGAGAACTTTTCCCGTTTAGCACTGCCAATGACCAAACTGATGCGGACAGGGGAGAAATTCGTCTGGACTGAAGAAAGAGAGAAGAGATTTGAAGACGTAAAGCAGAAGCTAGTATCTGCACCGATTCTTACTCTCCCATCTAGTACAGGTGGATTTCAAATCTATAGTGATGCTTCAGGGAAGGGACTTGGCTGTGTTATCATGCAACATGGGAAAGTGATTGCGTACGCTTCACGGCAGCATAAGCCTTATGAGGAGAACTACCCACGCATGAATTTGTGACAAACCAAACCTGTGGTCATTATTTAGTATTATATAATATTATTTTACGAATAATTTTGAAATTTTTGATGAGTTTGAATGATATGACGGTTGATGGTTTTATTTAAAACCGACGTTGGAAGTCTTATTTTATATTTTTACTAATAGCGAGGATTATTAGTAATCACGATATCGACGGATGCCCGAGATTTTATATTTTAGTATTTGTTGTCTCGATATTTATATTTTTGACATTTTTATTTTAAGTTCGTATAAGTCGAACCGGGATCATATTATTATCATATTTTGATTGCGTTTTAACTTTTGAAAAGTATTTTTACGAAACCCGAGCTTCGTAAATAATTTCAAAACTGACAATTTACATTTTCTACCCTTACAACTATTTAATTGCATTTTGGACCAAAACTATCACAAATTAGTAAAACTAGTCCCTCCACCACCATATAAAAGGTGATTTTCTCTCACCTGAAAACACATACAACACTAAACCTCATCTCTCTTCCCTCTCTCTTGTTCTAGCCGTACACCCCCACACCCCTAAACACTTTGATTTTCAAAAATTTACTTTGAATCAAAAGAAACTAAAACATATCCCATGTTAGAAATTTGATGGTGATCATTTTGGTGTATTTTTTAACAACATGCAAGAACTTTAAATTTTTGATGATGATCCATGGAAGTTTGATCAATTTTCTTGTTATATAGTTGTTGTTAGTATTATTATATATATATTTTAAGTATTGCATGTATGGGTTTTGAGTGGGTAAATTTTTGAATAATTATTCAAGGGTGTTATGGGTTAGATGATATGTTTGTGATGATATTAGGATGATTTTAGACATGTGAGATTGATTAAAATTGGTTGAAAAATTGATTTAGCATGACTTTTTAAAAGGCAATTTAGATCAGTAGGTTCAAGGATAATTTTGGCTACCTTACTGTTTGATAATGGTTTAACTAATCGCATAGGGCTGTAGAGAATTCTTTTAGCTTCGATTTGATATAAGATAGAGCTTCTAGCTCCAAACGAGCGCGAAGTTATGATGTTTTGATTATTCGTGTACCGGGAGACGAGTATCAACACAATCCGAAGTTGTTGATGATATTTGGATCGAATCTCGGGGACTATGATGAGTTGTAAAAATGGTCAAGGTCTGATGTTTGGTTCTAAACTAAGGGTTGTAAGTCTATTTTCAAACCCAAGTGTCGGATTTGTAAACGGAATTGTTTAGAATGGTCAAAATGGTTGTATGAGTCGGTGATGTAAAACTGTCCGGTTTTTGTAGTTCAAAGATGTGTCGGGCAGGGAACTTTAAAAGTAAAATCTTTTGATGGGCTTTTAACAGGTCTTTCTATATATAGTAAGTGATATCTCTGATTGGTATCATAAGTATTTGACGTGTTTAAGTGGGGTAAATGAGCTCGTACATTTGGTATGTACCGGCGGATTTTGATCGAGTGTATTGACTAATAAAGTAAACATATAGAATGAAGTAATAGGTCACTTGTATTGTTTTCATTTCGGGTTGGTTATGATTTTATTATTTTAAGTTTGATGTTACTAAGTATGGATTTTATTTGAGTTATTATTAATGAACGCACCTTATTTGATAGGTTGCGGTTTTTGTGTTTTCGGGCATCAACTATCGTCGAAGATCGTCTTACTACTGCTATTACTCTAGGTGAGTCTATAGCCTCGCTTTTGTAATTGTTTTGAATGTTTTAAAACTCGCGAGGGGGATACATGCTATTTGAAAGTAAAATGAACACAAGTCATGATTGATTGTTTGGACCCGAATGTTGCCTTTTTTGCCTTGTTGTTTTGAATTGTATAAGTACCTAAATTGCAAAAGTCCCTAAATTCATGAGCCGTTAACTATCTTCTGACTTGATGTTGTGAGTTGGGAATAGCCGCTTATTCTAATGATAGTACTATTGGGCTGACGACCCTATCTGAGACCAGAGCTTTACGCTGAGTAACCTCTGGGAAGGATAATTTTACGAGAATGAGAATTGGTATTCTTGTAGTTGATCCCCAGTAGAGGCACTGGAATTTATCTAGTCATGCCGCCATTAGGCGTGGGTGACTAAGTTAAGGGGTCGGTGTCATGAGCTTAATACAATTCAATAGCTATTGCTATATGCCAGACTGCCTGAATAATAGATTGTATGATCAACAATTCTATTAAATGATCTTGATTGATTTTTCTCTTGTGTTCAATGATGATTTGGAAAACCAATAGACTCGCTCAACCATTGTGTTGATGATTTTAAGCATGTATTTCAAGTAATTGAAGCTGATGAATTACGGAGCTTGCTGGAGAAGGATTGCGGATTGCTTTTGTGGTGATTGGTCTAAAACATATTTCTTTCCCTTTTTGTCTTAAAAATAATAATGTACATTCATGTCCTTTGGTGAAATCTTTGGGGGACCTAAATGTTACTCTGATATTTCTAAAATTGTTTTATTTGGGATCGAAAGTTTTAGACAATGTTTAAATTATACCCTTTTATATTTCAAATGTATCATTTTGAGATTGTTCAAAGAGTATTGTATAACGATGTATGTGTTTAGCACCCAAATGTGTATTTTCGCTGCGCAATGTAATTTTGGGGTGTTAAAGATTGGAAATCAGAGCTTTTTAGTTATAGCGAATTAGGTCGATTTTTGAAAAATTTCCTAAACTATAACTTTGTTGTCGAAAATATTTTACAAAAGCATGCAACTTCTCCGCAAGGCTCCGGTAAGATTATTTGTTTTGTATTGTTTTATAGTTAGATGTATCCCTTAAAACTGAAATGATTTTTAAAGTATTTATTAAGTAAATACTATAATTATGTATTGATGTTGTTGAAAGTACGTTGAGTAGTTGTTATCGTAATTTTCTTTATGTAATGCATATGTATATAATTTTGAATAATGACCTTATATATTGTCGAGGGTCTGGGACAGTAGACCAGGTGATGAATGATTTTACAACTGATTTCTTGCGACTTGTATCGGGTATGAGGATGTTTGATTAGTTGATGTATGACAGATATGTGGTTGAAATTGGTGTGATTAGAAGGTTGATGTAAGTTGTTTTAAAGGTTGTATTTGGTATGTGGATATTTGAGTTTGTTAGGACTTGGAAGATGGATGAGATTGCTAGTCTTAGTTCGATTGTGATGAATTTATGTGCTTGAATTGAAGGGTTTAAAGAGAAGTATGTAAGGATTGAAAGGATAAGTGAGTGGGAGTCTCATGTGAGATCAATTCTGAGTAGAGTTTGGAAGTTTAGGAATGTTGAAAGTCGTACTGAGACTTGCCTTGTGATTAATCTGCCGTGTAGCAGTGAGTATTTGGATTTTGAGAGTGAGCTTCCATCATGTTATGGATTCGAATTTGAAGTGCGAAAAGGGAAATAGACGAGTGTGATGAAGGTGACATCAATGTTAAGAAGGATGAGGAGCTGGTGTCTAAGGAACTAATCGCGTAATGGATTTCTTTGTATCTTATTTCTTTTTGTGATCGAACTTATTTAAACCTTGTGTCGTAGCATTGTGATGGAACTTATTATCCTTTAAGTTTGTTCGGTAGATGATTGTAGTGACAGACACTGCCACTATCCTGTTGAATCCTCAACGCAATCTGAATTACCCTCATGATCTATGATGTGCCTTTATTAACTCTTTTGAGTTTTGTTTGATGAACCATTGTAGTTTGTGTTGTTCGTGCATGTAGTATTCATGAGATGTCCTGATAAAGAAATTCTTCTTTTATCTTGATATGTATACTTATCATGTTTCTTTCTTCTGTGATGATGGAAGAAAGAGTAGGGGAATCATAGTTCTGTCATTAGTGGATAACCACGTGACTAAGTTTCTTGAAATATGTCGCCAAAACTAACGATTGCTACTGTGAACGCTATGATCGAACAAGTTATCGCTAGAGCACATGAAGCTGATCGTGCTACAAGGAATTGAGATGCTGGAGTTAGGTGTGCTGGAGATAATGGTGCTGCAGTTGATGCTGCTGAGAATAATGATGATGCTACTGAGAATAATGATGCTGCTGCTGAGAATAATAAGGATGTTGCTGATCCAGATGATAGTGTTGCTACTGTTCTGCAAGTTCAAGAGAATGTACTTACATTAGTTTTTGGAAGTGTGGTTCTGCGCAGTTTTGTGGTATTAGTGGTGCATTAGAAGTGCATAGGTGGATTGGTAAGAAAGAGAGGACTTTTGAGATTATTGGGTGTTCAGAAATTAATAAGGTGAAATTTGCTGTTGCTATATTTCAGGATGGTACACTAAGATGGTGGAACAACCAAGTGACTACTTTAGGATTGGTTGTGGCTAATGGTAAGACATGGACCGTGATGAAAGGACTATTGACTGCTAGGTTTTGTCCTGAGTAGGAACTAGGATAGTTGGAATCCGAATTGAGATAATTAGTACTAAGGGACGATCTTATTACTGCTTACTTGGAAATTTTCTGAGCTATATTTGCTATGTTCTGATACTTTTGTAAATGATTGTAAGGCAAGGAAGCTGTACATTAGAGGATTGTGTAGTGATATTAAGGATGAGACTATTTCTTCAAAACCTGAATCTTTCGATGAAGCTGCTCAGATGGCGCATGATTTAATGGACGTGAAAGTGCAAGATAGGAAAGATAATATTGTTGAAAACAATAAGAGAAAGTGGGAATCTGTTCAGTTTAACCAGAATCAAGGTCAGAATTTTAAGGATTACAGTAATACCAATAACCAAAGACAGAATCGAAATCAGTATTTAATCATGGAAGGAATGATGGGATTCGTGCTGCCACTATGGCTGGAAGTAACAAAATAGATCTTAAGTGTGTTTGATGTACTCTATACCATGTCGGAAATTTTCCACATTCACGACTAGAGTTAGGACAAACTCTTCATAAAGCAGCTAAGTGCAGAACAAGAGGATTAGTTTCTAGAATTAGTACCCCTGGAGTTGTGATATGATTTAGCCGTGGCGAGAAAGGACTCAAGCAAGGGAATTGTCCAAGGAAGGGAAATTGACAAGATAGGAATGTTGCCGCTCCAGTTTACGTTTGAGTGATGCTGACAAACCTTAAGGTCTGAATGTTGTAAATAGTATATTCTTACTTGAGATTCTTTATGTCAGTATGTTGTTTGATTTCAGATCAGATAGAAACTGTAGAAATGTAAAGGTTTAGTTGTTTTATAAATGGAAAATTAGTAAGATTGACAATTACCTATGGTGTGGAGTTAACCGATGGAACGGTTGCTTATGTTAGTTCCATACTAAGAGTGTGTTCCTTGAATTTAGGAAAGTAGGTGTTTAGTATCGACTTGAGGCTCAAAGAGTTAGAATCATTGGATGAAGTTTATGAGCATAAATTGGTTAGTGATGCGAAGTGCTGATGTTTGAGATTAGACTAATCTTCATCATAAATTGATAGCTGTTGGTTTAGATGTTGCTGCGAAGCTGAGTGTTGATTTGGAGAAGTGATGAGTGAACTACCTATTTGGGAAGTGTGTCTGATTTAGAAACAAGGAAGTATGTGGAATAGGAATGTGATGTATTCCTAGCTCAGGTAACTAGTGATAGGGTAGTAGAGGAGAAGTTTGGATATCTGTTAATGATTCGAGAGTATCCTGAAGTTTTCTTGAAGTTTTGCAGAGTTGTTGCCGCCTCATGAAGTGGAGTTCGTGTCGATTGAGTGTAGTAAGCGATATGTGTAGTGCTTCAGCATTTCATTGTGTAGTGCTTCTGTGTTTCGTTGAGTAGTATTTGTATGCCTTATCAACTGGCACTGTCTGAATAGAATGAGTTATCCGGTTAACTGCGAGAAGTGATAGATAAGGGATGTATTAGATTAAGTTCCGTTACAATAGTGATCACCTGTGTTGGTTGTCAAGAAGGATGGATTGCTTCGGATGTGTATCGACTATCGTGAGCTTAGCAAATTAACTGTCAAGAATCGGTATCCACTGCCGAGGATTGAAGTTATTTGACCAATTGTAAGGATCCAGTGTGTACTCAAGTATCGCTTTGAGTTTTGTTTATCATTAACTGAGAGTTAGAGAAGAAGATGTTCCTATATTTGTTTTTCGTACTTGATGTGGGTACTTTAAGTTTCAAGTGATGTTTTTAGAATTGACGAACGCGTCTGCCATACTTATGGACTGGGTGAATCTTGTGTGTAAGATGTACTAGGATGGGTTAGTCATTATATCTATTGAAGATATTCTATTTTATTCCAAGAGGAAAGGAGGAACATAAGTAGCATACGAGGATAATTTTTGGGATGGTTGGAAAAAGAGAAACTGTATGTAAAGTTTCATGTGTGAATGTTGGTTGAAATATTTGCGTTTTCTAAGGCAGTTGATTGACAAAAAGGTATTCGTGAAGATCTTGCTAAGATTGAAACGATTAAGGATTGGTCGGTACCAACGAACCCGACAGAAATCTGTTAATTCCTCGGTTTAAGCTGGGAATAATCGGAGGTTTATCGAAAGGTTTTCACTGACTGTTGAACCATTGATTAAGCTGACTAAGAAGAATTGGTTGTATGAGTCCCACTTATACATATAAATTGTAAGTTTTGAGATCTGATCCTTATCAGATGAGGAAGCTATATTCTGAACACTGAAGGGTAGGTTGTGTTATGCACCGAGGTTGTCATCGTTGAAAGGATCTGAAGTATTTATAGTTTGTAGTTTTCTGTGATGCGTCTCTTAAGGGTTATGTAGTTGTGGTGTTTGCTTCTAGATTGTAGGAAATATTACTTGTATGTAATCAAGAGTGTAATAATAAAGGATCATAGAAGTTTACTCCAAAGTTAATTTCTTGGGATGATAAAGGAGATGAGTAGAGGATTACCAGTTATATATTTTGAGTATTTGAGTATGTTGATGGTTATGACTGTGAGTGATTATGACTACGAGATTCGCTGCCATCCGGGGAAGGCAAATATGGTAGCTGATGCACTTATCAGGAAGAAAAAGGAAAAATCTTCTAAGGTTTGAGTTTTGGTAATGACAAGAAGTGTCGGCTTGATAGCAAGGATATGAAATTTTAAGTTAGTGGTCTTATTTGAGAAGGAGGTCAAGGTAAGTGATTTCAACATTTTGTCAAACTTATGGAAAGGATTTTGTTGTAAAGCCAAGTTAGACGTGGTATATTGAGCACTCCTAACATATCTAAGTTGAGAGAGTGAGACTTAGTGATGAAGGAATCTCACAAGTCAAGTAATCGATACATTTTGGTTTGAGTACAAGCAAAAGTTGAGTTGAGTACTATGTGTTATACAGAGACTGATGGACAGAGTGAAAGGACGATTCGAACATCGAACGGTATACTTGTGCGTGTATGATTGACTTAGGAATTGTTGGAATTTTTATATGACGATGATTATCATGCTAGTAGTAAGGCCGTACTACTGATGGTACATAAAGAACTTCAAATTGTGAAGGTTAAAGATCGTGAGTTATGGACGTAAGTTAGATTTTCGGTGTATTGCAGAAATGTAGGTGGAATTGAATGACTGAACTAGAAGTGATGTTGGCAATATTGATAAGATTGTATGGGTTAAGGATCATTCATTAGTAACAAGGAGTCATCCGAAGAGTTATGTTGACATTCCAAGAAATTGATGGAGTTTGAAGTTGGGAAACGTGGTTATGCTTACAGTGTCGTAATGAAGGGTGAAATTTGTTTGGGAACAACAAGGAAAGAATTCAACTTGAAGATAAGTTGTTTTTCATAGAAAGAACTGTGAAGAGTTCTTATGAGGTCGAAACATAGTAAGAATTATATTGTGAAGATACAAGAATTCAAGGAGTGGATCTGAAATTGTGAAGGAAGCATGAGGATTTCTTTAAGTAAAAGAGTTCTCTTTGTTATGGAGGTATGGAATGTGAGTACAAGAGGGGCCGAGCGCCAGGACGTCGCTCTCTTTTAGGAGGGTAGGATGTGACAACCCAAACCTGTGGTCATTATTTAATATTAAATAATATTATTTTACGAATAATTTTGAAATTTTTGATGAGTTTGAATGATATGACTTGATGGTTATATTTAAAACCGACATTGGAAGTCTTACTTTTATCTTTTTACTAATAGCGAGGATTATTAGTAATCACGATATCGACGGATGCCCGAGATTTTATGTTTAGTATTTGTTGTCTCGATATTTATATTTTTGACATTTTTATTTTAAGTTCGTATTAAGTCGAACCGGGATCATATTATTATCATATTTTGATTGCGTTTTAACTTTTGAAAAGTATTTTTACGAAACCGGAGCCTAGTAAATATTTTCAAAATTGACAATTTATATTTTCTACCCTTACAACTATTTAATTGCATTTTGGACCAAAACTATCACAAATTAGCAAAACTAGTCCCTCCACCACCATATAAAAGGTGATTTTCTCTCACCTGAAGACACATACAACACTAAACCTCATCTCTCTTCCCTCTCTCTTGTTCTAGCCGTACACCCCCACACCCCTAAACACTTTGATTTTCAAAAATTTACTTTGAATCAAAAGAAACTAAAACATATCCCATGTTGGAAATTTGATGGTGATCATTTTGGTGTATTTTTTAACAACATGCAAGAACTTTAATTTTTTGATGATGATCCATGGAAGTTTGATCTATCTTCTTGTTTTATAGTTGTTGTTAGTATTATTATATATATATTTTAAGTATTGCATGTATGGGTATTTGAGTGGGTAAATTTTTGAGTAATTATTCAAGGGTGTTATGGGTTAGATGATATGTTTATGATGATATTAGGATGATTTTAGACATATGAGATAGATTAAAATTGGTTGAAAAATTGATTTAGCATGACTTTTTAAAAGGCAATTTAGATCAGTAGGTTCAAGGACAATTTTGGCTACCTTACTGTTTGATAATGGTTTAACTAATCGCATAGGGTTGTAGAGAATTATTTTATCTTCGATTTGATATAAGGTAGAGCTTCTAGCTCCAAACGAGCGCGAAGTTTTGATGTTTTGTTTATTCGTGTACCGGGAGACGAATATCAACACAATCCGAAGTTGTTGTCGATATTTGGATCGAATCTCGGGGACTATAGAATGAGTTGTAAAAATGGTCAAGGTCTGATGTTCGGTTCCCAACTAAGGGATGTGAGTCTATTTTCAAACCCAAGTGTCAGATTTGTAAACGGAATTGTTTAGAATGGTCAAAATGGTTGTATGAGTCGGTGATGTAAAACTGTCCGGTTTTTGTAGTTCAAAGATGTGTCGGGCAGGGAACTTTAAAAGTAAAATCTTTTGATGGGCTTTTAACAGGTCTTTCTATATATAGTAAGTGATATCTCTAATTAGTATCATAAGTATTTGACGTGTTTAAGTGGGGTAAATGAGCTCGTACATTTGGTATGTACCGGCAGATTTTGATCGAGTGTATTGACTAATAAAGTAAACATATAGAATGAAGTAATAGGTCACTTGTATTGTTTTCATTTCGGGTTGGTTATGATTTTATTATTTTAAGTTTGATGTTACTAAGTATGGATTTTATTCGAGTTATTATTAATGAACGCACCTTATTTGATAGGTTGCGGTTTTTGTGTTTATCGGGCATCAACTATCATCGAAGATCGTCTTACTACTGCTATTACTCCAGGTGAGTCTATAGCCTCGCTTTTGTAATTGTTTTGAATTTTTTAAAACCCGCGAGGGGGATACATGCTATTTGAAAGTAAAATGTACACAAGTCATGATTGATTGTTTGGACCCGAATGTTGCCTTTGTTGCCTTGTTGTTTTGAATTGTATAAGTACCTAAATTGCAAAAGTTCCTAAATTCATGAGCCGTTAACTATCTTCTGACTTGATGTTGTGAGTTGGGAATAACCGCTTATTCTAATGATAGTACTATCGGGATGACGACCCTATCTGAGACCAGAGCTTTACGCTGAGTAACTACTGGGAAGGATAATTTTACGAGAATGAGAATTGGTATTCTTGCAATTGATACCCTAGTAGGGGCACTGGAATTTATCTAGTCATGCCGGATTAGGCGTGGGTGACTAAGTTAAGGGGTCGGTGTCATTAGCTTAATACAATTCAATAGCTATTGCTATATGCCAGAATGCCTGAATAATAGATTGTATGATCAAAAATTCTATTAAATGATCTTGATTGATTTTTCTCTTGTGTTCAATGATTATTTGGAAAACCTATAGACTCGCTCAACGGTTTTATTGATGATTTTAAGCATGTATTTCAGGTAATTGAAGCTGATGAATTGCGGAGCTTGCTGGAGAAGGATTGCGGATTGCTTTTGTGGTGATTGGTCTAAAACAGATTTCTTTCCCTTTTTGTCTTAAAAATAATGATGTACATTCATGTCCTTTGGTGAAATATTTGGGGGACCTAAATGTTACTCTGATATTTCTAAAATTGTTTTATTTTGGATCGAAAGTTTTAGACAATGTTTAAATTATACCCTTTTATATTTCAAATGTATCATTTTGAGATTGTTCAAAGAGTATTGTATAACGATGTATGTGTTTAGCACCCAAATGTGTATTTCCGCTGCGCAATGTAATTTTGGGGTGTTAAAGAATTGGAACTTGCAGCAGTTGTGTTTACATTGAAGATATAGAGGCACTACTTGTACGGAGAATCATATGATATCTCCACAGATCACAAGAGCCTGAAATACATTTTCACTCAACGTGAACTGAACATGAGACAAAGAAGATGGTTAGAGCTGTTGAAGGATTATGACATTAATCTGCAGCATCATCCCGGCAAGGCGAATGTAGTGGCAGATGCACTTAGTAGGAAGTCGGGTATGATCAACGACATTAAGATTGAAGAAGAGATTATAAGAGACTTGGAGCGACTAGACATTAAGATAATGGTACGTGGACAACACGGTTACTGGGATAATCTTAGAGTGGAACCTGAATTACTCTTTAGGATCAAGGAAGCTCAGAGGGATGATGGTGAAATTTAGGCGATAATTCAGAACTTGGATCAGCAGACGGAGTTTCGATTAGATGACGACTGTATCTTATGGCAGGGCACCAGACTTTGTGTTCCCGATGATCTTACACTCAGGCAAGCGTTATTAGCTGAAGCTCATAGCTCCCCACTCTCCATCCATCCTGGTTCGACCAAGATGTACCACGACATCAAACAGTACTTTTGGTTGAGTGGTATGAAACAGTATGTTGCTACTTATGTCTCCAAATGTCTTACCTGCCAGCAGGTTAAGATCGAGCATCAGCGGTCTAGTGGTCTACTACAATCGTTAGACATTCCAGAGTGGAAGTGGGACAAGATCACCATGGATTTTGTTACCGGTCTTCCACAGACAATGAGGAGGCATGATGCGATTTGGGTTATCGTTGATCGACTTACTAAGTCAGCTCATTGCTTACCGATACGCAAGGATGATCCGGTCAGCAAACTCACAGATACTTACAAGAAGGAGATCATGACACTTTATGGTGCTCCATCCAGTATCGTCTCGGACATAGATCCTCGGTTCACTTCATGATTTTGGAAGAGTCTACAAAAAGCCTGGGGTATAAAACTTAAGCTTAGCAAGGCCTTCCAACCTCAAACAGACGGACAATCAGAGCGAACTATCCAAACATTAGAAGACATGCTTCGATCATGTGCATTGGAGTGGATAGGAGATTGGGACGATCATATCTATTTAGTAGAGTTTGCATACAACAACAGTTGGCACGCCAACATTAAGTGTGCACCATTCGAGATGTTGTATGGCAGGAAGTGTCGCGCCCCAATCTACTGGGATCAGGTTGGTGAGCGAACACTTGAAGGACCAGAGATGATAGAGTTGACCAACGAAAAGGTCGATGTAGCTAAGCAGAAATTACAAGAAGCTCACGCACGTCAGAAGTGTTATGCCGACAAGCATCGTAGGGACTTACATTTCAACGTCGGAGATCATGTCTTTCTTAAGGTATCACCAGCATGTGGTGTTAGACGTTTTGGAATCAATGGGAAACTCAGTCCTCGATTCATCGGATCGTTTGATATCAACGAGCGAGTCGGTGAAGTATTTATCTCTTAGCGTTACTCTGCAACTTTCTCACGTTCATGACGTTTTCCATGTGTCCTTACTTAGAGGGTACAATTATCATCCCCTTCACATGGTTCAGTATCCACAGGAACAGATTCGTGAAGAGCTTACCTTCAGAGAGGAACCCGAGCGAGTTGTTGACAGACAAGAACGAGTCATGAGGAAGAAGACGATTCCATTCGTCAAAATCCTTTGGATGCATCATACCGAGCAGGAAGCCACTTGGGAAACAGAGGAGTCTATCCGGGCTTCTTACCCTCATTTCATGTTTTAAATTCGGGTATGTTCCTCTTTCAGTTTACTTTATCTATAATGCGGGGATGAATTATTCTTCTTATGGGCGAAGAGTTGTAAAACCCACATGCTTTTACCATGAACAATACACTTAGTAAACATACGTACATATACAAACTTTCCTTATATGAATGAACACGTGTCACTATTATTAATTACAGAAATTACGTATGTGTTATTACACGATAAGTATTAAGTACGTGATAGTACTCGATAATTATTAACGATAATAATTATAATCACGAACATGGAATCATGCACGTAAAAATCACGAAAATGTTATTACGTACTTATTTATGATAATACGATTAATATTGTTACGTACAAGTATTTATATATAACACGAACATTTAATTATATTATAACACGAAAACACGAACATACGAAACGTAAAATAATAGACTTGGGAAAACTTCGGGTTTTCCCATATGGGCCCCATATGCCACGGACACCAAGGAAAGGGAGGGCCAAGCCCATGTTAATTTTACTAAGTAAACAAATAAAGGTTAACACATTTTTCATTAACAGAGTTATTATAAAATTTACAAAACCCTAGCCTCCTTTGTCCCTATTGCCGCCGGCCTAAAGGAACACCACAAGGGTGTTTGATTTGATTTTGGGTTGATTAATTCAAACATTGTATTCGTGTTATTAACCTCCATTCGTTACACGCATTCGGTAATCCATTATCCTTTTTCTTTGATTATTTTATTTAATTATGAGCATGTAAACATGGGATTAAATAAACAAGTAATTAAAACATGTTAGATTAGTCATTGGGGAAAATTAAAGGGAGGTTTCGGGTTGCTTTGTTTGGCCGACACCCGACTGAGAGCCCCATGGCTCTCGGCTTGTTTCGGTTCGCCCCACCAACCGAGACCATGTGTCTCGGTGTGGTTGGTTTCGGTTGGCAGCAAGAACCAAGGGACCCCGACTCATGTCGGGGTACCAGTTGGTTGTTTGGGGGTCTTGGCAGCAGCAGCCACCACCACCGACACACAACCAGTGGTGGTTTTGGTCTAGCAGGGGTAACCGAGGGCTGCAGCAGGGGGAACCACCGACATACAGCCGGTGGGAAACTCGCTGTGGTCAGCGGCTAGCCGAGAGGGAACCACCGGCTTAAGCCAGTGGCGGTTTTACACAAGCATTGGCAACCGGCCGAGCCAGTTGCCACTGTTAAGGGGGTATTTGTTTGGTCTGGTTCAAGGGTGAATTCGGTCCGGTTCACGACATGTCTAAATTAAATTCACGGGTCCGATTCATGACTAAATTTTAAGAAGTATTAATTTTTACAAGTTATATTATTTAAACAAGAGAAATGAAATTAATTAAGACATGAACAAATAATTAATTTAATTTAACATAGACTTAGGTTAATTATTATTTATGAAATAATACATGTTTTAACCTAAGTATTTATTTATTTAATTTAGTCTATAGTATTAATTAATTATTAAGACATGTAATATAATTAATTAATAAACATGACTTAGGTTACAATTAATATAATATTAATACATGTTTAACTTATGTATTTGATACACCTTAATTTAGTTAAATCATGCTTATATTTAATTAATTCATATAACCTATAGTTTGTTTAATTAACATAATATTATTAATAAACTATACAAATAATCACATGACTTATGTTATTTAACCAGTAAACTTAAGCTTATATTATTAGCTTATTAATCCAGCTTATTTCTAAATATGGAAACTTTCTAATTCAGGAAACTTATTATTTTTGAAAACTTTCTATTTTTAGAAACTGATCTATTTTTGGAAACTTTCTATTTTTGGAAACTTTCTATTTCAGGAAATCTGCTATTTTTAGAAAGTTAGTTATTATTACACAACAAGTATAATAATACAAGAACTACAAGTAGTACTTAATCAGAATACATAGAATACATGATAAACACAACATAACAATAAAATCAATAAAACAAGACAGAACATATAAAACAAGCTAAGACACGATATAATCAGTTACGTACTCAGTAAACAAAATACTTATACATGTATCCTATTTATGTAGCATTAGTGGGATTGAAGTAGGACATTCATTCTTTCGTCTTCTTCGTTCACTGGACATAAGGTACGGATTTCCCGTCCTTTAGTATCGACATTCTTTCCTTATTATGACTCCCTATTTGCAGCCAACTGTTTTCCCAGTATTGTTTTATATGTTTGATTACTTACGTTAGTTAAGAGCCTAAGCCATATACATGCATGACCAGTGTCACCTAGTTATGGAGGTACCATAACCATAACACTAGAGGCACCAGTGTTATGACTTCCCCACGGCGTTAACCACATGGACTAAGTGGCCTCTAAGTGCCTACTACTACACCATGCTACAACTGGCTCTAGACATCTACATAGTTAACCCTTGTCAAAGTTAAGAGGACCTCGATCATAGGAAATAATTTATCAGACAGTAAGATCCAGTACATCTTGTTTGTACTAAAACTAAAAATTATAATTTCAAGCTTAGTTGAAAGGTTATATATCGAGCTTTTAAGTTTATGTTTGATGAGATGGCATTTATACATGATCTCATCGTTCTTTTCGGGCTTTAAATGCATAAAATGTCATAAAAATACTATATATATGCTTGTGTTTGTTTACTTGTGTATTTTAGGTATGGATATCGTGAAAAAAAAGACAAAAGATCACAAGTTACAAGGAAAAACGGACACGAGAAACGAAACCGTACAAAGAACCGGGCCCTAATCATGGAATTCTCAACAAATACCCTTGAAGACTTGAAGACAAACAAGATTGATCCTCATTTATTGAAGAAATGACACTTAAAACCCTTGTATATTCATAATTACAAGTTTGGTCCCTTAAGTTTGTAAAAATTACACAAAAGGTCCCTCAACTTTGAAGAAATGGCAAGATTAGTCCCTCAACAAATCAAAATTGCCAATAATGGTCCCTCATGAAGCCAAAGATACAGTGAAGACCTTTGAAGATCAACAATGTTCAAAATCAGTCCTTGAAATATCTCAAAATGGCAAAAACAACCCTTGAAAACCCTTTTGAAAAGTTATGTGCCAAAATTGCCAAGTGGTGAAAGTTGTTACAAGTATAAATGGGCGCTGATAGAAGTTTACTTGCAATTGACAAAAGAAAGGAAAAAGAAGGACTGAAAGTGTGCATTTGAAACATTCAAACAAGTATTTGCGCCAAACACTTCTCCAATCCACCAAAAACGGATCAAAAAGAGTACTATTCACTTTTACCAGCCCAGATTTTACACCACTTAAATCAAAGGGTAAAATGAAATTACCTTGGCACACGTTTGATTCACCTCACCTTAAACGCATCCCACACCAAAAACCCTCACTCCCACTCACTATGGACCCCACCCCCAATTCCCTTTCCACCAATCAGAATGCAACTTGGCCTCCAAGTTAAGTGACGTGTCCAAATCAACAGCTATGATTCATTGCTTCATCACAAACTTAAAATGAACATCCAGGATCAATTTGGACAACTCAAATGAAGAAAACGTCTAGAAGGACTTAGGGCATTTAGGGAATTTCACTTCTAGGGTTTGTGAATAGTGTTTAGCCAGGCAATTGCCTATAAAAGGAGACCTCAACATGTGAGAGTCCCTTTGTTCCAGTTTTAGGCTATCAATCTTTGTAATTCCTTTTTAAGTAATAAAATTTGATTTTCTGAATTTTGAGAAATCTTGTTCTTGTTTATTAAAAGTTTGGTGTTGGAATAGCCTAATTCTGAGTTCCATTTATATGTTTGAAGGTTTTTGAGGCAAGGTTTTAGTTGATAAAGCTTGGGTTTCAAAAATCAGAAAGTGCTTTGTTATTTGATCTCACCTTATTGTTTGTTCATCTTAGCAGTATTGGAAGCTGGTACTTGTTTTGCTAGTACCTCAGCTCAAACAATCCAGGGCCTGGATGTAGGTCTTGGAGGTTTGCACCTTCTTCCCTTTTCATTTTCTCTTTAAGTTTCTGATTATTTGTGATTTTTGTGGATTATTGCTTGAATCTGTATTATTGTGGGTGATTATTGTTGATTTGGCTTGGATTGATGTTATTGAGGTGTTACTGATCTGATTTGTGGGTTGAATCTTCATGATCCTTTGAAAATTTGTGAAATCAAGTTTTAAAAGGGTGTTTGGGATTACTGCATAAGTTAGATTTGTGGCTTTTTAAGTGCTTGTGTGTTGTTTGCAAGTATTGGTATCTGTTATTTGGGTGCATATGTTCATCTGTTTGCAGGTGTTGAGGCTTTGAACACATTGATTCATAGATTGGCTATAAAATCTTAATAACTTGGTAAAATTGGCTAGGATTTTGAGGACACCTAGATCTAAGCATAGGTTAAGGGTAACAAGTGCTAAATCATAGTTAATCACACCAGGGTAGAAGGATTTGAGGCTTGAAATTGGATCAAGTGTCAAGTATATCAGCAAACTGTTTCTGCATATTGTTCATTGTTCATCAGTAACTTCTAGTGCTTTGATCTTGTTGATTTCTTTGATTCAGTGTTTGATTCTTGTTGCTTTGTGTTTATTGTTAGTTTATATAGCTTGTGTATGCATCTGGTTAAGTTTGGTTGGCTTATTTTGCTTAAATCTGCTTATTAAGTGCTTAACTGCTTATTTGCATATCTGGTGCTTATCTGGTGACTGTTTGGCTTATTGTGGCTTATTGTGTGGATCATTTTGTGATTTTATTGTTGCTATTGACTCCTTGTGGTTCACTGATCACAAGGGTGCCTTTGTTTCCAATTGAATCAAGCCAGAACTCTCAAATAAGCTTGGTCAATTAGTCAAAGCAGTGGGAACTCCTTTCCCCTGCTGGTTGCCACTGCTAGTGCAATTTTGGAGTCAGCTTTATAAGCTATAATAGCTTATTTTAACCAGCAACAACTTTGTTTTTGTAATAGGTGCTCATATTTTGACCCATTTGTTCATCCTGGAGCATTTGGGTGGTTGACTTTTAGGTTTGACTAGAAAACCAAGTCCTTTGACTTTTACATAAGTTCATTTGTGCTTATTCTGGCTTATTTCTTGTGCTTATTGGATTTTTGTTGATTAATATTGCTTATTGAGTCCATTTGAAAGCTTTTTCAAGTTGAATCAAGTCCTGAGGTGCATTATTTCTCAAAAACGACTATTTTGTCGTTTTGTGGATTTTTGCTTTTCTATTTTCTGGCTTATTGAGTGTGCTTATTGGAAATTTCTTTTGACAAATCTCTTAAGCATCCTAAAAGAGGGTTGTGTGTCAAATTAGAGCTTATGGCATTAGCTTATGGCTTAATGGGCTGAAAAGCCCAATAAGAATAAGTTTTGTGTTCAATAAGCTGTGATAAGCACATTTTCAGCTTTTGGGCCTTTAGAGTTTTGTTCTTAGAATTTAATTTTAAGTTAGATAGGGCTTTTCCAAGTCAATTGGGCCAAGTTTGACTTTTTGGGCCCAAAAGCCCATTTAGGTTGACTGTTTTTGGATTTGGCCCATTTGAGGGACCATTAGGGGTATTTTGGTAATTTCACTTTGATTTTCTGATTACTTAGTTTAAAATAAACTAGTTTGCAAGTTTTTAGAATTTTTTTATAATTTTTGGATTTTTAATATTATTTTATTATTATTTTTAAAATTTCACTTTTTCCAACTTTTTACATTTTTCCTAGGTTAAATACATTAAAATAGGAATTTAGCAACTTTTAGAATAATTTTATCACTTATAGATTAATTCTTATAATTATTTTTTGTTTTAATAGATTTTAAATCATTTTAAATAGTTTTTATTAGTTTTAAAATTTCCAAAAATAGTTTTTAATCTTTTTAGGTCATTTTAGAGGTTTATCAATTGAAAAATATCTATTTGGGCTTTTTGATAATTTATTTGATTTTTAGGGTTTTAATTAGCATTTAAAAATTGAATATTTAATTATTTAAAAGGCTTGAAAAAGTTTTGATCATTAGTAAACTCTTAGTTTATTATTTTTGATTTTTGGTGAATTTTTGGTAATTTTTAGAATTTATTTTTATTTTTGTGGTTTTTAAGGTTCTACGTTTTAACATTCTAATAGTGATTTTGTGTTAATTTTTATTTTTACGTCTTCGTAATTCTCTGTTCTAATTCCCTTCTAAACCAAATATTAATCTCAAATCTTGTTCATCTTAGTCACACACATATACCTCCTTGGGAAACGAACTTAATTGGGTCATTAACACTTGATTTTTCCTAAAGTCATTTGTTCAATACTTACCGTTTTTACGCCTTTTTCCTAAAGGGTCGTATTTTACTACAATCACTTTGGCGCCGCTGCCGGGGAGGTGTCTCGTGATTAATTTGCATTGTTGTTTTTAATATTAACCAAATAGTATTTGTATTAGTAGAACTCTACTAATACGTATTATCGGTTTTCTTGGTTTTTCTTGTACAATTATTATTATTATATTGTATTAAGTATCACAATCAATACACAATATCTCCAAAAGTGTGAAAACACAACCTTAATTGGGATTTGATCTCCTAATTATTGTATTCGAATCTCAAACAAAAAGAAAAAGGCAAAAATAGATAAATACTTTCGTGAAGCTCGATTTTGAAAGATACAAACTATAAGGTGGGTATAAGGCGGGTATTATAAAATATACCCTAAGGAAAAAGGCTGTTAAGTGCTTCGCGCCGCCTCGTTTCCCCGCTTGCTTGTGAGTATTTTGAGATTGAAGGCTAATCGAGGGTTTTGCCGCCCAAAGTATTATTACGTATACTATATTTGCTTGGTTTTCTTTGTGATTAAAACCTCTTGAACAATTTAGTTTTCACCAAAGTTCTAAAGTCATTCGAAGGCGTTCACTCCACGTGATCGTTTTCATTCCTTTGAGGCTTCTTTAATCAAGAGTTTGATTCGAGGAGAAATTTTGTAGATTGTTGTCTACGAAGATACACCAAAATCCAAAAAAATTAAATATCATCAAAAACACAAAAAAAATTGAAAATTCACAAAACACCCAAAAAGAATCTTCTTTGCTCACCTCCCATTCTTCGTGAAGTTTATGATCACTCTTAATCAAGCAAAACGAGCTCGTAAACGACTTCAAAAGCAAGCCAATCAAGAGACGTTGATTGTTGAAGAACCTCCAATTGTTGAACCTATTGTAGAACAAGAAGTCGTAATGGCTAATCGTACTATGATGGAGTTGCTACAAGCACCCACCGAGGGTTTTGAAGAGGCTATTGTGATTCCCGCCATCCTTGCGGAGAATTTTGAAATTAAGACGGGTTTAATGTCGATGTTGCAAGCAAATAAGTTTAGAGGTCACGAGAAAGACAACCCGCATTACCATATTAGGAAATTTAACCGTCTCACCACCACTAGCAAGTTTAAGGATGTTCCACATGACGCCATTAAGATGATGTTGTTTCCATACTCGTTGGATGGACCCGCAAAAATTTGGCTTGAGAAAGAACCGCCAAATTCGATTTTGACATGGGCCGATCTCGTTTCTAAGTTTGTGAACAAGTTTTTTCCACCATCTAAAACAACACACTTGAAAAATGAGATTTCACGATTTGTCCAAAGAAATAATGAAAGTTTTTCAATGGCATGGGAACGATTTAAAGAGATGTTACATGAATGTCCACACCATGATTTTACGGAATTGCATCAAGTGGATACTTTTTATAATGGGCTTAATGATCATGAACGAGATTATTTGAATGCCGCCGCGGGTGGTAATTTTTTGTGCAAGACGACAAATGAGGCTTTACAAATCATTGAAAATAGATCTAAGGTTTATAACCCTCGTAACAAACCGAGTGTTGCCAATATGGGTTCGTCATCTTCGTCACAATCGTCTCGTAGCATTAACGCCTTACATGATGAAGTTAATGAGGAAAATCGGTTTTTTGATAGATTTGCTAATCTAATGTCCCATTGGAAGGCTCAAGAAGCTTCCAATTCCGCTTCGGTTAAAGCGGTTGCTAAGAGTTGTTTGTCGTGTGGGGGAGCTCATGATCTTTCCGAGTGCATTACCGCGGATGGTAACACTTCGAGTGCTTATGTAGCAACGGGAACTTACAACCAAAACGGTCAAGGTTCCCGCCAAAATCAAGCTCCACCAAACCAAAATGTTAACAATTATCGAAACAACAACCAAGGTAATTACCAAGGCAATACACGCAATTACAACAAAGGGAATTATCAAAGTGGGAATGGACAAATTTCTAATCAAAACCAAAATCGTGATTTTCAAAACGCTACACAAGGTTTTCAAAATGCTCACACTAAAAATTTGCAAGGAGAATTTTTGGATTATGCAAAAGCAAATGATGCTAAATTTGATAACATGCAACGTGAGATGATTAGCTTAAGATCCGAGTTGAAAAACGAGCTTAAAAATGAACTTGCTAATGAACTTAAAACTCATGCAAACAAAATTGAAGGAAATGTCCAACGTCTACAACAAAATCAACAAAAGATGGAATTAGGACAACATGAGATTAAGCAAGAGTTATTAAAAGCGGATGCTAGGCAATCAAAATTTGAGGACCGAATGGCTAAAATGTTTGAAGCAATCATGTGTAAACCCTCTTCCTCGGGTGGTCTTCCTAGTGATACCATTGCAAAC
Source organism: Glebionis coronaria (assembly GCA_025667525.1). Lineage (NCBI taxonomy): Eukaryota > Viridiplantae > Streptophyta > Magnoliopsida > Asterales > Asteraceae > Glebionis > Glebionis coronaria. Next base: position 213,477,109 of record CM046877.1, on the reverse strand, counting down.
CCGAAGGGAGAAATGAAGGTTATTACTACACGAAGTGGTAAAACTTTCAAAGAACCAATCTCTCGTCCAAGTACTTCTAAGGAGAAGGAAATCGAGAAAGAACCCGAGGTGATGGTCGAAAAGGAGCACATTACAATCCCACGAAGTACCGCTCATACCACACCTACGGTTGAACCAATACCAATTATGGAACCCGAGTTTCCAAGGCCGTTGCCTAATGACCAACCCACACCACCTTTACCCTACCCTTCGAGACGAAACAAAGAGAAGTTGCAAGAACGTAACAAACAACAAATCGAGCTTTTTATAAAAATGTTTCAACAAGTGCATTTTGATGTGAGTTTAGCCGACGCGTTGTTATATATGCCTCGTTTCGCTTCCACCTTTAAAAGTATGATGAGCGATAAGGAAAAGCTTTCAAAGCTTGCTAATTGTTCTTCGGTTTATCTTAACCGCATACCGGAAAAAGTTGGTGATCCCGGAAAGTTTCTCATTCCTTGTGACATACAATATATGAAAGAATGCCTCGCCTTGGCCGATCTTGGTGCGAGCATTAATTTGATGCCATTTTCCATTTGGAAATCGCTTTCGCTTCCGGCTCTCATTCCTTCGAACATGTCCATCGAGATGGCCGATCATTCTACGATTATGGCATGTGGAGTAGCCGAAGATGTTTTCGTGAAAGTGGGGAAGTTCTACTATCCCGTTGATTTTATAGTAGTTGACATCCCCGCGGATCCTCAAGTTCCTCTAATTTTAGGTCGATCATTTTTAGATACTTCGAGATCGCTTATCGATGTTCATGCAAGAACTATCACTTTGAGATTCAACGAAGAGGAACATGTTATAAACGCTACTGAAAACTCAAAACCTTCTCATGTTTATGCAATCGCTACCATTAATCACATCGACATCGTTGATGTGTTTTGCGATGAGTTTTCACAAGAAGTGTTAGGTTTTTCCGATAGTTCGTCAAGTGGCAATCCCACTATTTTGGATCCAATTCTTGCTAATTCCACACCAAATCTCACTCCATTCCATGGAGGCGATTTCACTTCAAATGAAATCGACAATGAAGATGAGGTGTTGATTAGGGATGATACTTCTATTCCACCATTTCTTTCGCCGATGGAAGTTATGAGTGTTGAACCAAAATCTTCAATCGAGGAACCACCTATCCTTGAATTGAAAGATCTTCCTTCTCACCTTGAATACGCATTCTTGGAAGGTGATGACAAGTTGCCGGTTATTATTGCAAAAGGTCTTGCTAATAATGAAAAAACCGAGCTCTTGAAAGTTCTTAAGGCTCATAAAGGGGCAATTGCGTGGAAAATATCCGACATTAAGGGTATTGACCCAAAATTTTGTACTCACAAGATTTTAATGGAGGAGGACTACAAACCCGCAATTCAAAGTCAAAGAAGGGTGAATCCCAAAATTCACGATGTCATTAAAAAGGAGGTCCTTAAACTCCTTGACGCGGGAATGATTTATCCTATATCCGATAGCCCATGGGTGAGCCCAATCCATTGTGTCCCTAAAAAGGGAGGAATGACCGTTGTACCCAATGAAAACAACGAGTTAATTCCCACTCGAGTTGTGACCGGTTGGAGGGTGTGTATTGACTACCGAAAGTTAAATGACGCCACTCGTAAAGACCACTTTCCTTTGCCCTTCATGGATCAAATGTTGGAGCGACTTGCGGGAAATGAATTCTATTGCTTTTTAGATGGTTTTTCCGGTTACTTTCAAATCCCTATCGACCCTCGTGATCAAGAGAAGACTACGTTTACGTGTCCTTAGGGAACGTTCGCTTATCGTAGGATGCCTTTCGGACTTTGTAATGCACCCGGTACGTTTCAACGGTGTATGATGGCTATTTTTCACGATATGATCGAGAAGTCGATGGAAGTGTTTATGGATGACTTCTCGGTGTTTGGTAATTCGTTCACGTCATGTTTATCTAATCTCGAACAAATGTTAAAACGTTGTGAAGAAACCAATCTTGTGCTTAATTGGGAGAAATGTCATATTATGTGTAAACAAGGAATCGTCTTAGGACATAAGGTGTCAAAGGCGGGGATTGAGGTCGATAAAGCTAAGGTAGACGTCATCGCCAAGTTACCTCATCCCAAAACCGTTAAGGGAGTTAGGAGTTTCCTAGGCCACGCGGGCTTTTATCGTCGTTTCATCAAGGAATTTTCGAAGATTTCTCGTCCCATGACACACCTTCTCGAGAAGGATGCTCCTTTTAACTTTAATGAGGATTGTGTTAAGGCTTTCGAAACTCTCAAAAGGAAACTTACCGAAGCTCCCATTCTTGTTGCTCCTAATTGGGAATTACCCTTTGAAATCATGTGCGATGCAAGTGATTATGCTATAGGGGCCGTTTTAGGGCAACGTTATGACAAGCATTTTCGTCCTATCCACTATGCTAGTAAGACGATGACCGAGGCTCAATTGAAGTACACCATAACGGAAAAGGAATTCCTTGCCGTGGTCTATGCTTTTGAGAAATTCCGACCTTATCTCGCCTTGACTAAAAGCATCGTGTATACCGACCATTCGGCTATCAAGTACCTCTTAGCTAAACAAGATGCTAAGACGAGATTGCTTCGTTGGATGCTCCTCCTCCAAGAATTTGATGTCACCGTGCTTGACAAAAAAGGAGCCGATAATCTAGCGGCCGATCATCTCTCTCGTCTAGAAGATCCTCACAAAGATGTTTTCGAGAACAAGGAAATTACCGAAACATTTCCTCTTGAGACTCTCGGTGTAGTGAATTCTAAAGACACAACCCCATGGTTTGCCGACATTGCAAATTACCATGCGGGCAATTTCATAATCAAGGGTATGACGACACAACAAAAACGAAAATTCTTTCGTGACGTCAAGTTCTATTTTTGGGACGACCCTTATCTCTTTCGGATTTGTGCGGACCAACTCGTTCGACGTTGTGTGTTTGGTACCGAAGCTTCTAATATCCTTAGAGCTTGTCACGAGGGACCCACGGGTGGTCACCACGGTGCTAATCTCACGGCTAAGAAAGTGTTCGATGCCGGTTTCTTTTGGCCTTCTATCTATCGTGATGCACATGCACTTGTGAAGTCGTGTGATTCGTGCCAACGTCAAGGAAAATCGTCTCAACGTGATGAAATGCCGCAAAACATAATTCAAGTATGTGAGATTTTCGACATATGGGGAATAGACTTTATGGGGCCGTTCCCATCATCTCATGGCAACAAATATATCCTCGTCGCGGTGGACTACCTTTCTAAGTGGGTGGAAGCTAAGGCTTTGCCTACTAATGATGCTCGTGTGGTAGTGAAGTTTTTGAAGCAACTATTCTCTCGGTTTGGAACCCCTCGTGCTATTATAAGCGATCGTGGAACCCATTTTTGTAATGACCAATTCGAAAAGGTTCTAAAGAAATATGGAGTTACTCATCGTCTTTCTACGGCTTATCACCCGCAAACGAGTGGGCAAGTCGAGGTTTCGAACCGAGCTTTGAAGAGGATTTTAGAAAGGTCAATTGGAGAAAACCGTGCTTCATGGTACGACAAACTCGATGACGCTTTATGGGCCTTTAGGACCGCTTATAAGACACCTATCGGTTGCACTCCTTATAAGTTAGTCTATGGGAAGAATTGTCATTTTCCCATTGAATTGGAGCATAAGGCATATTGGGCCCTTAAGCATGCTAATTTTGACTTGAAGACCGCGGGAGATCACCGGAAAATACAATTGAATGAATTGGATGAATTAAGGGATAATGCTTATGAAAATTCATTAATTTTTAAAGAAAAGACTAAAAAGTTTCATGATTCAAAGATTAAAAACCGGGTTTTTAACGTTGGTGATCAAGTGTTGCTTTTTAACTCTCGTCTTAAGATATTTTCCGGGAAATTGAAATCTCGTTGGTCGGTTCCGTTCACCATTACACAAGTGTTTCCATATGGGACCATTGAGCTAGCTCAAGATGATGGTCCTAATTTCAAGGTGAATGGACATAGGCTTAAGCACTACTTTGGTGGGGAAATTCCTTCAATGGTTGCCCCCGACCAAGACACCTTCCCCAATGATAATTAGCATTGAGGGGATCGAGTCGAGCTCATGACTCGGTAATAAAAAACGAGGTGCCTCGTGGGGGAGATCCCATGCTTATCTTTTATACTCGCTATTTACTAATAAGGGGACTTGTACCCTTTCAACTCGTTGTCTCGTGGTTGTTTGTGATTGTGTTATCTAGATCATCATCATAATCTACGATTGAAGACTCTCGTGATCGTTTACGTGAGCCTCCATCGTTCGGTTGAAGAAGTTTTTCACGAATCCATGACATATCCTTTATTGTTCTAACAATTATCTTTTAGCATACTTAATAAACGGCTTTAGATATATTGTTGATCACCCTTTCCATGCTAGATCCTAAGCATTCGATTCTTCGTCTCTAGTATGGGGGTGCTCCACCTTTAGACTCGAAACATTGAGGACAATGTTTACTTTTAGTATGGGGGGGGGGGGGGTGAATAGGTACTTGCTTTGCTACGCCCTCACGCTTTCCAACTTTCAATGTTTTGTTTTGCTAATAAGGCTAAAAATAGCTAAATTTTAAATTTTTCTTAGTTTTAATAAGTGTTTTTGAGACACGAATGTATATTTTCCGATGGGTAGAATAAGAGTTAATTTTTGACTTGATGGGCATTTGGAGCCATTTACATTCCTTAACCCGCTCAATTCAAGTTTTGCTAGACTTTTATATAGGGAGCTTTAAAACGCGAAAGTCTTAATTCATTCGGGTTAAGAACAAGAACTTTTCGCAAGTTCCTATAATTGATTCTAGAAAGTCACTTATCAAGGGAACTTTAAAACGCATTCTCTAAACTTGAAAAAGTCCAAGAAAGTGCAAGATCCTATAGGTGGCTTGAAAACCTAAAACTTTGATTTGATATAGTCTTAATGAAAGCTAATCCAAATTTGGCTTAATTTTGACTTGCATGGCTAAGTATTCACGAGTCTCTTTAATTAGAGGTCTTTATATAGTGAAGAACAAGAAATGATAGAGATTAGACAAGTGATCATGCTAAACGTAGAACATGAAAATGTTCTTTCAAAAACTCATAGGTTTTTAATTGTGGCTTTTTCTTCCCATAAGATCAATGCATTAGGAATAAATCATAATTTCAATAAGTAAGGTCGTACGATTTGAAAGGTTACTTAGCCTCTAGCACAAGATCGTTTAAAAGTTGCTCGGAGTTGAATAGAGTTAATAGCCAAGGCATAACTTATTGAAGCGAGACGCGAAGATTGGCGATTATCCAAAAAGGCCCTAACAAGGCATGAGGAGCTCTATTTTTGCTAAAGATCCAAGATGATGTGAAGTATCATTATTCCTAAATCAATATGAAGGATCGAGACACACGACGAGAAGCTATTACTCCCCTAAAGAATGGAGAAATTCTATCCAAAAAGACCCTAACAAGGTATGAGGATAAATATATCCAAGTCCGAAAAGGAGGCGGATCGTTGTATATCAAAATCCAAAGTAAAGATTGAAGAAAAATGATGAAGTCGTGGTCCTATATGAAGAATCTCTCAAAAACGTCAATTGAAGAAATTCCAAATATATGAAGAGAAGACCATAATTTCGAGAACGTCTTCCCAAGATTCGAAGTATGAAGTACATGCCAAATATCGGTCCGAGAAAGGTCTCAAATCGTGAAACGAGTTATGCCAAGATATGAACTTAAGGAGATACACGAGAAGCCGTTTTAAAAGATTTTGTCCTTCGACTAACTATTGATCAAATCGTGCCACTTTGCTTTCGGACTAATAACTACTCAAATAAGTCAATATGAATCACTTGTGATCCATGACAAATAGATAAAAAAATGCTAGTAACCCATTTCCTTTTATAATAACTAGGATTGCGGGGAGAAAAAGTATTACACAATTTGGACGTATGAGTAGTGTTAGCATTGTGACTTGTACCAACAATGATCTTGTTTTTGCACTTAGCATGGAATGTATGACAATCAAGGATGACGAAGTTTACTCTAAGGGACATTTACTTGTTTCTATTCTTTGACCCTAAAAGTCACTTTTTGTGATGAAAATCATATATTATGTCTTTACACATCATCATAGTATGTTGCAAGTCTTTTACTCTTCAATAAAGGTTAATAAAATTTAACTTTGGTGATGCTTAGATACTTTATTCTAGCATTGCGTGAGGGCACGGCAATGGCTTAGTATGGGGGAGTGATGAGATGGCATTTATACATGATCTCATCGTTCTTTTCGGGCTTTAAATACATAAAATGTCATAAAAATACTATATATATGCTTGTGTTTGTTTACTTGTATATTTTAGGTATGGATATCGTGAAAAAAAGACAAAAGATCACAAGTTACAAGGAAAAACGGACACGAGAAACGAAACCGTACAAAGAACCGGGCCCTAATCATGGAATTCTCAACAAATACCCTTGAAGACTTGAAGACAAACAAGATTGATCCTCATTTATTGAAGAAATGACACTTAAAACCCTTGTATATTCATAATTACAAGTTTGGTCCCTTAAGTTTGTCAAAATTACACAAAAGGTCCCTCAACTTTGAAGAAATGGCAAGATTAGTCCCTCAACAAATCAAAATTGCCAATAATGGTCCCTCATGAAGCCAAAGATACAATGAAGACCTTTGAAGATCAACAATGTTCAAAATCAGTCCTTGAAATATCTCAAAATGGCAAAAACAACCCTTGAAAACCCTTTTGAAAAGTTATGTGCCAAAATTGCCAAGTGGTGAAAGTTGTTACAAGTATAAATGGGCGCTGATAGAAGTTTACTGGCAATTGACAAAAGAAAGGAAAAAGAAGGACTGAAAGTGTGCATTTGAAACATTCAAACAAGTATTTGCGCCAAACACTTCTCCAATCCACCAAAAACGGATCAAAAAGAGTACTATTCACTTTTACCAGCCCAGATTTTACACCACTTAAATCAAAGGGTAAAATGAAATTACCTTGGCACACGTTTGATTCACCTCACCTTAAACGCATCCCACACCAAAAACCCTCACTCCCACTCACTATGGACCCTACCCCCAATTCCCTTTCCACCAATCAGAATGCAACTTGGCCTCCAAGTTAAGTGACGTGTCCAAATCAACAGCTATGATTCATTGCTTCATCACAAACTTAAAATGAACATCCAGGATCAATTTGGACAACTCAAATGAAGAAAACGTCTAGAAGGACTTAGGGCATTTAGGGAATTTCACTTCTAGGGTTTGTGAATAGTGTTTAGCCAGACAATTGCCTATAAAAGGAGACCTCAACATGTGAGAGTCCCTTTGTTCCAGTTTTAGGCTATCAATCTTTGTAATTCCTTTTTAAGTAATAAAATTTGATTTTCTGAATTTTGAGAAATCTTGTTCTTGTTTATTAAAAGTTTGGTGTTGGAATAGCCTAATTCTGAGTTCCATTTATATGTTTGAAGGTTTTTGAGGCAAGGTTTTAGTTGATAAAGCTTGGGTTTCAAAAATCAGAAAGTGCTTTGTTATTTGATCTCACCTTATTGTTTGTTCATCTTAGCAGCATTGGAAGCTGGTACTTGTTTTGCTAGTACCTCAGCTCAAACAATCCAGGGCCTGGATGTAGGTCTTGGAGGTTTGCACCTTCTTCCCTTTTCATTTTCTCTTTAAGTTTCTGATTATTTGTGATTTTTGTGGATTATTGCTTGAATCTGTATTATTGTGGGTGATTATTGTTGATTTGGCTTGGATTGATGTTATTGAGGTGTTACTGATCTGATTTGTGGGTTGAATCTTCATGATCCTTTGAAAATTTGTGAAATCAAGTTTTAAAAGGGTGTTTGGGATTACTGCATAAGTTAGATTTGTGGCTTTTTAAGTGCTTGTGTGTTGTTTGCAAGTATTGGTATCTGTTATTTGGGTGCATATGTTCATCTGTTTGCAGGTGTTGAGGCTTTGAACACATTGATTCATAGATTGGCTATAAAATCTTAATAACTTGGTAAAATTGGCTAGGATTTTGAGGACACCTAGATCTAAGCATAGGTTAAGGGTAACAAGTGCTAAATCATAGTTAATCACACCAGGGTAGAAGGATTTGAGGCTTGAAATTGGATCAAGTGTCAAGTATATCAGCAAACTGTTTCTGCATATTGTTCATTGTTCATCAGTAACTTCTAGTGCTTTGATCTTGTTGATTTCTTTGATTCAGTGTTTGATTCTTGTTGCTTTGTGTTTATTGTTAGTTTATATAGCTTGTGTATGCATCTGGTTAAGTTTGGTTGGCTTATTTTGCTTAAATATGCTTATTAAGTGCTTAACTGCTTATTTGCATATCTGGTGCTTATCTGGTGACTGTTTGGCTTATTGTGGCTTATTGTGTGGATCATTTTGTGATTTTATTGTTGCTATTGACTCCTTGTGGTTCACTGATCACAAGGGTGCCTTTGTTTCCAATTGAATCAAGCCAGAACTCTCAAATAAGCTTGGTCAATTAGTCAAAGCAGTGGGAACTCCTTTCCCCTGCTGGTTGCCACTGCTAGTGCAATTTTGGAGTCAGCTTATCAATAAGCTATAATAGCTTATTTTAACCAGCAACAACTTTGTTTTTGTAATAGGTGCTCATATTTTGACCCATTTGTTCATCCTGGAGCATTTGGGTGGTTGACTTTTAGGTTTGACTAGAAAACCAAGTCCTTTGACTTTTACATAAGTTCATTTGTGCTTATTCTGGCTTATTTCTTGTGCTTATTGGATTTTTGTTGATTGATATTGCTTATTGAGTCCATTTGAAAGCTTTTGCAAGTTGAATCAAGTCCTGAGGTGCATTATTTCTCAAAAACGACTATTTTGTCGTTTTGTGGATTTTTGCTTTTCTATTTTCTGGCTTATTGAGTGTGCTTATTGGAAATTTCTTTTGACAAATCTCTTAAGCATCCTAAAAGAGGGTTGTGTGTCAAATTAGAGCTTATGGCATTAGCTTATGGCTTAATGGGCTGAAAAGCCCAATAAGAATAAGTTTTGTGTTCAATAAGCTGTGATAAGCACATTTTCAGCTTTTGGGCCTTTAGAGTTTTGTTCTTAGAATTGAATTTTAAGTCAGATAGGGCTTTTCCAAGTTAATTGGGCCAAGTTTGACTTTTTGGGCCCAAAAGCCCATTTAGGTTGACTGTTTTTGGATTTGGCCCATTTGAGGGCCCATTAGGGGTATTTTGGTAATTTCACTTTGATTTTCTGATTACTTAGTTTAAAATAAACTAGTTTGCAAGTTTTAAGAATTTTTTATAATTTTTGGATTTTTAATATTATTTTATTATTATTTTATTATTATTTTTAAAATTTCACTTTTTCCAACTTTTTACATTTTTCCTAGGTTAAATACATTAAAATAGGAATTTAGCAACTTTTAGAATAATTTTATCACTTATAGATTAATTCTTATAATTATTTTAACTTTTAATAGATTTTAAATCATTTTAAATAGTTTTTATTAGTTTTAAAATTTCCAAAAATAGTTTTTAATCTTTTTAGGTCATTTTAGAGGTTTATCAATTGAAAAATCTCTATTTGGTCTTTTTGATAATTTATTTGATTTTTAGGGTTTTAATTAGCATTTAAAAATTGAATATTTAATTATTTAAAAGGCTTGAAAAAGTTTTGATCATTAGTAAACTCTTAGTTTATTATTTTTGATTTTTGGTGAATTTTTGGTAATTTTTAGAATTTATTTTTATTTTTGTGGTTTTTAAGGTTCTACGTTTTAACTTTCTAATAGTGATTTTGTGTTAATTTTTATTTTTACGTCTTCGTAATTCTCTCTTCTAATTCCCTTCTAAACCAAATATTAATCTCAAATCTTGTTCATCTTAGTCACACACATATACCTCCTTGGGAAACGAACTTAATTGGGTCATTAACACTTGATTTTTCCTAAAGTCATTTGTTCAATACTTACCGCTTTTACGCCTTTTTCCTAAAGGGTCGTATTTTACTACAATCAATGTTGTATGCTATCCTATATAACTATCTTAGGTAGAAAAATTTACTCGCTTGAGGAAAGCAAATCCAATTGTAGGAATGTTTGATGAGGTGTCATTTTATAAACTTTTTTAGGGTCATTTCACCCACTTATTTGTCATAAAGTGCCTTAGAAAGCCATAAATCCTTTATTTTTGTTGTTTTAGCAATTTGGAAGCACTTGAAGTAGCTGGAGAAGATTTGAAGGTGTTTTCAAGCATTTTCAACCTTTTTATATGAAGAATGGAAGAAGTTGGGTGAAGAATGCACAAATTTCTCAAATCACAAACCAAGTTTGAAACAGGAGCTATAGACGGCGTCACAATTTATACCTGACACCGCTGCGAAGACCCTCTAGACGATGTCACACTTTATACGTGACGGCGTCATAGCTTAATGACTGTAGAAACCCTAAGAAGATTTTGACGGTCTGCATGCATCGTGGGTATAACCCAATGACGTCACAAGCCACTCTTTATATAAACAATGCCTTGTAAACATACAATCGAGGTAGAACCTTAGGGTTACTGTATAGCAACTACTTTTGTTTGATTGTAAGGTTCTAAAACCCTTGAGAACTCCATGTTCACACCCATATCAAATACTTGTGAGGAAAAATTGGGTCAAATATTGATCCAAATGTTCCTTCTTAACCCTTTCTGGTATAATATCTAAGAAGCACTTCTCAGAATTTTGATTCTAAGCCATATTGTCCCCATGATTACCATCATAAGCACCCATCTATCTAACCCAAGTTTAAAGATGATCATACTCTTTTAATTTTCTAACAATAAATATCAAGTACACAAGCTATATAAATATATAGATTACTGTAAGTTTATGGACTTATAATTAATAGTCGTGTAATAGGATCTAACTCGAGATTACGGGATTACACACAATACATAAAGAGTTAATTTATTTAATAAATATATTTATTGTGTTTATTAATTTATTTAATAAATATATATTTATGTATTTATTAAATTAAACCGAGACATAACTTTAACGATCGTTAAATAACTAAGAGTTAAGTATTAACGATCGTTGTGGAATAAATAGAAAGAGGAATAAATAAAAAGAAGTTTGGAAGGTTCCGGAACACCCCAATGGAGTGTTTGGGCCGGCGGTTACGGAGGGCAAAAGGGGAAGGAAAAACTTTCCTTTTATTTGTTTATGGATACAAGTCTATGCCTATATAAACAACCCCTCACACTCATAATTTATCTATCCCATAATTCTCTTTCTCTCCTCTCGTGCGATCAACAAACCAATCGCACCTTAGGGTTTCGATTAGTTTGTGTGATTTGTTTCTTTATTGCAATCAACACCAAAGGAAAAACACCTTTTTTAGGGTTCCTTTTATCCTTTGGTTTTGGATATGCAATAATCTAGTCCTAGCCCCTCTCTAGGGTTGTTAGGTAAATTTTCCACTTGACGTTGATGCTCGGTTTACACGTGCTAGAATCACGGTTAGCTCGTTGTATTACGTGTGTACAAGAACGTAATATAGTCTTACTTTAGACTATATCTTGGTGATATACGGAATAAACCCGAATTGGTGATTCGTTCTTCATCTTGTGGATTTGCTTTAGCGTAAAGGTATGTAACGCTAATTCGATTAATTATAATTGTGTTATTATTATGATCTTGTTAAATCGCTTCCGCTATATGTGCTTTGATCTCGTTTAGGGTTTTATATAATTGTTATGATATCAATAAATCTTTAGTGGCATCGAGAGCCGTTTTAACATGTTATAACTATAAAAAATATAAAGTTTTTTTTAACTATAATTGTTTTGAGTTAAAACTACATGTTTTTTAGGTTTTTCTAAAAATTAGGGTTTTGTTTTTTAATATTAGGGTTTTACTCTATTTTTAATAAAAAGTGAATTGTTTTGAAACCCTAAATTACATGTGGGATAATTTTAGATTATATTGCATGATTAATTGTTATGTCATGTATGGTTATGATCCATAGAGATTTAATTGTTAAGATTTGTGGGGATTCCATGATCACGTGCATGTTTTCATGGATCGTAAAGTTATATGTTTATATGATTTTATGTGCTACGTCATTATTTGACTCAATATATCTAGAATTAGGGAAGACTTTCTATATAGAGATATAAAGACCTAGATTTAATGATTATTAAATAAATCGTATGCATGTGGCTATTTGATTTATTTGTTGCACATATAAATTGTTATTATGTGTTTATGATTTAGTTTTTTTTACTTGTTTATATATAAAATTGTTGAGTTGTTGTAAACAAGGGTTTTTTTGAAAATAATAATATGGACTAAATCATATTAAAAATAATGATTTGTTAAGAGATTTAAATTACATAAGATTACGTTGATTGGAGAATTGCAATAATAATCTAACGGCCTACTCAATTTGACAAACTATAAAGTCGGTATAACGCACTGCTGGTCATGTACCCGGTTAAGGATGGAGGTGTTATGCCATTAGTCGCTGACCAAATTCCCGACTCGCCTGTGCGTCAAATTGAAATTACCTACAATTATTAATTGAATTATAACTTAAGGGTGATTTACCACAAATTCACATCCGAACCACAATGAATAAGGGTACTGCTTTGTGCGTAGCCAAGTTCTAGAAAAGTACGATGTGATGAGTTTTGGGTATATTCTTTAATTGGTTTAACCAATACCGCAATATAATTTATGAAAAAAATTAATCTCATGAAAAAGTTTACTAAATGTTTTATTAAACTTATGCTATGGAGATTGTATGCATGCTTCTTCATACATCGATTTTGACATCAAAATTTATACCCTTAAAGTTTAAGTCGAATGCTCCTAATTGACGAACACTTGAAATTACTTCATCATCAAATGAGATTTTTGGGTGATGTCGTGATGGAGAGAAAACTTCATGACTGAATGAGATTGCACATGATGGCTTTACGTTACTCAGATTAGACAACTTAATTAAGTTACTTAGTGAGATCTGGAAACTTAATGCAGTTAGAAGGGAAGAAACATGTTTACAATTGATAGGTGTGAGAACATCCATCGTTTTACCACCTAATTATAATAAAAACCAAGCCAAAACGTGTATTTAATGTCGTAAAAGTCGGAATTATGTGTGGTTTGTGTTTTTATTGTGATTTAGGACCAAAATGTGAAAAGGGAAGAAAACACGGGCTTTCACGGGCTTTTATCGAAGAAAAAGACAAAAGACGAAGTCAAAAGATCAAGAGTGCAAAAGGAACGGAAGTCAAAGGCCTATTCTGAAGATTTACCGAAGAAAAAGTCTAAAGACGGAACTTCTAACGAAGTCGAAGAACCAAGTCGTATAAAAGAAGAAATTAGAAGACGAGTTAATTTTATATCGACAAATCCCGAGACAACGTCAAAGAAGTCGAAGAATTTAAAAGACGAAAATACAAAGTGAAGGAAGAAAGTGATGTAGAGTTTTTACTACCCTTTAGAAAAATAGAGCAAAATAGGGAAAGTATTAAGTGTCGGTTTAGGAAAACCAAGCACTAATGACCGATGTGGTTCAAGTTCGTTTCCCAAGGAGGCTTGGTGTGTGTGTTAAGAGATGATTAATGATGTGATTATGATTATGAGAAAAGAAAATAGAAATGAGATTAGAAGAGAATGACGGTTACGATGACGAATTAAACTAAGACGAAATGTCGTACACGTAAAAACCGTAAAAAGTGACAAAATTAAAAATTTAGCCTAAAAATTACTAGAAAATTGCAATAAATCCTAAATAATGTAATTAGAGTTTACAAAAAATCAAAAATCACTCAAACCTTTTATTTAATTAAATAATAATTTTTTAATGCTAATTAAAGCCCAAAAATCAATTTAATTAACAAAAAACCCAAAATGAGATTTTTTCAATTGTAAACCTCTAAAATGACTTAACTAAATTTAAAACTATTTTGAAAATTTTAAAATTAATAAAAACTATTTAAAAACAATTAAAAACTATTTAAACTTAAAATAATTTTAAAAATTAATCTAAGGACAATAAAAATATTCTAAAAATTGTAAAATTCCTAACTTAATGTATTTACCCTAAGAAAAATATAAAAACTTGAAAAATCTAAATTTTAATTTTTAATAATAAAATAATATTAAAAATCCAAAATTTATAAATAATTCTAAAAAGTTGCAAACTAGCTTATTTTAACCTAATGAACACAGAAATGAAGTTGAATCTACCTAAATACCCCTAATGGGCCTAGAATGGGCCAAAAGTCCAAACAGTTAGCTTAATGGGCTTATTAAGGCCCAATAAGAAAAATGTTGTCCAAATAAGCCCAAAAATCCTATCTGACTCAAAATTTGATTTTAAACACAAAACTCTGAAGGCTCAAAAGCTGAAAATGAGTATAAGCTAGCTTATTTTAAAGCAGCTTATTCTTAATGGGCTTTTTGGCCCATTAAGCTATAAGCTGATGCCATAAGCTCAAATTAGACACACAAGCTTCTTTTGAGTTACCTAAGAGTTATGTAAAACGAAATTTGAAATAAGCACAAGGAATAAGCCTAAAAAAGCAATAAGCTATCTTCACAAAACGACAAAATAGTCGTTTTCGTGTTCTAGGCCACCCCAAGAGCTGATTCAAGTTTCAAAAGCTTTTAAATAACTTAACTAAGCTTAATCAACAAAAATTTTTCAGATAAGCCCACTCAATAAGCTGGAATAAGCAAATAAGCACTTAATTAAAAGTCAAACTTATGAGTTTTCTAGCAAAAAGTCAAAGTCAAGGTCTGATAAGCTCCAGTTCAAACAAATGGGTCAAATGAGGAAGATTGATCACAAAAAATAAGTTGTTGCAGGTCTAAATAAGCCAATATAGCTTATTAATAAGCTAACTAAAAATTAACACTAGCAGGGGCTAGTTTTGGTGTCTGAGTAGTGGAAACTTTTTCCACTGCTTGACTTAATTGACTTTTTGTATTATATGACTTTTTTGTGGATTCAAGTTTCACAAAGGCACCCAAATGATCAGTTAATCATAAGGAATCAATAACAACAAAGAAATCACAATCACAATCAACCAAAGAGTGCAGTTAATTCAAAATATCACCAGATCTAGCTCAGGCATGAACAAATAAGCAGTTATGGTTCAATAAGCACTTATAGCACAATTCAGCCAGCCAAACTTCACCAAATGCATACACAAGCTATAATAAACTTAAATGAACAAGTTTAAACAGGTTTCATGCAATGGTTAAAGGTCTAGATCAAGATTCAAGCACCATAAAGTTACTGATGAACACTAACACAAACAGATTTTTACTTTGCTGATATACTTGACCAACAAGCCAAATTCAAACACTCAAATCTTCAAACCAGGTTATATTAACAATGATTTAATAACTTTTAGCCCGAAGCATGCATATACTCTAAGTATTACCAAAATCTTAGGTCAAAATGAATCAAATTTAATGAGATATAGCACAATGTTTGATTCAAGGGTTTAAGACCAATAACTTACAGAAACTAGTACTCAACCAAGTCAATAACAGATAACAAGCATAAACAATAACTTTGAACAACAATAAAAACTTATGATCTTAAACACATAATCCCAAACACCCCTTATCTTTTTCAAATCATTTTTAAACAAGTATAAGTGTATTCCAAGACTACCCAAGCCCAATCAAACACATTAACAAGTATAATATGCAGTATTGAACAAGATTAGACCACAAATTCAACAAGAACACAAGTAGCACACAAATTCACAAAAAATCAAGGTCTTAAGCAGATTTTAGGTAGAATGGTGCAAACCTCATGTATGTACATCCACACCCACGAATTTTGAGCTTATGTGCTAGCAAGAACAAGCACAAGCTTCCACAATAAAGCCTTCTAAGATTCAACAAGATTAGAAGCAATTATATAAAAACAGTAAAGTGACAAAGCCTTGATTAATGCAACTCTTGTACCCCACACTTGATTATCCCCAAGTTATAAGCTTCACAACACCTTGATATCACAATATCAGGATGCTATGATCAGCTTTATAGCCCAAGATTTCCAAGGTGTACCAAGAAACTTAGCAAAATATCAAGCTATAAGAAAATGTGCAAACTTTTGCACACTCCTTGTGAAAACATTTTGAGATTCAGATTTAAGCAAACAATAAACACAAACAAGCAGGAAATAACAATGGCACTTGACTTTTCTTCAAAGATTCAAACACATTTCATTACTTAGAATATATGATTTACAGAACTTTGAACAAAGGAAAATTCAAGAGCAAAGAAAAAATGAAGTATCCTAAGGCCTTTAAATAGGCTTACAAGTGAACTAGGAAAGCTGAAAAACGTGAAACCCTAGCTAATGAAGTTCCAGTTATGCCCTTGAGGGTTTTGGCATTTTGAAGATCATGTGACTGAATTTTGTATTGTTGTGGAGCTGGCAAGGTGAAAATTGCATCCAATGGTCTTGGTTAAGCTTAACTTCCAAGCAATGTTGTGGGACGATGGATGACTGGCCAACTTTGGCATTTTGCTCCAAGGTGAAAAAGCAGGGGAATCTTGTGAGCTGGGTGGTGATGTGGCAAGCTTTTTGAAAGTTGGGTTGTGATTAGGGAGACCCTAATCATCATTCTGGAGCATTTGGTAGCTTAATTATAACTAGATTAAGAAAACCCAATTTGTGTTCTTGAGGGAATAGTGCTTGGTTTAATCTGGTTTAGCTTTCAAAAAGGTGTTAGGCGCCACTTTTAGAAAATAATTACGGGTTAGTTTAATTAGTTGTGGGTGGGAAATGAGGTGGCATAATGGTGAGAGCTGATTGGAGGGGTTTGGTGAGTGGGACAGGTGGCGTGATATGGGTGGTCTAGGTAAGTTTCAATGTCGGCCAGCTTAAACCCCCATTCTTTCTTTTTCCTTTCATTTGCAACTTTATACCCCAAAACCTGATTTCCTTTGTTAGCCAAGTTTTACTTTTCACACTTTTGCCCCAAATACTTTTCCAAAGTATTTTCAGGGGTATTTCTTGCCATTTGTTGATTCTTGAAGGGTTGTTTTGGCATTTTCTTCATTGATAATGGTCTTGACTTGTTTGTTTGACTTCTTGGAGGACTGAATTTGCCAAGTCATGATTTATGAGGGACCATTTTTGCCATTTCTTCAAAGTCAAGGGTCCTTTTGTTAATTTGTCATATTTAAAGGACCAAACTTGTAATTCCTTGTAACTTGAAGTCCTTCATTGTATGTTTGACTTTTTAGGAGGACTAATATTGACAATTTAGTTTTGTTGAGGGACTTAAATTGCTAATTCTTCAAAGTGGAGGGCCCTGTTTGTAATATTGACAAACTTTAGGGACCAATCTTGTAATTATGAAGATACAAGGGTATAAAGTGTCAATTCTTCAATATTGGAGGACCCTTCTTGCATAATCTTCAAATCTTCAAGGGTTTGTCTTGGAAAATTCTTCATTAGGGCTTGGTTCATTGTGCGGCTTCGTTTCCCGTGTTCGTTTTTGCATGATTCTTGTGATCCTTTGTCATTTTCTCAATATCCATACCTAAAATACACAAGCAACAAAAACAAGCATATATTTGGCCAATTTCATGATATTTAATGCATTTAAAGCCCTTTTTGGACGATGAGACTATGTATAAAAGCAGTCTCATCAGAAAGCATCAACACCTACCTTACTTTCCTCCTATATATACCTCCTAAGGCTTCATTTGGAAGGAGTTAGTCATTTTTAGGAGTAGGAGTAGGATTAGATTACTTTTAATTTCTGTATCTAAAATTCCTTTCAAGTTTGCTTAAATCTTTCATCTTTAAATTTTGTAATCTTGAATCTTTAATCTTTATCTTAATGTTAAGCTTTTCATAATCATCTTATTCTTCCTTTCTTGATTTAATATTGTGCTTGATTTGGTAAAAGTATGTAGTTTGTTTTAACCTTCATACTTATTTGATTAAAGTATTTACCTTTTTTGTTCATATCATTTTTATGAAATTTATAGTCTTACCTTATTGTGCTTTTTGCTTATTTCGTGTTTAGCTTATTTTCATTTAAGTGTTATCAAAAGTTTAATCTTTTAAAAAAAAAGTTGATTTTATAAATTTTGCTTATTTTGTGTTTTGAAAGTTTTTAAATTCGTGCTTATTTAGTTATTCTTAATTTTGATTTGGTTAAGTTTTTGGTAATTGCTTATATTAAAGTGCTTATTTGGTCATTGCTTATTTCATTTTTTGCATTCCATCGTAATGTTCAAGGGTTTTAATGGTTCCGATCGGGTATTGTGATCGCATAAGCCTTAGGGTTTCTACTTGTGATCCAATACTGCGATCACTACTCATGATCCAGACTTCGATCTGTGGTTACGATCTAAGACTAAGATCTAAGACTAAGATCTAGACTAAGATCTAAGACTAAGATCTAGACTAAGATCTAAGACTAAGATCTAGACTAAGATCTAGACTGTGATCTAAGACTAAGAACGTAACCACATAAGATCTAGACTAAGATCTAGACTAAGTAAGATCTTACTTACCCCAAAAAGAAATGCTTTTTTTAACCTAGCGAAATCCGACTTTCAAATGGCGCCACTGCCGGCTCTTTTAGTGAAGATTAACGGTTTTTTGCGAGAGACGCGTAGCGTTGGATTTTGGGATCCGTTCAGTTTTGAACGTTATTTTTCTTGTCAAATTTTCAAAATTTCAAAAATCCAAAAACAATTAAAAAATCATAAAAAGCATTTCTTTTTAAAAAGTTTTGCACCAAAAATATTCCTCTTACTTATCTATTGTGTTTAATGGACTCTTTTGTTGATTGTGTAGGGTGTGGAAGACCATCTTCTGGTAGTCACTCCTGTCAATGGTATTCATGCGAACAGTATGGAATGGATATCCCTAATTACGAATTTAGACATTGTTCATTTTGCAATTCGACCAATTCATACTTCACCTCTACTGACACTATCTCACCCTCTTCAACCAATGACGATCCTTATCCACAATATGCACTGGGTTTCTATCAATACCCGTGTTGCAACAATTGTGGGGGCCCTCACGATACTTCTTATTGTCAACCGATGAACTACTATGAACCAAATCCGTGCTATAATTCCGGTTTTCGTAATTTTGAGCCCCCACAATACACCCTCCATCACCAACCTTCTTTTGGAATGAGTGAAGAACAACGAGCTACAATTTTGAATAAACTTCAATCCATTGAAGAAGCAGTAGATTCACTAAAAGAAACATGGGAAGAGGAAAAGCGACAGCAACAAGAGCAAGTATCTAATCTTAGTGATTATACTCCTCCTTTGGTGCGTCCTTTTTATTATGATGATGACGAGGAGAGTATTATTTCTTTCCGAGATCTTATTGCTCAACATCCTTGGTCTAGTGCAATCGTACTCCCTCCTCTTGTCTTGCCGGCTATGGAGCCCGAGAATTCACCCATCATAGGAGCTGAGGATATCATCACAACTCCTGCAAATGAATCAGACGAAGTCATAAAGTCTAGTGCCGATAACCTTGTCCGGATCCCAAGTGAATCTGAGGTGACATCCGACAATGACGATGATTATGATGTAATTTCTTATGATGATGTTCCTTCCATCAACACTTTGCGAGATGATTCTTTGGCTTTCTCTAATCCTCTTTTAGATCAAGATGATGATTTTACCTCTAGTGATGACGAGTCAATCCGATGAAGACTTCCGAAGGAAACTTTCAAGATTTATTCGAACCCTTTATTTGATTTTGATGACACCTACATATCTAGTGAGGTGAATCCTCTCTTTGTCGAAGGGATTGAGGACATTTATAGCCCTGATTCTCTTGCTATTGATGAGCATACTTTGTTAGCCATGCCTCCTCCTATCGCAAAGGTGGAGAGATTTGACTCCACTGGAAAGGTGACGCGGGTGGAAGGTAATTGTTCTCATACTTCTCATACTATATTTCCACCTCATCCTACCGCGTGCACGCCCAATCGGGTGATGTATCGGTTTTACTCTCCCCAATTCACACCGGGTAGTGAGCATGAGTGCTTTGACCCGGGAGGTGAAATTGACTATTCTATGATCGACACCTTTACGGCTTTGCCGCTTAGTGACCATCAACTGTCTTGGGGGGATAACAATTTGCTTCCTTTACCCACCCCACCTCCCGTGGATCAGGATTTTACATACTTTTCGTATGTGGAGAGGACTTTTCTACCATTCAAAACTTATCCTCCGGCCTCTCCTTTATTATTTTCCTCCGGGAACGAGGAGAAGATCTTTGATCCCGGTATTACATTAGAGGTTTCCCCATGGACCATTTAATTCGGGGACGCGTCAGGCTCGTGACCCGGTAAATAAAAACAAGCGCTTTTTAGGAGGCAACCCGATGGTCTATCCTTTTTATCCATTTTTATAATAAGTGTAGGGGGAGACCCTTGTATGTGTTTGTTGTTTTCTTTCTTATGATGTACAGGGATTCGAGCTTTCAAAGATACACTTTTGATTACTTTTGCCAACCCGTGATTCCGTGTTCGCGTCTTCCCGGTTCTATCCTAAACTCTTTTGATTCACTATTTTATATGTTTCAATATTAAAATAGGAATCACTTTAGTTGTCTCTTCCTTAGCAAGATTAAACAACGTGCACAATGTCCTAAGTGTAGGGGAGGTTACTTCCACATGCTTAAACATTGAGGACAATGTTTATCTTAAGTGTAGGGGGGACTTATATCGAAGTTAAGTGGGCTTTTCCATGTTTTTGTCCTCATTTTAACCGGAAAATTGATTTTTCGACATTTTTCAAAATTTTTGATCTATTTTGGCCTATTAGTATTTTCCTTTGTTATCGTTAATTTTCTTTCATAGAATAAATTTTAATAAATGGTTTCAATAAGTTTAGATGTCTTTGATAAATTAGGCCCGTCATTTATCTTTTGACTCAACCCGAGTTTACTTATCCAAGTTTACTCTAGCTAGTATCCTTAACGTGTTTAAATCAAGTTTTGCTAGGCTTTTATATAGGGAACTTTAAAACGCGTAAGTCTTAACTCTTACGGGTTAAGAACAAGAACTTTTCGCAAGTTCCTATAATTGATCCTAGAAAGTCGTTTATCAAGGGAACTTTAAAATGCAAATTCTAAACTTGAAAAAGTCTTTGAAGATGCAAGATCCTATAGATGACTTGAAAACCCAAAACTTTGATTTAATAGGCTAAGCATCCACGAGTCTCATTCCTTGAGATTTTAAATTGTGGAGAACGAGAGATGATAGAGTCAGTTATAGGTTTGGTATTCTTTCATTAATTTATGTGAGCTAATTCTAAGATTTTTCTCCCATCGCTTGTTTATAAATGTCACACCCCACCATGGCGGAATATGGGGCGCGACGTATGGATATCATCACAACAATAGCGTGTCTATAGAGTTAACTAAATGAAATAGAAATGTCATAAAGAGGTGACACAATGTCATGACAATATCTCAAATAATGTAGGCGTCTAGGTAAGTAGGTAACAGGCCTACCTCTTACCAGAGACATTCAAATAACACACAACAAGCATATAGGTATCAAACAATTTACTAAATCAAAAGACAAAATAAAATCTAAGAGGAAAGGGATTCCTCCGAATGCAATCTTAGCAGCCTCTATACTCTAGCCACTTCTAACATAATCTTGCACAACTACCTCACCTGAAAATGACACTAAAATCTATCAACATAAAGTTGGTGAGAACATAGGTTTAAGTTATCTAGAACAACATAAGAAACCTTGACATCCGCTGTAAATAAGTTGAAGAAAAACAATTTATAGTAATGGACCATAATGTGATAATCATGCTACATGCATCCACAACAAAACTTAAACCAAGTACCGATCACATCTACAATTCACAAAGCACACTATAATAATCAAGAAGTATCCCGTCACACACACAAGAACATACACCACACTATCTGGATCTTTCCCACACCACCTGTGGAAGATGAACTATATCCCCGTCGAGATATCTTGCCTCCAAAGAGACGATGCACAAGTACTCAGGACGGATCGTGCCCCACGAACCAAGAACTCAGAACCGAGAACTCAGGATGGATCGTGCCCCACGCTCCACACACATCACAACTGGTCCCATAGACGCCCATACATCTATGTACCAATCCCAATCATAACACAATCAAGATTCACATATCTGAACACATATCAAAGCTCATATGAGAACACATAAGCACGCAAGTCACACAATAACACATCTATGTCCAAACATTTATGAAAATATAGTACCAAAACATATTAAGAACACAACAAGTGTCATCTCCATCCCATACTAGAAAAAAACATTTAAAAACTCGGTGAAAATAGGACTATGAACTCACCTGATAGCACATCAAGCTAGCACTCCTGCAAACCTATAAAATCATGCACGACACCCTTAGCTCAGGTCTTAACACCCAAGTTAAGTAACAATCAAGGAGATGAATCTAATTACCCATTCCCCACTATCTAGTTCTCCCACTACAAGCTATTCTATACGTAAAAAACCAGTTTTTTCCCGGTACGGTTTACTAGTCACTAAACGATCACATGAAGTGAACTTAACACCACACTTGGTTCCTACCCTACTGGATTTATGTTTTTATATGATCTAAGAACTCCAAAAACCAATTTTAATTCCTACTTACACATTTAACCCTTCCGTTTAGTCTCTACGCCAAAAGTCATTTTCACCAAAACTGATTTTCTGTATATGCTAAATGTTTGTCACCAAAATCCCGACCTAAACACCATAACTTTTATTAAAAACCTCCCGTACTTTCATATATATTATAAAGAGTTCCCAAATCAAAAATATTTGGATATCTCATTTGTTTGGTTAGGTTTTGACTCAAATTCTCAAAATCCAAATTTATTCCTGAACAGCGTACTGTTTTTGTAAAAATTGTTTGACGACCTTACCAACTCCATTTTCGACCAACCTTACATTTTTGAAAAGTAGACTCTCTGAACTTAATTTAAAAAAAATGAAACTCGACTAAAGGTGCTACCTACTGCCCGGAACAGTCGAAACAAGACAGCCCTAAAAAGCAGACTGTTTTACGCCTTTATGCACTAACCTCCTAAATATCATTACCCCTAAATTATTAAACAAGAACCCTAAAATCATTAATAGATCTTAATTACTATATTTTTCCAGAAAATTAATAAAACCATAATCATATCAATGATGGTTAATTAACATTACAATCATGATAAATTAATAAAAACAAGAATTTAAATCAAGATTATACCTTTAATTGATCAAAACCAAGATTTTTGGAAGAACCATAATTCTCTTGAAAAATTCCGATCGTCCCTTTTTTTTCTTGTGAAAATCTGATTTTTTTGTTTTATTAGTGGTGTATTTATACTTGTACTAATCCTTTTTCTAATTTAAAACAAATGGGCTTTGGGCCCCTTTTTTTCTCTTTTTTTATGCAGACTAAACACCTTTTTTCCAAAAATAATTTTTTTTTCTTTTTTTTAAAATTTCGTTTTTTTATTATTCCTTATTTATATTTATTTTTTTTATTTATCTATTAATCCCTTAATTAATTAATTGCACTAAACCTTTTAACTAGTCAATTTTACGCGGTTACCGTAAAATACGTAAAATATACAGTTTTATGAAAATTCTTAAAATATGAAATAAACTTTATAACTAAGTCCTGAATGACTTAAAACCATCCCGTAAATTATTCCCATGACTAAATACCTCATCCGAGACCTCTAAACGCTAAACCCTAAATCATAAAAAATACGATTTATAATAATACTTATACGTACACATAAAATCCTAAAATAGCATCACATTCTATCATAGTTACATCCAAGTGAACAAATGAGCATGAACTAACCCCATCATAACATTATATAATGCACCACGAAATACACGAACGATGACTAACATCCAATCCAATGCTCAAATATAAACAGAATGCTCGTAAACACACACTAAGCACATAATCAAAGTCAAACAGTCAAAAGTGACAAATCCAAATTCTAGGGTTGTCACATCACTCCCTCCTAATAGAAATCTCGTCCCGAGATTTACTCCCAAACGTAAACTTATTCTCAGCAAACAAGCGAGGATACATATCCTTGATAAAACCTTCACGTTCAAACGTGAACTCAGTTTATACTAAAATAATCCCAAACAACAACACATGAGCCATAACCGTCCGCGAGGAAACTTATTAAAACCATAAAGTTATGTAACCAACCTAACTAAATCTCGCAACTCATCATACAAGAACTGTCTTGAAACCAAGTTAGGAGTCATCACATAACTCGACGGGTTTAAAATTGTCACCCCGATTTCAGTCTTACTCATAAATACCATAAATCAAAACTCTTCAAAATATAACCACGTGCTCTAAGGTCTAAATAAATATCAAATTCTATCCCAAGTCATCTCTATGTTAACCCTCCAAGTGTTCATTACCCCAAAATACCCAAGACACAAGTTTAAACCATGTTGTCTGAAAATTAATCTTGAACTCGACACTTGTACAATTAGTTAGACTTAGCTACTGACCTCCATTTGCTAAACATTCTGAATATTTGAAAAGTACGTTCCGAGTACATAATTTTAGGCTTTTGAATCACCCAAAAAGCTTTAAAAACGAACAAGTTATGACCAAAACGATTTTTTACCTAAAACCTGCCTAGGCATTAGCGACAGTTTCTGACAGTTTAGCGACATAATTTGACAGTTTAGTGACAGTTTCTGCCTACTCCGTTTTATACCCAAAAAACGAATTTAAACCCTAAAACCCTTATTAATTACCAAATTCGAGCCCTAATTTCTTTTAATTCCAGAAAATTTAAACTCTCACCCATCATATGATTAAATACATGATTTTAACATATTTAATTTAATAAGAACAAAAATTCTAACTAAAGAACAATAACTTTAGGTGATCAAAACAAAAATATTTTAAAATAAACAGGCCATGCTTATATGTTAAAAAAAATTATATTCCACCTTACTTCAAACACGTTTTCGACACTTTACCCTCATTTTATCGACTACCAACAACTATTTTTATTTTACTTGCAAGCTTTTTTTTTACCATGTAAGACTCAAAACAAAAGATATCGTTATTCCAAAATAAATCTCCACCCTCTCAATAGCTTCTACACCAAAAGTACCGTACAAACAAACACGTGAAATGAGGACTCGATAAATGCGCTATTACAGAAGTTGAACATCCCAAAGAGAAAAGAGCTAGAAAACCATCCTAAGAATACAACCGATAAGTAGAAGGGTCTTGGAAATACGTTTTACGTATAAAGAAAGTCTCGGTCACTCCAACAATATAGTTATAGGCTCGTAATAGTGTTTAAGTTACATTTATTAAATAGCCCGACCCATGAGCATGTTCATGGGCCGGAGGCCCAAGTCCATTAAGGACTTGGATATATAAACCTCTTTCCACCATGGAAAGAGGTGTTGGTTGTTTCATTTTCTCATTTTATAACACATAGTTTCTTTCACTTCTCTCTCTAAATTTCTCTCTCTAGAAAACATTAACCCTCTTGAAATACAAAGATTATCATTGTTCTATAATTGGTATCAGAGCTATGGGATGAAATAAAGATTGGTTTTGTGTTGTTCATACTTTTCTAAGTGTGTTCATGTGTTTTTGATTGATTTTTCCAAAAGTTACAAAATTTTTTCGTGTTTTTTTTATTCCAAGTGATCTATATCTCTTCTAAATAGTTTTAGTAACGATTTGGTGATATTCGCTTGGTTAGAATCACGAATTCCAAAGTAAAAACTCCATTCTTTCTTGTTGCTTTTAAGTCTCGGCTTATTTTTTTTGGGGTACGATCTGATTTTGTGATAGCATAAACCCTGGGGGTTTCTACTTGCGATCCATAGTCACGATCCTATACTACGATCTAACTGCGATCAAAGTTACGATCTGTGACTACGATCATCACTACGATCCAGGCTACGATCAAAGGGGTACGATAGCTCACTACGATCCAGGCTACGATAGCTCACTATGATAGCTCACTACAATAGCTCACTACGATAGCTCATTACGATCCAGGCTACGATCAAGGAGTACGATCGCTTAGTACGATCCAAGCTACGATCAGGTTACAATTGCTTGAGTAGGATAGGTGAGTACGATCCAGGCTACGACCGCTTGAGTAGGATAGGAGAGTACGATCAGGATACGATCAGGGAGTACGATCAGGTAGTACGATCTGGATCCGATCTAGGAATACGATCAGCTATCATTTGCAACACTTAGAGGATTTTTCATCTTTGCATTTATTTGGAGATATTAACAAAAACACACAAGCAAAAGATCATAATATCTTTATTTAAACAACATTAAAACACATAATCTTAGTTCATTGCTCGATCATTTTTGATAATCTTTTTTCAAGGGATCATAAAATGAATTCACATTCATATATGCCAACCATGACTTCGCTTACCGATATCTCAATCATCTCGGGTACCGACTGATGAGACTGCTTTTATACATAGTCTCATCGTCCAAATCGAGCTTAATATGCATAAAATATCATTAAAACTGCCAAATATATGCTCGTGTTTGTTGCTTGTGTATTTTAGGTACAGATATTGAGGAAAAGACAAAAATATCACAAGAATCATTCAAAAACGAACACGGGAAACGAAGCCGCACAATGAACCGGGCCCAAATCTGGAATTTCTAAAAATGACCTTGAAGAATTGAAGATTGTCAACATTGGTCCCTCATTTTTGAAGACTTGGCAATTTATACCCTTGCAAAACTCATAAAATGCATTGTTGTCCCTAAATTATCAAGATATTACAAGTTCAGTCCTTGAAGAATGAAGAAATTACATGTGAAGTCCTTGTTTTAAGTTTGAATACTTAATTGTGCCAAAAGTGACAAGTTGTCAAAGATGTCTACAAAGGAAAAAGAGTTTGTTGCTGTTTATTATAAAGTGAAGATAAAAGGAACCTTGGGGGGCCAAAACTGCCCAGACATCAAACTCTCCCCCACCATTCAGTGCTTGACACGTCACCCTCCACATCACCATACCCATTTACCCAAACCCTTTATCCAACCCAACCCGTCCAACCCACAACCCAGGTTTATTAAATAAACCTGGTCAAAACACCCAGTCAACCCCTAATTTTTTCCCATCAAACCTGTTTTTTAAATTAACCCCCACACTAAAATAGATTAAACCCCCATTAAACACCCACATAAACCCTAATTTTCCAGGCACAATTGAATTTAAAACAAAGGGGTTTTCGTTCATATTTTCCAGATCGTTGATTGCCCTCTTTGTCACTCCATCCCACACAAAAACCATGACCCAAGACAAACCCATGTGAGTGTAGGGCCTCCCCTGCACGTCAATTTCTTCCTCAAAAACAAAACCCGACCAAATCAACAAATCTCCTTCACTCCTTGGTCCCAAAGGAACAATGAACGCTCCAGATTAAAGATTCCTCCTGGCATCATCACATGAACAATTTTTGACCAAGACTCAAGGGCATTTTCGGATTTTTAAGGACTAGGGTTTTGCTCATTGTAATATTTTATTTGATATTCTAGAATAGTCCAAGTAGTAGTATAAATAGGGGATGTGCATGTACATTCCCCTTTGTTCCAGATTTTTACTCAAAAAAAATTGTAATTCCTTTTTTGATTAATATAAAGTTGGTGTTTGTTTAAAAGTAATTCCTTTTATGATTTTTTAAAAAGTTGGTATATGTTTTTGTGAGTATTGATCTGAGTTCCATTAATATTGTGCAAAACACATTTTGTGTTTTGAACTTTCAGAAAAAGTTTCTGAAAATTGATTTTTCTTGGTGAAGTCTTGTTCTAAATTTGGTTTTCCAAGTTTTTGTAAGAGGTTTGTTAGGTGTTTTGAAAGGATAGAATTCATAAGAATTATTTGAAAAAGATTTTTAAGGAAGAAAAAAAATCAGGAAGTTGGATATTGTGTGTTCATTTTTCTTGGCAGGTTTCATTGATTGCTTGTTTAGTCCAAGGCTCAGCTCAGGTCCGGACCTGATTGGAGATGGCTAGCAGCGATTGTTGGGCCTGGATGTAGGTCTAACAAGGTACTTCCTTGTTCCGATTTTCAGTTTTCAAAGTTTTCAGTTATATGAGATTTGGCATGAATTTGATTGTTAGTTGTTGAAGTGTTGTGATTGATGTTTGTTAATACCAGTTTGATGTTTTTATGCATGTTTTATGCATTTGTAATCAGATTTGAGTTTTAATCAAAGTTGCATGCTTAAATATTGGAAAACATAGCCCAATCCAGTAAGTGCTTTTTCTTGACTGAATTGTGTGAATTTTGCCATCAAGTTTGATAATCTGTTAGATACTAGGTTTAAGCAGGGATTGATATTGCTTATTTGTCATTTGGTGAGCTTATGTGCATTGTTTGAAGGTTTGAATCTCACTTTTGTGCTAGTTGCATCAGAAAAATCATCACAGACCTGCTCATAGCTTAATCAGAAACTTTCTTGGCTAATTGTGGTTGATTTTGTGTTAGGACTTGCTTGTTTTGTGTTGATTATTGACTCCTTATACTCAACTGAGTATAAGGTTGCCTTGTTGCCCAAAATAAGCCCACAAATAAGCTCTCCTGAGCTTATAGGTCAACTGACCACTTTTTTACACTAGCAGTGGGAACTCCTTTCCCACTGGTAGCACAATAGTTACCACTGCTTCACTAGCAGACAAAACCAAACACATGTCACTATCAGTTTTCTAGAATTTTTGTCTTTAGTGGTTAAAAATAGGAATTAGGACCTGGAACTTTTTTCATTATTTTTCTAATTTAATTTGTGATTTGTCTGGTTAATTAGATTTTTATTTACTGTTCATTTTATATTTTTTAGATTAAATACCATTTTTAATTAACTTTTTATATTTCTGTTTTTGGCATTTAGTGCCAAAAATACTTATTTTTCAGTTTAAACATTTTTCCTAGGCTTAGAATATTATTTTAAGATTTTTGGTATAGAATATTCTACTGTTCATCTTTTTAATTATTTTTTAGAATTAATTTAAGCTAATTAGGGTTTTATTTTAAACTTGTTTTGTCTTTTAGTGGTAAATTTTATATTTTTCAAACTTTTTCATTTTCTACTGTTCATTAGAGTAATTTAGGATTTTTAAAATTGTTAAATTATTTTTGGCATTATTTTATTATTTTTTATAATTATTTTAGTTTTAAAATAGTTTTTAGTAATTTAAAAATAGAAAAATAGTTTTTAAAAATTAGGAAAAATACTTTTTAGTCTTTAGATAATATAAGTAAGTTATTTGTTCAATAAAATAATATTTTGGACATTTTGAATAATTATATTTAATTTTAGGGCTTTAATTAGCATTTAAAATTGAATATTTAATTAATAAAAGGTTTTAAAATATTTTTATTGGGTTTTTATTCTTACTTATATTATTTTAGACTAATTTTAGCTTTTAATTAATTTTTAGGTTTTAAAATTTTAATTTTGTAGTTTTTACGGTTTTACGTGAACGACCTTTTCGTCTTAGCTCGATCCGTCTTCGTAACCGTCATTCTCTTCTCACCTAATTTCTATTTTCTCTTCTCATAGCAATAAAATCATCATTTATCAATTCATTACACAACACACGTGCCTCCTCGAGAACGAACTCTTATTTTGGGTCATAACTTGTGGTTTTCCTAAACTACTCGTTAATACTTGCCCTTTTTGCTCTCTTTTCCTAAAGAATAGTAAAAACTCAACATCACCGACACTCGCCCACCTTTGCTCATCAAAGATTTATTTGAAGCATGGCAAGGTCACATGAAAACGTACATCATGGGCAAACCCAATGGTCGACTTATGCTTCAATCAATTGAAAAAGGTCCATTAGATTGGGGAGAAGTTACCGTCAACAATGTGACGTGGGAAAGGCTGTATCATGAGTTGACTGAAGCTAACAAAATCATTTTCGATGCAGATGAAAGGTCCATTCAGACAATTCTTCAAGCCCTTCCACCCGATATCTTTAGAATGGTAAGTGAACATAAAGTGGCAAAGGATCTTTGGGATCGATTAGTTGTTTTGTTACAAGGGACCTCTCTAACTAAGCAAGAACGAGAATGTCAATTGTATGACTTGTTTGATAGGTTTACATACATTCCAGGGGAGACTCTTCACGATTACTACTGGCGTTTCACTACTTTGATGAACGACATGAACGTGTATAATCTAAGGATTGAACAGTTTCAACTAAACACAAAGTTCTTGAACACGTTACCCCAAGAATGGAGTCAGTATGTCACTGATGTTAAAATGATTCGATATTTTCACAAGGAAAATTTAGATCAACTCTATGCCTTCTTGCAACAAAACGAGAAGCACGTGATCCAAAATCGCATCTCTCAAGAATCTTATCAAGAACCATTGGCTTTAATGGCACACCATCCTACATTATCATATCACAACTCTCCGTTTGCTTTGGGACACCAATCTTCCTATCAACCATTGTATCAAACACCAAGCTTCCCACAGTACTCAATCTTGCCACAAACGCCTACATCTTATCACCAACAATACAAGCAACCAACAACATCATCACAAGGAGATTCACATCCGTTACCTTATGCTTCACACCAATATTCACCTTATCAACCTCCAACAAACCATGCGGTTACCTATCAACAACTTGAGGCTCCTCAACCCCATTACTCATAACAAGTTAGTGCTCCATCAAATCAACTTGTAGCTCAATCAGCACCAGCATTCTACTGTGATGATGAAATCCCTGTCCCTGAGTTTAGACAAGGGGATAGTCCTACTGATATACTTGCTCAAATGTCTGCTTATCTCACTCAAGCATTGAACAAACGAGGTTATAGAGGTCCAACAACAACTAACAATCAGTTAAGGAACTCTTCTAACTCTCGACAACAGGCTACAGTTCAAGATGGCAGAGTCATGGTGCAACCACTTAAGGGGAGACCCAATTCATCTACTGCTGGTGCACGTTCATCTAACTCTGCTTCTACAAGAGGTAATAGCACTGGCAAAACGAAGGTGATTATATGCTACAACTGCAAAGGGGAAGGGCACATGGCCCGAGAGTGTAACCAGCCCAAGAGGAAAAGGGACAACACATGGTTTCAGGAGAAGAACTACTTGGTGAATGCTCAAGCCCAAGGACGTGAGCTCGATGAAGAAGAGTTGGCAATTCTAGCAGATCCGGGAGTAGCGGACACTGACGGTCTCACAACAGCCATCACAAATAATGCCGCATATCAATGTGATGATTTGGATGCAAACGAATCTGACTGTGATGATCTCAATACTACCAAAGCCGCTCTCATGGTAAATCTTTCACTTTATGGAGCTGACACAATTTCTGAGGTACCAAATATTGCTACAGATACTAGTATTGTACCTTTTCAAGTTGAGTAAATGTTTGAGTATCTGGAACAGCCTCCGGTGGTTAGTACCTTAATCGAGGAGACAAACAATGATAGAAATATCAATGCAAGTCCCCAGACTTCGAGTGAACCACAACCGGGAGCTATTACGACTACCAATTCGTCCGCTCAACCTGATTTGGTTATGGTCTCAGGATCTTTGCTTAGCCAAATGAATAATGCGGTCCTTGAAACCCTTAGTGTAAATTAGACTTTATCTGCCGAGCTTGCTTTGCATAAGGAAAAGGTTAAAACCTTGGAATTAACTCCAGTGTCCACTACCTTAACCAATCCTGAATTTGATAGGTTTAGGCAAGTCCAAATGGATAATCTGCTAGAAATTAAGAGTTTAAGAACAAATCTTTCGAAGGAACTTAAAGAAAAAGAATCAGTCGTTAATCATTTTCAAAAACTACAAACGGATTTCGAAATTCTCGAGTCTAAAAGAGTTGAAACGGAAATTAAGGCGTCTGAGAGAGTTAAAAAGACTGAAAGTTTGCTTTTAAAACAATACTCTGCTTCACATTTAGTACACTTGTTTCATTCTTCTTTTCAAGAGTTCAATCTATCGCGTCTAATAGACCTACCACCTAACCCAGGGTATGCAAAGCAAGCATTTCACCACAACCCACGACTTTACGATGCAACCAAGTTAGGACTGGTATTAGATCCGATTGTGTTCTTGAATGAATCTGAGAGCACGACTTCCTACATATCCTGAATATGACTATGGTCAAATGAATGCAACAAATGCTAAAATAGATCTTAGAACTCGATTTAATATGCAAAAGAAATCTATCCAAACATCCACTTTCATGCCTACTAGAGAATGCCTTAGTATATATCCTACACTCGTTAACTCGGACGAACCGAAGGAAATTCCTAAGAATCTTCCACCGGTAAGTACGGTAAAGCTCAGCTTGGAAGAGATTGAGCGATACCTTACCGAGTTTGACAAAGTCATCCTGGAATGTACGACTTCAACGGCTCTAACCGCTGGAGAATGGGCTTTCGAACACATGAAAACGGTGTTTGAGAAAGAGATCGTTTCGTTTGTAAACAATATTAAAAATGGAGTCTATAATCTAGCGGGAAATCTAAGCTTTGAAATAGGTGAAGTTCAAAAAGTTTTCTATGAAATGGATGATGCTTATGAACAACATATGATTGAGAAAGAAAAGATTTTATCTGAGTATGACCGACTCTTAGAACATATAGTGTCTCTCGAAGTGATGCAAGTTGTTACTCTTAAATATGCTCATGAGATTTCATCTATTGTGAATAAATGTGATGATGTGTATGATATGTCTGTGAATATTGTTGCGCCTGTGATTAATGTAGATAATCATTCTTGTCATGAATCCAACGCTGAATTTTTAAAGCTTCAAGATTCTTATAACACACTTTCAAAACTTTTTAATGAGCTTCAACAACATTGTATATCTATTAAAATTGAAAATCAGTCTAAAAATGAAACTGTTTCAAAAACAAACGAGTGTGAAAACTCCGTTGAGACTAGTGACAAGATGATTCAAGTAGTTCAGGCATTAGAGGAAGAAATTATGAGACTTAAGAGAGAATCTGTAGCAGAGAAATTGGAACTAGAGGCTGCAGAGATTAAAAATCATGCCCTAGAAGATAGAAATACTTCTATGATAGGGGAGCTTGATAATGTAAAGTAGGGTTTCTCAGACATTTATGGTTCGTTAGAAGAACGCTTCGCTTTTAATACGGCAAAGCAAAAGTCACTCGTTGACCAACTGAACCGTAAGTGCGAGGAAATCTCTGACTTAAACATTCAACTCATACACAAAAACATGGTTTTGGCTGAATTAAAGGAGACACTTCAACTCAAAGGACAAGAAGTTGTTGATAATCCAGCCACCATATCTGCCTCGTCCTCTAGTGCTCCCAAACCCAACCCATGTGTGCTATATCGGGATCCAAAATTTAAGAATATTCCAACTAAGTTTTCCACATACATGAAAAATGCCTTAGAACATGCTGATCTTGCTAGAGAGATCATTGATGACATGCGTGAACTAGATCCCACAAGTCATCTTCTATATGAGCTTTTATTATATGTGGATCGCATTCAGGATTGTTTAGCAAACATAGAGTACATTGGGCAACCGATATCTGTACCCCCGAAACAGCAAACCCCCACCATTGCCATTACTCCATTCAATAAGAATCCAGGATCTAAGCCTATTTTAAACACACCCATCAAGGCTACATCAAAATCTATCACTAATGTTCCCATGGCTTCTACAGGAGTAATTATGTCTACTAAGGCTAAAGGATCTCAAGACAAGAAAGATAGGATCAAGCCTTCCATTAGTAGGACTGCCAATAAGAAAGTAGAAGTTCACCCTAGGAATGTTATTTCAGTTTCAAATAAAAAGAATCATGTATCTAAGACAAAAGGATCTGCTTCTGTGCAGAAGCCTAAGAAAAATGTGAATTCGAATTTGCGATGTTGGAATTGTAATGAATGCATGTTTTCTCAGCGTCATGATTTATGCCTTGTTCATCACGTGAATGAAATGTATGCAGTTAGGAACAATCTTGAATGGATTCCAATGGGGAAGAAATTCACCCAAGTTGGTTGGCAATGGAAACCCACTGGTAGGACCTTCACTGCTAATGGAACTAAGTGCCCTTTAACTAGGATCACATCCACAGAAGTTAGGTCTCAGCGTCGTTTAAATAGGAACACTAGCACTAAGAAATGGAAAAAGCGCCCTTTAACTAGGTCTGCCCCTACTATTGCCTACCAGTGAAGAAGTACCTCAGGATCTTAGACAACTAGAATCTAAGCCGACATTTAGGAAGCAAGTTTAGAAGCGTAAGAATTCTTCGGTTAGCAAATCTAAGATAATTATATATGTACCTACTAACACAGAGGAACTACTAGATTCCGATACATCGTCCTTGTCTGGTGATATTTTCAGGTGGTCCAAATCATCCTCTGGTACTTGGACTTTGGATGCTCAAAGCATGACCGGAGATCGCTCGATGCTCAGAAATTTCGTCAGCAAGTTTCTAGGAACGGTTAAAATCAGCAACGACCATATTGCGAAGATCATGGGTTATGGTGAATACCAAATTGGGAATGTTATGATTTCAAGGGTTTATTATGTGGAGGGACTAGGTCACAATTTATTTTCAGTTGGACAATTCTGCGATTGAAACCTTGAGGTGGCTTTCCGACAACATACTTGCTTTATTCGCGATCTTGCAGGAAATGATTTGTTAAAAGGTTCTCGAGGGGATAATCTCTATACACTGTCTATTCAAAACATGATGGCCGCCTCTCCTGTTTGCCTTCTCTCCAAAGCATCTAAGACCAAGTCATGGTTGTGGCATCGCTGGTTATCTCATCTTAACTTTGATGCTATTAACCATTTGTCTAAAAACGAACTTGTTCGTGGTCTTCCAAAACTTAAGTTGGATAAGGATCATTTATGTTCCGCGTGTTCTTTGGGGAGAAGCACCAAGAAATCAGACAAACCTAAAGCTGAAGACACCAACCAATAACCACTGTATCTTTTGCACATGGATCTTTGCGGGCCAATGCGTACGGCTAGTGTGAGTGGAAGAAAATACCTCCTCGTCATGGTGGATGATTTCTCCAGGTTTACATGGGTAAAGTTCTTAGCATCCAAGTATCAAGTACCAAACTATATCATTACGTTTCTTAAAATGATCCAAGTACGCCTTAATGCTACTGTTCGCCACATTCGGACTGATAACGGTACTGAGTTCGTTAACCAGACTCTTTGAAATTATTATGAAAAGGTTGGTATTTCTCATGAAACATCCGTGGCTCGCACTCCAAAACAAAATGGTGTCGTTGAAAGATGCAACCGTACACTTATGGAAGCTGCTAGAACTATGTTGATTTATGCGAATGCTCCTTTATTTTTATGGGCTGAAGCAGTGGCAACCGCATGCTATACCCAAAACCGCTCCATCATCCGTAAACGCCATGGTAAAAATCCATATGAGCTAATTCATGGACACAAACCTGATATTTCATTTCTTCATGTGTTTGGTTCACTGTGTTATCCAAATACAAATAGTGAGAATTTGGGCAAACTTCAACCAAAGGCTGATATTGGAATTTTCATTGGTTACTCGCCTGCACAGAAAGCTTACCGAATTTATAACCGACGTCTTGGCAAGATAGTAGAAACTTTGGATGCCGATTTTGATGAGCTGACAGCGATGGCTTCTGAGCAACACAACTCTGAACCCGCATTACATGAGATGGGAACCGGTACAATCATTTCCGGATTAACTCCCAACAATCCTACTTCTCCATCATTTATACCACCTACAAGGTCTGAGTGGGATGAGTTATTTCAACCTATGTTTGATGAATTCTTTGATCCACCTAGTAATGATTCTCCAGCACCTGTAGCAGTAGATCCATTTCCCGAAGTTGTTGCTCAAGATAATGGAAATCAGTCCGAGACATCTACTGTTACTTTTGAACCAGATGTCCTATCCCCCACCAATTCACAAACTACACCTGAATCATCACCCCCACTCGTTCCTAATGATGTTGAGGAGGATCCTTATGATCACGATTTAGAATTTGCTCACTTACAAGAGCTTCCTTTCTTTGGTTCACAAATACCTGAAGATCCTAACAGTGCGTCTACCTCAGAGGAAGATCATGCAATCGTTCAATCCCGACCACCAAGGATAGAAAATCATAACACAAAATGGACAAAGGATCACCCAATCTGCAATATCATTGGTGACATCAATCGACCAGTCTTAACACGCCACCAACTCTAAGAACATGCATTATATTGCTACTTTGATGCATTAATTTCCGATATTGAACCTAAAAACTGGCAACAAGCCATGACTAAATCATCTTGGATTGAAGCCATGCAAGAGGAACTTAATGAATTTCAACGTCTTGAAGTGTGGGAATTAGTTCCTTTACACAACAACATTGAAATCCTTACATTGTTGTGGGTATATAAGGTTAAAATCGATGAGTTAGGTGGAGTGCTGAAGAACAAAGCTAGATTAGTTGCTAGAGGTTACAAACAAGTTTTGGGTATTGACTTTGAAGAACCCTTTGCTCCTGTGGCACGATTGGAGGCAATTAGACTATTCCTTGCTTATGCTGCTCATATGAACATGATCGTCTACCAAATGGATGTTAAGACGGCATTTCTCAATGGTGAATTAAGGGAAGATGTCTACGTAAGCCAGCCGAATGGATTCGTCAACTCGGAGTATCCTAATCACGTGTACAAGCTCAAGAAGGCTCTTTATGGGTTGAAACAAGCTCCATGCGCGTGGTACGATCTCCTATCGTCGTATCTCATCTCGAAAGGCTTCTCCAAAGGCAAAGTGGACCCAACATTATTTATTCTCAAGGAAGACAACGACATGATACTGGTACAAATTTATGTTGATGATATAATATTTGCTGCTACTAATCAACGATCTGACCATTTTGAGAAAATTATGTGCACACGTTTTAAGATGTCGATGATGGGAAAATTTTCATTTTTCTTAGGGTTGCAAATTTCTCAGAATCCCAGAGGCATCTTCATTAATCAATCCAAATTTGCTCTTGAATCATTAAAGAAGTATCATTTTGAAAATTGTGACCCCGTGGATACTCCAATGGTGGAGAGATCCAAGTTAGATGAAGATAAGGAAGGGATAGCTGTCGATCCTAAACTTTATCGTGGAATGATCGGCACCCTTCTCTATCTGACTGCTAGCAGGCCTGATTTGCAATTTGCTATATGCATGTGTGCCCGGTATCAGGCTCGGCCTACCGAAAAGCACTTACATGTTGTGAAAAGGATCTTTCGGTATCTTAAAGGAACACTTCATCGTGGTCTGTGGTATCCGAAGGATTCTTCTATTGCACTAATATCCTATGTAGATGCGGATTATGCTGGGTGTCAAGATACTAGACGTACCACTTCTGGAATTGTGCAACTTCTTGGAGATAGACTTGTTAGTTGGGCATCAAAAAGGCAGAAAAGCGTTGCGATATCAAGTACAAAGGCTGAATACATTGCTATGTCCGGTTGTTGTGCTCAAGTTCTTTGGATGAGATCATAATTAACTGACTACGGTCTTGGATTCAACAAAATCCCGATGTACTGTGATAACAAAAGTGCAATTGCTCTGTGCTGCAACTACGTTCAACATTCCCGGGCAAAGCACATTGACATACGCTACCACTTCATCAAAGAGCAAGTGGAAAATGGAGTGATCGAACTGTACTTCGTCAACACTGAGTATCAGCTGGCAGATATATTCACAAAGGCCTTAGATCGAGGACGTATCGAGTTTTTGATCGAAGATCTAGGCATGAAATCTTTCTCACCAGCGACACTTAAGGAATTGGCAGAAGAATCTGAAGAATAGTGGTGGTAAAACTATTCTTGAGTATCCTTTGATCGTGATCTTGTACATTATCGTATATATTTAAACCACCAAAAGAAAAATACAAAAATATAAAACATAGAAAAACCATAAAAAATATAAAACATACAAAATCCATAAAAAAAATATAAAATCAAGAAAAGCCAAAAATATTTTTCATTTTCAAAACGGGCATGTCTTTTAGTACGGTAATATTTACGGCTTTAGAAATGTCGATTAAAATTGACACGGCGCCATAAATAGAGTCCGTATAAAAGTTGTACATGTTTTTAAAACATGCCCATTATGGCTTGTAGTTATTTCAGACTGCAACCCGCTTTTCGCATTAAAGTCACGTATTTCTTTTGAAAACGTTGGCTCACAACGGGAATTAATTTTCTCGGGCAAGGTTTACGTTAAAACCTTGTAAGGGACTAAGTTTACTTTATAACTTGGTCTAACTCAAATTAGTGTACGTATCACTTATTTTGTAAAAATAAGAGAAATCTTATTGCCACCAGAATCGTTCCATCAAATCACTAAACCTAAAAAAATCTTCATGGATATTTGTTCTTTTAAAAACAATGACTACTGCTCTTTAAATAGAAAACGGGTCTATGTTTAAGGGGGAGCAAATATTATATTTGGAATTAAAATTGGTCTTCAAAAAGGTGTTTTCAGAAAATATAAACCGTTCATTCTCCTCATTATATGCTTTGTGTGCTTTATGTGGTTTGAAGTATAGGTCGTTTGCAATTAAGCATTTGGAAGTTTGTGTTCGTGTTTGTTTTCATAGATAAGACGTTACGGGTTTAGGTGTTGGTTAGCTCATGTGTCTTTTACATGTGTTTATCCTATATCTTAATCCTTGGGGGTAAAAACTTGCACATTTGCAACAAGGGGGACCAAGTTGCAATTCTTGTAACTTGGTTTGACCAAAGTCAAATATATCCCCCCCTCTCGTCTCTTTGTCATAACTGGTAGACACACACATAAACAACTCCAAACCGCCATTGTTAAAGCTTCTTATATCCATCTATTTGTGCTACTCGCTCTATCTGATCTAGGTATACTTATCACTATATGTGTTTTTATTTAGATGATCTTATCACGCTCTTTTCATGACTTAAATATGTATCCATTGAATCTGAACTAATTTAGGGTTTATAGATTCTTGATAAAAATGAGTTTTAAGAGGTGGGATTTGTTCATCTAGCCTAGATTAACATTGGTTTTACCTAGTTTGGCCTATAACAGCTTCTATGTCCCGTAATCGAACTCTTAAGATTTGCCTAGGTTCTATCGCCAAGAATACGATCCATGACTATGATGGCTTCTCATCGCATTGATTGTGATGGCATAACTACGACGAACTCGCTGCGATGGCACCATTACGATGGTCTCGTTGCGATGCGTCCATTACGATGCCTTGTTGCGATGGACACGTTGCGATGGGTTCGTTGCGATGGGTTCATTGCGATGAGTCCGTTGTGATGGATCCATTCGATGGGTCAGTTGCGATGGGTCCGTTGTGATGGGTCCAATGCGATGGTCCAATGCGATGGGTACAATGCGATGGGTGCAATGCGATGGGTGTAATGCGTTGGGTGCAATGCGATGGGTGCCATGCGATGGGGCCAATACGATAGGTTCAATGCGATGGGTTCAATACGATGCATGGTTGCGATGGATAGAAAATTTGCAAGTTTGTTTAGATATGTTAAGCAATACTATGGACTTAGTTTTGCAATGCCTTTGCCTTGAATGTCTTTTAGATTGCGATAAGGGGTTACATTGTCACACTTGTTAGGCTTGTTATGGACTTTAAGAATTGTGCAAATGCTAAAGACTATCTAATGAAATCGGCCTAGGCAGCACTTCCACTTTATCAGGCTTTAAGTAAATTAGGGCCATTAAAACGAAACCAAGTTATATTGAAATTAAATAATTTTATCTCATAAGAATACTTGAAAGGTTTCTTATTACAGAAGTTCATCTTATTTAATAAGTTGACAATTCTATAAAAAAAGAGATACACATTACTTATTCAAATGTCTTGTGTTTTGTATCCAGGCCATGGAAGACAATGTTTCATCGTTGTCTAACCCTGTGTTCAAGCCTACTGAAATCTGGGTTGAGGTTACTCCAAAAATTACTGAAGTAGTGGTTGAAACTGAACCAAAGCCTACTGAAGTTGTGGTTGAAACTACACCAAGACCAACTGAGGTTGTGGTTGAAAATAAACCAAGACATACTGAGGTTCTGGTTATGAAAACCAAGAAATCCAAATATTCAAAGAGCTAATGCTAGGTCGTTATCTCCTTAGAATAAATTGTCTGTGGCATATCTTTTATAATTCTAGGTGTGATTCTGAATGTATGAACTTTGTCCATATGAACTATGTTTGTATTTTGTTACTCAATCATATGTGGTGACATTTGTTGTGATTTATTTCCAATGCTCAGGATTTACATAGTTTATGAGATATATATATGTGTATATATCAAGTGTGCTTGTGTTTATCTAAAAGCAGGAAAATGTCGATAACCGAAGAAGAACAAAAACGACTCGATCTTATCCTTGTTCCACTTAATGCTAGAATGCAACATGCACCAAACAATTTTCGTCTGAAAGACGATTTCGATCCTTCTTTGGCGGCATTTAAAATTGCAACGGACATCCTGGATTGTTCACCAATAAAGGATGCATTACGTGTCACTGCATCAGGTCCTGAAGTATACATGCACGAATTTTGGGCAACAACCACAATCACACAGTCAAAACAATTGTCAAAGAAGATTATCGCTTTTACTCTAAACAATAAAGACTTGACACTTGACTTGCGTCACTTTAGGCAACTATTCAAGCTTCCTAAGTTAGCAAAAGGGGAACACTTTGTGCCTGACCCAGATTCAGAAGAACTGCTTCGAGTAATCCGAGAATTGAATTATGAGGGTGCAATTAGTTTCCTCTCTCAGTTTAACACATCACATATTGGGCAACCTTGGAAAGCAATTGTCACTACTTCAGTAAAATGCCTTACTTCCATGATTCGTGGATCAAACGCAATGCGACCCTCTCAGGCAGTTATCTTTTGGGGTCTCTACACTGGATCTAAAGTGGACTATGCTTTACAACTTTGGGAGGAATTCTGTCATCAATTCACAAGTTCCAAGAGGAAAGCGGTGCATCTCCCATTTCCAAGGTTCACAAAACTAATCATCAATTTCTTCATGAAGAGTGACCTAAATATTGATCCTCGTGGGAATTTCTTCTATCATACTGAAGACAGTGACGATGTGTTAGACACTATGACTGCGGATAATCAATTCACAAAGTATAAGCTCAGACCAGCTCCAGTGCCAGACATCATGATGAATGAAGAAATCAGGGAAAGTGATCACTACAGAGAGATGCTATAGGATATTGAAGCACAGTTCAAACGAGCAAATGCAGATCCCTCCGAGAAAGAATCAGAGACGCAAAAAGGTAAATGAAAGAGAATGCTGCTTTTCTTGGAGAGAAGAAAACTCGTGACAAAGAGAATGCTGCTTTTCTTGGGTCAATTGATGAGAAGATGACCAAGATCATTCGACGAGAAGTCAAGTCATATGTTGATCAGCAGCTACCAACTTTTGTCGGTAATGGTTTATCTACTCTTCAACTAATGACATTGTTACAGACACGTCTGCTAAATATGGGGCTCATAAATCGAAAAATAAACGAAAAGTTCTGCAATATCTCAACAAAGCAATTATCGACGATACACCAGTAGATACTACCGACTCTGAGTCTAACAATGAAGATGAACTAGAGGAGGAAGATAATGATGATAACGGTGATGAGGATGATGGT
This sequence comes from Glebionis coronaria, assembly GCA_025667525.1. NCBI lineage: Eukaryota > Viridiplantae > Streptophyta > Magnoliopsida > Asterales > Asteraceae > Glebionis > Glebionis coronaria. The sequence continues at coordinate 213,435,335 of CM046877.1, read as the reverse complement.
GAAAATGATCTAAATGAGGAAGAGGATAAGGAAGGAGATGAGGAGGAAGAAGATGATGAGGAAGAAAAGGATAAGGATGACGATGAAGATGAGGACGAGGATACAGATGATGATGAGGATGACGATGACGATAATGACGACGGTAATGGAACCAACAAGGGTGATAAGAATGACAAAACGGGTACTAATGCCGAAGAGTCAAACAAGGATGAAGGTGATAAGGCAACTGAGAAAGGTATTGAGGAAGCTGTAGAAAGCGTTGCTGAGACTGCAGAAAAGACGGTGGAATCTACTTTACTAGAAACTATGCAAATTGACACAGGTATATCTACTGAACCAGTTTTTACTACTGATTCTCACAATGAATCTGTAGAACATATGCAAGAAGACGAAATTCCTGTGTCTACGCAAGAAGAAGAACCCACAGGGTCAATGCTAGAAGAAGAACCTCGCGATGATATACCGGTGACACAAGAACAACCTTCAACACCATCTGAAGATCAGCACATATCTGATATGGAAGTTGAAGATTTAAATGTGCCAGAACCAACGTTTGTTGAATCTCTTATCATCGATGACACGGTACAGGAGCAAATCTGGCTTACAAATGCAGCACCACATCATCCTTTCGACACAGCAACAGAAATGGAGCTGACTCAATTCCTAAAAAATCCTATCGATTTCTCGGCCTTTCTAAGGTATTCTCATGGGAAACCGACAATGACTCCGGATCTTATCAAAATGGCAGCCACAAATGTGGACTTCTTTGATACTTTGAAGATCAGCCATAATGAAGCAGAATATCACTTGAATGAGCTTACCAAGGCAATGAGAGCGACGACTACGGGAATTCAGACTCCTCTGTTACGACCTCTCACACCCACGGTCATCGCCGGTTCAGCAACGATCCCAATAGAGCACTTTGTTTCTCACGATCTCGAATACCTTGAAAAAGGCGCAAAGAAATATGCCACGACACTTACTATGCTCAAGGCTGTTAATCTGGAGAACGTTCCATGGATCAAAGATAAAGTACCTAATGCAATATGGAGAAAGAAACTGATCAAGTTTTATGATTCTTTTGCTTCACTTGGCATCTCTCACTGGCCTGCAAAGAAAAGGTTAGCTTACAATCATTTCCATCGTCCAAAGAGAGGCTCTTCTATTGTATCAGCTCACAGAATCAAAAGCATCCAAGGAGCAACCACTCAGACTGTCTTCGGTTATGATTACTTGAATGTAATCGTGTTCAAAAGTACTGATGAGAAAGAATACCGAATTGACAAAAGTGATCTCCAGTACCTTCAACTTGAAGACATCGAAGATCTTCTGCTGTTATTGGCTCAGGAAAAAGTCGACCATCTACCACCTGAGATAGTCATTGCATTGAGCTCCAACTTTCGTCAATATGCTAGGAAAATCATTATCCAAAACCGGGTCGAAGATTTTCAACTTGGAGTGGAGAGCTATCAGAAGCAGCTAAACTTGGAACGTCCCATACAACTCCACTCAGTAATTTCCATAAGAACAAGAAGCTTTACATGGGGAAAACAATGCCGGAAGCAGGGATTTTTTATCCAAATGAGACTGGCGTCATGCAGTATATGCGATTCTCCGAACTGCACAAATTCAACGATGTTACGCTCAAGCATGTTCGAGATGATCTGACGGTTCTCAATGCCGACCTACCGCTTCCAGCAGTCAAGTACACCTGGACAAGCCAATGCAAAAGAGGAGCTAAGTACGCGATCAAGAAGATCGAGGAACTCCTAAGGAAGCGCCGGTTGCTACGAAGTGTGGAACGATTCGTCGGTGGACGACCATATGGAGCTCACCATAGGTTCACGGAACGAGCCATTTAATTATGGTTCGTCTTATAATAGGTCAACTCCATATGTCTATTATTGTGAATATGTTAATTTTTGTATAATCAGCTTTTGTGGAATGTTGTAGTGTAAAAGTATGATATTTTTCAAGAATTTCTCTCAAGATTCTAAATCTTTCAAACATATCGTACTCAAGTACTACAGATAACCCTTATTAATTTGAGGGGGAGCATTAATATGTTCTTTGGCCAACATCTAATTTCATTTTATTACCCAAAGACTGGTTAATCCATTAAATATCCAAAATATTGATGGTTAACATTTTGGAAAGGGGAGAAAATGGGATTAAGGAGACTTAATGATACTTGGCTAAACAATGAAAAAGACTTAAAAGATAAACCAACTTAACATGTGTAATGCACAAGTTAAGGGGAAGCGTTTTTTATGAACAAAACACTTAAGGCACAAAAACTTTGATTATAATAGCACAAGTGCTTTAAGTGATTTTTCAAGGATTTTTCATGGTGACAATACTTACCCAAAACACAATTAATTCACGACGGATATGGTGACAAAAGGGTGGTAGGTATAGGTATTAGTCCAATGATTCATCAGAACCGATGGAATCTTCCCAATGACAATTCCCTAGATAGAATTAGAAGTCCTAGGAAAGATGAAGAATGATTGTGAACGTAGCTGAATGCCGACCAAGTACTTAAGCTAGCACTGGAACAATCACAACAAGGTGCTAGTGATGACGTATTGGTAAGCATTGAAGGGGTTGAAGAATGAAAAAGAATTGTAAAGATAAAGGGTGTAAAGAAAGAAGCCCTCCTTACAACTTTAGGCAGAAACCGGGTCAATACATATGCTATGGAGATCATTTTTTCAATGATTCTCGATATTGAAGATAGACATCATGGACCCAGTGATGCAATGCACAACCCTCCCCAGCTAACTCAAATATCTCTCAAAAGATATTTGTTTTAATCACACGGAGTTCAACACGTTATCTATTGGTCTATTCACTCCGAATGGACTGATATTGAATAGGTGGCAATCCTCTCCAACCATCGCTCACTACATAAAAAATGCACTATCGAGTCTAGAGCCACGAGATCATCAAAAGTCTCATTAGGACACTTTCCATTTATTCCTTGCTTCTTCACACACTGTGAAAAGTAAGAGATCTTTATGAGTCCTACGCAGTATTCTTGTAATATTGCCAGAACATCTGACTGATACGCAAGTATTACAATGAAGATGGAAATCCTGCTTGAGCCAACATCAAACAAGCTCATGGTAGGTGACACGTGCGGTTCTTTAAGAACCAATATTGTGAAAACTGGAAAGAAACAGTAGGTTAATTCTTAATTGAACTTAAACTCGTTCCATGCCTCTACGCATTATCGTATGATCTTGCCAGAACACTCAGAGTGACACTCTTTATTGTTCACAGTGACGAGTGGAAATCCTTCTAGTGTTAACATCAAACAGCACTTGGTAGGTGACAAGCAAGATTCTATTTGAATTAAGTTTGTGACAACTGGAAAGCAACGATGGTGAATATCTTAATTGAAATTCAGTTGTCCCAGGTTTCATGAATTGACGGCTTCAATCATAAGGATTTTTAATCCAAATGATTCACTCTTTATGTTCGCAGTCAGCTTTGGACGGTCAAATAATGAGAACGGGTTTACCCGCGAAATCCTGTCAGGAAGTTACTTAATTGAAACTATCCGTCACGGGTACGATATCTAATATCGTCCAACGGTCTTCACCGACCGGAGGTAAAATGCTAACAAATTAGAATAAAATGTCAAAGCCATTTTATTCGTGTCTTATTATTTTGCTGCATTCAAAGACGGTGGCGTTGTGGTGTACCTGTTGAAGACGTCCTCACATACTTATTCCTTCTGCATCAAATACTTCTTCAAATTCAAGAAAGTATGACCTAAAAGTCTTCCGTTGTATCGACTCTAAAACTTTCAAGAATTCAACAAAGGATAAGTGTGTGGGACATGAAGTCACGAAGAGGCGAACATCACAAGAAGATAAAGACTGCACGTGAAAGGCCAAAAGAACGTGTTCCAAGCAAAAGGCTGATATTATTCAACACATATTCACAAAAAGAAGAAAATTAAAGAAAGAAAAGAGAAAGTGGACTGCGAGCTCAAGAACAAGATCTAACATGCTATATTAGGACTTTGTAAATTTGGAGTGACCTCCCTTTGGGGGAGATTTTTGGAAATACGTTTTACGTATAAAGAAAGTCTCGGTCACTCCAACAATATAGTTATAGGCTCGTAGTAGTGTTTAAGTTACATTTATTAAATAACCCGACCCATGAGCATGTTCATGGGCCGGAGGCCCAAGTCCATTAAGGACTTGGGTATATAAACCTCTTTCCACCATGGAAAGAGGTGTTGGTTGTTTCATTCTCTCATTTTATAACACATAGTTTCTTTCACTTCTCTCTCTAAGTTTCTCTCTCTAGAAAACATCAACCCTCTTGAAATATAAAGATTATCATTGTTCTACAAATGGATATATACATATATAGGCATACGCGTACATACACTCAAGTCCATCCAACATATACTATACAAGCATGTATTAACCCTCTTTCATGCAACCATACTTAGGAATCCATTGATGTCGTGGTACTTGTATAATTATGTTGGCCACCATACTTATACAAGTCCCCTTTCACCAATGCACTCCCTCCTATAATGACACTTATAAGAATTAATACTACACCATAACACATCGGTCTACCAACTCAAATAAGCACATAGATCCTACAACTAATATAAGCACATAACCACAACATAAAATAAGATCCAAAATCCATGTATTAAAATAACGTAGCCAATGCATGAAACATATAAACTCGTAATCCAGCTGAACCACCGTAGACAAAATTCAAAATGTATAAAGAACATGAAAACGTAATTAAAAGAAATCCAAAAATGACTAGCGTATACGACTATAGTTCAACCCGCACTATTCAAAACTCGAAAAGAAAATAACATGTAGCTAAGTATGAACCATAGTAGTTCATAACCTAACAAATACTGCGAAAATAACATTCAAACACATCAATTACTATAAAATGCACACATACTCCTATGACGCCTATATGCAGGGACTCTTAAGCTATAGACTAGGCTACGCGACTAGGGAACCTAATTCTCTATAACCATTGTCTCTGATACCATTCTGTCACACCCCACCATGGCGGAATATGGGGCGCGATGTATGGATATCATCACAACAATAGCGTGTCTATAGACTTAACTAATTGAAATAGAAATGTCATAAAAAGGTGACACAATGTCATGACAATATCTCAAATAATGTAGGCGTCTAGGTAAGTAGGTATCAGGCCTACCTCTTACCAAAGACATTCAAATAGCACACATCAAGCATAAAGGTATCAAACAATTTAATAAATCAAAAGACAAAATAAAATCTAAGAGGAAAGGGATTCCTCCGAATGCAATCCTACCAGCCTCTATACTTTAGCCACTTCTAACATCATCTTGCATAACTACCTCACTTGAAAATGACACTAAAATCCCTCAACATAAAGTTGGTGAGAACATAGGTTTATGTTATCTAGAACAACATAAGAAACCTTGACATCCGCAGTAAATAAGTTAAAGAAAAACAATTTATAGTAATGGACCATAATGTGATAATCATGCTACATGCATCCACAACAAAACTTAAACCAAGTACCGATCACATCTACAATTCACAAAGCACACTATAACTGTTGGAAATACGTTTTTACGTATTTAGAAAGGATCAGTCATTCCAATGATATTAGGCTCGTGATCCATTAATTATATATATAGTCCATATAGCCCACATGTAGGGTGGGCTATATATACCCCCTCCTAGCATGTTAGGAGGGGTTGCTCATTTGTGTTTTTCACTTTTCATTCAATAAACTTACTTTATCTCTTTACCTCTCCTCCTTCTCTCCTTTCTCTCTCTAGTTCATCTTCCATTTCCATCCATCTCATAGATAAATCAAACATGGCTAAATCCTAAGAAATCGTAGACCTTCAATTGGTATCAAGAGCCATGGTTAAATCTTAGGAGTTGCGTGTTTTATCTGTTGATTTAATAGTCAAATTTTTTTTAATTTTTTAATTTTTTTCTTTTTCTTTTGCGTTGGTTTTGAATCCGGTTAAAAAATTTTTTTGATCTTTTGATTTGATATAATTTTTGTGATTGGTCAAACATATATCAACTTTTTTTCACATCAATATCAAAGTTTTGTCCATCTTTTGATTCGTATCTAGTTATCTTTTATTATTTTTATCATCTCAAAAGTATCAGTTTGTTTTTTATAATGTTTTATCAGTTTTTTATCTCAAAAGTCTCAAAAGTATCAGTCATCTTGATCTAGCATATCAGTCCAAATATCATTTTTTTTCTTTTCTTCATCACATTTTTCTGTGTCTCAACCTGATCTGGTATCCGTATCAAATTTTTTATTCTGGATAAGCAGCAGTTGTCATTCAGGATAAGAGGATACCAATTTTTTTATTCCGAATAAGCAGCAGTTGTCATTCAGGATAAGAAGACCGACCCATATTCCGGATAAGATCTTCTATACAGATTTCGAATAGTAGTCAGAAGTGTATTCTAGATAAGAGGTCTGCAAGTTATTCCGGATAACAAGAAGGAATTCCGGATAAGATATTGAACCATATTCTGGATAAGAAGAACTTGTCATTCTGGATAAGAAGGTTGATCCATATTCCGGATAAGAGCTGCAAGTTATTCTGGATAAGCTGAGGTTGTTATTCCGGATAAGAAAGAAGTCCGTTTATCGGATAAGGAATCATGTATTCCAGATAAGGACTGTTGATCTTAAACTTAGATCGATTTAGCTTGTGTAAACGAGATTAGATCAAGTTAAACACGTAGAAAAACTTTGTTTATGTATGAAACAATTTAAGTGTTATGCGGAATTAACACTCAAACAAGAACACACAAATAGTTGTATAACAAACTTTCACTTGATTGATAATAACGAACTTGCTTATAATGAAAGTGTTAAACGTATGAAAAACTTATATGAAACATAACCTAAAGGTCTTCTTTTATAGACATAAGAAGCCTTGTGCAAGAGTCTACGTATCAGCTATTCTAGGTAAAGATAATTATAGAAAATACAATGTTGATCCTATCTTTACTAGAAACAAACTAGAAACAAAATACGCGTAGACCATATCTTTCTATCAGTGCTTGTCTTCAACCTATCAACGCCTGACTTCTTCCTCTCATCGCTTGATCTGTCAGTGCTTGTTCTCTTCTTATCAACGCTTGTTTTCTTCTTGTCAACATTCAAGTGTACTGGCTACATTTTATTCCAACAATCCTCCCCTAAACTTGATATCTACTCTAGTAATCGAGTTTCTGAATAAAAATTAAGAACTAGGAGGAATCTTACAAATCTTATCATATTGGTAATAAACATGCCTAATCAAATCTTTGGCCACGTCACTTGAATAGTCAATCTCCAGCTGTGTTGTCTTCATCTTGTCCAAAACTTCTTTGGACATGGGATACTGAGCATCTACAAGAAGATACTCAGCAAACTTTGTAGAGCTCAAATAATACACACCAACAACTGAATACAAACGCCATTGAAGACCATTGATATCATCCTCAAGATCCTTCCAAACAGGATCTTCTTCTTCTGGTGCACACATTCTCTTGAATGTTGACCAAAGTTTTATTCCATTGACTGAAGTAGGAGCTTCAGTCTTATACTTGGCCATCAACAACCTCCAAAGGTCTGCCAAGTCTTCTCTATCCATACTTGCAAAGAGAGACATAAGAGTAGTAAATGTGTGTACCTCTTTCCGATATCTGCCAATCATCAAAAACCCACTTGCATCTTCTTCATAGCTAATGATAGGGTTTCTGGCATCAAGAGGTAACACTTGTACCATATCTGAAGCTTCCATGGGTGAGAGCTTAATGCTCCTTCTAAAAATAGCTTCACTGGCAACCACTTTATTTAGATCTTTAGGAAACTCAAGTGGAACTCCCTTCTTCAAAGGCCTTGGAACAATCAATGCCTTCTGAATCTCCATCTCTTCTGCAAGTTCTTTTTTCCTTTCATCTGAAAGAAGTCTAAGAGTGTTTATTTCCTGCCCTCTTGCCCAAATGGGATAAGCCTTGTACTCCAATTCTTGAAAAGATAATCCCTGCAATTTCTTGAAGGTCCATCCAGTTCCATGACATCTGAGTAACATGTAGTAGAGCTCTCATCTATCCCTCTTCAGCAGTGAGAAAAAATTGCTAGCCTTGTGTTTCAGAATTACCTTGCAGACTCTTTGAACTCTTAGAAGAATCTCCAATCCCCAAATCTGGTCTGAAATCGTCAAATCTGGATTCTCCATAATCCTGTTCTCCCAAGCATGATACATCTGAACTACTTCTGGCATATCAAAGTCTACTTGAAATTTTAACTCTCTAAGCTTCTCTCTTGCCAAGTCATCACCATGTTCAAGTCTTTCTGGTTGTTCAATTATCATCACACTTGAATATGAACTTTCTTCATCACTTCCTTCTTGTTCCTCAGAAGTGACAACAAATGGTGATTCACCAACCTTCTTGTTTTCTTGTTCCATAAGTTGTGCAGCAAACCTTGAATCAAACTCTACTTGTGTTGCATCCTTCGGAACTTCTACTTATACCATAATTCCTTTACCCTTATCTAAAGGATCAATGATGGGTAAGGATGATGGTAATACCTGTGAAGACACTTCTTTGATGATAGATGATGACTGGAATACATCAACCATATCTGCAGGTCTGTCAACGCTCAAATTCCTTGTGTCAGCGCCTAAATTACTCTTGTCAGCGCTTGGTGTGTCAGCGTTCAAATTTTGCTTGTCAACGCCCAACTTACTTGTCTCAGCGTCTCTTGTAAATTGCTCCAACATAGCTGTAAAAGACAAGTTTAAATTTGTAGGAGTAACCAGAGATGTGTCAAAACCTGGTTGCTTCTTCAATGCAGTGAGGGCTTCAACAACACCCAAAGATTCTCCATCATGTGAGCCTTTATCACTCACATTAATCTGCTCATCCTCCCCTTTGGAAGATTCCTCCATCCCACGCCTAGTGCTAGCATTCTCCAAAATGACAATCCTCTCCCTCAATTGCTTGAGGTCAAGGCCCTATGTACTGACTGTTTGTACCAAGTCTGCATTTTGCCTTTGCAAGCTAATGCAGATAGCCGTCAATTCCATCAATGTGTATGGTTCCAATCTTCCCTCCTCTAGAATGGGTATTTGACCTCCCAAAGTAGGTCATGGGGCATGGATGAGGTCTTAAAGATGTTAGGACTGTCTTGGCCTGCATCTAAGCCAGAACCAATAGTCCCAGCCTCATCCATAGCACCAACCACACTTGTGGTGGTGGTTCTCTCTGCTACATGGCTAGGACCACTAGAGGAGAACACTCCAGTAGTCCTTCGGCGTTTTTGCAACCTATATTCAGGTGGGGTAGAAGATGATGTGGATTGGGAGGTAGTTTGAAGGTTAAGGGGTGTTTGGGTCTGTGAAGGAAAGGTGTCAACGTTTGGATTACTTGTGTCAACGCCAACATTTAATGTGTCAGCGTTGAAGGGTTCTTCGTCAATTTCCATGTGTTGAGGTGAAGGCAAAGGTTCTGGTATTGGGTCAAGTTGTGGTTGTGGGTCTGGTTGGGGTTGTGCTGCTGCAATAACAGCAAGCATAGCTTGGGTGAGGGGTAATTCACGGTGAGGGGGTGAATTCATCTTGGTAAAAATAGCTTTCTTTTGCACATGGATCTCATAAAAATCATCGTAATCCCTTGTGCAATAATTTTGCACATCAAAAACCATTTGCAAAAATCTGGGACAAGCCAAAGTCATCTTATTCCCTTTGTATTTACACATGCCAGCAAAAATTAGTTTTGAAAAATTAAACTTTTGCCCATTTGCAATGCACAACAATTGCACTAGCAATTGATCTATTAGTTTCATTATGTGCAGTGCATTTGGGACTCAAACATTGAAGGATGACATGTATGAGGTACTTCCAAGCTGGAGGAAACTCTTGTTTATGATATTTGTTTAAAGTGCCCTCATCAGGGAAAGGATACCCCAAAGCCCGAAGTCCTTGTTCTATTTCATTAATGGGAAGGGTGGTTATACCATCTGCATCATCAAGATGCAAAGCCTGGCGAACCAAGGCTTCAGTAACCACCCAAGTACGCCCATGAACAATAGCTGATAATGTAGTCACATCATTAATTATTGAGGAACTAACAGTGTTCCAAAACTGTTTAATATGAGTGACAGGGATGAGACGAGCATGAGAAAGTGCATACCTAATTGGAGATGCATTTAAATACGCCACCATCTGGGTGTATTGTGGAAACAAAGTATCATCAGCGTCCAAATAAGCAATCATGTTGTGCTGACTCCTGAATCCCAATACCAAGTCACTTGGTTTAAACTTTGGTGCCATTGTTGAAGAAAGCTATTTGTGAATTTATTGAGAAAGATGAATTATAGGAGAAAACGTGTTAGACAAGAATATGAGATACCCTGCTTAAAAATAGGAGCCAAATTTATAGGAGAGATAGGCACATGTGATTGGTCAAAAATAAGGCAAGAAATTTTCAAAATATAATGATGAAAATCTTGAAAAGAAAATAATTTATCTTGTGCATTAATTAAAAGTTATCTACTCCCAAAATTACGGCCCCAAATTTCGTCAAAAATAACAACTGGGTAGGTCCCAATGAGTGTCAACGGTCAAAAATAACCCATCAACGCCCAACGGCTATATATTCTTGTCAACGTTTGCCAAAGCCATGTCAGCGTCTAAATCGGTCATAACAACGCTTGGAAAAATATTTGTCATCGTCCAAAAATAAAAGTAATAAAAATGAAAAAGGACCTTAACAAAGTAATTTATCATAGTAAAGATAACCTATAAATTGACGATAATTATAGGGCGGTAAGCACTGTCCAGTTATGCACACTTGCTTATGCAAGATAGACATAGCAGTCCTCTAGTGTCCCTTGCTAACCAAAATTCTTAACAATTAAGTTATCTCATAAAATTCCTTGTAACTCCCAGGTAAAACCCATTATAAATCATTCCCAAGTCTCCCAACATACCACATCCAATTCTAGGCCGAAAATGTCTTGGCAGCATGCATAGTATGTCAACTTTGCATGCTACAGTGCCTCATGATTTAGTAAACTAACTCATACTCACCTGTGGACACAATCTAGAATTGTGATAAGAGTATTATAGGAATACCCAAAAGTCCTAAAGGTTCCTAAAACCTCCCCTTAAACTGTGATACATATGTTGCCCAATAATATGCAAGAACATAAAAAATTTATGTCAAGATAGGAATATAAATATTCCAACCATCATCTATAAATGAAAACATGCTCAAATGATTCTCCAAGGATCCATAAGCAACTCTGTATCCAATGGTACAATGCTAACACCACCTGCACACTTAGATCAAAAACCACAAAACTAACATGTTGCTCACAACGTCACGATAACACTTATCAGCGTTAAGATAACCTTTGTTAGCGATAGACAAATATAGTGGAAAATCTAACTTTTCAAAAAGACCAATAACAATGCATATCCTGTACATACTTTTACAAAAAGAGCCCAAAACACATACTAAGTGAGATTGATCATTCCAATACTTGTTACCAAGTATTGAAACCTTCCAGCATCAAAAGGTTTAGTTAATAAATCAGACACGTTTTCTTCTGTGTCAACCCTATCTGGTTGTATTAAACCATTTTCAAAACAATCCTTTATAAAATGATGCCTAATTTCTATGTGTTTTGTTTTAGAATGATGTACAGGATTTTTAATAATGCATAAAGTACTGTTATTGTCTACAAAAATCTTGGTATGCATGAAATTATACCCATAATCCAACAACTAGTTCTGAATCCATAAGACTTGTCCACAACAAGCAGCTGCTGCAACATACTCTGCTTTAGTTGTAGAATTGGCCACCACTGTTTGTTTCTTGCATTGCCAAGATATCAACCTGCTCCCAAGAAACTGACATCTACCAGTTGTGGTTTTCTATCAAATTTTTCACCACCATAGTCACTGTCTGAATATGCAATAAGCTCCAATGGTGAATCTTTTGGATACCATAATCCAAGATCCGGATAACATCTAAGGTACCTAAAGATTCTCTTGACAGCATGAAGGTGACACTCTTTGGGAGTCACTTGATGGCATGCACATGCACACACAACAAACATAATGTCAGGTCTTGAGGCTGTGAGATACATCAATGAACCAATCATTGATCTATAGTGCCTGACATCCACATCTTTTCCATCTCCAACTTTTCCCCAAGGGTGTTCTCTATCCATAGGAGTACTGGCCCTCTTTTCATGTGGAGAAAAGCCAAACTTCTTCAAGATTTCTGCTACATATTTATCATGAGAGATGAAGATACCATCTTCTTTCTACTGAACTTGTAACCCTAGAAAGAAGTTCATCTCCCCCATTGCACTCATCTTGAATTTGTCTCTCATAAGCTTGGAAAAGTCTTCACTCATCTTTGGGTTTATAGAGCCAAAGATGATATCATCCAAATAAACCTGAACAAGTAAGACATCCTTACCAGTCTTCTTTGTAAATAAGGTCTGGTCTATGGTGCCCCTTTTGAATCCATTTTCCACCAGATAGGTGGACAATGTGCCATACCATGCTCTTGGGGCTTGATGAAGTCCATACATAGCTTTCTTGACTCTATACACCTTGTCTGGATGCTTTAGATCTTCAAAACCAGGAGGCTGCATAAGATACACATCCTCAACAATTATGCCATACAGGAAAGCACTCTTCACATCCATTTGATAGACAGTGAAGCCCATGCAGGAAGCATAGGCTAGAAATATTCTTATAGCCTCAATCCTTGCAACTGGTGCAAAGACCTCCTCATAGTCTATCCCTTCCTCTTGTGTATATCCTTGAGCCACTAAACGTGCCTTGTTTCTGACCACAATGCCTCTTTCATCTTTCTTGTTTCTAAGAACCCATCTTGTCCCAATAGATCTGACATATCTAGGACAATCAACCAGCTCCTAAACATCCTGAATGGAAAATTGGTGAAGCTCATCCTGCATTGCTTCCACCCAACTTGGTTCTTTGAGAGCATCAAAAATCTTCTTGGGTTCCTGTTGTGACAGAAAATAGGCAAACAAACATGCTTGAACAATAGGGGTATCAACCTTCTTGTGTATATTGGCAATAAATCCTCCAAGATTCTGATGAGATCTTCTAGTCTGAACAAGAGTCATTACATCTCTAATAATTAGATAAGAGGGGTGATTCTTCATTGTAGAAGTAAGAACTCCTCCCTCAAAAAGTCTGTTGTCTTCAATCTCATCATCCATGTTACCAATATCTTCTTCAGACTCTCTTCCATCATTATCTGAATGAACCTCTCCATTTCTGCTTGAAGGTTCTCCTTGTTCATAATTGGAAGAGAAAAGATGGGAAAAGGAGTTGTCAACGCCTGAACCAAGTTTGTCAGCGTTGGAACCGTCAACGCCTGAAATGGTGTTGTCAACGTTTGAGCCATCAACGCCTGAATTTGTCTTGTCAGCGCCAGATTTTCCTTTGTCAGCGCCTGAAGGACCATGCATGTTGTTAATTGGTGTTACTTGGGGACCACCTTTTTCCTTTCCAGAAGCAGCAGCAGATTTAAAAGCATTTGTCCATATGGGAATAGTAACATACTCAAGTATGGGAGATGACTTGTCTGCTTGTGATCCAACCTCTTCAATAACCTGTGTACCTAAAACATCAACAACTGGTTCTTCCACAACATTTGAAGTTACCTTCACAATGTCTGGATTAGTAACAGGCATATAATTCAAAGTCCTAGATAGAGGTTCCAAGTCAAACAACCAATTTGGAGCACTTTCAGGATCACTAGGTTTACTCTCTAAAAACCTAACATGTACTTTTTCAAGTATACGTTTTTCCTTCTTAAGGTAAACCCTATATCCTTACTCTGCACTGAATAACCCATGAAGTAGCCTTCATCACCTTTAGCACTAAATTTACCTAAGGCATCACTAGTATCTAGTACCACTACATAACAGCCAAAAGGTTTAAGAAAACCAATATTAGGTTTCCTTCCCCAAAGTAACTCATAAGGTGTTTTGTTATGTATTTTGTTGACCAATGCTCTATTCTGAACATAACAAGCTGTATTCACAGCCTCAGCCCAAAAAGCAATGGGAAAGTGAGCATCAGCTAACATAGTCCTGACTGCTTTAATTTGGGTTCTATTCTTTCTCTCAGTAACCCCATTTTGCTGTGGGGTTCTGGCAACACTAAACTGTCTAGTAATCCCTTTCTTGGCACAAAAATCATCCAACAATTTATTTCTAAACTCACCACCATTATCACTTCTAAGCATTTTAAATTCATTACCAGTTTTCTTCTCTATTTGGTTAATAAAGTTAATTAAAGTATCAGCAGTGTCACTTTTTATAGCTAAAAAGAAAGTCCAAGTAAAAACCTAGAAAAGTCATCTGTGATGACAAAGCAGTATGATTTACCATTCAAACTCTCTATATTAGTTGGACCAAACAGGTCCATATGCAGCAAGTGAAGTGGTTTAGAACTAGAGTGCACTTGTTTAGACTTAAATGAGACCTTATGTTGTTTGCCTTTAAGGCATGCAACACAAGAGTGGTCATTGTGGAAAGCCTTTTCAGGCAAACCCTCAACCAAACCAAGTCTCACAAGTCTTTTTATATTTTTAAAGTTAATGTGCCCTAGTCTCCTGTGCCATAGATTACTCTCATCAACTGAAGCTTTAGCATAAAAACATGACATGTTATTATTCATCCTAATTCCATTAAGATTCACATTATAAATGTCCTTATGGCTAGGTGTTCTATAGTCAATAAATTTCTCATCTGGCATTTTAAAATCCTTGCTCAACACCAAGCATTCAGTATCAGTGAAAAGAACCTTATTTTTGTTATCACAAACTTGTGATACACTAAAAAGATTATAATCAAGTTCTTTTACCATAAACACGTTTTCAAAACGCAAGTTGTTGGTGAGAAGAGTTCCTTTGCCTGTGATAGTTCCATATCCGCCTCCAAAGTAAACTTTATCACCATCCTTAATGGGAGTGAAGTTTGTGAGATAATCTTCCTTCCCAGTCATGTGCTTAGAGCATCCACTATCCCAATAGCCAAAGTCATTTACCTACTTTTGAGTGCCCTGCACATAAAGAAAACAAATTAGTTTTCTTTGGGAACCCAAGCCTGAGCAGACTTGGATTCATCTGGTTATTCAACAGGAACATACTTAGTTCTCATAACAACCCCTTGTTCATCCCTGTTTGGATGAAACACCCAGTTAAGCCCAATTGGTTTTGTGATGACCTTTGAAATATAATTAAATCTGTTACAGGTCATAGAAATCCCATTAGAATTAGGGTTTTGATCTTGCTTAGGTCTCCATGTCAAGCTAGAAGAAGCTTTAGACCCCTTTCCCTGTGGTTGCAAATATTTACCATTATTTGGTCTGGCAACGTTTCTGTCAGCGTTTAATTTGGTCTTGTCAACGCTGAAATTACCCTTATCAGCGTTGAACCTAGGGTTTGCTACAGGAACCCATTGCCTATTAGACCATGTATTGGTCTTCTGGAAAGGTCTTTTTCCATGAGTGTTAGACCCTTTAGTAAAGAATGGGGCTGGTCTAACAACTTGTGGACTTTGCTCCACAAAAGTTTTGGGTCTGACAGTGTTTAACCTTTTGCCAGCGTTGAACTTGGAAGCATTGACACACTTATAGGCTAAATGTGAAAAGCTACCACAAGTATAACAGGCTTTTCTAGAAACAACTCTAGGTCTAGAAGTAAAGAAACATGTTCCATTATCGAGGTTTCCACAGTTGGTATCACTAACTTGCCTTTTTGATGACCTAGTATTCCTATACATTTTTGCATATTTAATGCTAGGTTTTCTAACAACGTTTGGGCCAAGGTCAACAGTCTTCCCAGTGATTGGGTTTGTTACTTTAATAGGCGTAGACTCATTTGGGCTATCACAAAGCATGCCACCCTTGACAAACAAGGTATGGTTGGCTTTCTTCCATTTATTTAAATCAGTCAACTTTTGCCTATATTCTTCTACTGGGGTAAGGACTCTTGGTGGAGGAATAAATTCCTCTTCTTGGAGTTCTGGTAAACCAGTCCAAGATAAGTCCTTTCTTTGGACACCATAGAAGTCCCCAGCTGGTGGTGGAACACCAGCATACTCTTTCATCCCAATCCCAGCCATGTCCCTAGAATCCCTTTGTTTACTAACACATTCTCCTAGGGTTTGTGAGGCCTTATCAAATCTCTGAATTTTAAGGTCTACATTATCCTTATTTTTGATAGCTTCATCTAACTTAGCCTGTAATCCAGCATTGACCCTTTCCATTATGTTTCTAATATCAGTACTAGCATTTAAATCATGTTTTAAGATATTTATTTTATCTTTTAGGTCAAACTCCATTTTCTTATACTCAGCTAAAGTCTTTCAGTTTGAGTAAGAGCAAGTTGATAGTTAGACAACTTGCATCTCTCAGTACTCACATCTCCTAACAATCTTAAAACCTCTTTGTTAAGTCTTTTAGTATTTAAACGACAACCCTTACTACAAAAAGCATCATCATATACCTCATTGTCTGATGAAGATGAGGAGTGTGCCATGAGAGCATATTGAACATGCTCTTCTTCTTCTATCTCAGCAACCAAAGCTTTATCCTCTTCCTCATCCTTAGCCAAATAGCTCCATTCCCATCCAACACCATCAATTTCTTGCATTGCCACCATGGCCTTAGGATCCTGAGCCTTAACAATTTGGCTTGAGGGTTTTCCAGCATCAAATCTTCTTGGAGATCTGCATTCTCTCATAAAGTGCCCCATACGATGACAATTGTAACACTCAACCTTGGATTTATCAAATCCAACAGTGTCCTTAGTATTAAAAGTCATCTTCTTCTTGAATCTTCTATTGCATCTGTTTGCTCTTATACTTGCAAGAGCCATGTTCTACTTTATATCCATCTCCTCCAGATGATCATCACTTATTTGCTCAAGGTCCTCATATGTAATCACTGAACCATTGGGAAATGAAGCAATGTATACACACACAGTATCCAGATCAATACCAGCAGGCTTAACTCTTAGAGAGTCAATTTTGTATGTGTCAGCGTCTGAATATGAGGCGTTGACAGGGTATGATCCAGCGTTGACACATGTTGATCCAGTAACTGGGTGCATGTATGAATCCTTCTGATCAAATTGGCCTTCACTATGTGAGAAGAAGGCCATGTTACTATTGGTAGACTTACTTCCATGATCCAAAAGAGTTTCATTATCCAACAGCCTCAATTTGTTATAAACATCATCAAAAGTAGAACTTTTGTGAGTGTTGTTGGCAATTATAGATCTTGCCTCAATCTTCCATGCATCACCAAGGCTTTTGTGAAAAGTGGAAATAATGTCAACTTCACCAATTACTGTCCCCATGAAGGACAGCTTGCTTGTAATGTCAAGAAGTCTGCTTCTCACACTACTTAGCTTCTCATTAGTTTGAGCCTTAAAAACAACATACTCATTTAAGAGTTGCTTCCTTTTCTCTTCCACAGTATCAGCATTACCACCATAGGAAACTTCAAGGGCTGCCCAAAGGTCTTTTGCAGACTCATACCCTCTGTATTTGTGCTGATTTTCTTATCCCAAGGAGAGTTTCAAAATGCTTAGGGTTTTCATATCAACCCTTTTTTTCTATGTCCTCAACAGACACAACTCTACCATCTTTAGGTTTTTCTTTCTTATCTACTTCAGAGCATCCTTGAACAGCTGATCTTGTAGGAATGGCATCTGCAATCTTTTGAGCTTTATTGAATGTGTTTCCATATTCAATAATCTCCCAGAGAGTGTAGTCATGGATTTGCAGATATTGCTCAAAGTTGAAATTCCACAACTCAAATTTGTCTGCATCTAGCATGGGAATCTTGATGTTGTGATTTGAGGAGGATGAGGTTACTTCTGGAGTAGACATGATGTTTTTAGGGTTTTGTGAAAATTAGGGTTTTTGGTGATTTAGGGTTCTTGTGTTCTTTTAGATTAAATTTTATCAACAAGCTCTAATACCACTTGTTGATCCCAAACTTAGATCGATTTAGCTTGTGTAAACGAGATTAGATCAAGTTAAACACGTAGAGAAACTTTGTTTATGTATGAAACAATTTAAGTGTTATGCGGAATTAACACTCAAACAAGAACACACAAACAGTTGTAAAACAAACTTTCACTTGATTGATAATAACGAACTTGCTTACAATGAAAGTGTTAAACGTATGAAAAACTTATATGAAACATAACCTAAAGGTCTTCTTTTATAGACATAAGAAGCCTTGTACAAGATTCTACGTATCAGCTATTCTAGGTAATGATATTTATAGAAAATACAATGTTGATCCTATCTTTACTAGAAACAAACTAGAAACAAAATACGCGTAGACCATATCTTTCTATCAGTGCTTGTCTTCAACCTATCAACGCTTGACTTCTTCCTGTCAACGCTTGATCTGTCAGCGCTTGTTCTCTTCTTATCAACGCTTGTTTTCTTCTTGTCAGCGTTCAAGTGTACTGGCTACATTTTATTCCCAGCAAGGACCCCCTAACTCGTTTCAAACATAACGGAATTCTTTTTCAAACATTCACTTGACCTCATCACTCAAGACCAACCATCAAGAGACCCATCAACATACTCTAACCCTCGACTCCCTCACCTCTCGAACCAAAAACAAACTCTCGACTCACACTCTAACACTCTCAAACTCTCGACTCCAAAAACACCACTCGGCACATTTTAAAAACCCTTTCGACTTACGACTCTCGACTCTCTCAATCACAACAGACTCAACCCGCACTCGAACACACAAACAAAACACAACACCTCACTCACTCATTCTGAACCCTCACTCGACTGAAAAACTCAAAGACCCATTCACAAAATGACTTGACTCCTCTCACTAGACTCGACCCAACACTCGAACCACTCGACATCTCGACTCGACAGACCACCACCCACGAACACAATATCAATCTACAACACTCTCTTCAACAAAACCCTCACTCAACCTAGACATCCAAAAACACTCTCATTTTTTATACATTCAACCAACACACCACACCCACCCTCGATTCCCACACCCACAAAAACAAAAACAAGTTGCAATTAAACCTACCCGAGACCTTTATTTGAAGATCTTGAAGCCGTTGTAACCGTGTCTAATTTTTTTGTTTGGCCAATTATCAAGAGATGGATCTTATACACGAGAGTGCGATTTGATTATTCTGGTGACGGGGATAGACGAAGCAGATTTGATCTTATCACGAAGCAGATTGTGAAGGAGATTATTCTGGTGATCGTGAAGCAGATTTGATTATTCGAGATTGTGAAGGAGATTTGATTATTCTGGTGATTGGTGAAGGAAATTTCAGTTTGGGATTTGGTGTGGGAAAAAGATAAGAAAGAGGCGGTATGCTTGAGGCAAGAGCGAGATTAGGTTTGTTCTTTTTTTGAGATTTATATAAAGAAAAGAAAGACGGAGAAACCAAGGAGATATTTCAGCTTTGGGACACCTCTTTTGCATCTGCCATGTTTTTTGTATTTGGCCACGATTAGGTGATTGTTTGGGCTTTCTAAAATAAATTTTACACATTACGTGTATATCTTCGGTTAGGTGATTAGGTGATTGTTTGGGCCACGATTAGGTGAATATCTTCGGTTAAGATTGGGAGTTAATATTTTTGGGCTTTCTATCTAACAATTCAAAGTTCTAAATGTTTTAAACACATTAACTTTACACGTTTTTCAAAGTTATTCACGCGTAATTTATTGTGGACGAAATTTATTCACGAGTAAGTTATTCACGTTTTTGGCTAAGTTAAATCGGGTCGTGTCAAAATAAATTTGTTAAACTGGTGGTCGAGCCGTTCAATAAATTAACCGAAGGTTGGTTAAATTAGTTTACGGACTTTCTTTTTGGAGTGAGCCTCGGTTGAATTGGACTCCGGTTTAGTTTATCATCGTTTGAGCCGACAACAATTTTTGAGCCGAGTAAAGAGTTATATCATCAATCGTAGACTTTTGAAAAGTTATTTACGGATCTTTCGTTGGTTTTGTCATATCCCGAGATCAACAACGACCAAAATTATTTGTCATCAAACTTTCAATGGATTTGTTGAATTCAATGTTTCAAGAGGGAGAATTGCATTTAATGCAAGACAAAGCTACAGAAAGTGGTATAACTTCATTTCGACTTCTTCAGTCTCATCTTGTGAACATTTCATGGCTTCAAGGAGGGAGCAAATTTGTGACACTATTTGGTCAAGATCGTCATATATTCATGGAATCGATGTTCATCATCTGCATTGGCACTTGCTTACAAGGCTCTTGTGACACAACTTACGCCTTTCCTCCAGTTCAATATCATCAAGTCTGACAATTCAGGGATATGCCGGTCATTTCTTCAATACAAACAGAACGAGGTTAAAGACTTCCGTGATAAACTGTTGAAATTTATGACATCGGTTTCGTCTTCGATTTATGAAAGATCCAGACTTCAGCAAGCGTATGATAATGGAGTGCAAGAATCTATGATGCAGATGCAAGAGGAGAATGGTCATACGGTTGATAACTTGGAGCCTAACGATGGCAAGAGCACGGAATCAGGAGGACAACATGATACCAGTGGCACGTCAAGGAATGGTCACGAGATCTCTTTTGATGACACCTTACCCGTTTATGACGAAGAGCCTGAGAACATGGTACAATGTAATGTTGTTTATGATGTATATGCTGATGAAATGTCGCATATTGAGCATTCTGAACCTAATTATGACAAACATGGGATGGAAAAGAGTGATAGAAATACCACTTCTGACTCATTCGATGTGAGTCATAATGGGGGAGAAAGTGTTCAAAATGCTAAACATCATGATAATTGTCTTATAATTGCTTCTTTGACTGCTTCTGATTCCAAGATTAGAGAACTCGAAACGATTGTAGCTCAACAATCAAAAGATCTTGAGGATGCCAAACTTGAATTTTCTAAGAGAACTGACAAGTTTGAAACATATTTTGAAAAACTTGAAAAGTCAAACGTTGTTCTTGAACAAAAATTGGATCAAAAAGTTTTAGATTCTTAAGCTGAAAAGGATAATCTTTTGAAACAAATTAAGTTTCTTGAATCTAAGTTGGCATCCCAAGATGAATTGCTCAAAGAAAATGAGACCTTAAAGGCTCAAGTACAGGAAAAGGTCTTTGCTATAGCTGCGTTGAAAAACGATTTGAGGAAAACGCCTACAAATCAGTTCGTTAGGCAACCGACTGCATTTAGATCTGAGCGACCATAATCCTCGAGACCACGGTTTGCCTCCCAAGTTGATATGGCTCATATTTCTAGAACAGTCACTCCACCATCTAGGCCCAGTGTGACTAAAATAGCCTTTGCAAGGCCTAATCATATGATTGCCTCTAGTCTCCCTAGACATAGTCCAAAGAACACGTCTTGAACTAGTTCAAATGACGTTCGCCATTCATTTGGTCTATGGGAAGCTAAGCATAAGACACAAGTAAGAGATAGGAATTTCAAACCTAGTCAGATGCCTTCTAGTTTACCCAACATTGCTAACCATAGCATGTCCAATCCTAGGAGCATCAATCAATCATCTAGGGATTCTAGATCTTACTCGAATATTAAATATGATACTTGTAAAACATGTAGAAAATGTGTCTTTACGGCAAATCATGACTCTTGTGTCAAGAAATTACTTGATGAGGTGAACTCCCGTGATAAATTTAAAACCCAGTGGATAGCTAAAATCAAACCCATGGGTAAAGTTTGGCGCCCCACTGGTAGAACTTTCACTCTTGTAGGAAACGAGTGCCCTTTAACTAGGATAGTCTCCGATTCTAATAAGACTACTAGGGAGGAAATTGAAGAGGATGACACATCACTTAAGCCTGAACTTAAGGTTTTCTATAAATGGAAACTTTTGCCAACTAAGACAAGTGAATCATCCACTCAGGTCGCCTCTGGCACAAGAAAAGACAACTGTGAACCCCCACTTGCTTCTATGATAGATATCGCTAACCCATATCAAAGCATGCAAATTCCTAATGAGAATGCAGGTACCAAAGTTGATGTTCCAAAATAACGAAGCGGTCCAATCATTGTATACCGTTCAACTAAGGATACTCTTAGAGTTTGGTTGCTGAAGAAGCAGATATCGGAGAAACAAGTGTCTCAGGGGATTCATGGTTAAGCTTATCGCAAGGACTTACAATCACATTACAGTCTGTAACTCGATCATCAAAGAAAGGAAAGTTTATTGCCGATGATAGAATTATCATCATAACGAGAAATTAATTTTTCTCGGTCATGAGCTAAAATTAAAAACATTCGAAGTTTTTAAGCTCATGCACAAGGACTTACAGTCACATTACAGTCTGTAACTCGATCATCAAAGAAAGGAAAGTTTATTGCCGATGATAAACTTATCCTTATAACGAGAAATTAATTTTTCTCGGCCATGAGCTAAATTTAAAACATTCGTAGTTTTTAAGCTCATGCACAAGGACTTACAGTCACATAACAGTCTATAACTCGATCTCAAAAGAAAGGAAAGATCATCCCGATGATGACTAATCCTCAAAAACGAGAAATTATTTTTTCTCGGACACGAGCTTACATTTAAACTATTCAATGGTTTTAAGCTCGTGTATAAGGTTTATAGATAAATCATAGTCTGTAACCCGTTCTTCAAAGAAAGGGAAGTTTATCTCGAAAAGATAACTTACCCTCAAAACGAGAAATTAAGTTTTCTCAGACACGAGCTTATCCTAAAACCATTCAAAGGTTTTAAGCTCGTGTATATGGCTCATAGTTAGATAACAGTCTGTGACCCGAACTTCAAAGAAAGGGAAGTTTATCTCGTCAACGATAACTTACCCTCAAAACGAGAAATTAATTTTTCTCGGACACGAGCTAACTTAAAACAATTCAAAAGTTTTAAGCTCATGTAAATGGCTCCTCGTTAAATGACAGACGATGACCCGGACTTCAGAGACAGGGAAGTTTATCTACGCAACGATAACTTACCCTCAAAACGAGAAATTAAGTTTTCTCCGACACGAGCTTATGTTAAAACCATTCAAAGGTTTTAAGCTCGTGTATATGGCTCATCGTTAAATGTCAGACGATGACCCGTTCTTCAAATAAAGGAAAGTTTATCGCCGATGATAAACTTATCCTCATTAACGAGAAATTTTAACTTTCTCGGACACGAGCTTACATTAAATCTATTCAACGGTTTTAAGCTCGTGTATATGGTTCATTGTTAAATGTCAGACAATGACCCGAATTTCAAATAAAGGGAAGTTTATCTTAAAATGATAACTCACCCTCGTAACGAGAAATTAGTTTTTCTCGGTCATGACTCATGAGCTTGTACTAAAACATTCCAAGTTTTAAGCTCATAAGGAAAAGTGTATCTTTTAAATAAGAGAATTTTATTCTTAACGAGAAATTCATCTTTCTCGGTCATGAGCTTTACGTTAAAACATTCAAAGTTTTTCAAGCTCATGAAAACGACTTCTAAGTAAATGTCAACTTAGAACTCGTTCTTCAATTAAAAGGAAAGTTTATCGCCGATGATAAACTTATCCTTACAACGAGAAATTAATTTTTCTCGGCCATGAGCTAATAATAAAAACATTCGAAGTTTTTAAGCTCATGCACAATGAGTTACAGTTAAATATCAGACTGTAACTCGGACTTTAATTTTAGGAAAGCTTATCTTTAAATATAGCTTATCCTCGTAACGGGAAATTAAATTTTCTCGGTCATGAGCTTGTATTAAAAGATTCCAAGTTTTAAGCTCATAAAGTAAAGTGTATCTTTTTAATAAGAGAACTTTTCTTCATAACGAGAAATTCATCTTTCTCGGTCGTGAGCTTTCCATTAAAACATTCAAAAGTTTTCAAGCTCATGAACACGACTTCTAAGTAAATGTCAACTTAGGACTCGTTCTTCAGTTAAAAGGAAAGTTTATCGCTGATGATAAAATTATCCTTAACAACGGGAAGTTTACAACTTCTCGGACTTGAGCTTGTTTTGTAAGATATTCAACATCTTAAGCTCAAGTAATTGGTTTTCAAAACTTTGAACACAATTTTTTGAGAATTTCTCAAAAAGTTTTTCTAAATCTTTCAAAATTGTGTGTTCAAAAACGTTTTGATAAAAAGAGCATGTCTTCTGGAATCGATAATATTTACGATACTAGAAATG
The DNA here is from genome assembly GCA_025667525.1 of Glebionis coronaria. Classification (NCBI taxonomy): domain Eukaryota; kingdom Viridiplantae; phylum Streptophyta; class Magnoliopsida; order Asterales; family Asteraceae; genus Glebionis; species Glebionis coronaria. The sequence goes on along the minus strand of CM046877.1, from coordinate 213,411,055 downwards.
TCATTCGATAATGACACGGGGTTGTAAATAAAGTTCGAGCAGAAGTTCAAACGTTTTAAAACATGCTCAAAATGGTTTGCTATTATTTCAGATAGCAACCCGTTTTTCATACTCAAGTCAAGCATTTCACCGGAAAGCTTTGACTCAACAACGGGAATTAATTTTCTCGGGCATGGTTTATTTTTTAACCATGTAAGGGATTGTGTTTACGGAATAACACAATCTAACACGAATTTATGTACGTGTCAGTGCATTTATTTGTTAAAACAAGAGAAATCTTGTTTTTATGAACATATCATCTCCACCAACCGTAGCAATTTACAATTGATATCTACATACTCGACGATGCGACTACAACTCTTTCAATAGAACACGGGTCAACAATTGAGGGGGAGCAATTGTCCAGCATTTAGAATCCTTGATGCTGAGAGTGCCAAGTTAACATATTGGTGTCAAGACAACGATATCAATCATACACATGGACTCAAGAGATAACTTCAGACATGACGAGGCGACCAACATTCGTGAACAAGAACCATGTGATTCTATCATATGATGTTCTCCATCATTCAGGTCCAACCTCGTAGATTGCTAATCTTGTGAATACATTATCATATATGATCTTTGCACGTGATAAATACCTTACACTTGTGTTTAAAAGGTATTTACTTTACGTTTCAAGTACACCCTCATTAATTTGAGGGGGAGCTTGTGTAATTCATGAAGATAATTGGATTTGCATCTTTCTTCCCAAATTTTCTTAAAATGCTATTAAATCAGTTGATATTAAAAACATCGATTGGGTTAATATTTTTAATATGGGGGAGAAAATGTGATTTAATATGTGAAATGATTAATCACAAATGGTTTGACTTAACGTGATAGCTCATCCCGACATGTGCGAAATGTTTTTGAATATTGTCGCATATGTTAAGGGGGAGCAAATTGGATTTGTACTTCAAAATGGATTTCATGGTGATTTATACTTACCCGCAACCCATTTATTTCACGACGATGAAGATTGTGGTGACATAAAGATGGTAGGATAGGTTAAAGTCAAAATATTCCTCTAGAACCGGAGGAATCTTCCCAAGGACATTCCATAGCTAGAAATAGGAGTCCTTAGGAAAGATGGAGAAAGATTGTGAACGTAGCTGAATGCCGACCAAGTACTTAAGTTAGCACTGGAACAATCACAACAAGGTGCTAGTTATGACGTATTGGTAAGCATTGAAGGGGTTGAATAATGAAAAAGAATTGTAAAGATAAAGGGTGAAAAGAAAGAAGCCCTCCTTACAACTTAGGTAGAAATCGGGTCAACACATATGCTATTGAGATCATTGTTAATGATGCTTGATATTGAAGACAGACATCATGGACCCAGCGATGCAATGCATAACCCATTCCAGCTAACTCAGATATCTCTCAAAAGATATTTGTTTTAATCACACGGAGACAATGCATTATCTATTGATTTATTCACTCCGAATAAATTGGTATTTAAATGGTGGCACTCCTCTCCAGCCTCCGATCACTAAAATCCAAAATGCACGATTGAGTCTAGAGCCACTTGAGATCATCAAATATCTCATTAGGACACACTTTCATATTTCCTTGCTTCCTCACACACTGTGAAAAGTAAGAAAGATCTTAAGAGTCCCACGAAAAATCTTCATGATCTTGCCTGAACATCCGAGTAATACGAAAGTATTTACAATGAAGATGGAAATACTTCTTGAGCGAATATCAAAAAACTCATGGTAGGTGACTTGTGCGATTCTTTATGAATCAAACTTGTGATAACTAGAAAGCAACAGTGGTTCAATTGTTAAATGAATTTAAACACGTTTCAGGCCTCTACGCAATATCTTAGTGATCTTGCCAGAACACTCAGAGTGATACCTTAGTGTTCACAATGATGAGTGGAAATTCTTCTAGTGTTAACCTCAAACAACACTTGGTAGGTAACTTGCAAGATTCTATACGAATCAAGCTCGTGATAATTGGAAAGCAACGATGGTGCGGTTCTTAATTGAATCTCACTTGTTCCAGGAACATGAATTGACGGCTTCAAATCATGCGGATATTATAATCCAAATGATTCACTCTTTATGTTCGCAGTCAGCTTTGGACGGTCGAATAAAGAGAATGGGTTTACCCGCGAAATATTGTCAAGGAGGTTCTTAATTGAAACTACCTGCCACAAGTACGATATTTCATATCGTTCAACGGTCTTCACCGACCGGCGGTAAAATGCTACCGAATTAGAATGAAATGTTCAAGGCCATTTCATCTGTGTATATGTTTTGTTTCTAACTGTCTTATGCAGCGTAACAAGAAGGTGGCATTCCAGTTTTCAATCCAGAAGAAGTCGTCAACACATGCTTATGCTTTCTTCACTTAACACTTCAACAAATTCAAGAAAGTCTAAAAGTCAAGTCTTCCGCTGTATCAAACTCTGAAGCTTTCAAGAATTTATAAAAGTATAAGTATGTGGAACATGAAGTCGCGAGGAGGCAAATATCATAAGTGATGAATGCACAAGGTCAAAGCAAGGACACATGCTCAAGATCAAAGTCAAAGATCTCATCAGCATATTCACAAGAACAAGATCGAAGACTCAAGCATAGTATGCTAGGTTTAAGATTTTGTAAAATGATGTGACCTCCCTTTGGGGGAGATTGTTGGAAATACGTTTTTACGTATTTAGAAAGGATCGGTCACTCCAATGATATTGGTGTTGATCCCAAACTTAGATCGATTAAGCTTTGTGTATACGAGATTAGATCAAGTACTACACGTAGAGAAACCTTTGCTTATGAATAAAGTAACAAAGTGTTATGCGGAATTAACACTTGATCTAAAACACAAAGATATTAAACAAACTTTCACTTGTATTAGAATAATCGTACTTGATTACAATGAAAGAGGTTTAACTTGCGAATACTTATGAAAACTGAATATTAACTTTAACCTAAAAGATCTTCTTTTATAGAACAAGAAGTCTTGTACAATAAGCTACGAATCAACTATTCTAGGTAAAGATAAATATAGAAAATACATTGTCATCTCTATCCTTACTAGAAGTATTCTAGAATATAATAAACGTGTAGCTCACATCTTCTATCAGTGCTTGTCTTCAATCTGTCAACGCTTGACTTTAACTTGTCAACGCTTATGCTATCAGCGCTCACTTTGCTCTTATCAACGCTTGAGTTGTTCTTGTCAGCGTTCAAGTGATCTGGCCTTAATTTATTCCCAACAATCCTCCCCTAAACTTGATATCCACTCTTATGATCAAGTTTCTGAATAAACACTAAGAACTTGGAGGAGTCTGACAAACCTTATCATATTGGTAATAAATAAATCTGATTAAATTCTTTGCCACGTCACTTGTATAGTCTATCTCCAACTGGGTGTCCTTCATCTTTTCCAAAACAGCCTTGGATATGAAATACTGAGCATCTACAAGTAAATACTCAGCAAACTTTGTAGAACTCAAATGATATACACCAGCAGCTGAATATAACCTCCATTGAAGACCACTGAGGTCATCTTTAAGATCCTTCCATATTTCAGGATCTTCTTCTTTTGTCCCACACATTCTTTTGAATGTGGTCCAAAGTTTTATTCCATTGACTGAAGTTGGTGCTTCAGCCTCATACTTGGTCTCTAGCAACCTCCAAAGGTCCACCAAGTCTTCTCTATCACAACTTGCAAATAAAGATATGAGAGTGGTAAAAGTGTGTACCTCTTTGCCAAATCTTCCAATTTTCCAGAATCCACATTCATCTTCATCATAACTCACAATTGGATTCCTGGAATCTAGTGGTAACACATGCACCATATCTGAAGCTTCTAATGGGGAGAGCTTAAGGCTCTTTCTAATAACTGCTTCACTTGGATATAGTTGATTCATATCTTTTGGAAACTCAAGTACAAATCCCTTCTTTACTGGTCTGGGAACTATCATAGCTCTCTTGATTTCCATCTCATCTGCAAGTTGCTCCTTTCTTTCATCTGAAAGAAGTCTGAAAGTGTTTTCTTATTGCACTTTCACCCAAATAGGATAAGCCCTATGTTCCAACTCATCAAATGTCAAAGCCTTCAGCTTCTGATGTGTCCATCCAACTCCATGACATTTGAGCAACATAAAGTAGAGCTTCCTTCTATCCCTTTTCAACTCAGAGAGAATGTTGCTTGCCTTGTGCTTCAAAAACAGCTTACAATCCTTCTGAACTCTAAGAAGAATTTCCAAACCCCATATCTGATCTGAAATGGTCAAGTCTGGATTATTCATACAGCTTTCTTCCCAAGAATTGTACATCTGAACCACCTCTGGCATATCAAAATCAATCTGCAACTTTAAATCTCTCAGCTTTTCCCTAGCAAGCTCATCACCATACTCAAGTCTTTCTGGTTCAACAATCATCACACTTGAATCTGAGCTAGCTCCATCACTTTCTTCTTCAGAAGTCACAACAAATGGTGACTTTTCCTTTTCACCTTGTTCCATCATTTGCTCAGCCAATCTTCTATCAAATTCAACCTGAGCTGCATTCTTTGGAACAATTTCTTCTACCAACTTACCCTGACCCTTATCTGTTGGTGCAATTGTTGGTAGGGTAGATGATAATACCTGAGTAGGAACATCTTTGATGATAGATGATGACTGGAATACATCACCTCCATATTCAGATCTGTCAACGCCCAAATTTCCTCTATCAGCGCCCAAAATACTTCTATCAGTGTCCAAACTTGTCTTGTCAACGCTCAAATATTTTCCCTCAGCGCCTTGTGTAACCTCTCTCAACATATCTGTAAATGATAAATTTAAATTGGTTGGAGAGATCAAGGACGTATCAAAACCTGTTTGTTCCTTCAAAGTAGTAAGAGCTTCAGCAACATCCAATGATTGACCATCTTGACTGCTCTTATCACTCAGATTTCTTTGATCTTCCTCCCCTTTAGAAGACTCCTCCATACCTCCCTTTGCATGAACACTTTCCAAAACAACAATCCTCTCCCTCAATTCCTTGAGTTCAAGGCCTTGGTTACTGACAATTTGTACCAAGTCTGCATTCTGCTTTTGCAAGCTAATGCAGACAGCCGTCAATTCCAAAAGAGTCATTGGTTCCAGTCTGCCCTCTTCTGAAATGGGGATTTGACCTCCCAAGTCAGATTCATTGGGCATGGATGAGGACTTAACTATGGTGGGACTGCCTTGGCCAGCTTCTAAGCCAGAACCAATAGTCCCAGCCTCATCCAGGTCACCAGCCACACTTGTGGTGGTGGTTCTCTCTGCTTCATGGCTAGGACCACCAGAGGAGAACACTCCAGCAGTCCTTTGGCGTTTAAACAACCTATATTCAGGTGGTGTGGAAGATGGTGTAGAAGAAGGTGTAGATGTGGGTTGGTTAAGGGGTGTTTGGGATTGTGATGGTTGGGTGTCAGCGGTGGAAATAGGCACATCAACGCCTACATTAGATGTGTCAGCGTCAAAGGGATTCTGGTCTATTTGCATTTGGTCAGGTGAGGGTAAAGGTTCAGGAATAGGTTCAAGTTGTGGATGAGGGTCAAGATGAGGTTGGGGGTCTGGTTGGGGTTGTGTTGCTGCAATAACAGCAAGCATGGCTGGGGTTAAAGGTAGATCTCTATGAGGTGGTGAATTCATCTTGGTAAAAATAGCTTTCTTTTGTTCAGGGATTTTATAAAAATCATTGTGATCCCTTGAACAATATCTTTGAGCATCAAAAATCATTTGCAGAAAACGGGGATAAGCTAAAGTCATTTTTGTCCCCTTGTTTTTACACATTCCTTCAAAAATCATTTTAGACCAGTTATATTTTCGCCCTGTTGCAATACACACAATAGCAGTTGCAATGGATCTATTGATCTCATTGTGTGCAGTACATTTAGGACTCAAACATTGAAGAAGAATGTGAATGAGGTACTTCCAGGCTGGGGGAAATTCCTGCTTATGGTACTTATTAAGAGTACCTTCATCAGGAATAGGGTATCCCAAAGCCCTAAGACCTTGTTCTATTTCAGATATGGGAAGAATGGTTATACCATCAGCATCATTAAGATGTAAGGCCTGGCGTACCAAGGCCTCAGTAACCACCCAAGATCTCCCATGAACAATAGAAGTTAATGTGGTCACTCCATTAACTGTTGAGGAACTAACAGTGTTCCAAAACTGTTTAATGTGTGTGACTGGAATGAGTGGTGCATGAGAAAGAGCATACCTTAATGGGGATGCGTTCAAATACTCCACCATCTGTGTGTATTGAGGAAACAAAGTATTATCAGCAACAAGATAAGCAATCATGTTGTGTTGAGACTTGAACCCCAAATCCAATTCTGCTGAGTTAAATCTTGGTGCCATTGATGAAAGTTGTTAATTTGAAGTATAAAAGATGAAGGTTGATAAGAGAAAAGTGTTAGACAAGAATTATAGATACCCTGTTTAAAAATAGGAGCCAAATTTATAGGAGTGGATGAATGCATGTGATTGGCCCAAAAATAGGCAAAGATTTTCAAAAACTAATCATGAAAATACTGAAAAAGTTATAAGTTATCTCATGCATTTAATGAAAGTAACAACTCCTAAAATTACGGCTTGAAAATATGTCAAAAAGTAACAACTAGGTAGGTCCCATTGATTTTCAACGGTCAAATATAACCCATCAACGCCCAACGGCTATAATCTTGTCAACGTTTGCCTAAAGCCATGTCAGCGTCCATTTTGGTCCCAACAACGCTTGGAAAAATCTTGTCAGCGTCCAAAAATAAAATTGTTTTAAAAAATGAAAAATGACCTTAACAAGTAATTTTATCCTAGAGAAGATAACCAAAAGCTGATAAGTATCATAGGGCGGCAAGCACTGTCCAGTTATGCACACTTGCATAAGCAAGATAGACATAACAGTCCTCTAGTGTCCCTTGCTAACCAAAATTCTTAACAACCAAGTTACCTTATAAAACTCTTGTTACTCCCAGGTAAAACCCATATCAAAATGATTCCCAAGTCTCCCAACAGACCACAACCAATTCTAGGCCAAAAATGTCTTGGCAGCATGCAAAGTTGATATACTATGCATGCTACAGTGCCTCATGGTTTAGTAAAACTAACCCATACTCACCTGTGGACACAATCTAGAATTGTGATAAGAGTATCATATGGATACCCAAAAAGCCTAAAGGTTCCTAAAACCTCCCCTTAAACTATAATACATGAGTTCTCAAAATATATATGAACATTAAAAATTTATGTCAAGATAGGAATATAAATATTCCAACCATCATCCATAAATAAAAACATGTCCAAATAGCTCTTCAAAGATCCATAAGCAACTCTGTATCCAATGGCATAAAGCTACCACCACCTACACATTTAGATGAAAACCACAAAACTAACATTTGTTGCTGACAGCGTCCCGACAACACGTATCAGCGTTGAAGGAACTCTTGTCAGCGTTAGACAATAATATCTCTAACAACGGCAAAATAACACTTGACAGCGTTACATTTACCTTTGTCAGTGTTAGAAAAATAAAGTGGAAAAATCTAAATCATCACAAAGACCAATAACAATGCATTATCCTGTACATACTTTTACAAAAAGGTTCCAAAACACATATTAAGTGAGATTAACCATTCCAATATTTGTTACCAAATATTGAAATCTTCCAGCATCAAAAGGTTTAGTTAATAAATCAGCCACATTATCTTCTGTGGCTACCCTATCTGGTTGTATTAAACCTTTCTCAAAGCAATCTCTTATAAAATGATGTCTAATTTCTATGTGTTTGGTTTTAGAATGATGTACAGGATTTTTAATAATGCATAAAGTACTGTTATTGTCTACAAAAATCTTGGTATGCATAAAATTATACCCATAATCCAACAGCTGGTTCTGAATCCATAAGACTTGTCCACAACAAGCAGCTGCAGCAACATATTCTGCTTCAGTTGTAGAGTTTGCCACCACTGTTTGTTTCTTGCATTGCCAAGATATCAATCTACTCCCAAGAAATTGGCATCCACCAGTTGTGGATTTCCTATCAAACTTGTCACCACCATAGTCACTGTCTGAATATGCAATAAGGTCCAATGGAGAATCTTTTGGGTACCACAATCCAAGATCTGGATAACACCTTAGGTACCTAAAAATTCTTTTCACAGCAAATAGGTGACATTCTTTGGGAGTCACTTGATGGCGTGCACATGCACACACAGCAAACATGATGTCAGGTCTTGAAGCTGTAAGATACATCAATGAACCAATCATTGATCTATAGTTCCTAACATCCACATCCTTTCCAGCTCCAATTTTTCCCCAAGGGTGTTCCCTATCCATAGGAGTGGAAGCATCCTTTTCATGTGGAGAAAAACCATATTTCTTCAAGATTTCAGCTACATACTTGTCTTGGGAGATGAAGATACCATCTTCTTTCTGCTGAACTTGTAAACCTAGAAAGAAGTTCATCTCACCCATTGCACTCATCTTGAATTTATCTGTCATGAGCTTGGAAAAGTCCTCACTCATTGTTGGATCAGTAGACCCAAAAATGATGTCATCAACATAGACCTGCACAAGCAACACATGTTTTCCTTTCTTCTTTGTAAATAGTGTCTGATCTATGGTGCCCCTCTTGAATCCATTGTCCACCAAATAGGTAGACAAGGTACCATACCATGCTCTAGGGGCCTGATGAAGTCCATACATTGCTTTCTTCACTCTATAGACCTTGTCTGGATTTTCAGGATCTTCAAAACCAGGAGGTTGCATAACGTATACCTCCTCAACAATTGTCCCATAGAGGAAAGCACTCTTCACATCCATTTGGTAAACAGTAAAATTCATACAAGAGGCATAAGCTAGAAAAATTCTTATAGCTTCAATTCGTGCAACTGGTGCAAAAACTTCTTCATAATCTATGCCTTCCTCTTGTGTATATCCCTGAGCTACCAAACGTGCCTTGTTTCTGACCACAATTCCCCTTTCATCTTTCTTGTTTCTTAGAACCCATCTTGTCCCAATTGGTCTCACATATCTAGGACAATCAACCAGCTCCCAAACATCTTGAATAGCAAATTGGTGAAGCTCATCCTGCATTGCTTCCACCCAACTAGGTTCTTTGAGAGCATCAAAAATCTTCTTGGGTTCTTCCTGTGACAGAAAACAGGCAAACAAACATGCTTGTACAAGAGGGGTATCAACCTTCTTGTGTATATTGGCAATAAATCCACCAAGACTTTGATGGGATCTTCTTGTCTGAACTGGAGCCATAACATCACCAATGATCTGAGATGTGGGGTGATCCTTAGCTGTGGAAGTGAGAACTCCTCCTTCAAAAAGTCTGGTGTCCTCAACTTCACGCTCCATGTTGCCAATATCTTCTTCATCAGACTCTCTTTGATCAACATGAATCTCTTCATGGACATTGGAAGGTCCACCTTGTTCAAAATGAGAAGAGAAAAGCTGTGTAAAGGTGTCACCAAAGTCTGATCCTTGTTTGTCAGCGCTTGGGCTAACAGCGCTTGAACTGTTGTTGTCAGCGTCTAAGCCATCAGCGTCTGAATTGGTCTTGTCAGCGCTTGATTTCCCTTTGTCAGCGCCTGACGAACCATGCATGTTTGTATTTGGTGGTACTTGGAGACCACCATTATCTTTTCTAGCAGCAGCAGCAGCAGCATAATACTCATCTGTCCATATAGGAAGTGTAACATATTCTGGTGTGGGAAATGATTTGACTGCTGGTGGTCCATCCTCCTTAGCAACCTGTATACCTGAAACATTACCAATTCTCTTTTCCAAAACACTTGAAGTTACCTTCACAATGTCTGGATCAGTAACAGGCATATAATTTAAAGCTCTAGATAAAGGTTCTAAGTCAAACAACCAATTTGGACCACTTTCAGGATCACTAGGTTTACTCTCTAAAAACCTAACATGTACTTTTTCAAGTATACGTTTTTCCTTTTTAATGTAAACCCTATATCCTTTGCTCTGCACTGAATAACCCATGAAGTAGCCTTCATCACCTTTTGAGTCAAATTTACCTAGGGCTTCACTAGTTTCTAAAACAACTACATGACAACCAAAAGGCTTGAGAAAGCCAATATTTGGCTTCCTTCCCCAAAGTAATTCATAAGGTGTCTTATTATGTATTTTGTTGACCAATGCCCTATTTTGAACATAACAAGCTGTGTTAACAGCTTCAGCCCAAAAGGCTATAGGAAAGTGGGCATCAGCCAACATGGTTCTGGCTGCTTCAATAAGGGTTCTATTCTTCCTTTCAGCAACCCCATTTTGCTGTGGGGTTCTAGCTATGCTAAACTGCCTAGTAATCCCTTTCTTGGCACAAAAATCATCTAACAACTGATTTCTAAACTCACCCCCATTGTCACTTCTAATAATTTTGACCTCATTACCATTCTTCTTTTCAATCTGGGTAATGAAATTAATTAGACTTTGGGCAGTTTCACTTTTCTTGGCTAAAAAGAAAGTCCATGTAAACCTGGAATAATCATCAGTGATAACAAAACAATATGATTTACCCTTCAAACTTTCTATATTAGTTGGACCAAAGAGATCCATATGCAATAAGTGAAGTGTTTTAGAACTAGAGTGCACCTGTTTAGACCTGAATGAGACCTTGTGCTGCTTGCCCTTAAGACATGCAACACAAGAGTGGTCATTGTGGAAAGCCTTTTCAGGCAAACCATCAACTAAACCAAGCCTCACAAGTCTATTGATATTCTTAAAGTTTATGTGCCCTAATCTCCTGTGCCAAAGATTACTTTCATCTACTGAGGCTTTAGCATACAGACATGACATTTTATTATTTATCTTAATTCCATTAAGATTCACATTATATATGTCTTTATGCCTTGGTGTTCTAAAATCTATGTATTTTTCCTCAGGGAGCTTATAATCTTTGCTTAACACCAAGCACTCAGTATCTGTGAAAAGAACCTTATTTTTGTTATCACACACTTGTGATACACTAAACAAATTATAATCCAGTTCTTTTACCAGGAAGACATTCTCAAATCGTAGATTGTTGGTGACAAGGGTTCCTTTTCCTGTGATGGTGCCATAGCCCCCTCCAAAGTATACCTTATCACCATCTTGAATAGGAGAGAAATTAGTCAGATAGTCTTCCTTCCCTGTCATGTGCCTTGAGCATCCACTATCCCAATATCCATAATCATTGATCTTCTTCTGAATGCCCTGCACATAAAGAAAACACATTAGTTTTCTTTGGGAACCCAAGCCTTGGAAGACTTGGATTCATCTGGTTGTTCAACAAGAACAGACTTGGTTCTCATAACAACCCCATTTTCATCCCTTTTAGAATGAAATTCCCAGTTAACTCCAATTGGTGTTGACATTGCTTTTGAAATATAATGAAACCTGTTGCATGTCATAGAAACACCAGTAAAATTAGAGTTTTGGTCTTGTTTTGGTCTCCATGTTAAGCTAGTAGAAGCTTTAGACCTATTTCCCTGTGGTTGCAAATACCTAGGTTTGGCAGTGTGTCTGTCAGCGCTGAAATTGTTCTTGTCAGCGCCCCGATTGCCTTTATCAGCGTTGAACCTAGGGTTTGCTACAGGAACCCATTGCCTATTGGACCAAGTGTTTGACTTTTGAAAAGGTCTTAGGCCTTGTGTGTTAGACCCTCTAGAAAAGAATGGGGCTGGTCTAACAACTTGTGAACTTTTGTTCACATAAGTATTGGGTCTGACAGTGTTTGACCTATGTTGACATTTGTCAGCGCTGAAATGGTTCCTATCAGCGTTGACATTGGAAGCGTTGACACATTTGTATGCCAAATGTGAGAAGCTACCACATGTGTAACAAGCTTTTCTAGACATAGTCTTAGGTCTAGAAGCAAAGAAGCCTGTTCCATGATTACTAACTTGGCTTTTTGGTGACCTAGTATTTCTATACATCTCTGCATACTTAACACTAGGTTTTCTAACAGTTTGTGGGCCAAGGTCAACAGCTTTGCCAGTGGTAGGGTGTGTGATTTTAATAGGTTTAGGATCATTGGACTCCACAATTGGTATCATTTTTGGTGTGGGCTCATTTGGACTTTCACACAACAACCCTCCCTTAACAAACAAAGTGTGGTTAGCTTTCTTCCACTCATCTAGGTCAGTCAGTTTTTGTTGGTATTCCTCAACTGGGGAAGTCACTCTAGGTGGAGGAATGAATTCCTTCTCTTGAAGTTCTGGCAAGCCAGTCCAAGATAAGTCCTTTGATTGGACACCATAGAAATCCCCAGCTGGTGGTGGAACACCAGTATAATCTTTCATCCCAATCCCACTCATATCCTTAGAGTCTCTTTGTTTACTAACACACTCTCCTAGGGATTGTGTGGCCTTATCAAATCTCTGGATTTTAAGACTCACATTATCTTTATTTTTGTTAGCCTCCTCTAACTGAGCTATCAAATCAAGATTAACCCTATTTACTATATCTTGAACATCTTTACTCTGATGTAACTCATGTTTTAAGATATTTATTTGATCCTTTAAATCAAACTCCATTTTCTTATATTCAGCTACTGTCTTTTCTGTTTGGGTAAGAGCAATTTGATAATTAGATACTTTGCATCTTTCAGTACTTGCCTCATCTAATAATTTTACTATCTCTTGATTTAGTTTTCAGTATTTAAACGACAACCCTTAGAACAGAAAGCATCATCATATACCTCATTATCTGATGAAGAGGAGGAGTGTCCCATGAGAGCATATTCAACATGCTCTTCTTTAACTTCAGCAACCAAAGCTCTGTCCTCTTCCTCATCCTTAGCCATCCAGCTCCAGTCCCATCCCCCAACACCATCAATCTGTTGAACAGCAACCATGGCCTTGGGATCTTGGCTTTTAACCATTTGGCTTGAAGGCTTACCAGCATCAGATCTTCTTGGAGATCTACATTCCCTCATAAAGTGCCCCATCCTATGACAGTTGTAGCACTCAACCTTGGACTTGTCAAAGCCAGCAACATCCTTAGCATTAAAGGTCATCTTCTTCTTGAACCTTTTATTAAACCTGTTTGCTCTTAAACTTACAAGAGCCATAGTCCACTTGATGTCCATCTCTTCCAATTGTTCATCATTTATCTGCTCAAGATCTTCATATGTAATCCTTGAATCACTGGGCAAAGAAGCAATGAATGCACACACAGTATCTAGATCTAAACCAGCAGGTTTAAGTCTATCAGCGCCAAAGTTGTGTGTGTCAGCGCTTGAGTATAAAGCGTTGACAGGATATGATCCAGCGCTGACAGACTGACATCCAGCACTGACACCTTGAGATCCAGTGGCTGGATGTCCATAGAAGTTCATGGAATCAAATTGGCCTTCACTTTGTGAGAAGAAGGCCATGTTACTACTGGAAGATTTATTATCACTATCCAATTGCCATTCATTCTCCAACAGTCTTAGTTTGTTGAAGATGTCATCAAACCTGGAGGTCTTGTGGATATTATTGACAAGAATGGATCTTGTCTCAATCTTCCATACATCACCAAGGCTTTTGAGAAAAGTAGCATTCAATTCAGGGTCATCAATCTGTGTTCCCATGAAGGAAAGTTGACTTGTGATGTCAAGAAGTCTACTTCTCACACTGCTGAGATTCTCATTGGGTTGAGCTTTAAAGACAGCATACTCATGCAAGAGTTGCTTCTTCTTTTCTTCTTTTGTGTCAGCATTGCCACCATGTGCTACTTCAAGAGCTTCCCAAAGCTCTTTTGCAGACTCAAAGCATTTGTACTTGTGCTGATTCTCATGACCTAGGGCGTGTTTCATGATGTTCAAGATTTTCATGTCCACCCTCTTCTTGGCTATATCTTCAACAGATACAGCTCTCCCATCTCCAGGCTTTTCCTTCTTATCAGCTTCAGGACAATTAGGAATAGCTGTCCTTGTGGCAATAGCAGCAGCAATCCTTTGTGCTTTGTCGAATGTGTTCCCATATTCAACAATCTCCCAAAGAGTGTAGTCATAAATAGCTATATATTGCTCAAAATTGGACTTCCAAAGCTCGAAGTTCCTGGCATCAAACATGGGAATTTTGATACTAGGATTTGTGGAGTTGTTTTGTAGCAAAGCAGCAGGTTGATCTGTGCCAGACATGGTGTTTTTAGGGTTTTGAGAATTTTAGGGTTTTTAGGGTTTTTGGTGTTTTAGGGTTCTTGCGTTACTTAAAGATCAAAAGTTTCTCAACAAGCTCTGATACCACTTGTTGATCCCAAACTTAGATCGATTAAGCTTTGTGTATACGAGATTAGATCAAGTACTACACGTAGAGAAACCTTTGCTTATGAATAAAGTAACAAAGTGTTATGCGGAATTAACACTTGATCTAAAACACAAAGATATTAAACAAACTTTCACTTGTATTAGAATAATCGTACTTGATTACAATGAAAGAGGTTTAACTTGCGAATACTTATGAAAACTGAATATTAACTTTAACCTAAAAGATCTTCTTTTATAGAACAAGAAGTCTTGTACAATAAGCTACGAATCAACTATTCTAGGTAAAGATAAACATAGAAAATACATTGTCATCTCTATCCTTACTAGAAGTATTCTAGAATATAATAAACGTGTAGCTCACATCTTCTATCAGTGCTTGTCTTCAATCTGTCAACGCTTGACTTTAACTTGTCAACGCTTATGCTATCAGCGCTCACTTTGCTCTTATCAACGCTTGAGTTGTTCTTGTCAGCGTTCAAGTGATCTGGCCTTAATTTATTCCCAACAATTGGGCTCGTGATCCATTCAGTATACATATAGTCCATATAGCCCACATGTAGGGTGGGCTATATATACCCCCTCCTAGCATGTTAGGAGGGGTTGCTCATTTGTGTTTTTCACTTTTCATTCAATAAACTTACTTTCTCTCTCTACCTCTCCTCTTTCTCTCCTTTCTCTCTCTAGTTCATCTTCCATTTCCATCCATCTCATAGATAAATCAAACATGGCTAAATCTTAAGAAACTATGGACCTACAATAACAATCAAGAAGTATCCCGTCACACACACAAGAACACACACCACACTATCTGGATCTTTCCCACACCACCTGTAGAAGATGAAATATATCCTCGTCGAGATATCTTGCCTCCGAAGAGACGATGCACAAGTACTCAGGACGGATCGTGCCCCACGAACCAAGAACTCAGGACGGATCGTGCCCCACGCTCCACACACATCATAACTGGTCCCATAAACGCCCATACATCTATGTACCAATCCCAATCATAACACAATCAAGATTCACATATCATAACACATATCAAAGCACATATGAGAACACATAAGAACGCAAGTCACACAATAACACATCTATGTCCAAACATTTATGAAAATATAGTACCAAAACATTTTAAGAACACCACAAGTGTCATCTCCATCCCATACTAGAAAAAAAGAATTTAAAAACTCGGTGAAAATGGGACTATCGACTCACCTGATAGCACATCAAGCTAGCACTCCTACAAACCTATAAAATCATACACGACACCCTTAGCTTAGGTCTTAACACCCAAGTTAAGTAACAATCAAGGAGATGAATCTAATTCCCCAATCCCCACTATCTAGTTCTCCCACTACAAGATATTCTATACGTAAAAATCTAGTTTTATGAAAATTCTTAAAATATGAAACAAACTTTATAACTAAGTCCTAAATGACTTAAAACCATCCCGTAAATTATTCCCGTGACTAAATATCTCATCCAAGACTTCTAAACGCTAGACCCTAAATCGTAAAAAATACGATTTACAATAATACTTATACGTACACATAAGATCCTAAAATAGCACCACATTCTATCATAGTTACATCCAAGTGAACAAATGAGCATGAACTAACCCCATCATAACATTATATAATACACCACGGAATACACGAACGATGACTAACATCCAATCCAAGGCTCAAATATAAATAGAATGCTCGTAAACGCACACTAAGCACATAATCAAAGTCAAACAGTCAAAAGTGACAAATCTAAAATCTAGGGTTGTCACAATAAATATAATTGTAATAAATAAGGTCGTACGATTTGAAAAGTTACTTAGCTTCTAGCACAAGATCGTTTAAAAGTTGCTCGGTATTAATTAGAGTTCATAGTCAAGGCATAACTTATTGAAGCGAGATGCGAAGATTGGCGAGTCCGAAAAGGCCCTAACAAGGCATGAGGGCTACATTTTGTTGCATAAGATCCAAAGTGATGTGAAGAATCATTTATCAAAAATCAATATGAAGGATCGAGACACACGACGAAAAGCAAATACTCCCCTAAAGATCATGGAGAAGTCTATCCGAAAAGGCCCTAACGAGGTATGAGGATAAATAGATCCAAGTCCTAAAAGGAGGCGGATCATTGTATATCAAAATCCCAAATAATGATTGGAGAAAAATGAAGAAGTCGTAGTCCAAGAATGAAGAATCTCTCAAAAACTTCAAGTGAAGAAATTCCTATTATGAAGAGAAGACCATTATTTCAAGATCATCTCTCAAGATTCGTAGTATGAAGTCAATGCCAAATATCGGTCCGAGAAAGGTCTCAAATCGTGAAGCGAGTTATGCCAAGATATGAACTTTATGAGGTCTCGAGAAGCAGTTTTAAAAGATTTTGTCCTTTGCTAACTATTGATTAAATCGTCCTACTTTATTTTTAGCCTAATAAATTATCGAAATAAGTCAACAATGCATCCTCATGATCATTCAAGACAAACAATAAAATATAAGAGATACACCTAGGAATAAGGTAGTCTAAGCGAATAATTGAGTCACATGAGTTTGTGTTAGCTTGCTAACTTATAATAACAATGATCTCATTTTTAAGCTTGGTATGGGGAACGTAAAACTTGAGGGTGGTAAACATTCATGACATCCAAAGCCCTATTGTAAGTCTTCAATTTCTTTACTTTTTCTCCCTTCAAATATTTTGTTATTTTCTATCTTTTTAGTTTCATTAATGTCTTGTATTTAATAAAGGCTAAGGTGGGTTAATTATGATGGAAAATGTAAATCTTGCTTTGTAATTAATGCATTGCATGAGGGCATTGCAATGGTCAAGTGCAGGGGATTTGATAGGTGTGGAAACACCCATCCTTTTACCACTTAAAATAATTAAAAACATACCATAACGTGTATTTTATGTCGTAAATGTCGGAATTATGCGTGGTTTATGTTTTTGTTGTGTTTTAGGATCAAAATATGAAAAAGGAAGAAAACACGGGCTTTCACGGGCTTTTATCGAAGAAACAGACAAAAGACGAAGTCAAAAGATCAAGAGTGCAAAAAGAACGGAAGTCGAAGGCCTATTCTGAAGATTTATCGAAGAAAAAGTCTAAAGACGGAAGTTTTAACGATGTTGAAGAACCAAGTCTTATAAAAGAAGAAATTAAAAGACGGGTTCATTTTATATCGACAAATCCCGAGACAACGTCAAAGAAGTCGAGGAAATTAAAAGACGAAAAGACAAAGTAAAAGAAGAAAGCATCAACACCTACCTTACTTTCCTCCTATATATACCTCCTAAGGCTTCATTTGGAGGGGAGTTAGTCATTTTTTAGGAGTAGGAGTAGGAGTAGATTAGTTTTACTTTTTCTCTCTAAAATTTTCTTTCAAGTATGCTTAATCTTTCTTCTCTAAATCTTGTAATCTTGAATCTTTAATCTTTATCTTAAATTTAAGTTTTTCATAATCAATCTTATTCTTCCTTTCTTGTTTTAATCTTGAGTTTGATTTGGTAAAAGTATGTAGTTTGTTTTAATCTTTATGCTTATTTGCTTATAGTGTTTATCTTTGTGATCGTATCATTTTTAAGTAGTTTATGGTTTTACCTTATTTTGCTTTTTGCTTATTTCGTGTTTAGCTTATTCTAATTTAAGTGTTTTTAAAAGTTTTATCTTTTTCTTTTAGTTCAATTTATAAATTTTGCTTATTTGGTGTCTTGAAAGTGTTTAAATTCGTGCTTATTTAGTTCTTCTTAATTTTGGTTTGGTTAAGTTTTTGGTAATTGCTTATTATTAAATTGTGATGTGTCGTGGATTGTATATTAATTAGATACATTATAGGGTAAAATAGAAAATTACCTTTAGGGAAAAGTAATAGACTAAAATTTACCAAAGACGGATTTAATTAAACACGTTCATGAACCAAGTTCGTTGTACACGAAGATCGAGTGAATTTGAGACGTTTTTGTTTTGATATGGACAATTGATTCGAATGAGTTTTTGGTTTTTAAACTAAAATTACTCCTACAAAGTTTACCTAAGTGCATGAATCGTACCCCATATTTAATCTGAATAACAATTATTTAAAATTAAAACTATTTAAAAATAAACTATTTAAGAAATCTATAAAAAATTCACTATAAAAAAATAACTTTTACACTTTTTTAAAGTTAATTTATGAAACTAATTTATTTAAGATATAAATTAATTAAAATCTAATTATTTGAAAATTTATTTTTAATAACTAATTGAATTTCTAAAAATTAATAAAACATTTTTAAGTTGTATTTATTTATTTTTTAAAACCTGCAAAAGTAAATTAAATAATATAAATTTAACTAAAATTTAAAACTAGGTAATTAAACAAAATTTAAAAACTGGCAGCTTACTTTATATGAGACTATATTAATTATGAAAGCTGTAATTAAACACTAACAAGTATCTAGCATAGTAGGTTAAGACATTTGGCCTGTGACCAGGAGGTCACAGGTTCGAATCTCGTTATGGACATTATTTTTGGATGGTTTATTTTTTGACAGTAGATGAAAATAAAGTCACAGGAGTGATTTGATGTGGTTAAAATATTGGACTGATAAGAATCAATAATTTACTATCAGATCAGTTATATCTGATAGTATTTGCTTGGCAATTAATTATCTCAAAAATAGCAAAGTAACCTAGAAATTCAGCAAATTAAACTAAGAGCAGGCAATAAAATAACAGTCAAATCTATAAATCAAACTAGAAAAACTCAACAAATACTCACAGTTCTAGCAAAGAATAAAATGCAGGCAAACTAAATTCCAAATAACCAGCACACTTAAACGCTAACCCAAATCTCAGCAATCAAGTTAACCAGTCAATCCAGCTATAGCTGATTAATTTAACTATCAAGTTAGTAAATAAACATGCCATTCTTAAAAAAAAGAAAACTGAGAAAATATGTTTAAACCTACCAGACTAAAAGAGTCTTCTAGCTTAAATTATACAGCAAAACACAAATTAAGTTCAAATCATCAAGGCCAAGCATCTTATCAGCAAAACATGACCCAAGGAAAGCTTATATTAGATACACAATACTTATGTGAAAACTCAGATTTAAAATACACAAATTAGCAGATTAAATGCATCTAAAAGTAAATACAAATCTCAGCAATCCACTATAAGTACTACTACCAAACAATCAACTCATTAATAGTAATAGGAAGATAAAAAAACGCAAGCTGCTGACTCAACCATAACTCAACAATAGATCAAATTTAAAGCCTTATAAAACTGAATGAACCTAATATCAAACTCTTTAACCATAGAATCGCATGACCACTCGTTTAACAGATTCGACAATCAAAAAGCAACTTTAGCTACTCATTAAGCATACTATATAACCCTAACTCATTTATCATATAACTTATAAGATCTATTAAACAGATTTAATCAAAAATATAAAATAACATGAAAATTAAATGGAAGTGAACCTAAATGTAGAGACCTTTGAGCAGATGTGCAGCGCTGAGCTGGCCATATTAACCTTAATCAACTACACCATTCTTCATCACCACCATTCTCGAACCACATTCATCAATCGAACCAGTGCAGTAACCTCTAATTTATCCAGTGGGGATAAATCGTTCCAAAATATTACTTTAATTATGTAATATAAGCTTTTTTAGCTTAATTAAATAACGTTCATACAATATCAAACAGATTATAGAAATAATAATTGCAATAAACTTTTGAAAGTATATTAAGTAAGACAAATTTTTCTCAAACTCAACTTTTATTAATCACTAGAAATTTGACTACAATACTATTAAAAATAAAATACAAATATTCCTAAATCCATTTTGACATTATAACTAGAAAGTAAAAAATGGGATGATTCACTTTACAGAAAATGGGGGGGGGGGGGGGGGGGGTTTGTAGCCAACCTCCAAGGATTCTTGGTGGAAGGTTGTTGAAGAACATCTCGAATCTTGGCCGTCCATCAGGTATCTTTCTTATTCTCTCTCATCCCAATTCCTCATCTACGGTTGTAAATACACCAACTAGCACACAGATCGCCAGCTTGGCAACCGAGTGTGCTAATTGTGTTTCTTCAATGCTGAGATGGCCACAAATGATTGGAGGAATATTATAGGTGATGTGTCTCAACAAATGAGACTCAAAGAATAGACCACGTCACGGATCTTCTCCCCATCTTCTTTGCTCCGATTTAATTGGGGTTTAATTAAAGGGCTGTGTGTTTCACGCGCTTTCAGTTAAACAAAAGCCCCAAATTTATTTTTGGGTTTAGAGTTAGATGAACAGTTGATGTATCTGGTTTATTTGGTTTTGGGAGAGAGAAAGGATGAGGGTCACTTTGTTTGTATCGAAGTGATAAAAAACGTGTGTGTTTATTTGAGTGGTGGGTGAATAAACTTTCACTGAATGAACCAAAACTCTTATTTCCTTTCGTAAATAACAAAGCCCATGAAACATATAATTCGTTTCATCTTTTGATTTGGGCTTGTAGCCCAAAGATACTACCATCCGTAACATTATATTTTCATCTTGGGCCTTTGATAGTCCATTTGGGTATAGAGTAGATAACTTGTTTTTGTTTTTGAGCCTCAAAAGATTGAGCCAAACAAGAATGCTCGGTCATAGGTTATTATTGTAACATTAATTAGAACGTTGTAATAGGTAGTTAATTAGTCGTGGTTTACGGGCTTGGATTTAAACTAATTAAAGTCCAAAAGACAAGCCCGGCCGAATATATAGTCCTTTGAAGCCCGCATGTGGGTGGACTATATATACTACCCTCCTAGCATGTTAGGAGGGTGGGATGATCATTTGTAACTATACTTTCTTTCACTACTTTCTCTCTCTAGGAATCCATCTCTTTTCATCTATTTTCTATCTATAATCATCTAAATATGGGACAACATTTGGTATCAATCGCCATGGGGTAGATTCGTGTTTAGTTTGTGGTTTTTCATATTTTGATACGTTTGATTTTCTCCTTTGAATCATTTCGTCTCAAAAAGTTTTTGTTGTGTTTATCATTTTCTTGATTCTAAATTAACTTTAATCATCCGGATTATAGGAGTTTTGGTTTGATTTTTGAAAATGGTTACACAAAATCAAGTTCTTGGAAAAGTTTTGGTTTGTGTTTTGATATCCGGAATATAAGGGTTTTATCATTCCGGATTGTGAGCTGTTTGTGAATATTCCGGATAAGCAAGATTGTCTCGTTATCCGGAATATAAGGGTTTGTTGATTCCGGATAACAGAACGTTGGTAAGTTTTTCAGGATAAGCATACGAAGTTTGGATTCCGGATAAGTCTCTAAACAATGAGATTCCGGATAAGGTTTGGCATTATATTCCGGATAAGCAGCATTAGTTCTTTCCGGATAACACGTTTGTCTTCCAGATTCCGGATAAGCTTCACCTGAGTATTCCGGATAATCTCTCGGACTCTATTCCGGACAAGCAGTTTGGCAAATATTGCGGATAAGGGTGAGTTGATTTATTCCGGATAAGCCACAGATAGTTTATTCAGGATAAGCACGTTTTTCAGGATTCCGGATAAGCAAGTCAGGAAGATTCAGGATAAGCACGTGATGCTGTGGATTCCGGATAAGCGGACCATAAAGTATTCCGGATAAGCCACGAAGACTTATTCCGGATAAGGAGAATAACAATTATTCCGGATAAAGGTTCTTTTCGGATAAGCTAAAGGAGACTCATTCCGGATAACACGAAGATCAGTTTATTCCGGATAAAGAAGGAAATAAACATTCCGGATAACGAACTGTTTGTGTTATTCCGGATAAGACATACATTTTATCCATTCCGGATAAACAGTTTTTCCGGATAAGGTAGTTTTGTATTATTCCGGATACGGCGAAGAAAAATTATTCCGGATAAGAGAGAGAACAATTATTCCGGATAAGAAGAACAACAAAAATTCCGGATAAGCATCACTTTTGCGATTCTGGATAACTCTATTATCAACATTCCAGTTAACCCTGAGGAGTATTCCGGATAAGTGCTTGTTTTTTCCGGATAAAGTTTTTTCACAATTTCTTCAAGTTTCAACCACAATTTTTTCACACCATATCTACTTAAGATCCAAAGTCACTTCATCAACATAGAGAGATGATCATCATGTCAACAAGTAATGCAGTTACTAAAAGTTCAGACGTGAAAGGCCTTGAAATGGAACAACTACAACAACAGATATGTTTCTTGAAAAAAAATGCCATGGACGGTTTTAGAGTTCTTCAATATTCTTTCAGCACCTTTCAAAAGTCTTGTTCGACTTACGTGAATCCACTGGCACATTCAGCAAAACATTCACTCATGCCATGGTTAAACTTCAAACACAACTTGTCAACGAAAGAATCATTGCTAGTGAATGCAAGATCACTTTCACTGATCTCAAGACATCACTTCAAACGATGTTTACTTCTGACTTCATCAAGTCTTCGCTTACCAATGAGTGCTTTAAGCGATATCATGGAATGGATGCTTTATCATACAATGATCGGATAACCCGCAACATCGACTTCATTGTAACCTATGTGAATGACATAATACAGATGCAACAAACGATTGATGACAGACTTCATACCAGTTATGGTATCGCATCAGATATTGAGAATACAAGCTACAGATATGAGACTCCAACACATAGTTCAGGGAATGATGACAACAGCTCTGGGAAAGACAACAGTAGCTCTGACAAACAACACATCGACTCTAAGAATGTCATCAGCAATACACCTTCCTATGATAATGGTCCTGTTTACGATTCTTAGCCATTGGAAGAGGTACACAATGCTGAATTTAATGTGTTTGCCAATGCCAATACGCATGAGCATAGTGATCAAACAACAAACCTTATTGACACATGTATGACGGAAAAAGTTGATAGCAATAACACACCCAATTCATCAGACATGTGCAATAATGAGTTTGAGGATGATCAACATGCAAATGAGTATGATGATGAGGAGCGTGTCGCGCTTGCTAATTTAATTGCTAGTTTACAAAAAGATGTCAATGAAACTAGAAAGAGTCAAAAGCAATTAAAGAAGGCAAACGCAGCGCTCACTCAAAACTTTGAAGAATGCAAAGCCGCTCTAATTAAATCTAATGAGACCCTTGAAAGTAATAAGGATAAGCTTCTTCAAAAGACCAAAGAGCTTGAGGGGTACAAGGGTAGTGCATTAAGAAGTCAAAAGGACGATTTTGAAAACAAATATAATATAACTCTTGAGTTATTAGCCAAAGATAAGTGGCAATATAATGTTTTCTTAATGGATGAACGTCAAAAAACATACCTTGCCAATACCACAGTTAATGAACTTGAACAAAAGCTCTCTATGACCACTACAAATTCTTCTAAAATTCTTGAGGATAAGAAACAAGAGTTAGATGCATTAAAACAAGACTTCAAAAGTAGATATGATAAAGAAACTGAAAAAGTAACGAAACTAGAAGAACAAGTCGAATTTTTGAAGAAAGTTGTTTATAAAATGCATGATTCTATTCAGTCCGTAAGAATGCTAGCACCTCCGTCGATGTTTAAGGGTCAAGCTAGCTTTGAAAGTCCTAAGTACCTTGCCAAAGCTCAAGCTGCGAACCCGTGTCTTTATCTTGATGAGACTGAAAGGACCGATCTTGATTGCATGCCTGTATGTGCCGATAGTGAAGAGACATCCCTTTGGGATGATGATAGTCTACCACTTGTCAATAAGGAGTTTGTGAAACCATATAATTATGCTTACATGAATAGTCTTTATGGTCTTTTTAACAAACAAACTCAGAAATCTCGTGAGGAAGTGTTTTTAGAATGCAAGCAAAAGAGAATTCAATGGAAGAAAGCTTTTGCCACTAAGAAATCTAATGTTTACAAATATATAAACTACCTTCCTCTAGATGAGTCCAAAAGCAAGAGTAGGAAAACATTAGGGATTCTTAAACAACGCATAGATAATGTTAAATCTATCGTTGAAAGAGATTGGGCAAAACGTGAAAATGCTGAGTGGACACGTCCGATTCCTCAAGATATTACCTTGCTTGTGAAAGAACTCTTAATTCCAAACATGACGTTGATTAAAGAAACTCTCCTTCAACTTGAGGAGTTCATTCGGACTGAAATGTATGATGATTTAAAATATGTTGAATCTCTTGAGAAACACATTGATGATCTTCAAATGGAGAAGTCTGATTTTTCCGATGAATATGATTTACTATTGCAAGAATGCGTTTCTAAAGATGTTATGTGTGCTTATTTTACATATTGTGTTGATATTGATGAATATTCTGATGTTGCGTGCAAATATCTTGATAAGATCAAAGAATGTGAACGTCTTGAAATTGAGCTTTCGAAACGTAAAGAAAATGTTGATAAAAAGGCTTTTGAGTTACTTCAACACAAAACTGATTTCCTTCAAAAACATTGTCATTCTCTTGAATTTGCTTTTCAAAAAGACGTTGGTAGTTATCCACATGATAATAAATTGCAAGAAAAACTTTCCCAAATGTTTCGAGAAATGAATGAACAAAATTTGGAAATTAAAGGGTTGAAAGCTCAGTTACAAGACAGGGAAAGAGCGATAGCAGAGTTACAGAAACTCGTTGCTAAGATGGGTGGGAAAGTTGTGGAACCTAAAGTTATGAAACCTGTTGTTCGACAACCCAATGCCTACAAGGATCCAAAGCCTTCTATCTTAGGAAAACTGACTCCGTTCTCCAATTCTTCTCATATGAAATCTAGGTTACCCCCTAAGACTGATGTGCAACCAAGTGTTCCAACACCATCCATATCACCATATGTTCCTCCATTTAGAAATCACATTGTTGCTAAACCAAACCATGTGAATGCACCTAGCACTTCTAGGACTCCTCCAAAACGTGTGATATTCACGTCCACAAAGGAATCTGTAGGTTCAAATGACCTCGTTCATACCCACAACCTAGAGGATGCGAAACAAAAAGGGAAGATTCAGAAAGACAAACCAGTGTATGAAAAACCTAGTTCACCAAATCCTGCTAGAGTTCCACACACTCCTATTGGTAGTCAACCAAAACCTAGGATCCCTCTTCAGCAATCTAGGAATTGGAAACCATCCATGAATAGTTGTGTTTCAAACACTACGCCTGAACGATTTGGAAAACAAAGGAATACAAGTACTTTCGTGATTTCCAAATTCCCTGTATGTCCCACATGCAAAAAGGGCATTCACAATGGAAATCATGACCATTGCATTTTGCAATACCTCTATGAGGTCAAATCTCGTTCCTTTGAACGGAGATCGAATACAAAATCCCATAAGACAACAAGGAGATACAAACCCGTCGCAAAGAAAAGCAACAACAACAAATCTGAAACATGGATTAAAAAAGGACTTAGTTTCTCTCCAAAGAAGTCTTCCGCTGTGCAAGATAAAGCTACTCCTAAATCTAGTCTTTAGTGGAAACCAACCGGTCGGATCTTCACGAAAGTTGGTCTTAAGTGGATTCCAATAGAGAAGAGTGATGACACCTGCACCAGCACTAATGCTACTGTTCTACACGCTGAAAAGGAATTTGTTACTCCTAATTCTAGTATTTGTGCAAACTCTTCTTCTATGATTGCAGGTACAACAGCGGATTCTGAACCAACTTCTCCTTCTTCAAAGGGTTCCAATTCTGTACATTCAATATCACCTTCTTTTGCTGTACAAAAGTCTATTTTGGATTATTTTCGAAAAACTTGAGAAAACACAAAAATATAATAAAATGTAAATATCCATAGAAAAACAAAATAAAAAATGGAAAAACTTTCAAAAGACCAAAAATATTCTTTTCGACATGTCTTTCAGTATCGATAATATGGACGTACCTAGAAATGTCGCTCAATAACGACACGGGTGTGTATATAAAGCTCGAATGAAAATTGTAAATATTTTTCAAATCATGTCATTTCAATGATTTACAATTACCTCAGATTGTGACTCGTACTTCAAAGAAAGGAAAGTTGATCACGATGATTACTTATCCTCAACAACGGGAAACTTAAATTTCTCGGTCATGAGCTATCGATAAAAACATTCAAAGTTTTTAAGCTCATGTAAACGACTTACAGTTAAATGTCAGACTGTAACTCGAACTTCAAATAAAGGAAAGTGTATCTTTAAAGATAACTTATCCTAACCAACGGGTAGAACAATCTATCTTGGGTTGAGCTTGTCACAAAACATTCAACGTTTTGAGCTCAACACAATGGCTTGTAATCACTTTCAGATTGCAACCCGGAACTATATTCACGGGGGAGTGTATGATTTTGTACCCTTACCCTCAGCAAAAGAAGAGAAATCTTCTTACACTTGAGTGGATTCGTCAAGACATTTAAAGTCTATGAACTCAAGTTTATGCTTTAGAAAAACCTTTTCGACAAAAAGAATTGATTTTTCAAAAAGCGTTGAACACAATTTTTTCAAGAATTTCTCAATGATATTCAAAATCTTTCAAAAATTGTGTGTTCAACAACTCCTATCCTCAAAAGTTTAATGTGGATCAAATCCTCGTAATGACAATTCCATTGGATCAATTTTTGAGGGGGAGCGTTCCAAAATCATATTAGGTTTGACACATTGTTCTCCTGAAGATTTTCAAGACTATTTTTCAAAATATATTTTAATCAAATTTGGTATCTCTAATATCAAAAGATTTTATATATTAGAGATAGGGGGAGAAAATGTGATTAAAATGTGATCTAAAGATTCAAGCACTCATGGTTACGATCAAAATCCCACAACATCTTTAATTCAAGACGTTATTGGTGTCAAAAGGGTGGTTAGGTTTAAGTCCTATGATTCAACCAGAACCGGAGGGATCTTCCCAGGGACAATCCAATAGATTATTAGAAGTCCTTAGGAAAGATGGAGTAGAATGTGAACGAAGCTGAATGTCGACTAAGTACTGATGATAGCACTGGATAAATCACAACAAGGTGCTATTAATGATGTCTTGGTAAGCATTGAAGGGGTTGAAGAATGAAAAAGAAATGTTAGGATAAAGGGTGTAAAGAAAGAGCCCTCCATACAACTTAGGAAGAAAACGGGTCAACACATCATGAAGACAACTCATCATGGACCCAGTGATGTATGCACAACCCTTTCCCTAGCTACTCAGGCTTCTCTCAAAAGAAGTTTGTTTTATTGTCACAGAGAACAACATGACTTCTATTGACTTTCTCACTTCGAGATAGTTGATATTGAATAGGTGGCATCTGCTCCAGCCTCCGACCACTAAAAGTGCACAAATTGATTCTAGAGCCAAGAGATCAATCAAATCTCGTTAGGACACACGGATGAAGATCAAGTGAGTCCTACGCTATATCCTTGCGATATTGCTAGAACACTCAGAGTGATACTGCTTAGTATTCACAATGATGAGTGGAAATCCTTCCAGTGTTAACATCAAACAGCACTGCGGTAGGTCATATGCAAGATTCTTTATGAATTGAACCTGTGTAAAACTGAAAAGCAACAGTGGTTTGATTCTGAATTGATTCAAACTCGTTTCAGGTTTCTAAGCAATATCTTTATGATCTTGCCAGAACATTCAGAGTGATATTCATTAATATTCACAGTGACGAACGGAAATCCTTCTAGTGTCAACATCAAACAGCGCTACGGTAGGTGACTTGTGAGATTCTTATGAATCAAACTTGTGTCAACTAGAAAGCAACAATGGTAAGATTCTTAATGAATCAAACTTGTTCCAGGAATTTGAATTGGCGACTTCAATCAAGCGGATATTTATCCAATTGATTCACTCTTTATGTTCGCAGTCTTGCTTTGAGACGGTCGAGTAAAGAGAATGGCTAAGTACAGCCGCGAAACCCTGTCAAGGAGATTCTTAATTGAATCTACTTAATCACAGGCACGGTATTTAATATCGTATAACGGTCTTCATCGACCGGAGGTAAAACACTACCGATTTAGGACGAATGTCAAAGTCATTCAGTCCGCGTCTATGTTTTGTCTCGAGAAGGTGGCGTCACGGTGTACTCAGCAAAGTCAAAGATTCAAAACCACATATTCATGCCCAAAGACTTATTCAACAATTAATAGTGTGAGCATGTGGATAAAGACACAAGATCGTAAGATGGCAAAGACAAGTCAAGAATGATTTGAAGATCTCAAGATAAAAGACTAAGTCGAAAGACAATTACGAAGGCTCAAATTTCACAGCATGAAGGAACAAAACCACTGTTACACGTTCAAGACTCATTTATGACGAGATTCGTAATATCCATTGATCTCCGAATATCAAAACGTTATGACCTCACATTGGGGGAGATTGTTAGCCTCAAAAGATTGAGTCAAACAAGAATGCTCGGTCATAGGTTATTATTGTAACATTAATTAGAACGTTGTAATAGGTAGTAAATTAGTCGTGGTTTACGGGCTTGGATTTAAACTAATAAAAGTCCAAAAGGTAAGCCCGGCCCAATATATAGTCCTTTAAAGCCCGCATGTGGGTGGACTATATATACTACCCTCCTAGCATGTTAGGAGAGTGGGATGATCATTTGTAACTAATCTTTCTCTAATCTATTATTCACCATGTTAATCTCTCTCTCTCTCTACTTTCTTTCACTACTTTCTCTCTCTAGGAATCCATCTCTTTTCATCTATTTTCTATCTATAATCATCTAATATGGGACAACAGGCTTTTAAGCTTAATAGATCCAAAGCGGGACCCACAAACCCAATAAACTTCATTTACGATTAAATCCGCTAAAAACGAGCATGTATTTGGCTTTGTCGATCTTTTCTCCAAACTCGTGCCGATTTTTGCCGGTTTTCGCGAACTTCGGTGCCTACACACATTAAACAACAAACAAACGAATACAAGGCCAATTTCATATAATTTAAGCATTTATTCATTGTTTATTGATATAAATGATATGAGTATTCTAGCTCATATCAAACTCCCCCTTGCTAAGCAATTGCCGTGTCCTCACGCAATGATAAAATAAAACACTAACTACACTTTTATTCAACTTTTGACAATTTATTTTGCAAAGACATAATGTACTGCTTTCATTATTAGAAAAATAACTTTTAGGATCATAAAACTCAAATAGATTCGTCGTCCTCTACTTCTCACTTTTCCATGCCAAGTGTAAAAACAAGATCATTGTCAATTATAAGCCCCAAAGTTAAAACAACTCATACAAGTAATTTGTGTTAAACTCAATCTCCTATTATTCCTAATTTTATCTCTAGATTTTATTTGTCATTCACCCAAAGGCTCATTTGACTTATTTGATATTTATTAATCCAAAATTGAAGACCAAAACGGTGTAAACTCAACACTCAAAACCTAACCTCGACTTCAAAAACCGTTGTCACTAAAGAAATCCCACATCAAGGATAACTTAACACGATTTGAGGGATAAATCCCCGGACCCGAAATTTGGCTAATAGGACTACTTAAAAGCAACAATAAAACCTCCAAAGTCAATTATGACCTTATTAATGGAGTTAGCAACAACTACATCATATCACCTTGTGGCTCTTTAAGATGCAATTGTGCTCCTTATTTAAAATCCACACCCGAAGGCTCCTTGGACAAAAATAAAGGAATTGACATTCACCATCCCACCTTATGGCTCATGATGATGAAGCAATTTTTATTAAACACGTCCCCATGCCATACACCCTAAGGCATAAATGACAAGGTTAGTGCTACATGACTCCCACCCGAAGGCTCATAGAGAACATGTTTTTATTTATTCTTCTTTATTAATATGATATTTATAGTAAGCCAAAATTCTGCAATCCCATGATCAAAAGTCCATGACGCTGACACCCTTAATGTGTTCTCACTTTAATTACAAGGGAAGAAAAAGAAGGAGTTACGAGTTAAGATATCAAGCCTAAACTGCTAAAAACTTCATTTATTAAGCAATTATTATTCAAGCGTGAAAAATAAATACGAGGAGATTAAATCAAACACAATAATACTTACACAAGGAAGAATTAATTTTTAAAAACTTATGATTAAACTATATCATCTCTTGTTCTCCATATTGTAAAATTTCAAAAATGTGAAATCAATGGATACTTAGCCTATTAAATCAAAGTTTTGGGTTTTCAAGTCATCTATAGGATCTTGCATCTTCTTATACTTTTTCAAGTTTTAGAATTTGCGTTTTAAAGTTCCCTTGATAAACGACTTTCTAGGATCAGTTATAGGAACTTGCGAAAAGTTCTTGTTCTTAAGCCGTATGAGTAAAGACTTTCGCGTTTTTAAAGTTCCCTATATGAAAGCCTAGCAAAACTTGATTTAAACACGTTAAGGAAAAGCTAAGGTAAAAACCGGGTCGAGTCAAAAACTATTTTTATTTTCACCAACGGAAAGCCTACATTTGTGTCAAAAGCACTTATTTTCTTTATTAAAACTTGAAAATAACACTAAAATTTTTAAAATTTTATGAAAACGAGAAAAACGATTACATTTAGACACGACAAAAGCAATTGCAAGCGATTATATCGATTGACTCCCCCATGCTAATACCAAACATTGTCCTCAATATTTCTTAGCTCAAGAGTAACACCCCCTTGCTAAAACACGAAGAGTCTAATGCAAAATCCTAACATGGTAAGAGCACGTAAATCTATAAGACGTTTATTAATTATGCTTCAAGATAAAACGTTAGTCGATAAAAATCAAAGGATAGAGTGTGTGCCCCTTTTGGCAATCAAAGAACGGAAGATCAAGTGGACCCGTAAAAACCGAACACGAGAGTATTCAATGATTAGGGTCATACCTAAGATTCACAACACAACAAAACACGAGCACGAGCTTGAAAGATCAAGCCTTATTAGTGTTAGAAAATAGAAAGAAGATAGAATGTATGGGACTCCCCCACAAGGCACCTCGTTTTTGTTCACCGAGTCATGAGCTCGACTCGATCCCCGCATTCATTGGTCCTTAGGGAAAATGGTGAAAACCGGTATACTGGAATTGAATCCATAATAAAGCACGATGCCGGGTTCAAAGATCTCATCCTCGTTGTCGGATGAAAAATGAAAGGATAAAACTACAACATAAATCTCCAAAAAGAGATGGTAGTCAATGTCACGATTCATGAAATGGATATAACATGCTCCCCGAGATAAACTCGCACCAAGATGATCGAAAAATCTTTAAATTATTGCATCAGTGAAAGGCCGAGATTTCCCTAAATCAACGATTCCAGGGTCGAATACCTCGTCCTCGGGAGAGAAAGGAATAGACAACACGGTGTCGTCCCCCCATGCTAATCTAAGATCATATAAAGCACATGGTATTGGTGGGTTAAAAGTCTAAACAATTGTGGTATCAACTTGCATGACTTTGTTGGCCTTATCACTCTTATGAATGTGGACAAAGGGGTCATGGTACCCAAAATGAGTCGCATGAAAAACCCGCACATTAAGATCAAAGCGAGTGGGAAGGATAATTAGAGTAAAGGTAATTTATCCCTCCGGGTCAACATTATCATCATCATAAATCGGGTGATCAAACCAAAGATTTTCATCACCGTCATTAGACTCTTCCTCAAATTCCGAAGGAATGTCTATATAAAGAAACTCATCAACCTCCTTCAAGAGAAGTTCATCATCACAAAGGTTGTGAGATGTAGGAAGTATGATGCTCTCAAAATCCTCTTGAAACAATGGATTATTGTTCATTAAAGCTTCAAAAAGAGGATTTGAGTAGGTTACAAAAGTGTCATCAATCTTGTCATCACAAGAAATATCCGACAAAGTATCAAGTGTGTCACACTCGGATACAAGATCATCATTCTCATTAGAAGGAAATTCATCGGAGAATTCCTCGAGAATGGTAGGTAAAACATGAAAATCACGCTCGATTTCGAAATCGGTAACGTCTTCACTTCCCCGTGGAAATGGATTAACAACTTCCTCGGCGAACTTATCGAATGAATAGTCACTAACCTCACTCGGTGTGGAGTTAGGAATCAAATGGTCTATTTTTAACATTTTTCAATTAAAGCAATATCTCTCTCGGGATTAAAATTCTCACTATTAAACTCACCAGGATCAAATGGTGCACTAAGGTAATCATCAATTTCCTTTTAGATCTTAGAACTATCATCCTCGTGTGGAATGAGTGGAGACGAGATAAGATTACAACATGATTCAACAAAACAAGCATTTTGCTTTAACTTTAACTTTTCTTCTTCACAAAATGAGGTTTCCAAAATTGGCAAAACACCTTTGTAAAAGAGAGATCTCTCATTACTTTCAATAGTTTTAACAAGTTTCATACTTTCCACTTTCTTAGAAACAAATCTTGGAATCTTTTCCGGTTTGAAAA
Organism: Glebionis coronaria; assembly: GCA_025667525.1. NCBI lineage: Eukaryota > Viridiplantae > Streptophyta > Magnoliopsida > Asterales > Asteraceae > Glebionis > Glebionis coronaria. Next base: position 213,378,404 of record CM046877.1, on the reverse strand, counting down.
CAATATTTTTATCCCCATAAAACAATTTAATCTCCTCTTTCCTCATATCAACTTGAACATGAGCCGTTCACAAAAATGGTCGTCCTAAAATGATAGGCACACGAGGATTGGTCTCATAATCAACGATTGCAAAATCGGCTAGGTACAAAACTTCCCAACTCTAACAATGACATTTTCTGCTATACCAATAGCATGGGTTGTGGTACCATTAGCAAGCTCAATAATCATTCGAGTGGGACTAAGTGATGCATAGTCAAGAGTTTTCCAAATGGCTAAGGGCATTAAGTTGATGCTAGCTCCTAGATCGGCTAGAGCTTTGCATACCCCAATCTCATTGAAAACACAAGGTATCAAGAATTGACCCGGATCTTTATATTTCTCGGGAAAGAGATCAAAGAAAACCTAGGTACTAATCACATTTAAAGTAGCCTTGGTAACATCAAGAAAGGTTTCCTTAGGTGGAGGATCAAACTCAATCACTTCTTCTAACTTATCACAATCACCATAAACAGTGATGGCCTTAAGATCTCCCTTCGGGTTTGGAATGGTGTTACAAGGTAAGCAACCCGAATAAGATGATGGTTTAGACATAAATCCCTTAAACATCGAAAGCAATTTATTTTGACCGTGTTCCAAACTTTGTTGCATACGAATTTGACTTTGCTCTAATCTTTGCTCAAAACGGTTTTGGTTTTGCTCAAGTCTTTGTTGATTAAGCTCAATCTTGTCATTTTGCCCTTCAATCGTATTTTGAAAATCATATTTCAAAGTTGCCGTTTGTCCTTGAATATTGTTTTGAAAAGCTTTCAAATTTGCCTCATTTGTTTTGATATAACTTGACAAATCATTTTGATTGTTACTTTGAAAACCTTGATTATTCTGATTAGCATTAAACCCATTTCCTTGATTAAAATTCCCTTGGTTACCACGGTTAAAATTATTCCCATCATTCCCATTGTTGTACCTATTTTGAACCGGTGGAAAACACGGTGGAGCAACATGATTTTGACGAGGAACTTAACCGTTGGAGCCATACGTTCCCGTCGCGGAAAAAGCACTCGCTTGATCAAACCCCGTGATTGAACAAGTAAATTAGGATGTGCTCCACCACATGATACACAAAGATTCTCAACCATATTAATCGATCCATGAGGATTCTTCCTAATCTCATTCAAAAATGTAGCAAATCCATTATCAATCTTAGAGTCCAATCTAGCAATCTCGGTATTAGATGAATTCACATTGGAAACAACCGGTGTGTTTCGTGAATATTGCACTCTAGACTTATTCTCAATTATACCCCACGCGTCTCTCGGAGTTTTTCTTAAAAGATTACCACCCGAAGCGACATTTAAAGAATCTTGTTCAACCATATTAAGTCCATTATACAAAGTATTGACTTGGTGCAATTCCGAGAAACCGTGGTGTGGAAATTTTCTTAACAAATCTTTAAACCTTTCCCAAGCAACCCCAAACGATTCATGCAATTTTTGTTCAAATCTAGTTATCTCGTTCTTAAAGTGTGTTGTTTTGAATGGTGGAAAGAAGTAATTCATGAACTTAGACACTAAATAATCCCATGTCAAAATCGAACCCGGTGGTTCTTTCTCATACCAAATCTTAGAGTTACCCTCGAGCGAGTACGGAAAAAGCATGAGTTTAATCGCGTCATTCGACACATCTCTAAACTTGAGAGTAGAGGTAATACGAAGAAAATTCCGAATTTGAGAGTGCGGGTTATCGATCTCATTGCCACAAAATTGGTCGGCATGAATGAGTGATAAAAGACCCGAGTTAATCTCATAATGATCCACCAAAATAGCCGTCACAACGATTGCTTCCCCATACCCTTCGTTGGGTGCACGGAGCAATTCCTCCATTGTTCGGTTATCGGCCATCTCTACAACAATAGGTGGAATCTCGGGTTCCACTATTCGTTGTTGACGATTTCTATTTCTACGAGGAATATTTTCAAGCCTATTGTAATCAATCAAAAGTCGAGAAGATCGTAATTGCATAAACCAAAGTAACGAGAATTTTAGAGGTTTGAAGAAAAGAAATTAGACAAGAAGAAGATTATTTTTAGTATTTTTATTTGGTATTGCTCAATCAAAAAGATTGATAAAAAAAACAAGGAATAAGGATAACTACTATGGAAGTAATCTACCCTCGGTCGACTTTGAAACGAAGGTGAAAACGTAAACGTCTCGAGGTTCAATAAGTAAACTACAAAAATAAGATATAATACTACTTGAGTTGGTAAACCAATAATCGGTCGTCCCTCTCAATATACGCACAAGCAAGCGGGGAAACGAGGTGGCACAAAGCACTTAAAAACCTTTTTCCTTAAACGGCCTTTTATAGCTCGTCGCCTTATACCCACCTTATAGTTTGTATAAATCGAGTTCAAACTTTTTATTTGTATTTATCTATTTTGCCTTTTTTTGTTTTGGATTTGAATATAATAGCTAGGTGATGAAATCCCAACTAAGGTCTTATTTGGAAGTAGGTATTTTTATTGTTCTACGTAATACAATATAGTAATCATAAAAAACACGAAAAACGATACATACTATATAATAGAAAAATAACAAAACTTTCCGAGGACAGAAAGGGTCTTCAAATCAACGATCAGCAAATCTCAACGACACGAGTCACACACAAGTTCCCCGGCAGCGGCGCCAAAATTTTTGATGTGTCGTGGATTGTATATATTAATTAAATACGTTATAGGGTAAAATAGAAAATTACCTTTAGGAAAAAGTAATAGACTAAAATTTACTAAAGACGGATTTAATTAAACACGTTGATGAACCATGTTCGTTGTACACGAAGATCGAGTGAATTTGAGACGTTTTTGTTTCGATATGGACAATTGATTCGAATGAGTTTTCCGTTTTTAAACTAAAATTACTCCTACAAATTTTACCTAAGTGCATGAATCGTTCCCCATATTTAATCTAAAAACAATTATTTAAAATTAAAACTATTTAAAAATAAACTATTAAAGAAATCTATAAAAATTTTACTATAAAAAATAACTTTTACACTTTTTTAAAAATCAATTTATAAACTAATTTATTTAAGATCTAAATAAATTAAAATCTAATTATTTGAAAATTTATTTTTAATAACTAATTGAATTTCTAAAAATTAATAAAACCTTTTTTTTTTTGTTTTTATTTTTTTTTTTAAAACCTGTAAAAGTAAATTAAATAATATAAATTTAACTAAAATTTAAAACTAGGTAATTAAAAAAAATTTAAAAACTGACAGCTTACTTTAAATGAGACTATATTAATTATGAAAGCTGTAATTAAACACTAACAAGTATCTAGCATAGTTGGTTAAGACATTTGGCCTGTGACCAGGAGGTCACAGGTTTGAATCCCGTTATGGACATTATTTTTGGATGGTTTATTTTTTTGACAGTAGATGAAAATAAAGTCACAGGAGTGACTTGATGTGGTTAAAATATTGGGCTGATAAGAATCAGTAATTTACTATTAGATAAGTTATATCTGATAGTATTTGCTTGGCAATTAATTATCACAAAAACAGCAAAGTAACCTAGAAATTCAGCAAATTAAACTAAGAGCAGGCAATAAAATAGCAGTCAAATATATAAATCAAACTAGAAAAACTCAGCAATTACTCACAGTTCTAGCAAAGAATAAAATGTAGGCAAACTAAATTCCAAATAACCAGCAGACTTAAACGCTAACCCAAATCTCAACAATCAACTTAACCAGTCAATCCAGCTATAACAGATTAATTTAACTATCAAATCAGTAAATAAACATGCCATTCTTAAAAGAAAAGAAAATTGATAAAATTTGTTTAAACCTACCAGACTAAAAGAGTCTTCTAGCTTAAATTAAACAGCAAAACACAAATTAAGTTCAAATCAGCAAGGCCAAGTATCTTATCAGCAAAACATGACCCAATGAAAGCTTATATTAGATACACAATACTTATGTGAAAACTCAGATTTAAAATACACAAATTAGCAGATTAAATGCATCCAAAAGTAAATACAAATCTCAACAATCCACTATAAGTACTACTATTAAACAATCAACTCGTTAATAGTAATAGGCAGATAAAAAAACGTAAGCTGATGACTCTACCATAACTTAACAATAGATCAAATTTAAAGCCTTATATGTGACAACCGTGGTTTTGAGGTTCATCACTCGGTCTTATTTTTAGGTTATTTAATGTGTGACTATATGTTTTGTGTTTGGTGATGGACTTGTGCATACTTATGTGATTAACTGCTAGTTGATTCATGATTGTTTTATGTTTTGACTTGGTACCAAGGGGATGTTGACAAGGCGGGGCCATGGGGAGGTGCATAGATGTGTGAGCATCTATGGGACCAATGGATAATGACAAGGTGGGGCCTTGAGATTGGTACATAGGTGTATGGGTGCCTATGGTACCATGGTGTTTGGTAAGGATGGGAGCCTTGGATTTGGTTTGGTTTGTTAAATCTTGAATATTAGTTGTTAATGCATGTTTCTATCACATTGTCCATATGTTCATTTGTTAGTGGTTGTTGTTCACAACTTATGGTTTGATTTTGGCGTTGGAGTCTAAACCTATGACTCTTACCAACTTTATGTTGACGTGTTTTAGTGTCTCTTTCAGGTGATAGTATGGTTAAGCTTGAGAATAGAAGTGGCTAGTTTCGGAGGCATTAGGATTGCATTTAGAAGGAGAGGTAGGACTGTTACCTATATGAACCTATATGTTGATTTGTTTGTGTTATTTGATTGTCTTGGGTAAGAGGTAGGACTGTTACCTACTTACCTAGACTCTTGCATTGATGAGATATTGTCATGACATTTGTGTCACCTTTTATGACATTTCTAATTTATATAGTTCTCTCTATGGACACGCTATTGTTGTGATGATATCCATGCGTCGCATCCCATATTCCGCCATGATGAGGTGTGACAGAATGGTATCAAAGACAACGGTTATAAAGAATTAGGTTGCCTAGTCTAGTAACCTAGTCTATAGCTTAAGGGTGCCTGCATATAGGTGTCATAGGAGTATGTGTGCATTTTATATTAATTAAAGTTTTCTGGATGCTATTGGTTTTTACTTGCGATGTTTGTTATGTTTTGACTAGTATGGGTTGAACCATAGTAGTTGATACTTAGCCACATGTTATTTTCTTTTCGGGGTGTGACTAGTGCTGGTTGAACCATAATCATCCGCGCTAGTCATTGTTGTATTTTTCTTAAATTGTACATTATAGTACATAATTTAGTACATGGTAGTTTCTATCTTTTGTTGGGTTATTTTATGTACCCGAGGTATAGTATTTTTCTTTTGATGTTTAAGTCATGTTCCCTAAGAATCATGTGGTGGTTCGAGTTATTAGGAGTAGGTGGATATGAAGGATTTTAACTTGTTTCCACTCTTATGGGCGACATGACTTATAACTGATTATGTTTTCGTTTTGGATTTAGTCTATGCTGTTATAGCTAGACTATGGATTTATGTATTTCAAGAGTTTGACTATGTTATTTTAATGGATGGAGTTTTGGACTTTATTGTTTATGTGGTTATGAGCTTATGTGAGTAGATGGATATATGTGTTATATGTTGTATTAATTTTTATAAGTGTCATCATAGGAGGGAGTGCATTGGGGAAAGGGTAATTGTATAAGTATGGTGGCCAACATAGTTATACAAGTACCATAACTCCAATGAATTCCTAAGTATGATTGCATGAAAGAGGGTTAATACATGCTTGTATAGTAGATGCTAGACGGATTTAAGTATATGTATCCCGATATGCCTATATATGTATGATCCCCTACAATTATCGATTGTATCCTTAGGAGGGTGGCTAGCTCCTTTTTTTTGATATTAAACCTCCGTTGTAGCGTATTCTTTGAGTTTCGTATTTCACGTGTACGTTTTAAAATGGTGTTCTTGGTTTTAAGTCTATTGAAATAACTTGGGATTTCTTTTGAGATAATGAAATCTTTTGTGTTGGGTCTTACTTTTCTTTTGGTCGGTATATATTGAAAAAAAGGGACTTGGAAATCTACTATAGAGTTAGATAGTTGGTTGTATTCGGTAAAATAAGGGTAACGTGTTGGGTTCGTGTTTGAAACAAGATGTAACATAAGATTTTTTTTTTAATCAACACTTATTTATTTCAAATTCTAAAAGACTTTCTTTAAAATAAAGCGAAATAAAATTTCTTTCTACTTAAATAGTTTATATAAGTGAGCTTAATCAATATACGTCATTTATAATTATTTATGCAAGACTAAACAAAGTTCATGAAAATTTCACATACATTTATTTCTTTTCATTTAAAAAGGATTACGTTAATTACTAAGAGGATTCTTTAGTTTTTTCTAAAACAACTAGTATAAGACTGTTTTGGTCATAACTTGTTCGTTTTTAAAGCTTTTTGGGTGATTCAAAAGCCTAAAATTATGTACTCGGAATGTACTTCTCAAATATTTGGTATGTATAGTCATGGGGTGTCAGTAGCTTGATCGAGATTTTGGTTCAAGTGACGGGTTCAAGGTTGAGTTTTGAATAGTAGTTTTTTTATGATTTGGGATGCATGGGATACCTAGTCTTGGAGTTGAGTTTTGAGATCGTCTAGAAGGTTGTTTGAAGATTGTTTGAGTCACATAGATGTGGTGAGGAAAGAAAAAAAATATATTCTTTTGAAAAAGTCGATCTTGTGCACGGTTTAAATAATATGTCGCGGGGCGTAAGAGGTTTTGGTTGCCATTAAGTGTTTCTTGGATCATTTTTCTTTGTCATGAGTCATTTGAATTGGTACCTGTCTGAGTTTTCCTTTTGAGATTTCGTGGTTTTGGTCTGTTTTAATTCGTGCACGTGAAATGTCGTTAGTTATCCGTGGGTTTGATTCGTTGATCGTATCTAGTAGATTCAGGATGTAGTTTTGGGTTCGTATTGATTGGGAGCGTTGAGGTAGACATATGAAAGACTTGGTCACGCCTACACGATTAAGTAGGTGGCCCTGAGAGAATGGTCAGAATGCCCTTTGTGGGGATGAAAGAGTTAAAAGTTCGTAGATGAACTAATGTGGTCATGAGGTCTCTTAGGAGTGCCAAGGGAGATGAATAGAGATTTGTATAATATATGGATATTGGCACAAGTAACGCGCCATAGAGAGTGTTGGAAGGGGATATAATACCTCAAAGGTATTTATGATTGTTCGTAAGGCATGTAAGTTCTCTAAAAATTTCCTGAGATTTAGTAGGTTTGCCTATTACTGTGAGGTAGAACCATAAATAGAGCAAGTAGGAGAAGTGAGAGGAGTTGTAGTTAGTGCCTTTCCAAGGAAATTGTTGATGGAATGATTTTAAGAGCAAGAGTTGTTAGAAATTACAACGGATGCAAGGTAAAATTTGAGTTGCTTAGTAGTAAATGGGCTGTGAAAAGCGGTTGAGTGGTCTGATAAGAGGAAGTATTGGTCTTTTAGAATACGTGTAGATTTTCGCGAGTAGAACAAGGTAGAAATTTATTCGTATTGCTTCTAAGAGAGTGTGCAAGGAGGACGTAGTTGAAAACTGCTAAGGATGTTGTATGAATGCTTTGGGTTACGGTTATGCATTTAGCTTCGCCAGAGCACTAGCGGTTTTCATGGAGTCAATGAACCGAGTGTGCATGAACGTATATAAACGAGTTGTCATCGGGAGTATCGACGACATCTTGATCTACTCAAAGTCTAAAAAGGAGAGTGAGGCGAATTATGAGTTGGTTTTGGAGTTGTTAGGAAAGGGAATTATACTTGAGATTTTCAAGTTTGAGTTTTAGGATTAAGTTGACCAGGATGAGTAGTTAGAGATGATGGTATATCATGGAACCAGCAAGGGGCGAAGTAAAGAGGGATGAGGAAGCGTTTTGGAGGCTGAAGAGGTGATTGGATAATGATCCGGTCTGGTCATTGTCGGAAGGACTGGATGAATTCACAAAGCATGACGATACGTGGAGCAAGGATTTGGATGTATACGAGAATGACAAAGAAAGGTGGTTGTTTATACGTTGTGGGAACTAAAGATTTGGAAGAACTAGATAGACTTAGTTAGTGGAGCTGGATTGTTATATCTGCCTAGAATGCTAGAGGCATTTGGGGTACGAGACGTAGAGAATGATCTATACAGATCATGAACATCTCCAACACATTTTAATCATCTTGATTGAACATTTGGAAAAGGTGATGGGTGAAGTTAAGTGATGAAAGAAAAATTGCAAGGCGAAGTACCATCTGGGAAAGGCAAACATGGTTGATGAGACATGGAATAAGAAGAATGAAGTGAAGCTGAGATGAACTTTAACTATATGGATGACGTATTAGGGTGGTTTGGATGAAGGATGTAGGTTGCACGAGTTGAGTTGTCAAAAGCAGAGAACGCGTCAACATGTATGTTGCGTGGCTTGGACAATCATATGGAGAAAAGGGACGTAGACTATACTTCCTACATAGATAGGAGTAGCTTAGAAAGGGCGATGTAAGGACGAAGTTGGTGAAAGGGATACATAATGCGGTGGAGGAATAAGTACGATAAGAGTTGGGTGATAGTCGGTAGACGGACTAATTCATCCCAAATTTCAAGAGGAATGAGAAGTCACATAGTTGAAAAGTTGGAAGGATTGCGCACAAATGCGATGGAATAGGAGGTTTTGTGTAAAAGTTAACCTAATAGGTATGGAATGCCTTATGAAGGATTATGGAAAGGGAAGAAACGAGGTGAAGCAAGCGTAGTATACCGTTGATAGACTAATGGTTGGTATGAGCATACTATAGAGGTAATTGAGAAAGACGCCTAGAGCATTGGCGTGAGATTTGGAGGTAGTTGGAGAACGCGTTATATTAGGAAGAATTCTCCTACAAAGAGAGAGTCATTGGTGATAGGGGCATGTTCCCCATTGATGAGGATGTAGGGAATAAAGGAAGAAAAGCCTAAATTATAGTTTGAAGATGGGATATAAGATGGTATGGAAATTAAGATTGTGGAAATACAAGCGAAAAGTAGTATGGAGGAAGAATGATTAGAGGGAGCAAGAGGTTGTCAAAATGGTGGGGTGATATTGAAGGGAAAACCGTTATAGCAAGAGGTTAGTAGTCACGAACAATGGAACGTTCACCTAGAGAAAAGGTGTAGCACCTGTTAGTATGAAGGATTGTTAGTTACTTGGTTCCGAGCATGGGAAAGCAAGGATGAGGTGGTGGTTATGACATGTTTCATGTGAATGTTATGGGAAGCTTTTGGTTATGCAATCCTGCATATACCATTGGATGTGATAAAGGTTGGGAGAACTTCTGAATGATGAAAAATCCGTAGAGGATAGAAGCCGTTAGGTATGGTGATAGGAATTGTAGTGGAAACTGTTGGAGTTAATTCATAGGAGATGAGGTGGATCACCATTATAGTGGGATGAAGTTAGAAGCGGCCAACGTATTAGACCGGAGGTGGATCGGAAAACTATGGAGGTGGTGGCAGTGCTTAAGTAGAGGTTGAAAATGGCAAAGAACCGACAAGAGAACTGTGTGGAAGAGAGGCATAAGCCGTTGGGATTTAAGATTGGAGGTAAGGTTATGCTAGAGGTTTTACCATGGAAAGGAGTGATGTGGTTTGGAAAGAAAGGGAAGTTAGCACCTAGATTTGTGGGTCCATTCAAAATCCTTGAAAGGATTGGGCTAGTGGCGTATAGGTTGAGATTACCGGAGGAATTGAGTAGTGTGCATGATGTATTTCATGTATCAAACTTGAGGAAATGCTTAGCAAGAACCAACTTGAAAGTACCGTTAGATGATATTAGTATCGATACGAGTCTTCGTTTCATCGAAGAGCCGGTAGAGATTTTGGGTCGTGAAGCTAAGACGTTGGAAAAAAGGGTAATATACCGTAGTTATGGTAAGATGGAATTTGGAACGTGGACTAGAGTTCACGTAGGAACGGGAAGGATTTATGAGGAGCAAGTAACCTCAGCTATTTGATAATGACGATCCTAAGGAGTAAATCTCAGGACGAGATTTCTATTAGGAGGGAGTGATGTGACAACCGTGGTTTTGAGGTTCGTCACTCGGTCTTATTTTTAGGTTATTTTATGTGTGACTATATGTTTTGTGTTTGGTGATGTACTTGTGCATACTTATGTGATTAACTGCTAGTTAATTCATGATTGTTTTATGTTTTGACTTGGTACCAAGGGGATGTTGACAAGGCGGGGCCTTGGGGAGGTACATAGATGTGTGAGCATCTATGGGACCAATAGATAATGACAAGGCGGGGCCTTAGGACTGGTACATAGGTGTATGAGCGCCTATGGTACCGTGGTGTTTGGTAAGGCTGGGAGCCTTGGATTTGGTTTGGTTTGTTAAATCTTGAATATTAGTTGTTAATGCATGTTTGTATCACATTGTCCATATGTTCATTTGTTAGTGGTTGTTGTTCACAGCTTATGGTTTGATTTTGGCGTTGGAGTCTAAACCTATGACTCTCACCAACTTTATGTTGACGTGTTTTAGTGTCTCTTTCAGGTGAGAGTGTGGTTAAACTTGAGAATAGAAGTGGCTAGTTTCGGAGGCATTAGGATTGCATTTAGAAGGAGATCCCTGTTCCTTCTTAGTTTATTTTTCTGTTTGTTTCGATAAGTGATACTATGAACCTATATGTTGATTTGTTTGTGTTATTTATTTGTCTTGGGTAAGAGGTAGGACTGTTACCTACTTACCTAGACTCCTGCATTGATGAGATATTGTCATGACATTTGTGTCACCTTTTATGACATTTCTAATTCATATAGTTCTCTCTATGGACACGCTATTGTTGTGATGATATCCATGCGTCGCGTCCCATATTCCGCCAAGGTGGGGTGTGACATTATAAAACTGAATGAACCTAATATCAAACTCTTTAACCATAGAATCGCATGACCACTCGTTTAACAGATTCGACAATCAAAAAGCAACTTTATCTACTCATTAAGCATAGAATATGACCCTAACTATTTATCATATAACTCATAGGATCTCTTAAATAGATTTAATCAAAAATATAAAATAACATGAAAATTAAATGGAAGTGAACCTAAATGTAGAGACCTTTGAGCAGATGCGTAGCGCTCAGCTGGCCATATTAACCCTAATCAACTACACCATTCTTCATCACCACCATTCTCGAACCACATTCATCAATCGAACCAAAATAATAACCTCTAATTTATCCTGTAGGGATAAATCGTTTCCAAATATTACATTATTATTTAATATAAGCTATTTTTTAGCTTAATTAAATAACTTACATACAATATCAAACAGATTATAGAAGTAATAATTGTAATAAACTTTTGACAGTAAATAAAGTAAGACAAATTTTTCTCAAACTCAACTTTTATTAGTCACTGGAAATTTGATTACAATACTATTAAAAATAAAATACAAATATTCTTAAATCTATTTTGACATGATAACTAGAAAGTAAAAAATGGGATGATTCATTTTACAGAAAATGGAGGGTTTTATAGCCAACCCCCAAGGCTTCTTGGTGGAAGGTGGTTGAAGAGCATCTCGAATCTTGGACGTCCATCAGGTATCTTTCTTAATCTCTCTCATCCCAATTCCTCATCTACGGTTGTAAATACACCAACTAGCACACGGATCGCCAGCTTGGCAACCGAGTGTGCTAGTTGTGTTTCTTCAATGCTGAGATGGCCACAAATGATTGGAAGAATTTTAGAGGTGATGTGTCTCGACCAATGAGACTCAAAGAATGGACCACGTCACGGATCTTCTCCCCATCTTCTTTGCTCCGATTTAATTGTGGTTTAATTAAAGGGTTGTGTGTTTCACGCGCTTTCAATTGAACAAAAGCCCCAAATTTATTTTTGGGTTTAGGGTTAGATGAACAGTTGATGTATCTGGTTTATTTGGTTTTGGGAGAGAGAAAGGATGAGGGTAAAAACTTTGTTTGTATCGAAGTGATAATAAACGTGTGTGTTTATTTGAGTGGTGGGTGAATAAACTTTGACTGAATGAACCAAAACTCTTATTTCCTTTCGTAAATAACAAATCCCATGAAACATATAATTCGTTTCATCTTTTGATTTGGGCTTGTAGCCCAAAGATACTACCATCCGTAACATTATATTTTCATCTTGGGCCTTTGATAGTCCATTTGGGTATAGAGTAGATAACTTGTTTTTGTTATTGGGCTTTTAAGCCCAATAGATCCAAAGTGGGACCCACAAGCCCAATAAACTTCATTTAAGATTAAATCCGCTAAAAACGAGCTTGTATTTGGCTTTGTCGATCTTTTCTTCAAACTCGTCCCGATTTTTGCCGGTTTTCGCGAACTTCGGTACCTACACACATTAAACAACAAACAAACGAATACAAGGACAATTTCATATAATTTAAGCATTTATTCATTGTTTATTGATATAAATGATATGAGTATTTCAGCTCATATTAAAGTGCTTATTTGGTTATTGCTTATTTCATTTTTTTGCATTCCATCGTAGTGTACAAGGGTTTTAATGGTTCCGATCGGGTATTGTGATCGCATAAGCCTTAGGGTTTCTACTTGCGATCCAATACTACGATCACTACTCACGATCCAGAATTCGATCTGTGGTTAAGATCTATACTAAGATCGAAGACTAAGATCTAGACTAAGATCGAAGACTAAGATCTAGACTAAGATCGAAGACTAAGATCTAGACTAAGATCGAAGACTAAGATCTAGACCAAGATCGAAGACTAAGATCTATACCAAGATCGAAGACTAAGATCTATACCAAGATCGAAGACTAAGATCGAAGACTAAGATCTAGACTAAGATCAAAGACAAAGATCTAGACTAAGATCGAAGACTAAGATCTACGCTAAGATCGAAGACTAAGATCTAGACTAAGATCGAAGACTAAGATCTAGACCAAGTTCGAAGACTAAGATCTAGACCAAGATCGAAGACTAAGATCTAGACTAAGATCGAAGACTAAGATCTAGACTAAGATCGAAGACTAAGATCTAGACTAAGATCAAAGAGTAAGATCAAAGAGTACGATCTAAGATACGACCCTGGTCATGATCCTGGTCACGATCCAGACTGCGATCGAGACTGCGATCCAAGTTACGATCGGAACGCATTTTTCAGTTTTTATTTCCTGTTTTTATTTTTAAATTCAAATTTAACTTTTCCCGCCATTTTTACTTAGAATTATTTTAAACTTGTTTTGTCTTAGTTTTATTTTTAAGTTTACTTTTAATTAAGTTTTCAAATTTACTTTTAAAGTTTTAATATCTCGTCATTTATTTTTATAAGTCTTTATTTTTAGTTTAATTCTTTTCAAGCTTTTATTTTTATTTTTAATTAGTTATAGACAACGAAAACCTTTTTTTTTTCTTTTCACCAAGAATAACTGCGTCACACTTTAATCCGTGATCAATTCGATAAGACACCGAGAACAACGAACTTTTAACCTAGCAAAATCCGACTTTCAACAATGCAAAACGTTTTTGGCAATGTAAATCCCTTAATTATCTAGAAATTGAATATTGTTTGTCAATTGAATTGTTCGACAAGTCGTTATGTTGAGTACATTCATTACTAGCAGATCAACCGATGAAATGGATCTATGTCAATATAGTTCTAGAATTCAAGGAAAATAATATGGTTGTTATACCAGGGTAATTTTATTTTCTTGAAAGTATTTTGTTATCGAAAATACTAAAATTGAATTTTGTAAATTCTTATACATTGTATTATTGCAACGTTACACCGTAAACGTGGTTTAGTCATTTATTTATTGATCTACGAACCATATGGTTGAGGATAGAGTCAATTTATAATGAAAAGATAAACCTAAAATCTTTTCCATGAGTGAAGAAAGAGTCATAAGGATTTTAAAAATGTCTTATTCTAAATACATAACTCATAGCAAACTTTAATGGTTAAGAAAGTGCATATTTTAAGTTATTACATTTTAAGAATGGTTACTTCTAATTAGTGTAAAGGCAAACTAGCATATCTTATCTAGTAGTTGTGCTTTCACTATTTATAGGCACTACATACCATTGTGGGGTTGGTAGACCTATTTAAGGAAGAAATTGCATTTCAAGTTTTTCAAGTTAAAAGCAATTGATGGATAAGTCATCATTTACGAAGTAGAGAACACTCTTAAACACTACAAGTAAATTGTTACGAATGTGTATGTAATTGTTACGAATGTGTTTTTCAAAAGTGTAAGAAAGTAAACACTACAAGTAAATTGTTACGAAGGTGTAAGTAACTGTTACAAATGTATTTTTCAAAAGTAAACACAACACTAATTATTTTCACCGATTATGAAACATTTTCGAAGTTGTCAAATTCTGTGGGAGAAATGTGTTGTATTACTGAATTCGAGGTTGTTTAAACATTCTCTTATTTAGTGGGAGTTACAAGCTTTGTTGTCTTGGTAATAACCCATGTTATCTTTACTAAACTAAGATATTTACTTTTGAAATTTTGTAACTAATATCTTCAAGGATAGTTATGTACTGATTCTTGTTGATTAAGTGGTTCTTCATCTACTTGTAAATCTGATATTTTTGACATGATCATATGTTGTATAGACAATGTATAGACAAATGATAGACGTGATGTTTATCTATTATATGATGTTGTTCCATGCACAAGTGAGAGAAATGACCATTGTGTGCAAGAAACAACTCATAAAGATATGATTCTCTTGACTTCAAGATAAGATACTAACGATCTAATTAATAATTAGATGAAAGTTAGATCATGTGTCAGTATGATTATTAAAGACTACTTAAAAGTGTATGTATCATTCAAATTAAGAAACACTCGTGGTTTTGTTTTAGTCATGTGAGAGATTGGGCTAAATTATAAACACAATGGTTAAATATCCACATGTCGTGAGATCGCGCGTGCATTATTTTTGGGTTTCTTAAAATGGGTAAATCCTATAATGACAGAAATACATAGAGTAATCTTATACTACTAAACTAAGATATTTGTGTATTGCTGGAATGACATAGATAGAAATAGTAGTGAATTAGCTTGAAAAGATTAATGAAACCTAGTGGTGTCCATGTTTAATTTAGTTATACATGTTTATGATTTATTATATAAAGGCACAAATATAAAGTCTTGAAAGACGTATAATATAAAGTAAGACGTTAATGTGTTGTCTCTTTTCCTTAAGATATATACATGGAGTCATTTTCAAATGATTTAAAACGTATGATGGAATTATAACTTTTATGTTTTAAAGACATGAAAATGAAGTGACTTTGTATTAGAAGTACTTGAGTTATAAAACATGTAAAATGGTTAGGAAATTTATTTTACCATTAAGATGATTTAGTTGGTATATATAGATAAACCGAAAGATATATATTTATTTTAAGATTGTTAAGATTGGCTTACAATATTTCCCTAAATGAAATACATCATTGTTATGGTATGTTCATTAGGAGAATCAAACACCCAATATGATGGTGATGTTTGATTCAAGATAACTATATCTTCCTTTCTTCTAAAAGATGTCAAGGTTAGAAAGTTGAGTATGACTTGAGCTAAGAAGATTAATAAGATACCATTATATATGGAGTGTGATGAATCACATTATGTCTTAAATGAAGTTCGGATTTTGCTAAACTACTTATGAAGTGGGTTATTAGAAAATAAAGAGATATGAACTGTCATTGTATTATGTAAAGTCCTATAAATAGATAACATTAGAGTGTTGATCTATTTTCTATGTATTTAAAGATTAAATTTAAGTTACTAAAAGCAAGTGGGTGTTTTGATCTTGGAAGATAAAATTACAAAATACATAATCTTCTTGAATACACTAGTAATTATCATGAGTCATGAATTTTAATGCTAACTCTCAAGATAAAGGAATTTAAATCATAGGTCCACAAGGATATCTCGGATATACGAGTAATATGCTGAGAATTATGAGTTACAAATAATTGTTATGATGTATACCAAATATTGACTTGGGTAAACTACTCATACTATGAATGATATAGATGTTGTCCAAACAAGATAATAAATTTTAGATTTGGTTTATCTTAAATAGTTTGACTAGTAGTTAATAATAAGTTTCGTCAAAGGAAGGTTGAAACGGCCGTTGTGGTGGTTTAAAATCATTGTATCGAAATTATATGGAAAAAATTGTACACAAGTTTAATGTATGTATTATGGAAAGATTACTAATTATGATTATGTATTCTTTCTTAAATGCATTAAATATATAAAGATTTTGGTGGTCATATTTTAATTGACAAGTTGAATATATATGAACTCTTTCTTGAATGACTACTTGAGCACGGGCTTAAGTAATCGAAATGAGTTTATTAATTCAAAAATAAACTTTTGAAAAGTACAAAGAGCAATTATTCATGAATGGATAAATGCAGACATCTAGTAAATTATTCTTATGTTTGATTTGAAATCAAGATTGGATTTAAATTTAATAAGATGATTTCTAAGTATTCCTAAAACCTAATGGGAGTATTATGATTATTTTCTTAAATTATATGTCGAATAGACATATAAGAAAGTAAATTTTATTTAAATTAAATATTGATTTGGTTTAGATTTGAAATGAAAATTTACTTTGGTGATTTAGAAAATAAGATATACATAACCTTGGAACAAATAAATTTATTTGTATATGCGGTGGAAATACAGCATAATATGCCATGCAGTAAGTATATATGGATATTTAGAACATGAAGAAATCTAAATCTGGTTTGAGAAAATTTCATGTGTATCACGTTGTATTTATATCATGCTTAAAATGCAAGATGATTTGAATATAATAATCTATTTGAAAGTTATTAAATAACTTGTGTAATAAATATTCTGAAGGAATATGTTTGGATATATAATAACATCCTTGTCTTGGATTAGCATCCATATTCTATGGATGAGTAATTTTTCAACAGTTGTGCAAATTATCTGACTGTAGGTATAATCGTACACGTTTTAGAAAAAACGCGTATGTGGCAAGTATTAAGTATTACGATTTAGGAAAACCGTAAAACCGATAAATGCGAGTTTGTTCTCGGCGGAGGTGTATGTGTATTAGGCCAATATAATAAAATCAAGTTTGGATTAGTGTCGTTTTTGGGTTTAAAGAGAGAAAATTAAAAGACGCGCTATACTACGATTACACTAGGACGTATGACGTAAAAACGTAAACGTAAATACGTAAAACGTGACGAAATTAAATTTTTAACCTAAAATTCATTAAAAACTAAAATTAAGTCTAAAATAATATAAATAAGAATAAAAAATCAATAAATAAATATAAAAACCTTTTATTAATTAAATATTCAATATTAAATGCAAATAAAAACCATAAAATTAAATATAATTAAACTAAAAGCACAAAATATTATTTTATCAAACAAAAATATTACTTATATTATTTAAACACTAAAAATAAATTTTCCTAAATTTATAAAACTATTTTTCTATTTTTAAATGCTAAAAACACTTTTTAAACTAAAATCATAATAAAATAATAATAAAATAATGACAAAAATAAAATTTTCTTTTTGAAAAATCCTATTTTACTTAGTTAAATAGTAGAAAAATGTAAAAAGTTGAAAAATGTAATTTTTATCCTAATAAGAAAAAACAGTTTGATTTAAAAACTAATTAAACCTTAAATTAATTGTAATAATAATTAAATAAAATGAAAAATGAAATTTATTTTCTAAAAATCTTAAAATACTTAACTAAAAATGGGAAAATTAGAAAAACTGAAAAATATAACTTTTTGACGCTAAAAGACAAAAACAGCTTTGATTAAAACTAATTAAAACTAAAATTAATTCCAAAAATACTAAAATAATCAGGAAAATAAAAATTAATTTTATGAAAATTCTTAAAATAAATTAACAAGTGTGAGAAAATTAAAATGGGTGAAAAATACTAAAAATCAACCACTAAAGACAAAATAAGAAGAAAACTGATGTTGACACCTCACAAGGTTTTGTCATTATCCCCAACTGTGGCTAGAATAGAACTAGCAGTGGGAAATTTTTCCACTGCTCTAACTCAGAAAACAAAGAAGGGTGTTTTTTTTGCTTGTTTGATGGTGTTTTTAGAAAGCAAAGGTACCCCACACTCATAGAAGTGTGGGGAGTAAAGATAATGCAAAAAAGAAGCAAATCCAATACACAAAAACACAAAGACAGGCTATAACCAGTCTCTAATGTAACTGGAATGGGTCTGGGCACTTGTTCTGATGAAGTTGGCAATAAACTGATTTTCAGACAAGCAAAACTACCAACCTAGCATACCACAATCAAAAGCAAGCATAAACAAACCTACACTAATACGAATTCTAACTGATGACCAGTTTTCACAAGATACAACTCAAAATTAAACTTAAATAGGCCTACAGATTACTATATGCTATTTTTTTACCAAACTTTGCCAAGTGAAACTTTGAAATACACAACCAATCCTTAAATAGAATGCAACACTACCTATAAATATCCTATTAGAGTGTGTGAAAGCTTTTTATGCAGAAATCTTGTGTCACCCAAGTCCTTAACATACACAACCAAACAACCCCTTATAATCTGTTAAACAAATTTTTGTCAAAGAAATTTAAACTAAACACTCCAACTTACTTCTAAACCACTTAAGCACACATGTAATCCATAAATAAGCATAAACAAAACAACAATCTAGCACTCAAACATTATTATCCACAAAAACAAGAAAATCACAAAAATGGTAAAAATGAGGGTTCAAGCCTTAACCTTGAGGGATTTACATCCAAACCCCTCTATGGCAGATTGCCATCTCATTTTAGCATTATATGAACCTTGGGCTTGTGAGATAGATGTTGGATGCAAGATGGACACGTGGAAGACTACAACAGTCAAAACCACCAAGAAAACTATGGTGTTGGTTTGTGTTACTTGGTACCTACAGAAAACAAAGCACGCCAAAGAACAAGCAAGCCTGAAAAACTAACACCAAAAGCTTGTCAAGGCTTTTGGTTTTAACTTATTCAAACAATAGGAATTAAACAAAAATCTGATTTTTGAAAACACTTTTGATGAAACCAATCTTTGAAACACACCACTATTTAACCAACATAAATAACCAATCCTATACCCTCACAAGTGTTTGATTTTGTCAAAATCAAACACCCATGATCAACTATAAGAATAGGGTCTTAAAAACGTTTTGCTCAAAACTTTGAACAAAACTTTTTGATGATAAGTAAATTAACCAAACAATAATTAAAGAGAGCAGATAAGTTGGAACTCAGAATCTTGAACAATATGCAAGGCTAATTTTCAAACTCTAAATATTCATTAAAAAAAGGTTTACAAAGATTGTTCAAAAATCTGGAACGAGAGGGCATCCACATGTTGGAGCCTCTCTTTATACTACTGAGGAGAACATCCTAGTGCTTAAACAATCCCATTAACCCTAGCTACTGATTTGCCCTTTTGCTCTTTGAAAATTTCGAATTTTGGTCAATCTTCATACATGTGATGTGCCAGTTGTTTCTTTGCATCATAGGCGTCCATTTGAAGCTTTGGGAACAAGTATTTCCATGTGGATCATTGATCAACTAAAAGATGCTGTTTTTTTGCCATTTTTGAAGTGACAGAGGACCATGGTGGGACCCTTTGGAGGTCATGGGTTAAGGTTTTCTTTGGTGGGTTTTGGTTAGGGAGAGGTTAATCAAAAATATGGAGTGAATAAGGGATTAACCCTTCGATTAAGGGTTAATTGGGATTGGGGTTTGTTAGTGGGGATTAGGGGTGTTTATGGAAGTGGTGATGAATAGAAATTGTTCAGAGGGAAAGTAAAATTAATTTAAAAGGTTTTGAAAACAGATTAATGTATAATCTATTTTAGGGGGTGATGTGGGAGGATGAGTGACGTGTAGGAGAGGGAGTGGTGTGAATTGTGAGTTGGCTGAGGTGGCGGGCTGGGATAGGTGGGGAGAGGTTTAGTTGTATGGCAATTTTAGTCCCCTGGTTTTCAAAGTATGTTCATATAAGTTTCCAACAACAATGTTTCCCATCCCTTTGTTAATACAAGTTTGTTTTCTTTCATTTTTGCCACAAAAACTTTTACAAACTTGTTTCAAGGACCAATGGTACAATAAATGCATACTTTAAGGGTATAAATGATATATTCTTGAAACTTAAGGGACCCTATTGTAATATTTGAGATTTACAAGGGTATTAAGTGATAAGTCTTCAAAAGTTGAGGGATCAATCTTGTCAAATCTTCAAACTTCAAGGACTTCAATGGAAAATCATCGTTCGGGTCCGGTTCTTTGTGCGGCTTCGTTTCCCGTGTTCGTTTTTGCTTAATTTTGAGTCGTTTTTTTGTTGATTTCACGATATCCGTACCTAAAATACACAATGAACAAACACAATCATATTTTGGGGTATTTTTATGATACTTTTAGCGTTTTAAGCCTGATTTGGACGAGAATATGTATAATTGCAGTCTCATCACTCCCCCATACTAAACCATTGCCGTGTCCCCACGCAATGATAGAATTAAGTATCATAGCACTTCTAAAATTCATTTTTATGTGACATTTATTGAAAACGTAAACTTAAATAAACTACTACACGTGTTTTAGACATAATGTATTGTTTTCATCACGAATAAGTGACTTTTAGGGTCAAAGAATAAGAACACGTGAATGCATCATAGAGATAAGTTCGTCGTCCTCGATTTTCACCCAATTCCATGCTAAGCGTGTAAAAAGATCATTGTCATTATAAGTTAGTAATGCAAACATTACTCATGAGCGTTTACGTACTTAGACTCCCTTATTCCTAAGGTGTATCTCTTATATTTTATTTTTGTCTTAATGATCACGAGGATGCATTTCACTTATTTCGATATTTTATTAAGGCCAAAAATAAAGTAGGACGATTTAATTAATAGTTAGCTAAAGGACATGATCTTTTAAAACGGCTTCTCGTAATCTCCTTAAGTTCATATCTTGGCATAACTCGTTTCATGATTTGAGACCTTTCTCGGACCGATATTTGGCACGTACTTCATACTTCGAATCTTGGAAGACGTTCTTGAAATAATGGTCTTCTCTTCATATATGGAATTTCTTCACTTGGACCACGACTTCATCATTTTTCTTCAATCTTTATTTGGGATTTTGATATACAACGATCCGCCTCCTTTTCGCTTGGATATATTTATCCTCATACCTTGTTAGGGTCTTTTTGGATAGACTTCTCCATGATCTTTAGGGGAGTATATAGCTTTTCGTCGTGTGTCTCGATCCTTCATATTGATTTTGGAATAATGATATTTCACATCATCTTGGATCTTTAGCAACAAAATGGAGTCCTCATGCCTTGTTAGGCCTTTTTGGAACTTTGCCAATCTTCACATCCCACTTTAATAAGTTATGCCTTGGCTATGAACTCTATTCGAACACGAGAAACGTTTAAACGATCTTGGGCTAGAAGCTAAGTAATCTTTTAAATCGTACGATCTTACTTATTTCATTTATTTAAACAAAAGCGTGGGGAGAATAAGCAAATAATTACCACACATGAGATCGTGAAAGATTACGTAACTTATAGTTAACTCTATCATTTCTCGTCCTCATTTAAGAGACTTAGCCTAAAAAGTTAAGGAATCGAAGCTAAGTGCTCAACACGCACGGTCGAGTAAAAAATTACTCTTATTCTCACCATCAGAAAACCTACATTCGTGTCTTAAACATTTATAAAAAATAAGAAAAATTTTAAAATTTGGCCATTTTTAGCCTTATTTTGCATAAAACGATAACAAAAAGATGAAAATTGGATTGCGTGATGATGTAAGCAAGGTGAAGTATCTACTCACCCCCATAGTAAAACTAAACATTGTCCTCAATGTTTCGAGTCTAAGGGTGAAACACCCCCATACTAGAGACGAAGTCGAATGCTTAATATCGAGCATGGAAAGGGTAAAACCAATAACCTAAAAGCCTTTTATGAATTATGCTAATAAGATAAACGTTAGAACATAAAAGGATATCATCGGATATCAGAATCTCCAAAGGCAACGATTGAAGCTCGAGTGATCCATAAAACGAACACGAGAGGCTTCATTGATGACGATGAACCTAATAAATCACAATCACAAACAACCACGGAACAAAGGTTGGAAGAGCACAAGTACCCTCGTTACACTATTAGAAAGCAATAATAATTACAAGGATAAGCATGAGAATCCCCCACGAGGCACCTTGTTTTTGATAACCGAGTCAAAAGCTCGACTCGAATCCTCATAAATGTGATCATTTAGGGATAATCATGTTATAGTCATTTTTATTGGGGCTTACATGAAAAATAATGCCCAAAAGTACGTGGAGTAAGGAAACATCATGAGCTACTCGAGGTAGACTCACACCAAGCAAATAGATATGATTTACATTTATTGCATCGGTGGAAGATCGAGATTTCCCTTTACAAGCAATTTCGGGATCAGATATCTCGTCCTCGGTGGAGAAATGTAAGGGAACATAAGGGGCTTCCTCCACACCAAATCCACACACACTCGTCAAAAGGAGTAGACGAGGTGGTAGCACTCATAAAACGCGGTGATTACGGAGTTAAACTTGTAGAAAAATCTTTTAAATCACTTTTAAAATCTTTTCCTTTTTCATCGTTCAAAAACTCTTTATGAAAACCCGATTTGATGATGTCGAAAATATTTGGCGTTTCTAAGACGATGTTAGGCACACTAAAAATTCTCACATTTAAGTCGCGGTTAGGTGGTGGTGGATTGTATAAGTTCTCAAAACATTTATCAACAAAGAACACCACCCCCTCGGGGTCAACACATTTGTCGTCCTCATGATCGTAAATCTCATCGATTTCTTCATCATAGATGGGTTTGTCAAACCAAGGTTTTTCATTCCCCTCGTTGAGGATTTTAGAAACTCTCACGAAGAGATCACGGTCAAGCACAAAACCATCATTCTTTTATGGGGATCGTTGATAAGTTAGATCCTCACGAATGTGGTATACTTCATTCTCATTCGAGGAGTGTTGATTAGGTAACTCCTTGAGAATGGGATTTTAGGTCACGTGAGTTGGTTCGTCATAAAAATAAGACGTTCCAACTCATCAAGTTCATCCTTGATTTTGGAAAGATCAACCTCACTCGTAGGTGGAAGTGGTGGCAAAAGAGCTAGCTCTCGTTCGATAATTTCCTCAATCTCGGGATCAAACTCATAATCATCGTACTTACCACACTTAGAATTCTTTTTAGGAGAATCAAAAATTGCTTATGGATTTTTGAGTACGTGATCAATTTCGGCAAAATCGCCATCGTCATCATCAAAGAAAGAGTCGATGTGAGCACTCACAACCGTGGTCTTACAAGTCGAATGACTATGCTTAGGTGACTTTTCAATGACGAGAGGATCGACTTCGATAAAACCTTTGGCCTCAACAGGTGTTGGGCTAGGAAATGGAGGCACTTCAATGGAGTTAGAAGTTTAAGCCTCAAAGACGTGGTCCTTCGAAGGTGGTGAAGACGAGTCCATATTGGTCATTGTCGTGATGGCACTAACGTTGCCCTTCGGAATTGGTTGTTCACTTTGCTCACCGAATAAATCCCAACATGAATTTTCATCCATAAATGTAAAACCCGCATGCTTTTACCATGAACAGTACACTTAGTAAACGTACGTACATATAAAAACTTTCCTTATATAGCATGAACACGTGTCATGATTATTAATTACAGAAATTACGTACGTGTTATTACACGATAAGTATTAAGTACGTGATAATACACGATATTATTAAGTATAATAATTATAATCACGAACGCATGATCACGAACATTTATGAACACGATAATTATTACGTATAATAATTATAACACGACTATTAGAACACGATATGTATACGAAGTATAGATAACACGAACATTAAGCACGAACTATGACGAATAATTAAAACGAATGAACACGTAAATTACTTAAACATGGAAAAGGTACGGGTTGGCCTTGTGTGCCTTGGTAGCCGCGGACAAGGGAGACAAGGAGGGGGCCCAAGCCCATTTTTGGTTTAACTAAAGGAAACTAAAAACACAGAGTTTATCGTAACATAATTTTTACAGAAAAATTAAAAACCTTAGCTCCCTTGAACCCCATAGCCGTGGCATACACATCAAGACAAGGAGGCATTCGTTTTTTATTTTGGATCTTTGGTTATTGGTTCGTGTTCGTGTTATTTTCCATCACGTATTGAGGTAAAACATTAAACCTTGATCTTTAATTCTTTTATTTAATTATGTTATTATGATAGATCTTTCATAACTAGTGATAAAAACATGTTTAGAATTAAAGTAAATCTCGGGATGGTTTTTGTTTGGGTTTGTGTTTGGTTTAGCAGCCAACCGAGAGCTCAAATCTCTCGGTGTCCCTTTTTAGCCACACTCGAGTCCCCCTAAGGGGCTCGGTTTGGGTCTCGGCGCAACAGCAGGCACCACCAGCTTAAGCTGGTAGCTGCTTAGTCCGAGCAGTGGGAACAACGAAGGTAGCAGGGGGAAACCACCGGCCTGCACCGGTGGGATCTTTGTGCTGGCAGTGGGTAGCCACGGCGCGCATCAGCGGCATCAGCCGTCGCTGTTGGCAGCGCAGCCACCAGCCGCCACCGCAGTCGCGACTGTGGGTGGTGGTTGGTGTCGGGTTTTTGTTTTGTCTCGGGTTTCGGGCTCGTGTTTATTTACAAGTTATTTTAACAAGCAAATTAAATTAATTAATAACATGGAAAATAATTAATTTAATTAATCATGGACTTAGGTTAATTGTTATTTATGAAATAATACATGTTTTAACCTAAGTATTTACTTATTTAATTTAGACTATAGTATTAATTAATTATTAAGACATGGAATATAACTAATTAATAAACATGACTTAGATTTTAATTAATATAATATTAATACATGTTTAACCTTAGTATTTTATACACTTTAATTAAATTAAATTATGCTTATATTTAATTAAATCATATAACCTATAGTTTATTTAATTAACAGGATATTATTAATAAACTATACTATAATCACATGACTTATGTTATTTAACCAGTAAACTTAAGCTTATATTATTAGCTTATTAATCCAGCTTATTTCTAAATATGGAAACTTTCTAATTCAGGAAACTTATTATTTCTAGAAACTTTTTATTTTTAGAAACTGATCTATTTAAGAAGTTTATCTATTTTTGGATACTTTCTATTTTTGGAAACTTTCTATTTTAGGAAACCAGCTATTTTTATAAAGTTACTTATTATTACACAACAAGTATAATAACACAAGAAATAGAAGTAATACTTAAACAGAATACATAGAATACATGATAAACATAACGTAACCTTAAAATCAGTAAAACAAGACAAGAACATATAAAACAAGCTAAGACGTGATATAATCAGTTACATACTCAGTAAACAGAATACTTATACATGTATTCTATTTATGTAGCATTAGTGAGATCGAAGTAGGAATTTCATTCTTACGTCTTCTTCGTTCACTGGACACAAGGTATGGATTTCTCGTCCCTTTAGTATGGATATTCTTTCCTTATTAGGATTCCTCGTTTGCAGCCAACTGTTTTTCCAGTATTGTTTTATATTTTTGATTACTTATGTTAGTTAAGAGCCTAAGGCATATACATGCATGACCAGTGTCACCTAGTTATGATGGTACCATAACCATAACAATGAAGGCACCAGTGTTATGACTTCCCCACGGCGAAGTGATTGCTCGTGGTGTCCCTTTTTAGTTTTGGCCATTATATTATATTATCATGTGGGTCGTATGGGTGCATCCTAGTTACATGTTTACCAGTAATACCAGATTGAATGTGATGTGTGCCTTGCATCCTTCACTAGGAGTTGATCCCTCCTACCCAGACTATCTAATTAGAGGCAACCCCTCTAATTGCATGACGAGTTCTCCCCTCTAAGTATTCATGCACGGTGGAACCTCATGACCTATATGCTATTGGCTAATTAATACATATTTTACATAGAAACATAAGTCTTTTTAAACTATAAAACCAGTTTTATGAACATGATTCCAGGTTACTTAGGACTTATACTTTTCCGCTGCTATTAGTCTTTATGCTTATGTTATTCCATGTCATACTTGTATATCCATGCACTGAGCGTTATGCGCAGCCGTTTTCCTTTCATGTTCCCAAACGGCAGGTACTCAAGGGTGCTCGTAGACTTTAAGCATACGTGCACATGGATTGGAAGCTATCTAGCCTTCTCTACTTTATGCATTTCATCATACATTTTGCTACTTATTTCTTTGGACATTGTTTAGTCCTTTTCCAATACAGTACTTATGTTTGTGTGTGATGAGCTTATACTTGGGGTACCGATGTTTGTGTTCGGTATTTCCTTTCATAGTCATTTAATGTTTTTAAGACATTTACCTTGTATGCTTTGATGACACGTCATAATCATGCGTGACATTCCATTTACCAAAATGGGGTGTTACAATTATGGTATTAGAGCCAAGGCTTCGACCTGTAGGGTATCAAAACATGACCTGTGATTAGTGGGTAGTCACGATGGTCTTCCTAGAACTGACAGTCGGTTTTCATGCATTCATTGTTTTCATGCATTTATTTCATATGTCATTGTTGTAGGTTTATGACTAAGTAATGGTTGGTACAGGACGGGCCCTATTTAGTCGCATGTGCTTTTATCGAAACTTTTAACTTTGGGACCGACCCATAGGCGTCCCCTCGATATGTCTTTTGTTTTGGGTGAACTGACCACATGCGTTTACCCTCGCGCATATAAAAGTTTTTATAAACTGCATCATGCATTCATACATCGTTTTCAAGCATAAAATTTTTCTCATGATTTATTGGCATAATTTTTTTTTCATGTATATATATATTATATTTTATCAGTTTAATCATGCATTTTGTTTTATACTGTCAGATGGTTCTCACACGCGAGCAGGAATAACTCAATGCAGCAGTTCAAGATGTGATGCAGGCCATGCTTACTCAGCTGAGGAACAAAATCAGGGCCGAGGTGCAAGCTGCCAACAATCAACACCAACATCCTAGTCCTCCTCCTCTTCCTCCAGCAACACTGGTCACATGGCTGGAGAGATTCAACAAGCAACGTCCTCGATCCTTTGAGAGAACTGACAGCCCTACTGAGGCTTAAAGTTGGTTAGCTCATATCAAGAAGATATTTGATGCAATAGGCTGCGACCCCGTCTTTAAATCGAGGTTGGCTTGTTACAAGTTTGAAGGTGACGTGCTGGGATGGTGGAAAGCAGTGAAGCAGTCTGAGGGAGGTGACAATTGGGTGGCTGGCTTGACTTGGGCTCAGTTCAGGGAGTTAGTGATGGGACAGTTCTTCCCCAAGGCTGAGCAAGACAAGCTAAAGAGGGAGTACCACGGGATCAGGCAGAGAGTTGGGGAGAACACAAGTTCATGCAACGCTTTCTTCGTTTGGCTGGTTTTCTTGGTGCAGCAGCAGGTACTGCCAAAGAGCAAGCATACCACTTTCATTGGGCTCTTCGTACATCGGTCGCCAATAACTTGGTGTGTGCTACCTTCAACATGGTGGTACAAGTTGCCGATGCAGCAAGTAAACTGGAGATGCTACAGGAGAGAGAGGAATTCGGTGAAGCAGAGAGACCCGAGAAGAGGTAATTGTTCGTCACTCAGCGATGACCATTTCAATTCATTCAGTACTACCCAATATTTATCTTTCTCTTTAAACTGCATCTTTCAGGCAGAAGACTGGGGACCAGTCTCAACCGGCTACTCAGCAACAACCTACTCAGCCCAAGGGTAACGGTCAGACCCAATACCGTTCTTCTACGGATAGGCGTGGCGGTAATGATAATTACCGTAACAACGCTGGAAACTCCAACAGCAGCAGGTCCCTAAACACACTCATTTCTTATGTTACATGTTTATGATTCATAATTCTGACACTTTAGCATCTTCTACCAGGAATCATGGTAAAGGAAGGGAGCAGGATCGCAGAGGTTCACAGCCTAAACGTACAGTTATCACTGGCATTATGTCTTACGATTTTCTGCATTGTCCTATTTGTACCCATAAACCATGTCTAATGTGTACTTTCCTGAACAAGCTCCCAGCCAGCAAGGGCACCGTTGGAGGGTATACTCACCCTCTCTACACTAGATGAAACCGTAGGCACCCAGGGCCATGTCGCCGTGACAGCGATGCTGCTTCAAGTATGGCCTCACTGGTCATCGCATGAACGACTGTCAGAAGGGTGAGATAGAGGGCACATTTGGACATGCCCATATCAAGCCACCTCCTACTACTGGGCGGGTGTACACGACCTCTCGTGATCAGGCCAACAAGTCTATAGGTACCAGCACTAGAATCTTGTATATGTATGGTCAAGCTGCATGTGTTTTATTTGACACGGGTGTTACTCATTCGGTCATTTCTACTGCTTATGCCAAGAATGTTAGTGTATCCCCTATGCCATTAGAGAATGTATTAAACATTTCCACGCCTTTAATAGACTATGTACGCATAACCCATGGGTAAGAGCCTTCCCCTAGAGTTTGACGACAAGATTCGTCATGTTGACGCACTTCCATTGGATATGTGCGATTTTGACATGATATTAGGCATGGACTGGCTATCCAAACATCACGCTACCATTGACTGCCATTCATATCGGGTCATCTTCGGTGATGTAAATGCACCAGAGTACATTCACAACAGTTTCATACCTGGAAGGTCTGTACAAATAATTTCGACCTTACAAGCACGTGCACTACTATCACATGGTTTTGAGGGCTATCTAGCTACTGTTCATGATCGGGAGGCTGAATCTCCATCCATCCAGAGTCAGTCGATCGTGTTAGAATTCCCAGACGTGTTTTCAGAAGAACTTCTGGGCATACCACCAGCTCGTGAAGTGGAGTTTAATATTGAGCTCATCCTAGGAGCTGAACCAATTTAAAAGGCTCCTTACCGCATGGATCCCATAGAGCTGAAGGAGTTAAAGGAACAACTGCAGGAATTGTTAGAATGCGGTTTCATTCGACCTAGTGCTTCTCCAGGGGCGCACCTGTTCTGTTCGTAAAGAAGAAGGACGAAAACATACGTCTGTGCATAGATTATCGTGAGCTTAACAAGATCACCATCAGGAATAGATATATGTTGCCACACATTGACGACTTGTTTGACCAACTCCCAGGGGCCAAACATTTCTCCAAGATTGATCTACGGTCGGGCTATCATCAATTACGGGTTAAAGAACAGGATATCGCCAAGACTGCTTTTCGTATACGTTATGGGCACTAGGAATTCGTAGTCATGCCATTTGGCCTTACCAACGCTCCAGCTATTTTCATGGATCTGATGAACTGTATCTTCCATGAGTTCCTGGACAAGTTCGTCATTGTCTTCATTGATGACATTATGATTTTCTCTAAGTCAAAGGAGGAACACGGAGACCATCTTCGTACTGTACTACAGATACTTTACAAGAAGCAGCTGTATGCCAAATTCTCCAAGTGTGAGTTTTGGTTAGACAAGGTGGCGTTCCTTGGCCACATTGTATCAGCAGAAGGTATAACCATGGACCCAACAAAGGTTAAGGCTATTACCAAGTGGCCAAGACCGACATCAGCGACTGAAGTTCGTAGTTTCCTATGTTTAGTTGGTTACTACCGTAGGTTCGTAGAGAACTTTTCCCGTTTAGCACTACCATTGACCAAACTGATGCGAAAAAGGGAGAAATTCGTCTGGACTAAAGAAAGAGAGAAGAGATTTGAAGACCTAAAGCAGAAGCTATTATCGGCACCGATTCTTACTCTCCCATCTGGTACAGGTGGATTTCAAATCTATAGTGATGCTTCAGGGAAGGGACTTGGCTGTGTTCTCATGCAACATGGGAAAGTGATTGCATAGGCTTCATGACAGCTTAAGCCTTATGAAGAGAACTACCCTATGCATGACTTGGAACTTGCATCAGTCGTGTTTTCATTGAAGATATGGAGGCACTACTTGTATGGAGAAGCATGTGATATTTTCACAGATCACAAGAGCCTGAAATACATCTTCACTCAGCATGAACTGAACATGAGACAAAGAAGATGGTTAGAGCTGTTGAAGGATTATGACATTAATATGCAGCATCATCCCGGCAAGGCGAATGTAGTGGAAGATGCACTTAGTAGGAAGTCTAGTATGATCAACGGCATTAAGATTAAGGAAGAGATTATAAGGGACTTGGAGCGACTAGACATTGAGATCATGGTACATGGACATCACGGTTACTGGGCTAATCTTAGAGTAGAACCTGAATTACTCTCTAGGATCAAGGAAGCTCAAAAGTATGATGGTGAAATTTGGGCGATCATTCAGAACTTGGATTAGTAGACGGAGTTTCGGTTGGATGACGACGGTATCTTATGTAGGGCACCAGACTTTGTGTTCCTGATGATCTTACACTCAGGGAAGTGTTATTAGCTGAAGCTCATAGCTCCCCATTCTCCATCCATCCTGGTTCGACCAAGATGTACCACGACATCAAGCAGTACTTTTGGTGGAGTGGTATGAAACAGGATGTTGCTACTTCTGTCTCCAAATGTCTTACCTGCCAGCAGGTTAAGATCGAGCATCGGCGGTCTAGTGGTCTACTACAACCGTAAGACATTCCAGAGTGAAAGTGGGACAAGATCACCATGGATTTTGTTACTGGTCTTCCGCAGACAAAGAGGAGGAATGATGCAATTTGGGTTATCGTTGATCAACTTACTATGTCAGCTAATTTCTTACCGATCCGCAAGGATGATCCGGTCAGCAAACTCGCCGATACTTACAAGAAGGAGATCATGAGACTTCATGGTGCTCCATCCAGTATCGTCTCGGACAGAGATCCTCGGTTCACTTCGTGATTTTGGAAGAGTCTGTAGAAAGCTTGGGGAACAAAACTTAAGCTTTGCACGACCTTTCATCCTCGAACAGACAGACAATCGGATTGAACTATCCAGACATTAGAAGACTTGCTTCGATCATGTGCATTGGAGTGGAGAGGAGTTTGGGACAATTATATCTGTTTAGTAGAGTTTGCATACAACAACTGTTGGCACGCCAGCATTATGTGTGCACCGTTCGAGATGTTGTATGGTAGGAAGTGTCGCGCCCCAATCTGCTGGGATCAGGTTGGTAAGCGAACACTTGAAGGAACGGAGATGATAGAGTTGATCAACGAGAAGGTCGCTGTAGCTAATCAGAAATTACAGGAAGCTCGCACACGTCAGAGGAGTTATGCCGACAAGCATCGTAGGGACTTACATTTCAACATAGAAGATCATGTCTTTCTTAAGGTATCACCGGCACGTGGTGTTATACGTTTTGGAATCGAATGGAAACTCAGTCCTTGATTCATCGGACTGTTTGATATCATCGAGAGAGTCGGTGAAGTATCTTATCGCTTAGCGTTACCTCCGCAGCTTTCTCACGTTCATGACGTTTTCCATGTGTCCTTACTTAGAGGGTACAATTATCACCCCCTTCACATGGTTCAGTATCCACTGGAACAAATTCGTGAAGATATTACCTTCATAGAGGAACCCGAGCGAGTTCTTGACAGACAAGAACGAGTCATGAGGAAGAAGACGATTCAATTCGTCAAAATCCTTTGGAGGGATCATACCGAGCGGGAAGCCACTTGGGAAACAGAGAAGTCTATCCGGGCTTCT
This sequence comes from Glebionis coronaria, assembly GCA_025667525.1. Lineage (NCBI taxonomy): Eukaryota > Viridiplantae > Streptophyta > Magnoliopsida > Asterales > Asteraceae > Glebionis > Glebionis coronaria. Next base: position 213,346,593 of record CM046877.1, on the reverse strand, counting down.
TACTCTCATTTCATGTTTTGAATTCGGGTATGTTCCTCTTTCAGTTAACTTTATCTATAATTCGGGGACGAATTATTCTTTTTAGGGGGGAAGAGTTGTAAAACCCGTATGCTTTTACCATGAACAGTACACTTAGTAAACGTACGTACATATAAAATCTTTCCTTATATAGCATGAACACGTGTCATGATTATTAATTACAGCTATTACGTAGGTGTTATTACACGATAAGTATTAAGTACGTGATAATACACGATAATTATTTAGTATAATAATTATAATCACGAACGCATGATCATGAACATTTATGAACACGCTAATTGTTACGTATAATAATTATAACGCGACTATTAGAACACGATATTTATACGAAGTATAGATAACACGCACATTAAGCACGAATTATGACGAATAATTAAAATGAACGAACACGTAAATTACTTAAACATGGAAAAGGCACGGTTTGGCCTTATGGGCCTTGGTAGCCGCGGACAATGGAGACAAGAAGGGGGCCCAAGCCCATTTTATGTTTAACTAAAGGAAACTAAAAACACAGAGTTTATCATAACATAATTTTATAGAAAAAATTAAAAACCCTAGCTCCCTTAAACCCCATAGCCGCGGCACACACATCAAGATAAGGAGGCATTCATTTTTGACTTTTGATCTTTGGTTATTAGTTCGTGTTCGTGTTATTTTCCATCACGTATTGGGGTAAAACATTAAACCTTGATCTTTAATTCTTTTATTTAGATATGTTCTTATGATAGATCTTTAAAAACTAGTGATAAAAACATGTTTAGAATTAAAGTAAATCATAGGGGGGGTTTTGTTTGGGTTTGTGTGTGGTTTGGAAGCCAACTGAGAGCTCAAAGCTCTCGGTGTCCCTTTTTAGCCACAGCCGAGACCCCCTAAGGGGCTCGGTGTGGGTCTCGGCGCAACATCAAGCACCACCGGCTTAAGCCGGTGGCTGCTTGGTTCGAGCAGTGGGAACAGCGAAGGCAGCAGGGGGAAACAATCGGCCTGTGCTGGTGGGATCTTTATGCTACCAGTGGGTAGCCACGACGCGCAACACCGGCAACAATGTTGGGAATTATTTGTTAAGTGTCAAGTACCGTCAGTGTATTTTAAGTACTGTTAGTGTTATGTAAGTACCGTTAGTGTTAACGCGGTACATAGTAAGTACTGCTACTTATAAAGTAAGTATTGCTATGCTGATTAGGACGAATATATCTTTGTATAAGATATGTCATAGTTATAGTTAGAGTATATCTTATGTGATATACTTAAATAGTTAGAATATTGATAATATATCGTTTGTGATATAGTTGTCTTTATAGAATATTCTAAGGTTTCTAGCGTTCCATACTCTATAAAAGGAACATAGGTACAATGTCTTTCAAGTACCTCATTCAAGTCGATTAATAAGAGAATCAAATAGTTAAAAGTAATTTTGTTCTTCTGTGCTTTATAAGTTAGATTCCTCATAACTTATTTAGTGTTAGTAAGAGTTCTCAAAGTGTTTTAGTTTGATTACAAACTACTATACTAATTCTTAACAGAATATAGATCCAATCAAAGGGATCAACAAGTGGTATCAGAGCTTGTTGAGAAACTCTGAAAAAGAAGAACACAACCCCAAACACTCCACACACACCAAAACTCAATGTCTCAACCAGAAGGTGATGATGCTCACTTGGATGATGTTCAGAACCCTGATCCTATACCACAAGGACAACCACAAGTTGTGCATCCTACACCAGTACAAGGTGTTCAAGCCGTGAATGCAGTAGCTACCTCTACAACAACACCTTTTCATACTTTATCTGCTGTTAAACTCCTAGTTCTCAAAGGTGACAATTTTGAGACATGGGCTATGCATATGGGACATACTTGAATCACACAGATCACACTGTGTGGCAAGTTATCAAGAATGGGAACACACCAAAGAAGCTACACTGGTTGCCAGACGGTACATGCTATGCTTTACCTGCTATTACTGCTGAGGAGGTACAAGCAGAGATCAGAGAGAGAAAAGCCAGAACTGCTTTGCCTATGGCTCTTTCTGAAGACATCCTACCAAGCTTTCATCATTATAAGGATGCTAAAGCTATGTAGGATGCTATAAAAATTAGATTTGGGGGTAATGACAAATCTAAGAAATAAAGAAGATTGTTCTTAAGAAAGAATTTGATAACTTCTCAATTACCAGTATAGAGGGGATACATGGTGGCCATGGAAGGTTCAGTAAGCTGCTTATTCAATTGGAAGTTTATGGACAAGTAATTCTTAATGAAGAAGCTAATTTAAAATTCTTAAGAAGTGTTACACCAGAGTGGAAAGCAATGGCTATGTACTTCATCACAAGAGATGATCTGGAAACAATTCCTTTTGATCATCTCTACAACAATCTTAGAGCATACGAGATGGATGTGAAAGGCACTGAAGTAAAGGCAGCGACTACTACAAAGTCTAACTTGGCTTTTGTGTCATATGGAAACAGCGGTACTTATTTTCATAATACCGCTAGTGGATCTAGCAGCAGTACATACTTCACAAATACCACTGGAGGACTTACAAGCAGTACTTACCTACAATGTATTGAAGGCATCCCTATAGTCTCTCAAAATCCACATGGAAGGTCAACACCATTGTTTAGTGACAATGATGTCTTCTCATTCTTCGCTGGACAAGACAACAGGCCAAGATTAACACTCAATGACTTGTTCCAAATGGATGATGCTGATGTTGAAGAGATGGATCTTAAATGGCAAGCTGCCATGGTGTTAGTAAGATCGAATAGGTTCTTCAAGAAGACTGGAAGAAAAATGACTGTTGATCCTAATGAGCCATTATGATATGACAAGTCTAAAGTTGAATGCTATAACTGTGGAAGGAATGGACACTTTGCAAGAGAATGCTCTAGAAACAAAGCTGAGAGTAGCAGTCAGAAGTCCAAGCACAACTATAGAACCAGTCCAAGAATAACTGAAAGCTTTCCAAAAGGAAACAACAGGAGTCCTAAAGGAACCAAAGCATTGGTAACTGTAGATGGAGTGGTGAACTGGGTTGAAGATGAAGAAGAGCTTGGTTTAATGGCTCTCTCACATGAAGATACTGAGGTACATCCTTGTGCTAAATACTGTGTTCTTAAATTTAATAGCCTAAAAGTAGAACTAGAGGAACAATATCAAAAGGTTAACACATGCACTGTAGAATTAAATGCTTTTAAACAGGGTGTTGTTAAATTAGAAGAAAATATAGTTTTGTATAAAAAGGCTCAACAAAAATATGAAGAGAAAATAAGAATTTTAACTCTTCAAATGAGGGAAAAAGATGTGGAAATAAAAGCTTTTGAAAGACAACTGTTAAAAATATCAACAGAAAATGAAGCTTTAAAAGCCAGTCTTTATAATGAAAGGGAAGTGATTAATCATTGGCAAAAATCCTCTAAAGGATTAGGAAAATTGATTAATTCACAAATGAGGTATTATGATAAATCAGGCCTAGGATATATTGAGGACCAACCTGGGATAACTTTAACGGACAAGGACTTATCAAAAGGGATTTTTGATAGTTCTAGTGAGGTAGATGATACACCTGAAAATGATAGATATGTTGAAGGAATGAAGGCAGTTCCTTTACCACTATCAAGAATTTTCATGCGCCCTGATATTAGTGATTTTGCTCGGGTTCAATTATGTCTCTCGATATCCTCTCGAATTGATCTTGGTTCTAAGTGGAATGATTGTTCTTGGTTACTAAAAAGGGAAGTGGTTTTCTATCTACTAAATGTTAAAATGCACGAACATGTAAACTTAAATTTAAAAGTAATTAAATTAATAACAATTAATAAACTGGAATTAAAATTAAACTTAGAATATAAAATGAAGGAACAATGAGAAATAGTAAGACAGACACAAAAAGAAACAGTAAGTAAAATTAAAAGAAATTTGATTTGGAAGTTTGACCTTGATTCGGAACTATTGATCCGGAACTTTTCACCCGGAAGTCTTCACCCGGAACTTTGGTCGGAAGTTGGTTCGGAAGTTCATTCGGAAATTTACTCGGAACCTTCATGCGGAACTTGATTCGGAAGATTGATCCGGAACTTTATCCGGAACTTTGAGTCGGAAGTTTATTCGGAACAATCAACTCATTCGGAACTTTTAAGGAAAAACTCATTCGGAACTTTAAAACTCATTCGGAACTTTTAAAGGAAAAACTCATTAGGAACTTTTGGAAATAACATTCATCCGGAACTTTTGTTCATTCGGAAGATTTAGACTCATTCGGAAGTTTGGTTCACCCGGAACTTTATGTTCATCCGGAACTATTTGTTCATCCGGAAGATTTGGTTCATCCGGAACTTGGGGAACTCAAGAACAGTAACTTACACCGAAGAACAAGGAAATCGATTTTAAGCCAAAAATCACCAAGTTTTTCACCAAAAACTTAAATAAACTAATCACTAAGCATCTACTAACCATAAACTACAAATCCCAACAATAAAAACGCAAATTCAACAACGTTTTAAAATCAAAACTCAACCAAATAAGAACTTAAGAACTTGATATAAAAGATGATGATGAACAAGATGAAATGGAAAGATTAAACAAGAACTTGTATTGATGATTAATGTTGAACAAAATAAAACAAAGATTAAAATTACAAGATTTGAAAAACAAAGATCAAAATCACCACACACCCTAGTGGTGTTGGTGATGTCTACGAAACAGAAAGGGAGAAAAAGAAGGAGAGAAAGAAAAACTAAAAACTAACTGAATGGAAAGTGTGAGGGGATCCCTTTATATAGGTGCCCCCTTTGGTTGGTGAGTGGGATTTCTCCCGTTCTTCTTGTCTTCTCGTCTTTTCAGAAAAGTTGACGTTTTCGATTCTGATTCGGGATTTGTCGTCGATTAAATTCAACTCGTCTTTTAATTTCTTCGTTTAATAGACTTGAGTTTCTTCGAATTATGTAAATCTTCCATCTTTGGTCCTTTTCTTCGATAAATCTTCGAATAGGCCCAGTGACTTCAAATCTTTTGCATCTCTTGGACAATAAACTTTATCTTGAGTCTTTTTCTTCAGTAAAACCCGTGCAATCCCATGTTTTCTTCAATAATCATCCGGTTGGCTCTGAAAACACAATAAACACAAAAACCACGCATAATTCCAAACAAATGATATTAAATACGCGTTTTGGTCTCGTTTTAGCCAGAATTAAGTGGTAAAAGGATGGGTGTTTACACACCTATCAAATCCCCTATACTTAACCATTGCCATGCCCTCATGCAATGCTTTGTGATAAAGCAATTTTACACTTTTCTCATAATCAATCAACCTTGGCCTTATCAAAATAATACTAAACAAAAATTAAAGTACTAAAAGAAATTAAAACTTTAAAGTAAACAAAAGGATAAAAAACCATTTTCGCTTGAAAATAGCTACATGGAAACAACTTGCAAAGAAATCAATGACTTACATTAGGTCTTTGGTGCTGCGAAGATTTATCATCCTCAAGTTTCACGTTCCCCAAACTAAGCTTAAAAACGAGATCATTGTCATTATAAGTTAGCAAATCAAACACTTACACACATGGCTTAATTATATGCTTAAACTCCCTTATTCCTAGGTGTATCTCTTATATTTTATTGTTGTCTTAGAATGATCATGAAGATGCATTTTTGGGACTTATTTCGATAGTTTATTAAGGCTGAAAGCAAAGTAGGATGATTTGATCAATAGTTAGCTAAAGGACAAAATCTCTTAAAACTGCTTCTCGGGATATCAAAAAGTTCATATCTTGGCATAACTCGGTTCACGATTTGAGACCTTTCTCGGGCCGATATTTGGCATGTACTTCATACTTCATATCTTGAGAGACGTGCTTGAGATAATGGTCTTCTCATCGTTAATAGAGTTTCTTCACTTGGAAACTTTTGAGGGGTACTCCAACTTTGTTGACCACGACTTCAATGATTATTTCTTCAATCTCTATTTGGGATTTTGAGATACAACGATCCGCCTCCTTTTCGGACTTGGATCTATTTATCCTCATACCTTGTTAGGGTCTTTTCGGATAGACTTCTCCATCATCTTTATGGGAGTTGATTGCTTTTCGTCGTGAGTCTTGATCCTTCATATTGACTTTGGGAATAATGCTTTTCACATCACCTTGGATCTTTAGCAATAAAATGGAATCCTCATGCCTTGTTAGGGCCTTTTCGGACTCGCCAATCTTCGCGCCCCGCTTCATAAGTTATGCCTTGGCTATGAACTCTTATCATTACCGAGCAACTTTTAAACGATCTTGGGCTAGAAGCTAAGTAACTTTTCAAATCGTACGACCTTACTTATTGCAGATAAATTATTAGCAAGTGATGGGAGAATAGGCAAATAATTACACCAAGTGAGCTTGTGCAAGAATACCGACTTATAATTGACTCTATCATTTCTCGTCCTCCACAATTTAAAATCTCAAGTAATGAGACTCGTGGATACTTAGCCTAATAAACCAATTAAGGTCTACATGGTTAAGGATACTAGCTAGAATAAACTTAGATAAGTCTATTCGTGTTGAGTTAAAATAAACGCAATGGGCCTAATATGTCAAAGACTTCTAAACTAGCTACACCATTTTATTAAAATTTGACTTTATTGCGGGATATATACATACGAAAGCAACGATAAAAATTTTAAAATTACGACTAAATGGCCAAAGTTAATAAAAAATTTGAAAAATGTTGAAAAAGATGATTTTTCGGTTAAATGAAGGCATTTTCATGGAAAAGTCCACTTAAAACATCGATAGAAGTCCCCCTACACTTAAGATAAACATTGTCCTCAATGTTTAAGCATGTGGGAAAAGTCTCCCCTACACTTATGACATTGTGCACGTTGGTTAACTCAAGTTAAGGAAGAGACAACTAAAGTGATCAATTTCAAATGTGAGTATGAAGAAAATTGAATCACTATAGTTGAGAGATAGAACCGGATTTTGGATAACACGGGAGCACGATTCTTCAAAGATTCCAAGAGTGCACTTATCCCTGTAAACACATCACCACACAAAAACAAACAACTATACAGGTCCCCCTACACTTAGGAGGTAAAAACATAAAAGGATAGATACTTGGGTTGCCTCCCGAGGAGAGCTTGTTTCTGACAACCGAGTCACGAGCCTGACTCGACCCAAAATTAGTTCATGGGGAACGTGGTGAGGGATGGAATCACCTCCTGAGAGGTGTCCTCACCAAAGTACAACTTCACTCGTTGGCCATTCACCTTAAAATTAGGTCCATCAGGTTGAGCGAGCTCGAGAGTACCATATGGAAAAATTTGGGCAATGGTGAATGGGCCGGACCAACGAGATTTTAGCTTTCCCGAAAAGATTTTCAACCGAGAGTTAAAAAGTAAGACTTTGTCTCCAACGTGGAACTCTCGGTTCTTAATCTTAGAATCGTGAATGAGCTTAGTCCTTTCCTTATAGATCAAAGAATTTTCATAAGCCTCATTACGGAGTTCATTGAGCTCATTGAGTTGGATCTTGCGAAGGTCACCGGCTTTGTTGATATCAAAATTAGCCCACTTCAAGGCCCAGTAAGCCTTGTGCTCCAACTCAATGGAGAGGTGGCACGCTTTCCCGTACACGAGACGATATGGTGTATAACCAATCGGGGTCTTGTATGCGGTACGAAAAGCCCACAAAGCATCATCAAGTTTATCAGCCCATGAGGCACGATGCTCTCCCACGGTCCTTTCAAGAATTCGCTTTAGTCCTCGGTTGGATATTTCAGCCTGGCCATTAGTTTGTGGGTGGTAGGCTGTGGAAAAACGATGATTTACACCATACTTAGCCATGACTCTTGCGAATTGGTCATTGCAAAAATGAGTCCCACGGTCACTAATAATGGCGCGAGGCACACCGAATCTAGCGAATAGAGCTTTCAAAAAGTTACAAACCACCCTTGCCTCATTATTAGGTAAAGCTTTGGCTTCGACCCACTTTGAAACGTAGTCAACGGCTACAAGGATGTATTTGTTTCCTTTAGAAGAAGGGAATGGCCCCATAAAGTCTATACCCCAAACATCAAAGATTTCACATTCTTGAATGAAATTCTGAGGCATCTCTTCTTTATGTGTGATGTTGCCTTGTTTTTGGCAAACATCACAACGTTTAACCATATTGTGAGCGTCACGATATATGGAGGGCCAATAAAATCCCGAATCAAACACTTTTTTGGCGGTGTAGTTGGGACCAAAGTGACCACCGGTGGGTCCTTTGTGGCAAGCGTCAAGGATTTTTAAAGCTGTCGGTCCATCAACACATCGGCGAATAAGCAAGTCGGCACATTGTTTGAATAGGTAAGGGTCATCCCAAAAGTAAGTCTTAATGTCGTTGAAGAACTTTTTCTTTTGTTGGGATGTTAACCCTTCCTTAAGAATTCCACCCGCTAAGTAGTTTGCAAAGTCCGCAAACCACGGGGTTGCATCAGAATTCGAATTTATAGACATTAAGGTCTCCAAGGGAAAAGAATCATTGATTTCTTTGTTCGGATGATCCCCTTGGTAAGGATCCTCAAGTCTGCTGAGATGATCCGCGGCTAGGTTTTCCGCTCCTTTTTTATAGCGAATTTCGATTTTAAATTCTTGGAGTAGCAAAACCCAGCGAAGAAGTCTTGGTTTGGAATCTTGCTTTGTCAACAAGTACTTCAACGTGGAATGATCGGTTTAAACGATTGTGGTGGAAAGGACAAGATAGGGGCGAAATTTTTCAAAGGCATAGACAACAGCTAAAAGCTCTTTTTCGGTTGTCGTATAATGCAATTGTGCCCCCGTCATTGTCTTGCTAGCGTAATGGATTGGTTGGAAGTGTTTGTTCACTCTTTGTCCCAGAACCGCACCAATAGCAAAGTCACTAGCATCGCACATCAACTCGAAAGGCAGCTCCCAGTTAGGGGTAACCAAGACGGGTGCCTTAGTTAGCTTATCCTTAAGCGAGTTGAAGGCTTCAAGACACCCTTTGGAAAAGATAAATGGAGTATCTTTTTCCAAGAGGTGGGTCATCGGGCGAGCGATTTGAGAAAAATCTTTGTTGAATCGACGGTAGAAGCCCGCATGACCCAGAAAACTTCTCACACCCTTCACGGTTGAAGGTGGAGGCAACTTAGCGATAACATCTACTTTAGCACGGTCTACTTCAAGACCGGCTTTGGAAATCTTGTGTCCTAGCAAGATGCCTTCTTTTACCATAAAATGGCATTTTTCCCAATTCAGAACAAGGCGAGTGTCTTCGCACCGCTTAAGCATACGTTCCAAATTGGCAAGGCAAGAAGAGAAGGAATCTCCGAAGACCGAGAAATCATCCATGAAGACTTCCATGGTTTGTTCAACCATGTCATGGAAGATAGCTAACATGCACCTTTGGAAAGTCCCGGGGGCATTACATAAGCCAAAAGGCATCCTTTTCTACGCAAATGTGCCATAGGGACAAGTGAATGTTGTCTTCTCTTGATCTTGGGGATCGATGGGTATTTGGAAATAACCCGAGAAACCATCAAGAAAGCAGTAATATTCATTACCCGCTAAACGTTCAAGCATTTGGTCCATAAAAGGTAGAGGGAAATGATCCTTTCTCGTGGCATCATTGAGTTTACGGTTGTCTATACAAACTCTCCACCCAGTAAGGAGACGAGTGGAAATCAACTCGTTGTGTTCATTGGGAACAACGGTTATTCCGCCCTTCTTGGGCACACAATGGATTGGACTAACCCATGGTGAATCCGATATAGGGTAAATCATACCCGCATCAAGAAGTTTGATGTTTTGATGACTTCATGTATTTTTGGATTCACCCTTCGTTGGCTTTGAATTGTGGGCTTAAAGTCGTCCTCCATGAGAATTTTGTGTGTGCAGAAGTGAGGATCAATTCCGCGAATATCAGAGATTTTCCAAGCAATAGCCTTCTTATGATCTTGAAGCACGGCGATGAGGCGAGATTTTTCTTCTTCCTTCAAGTCCTTCGCGTAATGACGGGCGACTTCTTCTCTTCTTCAAGGAACACATACTCAAGATGGGGCGGAAACTCCTTAAGTTCTAAATCAGAAGGATTTTCGACGGGAGGCGTATTCAAAGTCGGAGTATCGATACCAATGACCGTGGGAGATGGAGGAGAAGGATTATCTTCGTTGAGAAGGTTGTCAAAGAAATTCATGTCTTCATCCCCATCGGTGGGAGAATCATCATTAGCTAAGTTCGCATCTCCCATGGTGGCTTCAAGATTGTTCCAAAACAAATCACTTTCTCCAAATAGAGACAGCGATGAATCAATAGAGGAAACGGTTTCAACATTGGGAAGAGAGGTAGGAATACTTTTACAAGCATCTTTGAAGTGTTCTTCACAAGCCTCATCCCATTCGTCAATACAATTAACACTCTCGTATTAATAAGGTTGTTTAGACAACTTTCCCATGTTGAAGACGATTCTATCGTCACCCACTCTCATGATAAGCTCACCGGCTTCAACATCGATGAGAGTGCGACCGGTCCTCAGGAATGGACGACCCACGATCAAGGGAACACGAGGGTCCATCTCATAGTCGACGACGACTAAATCGGCAGGAAAAGTGAATTTGTCGACTCCTACAAAGACGTCTTCGGCTATCCCCACTGGATAAGCAACCGTACGGTTAGCTAATTCCAAAGTCATTTTGGTGGGCACTAGCTCAGGGAGAGATAATTGCTTCCAAACGCTTAGAGGCATTAGATTAATACTGGCACCTAGATCGGCTAGGGCCATGCAATTCTCTACTCCCGGGAAATTGCAAGGGATTAAGAAACGACCCGGATCACCAAGTTTGGTTGGCAATTTCCTTAAGAGCACTGCAGAGCAATTCTCATAAGTTGGGTGTTGGCAATATCAAGAAGTTTTTCCTTGTCACTCAGAAGATCTTTAAACATTATCGCATACTTAGGCATGTGAGCGAGAGCCTCAGCGAAGGAGATATTGAAATTCAGTTGTTTAAACATTTGAAGAAAGTTCGAAACCTGAATATCGTCCTTGCTTTTGAGCTTCTCTTTCCTCAACCTAGATGGATAAGGTATATTGGAAGAAGAGGAAGGCTTTGGGAGAATAGGATCACTCACATCCTTGGGTGGAGGAGGGGTAGAAGGAAGAGGTGGAGAAATTGGGGAAGGAGAAGGATGAGGAATAGGAGCAGGTGACTCGTTCTCCTTAGTCACAACCACCGGTGGAGGTATAGGAAGCTCGGGTTCCTTGGTACCTTTGCCACTACGAGTGGTGATTGCTTTCATCTCCCCTCTTGGATTCGTAACGGTGTTACTCGGAAGAGTACCCGAAGAAGAGGGTTGATTACCTTGGAAGAAACTAGCCATCATGTTCTTCAAGTCATTCGTTTAACTATCCAACGTGTTTCTCATGTCGGCTCTCAAATTGTTCCCTTGTTTGACCAGGTCTGCTTTCAGGTTGAGTACTTCACGCTGAAGGTTTCCCACAATCACATCGTTCGTCCTCATGTAAGTTTCCACTTCTTGGTGTAGAGCGGTGGGTTGGTTGGGAGGAGCATTGTATGCGGGTGGTTGATAAGCAGGTTGTTGGTAAACTTGGTTGTTACGTTGAGGTGGTTGTTGCTGTTTATGAGGTGGGATGTATGGTGTACGAGGTTGTTGTTGTTGTTGAGGAGGGCGATTGAGGTTTTGTTGTTGGTTTGGGTTGTTTGATGGAAAACCGGGTGGTGAGAGGTAGTTGTTGGAGCGGTAGCTAAGCAAATTACGGTCACCTTGAGGTCGAGCTGGATAAGCAGGTTGAGGATAGGTGCCATATGCTGCATTCACATTCTCAGCAGGGTAGTCTTGGGTAGCAGTACAAGTGGTGTAAGAGTGAGGACCCCCGCATATTTCACATGGTTGGTTAACAGCACTGACTTGAGCGTTTTTAGCGTTGTTGCTGTTGTTGTTGTTAACGGTGTGGGTAACAAGCGATTCAAGAAGCGTAGTGATTTTGTCAAGTCGCTTGTCGCTATCACTAGTACTAGCACTAGCAACATTGGTCCGAACACTCTTGGTTTGCACACGAGACTTATTCTCAATGATATCCCAAGCAGCATTGAAAGTCTTAGCCAAAAGATTACCCCCCGAGGCACTGTTTAGTGAATCTTGGTCACTCATGCTTAAACCATTGTAAAAAGTATTAATTTGATCCACTTTGGTAAAACCATGTTGTGGGCATTTTCTTAAAAGATCTTTAAAACGATCCCAAGATTCACTAAACGACTCATCGTACTTTTGTTCAAAATTTATGATTTCATTCCGCAAAGCGATAGTACAAGAGGGTGGGAAAAAGTAATTAATAAACTTGGTTTCCAAATCCGTCCACGAGAGAATACTCTGTGGCGGTTCCTTAGCAAGCCAATGCCGGGCTTGTCCCTCTAAAGAAAAGGGAAAAAGTTGTAGACGGATTACCTCTTGTGGAACACCATTGAATTTGACCGTATTAGTGAGTTGTAAGAATCTCTTGATGTGGTCATGTGGATCATCAATGGTACGCCCCAAAAATGGTTGAGCAGAGACCATCTGATAAAGCCTGATTTGAGCTCAAAGTTGTTGGCTGCAAACGCTGGTATAACAATTGGATCCGTGTTGCCATCTACATGAGCTTGTAGCAGTTCAATCATCGGGCGATTATCCGGTTGAGGCTCGTTGTTGTTGTTATTATTCATGTTGTTGAAAGGTGGGTTGTTGTTGTTATTATTGTTGTTTGGAGGTGGTATGTTATTGTTGTTTTGTACACCGGCCATGTCTAAGTTATCGAGAGGCTCGGGCTCTTGATAAGACGTGGACCGAGTGCGCATACACCTGCAAAAGAACTAACAAGAGAAAAACAAAGCAAACATATTTTTGGTTTTTATGTTTTTTACTTTTTAGGATTTTTGAAAATTTTATATTTTTTAGTGTTTTTGAAAATTTTTATGACAAAGTAACGTTCACGGTGAACGGATCTCAAAATCCAAGTTCTCACAAAAAACTTTTGATCTTAACGAGAAGAGCCGGCAGCGGCGCCATTTGATATTAGTGATTTTGCTCGGGTTCAATTATGTCTCTCGATATCCTCTCGAATTGATCTTTGTTCTAAGTGGAATGATTGTTCTTGGTTACTAAAAAGGGAAGTGGTTTTCTATCTACTAAATGTTAAAATGCACGAACATGTAAACTTAAATTTAAAAGTAATTAAATTAATAACAATTAATAACAATTAATAAACTGGAATTAAAATTAAACTTAGAATATAAAATGAAGGAACAATGAGAAATAGTAAGACAGACACAAAAAGAAACAGTAAGTAAAATTAAAAGAAATTTGATTCGGAAGTTTGACCTTGATTCGGAACTATTGATCCGGAACTTTTCACCCGGAAGTCTTCACCCGGAACTTTGGTCGGAAGTTGGTTCGGAAGTTAACTCGGAAGTTCATTCGGAACTTTACTCGGAACCTTCATGCGGAACTTGATTCGGAAGATTGATCTGGAACTTTATCCGGAACTTTGAGTCGGAAGTTTATTCGGAACAATCAACTCATTCGGAACTTTTAAGGAAAAACTCATTCGGAACTTTAAAACTCATTCGGAACTTTTAAAGGAAAAACTCATTCGGAACTTTTGGAGATAACATTCATCCGGAACTTTTGTTCATTCGGAAGATTTAGACTCATTCGGAAGTTTGGTTCACCCGGAACTTTATGTTCATCCGGAACTATTTGTTCATCCAGAAGATTTGGTTCATCCGGAACCTGGGGAACTCAAGAACAGTAACTTACACCGAAGAACAAGGAAATCGATTTTAAGCCAAAAATCACCAAGTTTTTCACCAAAAACTTAAATAAACTAATCACTAAGCATCTACTAACTATAAACTACAAATCCCAACAATAAAAACGCAAATTCAACAACTTTTTAAAATCAAAACTCAACCAAATAAGAACTTAAGAACTTGATATAAAAGATGATGATGAACAAGATGAAATGGAAAGATTAAACAAGAACTTGTATTGATGATTAATGTTGAACAAAATAAAACAAAGATTAAAATTACAAGATTTGAAAAACAAAGATCAAAATCACCAAACACCCTAGTGGTGTTGGTGATGTCTACGAAACAGAAAGGGAGAAAAAGAAGGAGAGAAAGAAAAACTAAAAACTAACTGAATGGAAAGTGTGAGGGGATCCCTTTATATAGGTGTCCCCTTTGGTTGGTGAGTGGGCTTTCTCCCGTTCTTCTTGTCTTCTCATCTTTTCAGAAAAGTTGACGTTTTCGATTCTGATTCGGGATTTGTCGTCGATTAAATTCAACTCGTCTTTTAATTTCTTCGTTTAATAGACTTGAGTTTCTTCGACTTATGTAAATCTTCCATCTTTGGTCCTTTTCTTCGACAAATCTTCGAATAGGCCTAGTGACTTCAAATCTTTTGCATCTCTTGGACAATAGACTTTATCTTGAGTCTTTTTCTTCGGTAAAACCCGTGCAATCCCATGTTTTCTTCAATAATCATCCGGTTGGCTCTGAAAACACAATAAACACAAAAACCACACATAATTCCAAACAAATGATATTAAATACGCGTTTTGGTCTCGTTTTAGCCAGAATTAAGTGGTAAAAGGATGGGTGTTTACACACCTATCACCCCCTAGTAATGATACAAGTATAGAGTTAGAAGAACCAAAGGTTAAAAATACCTCAAACTCTAATACTTTGTCCCAAGAAAAGACTGTTGTGACCATAAACATTGTTTATCCACCTTTAATGAACAACTTTGTTTCTAAAGAATCTAAGACTAGTTCTGCTCCCAAGCAGGTAAAACTCCTAGCAAAATATTGGAAAACAATGTAAAACATAATAAAGCTAAAAGGGGTGGGCTAGGTTTTGAGAAAGTTAAGTCAAAACAACCTTTTGGGTCTTCTTTAAGAAGAAAAGGATGTTATGTTTGTGGTAGTCTAAGTAATTTTATCAAAGATTGTACTCTACATGAAGATAAGATTGTAAAAAAAAAGACTACACAAAAAGTCATGAAAAACAGTAACGGGAAAACCGCACAGGTTAATAGGAATCAGAAACTTAAGAATGACAAACCTAAGTTTGATCACTCAAGGGTAGCCAAACAGATTAAATATAACCCTGCCAAAAGTTTTGTTCCTAGGGAAGTACTTATGAAACAAGGTCTAGTACCTTTAAAGTCTGGTAAATCAAGTACCGGCAAGTCTAGACCTGCAAGTACTGCTAGACCAAACTTAAGTACTGTTGGTTTAAAGTCTGTAAAACCAAAGTTCTCTAAGACTTCTAAGAATGTTGTTGAAAAAGTTAAAACACCTAGAAGTAAGGATAAAAACAAACTAGTGCAAATGTGGGTTCCTAAAAGAGATAAATCATGTGTTAAAGCAAGTACCGCTAAAGCAGTACTTAAGGCAAAGAAGTCTGAGCACATAGAGTCACCCTATGTCTTTAACTACATAACTGAAACCATGAAGTATAAGAGCAAAAGTAACATTACTAGGAATGCTTCAGAACAAACTCTTAAATGTGTAGGTCCCACAAGATCCGAGCCAAATGTGGCTTGGGTCCCTGTTAAAAACTAATGAGTTTTATTTGTGTACAGGGACATCTAATTGATGAATTGAAGGATAAAGGTATAGTAGATAGTGGATGCTCAAGACAAATGACAGGAAACAAAGATTTTCTTGCTGAATTTGAAGAATTTAGAGGAGGATCGGTATCCTTTGGAGGTAGCAAAGGTAGAAACACTGGCAAAGGGAAAATCAACACAGGAAAGTTGGAATTTGAGGATGTGTTCTTTGTAAAAGAATTGAATGAGTTCAATCTCTTTTCTGTATCACAAATGTGTGATAAGAAGAACAAGGTGCTATTCACAGACAAAGACTACTTGGTGCTGTCTAAAGAATTTAAGATGCCTAAGGAATCTCAAATACTGCTTAAAGTAACCAGACAAGAAAATATGTACACCTTTAATCTTCATAGTATTACTCCAACAGGTGGTATTACATGTTTGCTAGATAAGGCTTCTTTTGATGAGTCTAATTTATGGCATAGAAGGTTAGGTCATGTGAATTTCAAGAATCTTAATAGATTAGTGAATAGGAATTTGGTTAGAGGTTTACCTAACAAATCTTTTCAAAATGATTTCACATGTGCTGCCTGTCAAAAAGGTAAACAACATAGAGCCTCTTGTAAGACCAAGACTGTCAACACTATGACAAAACCTTTGCAACTTTTGCATATGGATTTGTTTGGTCCAGTTTCTATAAGAAGCATTAGTCATAAGACCTTTAATCTAGTCATAACTGATGATTATAGTAGATTCAGTTGGGTTTTCTTTTTAGCTCTTAAAAGTGAAACAAATGAATTACTTATGGATTTTATCACTTTAGTTGAAAAGCAGTTCACTAAACAGGTTTTAATCATTAGGACTGATAATAGGACAGAATTCAAGAATGCTGAATTTGATGAATTCTGTAGGTCTAAAGGAATTAAGAGATAGTTTAGTAATCCTAGGACTCTAAAACAAAATGGAGTAACTGAAAGGAAGAATAGGACACTGATTGAGGCTGCTAGAACTATGATGGCTGATTCTTTTTTGCCAAATACCTTTTGGGCAGAAGCAATCAACACTGCATGTTATGTGTTAAATAGAGTCTTAGTAACCAAGCCTCATAACAAAACACCTTATGAACTTTTTACTGGTGTGAAGCCTACCATAAGTCATTTAAGACCTTTTGGGTGTCATGTGTCTATACTAAATACTCTTGATTATTTGGGAAAGTTTGATGGAAAGTCTGATCCAGGATATCTTGTAGGATATGCAGTGCAAAGTAAAGCATATAGGGTTTATAATTTGGCATCTAAGAAGATTGAAGAAAATGCTCATGTTAATTTCTTAGAAAATAAACCCAATGTCCCAGGAATAGGTTATGCTTGGATGTTTAGATTATCTAACTAACTCCATGGATTACTATTCTTTGCAAAAGGATTGTCAAACTAACAATGCAGGTGAGGAGTCAAGTGCAACTAATGCATGTACTCAAGAAGATGTTTCTTCATCAGATGATGATGTTCATATCTATGTGCCCAATATGCCTACTGTTACTCCCATGTCTGCTACTCCCAAGAAGCAAACCATGCCATCAAAAGATGATCAAGCCTTCCAAGAGCTTCAGAGGGTTCAAGATCAAGAAAAGAATGCTACATCTGCTAATAAGCATTCAGGAGAAGAATCTTTTGAGTCACAACACTCAGCAGTACATACTACACCTAGAGGTACTTCATCTGCAAGTACTGCTAAGTCAAAATCTACTAAATCTGTTGACTCACTAGAAGAGATTTTACAAGCTATGGACGATGGAGACTTATATGCTAGTCCAGCTGAAGGAATCTTCTCCAAAGCTTCCTATGATGAGCAGGGTGCAGTAACTGATTTCAACAATTTGGAAACAGAAATTCTAGTCAGTTCTATTCCCACTCATAAAGTCAACAACAACCATCCTACTACACAGATCATTGGAGATCCTAAATCTGCTGCACAAACCAGAAGAAAACTTCAAACCAATATTGAAACTCATGCACTTGTGAGTTATGTCAAATAACAGCAGAGAACAAATCATACAGATACTCAGTATTGTTTGTTTGCCTGTTTCTTATCACAAGTAGAGCCCAAAAACATTTCTCAGGATCTTGATGAACAAAGTTGGGTAGATGTCATGCAAGAAGAATTAACATAGTTTGAGCTACAAAAAGTTTGGATTCTTGTGGATCTTCCCTCAAGTAAGAGAGTAATTTGTACTATGTGGGTTTTCAGGAACAAGAAGGATGAAAGAGGAGTTGTTGTGAGGAACAAGGCAAGACTTGTTGCTCAAGGCTATAGACAGGAAGAAGGGATAGACTATGATGAGGTTTTTGCACCAGTGACAAGGATAGAAGCCATTAGGTTATTTTTGGCCTTTGCATCATATATGGGATTTATAGTCTATCAAATTCTTATGAAAAGTGCCTTTCTATATGGTACTATTTCAGAGGAGGTATAGGTCTCACAACCTCCAGGTTTTGTAGATCCTAAATTCCCCAATAGAGTCTACAACGTTATCAAAGCACTTTATGGTCTGCATCAAGCTCCAAGAGCCTGGTATATAACTTTATCCAATTTTCTGCTAGAACATGGATATAGAATAGGAACCATTGACAAAACTCTGTTCATCAAGAAGAATGCTAAGGATATCTTTCTAGTTCAAGTTTATGTTGATGACATCATTTTTTGTTCTACCAAGAAGACATGGTGTGAAGAGTTTGGAGCTTTGATGAAAGGAAAATTTGAAATGAGTTCTATGGGAGAACTAACTTTCTTTTTGGGACTGCAAGTCAAACAAAAGAAAGATGGAATATTTATCAACCAAGATAAATATGTTGCTGAAATCTTGAAGAAATTTTCATGTATGGATACAAGGAGTACAAGCACACCTTTTGAAGACAAGAAGTCTTTATCAAAAGATAAACATGGAGAAAATGTTGATATTCATCTATACAGATCAATGATTGGTTCATTGATGTATCTTACTGCTTCAAGGCCAGATATTATGTTTGCTGTGTGTGCCTGTTCAAGGTTCCAAGTTCATCCAAAGGTGTCAAATCTACATGCTGTGAAGAAGATTTTTAAATATCTTAAAAGTCAACCCAATTTAGGATTATGGTATCCTAGAGATTCCACCTTTGAATTGGAAGCTTACTCAGACATTGATTATGATGGAGCTAATCATGATAGGAAATCCACAATAGGAGGTTGTCAATTTCTAGGCAGAAGACTCATATCATGGCTGTGTAAGAAGCAAACCATTGTTGCTACTTCTACAACTGAAGCTGAATATGTAGCTGCTGCTCATTGCTGTGGACAAGTACTTTGGATTCAAAATCAATTGTTAGATTATGGGTTTAACTTCCTGAACACCAAGATTTACATTGATAATGAAAGTACTATATGCATTGTCAAGAATCCAGTATTTCACTCCAAGACCAAGCATATTGAAATAAGACATCACTTTATAAGAGATGCTTATGACAAAAAGTTTATTCAAGTCTTGAAGATTCATACAGACAACAATGTAGCTGATTTGTTGACCAAGGCATTTGATGCAAAGAGATTTGAATTCTTGGTAACACACATTGGTCTGCTCAACCAATAACCTGCTGCATATGTTGAGGGAAGGTAATAGCTGTACAAATTTTTATAATTTTTATTGTATAGTTAATGTTTTGTGTTTTTGATGTTATTGCAAGTTAATAGAAAAAGATAAAAGAGGTTACATTCATAGTGGAAAGCATGAACTGGTCAAAATTGTGAGGTACCGTAATAACTCCAAGTACCGCTAGCACAAATTCAAGTACCGCTTATGTTTCATATACCGCTACATGTCCGTTGTACCGTTAAGGGTCTCTTTTGTAAATTTGGCGGTTTCTTCGCGCTTGGGTTTGTTGTTTACTTAACTACTTACTCCTATTATACAATTGATTCACCTAATCTTTTATTTTTATCTCTTGATTCTATAACCTTCTCTCTAATTTTTGATCATCAAAAATACTAATGGCTACTTTACAAGTGATCTCTAAGCATAATTTGGTTGTGAATCTTGCTACGAATGAGGACTCTCTTGGTTTCCATGAGATTCTTGGTTTCCTATCTCGAAGTCATGTTTTCTTTGCACTCACTGTAAGTCCAGTTGTCTCTATTTCCATTGTTGAACAATTTTGGAATACTACTGTGTTAGGTACACGGTTTAATGAACCTTGCATTAAGGCTAGGGTGAATCATAGAAATATATATGTAACTAAGATACTGCTAAGAGCAAGTTTGAGATTAAATGATGAAAATGGACTTAGTATGCTTAATAATACAGAGATTAATGATGGCCTTATAGCCATGGGCTATGGAGGTGGTAGGGAAAGTCTTACTTTCTTTAAAGCTTTATTTTCACCTCAATGGAAATTGCTTTTTCATGCTATTATTCATTGTTTAAGCTCTAAAAGTACATCTTTTGATCAAAATCATGTTGCATTAGCATCAGTTGGTATTTGTCTAGCAAATAACAGAGTTTTTAGTTTTTCAAGATTAATTTTTGAAGGCATGACTAGGAATTTGGAAGGGACTAAAAAGTTTTTGATGTATCCTAGATTCATTCAGACTTTAGTTAGTGACAAAATACCTAACCTACCCGAGTTAACTGATACATGGGATGTTCCTACATTCACAAATAGAACTTTCTCGTTTTTAAACAAACAAGGCAATGCCTTTACAGGAATAGTTACACCATTGTTTGCTCATTTGTTAGCCCAACCTGTCAATCAAGAAGGTGAGGAACCTAGCAATGCTAGTGCTTCTCAGCAAACTCCTTCTCACCAGAGTTCCCATTCCCGAGAAGATTCACAATCTTCTTCTCACAATGTTGGTGCTCCACCAAAACAATTATGAGATGATCCACACACCTGCTGCTTCTATTGCTGCTAGTGGTTCACCACAAGCACAAGCACCAGAGGTGATGGATGTTGCAAATTTAACTACTTTGTGTACTAGTTTGTCCCAACACGTACAGGTGTTGCAGAAAGAAAAGCTTGTTGAAGACAAGAAAATTGCTTAATTGGAAGCTAGCCTAATCAAGTTGAGGAACAAAGTATCACCTTGGATGAGGCAACATAGATCTATTCAGAAGGCTGCACTCAAGAAGCAAAGATTCAGGAACCACAAGAAAAGGCAACTGAATGCAACCAAACAGGGGATGAATTATGAAGAACAACCACCTTCTTCTGATAATCAGACAAGGATCTCTGGAAATGACATCAATTTTGAGTTGGATGAAGATGTCATGGGGACTTATGAAGATGGAACTAGTTTAGAGACTGGTTTGGATGGACCTTAAAATATGGAGATTCAACAGGAAGAACCATAGCCTAATCATGAGGAGCCACAAGTTGAAGAAATGATGGTAACTCAGCCAACACCAATACCTTAATCACCACTTCAAGTGAATTAGAGTACTTTCTATGAGAAGTTGGAGGAAATTAACATTTAGTTTCCTGTATCTTCAACTCCACCACCACAAAGACAAGTATGGTTTCAAAGAAAATAGAGTTTATAAGTACTGTCTAGATCCAGAATGAGCAATAGATCAGACAAGACTGAAGAGGTGCAAGTTGAAATGATGGCTTCTATGGAAGAAAGAGTATATGGGGATACACAAGTGATTGAAGAAACAAGTGTGTCTAATAATGGTGAAATCAACATTGTTGAAGATCCACGTACTGTTAAGCAAACTAAGCCGACTGCAAGTACTGCTGACATTGTTGAAGACCCAAGTACTGCTAAGCCAACTAAGCCGATTACAAGTACCGCTGGTGATCAAGCCGATTACTGTTTGACTTAAGAAACAAGAATTTAGTTGAGAAGACTAAACAAGCAGAGGCAGAGAAAAAGACACAACAAGGAGTTCTTGCCAAAAAGAATCAAATTTAAGGTAAGAAAGTTCAAGCTTCACACCCTACTAAAGGTATAGTTATTCAACAGCAAGCTGATGAGGAAAGATCATCCAAGTTGAAAAAGAAGCTACCTAAGATTAATCCAAAGGATAAGGGGAAGAAGCAAATATTATCAGAATATGAAGATGAAAGTGATTCGGATGATGATATAAACAAAGTCGTGTATATATTTAATCAATTGGGCCATGATGAGGAATATGCTTTCAGAGTGCAAGCACAAATTCGTGAAGATGAATTACAAGAAGAACTTGCAGCAAAACAACATTTGCTAGAAGCTAAGAGAATACAGCAAGAATGGAACATACAAGAGTATGATAGGATTCAAGCTGAATTACATACAAGTGAGCTTCTTGCAGACTCATTAATAGCTGAAGAGAGAAATGCTTATGATGAAGAAAAGAAATCAAAGTTGATTGATGATCTGGTAAGGGAGCAACAAAGATTCTTTGCTGAAAAGAGAAGAAGAGAAAAGATTAAGCCTCCAACTACTATTCAGATTAGGAATCAAATGATGAACTTTCTTAAGAGAGTTAAGGGTTTTAATCATATTCAGCTGGTAAAGAAGAATTTTGAAGAAATCAAGACTTTGTATGAGCTAAATAAGAGAACTGAATTGAATTTTGTTGAGATTGGATCTGAGGCAGATAGAATAGCTGTTGAAAGACATAGAAGACATCTGCAACAACAAAGGCAATTTGGAAGTACTCCCAGAATTGAGACAAGTACTGCTAAACCTATAAATACATCTCCAACTATCAAGACCACTTATATGAGGAAGAATAGAAAGGAGAAGGTAAGTTCAAGGGAAGAAGATACTGCTTAAAGAATGAACACAAAAGTTGAAGCTCAAGATATTGCTCAGACTGAAAATGTACAAGCAATACATACACAGTCAATAGTACATACAACAGTACATACTAAAGAGACGGTACATACAAACTTGGAAGAGGGTTCAACAGAACTTGAGGGAACCTCCAAGGGTGTTAAAAGGAAAAGGTCAACAAAGAAAAGAAGAAAGCCAAGAGGGCTAAATCAACAGCAGTAGATACTGATGATGATGAGAGCTTGAAGAAGTACTTGAAGATTGTAAAATTTGAAGATCAATGTATTGATACAGAGATTTTTGGAAAGAGATCATCTATTGCTAGATGGATTTACTCTATGGATCAAGGACTTGAAGCTCAATGAATTCAAAGAACTGATGGCACAACAAGGATACTTAGACTTTTGGAGGATATTCTTCATATTATAGACAGACAAGATATTCAGGATCTTTTCAGGTTAGTTCAAGAAGTCAGTGCAGGTAAAACTGAAGTATCACTATTATACAGGGAATTTATCTTTATGTATGAGCCACACAATTGTGATCAAGAAATGTTGAAGGAATTAGAGAATCAGGTTCCTAGTTACTGGAGATATTATAGGTCATGTGGATTACATATTTTGGATATAGATGATGTTACATACTATATGCTGCAAGAGAAGACTTACCCTTTCAAAAGAAGATTGTTGGAAAGGATGTTAGAACAACAATTGGAAGTTATAGAAGAATCTATTGATGCTTTGGAGTTGATCAGAATGGTTAAACAACAAATCAAGGATTTGAAAGATGAGGAAGAAGCTGAGAAAGACCCTTAAGTGTTTCACTTTCAGTCACACTTCACAAATGGTTCTCAGTTCACCATGTCTAATACACATAAGAACTGGCTAGTCCATAAGCAAATGATTTGTGGTAAAGACTTATCAAATCCGTTGAAAGCTGATAGTTTGCTAAAAACTATATGGTTCTAACTCACCTTGTTCGAGACAAAGAGTTGGCTAGTCCTAGACAAACGGTACTAGGTAAAGACTTCATCAAATCCGTTGATGGTTGACAATTTACCAAAAGTTATAAGGTTATCAGTCCACCTTATTCGTTATGAATAAAGTATTGGCTATTCCAGAGTGTACGGCTAACTTGTAAAGAATTTATCAAATCCGTTGATAGCTGGTGATTTGCTAAAAATCATGAAGCCAATACAGATTGGTTTTTGTTGTTAACTGTTTTATTTCAGGTATGAAGATTGCAAGCAAAGAAGTATTCAAAGAAAAATACTTAGAAGGTTTTGTCTCATCAAATCAAGACTAAGGTTAATGATTCAGAGTTTAAAGATTTAACTCAAGAAGACAATGACTGATGATGCAAAGATAAATAAATGTTTAGAAGGCACAAAGAAGA
Organism: Glebionis coronaria; assembly: GCA_025667525.1. Taxonomy (NCBI): domain Eukaryota; kingdom Viridiplantae; phylum Streptophyta; class Magnoliopsida; order Asterales; family Asteraceae; genus Glebionis; species Glebionis coronaria. The sequence goes on along the minus strand of CM046877.1, from coordinate 213,322,776 downwards.
TCATAGTTTGAAGATAAAGATGATACTCATGATGTTTGAAGATTATCTTATCAGAAGAAGATCTACATTTGAATTGTTTGGCTACATTCAGTTGGATACAAATACAAATTACCAAGTTCATTCCAAGGATGAAGGAAAGACTGAAGACATGTATTTTAAATACATCCAGTACAAGAGAAACAAGAAGACAACAAGTTATCATTCTTGTTTAGGGGAGGATTGTTGGGAGTTATTTCTTAAGTGTCAAGTACTGTCAGTGTATTTTAAGTACTGTTGGTGTTATGTAAGTACCGTTAGTGTTAACGCGGTACATAGTAAGTACTGCTACTTATAAAGTAAGTACTGCTATGCTGATTAGGACGAATATATCTTTGTATAAGATATGTCATAGTTATAGTAAGAGTATATCTTATGTGATATACTTAAATAGTTAGAAAATTGATAATATATCGTTTGTGATATAGTTATCTTTATAGAATATTCTAAGGTTTCTAGGGTTCCTTACTCTATAAAAGGAACATAGGTACAATATCTTTCATGTACCTCATTCAAGTCGATTAATAAGAGAATCGAATAGTTAAAAGTAATTTTGTTCTTCTGTGCTTTATAGATTCCGCATAACTTATTTAGTGTTAGTAAGAGTGCTCAAAGTGTTTTAGTTTGATTACAAACTACTATACTAATTCTTAACAGAACATAGATCCAATCAAAGGGATCAACAAACAGTCGCCGCTGTTGGCAGCGCAACCACCAGCCGCCACCGCAGCCTCGGCTGTGGGTGGTGGTTGGTGTCGGGTTTTGGTTTTGTCTCGGTTTCGGGCTCGGGTTTATTTAAAGTTATTTTAACAAGCAAATTGAATTAATAATAACATGGCAAATAATTAATTTAATTAATCATGGACTTAGGTTAATTATTATTTATGAAATAATACATGTTTTAACCTAAGTATTTATTTATTTAATTTAAACTATAGTATTAATTATTTATTAAGACATAGAATATAATTAATTAATAAACATGACTTAGGTTATAATTAATATAATATTAATACATGTTTAACCTAAGTATTTTATACACTTTAATTTAATTAAATCATGCTTATATTTAATTAAATCATGCTTATATTTTATTAAATCATATAATCTATAGTTTATTTAATTAATAGGATATTATTAATAAACTTTACTATAATCACATGACTTATGTTATTTAACCAGTAAACTTAAGCTTATATTATTAGCTTATTAATCCAGCTTATTCTAAATATGGAAACTTTCTAATTCAAAAAACTTAATATTTTTAGAAACTTTGTATTTTTAGAAACTGATCTATTTTAAGAAGTTAATCTATTTTTGGAAAGTTTCTATTTTTGGAAACTTTCTATTTTAGGAAACCTGCTATTTTTAGAAAGTTACTTATTATTACACAACAAGTATAATAACACAAGAAATACAAGTAATACTTAAACCTAATACATAGAATACATGATAAACACAACATAACCTTAAAATCAGTAAAACAAGACAAGAACATATAAAACAAGCTAAGACATGATATAATCAATTACCTACTCAGTAAACAGAATAATTATACACGTATCCTATTTATGTAGCATTAGCGAGATCGAAGTAGGCCTTTCATTCTTACGTCTTCTTCGTTCAATGGACACAAGGTACGGATTTCCCGTCCCTTCAGTATAGACATTCTTTCCTTATTAGGATTCCTCATTTGCAACCAACTGTTTTCCCAGTATTGTTTTATATGTTTGATTACTTATTTTAGTTAAGAGCCTAAGCCATATACATGCATGACTAGTGTCACCTAGTTATGGAGGTACCATAACCATAACACTGGAGGCACCAGTGTTATGACTTCCCCACGACGAAGTGATTGCTCATGGCGTTCCTTTTTAGTTTTGGCCATTATATTATATTATCATGTGGGCCGTATGGGTGCATCCTAGTTACATGTTTACCAGTAATACCAGAGTGAATGCGATGTGTGCCTTGCATCCTTCACTAGGAGTTGATCCCTCCTACCCAGACTATCTAATTAGAGGCAACCCCTCTAATTGCATGACGTGGTCTCCCCTCCAAGTATTCATACACGGTGGAACCTCATGACCTATATGGGCTAGTGGCCAATTAATATAGATTTTACATAGAAACCTAAGTCTTTTAAAAGTATAAAACAAGTTTTATGAACATGATTCCAGGTTACTTAGGACTTATACTTTTCCGCTGCTATTAGTCTTTATGCTTATGTTATTCCATGTCATACTTATATATCCGTGCACTGAGCGTTATGCTCAGCCGTTTTCCTTTCATGTTCCCAAACGGCAGGTACTCAAGGGCGCTCATAGACTTTAAGCGTACGTGTATATGGATTGGAAGCTATTTAGCCTTCTCTACTTTATTTATTTCATCATACATTTTGCTACTTATTTCTTTGGACATTGTACTTATGTTTGTGTGTGATGAGCTTATACTTGGGGTACTGATGTTTGTTTCCGGTATTTCCTTTCATGGTCATTTAATGTTTTTAAGACATTTACCTTGTATGCTTTGATGACACGCCATAATCACGCGTGACATTCCATTTACAAAAATGGGGTGTTAAAATAAATCTAAGAATACCCTTTTGAATCAAGTACACGTATTCTTTATCATTAAAATCTTCTTCTTTAAAACTGTTCATTTTAATTCTTTCAAAACATGCATCAAGCCTCGTTTCCGCTAAAGTTAAACTTTTGAAATCATTAGAATTTGAAATCTCGGTTTTATCAGGATCATTTGAAACTTGCGATCTACTCGTGAAAAAGTATATTCTCTCATCCCCATATTTCATAGTGAGTTTCCCACCCTGAACTTTGATTACGGCTCGAGCCGTCGATAAAAAGGGTCGACCTAAAATAATGGGACATTTAGGGTCACACTCGTAATTGAAAATGATGAAGTCCGCGGGAAAAACAAACTTCCAATCCTAACATAGACATCCTCGGCTATTACAATTGGCTTAAGTGGTGTACAATTTGCTAGCTCGATAGTCATGTTCGTGGGGGTAAGACTAGGCAATTTCATCAATTTCCATAGAGAATGAGGCATGAGATTGATGCTAGCACCTAAATCGGCAAGGGCTAAACATCCCTCAATCTCGGAAAAATCACAAGGTAGTAGAAATTGGTTCGGATGCTCTTCTTTTCTCGGCATATGCCTTTTGGGTTTTTTAAGAAGGATCGAAGCACAAGTTTATTTAAGGGTTACTTAGGTGAGGTCGATAAAGCTCTCTTTTTGAACCGTGGATGGAATTCGAGGTACATGAGGGTGTGCACTCTTTTCCTTGGTCGCCACGTTCACCCCATCGACTTTAGAACATCAAGGCGTCTTAGAAGTCGAGGGTTGAGAAGAAGGAACAACTCTAAATCCATCAAGGGTAGGGGTAATCACACGAATTTTCTCACGAGACGAGGCGACTTTAACATGTTCCTTCGGATTTGCAACGGTGTCACTAGTTAACGAACTCGAAGACGCACCCGAGGCCTTGTTCATAATGGCAGAAAACATCTTTTTAATATCGATTTGTCCTTGCTCAATCTTTGTATTTTGATTTTTCAAAGTATTGGAAAAGTCGTTTTTCAAAGTACCAATTTGTCCCTCTAAACGTCGCATATTAGCCTTATTCGTTTTCATATATTCTTGAAAATCGTTTGAAGAACTATTTTGATTTGAATTAAAGTTCCCTTGGTTTTGATTGTTTCTTTGAAAATTTCCTTGATTACCATTCGAAAAATTATTTCCTTGATTAGCGTTGTTTGAAAATTCGAGTTTTGGTTGTTGTTGTTATCTCAATTTTGCCAACTCAAATTACGACCTTGATTATAACCTTGATTCGAAAAATTTCCTTGTTGATTATTTCCTTGAAATTTGTTACGATTTTGAAAATAATTGCCTTAGTTATAATTTCCGTGTTATATTGATTTTGAAAATTGTTGTTTAACGAGTTAACACTCGACGTTTGGCCATCCGTAGCCGCACACTCGTAATAATTATGAGGTCCACCACACAAAGTACACGATGCCTCAACCGCTTTCACCATAGCGGGAGCGTCTTTTTTTTGCATCTCGATTAAGAACGACGTAAACACATTCGTCAACTTATCGACTTTCACGTCAACCCTCTCAATGTCGCGATTATAATTACTAACATTGGCAACACTCGGTGCGTTGCAAAGTTGGTAAACCTTGGATCTATTCTCGATAATCTTTAAAGCGTCTTTCGGAGTTTTACACAAAAAGTTGCCACCGGCGGCGGAATTCAACGAATCTTGTTCTTGAAAACTAAGACCGTTATAAAACGTGTAGATTTGGTGCAACTCGTAAAGTTCATGGTGAGGACATTGCCTAAGAAGTTCCTTAAAACGATCCCACGCGTCTCTAAATGATTCATTCGATTTTTGCTCAAAACTCATAATCTCGTTTTTGAAAAACGTCGTCTTAGACGGTGGGAAAAAATGATTAACGAACATGGAAACGAGATCCTTCCACGTAATTATGGAATTAGGTCGCTCTTTCTCGTACCAATCCTTGGCGGCACCATCGAGCGAGTATGGAAAAAGCATAAGCTTGACGACATCGGTGTCGACGTTCTTAAACTTGCTCGTGGCCAAAAGACGATCAAAATTCCGAATGTGATCGTGAGGATTATCCTCCTCACGACCTCGAAACTTCGTAGCTTGTATCAACGAAAGCATTCCGCTCTTAATCTCAAAATTCTCCGCTTCGATAGTGGGAATTACGATCGCGTCTCCATAACCCTCGGTGGGCGCTTGGAGCAATTCCATCATCGAACGATTGCCAGCCATCTCGTCTTCGGTCTCTTCAACAACGATATTAGGAACGTCGGTTTCTAAATCTCGTCTACGTCGTCGATTCCTTCGATTTCAATTGCGTCGATTCGAAGCGTCGCTAGAATTAGAATAATCCTTCGATCGCGCATGCACTAACGTAGAGAATGAGGGGTAGCAAAGAAGATTATTTTTGGGGATTTTTGTTTTTTCAATTTTTTTGGTTTTTGATTGTTTATTTATTTATTTTTGGATTTTGGTGTATAACGTAGACTCAAATCTACAAATCTCTCCTCGAATCAATTCTTGATTAAAGGAGCCTCAAGGAATGAAAACAAACGTAGAGTGAACGCCTTCGATGACTTTAGAACGTTGGTGGAACACCAAAACGTTCAAGAGGGTTTAATCTTTGAAATACAAGCAAATATATATACGTGGATAATACTTCTGCGGCAAACCCTCGATTAGCCCTCTTTCTCAAAACACGCACAAGCAAGCGGGGGAAACGAGGCGGCGCTAAGCACTTAAGAGCCTCTTTGGTCGTGAAATACAACCGCCTTATACCCACCTTATAGTTTGTGTTAATCAAAATTAAGCCTCACGAAAGTATTTATCTATTTTGCCTTTTGATTTTTGCTTTAGATTCGAATACAATAATTGAGTGATGAAATCCCAATTAAAGTTGCGTTTTCACGCTTTAAAAGATATTGGAAATTTATTGTGATACGTATACAATATATTAATAATATTCACAAAGAAAAACGAAAACGAATATATGATATCTACAACATAGTAAAATGATTGTTTTGTGTTTAATTTAGAAAAACTAAACACGTTTTATTTGGATATTATAATATAATAGAGAAAATTAACAAAAATGAGTATGTACGATATTTACGCTTTCAAAAATTGAAAAGCAAAAACGCACTACTCACACAAACATGATATGTATAATGGCTAAACACCTCCCCGGAAGCGGCGCCAAAATTGATGTAAGTTAATCTTACATGTTTTAGGAAAAACGCGTATGTGGCAAGTATTAAGTATTACGATTTATGAAAACCGTAAAACCGATAAATGCGAGTTCGTTCTCGGTGGAGATGTATGTGTATTAGTCCAATATAATAAAATCAAGTTTGGATTAGTGTCGTTTTTGGGTTTAAAGAGAGAAACTTAAAAGACGAGCTATACTACGATTACACTACGACGTATGACGTAAAAAGGTAAACGTAAATACGTAAAAAGTGACAAAATTATAAATTTAACCTAAAATTTAATTAAAAATTAAAACCAAGACTAAAATAATATAAATAATAATAAAAATTCAATAATTAAATTTTAAAACCTTTTATTATTTAAATATTCAATTTTAAATGGTAATTAAAGCCCAAAAATTATATATAATTAACAAAAAACCCCAAATATTATATTATCAAACAAATATCTTACTTATATTATTTTAACACTAAAAAGTATTTTTCATAATTTTTTAAAACTATTTTTCTATTTTTTTAAATGCTAAAAACACTTTTTAAAATAAAATAATGATAAAAAATAATAAAATAATGACAAAAATAAATTTTTCTTTTTGAAAAATCCTATTTTACTTAGTTACACAGTAGAAAAATGTAAAAAGTTGAAAAAATTAATTTTTATCCTAATAAGACAAAACAGTTTGATTAAAAAACTAATTAAAGCTTAAATTAATTCTAAAAAATAAATAAATAAAGTGAAAATGAAATTTCTTTTCTAAAAATCTTAAAATACTTAACTAAAAATGGGAAAATTTGAAATTTTGAAATATATAACTTTTTGACACTAAAAGACAAAAACATCTTTGATTAAAACTAATTAAAACTAAAATTAATTCTAAAAATATTAAAATAATCAGAAAAATAAAAACTAATTTTATGAAAATTCTTAAAATAAATTAACAAGTCTGAGAAAATTAAAATGGGTGAAAAGTACTAAAAATGAACCACTAAAGACACAATAAGAAGAAAACTGATGTTAACACCTCACAAGGTTTTGTCCTTATCCCCAGCAGTGGCTAGAATAGAACTAGTAGTGGGAACTTTTTCCCATTGCTCTAACTCAGAAAACAAGGAAGGGCGTTTTTTCTTGCTTGTTTGATGGTGTTTTTGGAATGCAAAGGCACCCCCACACTTCCATTGGGAACTTTTTCCCATTGCTCTAACTCAGAAAACAAGGAAGGGCGTTTTTCTTGCTTGTTTGATGATGTTTTTGGAAGCAAAGGCACCCCCACACTAATGGAAGTGTGGGGAGTCAAGATAATGCAAAAAACAAGCAAATCTAATACATAAAAAAACAAAAATAAGCTATAACCAGTCTCTGATGTTACTGGAATGGGTCTGGGAACTTGTTCTGATACAGTTGGCACTAAAGTGAGTTTCAGACAGGCAAAACTACCAACCTAGCATACCACAATCAAAAGCAAGACTAAACAAACCTACACTAACACGAATTCTAACTGATTACCAGTTTTCACAAGATACAACTGAAAATTAAACTTACATAGGCCTACTGATTACTATATGCTATTTTTTTTACCAAACTTTGCCAAGTGAAACTTTGAAATACACTACCAATCCTTAAATAGATTGCAACACTACCTATAACTATCCTATTAGAGTGTGTGAAAGCTGTTTATGCAGAAATCTTGTGTCACCCAAGTCCTTAACAAACACAACCAAACAACCCCTTATAATATGTTAAACAAATTTTTGTAAAAGAAATTTAAACTAAACACTCCAACTTACTTCTAAACCACTTAAGCACACATGCAATCCATAAATAAGCATAAACAAAACAACAATATAGCACTTAGACAGATTATCCACAATAACAAGAAAATCACAAAAATGGTAAAAATAAGGGTTCAAGCCTTAACCTTGAGGGATTTACATCCAAACACCTCTATGGCTGATTGCCATCTCCTTTTAGCATTATATGAACCTTGGGCTTGTGAGATATCTGTTGGATGTAAGAAAACTATGGTGTTGGATTGTGTTACTTGGTACCTGCACAAAACAAAGCAAACCAAAGAACAAGAAAGCCTGAAAAACTAACACCAAAAGCTTGTCAAGGCTTTTGGTTTTAGCTTATTCAAACAGTAGGAATTAAACAAAAAGCTGATTTTTGAAAACAATTTTGATGAAACCAATCCTTGAAACACACCACTATTTAACCAACAGAAATAACCAATCCTATACCCTCACAAGTGTTTGATTTTGTCAGAATCAAACACCCATTATCAGCTATAAGAGTGGGGTCGCAAAAAACGTTTTGCCAAAAAACTTTGAACAAAAACTTTTTGATGATAACTAAATTAACCAAACAATAATTAAAGAAAGCAGATAAGTTAGAACTCAGAATCTTGAACAATATGCAAGGCTAATTTTCAAACTCTAAATATTCATTAAAAAAGGTTTACAAAGTTTGTTCAAAAATCTTGAACAAGAGGGCATCCACATGTTGGAGCCTCTCTTTATACTACTAAGGAGAACATTCTAGTGCTTAAACAATCCCATAAACCCTAGCTACTGATTTGCCCCTTTTGCCCTTTGATAATTTCAAATTTTGGTCAATCTTCATACATGTGATGTGCCAGCTGTTTCTTTGCATCATAGGCGTCCATCTGAAACTTTTGGAACAAGTTTTCCATGTGGGTCGTTGATCAACTGAAAGATGCTATTTTTGCCATTTTTGAAGTGACAGGGGACCATGGTGGGACCCTTTGAGGTCGCGGGTGAAGGTTTTCTTTGGTGGGTTTTGGTTAGGGAGAGGTTGATCAAAAATCTGGAGTGAATTAGGGATTAACCCTTTGATTAGGTGTTAATTGGGATTAGGGTTCTTTAGTGGGGATTAGGCGTGTTTATGGAAGTGGTGATGAATAGAAATTGTTTGGAGGGAAAGTTATATTAATTTAATAGGTTTTGAAAACATATTAATGTATAATCTATTTTAGGGGGTGACGTGGGAGGATGAGTGACGTGTAGGAGAGGGAGTGGTGTGAATTGTGAGTGGGCTGAGGTGGCGGGCTGGGATAGGTGGGGAGAGGTTTAGTTGTCTGGCAATTTTAGTCCCCTGGTTTTCAAAGTATGTTCATATAAGTTTCCAAAAATAATGTTTCCCATCCCTTTGTTAATACAAGTTTGTTTCTTTCATTTTTGCCACAAAAACTTTTACAAACTTGTTTGAAGGACCAATGGTGCAATAAATGCATACTCAAAGGGTATAAATGATATATTCTTGAAACTTATGGGAACCTACTGTAATATTTGATATTTACAAGGGTATTAAGTGACAAGTCTTCAAAAGTTGAGGGACCAATCTTGTCAAATCTTTAAACTTCAAGGACTTCAATGGATAATCATCGTTCGGGTTCAGTTCTTTGTGCGACTTCGTTTCCCGTGTTTGTTTTTGCTTCATTCTGAGTTGATTTTTTGTTGATTTCACGATATCCATACCTAAAATACACAATCAACAAACACAAGCATATTTTGGGGTATTTTTATGATATTTTTAGCGTTTTAAGCCCGATTTAGACGATGAGACTATGTATAATTGCAGTCTCATTATTATCATAGCTAACAAACTCGTAGGTTTGGTTGGAATCAAACATTACATAATAGATATTATAGGTAACATATTTATATCATTAAATGATAAGTTATAAAAACTTGAAAAGATATAATTGAGGTAAATATTAATCATGAGATCTTTGGAGATGACATGTTGATTAAAGTTGCATTATACATTAAAGAACTAGAACACTTTGAAACTTCAAATGTGTTTTGAATGTTTAGTATAATAAATTGGTGATCAAGGATGTTTCACAATTTTGGTACCATGTGGCAATATCAAACTATTTGAATGCACATGTGCAAGAACTTCAATAATAGAAATATTGAAGAAAGTATTATCAAAATTCCAATAGGTCATGATTGGTTGTTTTATGCTTTGCCAAACTAGTGTGAAGGTAATTACTAGAGGCATGATGCATCAACCATGTTTTTCATGCATTTGATCAATTTAGTTTTTGGATAAAGGAAGTTAAGACATTATTATTAAACGGAATAAAGATTGGGTTTCGTTTATTCTTGTTATTTAAATTTTTTATCCTTTTTTACATGTTTTAATCCATGAATAAATTGTTATGCTAAATGTCCGTTGTCGATTAATAATAAGGGAATATTATTAAACTAAGACAATTCGAAATTGTGATAGAGTATACTTGAAAGTATATTGATCCATTTTGGATGATATTTGATGAATCGAATATTGGACTTATCCCAACTATATGATTATACTTTATGGATCTTTGTCATTAAGTATATCATAAATAGTTATCCTCAGACCTGAGATACCAGGAAACTGATGTGAATCTAGTGCATTTGTGTGGACTAATCTAACGCTAAACGTAACTGGTAGCTATAAGGGTTATTTTTAGAAGTGTTGCAAAATTCATAAGTTTTGCTCGTAGTCAGTATGGAACTTTTTTCCTTCAAATTTATTTTGAAGTTTAATACAGTTGGGCCCCTCGTGGGATTAGTAAGATGTTTGTATGGCCGTACCCAAAGTCTTTCTAAACTATGTTTAGAAGTTTTGGTAATCTTGCTTAAATCCAATAACGAGAAACAGAATGGTTAATGAAAGGAATGACTAAGATCCATATCCTTATTAACGTTGTATTAGAAACGAAAGGATACTAATAATAATGATGAATCATTAAAAGGTTTTATCCAGGAGACCTTACTCGAGTTGTACTAGAGACATTGCTAGTGTAACTAGACGCTAGTCAATGTAATCACGATATTCGAAATATGTCCAAGTGGGAGCTGTAAGTTTATGGACTTATATTTAATAGTCGTGTGATAGGATCAAACTCGAGATTACGGGATTGCACACAATACGTAAAGAATTAATTTATTTAATAACTATATTTATAGTATTTATTAATATATTTAATAAATATATATTTATGTATTTATTAAATTAAACCGAGACACAACTTTAATGATCGTTAAATAATTAAGGGTTAAGTATTAACGAGCGTTGTGGAATAAATAGAAAGAGGAATAAATAGAAAGAAGTTTGGAAGGTTTCGGAACACCCCAATGGGGTGTTTGGGCTGGCGGTTATGGAGGGCAAAAGGGGAAGGAAAAAATTTCCTTTTATTTGTTTAGGGATACAAGTCTATGCCTATATAAACAACCCCTCACCCTCATAATTTATCTATCCCATAATTCTCTTTCTCTCCACTCATGCGATCAACTAACCAATCGCACCTTAGGATTTCGATTGGTTTGTGTGATTTATTTGGTTTCTTTCTTGCAATCAACACCAAAGGAAAAACACCTTTTTAGGGTTTCTTCTATCCTTTGGTTTTGGATTTGCAATAATCTAGTCCTAACCCCTCTCTAGGGTTGTTAGGTAGATTTTCCACTTGATGTTGTTGCTCGGTTTACAGATGCTAGAATCACGGTTAGCTCGTTGTATTACGTGTGTACAAGAACGTAATATAGTCTTAATTTAGACTATATCTTGGTGATATACGGAATAAGCCCGAATTGGTGATTCGTTCTTCATCTTGTGGATTTGCTTTACCGTAAAGGTATGTAACCATAATTCGATTAATTATAATTGTGTTATTATTATGATCTTGTTAAATCGCTTCCGCTATATGTTCTTTGATCTCGTTTAGGGTTTTATATAATTGTTATGATATTAATAAATCTTCAATTACAATGCTCATTGGTGTGGTGTCGCTATTGTCAGTGACAAAAAATTTCGAATCCGTAGGAGATAGGCAACAAATTTTGGATCATTAGACAACCCAACATATCCAGTATACAAGGATCTAAATAACGCTCAAGAAAGACAGACACACGTTTAATAAGTTTATATTTAATCTTACAAAAAGCCACTGCACCTCATAAAAAAACTCACATAACAATTTTAAACAACAAGAACTCTAGTAGGTCACACCTAAATAACAAATTTACATCATTATTTAAACAGATATATCATCAAACAGCTTAACGTGTAACTTGAATAAATCCTGTAAATGAAAATATCGCACTAAAACGATATTTACGTTTTAATCATACTTAACGTTTTGTTAATGACAAAACATCAAACATATTTTTATGTTTGTATTACAAGCAACACATAAGTCTTTTAACCCATCAACTTACATTCTAAACTTTTTATAAAAAGTTTTACACACTTTATATATCTTAAGTGTAAAAATAAAAATGGACATAAATGGACTTATATATCTCTTCATCAGATATATAAAGTCAACTACGGGTATATATAATGTTTTTGTGTGATCTTAGACAAACATTAATGAGGCAACAAAATTCAGACCGGACAGACCCGAGCGGACCCCCTGGGTAAAGGGGGGCGACGGGTTCCGTGGGTGTCTAATGATTTGACAATAAATACAAAGCTTTGTCCAAGCTTAGAACTCGCCCCTCTTCTATCTTTTCTCTCTAAACTCTTTGCATATATCTAACTCTCTAACATTAATCTTGTCTAGCCTCTTGTCTCTTGTGATTTAGATCTTTGTACATTTCAAGATAAATTATGAGAACTTTATATTCTAAGATTTGATCCTTCAAGGCTTCACTTTGTGTGAATGTGTTAACTGTTACCTATAGAATCACCATTGTTGTACCCATTCTTCTACCTAGTTGTGTAATAGTGTGGTTGGTGTTGTAAACCACAAGTGTAACACTCCACTTGGATAAGTAGACCGTTACATGTATTTATGGCGTGTCATCAAAGCATGCAAGGTAATTGTCATAAAAACATTAAATGGTCATAACGGAAATACCGGAATCAAACATCGGTAGTCCAAACATAACCTCAAATGTAAATGATTAAGTACTGAAAGGAAGGACTAATCAATGTCCAAACAAGAAAAGTAATGTATGAAGTGCATAAAGTAAAGAAGTTTGGATAGCTTCCATCCAATGCACATACTCTCTCAGAATCCTAAGAGCGTCCCTATGTACCTGCTGTTTGGAACATGAAAGGAAAACTACGGCTGAGCATAACGCCCAGTGAACGGATATAAAGCATGATAAGAATGTACTGGAATGAAACAGATAACAAATACTAAAGTATAAAACTGACAAGTAAAGAGCAGCGGAAAACTTTGTATGTTCTGAAAGATCTGATTTAAAAATTAGTAAAGCTGAATTATTATCTGTTATATCTGAAAGCATGCATTTACTGTATTTTAAGTGCCAAGAGCTTATATAGGTCATGTATTATAACAACGTATGCATGAATACATAAAGGGGTGACCTCGTTATGCTGTAAGGGGTGACCTCTAACTGATAAGCTGGGTAGAGGGATCAACTCTAATGTGAAGGATGTAGAGCACACACCACATTCACCTGATAAGCTATAAACTGATAAACTAGGATGCGCCCATACGCCCCGCTTTTAATACTAATAAAATGGCCAAGCTGAAATAAAAGGGACGCTGCGAGATATCACTCCCCCTCAGTGGAGTCGTGACACCGGTGCCTCAAGTGTCATGGTTAAGATACCTCCGTAACTAGTTATAACTGGTCATGCATGTATATAAAGCTCAGGTAATTTGACATAGTTATCAAGATAATTAATGTGAAGTTAATAACATATACTGAGGAAAACATTTGGACGTAGACGGGGAATCCTAATCATGCATAGGAAAGGAAGTCCTTACTGAAGGACTGGAAATCCGTACCTTGTGTCCAGTAACTGACTGCAAGGAAAACTGATGAAACTCCTACTCTGACCTCACAAAAACTATATGAATAATGGACACGAATGAGTTGTCTGATATCTGTTTATTTTTACTGATCTATACTGTTATTAGTTTGATTTATTATATTCGTGTATTACTGTTTGTGTATAATCTGGTAAATCTGCTTATTCTACATTATTACCGATAAGTGTATTCCTGTACCTCTGATTACTGTATGATATGTATTTTAATATTTACGATATTACTATAAATAGTAACCTGCTATAAATAGAAAGTTTCCGAAATTAGAAAGGTTTCAAAATCAGTTTCCTTGAAAATTAAATCATTAAATAAATCACCCGTTTTTAAGTAATTAAAAGGATTAAACTAATATCAATTTAATTTTACTAAATTAATTAATAAAACTAAACAATATAAATAAATTTATAAAACTTATTTATAAAATGATCTAATCGTACTAAAAATAAATCCTTGTATTTTATTAATATTCGGGTGGTCCCGAATCCGAGCTTAAAACCTTCTTCGAGACACCCATATCTCGGGTTAAACCAACCCGGGCCCACCACGACCCACGTCGTGGCCCCTTTGTTGCTAACCCTCGAATAGTAGCCACTGGCCTAGTGCCAGTTGCCACTGTTGGTTTTGTGGTTCCCACTGACCATTCATTTTCCCACTGTTTTGCATTAAATTCCCACTGCTTTGTTTTATTTCCCACTGTTTTGTATCCTAAGACCCACCGATAGTTATATAACTCTCGGTTGCCACAGTTTATCAACAAACGCCCCTGCTGACCCCCTTGTTTCCTACTATATACAAACCAAGCACCCCTGGTGGATTTGGTTCGCTGCCGTCCAATCACCAAACCAAACAGCCTATACGTCTAGGCAAAAAAAAATCAATCACAGAGACACCTACTGTGTCTTGGTTTGCGTGCAACACCCAAAACCACACGTAAAACCTATAATTTCATGGTTACCTTATTATTTTATATGTTATACCTTAATTAAACATGTATGGTTCGATTTATAAACTAGAAAGGAGGGTGGATTACCTTTATGATGATTTAGGATCAATGGAAACACACGAACAATTGAAAAATAGAAAATCAAACTCTTTTTCTCCTTGTGGTTTGTTCTAGCCGGAGGAAACTAAAGCAAACCCTAATCCCCTTTATTTATTTTTTGTAAAATGAATACTATTGTAACCCTTTCTTGTTTATCTAGTAAGTGGATTGGGCCTGGCCCATTTCCTTTTTCTTGTTTTCTTTAAAAACTGTCAGCCCACAACAATGATATACATTTCCTTTTCGCTTCGACTTTATTAAGTTATCGTGTATTTAAATGTTCGGGTTCCGTGATTTAATTTCTCGTGCTGAGAACTCTGAACGTATTAGTTATAACTGAATAAATAGCTTTTACGTGATGTTTGAATAATTACAATTATTTATTGGCTGAATAAATAATTTTTATAACGTTAATTAAATTCGTGACTGTGTATAATTAATGTTCTTGTATTTTAAGTACGGGTTTTACAACAGGTATATAGTGTAAAGGGCGTTGTTGTGCCTTTGTAAAGAACACGACATCTTAGCTTAGGTGTCATTAAAACTTGTAAGCTTAAGTGTCGGTTTCTCCACCAGTGTCAAGGAGATTCGTTTACAAGTGAAGTAGAACTCTCGAGTGGATACTCGAGGAGTTGAAGTAGGGGCAAGATAAGTGAGATCTTGCTAGGCTGAACCACTATAAATCATTGTGCATTTTGGTTTGTTTCTTTCTTACTTCATGTCTATTATTTTGTCAATCACGCTTCATCTATTCCTAAAGTAATTAAAACTTATCGGTAAAAACTATTCAACCCCCCCTTATAGTTTTATACAATTGGCAAAAAGAGATACGTACTCAAGATTTTTAAATTATATTGTTCTTTAAAACTTGAATCGATCCATGGATTTTGAAAATTACAAAGAAGGGTAATCTATGCAAAGACCACCTCTCTTTGAAACCGATGGTTTTTCATATTGGAAAAATCGTTTTGAAACTTATGTGAAATCTAAGGATTAGATCTTTGGTACATAATCATTGAAGGAGATTATGCACCAACAGCTAGAAATGTCACTACTAACCAATTCGAGTCGGTACCACACGAAAAGCAAACCGATGATTAAAATAAAATGTTGGCTAATATTTGTCTTTTTTTAGTTCGTTTTTCTCGGTATCGATTCGAATTGATATAACGTTTTTAAGCTCGACTTAATTGTTTTTGGTTAAAAAGACTTGTTTGGAATTCTATGTCTAATTGGCAAGAAGCAAGTAAAAAGGTAAAAATATTCTACAATACCTACATATACGTACTATACTACAAACGTATTGCAATTACCACATGTAAAAACACAAAATACAAGTCTAACAAAATTCATTATAACTAAAAAAAATCATTTAAAGTCAAATCACAAATTTATTAAAACTGAATTTGTAAAAACCTAAAACAGTTAATACTAGTAAATGAGCCTAATATCTATTTCTATACTAGTGGGCCAAAGTAACTAAACTAATCTTATACTAACATTTAGCAAATCAGGCAAGTCTAAAGCCCAAGAAAATGAAACTAGCCCAACAGACTAACTGGTCTAATTCAATTATAACTTCTACAATTCATTCGCAATACAGAAACTCCCTAATAACAAATAACAGATGCATCGAAATAGGATAGAAATCACTACTACTTTTCACTAAAAATCAAACAAATCTTCACAAATCAAACTAAAACTAAATGAATTCACTAGCTTCTATCAATTCCAAGTCAATTTTAACACAAACTGAGACAAAATCAGCCTATACTATCTTGCATAGAACACTGGTTATAACAGATACTACAAATTCAGTAAGTCAAAACAATCTAAAACATATGAGCATATAAGCAGAATCTAAAACATATAAATCGAACATGTAATCGAACATGTAAACTATGCAGAATTTCAAAAGCAGAATCTAAAACATATGAGCAGCAAAGGCATTTATCGAACATGTAAATCGAACTAATAAGCAATCTTTACACTACGAATGTGAATTAGCAGATTACTCTAATGAACGTAGAAACTAAACGAGCTTAACCAATTTCATCCAGGCCAAGTCCTTTGACGTGAAGCGGAGCGCTGAGCTCGCTTAAATCAAAACACTCCTCCTACTGCGTCTATTGAGCAAATCCAAATATCTCCAAATCTGATAACCTGCGAAATCGAAATAAAGCAAATGCAAACCAAACAGATTCTTCGAATATAAAACCTGCATAAGATGTACAAAAAAAGAAAAAACACGAAACGCTATTCTTGCGAGTTAAGCTTTAAAGCTACTGAAACGAACGGAGACTGATCTGAACTAGAACCAGGAATAAAATCTCCTAAACCACCACCATATTATATCAAATCACCCAAAAAAAACCTCACTGAACTGAAATTCTTGATAGAACTTTGATCCTACTTGCAATCTCAACTATTACTACTAAAATCTATCAGGAAACATTTTAAATCTGAACTTGCTGAATTGAATGACGAATACTAACTACCTTTACCCAGTTTAAGCTAAACTGATCAAAAATTATAAAGGAAAACTTCTTTTAAACTAGAACTGAATCCCAATTATCTTCTAACTAAACCTCGTGAACAGTAACATCATTAGGCTTTTATTTCTTGAACAGTAAACGAAGGAGTAAAATATAGAAAAACTCAAAACTTAATCCAACTAGATTAGCTGCTTAATCAAATGAAACTCACGATATGAATGGAAATCAACAGAAATTTAAAAGAGATTAAACAAAAGCTTGAAACTATCATTAATGGAGGAAAAAGATGAAGGATCGGTTACAAAAGTTAACAGAAAACTAATTCTGTTTCAAAAGCTAAACAAGAAAAGATGAAAGAAAATTAAAACTCCTAACTAACTCTAACCTATCTATGTGTAATCTACTCCTAAGCTAACCGATGAAAAATGAGCTCTTCGTCTTCCTTTTATAGGCGTCGAAAGGAGGTGTTGTGACGTGGCTTCACCAATGAGGATTGGACACGTGTTTAATACGAGGTTAAATTCATCCATCTTCATCTTCATCACAATTGGGCGTTTCTTCGTCTTTGACTTTTGATCTAATTGAATGATGTCTTCATGTAAAGGAGATCATAAGGAGCATTTTTGTAGTTAAACTCTTTGCTTGAATCGTCGTGGATCGTTCTTGATAAGGATTTGCAAGTTTGGTGGATGAAAGAAGAAAACTGTTATCTCCTTTCTCTCTCTATTCTCGTTTGGAGAAGACGTAGCTTGTTTTGTGTGTTTTGACCGAAACTGGTCAACTTGACCAAGTATAAATGAAAAGTTTAATAAACTTTCATCTTATTTCTTTTTGGTCCTTCTTTTTTCATCTTTCATCAAATAGTTATAAAACTTTTAAGTCAAATCTACTTTTCATCCTTTGTTTTGTTGAAAGTACAACTTAAGCCCTCGAACTTTGAAGTAGTGGCAAATAAGGTCCTTGAAAGCTCTTTCGTCTTTTTCTTCGTCTTTTTATCAAATAAATCCATGAAAACGCGTCTTTGCTCCAAAATTGTATCTTGTTACCTGAAAACACAAAAAACACAAATACACGCATAATTCTGATATTTTATAGTTAAAATAATGTATTTGACTGTGTTTTGAGTGGTATTTGGATCATTATTGATGAGTGTTTTCACACTTATCAACTCCCCTCCACTTGACCATTGCCATGACCTCATGCAATGCAGCATTTTAAAGCACCAAGTTACACTTTTCTCATAATTAACCAACCTTGGCCATTTTATGATTTAATAACTATACTATGCTATATGATGAATGGTTTTGAATATTTATAATGCAATGCAAAAGAATCAATTCTATTTATATATTTTTTGATTTTTATTAAAATGGTTTTGATGGAAATAACTCATAAAGAAATCAATGACTTAAATTAGGGCTTTGGTACCATGGACACTTATCACCCTCAAGTTTCACTTTCCCCATACCAAGCTTAAAAATGGGATCATTGTATTCACAAGTAAAAAGTGCATCAACTTATTCATGACAATTAAATGTGGAACCGCTTATTATTTGAGCAAATTGGTTTTGGGCAAATTTGTCATTATTTAAAGCGTGAAGTATAAGAAATGTAAAATCCAATAATAAGGAAGCACGGTTTTAATCCTAAGTAATCCTCTCATCCATTACTTGAAAAACCGCTCACAATTAATACAAGTCCGTTTTAAGAGTAATAAGTCATTCGCCTTATGTGTAAAATCCTCATGTCATGCTTTCATAAGTAGCTACACACTCACTAGGGAAAGAAAAATAAACTCACGCAATAATTTACATCCGCCATCTTTTTGAGACTTTGGATCTTCAACCCCGCAACCCGTCAAGGCAATATTGGATTGGAGCAATCTATTGAATCCCCGCAACCCGTCAAGGTAATATTGGAACTCAATAGTCACTATAATTAACACCACACTGCCCCTCTTGGGAGTCTTGCATCATTTTTTTTTCTTTTTCTTTTTCTTTCTCTTTTTTTTTCTAGCCACTCATTTTTTTTTCATAAGCCGCTCTTATTTTTCTTTATTCCTCACAAAGAAATTTGAAAAGAAGAAAAGGAAAAACACCCGCTAAATATGGAGCATGACATAATTCTAGTACACATAAAACGTGCTAACTTAGAATCTTAAGACGTACTCATATCAACCATGAATGATTAGCCAAAAATGCATAAGAGATTACAAACCAATTAAAACCGTACTTGATTATTTATTAACAATTATATACATGTGAAGAAATTAGAGGTAAAGAAGAGAAGGGTTTAGCCACAAGTAATTGCCATGAAGTCTATCTAGCCCTTTTACACTTGCTTCAACTCTATCATTTCCCATTCTCCACAAATTTAAAATCTCAAATAATGAAATTGGTGGATGCATAGCCTAATAGACCAATGAAGGACTACATGGTTAAGGATACTAGCTAGAGAATGCTAAAATAAGCAAACTCGGGTTGAGTCAAAATATCCATGGTGGGCCTAATATGTCAAAGAAGTCTAAACTCGTTAAAACCATGTTTTTATTATATTTTTTCCTTTTTATATATTTTTATGAAAAACAAAAGAAGAAATATATACAATGCAAATGTGATATGCAAATGAAAAATGATTGATGCAAAAATTATGAATGCATATTTTTGGTGGCCAAAGTAGATCAAAAATTTGAAAAATGATCGAAAAATTAATTTTCCCAATTATCATGAAGTTAAGGCAATGGTCTAGGTAAGGTCACTTCGATAGAAGTCTCCCCTATACTTAAGATAAACATTGTCCTCAATGTTTAAGAGTATTGGAGTGAACTCCCCTACACTTATGACATTGATAACTTTGCTTAACCCAAGTTAAGGAAGAGACAACTAAAGGGTATTCATTTTAAGCACAAATGTTTAATATCACAATAGCAAAAACTAATCAAAGTGAACCAGATACACGGGCCTCCTCCATAAGCTCCAAGCATGAAATGTGAGAGAGCAACCCTTGAAACAAACACCAAAAGACGAAGAAAGGCACCCCTCCACTTCAACTCTACTATAACATCCTTTTAATTAAACCTAACCTATTGAAAATCTACTCTACGTTTTCTAACCTAGTTATTCAATACTTGAGTTTTTTAACCCTAAGTCGCTAGCTCGACTCGGCCCCGAATTAAGTTGTCCTTGGGGAAACCATCATGGAGAGTAAAAGATTATCCATTTTGAAGCTCGTCTCACATGATACACTCAAACTTAGCACGTTGCCATTTACTATAAGATTTACAATATCCGCCTCGATAAATGGAACGGTCCAACGTGTCTCAAGTTTGTCCAACATATGAAAGTTCTCAAATATGAAGCACCCCAGGATCAAATACAAAGTTCCCATCTCTACAAGTGAACAACTCCAAAATAGGTAGCATCACCAAAGTAAGCTCATACAAGAAGCGCATATCAATCGAAGGCACACTCTTAAGTGGAGTAGATGAAAACCAATTTTTCCCAAATTTATGTATCCCAGGATCAAAAACCTTTCCCTTCATGGGAAAATAAGAAGATGAACTTGTATCAACCATATAAGATTCCCCCTTAGTGATCAAAGCATCATGAGACAATGAAGGTGTAGGTATCAAAACATTCATAACAATTATGTCCATATTGGGCTCCTCATCATTATCAAAAGGTGGGTAATCTTCCATAGAAGGCATAGAAAAAGAAGGATCAAGAGAAATAGTGTCTTGTGAAAGAGGTGTAATCTCTATGTTCCCAAAAAGCATATTCTCACTAAGACGAATCTCCTCTTCCAAATTAGAATCACTATCATCAGCCTCAATATCAATATTAGCAAGATAAGCCTCTATGGTGTCATCAATATCCATATGAGGATCCATATCAAAGGTTTTAGGTTCTAAAGGTGCCATAGGTGAAAAAGGATCAATCTCTAAGAGTATAGGATCTTCATCAATAACCAACTTCAAGGGTGGGAGGGTGGGAATAGAAGGCTCAAAAGAAGGTGTATTGAGAGAGTCACTCAAAGGGATGATATCATCATGAAAGTCAATAGGTGCAACCTCAAAAACCGGTGAAGAAATGTCAATGAAAGGTTCTTCTTCTATGGACTCATCATTATGGTTTTCATTCAAAGCTTCAATCGAAGAGATAAGATTATAGACGTTTGATAAAACCTCTCGAATATGAACATCTTCCACTTCTTCTATATGATCAACATCATCATCCAAATTAGGAAGGTCATCTTGACATGAAAAGTCATCGGATGATAGATCATAAGATGCCTCACTGGAATCACAATCATCATCCTCTATATTTTGCATAAACTCTTCCTCAATCTCATTATCCCTTTCTTTGAACAATTCATCAAGATCAAAATCACCAAAATCACTAGTAGTAGCATGAAGGTCAACATGTGATGAAATCTCAATGTGATCATGAGGAGAAGAGGTATCAATACAAAGCTCATCACATGGTTCAATGGAAATACCCTCAAACTCTCTTTGGATTGGGATAAGGTTCTCAACACTAGAAACGGTTAATTCTTCTAAATTGGTGTTTGTATTAGTGCTAAGAGGCTCATCCCCCATGGTTAAAGAGTCGGTGGGTGCCACGTGAGGTAAAGGTGATGAAGGTGTGTCATCATTAAGTGTCATACAACTCGAAGGTTCCTCAGCATCTTCATCTAATAATGGATCAGGCCTACGAGTAAAAGTAGTCATGTATTGTCCGTCTTCCTCGATTATAAGAGTCTTAAGGAAGAAATCATTTGAATATTTCCTGAGGCGACAAGAAAATTTGTTCAACGATTCACGATACAAATCACCGAATTCCTTGTCATCATATTGCCAAGACTTAATTTCCTCTTCCTGAGTAGAGTTAATTAGTTCCTTTAACCATCGATGCGTGTCTTTCATTTCCTTGTAGCTCATGTTTTTCATACCATTAAGCATCTTATAAACGTCATCGTTCGACTTGTTCATTTTCTCAAGTAAAGCATGAAACTTCTTGACATTATCAAGGACATAGGATGGCGGATCCCTCGGTCTACAATCATAACCATAATGGGGTGCGTTCCCACAAAACTCACATGAATAAGTCGAAGAATATGGTGGAGGTGGATTTCCATAATTAGGTGGATTATAGTTTTGAAAAGAGTCATGATTATGAAAGTTCTCATGATTGTAACCTTGAAAATTTCCTTCATTTTGAAAACCCTCATAATGTGAAAATCCTTGATTTTGAAAAGTATCTTGATTATGGCATGGAAAATTTTCATCATTTTGAAAACCTTCATTGTTTGAAAATCCTTGATTATGAAAGGTTTCTTGATTATAGCCTTGAAAAGTATCATTATTTTGAAAACCTTCATAATTGGAAAATCCTTGATTATGAAAGGTTTCTTGATTATAGCCTTGAAAAGTATCATTATTTTGAAAACCTTCATAATTGGAAAATCCTTGGTTTTGGTATGGCACATTAAAGGTTTGATCATGAAATGATGGTGGAGGTTGTGATGAAAAACCGGAATATCCCATATAGTCATTACAAGTGTAGTCCATTTGAGTGTTAGGTTGAAAATTAGGGTTCTCGGTTCCATTGTAAGCATATCCCTCCCCATAATAACCATTGTTTTGATCACATAAATAAGTATCGTGTGGACCACCACAAGTCGAACAAGGCGAATAATTAGCGTTGGCGGATCATTGTTGCAAAATCTCCAACATGGCACGAGTATCCATGTGTAACAAGGTGGCCGAATGTATATACAAGTATAATGACGTTTAAAAGCTTCCTCGGGGAAGGAAGTAATACACCAAAGGTGGTATGTTTACACGCGTGCGAGTACACGTGTAAGTAAACACGAGGAATGAGGGAGTAGCCCTCGGTCGACTTTTGAGAGAGAAGAGATTATCTCCCTCGAGGTTCGATATGAAATATCCACAAGAAAGTATATATATAATTACTACTTGGGTGCAAGACCCCCAATAAAGCCTTCCTTCTCAAAATACGCACTAGTGAACGGGGGGTTAGGTGGCGCGAAGCACTTAAGTACCTATTGACCCTTAGACGGCATTTTATAGCACGTCGCCTATCTATTCACTTTAGTAGTTTGTATTCTTCGAATTATTGCCAATTGGAAGTATTTATCTATTCTTGCTTTATTTTGTTTGATCGATACGCGTGTCAAGGACCGGAACGCCCCTCAACACGGTGTATTGCCTCGGCAATACTTATGGAAGATATGTTTATTGGTTGTTCGTATATGTATACGTATTTACATATAATAATATATAAAAAATATTTTTGTATTTATTTGTTTTTTTAAAGAAAAATACTATATCTACGTAAAAAGCGATGAAAACCAATAATATATATTTTTGGGTGTAATCTTTTAGGAAAAAGATTACTTTTTGGATTTCTTATTTTTTTGGTTCAATTCTTTAGGAAAAGAATTGATTTTTTGATTTTTTTTTTTTTTTTTTTTTGTGTTTTTAACTTTTTGATTTTTTTATGTTTTTGATTTATAATACGTAAAAATAACGTTCACAAAGTGAACGGATCCCAAAATCCAATCGTCTCACTCGAAACCGTTAATCTTCACGAAAAGAACCGGCAGCGGCGCCATTTAATATTTGTCTTTTTTAGTTCGTTTTTCTCGGTATCGATTCGAATTGATATAACGTTTTTAAGCTCGACTTAATTGTTTTTGGTTAAAAAGACTTGTTTGGAATTCTATGTCTAATTGGCAAGAAGCAAGTAAAAAGGTAAAAATATTCTACAATACCTACATATACGTACTATACTACAAACGTATTGCAATTACCACATGTAAAAACACAAAATACAAGTCTAACAAAATTCATTATAACTAAAAAAATCATTTAAAGTCAAATCACAAATTTATTAAAACTGAATTTGTAAAAACCTAAAACAGTTAATACTAGTAAATGAGCCTAATATCTATATCTATACTAGTGGGCCAAAGTAACTAAACTAATCTTATACTAACATTTAGCAAATCAGGCAAGTCTAAAGCCCAAGAAAATGAAACTAGCCCAACAGACTAACTGGTCTAATTCAATTATAACTTCTACAATTCATTCGCAATACAGAAACTCCCTAATAACAAATAACAGATGCATCGAAATAGGATAGAAATCACTACTACTTTTCACTAAAAATCAATCAAATCTTCACAAATCAAACTAAAACTAAATGAATTCACTAGCTTCTATCAATTCCAAGTCAATTTTAACACAAACTGAGACAAAATCAGCCTATACTATCTTGCATAGAACACTGGTTATAACAGATACTACAAATTCAGTAAGTCAAAACAATCTAAAACATATGAGCATATAAGCAGAATCTAAAACATATAAATCGAACATGTAATCGAACATGTAAACTATGCAGAATTTCAAAAGAAGAATCTAAAACATATGAGCAGCAAAGGCAGTTATCGAACATGTAAATCGAACTAATAAGCAATCTTTACACTACGAATGTGAATTAGCAGATTACTCTAATGAACGTAGAAACTAAACGAGCTTAACCAATTTCATCCAGGCCAAGTCCTTTGACGTGAAGCGGAGCGCTGAGCTCGCTTAAATCAAAACACTCCTCCTACTGCGTCTATTGAGCAAATCCAAATATCTCCAAATCTGATAACCTGCGAAATCGAAATAAAGCAAATGCAAACCAAACAGATTCTTCGAATATAAAACCTGCATAAGATGTACAAAAAAAGAAAAAACACGAAACGCTATTCTTGCGAAATAATGAAACCAAAATGATGCTTTACAACGCTCTACCTAAACAAGAGTATGAAGGAATCTTTATGTGTGAAACCGCCAAAGAAATTTGGCATTCACTAATAGTCACACATCAAGGAAACTCACAAGTCAAGGTTAATAAAATTGATCTACTTGTTCAACAATATGAGAAATTTTTCTATCCTTGAAGAAGAGTTAATTGATGTGGGATTTTCTCGGTTTAACACTATCATAACTTCACTTAAAGTACCTAATGAATCTTTCTCCAAAAAGGACTTTGTCAGGAAATTTCCTAGAGCACTCCATCCAAAATAGAGAGCTAAAGTCACGGCTATTGAAGAATCTAAAGATCTTTCAAATTTGTCATTGGATGAGCTTATCGGGAATCTCAAGATGTATGAGATGGTGATGAAAAAAGACTCCAAAATCATCAAAGTAAAGAAAGAAAAACAAATATCTTTGGCGCTGAAAGCTAGAATGAATCTAGTGACGATGAAGAGTCCGATAGCGATGACGAAGAATACACCATGGTCGTTCATGATTTCAAGAAATTCATCAAAAGGCGAGGAAGACTTCTGAAGCAACCCTTTGACAACAATAAGACACCACGAAAGCCTTTTGACATCAATTAAACCAAAGATGAAAGGAAATGATTCCAATGTGGAGATCCAAATCACTTCATCGGTAATTGTCCAAAGACTAAGCCAAAGACACAAAGATATTTTGTGAGTGGTGCTTGCAGTGCTAGTGGTGATGGAGGATATAAATCCAAAAAGGAAGAGCTAGCTCTTATGGCACACAAAACAAATGAGGTACATTCTGAATCTTCTTATTATTCTTCCTCATTAGATGATAACACATTAAAAGTTGAATATAACAAAATGTGTGAGTTAAGTCTTAAAATCATAAACAAAAATAAAATTTTGAAAGGTAAAAATGAAAGTTTCAAAAATGAAGTTTATGAACTAAAAGATAAGTGTGAAACGTGTCAAGAGCTTAATCTTGAAATTGGGAAACTTAAATCTAGTCAAGAAGCGTTAACCAAACAAAGCTTAATTTTTTTGAAATTTAACAAGAACAAAAATTACATTGATGAAATGTTAAATTTCTAAAGAGATAGCAAAGACAAAACAGTGTTGGGGTTTACAAAACAAGATATACCTTCTAGCTCAACTACACCACCACAAAACGACACGATCAATATTTCAAAAAAATATGATGTCACAGAGAACCACGACACCCGTTGGAACCCGCTGCATAAGGGGTAGGCACCCTGCAAAGGGGTCGTGGGTCTGACAGACGAACATAAACGAAATTGTACCGAATTCGTAGTTGTGTCTCGGAAACGTAAACAACTTAATCCAGAAAGATATAATACAAGCTTTAGAAATCTGGAAAGAGATACTAGAGATAGAAATGTACAAACTTGACCTAAACCATCTTACCCCAAACGTCCTTTCCGAAAAGTAACCAAGGAGTACTAGGAAGATATAGTCAAGTGTCATTCAACTATGACTACCATAATCAATTCTCAATGGGAAATTTGGTACATTGGGATGTATTTGGCAACACTCTAATTGGGATTGCCATGAGAAATATGTTTAATCCAAATAAACCCATGAGACGATGGGGACCAAACGCTTGCGTTTCATAATGTGTAGGTATGCTTGGAGGTTGGACTTGAACCGGATGAATGGATCAAGGAAAAAGGATGTTCGAGACATATGACGGGTAATAGAAACCTTTTTAGCACCTACACACCAATGGACGAAGGTAATGTTATTTTTAGTGGCAACGTCAAAAGCAAAATCATCAGCAAAGGTATGATTTATAATGACCACATCACCATAGATAATGTTGCTCATGTCGAAAACTTATGATTTAATCTAATTATTATAAGTCAACTTTGTAGCAACAAATGCAAAGTTCTCTTCGAAGAAATGAAAGTAAAATACTAAATGATGGAATAACCATAGCAAAAGGGATTAGGAAAAATAACATATATGTGATGAAGTTTGATTCATTAAAATACGCCATTTGTTTGACCACTATAGTTGACACCTCCACCCTTTGGCATAGGCATCTCGGTCATATCAACACGGGTCTTGTACAATCTTTGGGCAATATAGATCTTGTTAGAAATCTACCAAAACTAAAATATGAACAACACTCTTGTGACGCATGTAAAATAGGAAAACAAACATACTCAAGACATAAGGCTAAAAAACGTTGTGTCTACAACTAAGTGTCTTGAACGTTTACATATGGACTTGTTTGGTCCATCCGCGGTGCAAAGTTATGAAGGTAATCTTTACACTTTGGTCATCGTGGATGACTACTCAAGATATACTTGGACAAAGTTTTAAAAAATTAAAAATGAAGCCTTTGACCATTTTGAGATTTTAAGCAAGAAAATTGAAAATCAATTAAATTGTCGAATTGTGTCAATTGCTACGGATCATGGTCGGGAGTTTGACAGTGAGGTGCAATTTGGAGCATTTTGTGACACCAAAGGTATCACACATAATTTCTCGGCTCCTAGAACACCTCAATCAAACGGGGTAGTTGACCGCAAAAATAGAACGCTTCAAGAAATGAGTAGAACAATGTTAAATGAGTCAAACATGCCTCAAATGTTTTGGTGTCATGCGGTCGACACCTCAACATATATTCTTAATCGTGTTTTAATTAGACCACTTCTTGATAAAACACCTTATGAAATATTAAAAGGAAGAAAACCGACCATTGGATATTTTAGAGTGTTTGGAAGCAAATGTTGCAACCTCAATACTAAGGATTATCTCACCAAGTTCGACCCAAAGTCATATGAAGGAGTTTTTTTGGATACTCTCAAAATAGTAAATCTTATATTGTTCTAAATAAACAAACCATGTGTGTCGAGGAATCGTTGAACATAACCTTCGACAAAAGTCCACCTCCCTCTAGAAAATTACCTTCGGTAGATGATGATCTAGTTGAAAGTCAAGCCAATAACCAACAAGTTAATCTTGAAGAAGACAAGGGAAATGAACCATTAAAAATTAATTCAGATCTGGTCTCACCCATGGTATAATTCAGATCTAGTTTTCTAGGATTCTATATTTTTTTGAGATGAAGATAAGAACTCAGAAAACTAGATCCAGAAAACCAGATCCAGAAAATCTGGAAAAGTACATTTTGGATAAGATTTCATTATTCCGAAATCTGTTTCAAATATTGCAAAATCTTGAACTATTTTATTTCGAAATGATGCCTATTAAAAAATTCCGAGATGTTCACCATGAAAACATTCCGAAAATGTTTATCAAATCATTCCGAAAATGTTTATCAAAACATTCCGAAAATGTTTATCAAAACATTCCGAAAATTTTTATCAAAACATTCCGAAAATGTTTATCAAAACATTCCGAAAATGTTTATCAAAGCATTCCGAATTTGTTTTCGAATACATTCCGTGATATTGTTTGGATGTTATTCAGAAATGATGGGTTGCTTTACCAAGACCATGATTTTTTTTAGAAAATCCCAAAACCATACAATAAACAACCCGACTCGACCTATATAACGTCTCAGTCACACCAGCCTTATAACTTCAAACCAAATCCACCATAACTCTAAACCTAGCCCTTTGTCACCTATTCCCTCTCCATATCCAACTAAGACTCAAAACATTCAATAGATCTCAGTTTATATTTTCGATTCAAAGATCATTAAAGATCAAACACGAAAACGAGAACATCATAGATCTTTATCGAAGCTTTCAACCATCTTTCGATTTTCGAAGATAAAGATAGACTAATAACAAATATGTTATTAATCAAGTCTTTGTTTCGATTTTTTTCACCGGACCAACATACACGACATGCAACAAAAATCTGTCCTTAATCTATGAAAAATAAAGAATATTCATAACAATTGTGTTATAATCTGTCTTTAATTCGAGCTAAACGAAATCATCTATTAACCTTACCCGAGGTCCTTTATTGGATCTGGAAGCAATATATTTTCTTAGTTGCTGCGTTTGAGTGGGAGGATCATGAACCGATCATAATTTGATTCTTTATGAGGTTATTCAACGGTGACAAAGATTTGATTTATATAAAGATGGTGATAAAACGAGATTTCTTACTTTAATTGGATGTGGTGTAATATGGATTTGCTATGAGATTAGATGAGTTTGGTGAGATGTGAGTTTTGGAGGTTTGTGATGTGAACTGAGATAAAAGTGAAAGAGAGAGGCGGAGAAATACAAGACGTGTTTAGGGTTACCTATATGAGTAATATTAGGTTTGTGGGATGTGCTAAACATATGTATACATCTTAAATACTTGGGTTGGGCTGGCTAATTTTTAGTCATAGTCTACTCGTGGCCTGCTAACTAATTTTCAACATATGGGTGTATCATAAGTTTGTCCTATATGTTTGTGGAGTGTTGGTGGATAACGAGTTTGGCACCTTTCAGATATTTACATTAAAAGTGGAAGAGCCAAGTTTTTATATATGCTTGGACTGATTATTATTCATTTAATGTTAAGTGGATTTAAAGAAATAATTTAGTGGTATATGGTTATACTTTGAATTTAACAGTGACATAATGACGATACAAAGTGATGAAAGTGACGAGACTAAGTGAAAAGATTTATTTAACGAGACCAAGAAAAATGGTTTAATCTTGAATTTTAGTGGCTACAGTTTTGATCGGATATTATTATTTGAAATTGAAGACGGATTTGTCGAAGGCGTGCACTTTTTTATCCTTGAAAGATAACTTGCTCGTGCTCAATCTTAGGATGAAGACTTGATTATCTAGTTTCCGGGTTCAGGGTGGTTGGTTGATGGCCTGGATAACTATCACGTTAATGAGACACAATGTTGTACTCAGTGTCACGCGCTTAGTCGATGTGGATAATTTCAAGAGTTGTTGTGCTTATATACTTTTTCAGTAATGTATTGGGTACTTAGAAATTTCGCAGCAAAGAAATTTCTACACCGTTCCTCATTCAACATTAGTGCAAGCTTAAGTCACAAGGTCGAGGAATTTTTATTCAATTTCACGTTTGGCATATCTGATTTTCTCCATCAGTAGTAACTTCAAATAGCCTACAAAGGGGTTGGTAAAGATAGCCATGGAAGAATTTATGAGCAGAGAATTTTGATCAGAAGCTGATTCTCACAAAATATATAATTCAACTTATTTATTATTCTCACGAGATTTTAGGTACATGTGCGTACGATTTATTGCTTGTTCTGAGGTTTCGAAACCATCAAGGGGGAAGAAGAGGACATATTGAACGCACAACGAGTACACGTAATGAACTTTACACCTTTTTTTTATTTGAAGGCATTCCGGGGAGAAAATGTCGAAAAATCAGTGTTAACTCATAGCGTTTAGTGCATCTTTCAACTTACATGGGGAAGTGATGAAAGAAACAGTCTCTAATGGTTAAAAGAGGTACACTATTTTTCGATGATTAATTGTTTGGTTGTTGCAATTATACATCATCATTATCCTATATGGAGAGATATGCATTTCCGGGACTTAATTGACTCTGGTGCATCTCCGGAAGAAGATATGTGTATTTCCAGGACTTAATTGACTTTGGTGTTACGATGTCAACTTCATGAATGGGATAAAGTGTCTACTTCAGTATTTGGGCTTCATACATGGGATTGGTTTCCTTTCTTCAACTACGTGGGGGAAGAAATGTCTTGATTCTTTCTAGTATGCATAAATTGAATTTTCAGGGGGAAGAAAAATTTAAAAGAATTATTCAAGCGCGAGTGAGACGTTGTTGATCTACTTGGTGTACCCCAAACTTTCAATCACTCATAGCAACATTATCATTTCATATGATGGGGTTTGCTTGTTAAATTCCGATGTGCGCTTAATCATTTTAAGCTTTATTGAAAGCTTTGAAATTGCTCATGAGGATTGTCGGTTTAGGGGGAAGCTATTAAAATCTTCTACATCAAGAATATGTGGCATGAATTAGGGAGAAGTTAATTCAAAAGCTTCTCCTTAACAAGAAGTATATGGGTTACTTAGCTCGTGCCGTTATAGTATTTCTACTACAAGTTACTACAAAGATGAGTCTCTCTAGAGTGAAGACTTGAAGTCAAAGGCCTCAGAAGACTTTATCAGCATTGGACGCTTCATGGAAGCTTTTGTTCTTAATCATTATGTACTTGTTAGGAAAAATATTGTAAGGTATTCTACACGTCGTCCCATGGGGGAAGATTGTTGGAAATTCACTTTATGTGACGACATTTAAGAATTCCAATTAGTTATCATAGTCACACACGCAGGAACTAAACTAGGAAACTTTGTATAGTAAATACGTGTGTGACTATATATACCCCTCCAAGGCTTCCAAGGAGGGATTGTTGTTTGTGTTTTTCTTTCTTTATTTTATCAATTTGCCTTCTCTCTCCAAAAACACACACTTCCATCTCTCTTTCTCTCTAACCATGGCCACCACCTTCTTCCACCACCCTAGACCACCGGATCATAGTTTATAGCAAACCCTCAAACTTATAGTTTTAAATGAAGACAAGAATATAAATGAGCACTCTTAAACTTATATAAATAAATATTTTAAACCTTAGGTTATATAAATTAAATGTTACATACTTTTTAACATGTACATTATAATGTAACACTTTTAAAAATGGAAAAGAAGTGTATGTAATTAGTGTGTAATTATACCATTAAGACCAAGTTGAAATACCCCCTTTGGTCCACCTAAAACACACAAAAATATGAAGAGAATGGGATGGTTTTTTATGAATTTTAAAGGTGTTTAATGCTATATGTTATGGCATAAGTTTCAAGTTTGAAAAACTAGTAAATGGTATTCCTTAATTCAAGCTTTTTGTAAAAATAGAATACCCTATATAAAGGACCCAATATGTTGGCCAAACAACTCACACATACACATTTTACTTAGCCAAAACTCTACCCAACTTCCTCTCATCTCCATTGTTAAGAAAACCCTAAAACCGTAAGGTTGTTCTCGATCTTTCTCCTCTCTAAACTTCCATTCTTGTTACTAAACCTCCATTCTTGTTACTTATTGTGTATAGTGATTATCATATCATTATACACATTCCATGTAAGTCCTTATGATCATTGTGTTATAATAACTAGATTTTACTTAGTTATAAAAGAGTTTATTGTCTGATCTTTTCGAATTGATTACTAGTTAAGAGTGCGACTCAGTCGTTCTTGGTGGAAAATAAAATGGGTTGTTTGATTATCTATTTTAAACCAAAAGAGAATATGAAAATGTCGTTGAGTAAAATAAAAGCTTTAAAAATTAAACTAAAAATTACTAGAAAAACACTTAAAACTTAATGAATTTGAAACTTAAAACTTAAAACTTAAAACTTTATGAAAACAAAACTGAAACCCATCGGAATGTAATCAGAATCCCGTCAGAATATGTCAATCGGAATGAGTGTCGGAATACTAGTCGGAATCACAAAACACACACGTCGGAATGTCTCAAGGTGAATCCTATCGGAATACTTATAATCGGAATACACCCAATAAGAATGCAATCGGAATATCAATGGGAAAGCAATCGGAATATCACAAAAACTTGTTGTCGGAATATCAAAATAATTCAATCCGTCGGAATGTGGGTCGGAATCCCAAAACCCTATTCCGATCCTTGTGATCGGAATAATTAATGGTACCAGTCGGAATGTAAGGCTCTGGTCGGAATACACAATCAGAAAGGGGTTTACCCTTTTCCGATGGAATGTACTTTGCAATAAGCCAAGTTTATAAGCTATTTTTATAAGCTCAAACTAAAACTTAACCAAATTTAAAACGAAAAGATCTAATAAGCACCAATAAGAAGTTTTAAACTTAAAATAAACAAAACTTTTTAAATCAAACAATAAAAAGATTATACTTTTTAAGAAAACTAAAAAGTAAATAAGCTAAACACAAACTAAGCCAATAAGTATGATAAGTTCAAAGGTTAATCCCTATAAAACTTAAAGGTGAATAAAAAGATAAACTTTTTAATCACATAAACATCAAGTGAAACTAAATAAAAAATGATACGAATCAAAAGTAAATAAAATCAAGAAAAGTAGAAGAAGATTAAAGATAAAAAGATTAACTTGAACTTGTAGATTAAAGATTCAAAGATACAAGATTAAATCAAAACATAAACATGAAAAGTAAAAGATGAAGTTCTAGTGAGAGAAAGTTAAACACTTTCTCTCTCTAAAATTAAAACTACAAAAAGGAAAATAAACTAGCTAACACCCTCCTAATGTGTCATTAGGAGGGTATTTATAGGAGGTAGGGAGTGTATGTGTTGCTTCCTTCTTCCTTTTCATCTCGACTCGATTTAAATTCTTTGTCTTTCTCGACGTGATCTCGGGATTTGTTGATATAAATTGAACTTGTCTTATAATTTTCTTCTTCTACTAGACTTGAGTTCTTCGACTTCATTAAACTTCCGTCTTTAGACTTTTTCTTCGATAAATCTTCAGAATAGGCCTTGGACTTCCGTTCTTTTTACACTCTTGATCTTTTGACTTCGTCTTTTGTCGTTTTCTTCGATAAAAGCCCGTGATAGCCCATGTTTTCTTCCTTTTTCATATTTTTATCTTGAAGCACAATAAAAACACAAACCACGCATAATTCCGACTTTTAAGACATAAAATACACGTTTTGGTCTTGTTATTATTGGAAATAAGTGGTAAAAGGATAAGTGTTTTCACACTTATTAAATCCCCTACACTTGACCATTGCAATTCCCTCATGCAATGCATTAATTTCAAAGCACAGATTACATTTCTCATCATAAATAACCCACTTTGGCCTTTATTAAATACTAAACTTTAAGGAAACTAAAAAGATAGAAATATGTACAAAATAAGTAAAGAAATCAAAGACTTACATTGGGGTTTTGGCTGTCATGAATGTTTATCTTCCTCAACTTTCACGTTCCCCATACCAAGCTTAAAAACGAGATCATTGGTATTATAAGTTAGCAAACTAACACGAACTCGTATGGCCCTATTATTTACTTAGACTCCCTTATTCCTAGGTATATCTCTTATATTTTAATTTTGTCTTGAATGATCACGAGGATACATTGTTTGACTTATTTCGATAGTTTATTTAGGCCGAAAATAAAGTGGGACAATTTAATCAATAGTTAGCTAAAGGACAAAATCTTTTAAAACTGCTTCTCGGGACCTCTTAAAGTTCATATCTTGGCATAACTCGCTTCACGATTTGAGACCTTTCTCGGACCGATATTTGGCAGCGACTTCATACTTCAAATCTTGAGAGACGTTCTTGAAATTATGGTCTTCTCTTCATAATAGGAATTTATTCACTTGAAGTTTTTGAGAGATTCTTCATACTTGGACCACGACTTTTTCATTTTTCTCCAATCTTTATTTTGGACTTTGATATACAACGATCCGCCTCCTTTTAGGACTTAGATCTATTTATCCTCATACCTTGCTAGGGTCTTTTCGGATAGACTTCACCATGATCTTTAGGGGAGTATTTGCTTTTCGTCGTGTGTCTTGATCCTTCATATTGATTTTCGATAAATGATTCTTCACATCACTTTTGGATCTTTAGTAACAAAATGTAGCACTCATGTCCTGCTAGGACCTTTTCGTACTCGCCACTCTTCGCATCCCACTTCAATAAGTTATGCCTTGGCTATGAACTCTAATTAATACCGAGCAACTTTTAAACGATCTTGTGCTAGAAGCTAAGTAATTTTTCAAATCGTACAACCTTATTTATTGCGAATATATTTATTAACAAGCGATGGGAGAAAAAGCTTATAATCAACTCACATAAATTCATGAAATAATACCAAACTTATAATTGACTCTATCATCTCTCGTTCTCCACAATAAAAAATCTCAAGGAATGAGACTCGTGGATGCTTAACCAATTAAATCAAAGTTTTGGGTTTTCAAGTCATCTATAGGATCTTGCAAATTCTTAGACTCTTTTAAGTTTAGAATTCGCATTTTAAGGTACCCTTGATAAACGACTTTCTAGGATCAATTATAGGAACTTGCGAAAAGTTCTTGTTCTTAACCCGTGAGAGATAAGACTTTCGCGTTTTAAAGTTCCCTATACCAAAGCCTATCAAAACTTGACTTAAACAAGTTAAGGATGCTAGCTAGAGTAAACTTGGATAAGTAAACTCGGGTTGAGTCAAAAGATTCACAACGTTGAAAAATTTAAAACCACTTTATTAAAAATTTTATTTTAGCAAGGAAAGAAAATAACCATAACAAAGGAAAATAGTAGTATACAACTAGGCCAAAATAGATTAAAATTTTTGAAAAATGTTGAAAAAATAGATTTTCCGGTTAAAATGAGGACAAATTCATAGAAAAGCCCACTTACTTCGATAGAAGTCCCCCTACACTTGATATAAACATTGTCCTCAATGTTTAAACATGTGGGAGTAAACTCCCCTACACTTAGGACATTGTGCACGTTGTTTGAATCTTGCTAAGGAAAGGACAACTATAGTGATTTCAATGGGAACATATAAGATATGAAATATTGAATCACGACAGTTTAGGATATGTAGAAGTGTGATAATCTTTGTAGTTCAAGAGGGTTGATGTTTTTCTAGAAAGAGAAACTTAGAGAGAGAAGTGAAAGAAACTATGTGTATTACTTTGAGAAATGAAACAACCAACACCTCTTTCCATGGTGGAAAGAGGTTTATATATACCCAAGTCCTTAATGGACATGGGCCTTCGGCCCATGAACATGCTCATGGGTCGGGCTTAACATAAATGTAACTTGGACACTACTACGAGCCTATAACTATATTGTTGGAGTGACTGAGACTTTCTTTATATGAAAAACGTATTTCCAACAATCTCCCCCAAAGGGAGGTCACTCCAAATTTACAAAGTCCTAATCTAGCATGTTAGATCTTGTTCTTGAGCTCGTAGACCACTTTCTCTTTCTTTCTTTAATTTTTCTTCTTTTTGTGAATATGTGTTGAATAATATTAGGGTTTTGCTTGGAACATGTTCTTTTGGCCTTTCACGTGCAATCTTTATCTTCTTGTGATGTTCGCCTCTTCATGACTTCATGTCCCACACACCTATCTTTTGTTGAATTCTTGAAAGTTTTAGAGTTGATACAGCGGAAGACTTTTCCGGTCAGACTTTCTTGAATTTGCTGAAATATATTTGATGCAGAAGGAATAGGTATGTGAGGACGACTTCAACTGGTACACCTCAACGCCATCGTCTTCTAATGCAGCAACATAATAAGACACGAATAAAATGGCTTTGACATTTTATTCTGATTCGGTAGCATTTTACCTCCGGTCGGTGAAGACCGTTGGACGATATTAGATATCGTACATGTGACGGATAGTTTCAATTAAGTAACTTCGTGACAGGATTTCGCGGGTAAACCCGTTCTCTTTATTCGATCGTCCAAAGCTGACTGCGAACATAAAGAGTGAATCATTTGGATTAAAAATCCTTATGATTGAAGCCGTCAATTCATGAAACCTAGAACAAGTGAATTTCAATTAATATTTTCACCATCGTTTCTTTCCAGTTCTCACGAGCTTGATTCAAATAGAATCTTGCTTGTCACCTACCAAGTGCTGTTTGATGTTAACACTAGAAGGATTTCCACTCGTCACTGTGAAAACTAAAGAGTGTCACTCTGAGTGTTCTGGCAAGATCATACGATAATGCGTAGAGGCCTGGAACGAGTTTAAGTTCAATTATGAATTAAACTACTATTTCTTTCCAGTTTTCACAAGATTAGTTCTTAAAGAACCGAACGTGTCACCTACCATGAGCTTGTTTGATGTTGGCTCAAGCAGGATTTCCATCTTCATTGTAATATTTGCGTATCACTCGGATGTTCTGGCAATATTACAAGAATACTGCGTAGGACTCATAAAGATCTCTTACTTTTCACAGTGTGTGAAAAAGCAAGGAATAAATGGAAAGTATCCTAATGAGACTTTTGATGATCTCGTGGCTCTAGACTCGATAGTGCGTTTTGATTTAGTGAGCGATGGCTGGAGAGGATTGCCACCTATTCAATATCAGTCTATTCGGAGTGAATAAACCAATAGATAACGTGTTGAGCTCCGTGTGATTAAAACAAATATCTTTTGAGAGATATTTGAGTTAGCTGGGAAGGGTTGTGCATTGCATCACTGGGTCCATGATGTCTATCTTCAATATCGAGAATCATTGAAAAAATGATCTCAATAGCATATGTATTGACCCGGTTTCTGCCTAAGGTTGTAGGGAGGGCTTCTTTCTTTACACCCTTTATTAGCCTCAAAATACTGAGTCAAACAAGAATGTTCGGTCATAGGATATTATTGTAACATTAATTAGAACGTTGTAATAGGTAGTTAATTAGTCGTGGTTTACGGGCTTGGATTTAAACTAATTGAAGTCCAAAAGACAAGCCCGGCCCAATATATAGTCCATTAAAGCCCGCATGTGGGTGGACTATATATACTACCCTCCTAGCATGTTAGGAGGGTGGTTGGTTGTTCACTTGAATTCTTTTCTCTATCTAATATTCACCTAGTTCTCCATCTTCTCTCTACTTTCTCTCTCTAGGAATCCATCTTTTTTCATCTATTTTCTATCTATAATCATCTAAATATATGGGACAACATTTGGTATCAATCGCCATGGGGTAGATATGTGATTGGTTTTGATATTTCTATAGTGTTCGTGTGCTATTATTCACTCTCTTACTCGAATCATCAAGTTTTTTTGTGTTTTTGTGGTGTTTGTGAGTAGACAAATCATCTACATAGGCGTGGTAGTGGTTTGGGTTACTTTGACCGGTTAAAAACACGAAATTTGGTGGTGTTTGGCTTGATTTTTGGTGTGAAATCACGTTTTTCATTTGAGTTCTTCTTTGTTCCTATTTTTTAGGAATTTCTGACTCAAATTCGCAACTTTTTGGTCCTTCTGTCTCAAATTCGCATTTTTTTTGGTCCTAATTTCGCAACTTGGTCTCTCAATTGCGAAATCCTGCTTAATTGCGAATTTATTGCTCAATTGCGGAATTGTGTCTAAGAATTGTGAAATCCTTCTCTGTTGCGGAATTTGTTGCACATTGCGGAATTATTGAAAGTATTGCGAAATTATCCAAGAATTGCGAAATTGAACCATTTTTGGTAATTGCAAATTTATGCCATTATTGCGGATTTGTACTTTGAAGGAATTGCGGATTTGAACCTGAGGAATTGCGGATTTGTACTTCGAAAAGGTTGCGGAATTGAACATTTTCCAAAATTGTGGAATTGTTCATTTCTTGTTATTGCGGATTCTTCAACAGAATTGCGAATTTGAACTTTCAGTGATTGCGAAATTAATTCATCTTTTGCGGAATTAATTCATTATTGCGAAATTGTGTAACGTTTTAACTGAAGCATTTTTAGACTTAGCCACTATCTAGACTAGGTTCGGAACATCGTTTCCAAAAAAAAAAATGTTTTTTTGCGGGAAAACCATTTTAAAATTTATTTTTTCCTAGAACATTTTTAGGCCATTTAAATTTCGATTTCAAATTTTGGCGATGCGAAAAAATTTTTGACCAAAAATTCAAATTTTCGGACCAAAATTCAAAATTTTAGGCTAAATTTCAATTTTTTTAGGTTTTATTTTTCATTAAAAATTTTCATTTTTCAATATTTTTCACCACTAGTTATTGGCTATTTCTAACTCATTTTCAAAATTTGGTGATTCATAATTTTTCGGTTTACCGTTTTATCGGACTGAGATTTTATTGTCGGACTGAAGCAAAATCGCAATTTTCAGAATTTAAACCACAACCTAATCACACCATATCTACTTAAGATCCAAAGTCAATTCATCAACTGTGTCACCCATTATGGATTCTGTAACACAAGATGTGCATGCACTCAAATCCAAGATGTCGGTTGCAAAAGAACGATGCATGACACACTTTAGATCACTCCAGTCACACCTTCAAGTTATTTCAAATGACGATTTAAAAGACACTCGCGTCGAACTTGGATTCAAACGGGTATTCATGTCACTAACTGGTCAAGATGTTGAGACATTCACAAGAACAATATTACTCAATGCAGCTCACCTTGAACAACAACTTGCCAACGATGAATTTCAAGAGGTTGAATCCATAGATGCCATTTTGGTTCTCGAAAATCAGTTTCAGCAATTCATTGGTACACAGGTGTCTGTACACTCTGATCGAGAATTCATAAATAAATACTTCTTTAAATATACTCGGTTAGAAGTTCAAGAATTAAAGGAGACGTTTCTTCAACACATGAGAGATGTAAGGAAGTTAATTGCCGAAAGAACACGTCATAAACTACCAGTTGAAAGACGGGTGAATGAAAGACTGATGCAGACGAACGAGATCACTGTCGATAATGGTCAAACATTGGATAATTGTTCGATTATCATAGAAAGCAGCGAGATAGAATCAGAACAGCAACAAACAATCCACAACTCAGGGAATGATCCAGCAGCCGATGATGCAGATATTAGACCCATTTATGATGAAGAGCCAATGGCTGAGGTACAATTAACCGCTGAGTATGATTCTCAGATTCATGACCTTGAAACTATGTTAGCTCAAAAGACAAAAGATTTTGAGGATGCCAAACTCGATTTTTCAAAGAAAAATGACAAATTTGAGGCCTATTTTGAAAAACTTGAAAAAGCAAACGTTGTTCTAGAACAAAAACTGGATCGTAAGATTCAAGATTTTAATACGGAAAAAGAACATTTTGTGAAACAAATAAATTTGTTAGAATCAAAGTTGGCTTCTCAAAATCCAAGTCCTCCGCCTGCTTCATTAAGTGAAATATCTGTGCAACCTATCGACACTTTAGATAGTAATGACGTGAATGCTGATAATGACATATTTGATAATATGAACATTAAGTTAGAACAACGTGTCGCCCAATTACTTCTACAAAATGAGCAATTGAAAGCTCAGATTCAGGAAAAGGTTTTTTCATTAACAGCGGTGAAAAATGAATTAAGGAAGCTAAAAGGAAATAGTGTGGATACTAAGATAGCAAATCAGTCAATCTTGAGGAAACCTCCTACTCAACCATTCAGAAACCGCTCAGTTGCTAGACAACCGAATGCGTTTAAATCTGAACGACCCAAAACATCGAACTCGAGGTTTTCATCCCAAGTTAACATGCGTAGCAATTTGCCAAAAACATTCACTCCACTATCTAGATCCCCCTTAACACATTTTCCTATGCAAAACCCAATCACATGAATGCTTCAAGCAACTCTATAAATAGCTCCAAGAACATGCCTCAGAGTAGTTCAAATGACACGTGTCATAAAAGATATCTAGAGGATGCTAAGATAAAGACACAAGAAAGAGATAGGACCCAACCGAAACCTAGGAGCGCTAATCACACATCTAGGAATTCTAGACCCTTCTATGATGTGCCCAAATCAGCCTATCCTTGGAACACTAGATCCTTCTCAGATGCTAAGCACTTTGTTTGCACGAAATGTAACAAATGCGTGTTTAATGTCATTCATGATGATTGTATCACAAAAGTCCTGAACAAGGTGAACCAAAACGCTAGAGCATCTCAAGGACGGAACCCGATAGGAAATAGATTTTCTCCAATTAAGTCTTCCGCTGTGCATGAGAAAACTTCGTTTCCAAGACCTTGTCTAAAGTGGATACCAACGGGTAGAATCCTCAAAACAACTGGTCTTAAATGGGTTCCTACTGGAAAGATATTTCCCTCTAGCACGAAAAAGGTTCAAAGTGAACCCCCACATGGTTCTCATCAAGATATCGCTAACCCACATGCAAGCATACAAACTACTGATGAAAGTGCAGGTAATAAAGTAACGGTTCAACAAGAACATAAAGGTTTTCCTTATTCATACCATTCAACAAAAGACACTCTCAAAGTTTGGTTGCTGAAGAAACAAATATCAGGGAAATATGTGTCTCAGGGGTTTCACAAGTAAACTCAACACAATGGCTTATAGTCAACTCACAGACTGTAACCCGGGCTCACAAGACAGGAAAGTTCATCTCGATGATAACTTATCCTCTAAACGGGAAACTAAAAATTTCTCGGTCATGAGCTATATTAAAAACATTCAAAGTTTTTAAGCTCATGTAAAATGATTTACAATTACCTCAGATTGTGACTCGTAATTCCAAGAAAGGAAAGTTGATCACGAATGATAACTTATCCTTAACAACGGGAAAATAAATTTTCTCGGTCATGAGCTCTCATTAAAAACATTCAAAGTTTTTAAGCTCATGTAAACGACTTACAGTTAAATGTCAGACTGTAACTCGGACTTCAAATAATGGAAAGTGTTTCTTTAAAGACAACTTATCCTACCAAACGGGTAGAGCAATCTATCACGGGTTGAGCTTGTCACAAAACATTCAACGTTTTGAGCTCAACACAATGGCTTGTAATCACTTTCAGATTGCAACCCGGATTCATATTCACGGGGGAGTGTACGATTTAGTGCCCTTATCCTCAGCAAAAGAAGAGAAATCTTCTTACACTTGAGTGGATTCGTCAAGACATTCAAAGTCTATGAACTCAAGTTTATGCTTTAGAAAAACCTCTTCGCCAAAATGAAATAGGATTTTTCAAAAAGCGTTGAACACAATTTCTTCAAGAATTTCTCAATGATTATTTAAAATTTCAAAAATTGTGTGTTCAACAACTCCCATCATCAAAAAGCGAAATGTGGATCATATCCTCACAATGACAATTCAATTGGATCAATTTTTGAGGGGGAGCATTTTAACTTCATGCAAAAGATTAACACATCTTTCTCCCAAAGATTTTCAAGACTATTTTTCAAAATATATTTTAATCAAATTTGGTATCTCTAATATCAAAAGATTTTATATATTAGAGATAGGGGAGAAAATGTGATTAAAATGTGATCTATAGACTCAAGCACTTTAACTCTTACCCACATGTGCAAAATGTCTACTTAAATTCTTTCGCATTTCAATGCACATGTGAAGGGGAGCATTTCTGAAACGACAAAACTAGCAAGGTGCTAAATGTTTTTCAAACACTTTGTTAGAATTTAAAGTGGTTTTCATGGTTACGATCAAATTCCCACAACATCTTTAATTCACGACTTTATTGGTGTCAAAAGGGTGGTTAGGTTAAGTCCTATGATCCAACCAGAACCGGAGGGATCTTCCCAGGGACAATCCAATAGATTATTAGAAGTCCTTAGGAAAGACGGAGTAGAATGTGAACGTAGCAGAATGCCGACTAAGTACTGATGATAGCACTAGAACAATCACAACAAGGTGCTATTAATGATGTCTTGGTAAGCATTGAAGGGGTTGAAGAATGAAAAAGAAATGTAAGGATAAAGGGTCTAAAGAAAGAATCCCTCCATACACCTTAGGCAGAAACCGGGTCAACTCATCATGAAGACAAACTCATCATGGACCCAGTGATGTGAAGCACAACCCTTTCCTAGCTACTCAGGCTTCTCTCAAAAGAAGTTTGTTTTATTGTCATAGAGATCAACATGACTTCTATTGACTTTCTCACTCCGAGATTGTTGATATTGAATAGGTGGCATCTGCTCCAGCCTCCGACCACTAAAAGTGCACAAATCGAGTCTAGAGCCAAGAGATCAATCAAATCTCGTTAGGAAACTCGGATGAAGATCTAGAGAGTCCTACGCTATATCCTTGTGATATTGCTAGAACACTCAGAGTGATACTACTTAGTATTCACAATGATGAGTGGAAATCCTTCCAGTGTTAACATCAAACAGCACTACGGTAGGTCATATGCAAGATTCTTTATGAATTGAACATCTGTAAAACTGAAAAGCAACAGTGGTTTGATTCTGAATTTATTCAAACTCGTTTCAGGTTTCTACGCAATATCTTTATGGTCTTGCGAGAACATTCAGAGTGATATTCATTAATATTCACAGTGACGAATGGAAATCCTTCTAGCGTCAACATCAAATAGCGCTACGGTATGTGACTTGTAAGATTCTTATGAATCAAACTTGTGTCAACTGGAAAGCAACAATGGTAAGATTCTTAATGAATCAAACTTGTTCCAAGAGTTTGAATTGACGATTTTAATCAAGCGGATATTTATCCAATTGATTCACTCTTTATGTTCGCAGTCTTGCTTTGAGACGATCGAGTAAAGAGAACGGCTAGTACAGCCGCGAAACCCTGTCAAGGAGATTCTTAATTGAATCTACCTAATCACAGGTACGGTATTTAATATCGTATAACGGTCTTCACCGACCGGAGGTAAAACGCTACCGATTTAGGACAAATGTCAAAGCCATTCAATCTGTGTCTATGTTTTGTCTCGAGAAGGTGGCGTCACGGTGTACTCAGCAAAGTCAAAGATTCAAAAACCACATATTCATGCCCAAAGACTTATTCAACAATTAATAGTGTGAGCATGTGGATTAAGACACAAGATCGCAAGATGGCAAAGACAAGTCAAGAATGATTTGAAGATCTCAAGATAAAAGACTAAGTAGAAAGACAATGACAAAGGCTCAAAGATCACAGCATGAAGAATCAAGACTATAATTACACGTTCAAGACTCATTTATGACGAAATTCATAAATCTTCATTGGACTCCAAATATCGAAGAGGAATGACCTTACATTGGGGGAGATTGTTAGCCTCAAAATATTGAGTCAAACAAGAATGTTCGGTCATAGGATATTATTGTAACATTAATTAGAACGTTGTAATAGGTAGTTAATTAGTCGTGGTTTACGGGCTTGGATTTAAACTATTTAAAGTCCAAAAGACAAGCCCGGCCCAATATATAGTCCATTAAAGCCCGCATGTGGGTGGACTATATATACTACCCTCCTAGCATGTTAGGAGGGAGGTTGGTTGTTCACTTGAATTCTTTTCTCAATCTAATATTCACCTAGTTCTCCATCTTCTCTCTACTTTCTGTCACTACTTTCTCTCTCTAGGAATCCATCTTTTTTCATCTATTTTCTATCTATAATCATCTAAATATATGGGACAACACCCTTTATCTTTACAATTCTTTTTCATTCTTCAATACTTACCAATACGTCATAACTAGCACCTTGTTGTGATTGTTCCAGTGCTAACTTAAGTACTTGGTCGGCATTCAGCTACGTTCACAATCTTTCTCCATCTTTCCTAAGGACTACTAATTCTATCTAGGGAATTGTCTTTGGGAAGATTCCATCGGTTCTGATGAATCATTGGACTAATACCTAATCCTACCACCCTTTTGTCACCACATCCGTCATGAATTAAGTATGTTTTGGGTAAGTATTGTCACCATGAAAATCCTTGAAAAAATCACTTAAAGCACTTGTGATATAATAATCAAAGTTTTTGTTCATAAAAACTACTCCCCCTTAACATGTGCATTACACATATTAAGTTGGTTTATCTTTTAAGCCTTTTTCATTGTTTAGCCAAATATCATTAAGTCTCCTTAATCCCATTTTCTCCCCTTTTCCAAAATGTTAACCATCAATATTTTGGATATTAATGGATTAACCGGTCTTTCGGTAATAAAATAAAATTAGATGCTGGATAAAGAACATATTAATGCCCCCCTCAAATTAATGAGGGTTAGTTGTCGTGCTCAAGTACGATATGTTTGAAAGATTTAGAATCTCGAGAGAAATTCTTGAAAAATATCATACTTTTACACTACAACATACCACAAAAGCTGATTATACATAAATTTACATATTCATAGTAATAGACATATGGAGTTGACCTGTTATAAGACGATCCATAATTA
The DNA here is from genome assembly GCA_025667525.1 of Glebionis coronaria. Lineage (NCBI taxonomy): Eukaryota > Viridiplantae > Streptophyta > Magnoliopsida > Asterales > Asteraceae > Glebionis > Glebionis coronaria. The sequence goes on along the minus strand of CM046877.1, from coordinate 213,277,962 downwards.
AATGGATCATTCCGTGAACCAATGGTGAGCTCCATAAGGTCTTCAACCTACGGATAGTTCCACGCTTCTTAGCAACCGGTGCTTCCTTAAAAGTTCTTCGATCTTTTTGATCGCGTACTTAGCTCCTCTTTTGAATTGGCTTGTCCAGGGGTACTTGACTGCTGGAAGCGGTAGGTCGGCATTGAGAACCGTCAGATCATCTCGAACATGCTTGAGCGTACCATCGCTTAATTTGTGCAGTTCGGAGAATCGCATAAACTGCATGACGCTAGTCTCATTCGGATAAAAAATCCCTTCTTCTGGTGTCGTGGTTCCCATGTAAGGCTTCTTGTTCTTGTGGAAATTACTGAGTGGAGTTGTATGGGGACGTTGCAAGTTCAGCTGCTTTTGATAGCTTTCCACTCCAAGTTGAAAATCTTTCACCCGGTGTTGGATGACGATTTTTCTAGCATATTGACAAAAGTTGGAGCTCAATGCAATGACTATCTCAGGTGGTAAATGGTCGACTTTTTCCTGAGCCAATAACAATAGAAGATCTTCAATGTCTTCAAGGCGAATGTACTGGAGATCACTTTCGTCAATTCTGTATTCCTTTTCATCTGTACGTTTGAACACGATTACATTCAAGTAATCATAATCGAATACAGTCTGAGTAGTTGCTCCTTGTGTACTTTTAATTCTATGATCTGAAACAATAGAAGAACCTCTCTTTGGAAGATGGAAGTGATTGTAAGCTAACCTTTTCTTTGGAGTCCAGTGAGAGATGCCAAGTGATGCATAAGTGTCATAAAACTTAAGCAATTCCCTTCTCCATAACGCATCAGGTACTTTATCTTCTATCCATGGTACGTTCTCCAGATTGATAGCCTTGATCATAGTAAGGGATGTGGCATACTTCTTCGCGCCTTTTTCAAGGTACTCGAGATCATGAGATACAAAGTGTTCTATTGGAATCGTTGCAGAACCGACGATGACTGTGGGTGTAAGAGGTCGTAACATTGGAGTCTGGATTCCCGTAGTCGTCGCTCTCATTGTCTTTGTAAGCTCATTTAAATGATATGCTACCTCATTGTGGCTGATCTTCAAGGTATCAAAGAAGTCCACATCTGCGGCTGCCATTTTGATAAGATCCGGAGTCATTGTCGGTTTCCCATGAGAATACCTTAGAAAGGCCGAGAAATCGATAGGATTGTTTAGGAATTGAGTCAGCTCCATTTTAGTTGATGTGGTGAAAGGATGATGTGGTGCTGCATTTGTGAGCCATAGTTGCTCCTGTACCGTGTCATCAATGATAAGAGATTCAGCAAATGTGAGTTCTGGCACATTTAAGTCTTCTACTTCCATATCTAAAATGTGCTGATCTTCAGATGGTGTTGAAGGCCGTTCTTGTGTCTTCGGTATATCATCATTGGGCATAGAGACTGGAATTTTGTCTTCTTGCATGGGTTCTACAGATTCGTTGTGAGAAACATTAGTAGAATCTGGTTCAGTAGATATACCTGTGTCAGTGGCTGAGATTCTGGTACAGTAGAGTCCACCATCTTTTTTGTAGTTTCAGCAACGCTTTCTTCAGCTTCCTCAATACCTTTCTCAATTTCCTTCTCGCCTTCACCCTTATTTGACTCTTCGCCATTCGTACCCGTTTTGTCATTTGTATCACCGTTTTTGGTTCCATTCGCGTCATCATTATCATCATAATCATCCTCATCCCCATTTGAATCCTCGTCCTCGTCTTCTCTGTTATCCTCATCCTCTTCTTCCTCATCCTCGTCTTCCTCATCCCCTTCCTCATTTTGATCATCATCACCATCATCCTCACCACCTTCCTCATTTTGATCATCATCACCATCATCCTCATCATCTTCCTCCTCTGACTCAGAGTCTTCAGTATCGGCTGGTGTATCTTCAATAATTGCTTTGTTGAGATATTGCAGAACTTTGTGTTTATATTTCGATTTCCCAGTCCTCATATCTCTTAGTCGCGTCTGTAACAATTTCATTAGTTGAAGGGTATATAAACCAGTACCGAAAAGAGGTGGTAGTTCTTGATCAACATATGACTTTACTTCTCGTCGAATGATGCTGGTTATCTTCTCATTAATTGACCCAAGAAAGGCAGCATTCTCTTTGTCACGAGTTTTCTTCTCTCCAAGAAATGATTTATGTTGTTCATTGAGTTTAGACACGCTGTCAGATATTTTCTTAAGTGTAGGCTCGTCAGGATGTGGTTCCTTGAGAGTTTGTGTGTCAGGAGTGGTGAATCTTTCAGTCAGTGCGACTATTTGTTTAGCTTGAGCCTCCAGTTGTTGTTGAAGAGTCTGAATGAGTGGATCACTGACTGTGAGGAATGGGTTGGAGGTGGATGATACTTGTTGTGCTGATGGTGGAGGCGTAACCACGACTATAAGAGTGGTGGTGCATGATACGGGTTGTTCAAGGATAGGTGATGGTGCAGGTTCAGTCATTGGGGCGGTAGTTGATACATGTTGTTCAACGATAGGTGATGGTGTAGGTTCAGTCATTATGGCGATAGTTGATACTGGTTTCTCAACGATTGATGACGATGTAGATTTAGTCATTAGGGCGATAGTTGATACAGGTTGTTCAACAGGTACTGGTGTGATAGCTGGTGTTATGACATTAGTGATAGCCAGGGTGGTTAGTAGTGGAATGGTAGTTGATATAACAGAAGTTATAGGAACATCCACCATATCTTCATTTGTCGAAGGATCAGTATTTGTAACCTCGACACCCTCCCCTTCCAAATTAAGATATTTCATAACATCATCAGAGCCAGAATTAGACTTACTTTGAAGTGAAGTTCCTGGAATGATAGTTGCGTGAGCATCGTCGTTAATCACAGTGTTAGTAGGTTCCAGTAAAGAAGTGGTGATATTGACATCATGATACAACAAATTTGTATCTGTGTTTTCACTGCTAGGCCCCTCTTCACTTTGCTCACGACTTTCAAAATGGAAGTTATCATCATCTTCATCGTTAGGATCTTCATAGAAGGCAATATCGGCATCAGGTTCACCAAATTCCTCTAAGTTATCAAACATTGTTGAGCCTGATCCTTTGTATGTTGCAAAAGCCTCCACTCTGCTCTGTTGAAGAGTAATACGTAGTTGTTTGGCTTCAGAAATGGTTTTCTTAGCTAGTTCAGCTGAAGCAACTAGTGCTTCTTTACCTTTGGTTTGCTTGGCTTTCTTTGGCCTTCTTAATGGTACTTCTTTGTGGTCATCCTTAGTGTGGATCATCTCATCTTCTTCAACATCTTCATCAACTAAATGCTCTTTCCCCGTGCCTTTATCTTTTGAGGAAGCAGTTGATTGGCGCTTGGAAACTCTTTTCTTTCGTTTACCTTTTTGCTTCTCTGCTTGTTTCTCAGAGGGAGCTGCATTTGCTTGTTTGAACTGTGTTTCAATATCCAGTAGCATCTCTTGGTAGTGATCACTTTCCTTGATTCCTTGATTCATCATGATGTCTGGCACTGGAGCTGGCCTGAGTGAATACTTTGTGAATTGATTATCCACAGTCATAGTATCCAACACATCGTCACTATCTTGAGTATGATAGAATAAATTCCCACGAGGATCCATATCTGGGTCACTCTTCATGAATAAATTGATGATTAGTTTTGTGAACCTTGGAAATGGGAGATGCACCGCTTTCCTCTTGGAACTTGTGAATTGATGACATAATTCCTCCCAAAGTTGTAATGCATAGTCCAATTTAGATCCAGTGTAGAGACCCCAAAAGATAATTGCCTGAGAGGTTCTCATTGCGTCTGATCCGTGAATCTTGGAAGTAAGGCATTTTACTAAAGTAGTGACAGTTGCTTTCCAAGGTTGCCTAATATGTGACGAGTTAAACTGAGAAAGGAAACCAATTTCACCCTCATAATTCAATTCTCGGATTACTCGAAGCAGTTCTTCTGAATCTGGGTCAGGCACAAAGTGTTCTCCTTTTTCTAACTTAGGAAGCTTGAATAGTTGCCTAAATTGACGCAATTCAAGTGTCAAGTCTTTTTTGTTTAGCGTAAACGAGATAATCTTCTTTGACAATTGCTTTGCCTGTGTGATTGAGGCTGTTGCCCAAAATTCGTGCATGTATACTTCAGGAACTGATGTAGTGACATGTAATGCATCCTTTATTGGTAAACAATCTAGGATGTCCGTTGCAATATTTAATGCCGCCAAAGAAGGATCGAAATCGTCTTTCAGACGAAAATTGTTTGGTTCATGTTGCATTCTAGCATTAAGTGGAACAAGGATAAGATCTAGTCGTTTTTGTTCTTCTTCGGTTATGGACATTTTCCTGCTTTTAGATAAACACAAGCACATTTGATATATACACATATATATATATCTCATAAACTATGTAAATCCTTAGCATAGGAAATAAATCACAAGAAATGTCACCACATATGATTGAGTAACAAAATACAAACATAGTTCATATGGACTAAGTTCATACATTCAGAATCACACCTAGAATTATGAAAGATATACCACAGACAATTTATTCTAAGGAGATGACGACCTAGCATTAGTTCCTTAAAAATTTGGGCTTCTTGGTTGTCATAACCAGAACCTCAGTAGGTCTAGGTTTAGTTTCAACCACAACCTCAGTTGGTCTTGGTTTAGTTTCAACTACAACCTCAGTTGGTCTAGGTTTAGTTTCAACCACTACTTCAGTAATTTTTGGAGTATCCTCAACCCAAATTTGAGTAGGCTTGAACTCAGGGTTAGACAATGATGAGACTTTGTCTTCCATGGCCTGGATACAAAACACAAGACATTGAATAAGTAATTTGTATCTCTTTTGTTTACAGAGTTGTCAACTTATTAAATAAGATGAACTTCTGTAATAAGAAACCTTTCAAGTATTCTTATGAGATAAAATTAATTATTTTCAATATAACTTGGTTTCGTTTTAATGGCCCTAATTTTCTTATAGCCTAATAAAGTGGGAATGCTGTCTAGGCCTAATCCATTAGATCAGTCTTAGTTATGCAAATCATGTGAACAATACTGAAAATCCATCACAAGCCTAACATGTGTTACAATGTAAACCCTTATCGTAATCTAAAAGTCATTCAAAGCAAAGGCATTGCAATACTAAGCCAATCATAGTGCTAAACATGTCTAAACAAACTTGCAAATTTTGTTCCATCGTAATAAGCCATCGCATTGAATCCATCGCAATGAGCCCATCGCAACGGACCCATCGCAACGGATCCATCACAACAGACCCATCGTAACAGATCCATCGCAACAGACCCATCACAATGAGCCCATCGCAACGGACCCATCGCAACGGATCCATCGCAACAGACCCATCGCAACAGATCCATCGCGACAGACCCATCACATTGGACCCATCGCATTGGACCCACCGCATTGGACACATCGCATTGGACCCATCGCTTTTGATCCATCGCAACAGACCCATCGCAACGGACCCATCACAACACCCATCGCAACGTGTCCATCGCAACAAGTCATCGCAATGGTCGCATCGCAACGAGCCCATCGTAATGGTTCCATCGCAGTGAACCCATCGCAGTTATGCTGTCGCAATCAATGCGATGAGAAGCCATCGTAGTTAGGCATCGTATTCTGGGCGTTAGAACCAAGGCATATCTTTTCAGTTCGATTACGGGACTTAGAAGCTGTTATAGGCCAAACTGGGTAAAACCAACGTTAAGCTAGGCTAGATGTACGAATCCCACCACTTACAACTCATTTTCATCAAGATTCTGTATACCCTAATTTTGATTAAATCATGAATTGGGGGTCTGTTTGTTATGTTTAAGATGATAAACGAGATAAGTCTAGAAACAAGTGATGATACCTAGATGGAGAGACGGATAAGTTTGTAACAAACAAAGATCAGGATATCCAAGCTTTTGAAAATGGCGGTTGAAGTGGTGGTAGTGTTATGTCTGTAACAGTAATGACAAAGAGACGGGGAGGGGGGAATATATTGACTATGGTCAAACCAAGTTGCAAGAAAGTGCAACTTGGTCCCCCTTTTTGCAATTATCCAATGTTTTACCCCCAAGGATTAAGATATTAACTAATCACATGTAAAAAACACATGAACTAACAAACACCTTAACCCATAACGTCTTATCTTTGAAAACAAACACGAACACATACATTTAACGCCTAATTTCAAATAACCTATTCCTCAAGTTATATTCCACACAAGGCACACTTAGCATTTAATGATGACGATTAACGGTTTATGTTTTCTGAGAACCCTTTTTTGAAGACCAATTTTAATTCCATGAAAATTTAATATTTGCTCCCCCTTAAACACGGACCCGTTTTCTATTTAAAGAGTTGTAGTCAATGATTTTAAAGTAGCAAATATCCATGAAGACATTTTCCGGTTTAGTGATTGATTGGAACGATTCTAGTGGCAATAAGATTTCTCTTATTTTTACAAAATAAGTGCACTGAAACGTACACTAATTTGTGTTAGATCAAGTTATTAAGTAAACTTGGTCCCTTACAAGGTTTTAAAGTAAACCTTGCCTGAGAAAATTAATTCCCGTTGTGAGCCAACGTTTTCTTAAGAAATACGTGACTTTAATACGAAAAGTGGGCTGCAGTCTGAAATAACTACAAGCCATATGGGCATGTTTTAAAATATGTACAAATTTTATACGGACTCTATTTATGGCGCCGTGTTAATTTTAATCGACATTTCTAAGGCCGTAAATATTACCGTACTAAAAGACATGCCCGTTTTAAAATGAAAAATATTTTTGGATTTTCTTGATTTTATGTTTTTTATGGTTTTTATATGTTTTATATTTTTGTATTTTTCTTTTGGTGGTTTAAATATATACGATAATATACAAGATCACGATCAAAGGATACTCGAGAATAGTTTACCATCACTATTATTCAGATTCTTCTGCCAACTCCTTAAGTGTCGCTGGTGAGAATGATTTCATGCCTAGCTTTTCGATCAAAAACTCAATATGTCCTCGATCTAAGGCCTTTGTGAATATATCTGCCAGCTGATACTCAGTGTTGACGAAGTACAGTTCGATCACTCCATTTTCCACTTGCTCTTTTATGAAGTGGTAGCGTATGTCAATGTGCTTCGCCCGGGAATGTTGAACGTAGTTGCAGCAAAGGGAAATTGCACTTTTGTTATCACAGTACATTGGGATTTTGTTGAATCCAAGACCGTAGTCAGTTAATTGTGATCTCATCCAAAGAACTTGAGCACAACAACCGGACATAGCAATGTATTCAGCCTCATTACTTGATATCGCAGCGCTTTTCTGCCTTTTGGATGCCCAACTAACCAGTCTATCTCCAAGAAGTTGCACACTGCCAGAAGTGCTACGTCTAGTATCTTGACACCCAGCATAATCCGCATCTGCATATGATATTAGTGCAATAGAGAAATCCTTCGGATACCACAGACCACGATGAAGTGTTCCTTTAAGATACCGAAAGATCCTTTTCACAACATGTAAGTGCTTTTCGGTAGGCCGAGCCTGATACCGGGCATACATGCATATAGCAAATTGCAAATCAGGCCTTCTAGCAGTCAGATAGAAGAGGGTGCCGATCATTCCACGGTAAAGTTTAGGATCGACAACTATCCCTTCCTTATCTTCATCTAACTTGGATCTCTCCACCATTGGAGTATCCACGGGGTCACAATTTTCAAAGTGATACTTCTTTAGTGATTCAAGAGCAAATTTGGATTGATTAATGAAGATGCCTCTGGGATTTTGAGAAATTTGTAACCCTAATAAAAATGAAATTTTTCCCACCATTGACATCTTAAAGCGTGTGGACATAATTTTCTCAAAATGGTCAGACAATCTTTGAGTAGTAGCAACAAAAATTATATCATCAACATAAATTTGTACCAGTATCATGTAGTTGTCCTCCTTGAGAATAAATAATGTTGGGTCTACTTTGCCTTTGGAGAATCCTTTTGAGATGAGATACGATGATAGGAGATCGTACCACGCGCGTGGAGCTTGTTTCAACCCATAAAGAGACTTCTTGAGCTTGTACACATGATTAGGATACTCCGAGTTGACGAATCCATTCGGGTGGCTTACGTAGACATCTTCCATTAGTTCACCATTAAGAAATGCCGTCTAAACATCCATTTGGTAGACGATCATGTTCATGTGAGCAGCATAAGCAAGGAATAGTCTAATTGCCTCTAATCATGGAACAGGAGCAAAGGATTCTTCAAAATCAATACCCAAAGCTTGTTTGTAACCTCTAGCAACCAATCTAGCTTTGTTCATCAGCACTCTACCTAACTCATCGAGTTTAATCTTATATACCCACAACAATGTAAGGATTTCGACGTTGCTGGGAAAAGGAACTAATTCCCACACTTCAAGACGTTGAAATTCATTAAGTTCCTCTGGCATGGCTTCAATCCAAGATGATTTAGTCATGGCTTGTTGCCAGTTTTTAGGTTCAGTATCGGAAAGAAATGCATCAAAGTAGCAATATAATGCATGTTCTTGGAGTTGGTGGCGTGTTAAGACTGGTCGATCGATGTCACCAATAATATTTTAGATTGGGTGATCCTTTGTCCATTTGGTGTTGTGAGTTTCAATCCGTGGTGGTCGGGAGTGAAAGATTGTAGGAGCTTCCTCTAAGGTAGACGCACCGTTAGGGTTTTCTGGTATTTGTGAACCAAAGAAAGGAAGCTCTTGTAAATGAGAAATTTCCAAATCGTGATCATAGTGATCTTCTTCAACATCATTAGGAACGAGTGGTGGTGATTATTCAGGTGTAGTTTGTGAATTGGTGGGGGATAGGACAACTGGTTCAAGAGTAACAGTAGATGTCTCGGACTGATTTCCATTATCTTGAGCAACAACTTCGGGAAACGGAGCTACTGCTGCAGGTGATGGAGAATACTTACTAGGTGGATCAAAGAATTCGTCAAACATAGGTTGAAATAACTCATCCCACTCGGGCCTTGTAGGTGGTATAAATGATGGAGAAGTAGGATTGTTGGGAGTTAATTCAGAACTGATCGTACCGGTTCCCATCTCATGTAATGCGGATTCAGAGCTGTGTTGCTCAGAAGCCATTGCTGTTAGCTCATCAAAATCGGCATCCAAAGTTTCTACTATCTTGCCAAGACGACGGTTATAAATTCGGTAAGCTTTCTTTGCAGGTGAGTAACCAATGAAAATTCCAATGTCAGCCTTTGGTTGAAGTTTGCCCAAATTCTCACTATTTGTATTTGGATAACAGAGTGCACCAAACACATGAAGAAATGAAATATCGGGTTTGTGTCCATGAAGTAGCTCATATGGAGTTTTACCATGGCGTTTACGAATGATGGAGCGGTTTTGGGTATAACATGCGGTTGCCACTGCTTCATCCCATAAGAATAAAGGAGCATTTGCATAAATCAACATAGTTCTAGCAGCTTCCATTAGTGTACGGTTACGTCTTTCCACGACACCGTTTTGTTGTGGAGTGCGAGAAACAGAAGTTTCATGTGAAATACCAAGCTCTTCATAATAGTCTCGTAGAGTTTGATTAACGAACTCAGTTCCATTATCAGTGCGAATGCGGCGAACAGTAGCATTAAGACGTATTTGGATAATCTTTAAGAAAGTAATAATATACTTTGGTGCTTGATCCTTGGATGCTAAAAATTTTACCCATGTAAACCTTGAGAAATCATCCACCATGACGAGGATGTATTTTCTACCACTCACACTAGTCGGCATTGGCCCACAAAGATCCATGTGCAACAGATACAGTGGTTCTTGGTTGGTGTCTTCAGCTTTAGGTTTGTATGATTTCTTGGTGCTTTTCCCCATAGAACACGCGGAACATAAATGATCCTTGTCGAACTTAAGTTTTGGAAGACCACGAACAAGTTTGTTTTTAGCCAAATTGTTTATAGCATCAAAGTTATGATGAGATAATCGACGATGCCACAACCTTGACTTGGTCTTAGATTCTTTGGAAAGAAGGCATACAGGAGAGGCGACCATCATGTTTTGAATGGATACTGTGTAGAGATTATCCCCTCGAGAACCCATTAACAAATCATTTCCTGCAAGATCGCGAATAAAGCAAGTATGTTGTCGAAAAGCCACCTCAAGGTTTGGATCGCAAAATTGTCCCACTGAAAATAGATTGTGACCAAGTCCCTCCACATAATATACCCTTGAAATCGTAACATTCCTAATTTGGTATTCACCATAACCCATGATCTTCGCAATATGGTCGTTGCCGAATTTAACCGTTCCTAGAAACTTGCTAACGAAATTTCTGAGCATCGAGCGATCTCCAGTCATATGCTTTGAGCATCCAGAGTCCATGTACCAGAGGATGATTTGGACCACCTGAAAATATCACCAGACAAAGAAGATGTATCGGAATCTAGTAGTTCCTCTGTGTTAGCAGGTACAAATATGTTTATCTTAGATTTGCTAACCGAAGAATTCTTAGGCTTCCAAATTTGCTTCCTAAATGCTGGCTTAGATTCTAATTGTCTAAGATCCTGAGGTACTTCTTCACTGGTAGGCAAAATAGTGGGGGCATACCTAGTTAAAGGGCGCTTTTTCCATTTCTTAGTGCTAGTGTTCCTATTTAAAGGATGTTGAGACCTAACTTCCGTGGATGTGATCCTAGTTAAAGGGTAAGTAGTTCCATTAGCAGTGAAGGTCCTACCAGTGGGTTTCCATTGCCAACCAACTTGGGTGAATTTATTCCTCGTTGGAATCCATTCAAGATTGTTCCTAATTGCATACATTTCATTCACGTGATCAACAAGGCACAAATCATGACGCTGAGAAAACATGCATTCATTACAATTCCAACATCGCAAATTCGAATTCACATTTTGTTTAGGCTTCTACACAGATGCAGATCCTTTTGTCTTAGATAGATGATTCTTTTTATTTGAAACTGAAATAACATTCATAGGATGAACTTCTACTTTCTTCTTGGCAGTCCTGCTAGTGGAAGGCTTGATCCTATCTTTCTTGTCTTGAGATCCTTTAGCCTTAGTAGACATAATTACTCTTATAGAAGCCATGGGAACATTAGTGACAGACTTTGAGTTAGCCTTGATGGGTGTGTTTAATATAGGCTTAGATCCTGGATTATTATTGAATGGAGTTATAGCAATGGTGGGGATTTGTTGTTTAAGTGGTGTAAAACCCGGTTGTCCTATGTACTTCAAGTGCTCTAAGCATTGTTGTACTCTCTCAATGTAAGCATGAGCAGAGTAATAGTGACTATTCATAGGATCAATTTCATTGAAATCATCTACCACATCCCTAGCAAGCTCCGCGTGCTTAACTGCATCTTCCATATAACACTTATATGATAGTGAATTGTTCTTATTGTACGGGTTCTTAATGATCACCACCGTGTTGGTTTTTGGAGCACTAGAGGTCGGGGCATAGATTGTAGCTGGATTATCAACAACTTCTTGTCCTTTGAGTTGAAGTGTCTCCTTTAATTCAGCCAAAACCATGTTTTTGTCTATGAGTTAAATATTTTAGTTAGAGATTTCCTCACACTTATGGTTCAGTTGGTCAACGAGTGACTTTTGCTCTGCCGCATTAAAAGCGAAGCGTTCTTCTAACGAACCATAAATTTGTGAGAAACCCTGCTTTACTTTATCAGACTCCCCTAGCATAGAAGTAATTCTATCTTCTAGGGTATGATTTTTAATCTATGCAGCATCTAGTTCCAATTTCTCTGCTACTGATTCTCTCTTAAGTCTCATAATTTCTTCTTCTAATGCCTGAACCACCTGAATCATCTTGTCACTTGTCTCAACGGAGTTTTCACAATCATTTGTTTTTGAAAGAGTTTAATTTTTAGAGTTATTTTCAATTTCAAGAGATATACAATTTTGTTGAAGCTCATTAAAACGTTTTGAAAGTGTGTTATAAGAATCTTGAAGCTTTAAAAAATCATCGTTAGATTCGTGACAAGAATGATTATCTACAGTATTCACAGGTTCAACAATATTCACAGATATATCGTGCACATCATCACATTTATTCACAGTAGATGAAAGCTGATGAGCATATTCAATAGTAACAACTTGCGTCACTTCGAGAGACACTATATGTTCTAAGAATCGGTCATATTCGGATAAAATCTTTTCTTTCTCAATTAAATGTTGTTCATAAGCATCATCCATTTCATAGAAAACTTTTTGAACTACACCCATTTCAAAAATTAGATTTCCCGCGAGATAATAAACTCCATTTTTATTATTGTTTACAAACGGAACGATCTCTTTCTCAAACACCGTTTTCATGTGTTCGAAAGCCCATTCTCCAGCGGTTTGAGCCGTTGAAGTGGTACATTCCAGGATGACCTTGTCAAAATCAGTTAGGTATCGCTCAAGCTCTACCAAGTTGAGCTTTACCGTACTTACCGGTGGAAGATTCTTAGGAATTTCCTTAGGTTCGTCCGAATTGACAAGTGTAGGAAGTATACTAAGGGTTTCTCTAGTAGGCATGTAAGCTGGTGTATGGATAAATTCCTTTTGCATATTAAAGCGAGTTCTAAAATCTATTTTTGCATATGATGCATTCATTTGTGCATAATCACACTCAGGATATGTAGGAAGTAATTTTAACCGATTCTCTTCATGTAGTGACATGCTCTCAGATTCATTTAAAAACACAATCGGATCTAAGACCAATCCTAACTTGGTTGCATCATAAAGTCGTGGGTTGTGGTGAAATGCTTGCCTTGCATACCCCGGGTTAGGTGGTAGGTCTATTAGACGCGATAGATTGAACTCTTGAAAAGAAGAATGAAACAAGTGTACTAAATGTGAAGCAGAGTATTGTTTTAATAGAAAAATTTTAGTCTTTTTAACTTTCTCAGACGCCTAAATTTCCGTTTCAACCCTTTTAGACTCGAGAATTTCGAAATCCGTTTGTAGTTTTTGAAAATTATTAATGACTGACTCTTTTTCTTTAAGTTCTTTCGAAATATTTGCTCTTAAACTCTCAGTTTCTAGCAGATTATCCATTTGGACTTGCCTAAACCTATCAAATTCAGGATGGGTTAAGGTAGTGGACACTAGAGTTAATTCCAAGGTTTTAACCTTTTCCTTATGCAAAGCAAGATCAGCAGATAAAGTCTGATTAACACTGAGTGTTTCAAGGACCACATTATTCATTTGGCTAAGCATAGATGCCGAGACCATAACCAAATCAGGTTGAGCAAACGAATTTGTAGTCGTAATAGCTCCAGGTTGTGGTTCACTTAAAGTCCGGGGACTTGCATTAATATTGCTATCATTGTTTGTCTCCTCGATTGAGTTACTAACCACCGGAGGCTGTTTTGGATACTCAGACACTTGCTCAACTTGATAAGGTACAATACTAGTATCTGTAGCAGTATTTGGTACCTCATAAATTGTGTCAGCTCCATAAAGTGAAATATTTGCCATGAGAGCTGCCTTGGCGGTATTGAGATCATTACAGTCAGAGTCGTATGCATTCAGATAATCACATTGATATGTGGCATTGTTTGTGATGGCTGTTGTGAGACCGTCAGTGTCCGTGACTCCTGGATCTGCGAGAAATGCTAACTCTTCTTCATCAAGCTCACGTCCTTGGGCTTGAGCATTCACCAAGTAGATCTTCTCATGAAACCATGTGCTATCCCTTTTCCTCTTGGGCTGTTTGCACTCTCGACCCATGTGCCCTTCCCCTTTGCGATTATAACAAATAATCATCTTCATTTTGCCAGTGTTATTACCCCTTGTAGCAGCAGTGTTAGATGAACGTGCACCAGCAGTAGATGAACGTACACCAGCAGTAGATGAACTGGGTCTCCCCTGAAGTGGTCGCACCATTACTCTACCATCTTGAATTGTAGCCTATTGTCGAGAGTTAGAAGAGTTCCTTAACTGATTGTTTGTCGGAGCTGGTCCTCTATAACCTCGTTTGTTCAATGTTTGAGTGAGATAAGCAGACATTTGAGCAAGTATATCAGTAGGACTATCCCTTTGTCTAAACTCAGGGACATGAATCTCATCATCACAATAGAATGCTGGTGCTGATTGAGCTGCAAGCTAATTTAAGGGAACACTACCATGTTGTGAGTAATGGGGTTGAGGAACCTCAAGGTGTTGATAGATAAGAGCAGGGTTTGTTGGAGGTTGATACGGTGAATACTGTTGTGAAGCATAAGGTAACTGATAAGTGTGAAAACACTCATCAATAATGATCCAAAAACCACTCAAAACACAGTCAAATACATAATATTTAACTTTAAAATATCAGAATTACGCGTGTATTTGTGTTTTTGTGTTTTCAGGTAAAAAAGATACATAATGGAGCAAACATGCGTTTTCGAGGGATTTATATGATAAAAGACGAAGAAAAAGACGAAAGATGCTTCAAGGACCTTGCTTGCCAAAATTTCAAAGATCGAGGACTTGAGTTGCAATTTCTATAAAAACAAAGGATGAAAAGGAGATTTGACTTAAAAGTTTTTAATCAATTTTGATTAAGAAATGATAGTTGAGGGACTAAACATAAAATATGGGAAAGTCTATTAAACTTTTCATTAAAACTTGGTCAATGACCAATTCACAGTCAAAACACACGTATCATCTTCTTCACCAAAAGAAGAGAGAGAAAGAGTAAGATGACTTCATCTTCTATCCACCCTAGACCTACAAATCAAAATCAAGAATGATCCAAGAAGAATTAGCCAAAGCTTCCAACTACAAAAATGATCAGCTTCATTTCCTCTACAAGAAGATACTAATTAATTTGATCAAGGAAGAAAGACGAAGAAATCCCCAAATCAAGAATGAAGAACGAGTCACCTTATCCTCGTATTTTACACGTGGCGATTACTGATTAGATAGAACATGTCATATCTTCTCCTCTTCAGGCCTATAAATAGAAGACGACTCCATTTCGAGACGGTTAGCATAGGAGTAGTTACACATAGTTAGTTAGGGTAGAAGTAGTTAGTTAGATTTTCTCTCAACTTTTCTTGTTAAGATTTTGTAACTGAATTAGTTAAAGCTTGTAACCGAATTAGTTTTCAGCCATTAATGGAAGTTTAGAGTTACAGTTTTCTCAATCTCTTTTCTTTTTCTATTCTTTACTGTTTACTTGTTAATATTCATCAACTCATTCTCGTTACTGTCTTTTACTTCGATTAAATATCGTTACTATTCATTGATGCTAGCTAGTTATTCTTGGAGCTTTTTGATGTGATTACATTAGGAATCATTCTATGACATATAGAATAACCAGTGTTTACAGTTTGGTTGGATTTTATAGCTTTAAAAGTTTTTCAGTTTAGTCAGTTGTAAATGGAATCAGTTTTAAATGGAATTTTTCATCATAAGCTTGTTCAAATTAGTTTGTAGAACTGATAAGCTCATAAGCTCTCAAAAGCTTATGAGTTTTAGAAGTGTCGATGTTAGTTTTGTAAGAATGATACGGATTTGTTCAAGTTTGCAGGATATCAGATTAGAAGGTGTTTGGATTTGAGTTGTTTAGCAGTTTGTTATCAGATAGTAGTTAGTTCAAACTTTGGTTAAGATTAGGAGCTAGCTCTGTTTTTGTTTACCCTTCTTTGTTCATTTTAAACAGTTTTCTGATCATACTGATATTACTGTTAATGGATTGTTATGAGATTTTGGCAGCTTTTAGTTTATAAACTTTTTCAGGTATGGTGGTTTGGAGTACAGATTAGAAGATACGATAGTAGATCTGTTGGAATCCACAGTAGCAGGTGTGTTCGATTTAAGCCGGCTCAGCGCCGCGCTTCGACTTCAACGGACTAGGCCTAGATGAGAATGGTTAAGCATGTTTCATATTTTCTGCACTCCTTTTAGATTAATATATAGGTGCTTAATCGTAGTAGTGTAAACTTGTTCGTTTCGCTATTTGTTGAATGATCAATATCTGTTAGTGCTAGTTTGCCGTGTTCCATTTGATCATGACCTCCTAATCTGCTCATTTGTATTCTGTTATTAGCTAGTCAGTTGAATTTTGTTGTTAATCTACTTAGAGCTAAGACAGCTAATTGGTTTACATTCATTATGTGGTAGATGTTGTAGCCTAGATAGCTTAAAGCAATCTGTCATTTTTTATCACAGTCTATTAGGATTAATAATAGATAGCCTAATTGAGATTTTGAATGACATAACTAGTGTTTGGCATTAGGATATTGGTTTCGATTCATTAAGAGTAGGAGGTGGTTCTAATTTGAACATATTCAGGATCAGTTTGAAAGAGTTCACATTTAGATTCACTTGTAGAAAGAGTTTATTGTTAGGCTTTGTAATAGGAGATTTCATTTGAAGATGTAAATAATTACAGAGTGCATTACGAAGATTCGAATGTAGCACATGTTCTTTGTTAGCTTTATTACAAGTATGGATACTGTACATGTTAGGCCCTTTAATTTGCTATACTCCATTTCAGTTGAAGTCCAAACTGATAACATTCGTTAGGTTCTTAGTTAATGCCTGTTAGGATTATCTCAGGTCTACTCCTTTCCGTTAGATTTAGTTTAAGTAGTTAGTGGATTGTATTTAGATGCTTTACACATTAGAATTAAATGGTATTTTGGACTTTCGAACGAAATTAGCTTCTTGGGCCTGTTCAGTTCGTTTAGGATACAAGTAGCTTTATCAACTTTTTAGTTTCATAACATTAGAATTTGTAGTTTTATTAACCTTGCATTTTAGACTTTTATTAAAATTTACTTTCTAGTTTTATTTTATTTTTAAATTTTGTATTTTACATTTTGTATTTGTAGGAGAAATATTGTAATTTTCATTTTTGAATTTTGTGTGTTTAATTGTTGTAAGTGAAATATGATTTTAGCTTAGTACGTATACGTAGTGTATATAGCTATTTTTACATTTTTACATGCTTTTTGTGCCAAGTAGTTAATAATACCAAAATTGCTTCTTTAACCAAAAACAATTAAGTCGAGCTTAAAATTGTTACATCAATTCGTTAAGATACCGAGACGATTATACTAAAAAAGACAAATATTAAATGGCGCCGCTGCCGCTTCTTTTCATGAAAATTAACGGTTTCGAGTGAGACATATTGGATTTTGGGATCCGTTCACTTTGTGAACGTTATTTTTACGTATTATAAATCAAAAAGATAAAAAAAAGATAAGAATACAAAAAAATAAAAAATCACAAAAATCAATTCTTTTCCTAAAGTATTGAACCAAAAAAATAAAAAAATCCAAAAAATAATCTTTTTCCTAAAATATTACACCCAAAAATATATATTATATCGGTTATCATCGTTTTTACGTACATATAGTATTTTTATTAAAAAATCAAATAAATACAAAAATATTTTCTCTATATTATTATATGTAAATACGTATACGTATAAGAACAACTAATCCATCTATTTCCATAAGTATTGCCGAGGCAATACACCGTGTTAGGGGGCGTTCCGGTCCTTGACACGTGTATCGATCAAATTCAATAAAGCAAGAATATATAAATACTTCCAATAGGTAATAATTCGAAGAATACAAACTACAAAGTGAATAGAAAGGCGATGTGCTATAAAATGCCATCTAAGGGTCAATAGGTACTTAAGTGCTTCGTGCCACCTAACCGTTCACTAGTGCGTATTCTAAGAAGGAAGGCTTTATTGGGGGTCTTTCACCCAAGTAGTAATTATATATATTATACTTTCTTATGGATATTTCATATCGAGCCTGGGGGGAGATAATATCTTCTCTCTCAAAAGTCGACCGAGGGCTACTCCCTCATTCCTCGTGTTTACTTACACGTGTACTCGCACACGTGTAAACATACCACCTTTGGTGTATCACTTCCTTCCCCGAGGAAGCTTTTAGACTTCCTTTCATTTGTATATACATTCGACCATTTTGCCACACATGGATAATCGTCCTATTTTTGAGATATTACAAGAGGAGCATTATCGAGCTGTGTATGGGCCTTGTGCGACTTGTGGAGGACCGCATGGTACAAATAATTGTCATCTATACGCGAGTGATTATGATCAAGGGTTTAATGAGGATTTTCAAAATCAAGAATTTTTATATCAAGACGATTTTCAAAATGAAGAGAATTTTCAAAGTCATAATCAAACAACCTTTCACAATCAAGGCATTTATCATTTCTTGATTAAAGACGATTTTAATATTGTAATGCAAGCACTTGAGACAATGAAAGAGGCAACTGATCCGAACATCTTAGGCTTGAGCACATACGTCTTGCAACTCATGAGACCTGACGATGCCTTACCTGATGATGAGCCTTCTTTGAGAGTAGATGTTGAGGATGATCCACTTAGTGATGTTCCTATTATAGACCCTTCCATCTCTCCACCGACTATACTTGAGCCATACACACCTTCATCACCTTTACCTCACATGGGACCCACCGACTCTTTAACCATGGGGGACGAGCCTCTTAGCACTAATACAAACACCAATTCGGATGAATTAACCTCTTCTAGTGTTGAGAACCTTATCCCAATCCAAAGAGAGCTTGAGAGGGTTTCCAATGAACCATGTGATGAACTTTGTGTTGATACCTCTTCTCCTCATGATCACATTGAGATTTTATCACATATTGACCTTCATGCTACTACTAGTGATTTTGGTGACTTTGATCTTGATGAATTGTTTAAAGAAAGGGATAATGAGATTGAGGAAGAGTTTGTGAAAGATTTTCCACAAATGGAGGATGATGATTGTGATTCTAGTGACGCGTCTTATGCTATATCATCCAATGATTTGTCTTGTCAAGATAACATTCCTAATTTGGATGAAGAGTTTGCTCCTATAGGAAAAGTGGATCCTTCTCCTCTACCACCTTATGATTCTTGTGATGAAACCTTTGATGATCCTTATGATAGTGATGAGTCTTTTACTTCTGATGATGATGACTTCATTTCTTCTATGACTCCTTCACCTATTCCTCTAAGTGATTTTGTGATACATTCAAATCTTTTTTTTGAGACATGTTTTGATAACCCAGTTTTTGAGGAGTGTGAAGAACCTAATAATGAGTCTATAGAAGAAGAACCCTTGATTGATCATCCTTCACTGGTTTTTGAGGATACACCTATTGATCATATCATTCCTTTGTGTGATTCTCTCATTAATACACCTTCTTTTGAGCCTTATGTTCCCACCCTCCCACCCTTGAAGTTGGTTATTGATGAAGATCCTTTCCTCTTAGAGATTGATACTTTTTCATCTAAGGCACCTTTAGAACTCAAAACCTTTGATATGGACTCTTTTATGGAGATTGATGCCACCATAGAGGATACTCTTGCACAATTTGATATAGAGGTCAACGATAGTGTTTCTAATTTGGAAGAGGAGGTTCGTCTTATTACTACATTGCTTTTTGGGAACATAGAGCCTACACCTCCTCCACAAGACACTATTAATTTTGATCCTCCTTTCACTATGCCTTCTATGGAAGATTACCCACCTTTTGATGATGATGATGAGCCTAACATGGACATAATAGTTATGAATGTTTTGATACCTACACCTTCATATTCTTATGATGCTTTGATCACTAAGGGGGAATCTTATATGGTTGATACGAGTTCATCTTCTTATTTTCCCATGAAGGGAAAGGTTTTTGATCCTGGGATACATAAATTTGAGACACCTTGGTTTTCATCTAGTCCACTTAAGAGTGTGATTTCGATTGATATGGACTTCTTGTATGAGCTTACTTTGGTGATGCTACCTATTTTGGAGTTGTTCGAATGTAGAGATGGAAACTATGTATTTGATCCTGGGGTGATTTCTATATGAGAGCTTTCGTATGTTGGACAAACTTGAGACACGTTAGACCGTTCCATTTATCGAGGCGGATATTGTAAATATTATAGTAAATGGCAACGTGCTAAGTTTGAGTGTATCATGTGAGATGTGCTTCACAGTGATATCCTTTATTCTCCATGATGGTTTCCCCAAGGAAAACTTAATTCGGGGCCGAGTCGAGCTAGCGACTTAGGGTTAAAAAACTCAAGCATTGAATAACTAGGTTAGAAAATGTAGAGTAGATTTTCAAAAATGTAGAGTAGATTTTCAATAGGTTAGGTTTAATTAAAAGGATGTTATAATAGAGTTGAAGTGGAGGGGTGGCCTTTCTTCGTCTTTTCGTGTTTGCTTCAAGGGTTGCTCTCTCACATTTCATGCTTGGAGCTTATGGAGGATGCCCGTGTATCCGGTTCACTTCGATTAGTTTTTGCTATCGTGATATTCAACATTGTGCTTAAAATGAATACCCTTTAGTTGTCTCTTCCTTAGCTTGGGTTAAGCAAAGTAATCAATGTCCTAAGTGTAGGGGAGTTCACTCCCATGCTCTTAAACATTGAGGACAATCTTTATCTTAAGTGTAGGGGAGACTTCTATCGAAGTGACCTTACCTAGACCATTGCCTTAACTTCATGATAACTTGGAAATTATTTTTTCAAACATTTTTCAAATTTTTGATCTACTTTGGCCACCAAAAATATGCATTCATAATTTTTTGCATTAATCATTTTTCATTTGCATATCACATTTGCATTGTATATATTTTTCTTTTGCTTTTCATCAAAAATCCAAAAGAGTAAAAAAATATAATAAAAACATGGTTTAACAAGTTTAGATTTCTTTGACATATTAGGCCCGCCATGGATATTTTGACTCAACCCGAGTTTACTTATCTTAGCATTCTCTAGCTAGTATCCTTAACCATGTAGTCCTTCATTGGTCTATTAGGCTAAGCATCCACCAATCTCTATATTTGAGATTTTAAATTTGTGGAGAATGGGAAATGATACAGTTGAAGCAAGTATAAAAGGGCTAGATAAACTTCATGATAATTACTTGTGGTTAAACCCTTCTCTTCTTAACCTCTATTTTCTTCGCATGTATATATTGTTAATAAATAATCAAGAACGGTTTTAATTGGTTAGTAATCTCTTATTGTGACAATCCGTCAATTTATGGTTGGTATTTTATTCTCAATATTTTATTGAAAATATTATTTTAATGTTATTATATGAACTCACTTATTTTTGGGAAGAAATTTGGATTTACGTCTTGAAGTAGCGTCGACTACGTGTAAACCGGAGGATTCTACGTTACGTGCTTACACCGTCTTTGGTGACAGTCCGACATTTCAGAAAATAAATTTATCCGCGAATATTATTTTAGAGTTTTAAATTTGTGTTGGTTCATAAATGTTGATGCAAAAGTTGGTTGATCCTTGCTAGACCCGAATTAGGCTTAATTCGGGTTGGCTGGGCTCCGGCTCCTGCACCAAGTGAATCGTCTGGTTGGGATCCTGCACACTAAACAGCACGCGTTAAGCTTACCGTGGGAATGTTTCCCACGATTAGACTCCGGCGTGAGAGTAAGTAATCGGTTTAGGGTTTATGTGAGTTTAGAGCACAAGTCGTAATACCTTTGTGGAACCCTTGGAGGTTCCTTTTATAGGCAGTGAAACCTTAGTGGGCTTTCACTGATGCTTCTGCCCTAAGGAAGAGATAATCACCAGATTTTAGAATGATTGTTATCTTCTAATCTTGGTAGTGAATATCCTCTCCTATTGGGATAAAGATATTCCAGACAGAATATGATTCTGTCTGATCTTATGTCGGCCGCCTTAGGCCGTGGGCCGCACACATGTGCGGGTACTGTTCATTCAAACCCATAAGCCTGAATGACATTTATCCACCCATCTGTGATGGGCCGGATACGGGTAGTACCCGTGAGCCGGTCTCATGACCCGGTTGGGGACTATACGTCATCATGTCCCCCCAGTCTAGTTGTTACAGCCGTAGGCGTAACCTCTAGACTATCAAGCTGTTCTCCGGACATATCCAGAAAGACCTAGGAAATGACTGGAAAAATTTGTTCCGGCCGCACGTGGCAACTGGTCGTAGAAATATACTTTAATGAATACTACCTCAGCCGCACGTAATGGCCGAGACAAATTAAATGCAACATTAAATACGGTCTTACGTAAGAGCCGCATAACCCAACAAGAATCCAGTCGCATTAATGATATTCAATAATCCAGTCGCATGTCTGCAAAAAGTGCATGATTACTGACCACCCTTGAGCCACGCGAAACTGTTTAAGAAGTGACCCGTGGGTCCCCTACTGACGTTACAGAAATGTCAGAAACCCTATCCATTGGATAGGGAATGTGACTGACACATGTCAAAGATCCACGGCACCTCGGAAACCGAGGCCACCCTATATAAGAGTGAGTATGCGTGTATGTTACACACACAACTCACTCATTCTTCCGCCATTGTTAACTTCAAGCTTTTCTCTCCAAAATTTTTGCCTTCTTTTCCACGGATATCCGTCACCGCAGGTTAGATTACCACGCCTTTAAAAACCTTTTCATAAAATATGGTCAAGGATAACCCCCTCATCACGGACGTCCTGAATGTGATGTCGGGGGAGAAATACCTCGACTTCCTGTCGAAGTATTATGTGCCCGAAAGCGTACACCCCACCTATCCGGGTGATGGTGAAGCTATTACGGATGCACCGGCGGGGAAAATAGGCATATACACACGCCTGTTTGACTCAGCCAACTACCGCATTCCGTTGTCTAAGTTCCTAGTAGAACTTCTTTTGTATTATGACTTTCATATCACCCAGCTCCACTGTATAGGGGCGTGTAAAATCAACCAGTTTGAGATTACATGCCATACCTGCAGGGTAACCCCCACCGTGAACCTTTTTAGGGCTTTCTACTTTCCCCAATTAGTGAACGGGTTGTTGTCGTTCAAGAAACGACCCGGGAATGCCCCGATGACATATAAGAAACCCCTTGACTCCCTGAAGAATTGGTACGACCATTACTTCTTTGTAGATGAGAAAGTATTCCCCACCCCCTTCGTTCCTAAAACCAAAGCCCCACAAGACTATTCGCCTAAATCCAAAGATTATAGTAGCCGGGACCTGAAAATACTAGATACCCATCGCACGGAATTTCATAGAGGGTTGCCGGAGCACTTTCTGTGCTTAGTAGGGATAAGCCGCCGTTACTTTGGGAGGGATGACTTATATCCGTGCTTCTTAACGGAACAGAGCGAGGGTAGGTCATATATATCTTGTAAATTTGATCTATCACATATGTGTAAAATGTTACTAACCCATATACTTCTACAATCATTTGCAGAGATGAACCTCCACGGATTACTTCGTCAGGGCGACCCCATGAAGGTGGCGGAAGGATTCCGGCCGTTAAAGCCGAATGAACTCCCCTTGCTAGAAGCTTTAGCCGACCGTACAATTCCGCTGGAAGAGACAACCGAACCCAGGTCAGACGAAGAAGAGCCTGTTATCGAGAAGTCCCCATTGGACTTTCATAACGAAGATGGCGACGACCCTTTGCTGGAGGGAGGCACCATCAACCAGGAGGAAGAGCGCGATCCTAATGAAGACACTACGCAAGCTTCCGGATCCACCACACTTACTTCAAAAAAGAGAAAAACAACCAGGCGTGTGGCGAAGAAGACTGGGGAAGATGCCGGAGTTGCAAATGCTCCTCCCAAGAAGTTGCGGAAAGACCATCCTCAGTATCAAGAAGGAAGCAGCACCATGACTGGTCAAGCCGACCCCACCCCGACCATGGAAGGGCCAGTTCTGCGAGTCGCCCCTGTGAGCGTCGTAGCTCCTACCGGCCCAGACCCTGCTATTGGCACCTCGTAAGTACCCCTCATGATTATGATTTGTATCTTCGTATGATATATGTAGACTAAAATTTTTTTTTTTTTGAACGACAGGGTGAATCCGGCAGTCGCAGCTCAAGGAGAAGAAGTGGGGAGAAATCCATCCCCCGCGGCTACTAACAACCCCCTCCCTCACCTATCACCGCACGTGCCAAGGAACCGTGCCCCGAGGGGCCAGAAGAGAGCTTGCGCTTAGCATGGAACCTATCAAGCTTGACACGGCTGGAGGCCGAATCAGAGTGTTCGGAATTCATCGAACACATCACCCCGCCTGCCCTCGCACAGGATTTAGATGAACTAGACCATGAGGCCCTGATTGAACAGTTTGATGTATCATCCGCACATCAGGTGACGGTGGGTGCTGCGTTAAGACGCCGTCTGATCAAGGCCCTCACTAATGTGAGTCGTGCCGACAAAAGGATAGCCCGCCGCGAGGCAATGGTCGTGAAGAACGAGAAGACCATCGCATCCTTGCAGGCGGCATTACTGACCGCCGAGGCGACGGTGAAGGAGCAGGCACTTCACGCCGATACCAGAGAGAGGCGTATTGCTGAGTTGGAAGCCCTCGTAGCCGCATCAAACGAGAAGGTAAATTTTCAGAAATACTGTACATACACTCCTACTTCTTGTATGCATGTAGCCCAAAAAGTATGTATACTTGTAGTAACTCCAGATTTCATACGCAGGTGTCTGCGGCTGAGGCTGCTACAAAGGCGGTGACCGTGCAATCATTCAGCATTTCCCAGGAGCGTGACGCACTGAAGGAGGAATTGACGCAGGCTCAAACCAACCTTGAAAATCAATTTGCCGTTGCTGATGAAGAGTTGAGCAAGGTGGTTGTCAGCTGTGCGTAGAGAGTATGCCCCCCCCTACTAACCGCGACAGCCGGTCGTAGGTGGATTATCAGGCAAGGACTGCGGCTTGTCGTAAGTGGGGCCCTGAATGCTCCACACCTACTGCAGGCATTTGCTGGGGTTGTATCTGATGGGATCGACCGTGGTAGGCATGAAGGCCTGGTCCAAGCTGCGGAGATGATCGCAAAAGGTGAGGATATCACAAAGCATCCGTATCACAATTCCTCCGCAGCGGGCAAGATGACTGCGTCCATGGATGCCTTGGCAGACCTTCAACACCCCCTCCTGGACGAGCTTGAAGCCATGAAAGATGCTCCAAACGAAGCAATAATGTCCCGGCTGAGTGCTGATCCAACTCCCTTGACGTTGGCCACTTATGATTCTGTATCCAAAGCCATGTCAGGTGAGAAGCTGCTTGGAGAAGCTCTAGATGCTCTTGCAGTCAAAGTTCAGGACGGGAAAGATGCTCGCGGGGAGGCCCTTCGTGCTTTAATTGAGGAAGGGAAGAAGGATCTAGGAGAATTCCTTCCCCCCTTGTAACTGATATGTTGTAAACATTTGTGATTATATTCGTCCGTGTATGTACACGGCTAAGACATATATGTAATAACTTGTCCTTTTATTTTAGAAGTCCGTGACAACCACGGCCATTTTGTTTATTGTTAATTTTGAAACTTGTGTATTTCATTGTATTCCAATGTCGCGTGACGTATCACGTCTTACACATAAAGAAAAAATACATACAAGTCTATAATTTACTAGACATGCGACGTGCGTCTTTATTGTGCAGAGTACCGCGTGGATACGGTACACAAAAACTTATCACAACGTCTTGTGAATAAGGCGTCTAGTAGGGATACATGATCCGTGCGGCTGGGGTTGCATCCCTCTTACGCGGCAAGTTGAATTAGTAGGTTCACTTAATCCTCTTACCCCGCCTGGAGGCGTATAGTACATGTACAGTAATTTGAAAGAATGAATATGAATGAAACATGGCATATTATAATACAAGTAAAATTCATACGACTAACAAAGAATCTAACAAAGAAAGGAAAATGATTTGCACGAAACAGGCCGTGGAGCTAGCTAGGCACCACGGCATTTTATTAGAACGTTTACACTTTTGTTTGAATAATGACGACAAGTCCTAAAAAACAAGAAAGGAAACTGAAACAAACATAAGAAAAAACAAGCAAAACAAATAACCCGCATGGTTCTTTATTAAGACCGCCTATAGCGAAGTACCCATGCGGAAGCCGTAGCTTTCAAAGATAGCACCTTTTGAGATTGGAGATATTCCATGTGCGCTCTAGGTCGCGGCCATCCATGTCACGTAACTTGTACGCGCCTCGTCCCAAGGTTTCAGTGACTTCATACGGTCCTTCCCATTTAGGGCCCAGTTTTCCTGTATTCTCCACTCGACTCGCTTCGTTTGCACGATAGACGTTGTCTCCCGGTCGAAAAGAAACACCCTTGACCTTGGCGTCATAATAAGCCTTCTTCTTAGCCTTGGACTTAGCCTCATTGATGGCTGCTATTTCCCTTTTTTCTTCCAACAGATCCACCTTGATTCGCAGTTGTTCATCGTTTTTGACGACGTTAACCTCCGCCGTGCGGATAGTAGGCATCCCTATTTCTGCTGGTATAACGGCTTCGGTGCCGTAAGCCAATGCAAATGGAGTATCTCTGTTGGCTGTTTTGATCATGGTTCTATGTGCCCATAGCACGTGTGACAACTCATCGACCCATTTGCCCTGCCGTTCATCCAGCCGCGCCTTGATTCCATTCCCCAAGCTCCTATTTGCTCGTTCGACAAGGCCGTTCGTTTGTGGATGCTTAACGGACGCGAAGCGCCGTTTGATGTTCAATGATGCACACCAATCTTTGAATGGGTTGTCTGTGAACTGCTTGCCATTGTCCGAGATAATTTCTCCTGGTAGACCGAAACGGCACACAATGTGTTCCCACACAAACTTCTTGACCTGCTTACCTGTGATAGACTTGACTGCCTTGGCTTCTATCCATCGTGTGAAGTAGTCCATTGCAACAATCAAGAATTTAACCCCCCCCCCCCCCGCAGCCACAGGAAATGGCCCTGCAATGTCAATTCCCCACTTGTAAAATGGCCATGGGGACGTGATAGGTGTAAGCTCCTGCTGGGGGTGTCGCGGTATTGGCCTATGCACTTGGCAATCATTGCACTTGCGAATCATGTCGCGCGCGTCTCTGTGCATGGTGGGCCAATAATAACCTGTTCGTAAGGCTCTAGCTACCACGGATCGTGGGCCTGCATGCATGCCGCACAACCCTTCATGTATGTCACTGATGACGTAAGCCGCCTGGCGTGGTCCAACACACCACAGCCACGGCTGCAAGAAAGAGCGCTTGTAAAGGATGCCTTCTCGAAGTTCAAAATGTTGCGACTTCCTTTTAATGCGCCTTGCTGCTTTTTCCTCGTCTGGGAGGGTTTCATTAGTCAAATAGTTGATGATTGGAGTCATCCACGTAGGTCCCTCCTCCTCAACTATAGCGGCTACTTCCCCTTCCGTGATAGATTTCTCCTTGAGTATTTCCACCAAAACTTGTTTAGATAAATGAGCGAAGCTCGTGGATGCGATCTTGCTAAGAGCGTCCGCTTTCTTGTTTTCGCCCCTTGGCACCTGCTTGATGGAAAACTTACTGAAGGTCGCGATTAACGACTTGACTTTTTCCAAGTATCTGACCATGTTGTCCTCCTTAGCCACATATCCACCTAGAATATGGTTCGCGACAAGCCGTGAGTCCACGTAGGCCTCAAGGTTGCGGACTCCCATTCTAGCGGCGATTTTTAAGCCCGCAATTAATGCTTCATATTCCGCTTCGTTGTTGGTGGCCGTGAACTCAAAACGGAGGGCGTACGTGAATTCCATTCCTTCTGGATTCGTGAGGATGAGACCTGCCCCGGACCCGTCAGTACATGAGGATCCGTCCGTGAATAGCACCTAAGGTTCCGTTGGGATCTCGTCTTGCTTAATAATTGGTTCTTCCTCATCCGGCTTCTCGATCAGGAAATCTGCCAAGATCTGGCCTTTAACCGCCGTCCTTGGTCTGTAAGATATATTGTGCCCCCCCCCCCCCAATAGGATGCTCCATTTCTCTAGCCTCCCTACCACGTCTGGTCTAGAGATAACCTGCTTGATTGGCTGATCCGTAATCACCACAATTGGGTGCGCCTGAAAGTATCGGCGCAACCGCTTTGTAGCAAATACTAGTGCTAACACCAATTTTTCCATGGAGGAATAATTCAGCTCCGCCCCTTGTAGTGTTCTACTTATAAAGTAAACCGGAGTTTATATTTTGTCTCTATCCGTCAAAAGTACCGCGCTTATTGCGCCATGAGTAGCTGAGAGATACATAACGAGTTCCTCCTTTGGCCGGGGAGCTACTAGCATAGGGAGAGATGCGAGATGCTGCTTGAGTTGGCCAAAAGCTTCCTCAGCTTCCTTCGTCCAACGGAAGTCTCCCTTTCTAATACACTTCTTGAGTGTCTTAAATAGGGGTAATGACTTCTCTGCGGATTTAGATAGGAATCTATTCAGCCCGGCTAACTTCCCATTCAGGGACTACACCTCCTTTCGTGTCTGCGGGGACGGTAGTCGTATCACTGCGTCCGTCTTCTCTGGACAAGGTTTGATGCCATTTGGGTCAATCAAATATCCCAGGAACATTCCTTCTGTTGCACCAAATGTACATTTCTTTGGATTTAACTTCATGTTAATCCTTCTCAGCGTGTCGAATGTCTCCTGGACATCCTGGAGAAGTGCCTCCTCCGTGTGGCTTTTTATCACCAAGTCATCAACATATACTTCCAAGTTGCGTCCTATTTGTGATTCGAAAGCTTTATCCACCAACCGCTGATATGTAGTGCCGGCGTTCTTCAATCCAAACGGCATTTTCGTATAGCAATATACGCCCTGGCTCGTGTGGAACGCCGTTTTTCTGCATCCTCCTCCGCCATCTGGATTTGGTGATACCCTTTATATGCATCCAGGAAGCATTTGAAAGGATATCCACACAAGGACTCCACCTTCCAGTCGATTTCTGGTAACGGGTAACAGTCCTGTGGGCAGGCCTTGTTCAGATCCGTGAAATCCACACACATGCGCCAACTTCCGTCATGTTTCTTGACCATGACCGGATTAGATAACCACTCGTGGTAGTATACCTCGCGCATGATGCCTGCGTCCACTAGCTTCCGTACTTCCTCCAGTATCACTTGGCTGCGCTCGGGCGCCTGGCCGCGCTTCTTTTGCTTGATGGGTTGGTACCCTTGGCGGATCTGGAGCTTATGCTCTGCTATCGCACGTGGCACACCTGTCATATGTTTTGGCTCCCATGCGAATATGTCCAGGTTTGCACTTAAAAGAGAGCACATGGCCCTTTTGCCGCTATCCGAGAGCGCCCCTCCTATGGATACCTCCTGTTCCGGGTAGTCAGGGTGAATGGCCACCTTCCAATTAGGTGGTGGTGCCCCATCCTTGGGTGGGACAGGTGGAGCCGGTGTTGTCACGGTGTGACACTCGGATGTTGGTACGACTGTGTTGTAAATAGTAACGATTCCCCCCTCAACGGGGAATTTGATCATTCCGTGTGCCGTAGAGGGTACTGCCCGGATAGCCAAAATGCCTGGTCTGCCTATGATTCCATTATACGGAGAGTGTGAACGTATCACCATGAAGTTCATCCACGTCGTAGTGGAATGTTCCTCATTCCCAATGGTGACAAGCAAACGCAATTGCCCTATCGGCCAGATAGTGTCTCCACTAAAGCCAGTAAGCGGCGACGTGGCCGGTACTAATTGGCTTCTTATTTCTGGGCATAACTGCACAAAGCAGTGTTCATACAGTACCTCTGCTGACGATCCTCCATCCACATACATGCGACGAACATTGTGTGTTCCAATGCTTGTCTCAATAGTGAGAGGCGCATCAATCACATCGTTTGTTGTGATGGGAGGGAATGAGATTTCCCTGCCGCGTGAAAATTTTTGGCCAATTTTCTGTCTCGTGCGGCGCTGTCTGGATTGGATCATGTATATGGTAGAAGGCTTGTCCTTTTGGGGATCCTTCTTATCATACTTCTTGTTGTTGTCTTTTCCGTCCTTCCAATCCTTAACTAGGTGCTTGAGTTTGCCTGATTTGATTAGCGACTCAATATGCTTCTTGAGCTGGATACACTCCTCCGTGCCGTGTCCTTTGTCATTATGGAACTCGCAGAAGCGACTTCCTTGCCGACGTTCCGGGGGAGTGGTCATTGGGGGAGACCTTGGAAAGTTCACCCCTTCAGTCAACAAGATCTCCCGGTAGGACATCTTTAGGGGGGTGAACTTGTCGTCCGACCGTCCGCCTTTGCTTTGGCTCTTATAGTCCGAGCCCTTGTTATTGTTTTGGTTACCTTGTCCGCCCGACTGTCTCCGGGACTGGTCATTTGACCGGTACCCATTTCCTCGGGATGGGTAGGCCGCGTCAACAGCTGTTTCTCCCTCTATGAAATTTCTGACCCTTTCCATGAGGTCATCATATCTCTCTGGGCGCTTGTCGTTGAGACGCCTGATCAGTTCTCTGTCTGTTATGACGTGCATGTAGTCAGAGATATTTAGGAGCTCTGGCATGGTTCTTGTGCGTGTGCACTCATCATTAAAGCGCTCAGTGAAGGCTTCTGTGGACTCCCCCGACCGTTGCTTAACGGTTGCCAATGAGACCGGATCCCTATTACACTTCTTCCTTTGAGTATAATTGTTCTCGAACGCAGTGCGTAGTTCCGTGAAACTATCAATGCCCCGTGGGGGGAGTGCCTCGAACCAGTCACGGGCGTTTCCAATCAAGGTTGAATTGAACATTTGGCACCATATATGAATGGGCCATCGCTCGATTTTAGCCTGAGTATCGAATATTTTGAGGTGATCCACAGGATCACCGGACCCATCATAAGTCTTGATACGTACCGGCATGCGACGTTTGGTGTCCTCAGAATAGTTCCGTATGCGGAGGGTGAACGGGTCTTCCATGGGATCCGCCCATGGCCGTGTGAGCCTAGGGTCATCCCATGGTTCACACCATGGACGCGAGAGGTCCTCTGCTTCCGTATCTCGATAGTAAGGGCCACCATAATACTCCTCATTGTTTGGTGGTGGAGGCGTGCGCCTAGGCCGGCGGCGTTTAGGCGGATGGTCATCTGAGTCCTCCCCAGACGGGTCTGGGGACGGTGGTGGTGCCCCGTCTTTTGAATAGGGACCACTTTTTTTAGACGAACCAGGAGCCTTTCTCCCAGTGTTCATTCTATCCCACACACTTGGGCGGCGTGTGGTTCTGGTTAGCTCTCGATCTGGCCGCTCGGGTGAGCCATCCGACCTTTCTCCCTCTAGAGACTGCGTTAATTCCTGTATAAGGCGATCTCCTATGCGCTCAAACACATTCCGGGGTTGAGGGTTTTCCTCAAAGGTTCCCTGCCCCTGAGGCCGAGTTCTCCTTTTTCTCCGGTTTTGGGAGAGGGTGGTTGGTCCACTGTCACCAAAGTTGAGTCTGGCTTGGAGGTTCCTCCCCAGACTCAATCTTGATGCGATCCCTGGGACGATCCTTTCGAAGTTCTGAGTGAGAACTCGAGTAAGATCCTCCTCACTGAGTGGTAGGGCTTCCACTTCTTCCTCCGCCGAGGGTCTGCGCGGTTCCTTGTTAGGAGGGTCTGGCGCACTCCCTGGATCAGGGTTGTCCAGGGTGGAAGTAGGCGGGGGTGTTACCGAGATCGTGCTCGTTACCCCCGCGGGTTGAAAACTGCTACGGTTACCCAGCCCGCCTGCGAGGCAGTTAGGTGATTGGTTGGGGATGAGAATCCCTTCCCCTTGGGACTTCCGGTTCCCAGGATTCACATTCCTGGGGTTAGTTGGCGGATGCCCCTTCGTCATTGGAGATTCGAGATGAGGTTTTGTTCTAGCTTAGTGTTATGGGTCCCACGGATGGCGCCAACATGTTGATGCAAAAGTTGGTTGATCCTTGCTAGACCCGAATTAGGCTTAATTCGGGTTGGCTGGGCTCCGGCTCCTGCACCAAGTGAATCGTCTGGTTGGGATCCTGCACACTAAACAGCACGCGTTAAGCTTACCGTGGGAATGTTTCCCACGATTAGACTCCGGCGTGAGAGTAAGTAATCGGTTTAGGGTTTATGTGAGTTTAGAGCACAAGTCGTAATACCTTTGTGGAACCCTTGGAGGTTCCTTTTATAGGCAGTGAAACCCTAGTGGGCTTTCACTGATGCTTCGGCCCTAAGGAAGAGATAATCACCAGATTTTAGAATGATTGTTATCTTCTAATCTTGGTAGTGAATATCCTCTCCTATTGGGATAAAGATATTCCAGACGGAATATGATTCTGTCTGATCTTATGTCGGCCGCCTCGGGCCGTGGGCCGCACACATGTGCGGGTACTGTTCATTCAAACCCATAAGCCTGAATGACATTTATCCACCCATCTGTGATGGGCCGGATACGGGTAGTACCCGTGAGCCAGGCTCATGACCCGGTTGGGGACTATACGTTATCAATAAACTCACAAATTTACGAGAAGAGATTAGGACTTACGATTTTAATTTAACGTCCTTTACGACTAAATTGGAAACCTTAGGATTACGTATTTACGTTTTTGAACTCCGTTTTTGATGAGACGATTTTTATTGGATTCGTTTTGTGTCGTTGATTCATACTTTATAAAAACGTTTTTCGTGAAACGACCCGAGGGCACGCAAATCGAGGAATACCCGTAAATTAGTGAGGTGGGACAAAATACATTATCCCACCCCACTAATACACATGGGATGGCACAACATGACACCACATCAAAGATGTGGCATCATGTTAACTTGTAGCTTACAAGTGTAAGCACTAGCTTAACACTTAAGCTAGTTTCTTCCACTCATCCCACAAAAACAACTAGCTACTCATAACCACCATTTCACTCATGCAAACCACTCTCATCCTCCCATTTCTTTCTCAAAAATTCGTCCTACTCTCACCCTAAATAACCCATTTGATCTTGATTTAACCATGAAATCATATGTTATTCACACATATGATGAAAACCCATTGAAGTTATGAAGATTGGAGGTGATCTTAACATGTAAAAAGGAGTTTTCAAGGGAGTTTGGGGCTGATTCTCAAGGAGTTTTCATGAAGAACAAGGGCTGATTTTTGGAGGAATCTACAAATACTTGGTGATCCTAGAAGTGGTGTTGATATCTCATAAGATTGGTTACCCAAAACCATGTCTTGTTCATCCAAAAGCTCATCATTTCATCATCATGGTGGTATAAAGATTGTTCTCCTCATCCTCTTGTTATTTTGATTATGTAATCATGTATTTTCTTTCATATTATATATGTATATAATGATTATATGATGATAAAAGTATTGTGTGGGGATTTGGAGTTGATAAACATGCTTAAAAAGATGAAAGACTATAAGAAACAAGGCTAAAATCTTGTTTAAATATGTTGGCTGTATAAAACAGTAAAGAACCAAATGGTGAACTGATAAAAATGGCATAGATTAATGAATAAACAGTAAGCTATGGGTCTTGTACACATGTGAGAGTTGTCCATGCAATGTAATCATTGTAATGAGTAAGATATGATCAAAACAAGTTTAAGATACAAATCTGAGTTCACTGTTTTGGACGATTTTTAGAAAATACTTAGAAGATGATTCAACAGTAGCTATAGAAGAGTTAAATGGAGCACATATCATGTAGTTTATGTGATAAAAATTTGAGCTTCTATCTCTATATAGAACTTTAGATATGGCAGTTTTGGTGAAGATGAAAATAAAAATCAGATTTTGAGAATTAATGTTTATTACTATTATATAAGCACTCAAAATTATATTATATAAAATGTAAAGTTAAAACCCACTAACTCATGAATTTTATTTATATAAATATGTACAATGATAAATAAGTGGACATTTTATAAAAATGGTAACTTGTTATGTTTTATAAGTTATAAAACTATAAACATGATTTTTACGACTTTTTCGGCTATTACCGTAAAATTAACGTTTTTGTTAAATAAAACTTAGACGGTTGGACCCGTCTAATGTAAACTTTTATAAAACTCATATACTGATATATAAACATATATAACAAGTAAAAACTGATAAAACCCGAACTATATAACATACGGACATTAACGGGCTACGTTAACGTTATTGGACTAATAATACAACAAAATGGACTAAAACACTTATAAACTTATTTATTGGACTTAACCCATTTAGGCCCAACTTGTAAAGTGTAGATACTGATAATATAAGTATAACATGGATTAATACAAGTTAAGAACTTATAATAAGCTTGTTTGACTTAAAACACGAAAATAGGTAAAACTAGTAAACTAGTATAAAAGTTATCGACACATAACACTAAAATAAGTAAATGAGAATATATAAACCCACTTGATCATCATATATATAAAATCATCATATGTATACATAATTGTTATTTTATAAATTCATTGGACATGAGTCTAAGACGAGTATTATTTGTCTAGGTTTCCGTGATTGAAGCACGTACCGTTCATCCGATTTGCCGATAACCCGTCTTCCCACATCAACGTGAGTTCATAGCCTCGCACTATTTTAAATGTTTTATAAATTTTTTATAAACCCGCGAGGGAGATAACATGTTAGTTTTTATAAAATAGGACACCATTTGTCACGATTACTTGCTTATTGATTTGGACCCGAATGATTGTATGACCCGATTGTATGACCTGATAAATGATTAAAGGACCCGATAGATGAAATTAAATGGATTATTAAAGTTAGGTTATGTCACTAAAAGTCCCATTAGCATGAATTGTGAACTACCGGGATATGGTAGACGCTTATGCATATAATAGTACTATTTGGGGACGATCACCCCAGTTCGCGCCTTGACGGTTGATCCCCGTCGTGCCACATTGATTGGTAAGCGAATTTATGTATGAGAAGATTTCCATAGCGTGACCTTTGTGACGACACGCTACTTTAGATGGGAAAATTGAGTATCGGGTTAGCTACCCGTTGTTGGTTTAGTAAGGTAACAATGTCATGCGGCTTATAATAATCTAAAACTAACGAAATACTACTAGACGCCCCGAACTACGATGTATTGCCTGACTAGCAATACAGGGTCATACTATTGATATTATGTTTGTGTTTTGGTTTTCATAACCATACTCATATAACGGTTTTTATTTAACTTTATACAACGTCGTAAGACGTATTGTATGATGTTTTTACGACATTGGCTCGTATAATGATTTTTAACGCAAATGCCTATATTATGATTTTCGATAAGGATTTGTATAAAATGACTTTGGCTATTTTATGGCCTATTAAAATGATTTGTACAAAATTATTTTCAGTAATATTTTTATACTGATATTATATTTATGGATTTTATTAAACTCTATGAATTCACTCGGCGTTATCGCTGACCTTTTCTTTTAACATGTTTTGTCTCAGGTACTTGAAGGTAATTCTCGGGAAGACGACAAGAATTCATGGCCCGCACTTAAATAATATTTTCCATTCAAATACTTTGTAAAACTTTGTATGAAATAATATGACTTGGGACCGATGTAACTTTGATATTTATGAATGGATATGCTTTTATTATTAAACGACGCGATTTTATGCGTTGTCTATGATGTGAGTTATGTGCTATCCCGTAACACCAACTAGTCTTCCGCAGTATTGTGTTGTATAAATTTGGGGGTGTTACAGTTTGGTACCAGAGCTCTCGTTATAGAGAACGAAAGATTTTTAAAACCAAGGTTTTGAATAAAACTTTTCAAAATCTTTTAACTACAAACATTTTTCTAAAAATGTCTAAAAATCTTTTGACTATAACGGTGCCAAAGAATTCCCGAGTTACCGACAAGGCCAGACTGAGAAGTGTTATTTTAATATATATATATATAACTTGGATTATATATATACATATGGTGTAATTTGATTACATGATTGTTTGATGATTATTTTGATATTTATACGAGGTATTTATACGACGCAGATTGTCACAAGTAACCCTAACTCCCCTAGCAAATTAATCGAAGCTATTCTCGTAGGAATTCTAGCTATCCTAGATCTAAACCAAGTTGTGGATATTTATGATCCCAACAAATGGTTGATATTCGTAGAAGTGTAGATATTAGTTGATTGTGATATTGAGAAAGAATTGGCGAGATTAAAACTGATATCGATGTCATGACGATCTTTCCTTATAGAGTGGAGCTTGACAAAACGTTACCACCTAGAAAGATGTCATCTGATTCGTTGTCATCCAATTCTTAAATTGAAATCAAAAGGGTGAATGTTGCACTTGAGGCTGTCATTGGAACCATTACCCAAAAGCCTCATGCCACTAGTACCTTTCCGAGAAATCTGATTGAATGTGTGAGTCATCGCATGCTAGTGACTTATTTGATAATTGTTGTTGTAAGAGCTATAGGATTGGAAATTAAGTATTGATTCATATCGAGCTTTTATTTCTCTATTAAGGTTTATGAATAAGATTGAAAGTATTGGAGAATGAAGTAGGATATTGCATTGAGTATAAGTTGATTGAAACTTGAATAAAGTAAAATTTAACCCATATAGAATATGAGATTGATAAGAGGAAGTCGTTAAGTTCTGTGATTGAATTATAAGGTTTTAATTGATTGTTGATTCGTGTTAAGGGTTGTTCCTAGGCCATTGTCCATTAACGAGGATGCCCAGTGTCCAAGAAATAAATTGAAGAAATCTTCTTCTGAATTGAGACCGATGGATCTTTCGGGACATGTGGAACACCTAATGACTCTTGTAGATTAGTATTCATTGTGGTATCTTTTAAGAATCCCTAACTTAACTGAGATATCAGTTGGTAGGATGAGTTCTGAGAATTGTATGACATAGTGACACGTAATGTGTTACGGTACAATTTGACTTGTTGGTGATTGATGAAAAGACTACCTTTGAATGCTAAATTCTACATGTATCGATGATTATATATCTTTCTTGCTTCATCCTAATGTTCGCATTAGTGATGCAATCATAGAACAAGTACTCATCTTGATTTGAGTTACGTTGTGAATTATTCTTTTTGAGTACCATCGAGGTCCTGAACCTCATGATTATTTGGCTAAGCTCATTTCCTAGTATATTGTGGTTAGTTCTTGGTGAACAAGCTTTCATCACTCCTTTGCAGATCACTCATTGTTTTTATAAGATAAAACAGTATCCATTGAGAAAATTTTAATTTTCATTACTATAAGGATTATTTAAAATAAGATTTATAAGTGATTGTTAACGAAATGAGACTGTTTATAAAACACCTTGGAAAAACTTAATTGTTTTCATAATAAAGAAAATCTTTGTAGATTTATCTTTGATTCTTATTTAAGAATTAAGCATAAAAATGTTTTTGTTATAAACATGATGATAAATTTTGACGAACTGAGTATTGCATCGTTAATCTTGAAATTGTATATAGTTGCGCGCCTACATACAATTTGGAATGGACCATGCAAGGCTGATTAGTAGTCACCATAAAAATTGTTAATAAACATTACAATTTCTTTGAAGATTGTGAAAGATTAAATTTTATGAGATCTGCAAGAAGTGAAAAATAGGGACATAGTGTTAGGGACACCTACATATGTGCCTGTAGCATCTATTCTTCTGAGTCAAATTTATTCATCTGTGGAAATTGTCTTATTTGACAATTGACAATACTTTCTTGTCCAATCTTCCGTAGTAAGATTCTTAGGAAAAATATCTGATTATCGAGTGTTGATACCCGACTGGATGTATTGACATTCTCACCATTTCTTATGATTTGATTTCATTTGAATGACCTGGGTAACGATCCGAGGAGCTTTCGAATGCGTACTCAAATTATGAAAACATGGGATATATTCATATTCGTTAAATGTTTTCGTCTGTATCTAATTTGAAATTCTCTCCCGTAGATTATGCGTTGACCTTACTCTTTTAAGGTTAGTTATGTCTCCAGATATCGTTGAACTTGTGAAGGATTATGAGTTATTATTAGTCTTTTGAGAAGTTCACATCTTATCGATGGTAATAAAACTGAAAAGTTGGTAATGCCAGTAGAATGGATTGATTGATTATGCCATGACGACATTGTCTTAATTGATGGGAACTCGAATAGAATTCCCCTAAATGATAAGATGTTGATTATCAAAAGTTATCTAAATAATTCTTGATGGATGACCATATCCTGCATTTAGACTTGAAATTATACCATGAATGGTTGTGAACTAGTTATAGATATTGTAATCTAGAAAAACTTAAAAGTAAATTTATTAAAAGATGTTTCCGTTATCTGAAACTTTAGAAAGTATTTGTTGATGAATTACCTAGACTTTCACCATTAAGGCAAGTTGAAATTGGTATTGATTATATTTTCGGTGCTGCACCTGTGGCTTGTGCACTGTACGTCAGCACCATCTAAATTAAAGGAATTACCATACAACTGAGAGAGTTGTCGGAGAAAGATTTTATTCTACCGAGCTCATCATTATGAAGAGCCATGGTGTTATCATTCCTTATAATTATAGATTACTGTGAACTGAGTAAATTGACAATCGAAAACGATATCCATAACTCGAAATGGAAGATTTGTTCGATCATTTACAAGGTTCTAGTGTATGTTTTAAAGATTTGATCCGCGGCATGGTTATCATCAACTTCGCATCTGCGAAAAAGATTATCTATTCCAATCACTACATCCAAAACTTGTAATGAACATTATAAGTTTCACGTGATGACGT
Source organism: Glebionis coronaria (assembly GCA_025667525.1). Classification (NCBI taxonomy): domain Eukaryota; kingdom Viridiplantae; phylum Streptophyta; class Magnoliopsida; order Asterales; family Asteraceae; genus Glebionis; species Glebionis coronaria. Next base: position 213,239,496 of record CM046877.1, on the reverse strand, counting down.
TTAGATTGACTAATACACATGTAGCATTCATAAATTTGGTGAATCACGTGTGTAGGCTGTAATTTGATAAATTCATGCTCGTGATCATTAAGGACTATATGTTTGTTTATAAGAATAAGAATGAGTTAATAATTATTTATAGATTTCCCTGAATTGGGCGAACAATAAAAACCTGTACCTCGAATTTTTAACATGTGATCTAAGGCTTAATCCTTTACATAAAATGACCGTTGGATTAATGATGGTAAGATATATGCATATTGACTCTTCAAAAATTAAGAGCCCTTTTAAGACTTTGGATTTTACCAAAAATAAATGGAAATATGTTTTGAAAAATGTTTTAACAAAGGATTTTAAGGGATCATTCCCTTATAACCAAAACATTTAACTAAACTCTTGTTTAGGGGTAAATGTTTTTGCATACCTTAATACAACCTAAGAAGGAATGAGAAAACCATTTAAACCATGACTTAAAACTTGAAACGACAATTTTTACTTGTCAACTAAGAAAATTTTGACCAGAGTACAAACAAAGATTTTTCAAACATTTACAGATCTTACTAATTATTTTCAGTAAACCAAAAAAAAAAATTAAAAAAAAATCTTGTTAGTTAAATTCAAATTTACTTTGAACATTTTATATAATTGGTCGAACTAAGAAATTAAAAATTTTACGTTTACGTTTCATAAAAATTAAAATATTTATTTAATTAGTTGTAATAATCATCGACGCTTTAAAAACGTTAGATTAAGCAAAACTAACAAAAATGATAGATGAGACGAAACTGAAACTTAGAAAATATAAAGAAAGAATTTTAAATAAATACGGTTATGATATTTATTTCATTAGGAGTGTGAACGTAATTACTGACACATTATGTATAAAAGATAAAGAACCAATTAGGACATGTTCCTTAATCATGAAGGTGCAAAATAAATTGCCGAACAATTTAAAATATAGCCGATGCTTATAAAAAGGATGATATAGATAATAAAAAGGGATTCGCGGCAAATATGAACCATTAGAATAGAGAAGCCAATAGCGTTAAATATTTTAAAGGCCACTTGTGGTTGCCTAAATGTGGAGATTTTGAGATATAGTTATATTGGAATCTTGTAAGTATAAGTATTCTATTTATGTCATTTCTGACAAGAAGTATCTTTGTCTGAAGAAGTTGTACTGACGGAAATTACGAAGGCAGAGATCGCCTCATACATTAGTAAACGTCTAGCTATTGCAAAGGTCATCATCTGAATTTGATTCGATTTGGGTCATCGCCGACAGACTGACCAAATCTGCTAATATCATTCCCGTTAATGGTAAATGCAAAAGAGTTATGTAAACATAGTGTGCCTGTATCAAACATCTTTATCAAGATCCTCGCTTAGCATCGAATTTCTAGAGATTTGCTCCGAAGTCGTTGGGAACGAACCTTGATGAGAGTACTGTTTACCACCCCAAATCTAAGGGACGAGGTAAAGTAACAATACAAAATACTATAAGCATTGTTCTATGTTTGAATGATTGACCTTTGGTAATAGACTGTATAATCGTTTTCCTTTGGAGAGATTATCATTGATAATATTCGTGTTAGGATCGAGATCGAATCTTGTTAAGATTTATAGATTAGAGCATCTGTAAGCAGGAGTTGAGATAAAGACACCCGACATACACCCATTGTGAGTTGGACATGTCTTTTAGGTTTAAGGTTTCCTATCATGGCGAACCTAACCTTGCAAAATACCCGACCCGCGAGACCTGAAATGATTGTTGAAATTAGGATCTGATTATTGACTGCCGGTAGTGGGCAAGAGGTTATGTGAATGTGAAATATAGATTTTGAAGTGCCAAATGGGTAGCGAAGTTATGCCACAATTTTTAAACTTGGAAAAAATGAATTCATGATCTGACAAATCATGGGATATAAGTCCCCGTTGTATGGGACCATTGAGATGATGCAAAAGATTTGGTTTGAAAGGCATATAAGCTGGATCTACCCTAGGACTTCACGGACTGCGTGAATTATGTTTCGTAAATCGAACTTGATAAATATCTATCAAGTTAAAATCTGAATTCTTCTTGATAAATTTTAGATCGGCGAAAAGTTGCATTCATCAAAAACCCATGAACATCATGGATAGAGAAAGTAAGTCAACATTAAGCCTGATCTTATTCCCGTAGTTATGTTTGATGAAACTCGCATATTGTAATGAATTACACTTGTGAGAAAAGACCGAATGTGGAGGAAATACCCACATGGCTTTAACTCTATAAGAAGCGAGTAGTAAGATGATCTTTGGGGACAAAGATCCTGTTTAGGGGTAAATGCTGTGACAATCCGTCAATTTATGGTTGGTATTTTATTCTCAATATTTAATTGAAAATATTATTTTAATGTTATTATATGAACTCACTTATTTTTGGGAAGAAATTTGGATTTACGTCTTGAAGTAGCGTCGACTACGTCTAAACCGGAGGATTCTACGTTACGTGCTTACACCGTGTTTGGTGACAGTCCGACAATTCAGAAAATAAATTTATCCGCGAATATTATTTTAGAGTTTTAAATTTGTGTTGGTTCATAAACTCACAAATTTACGAGAAGAGATTAGGACTTACGATTTTAATTTAACGTCCTTTACGACTAAATCGGAAACCTTAGGATTACGTATTTACGTTTTTGAACTCCGTTTTTGATGAGACAATTTTTATTGGATTCGTTTTGTGTCGTTGATTCATAATTTATAAAAACGTTTTTCGTGAAACGACCCGAGGGCACGCAAATCGAGGAATACCCGTAAATTAGTGAGGTGGGACAAAATACATTATCCCACCCCACTAATACACATGGGATGGCACAACATGACACCACATCAAAGATGTGGCATCATGTTAACTTGTAGCTTACAAGTGTAAGCACTAGCTTAACACTTAAGCTAGTTTCTTCCACTCATCCCACAAAAACAACTAGCTACTCATAACCACCATTTCACTCATGCAAACCACTCTCATCCTCCCATTTCTCTCTCAAAAATTCGTCCTACTCTCACCCTAAATAACCCATTTGATCTTGATTTAACCATGAAATCATATGTTATTCACACATATGATGAAAACCCATTGAAGTTATGAAGATTGGAGGTGATCTTAACATGTAAAAAGGAGTTTTCAAGGGAGTTTGGGGCTGATTTCTCAAGGAGTTTTCATGAAGAACAAGGGCTGATTTTTGGAGGAATCTACAAATACTTGGTGATCCTAAAAGTGGTGTTGATATCTCATAAGATTGGTTACCCAAAACCATGTCTTGTTCATCCAAAAGCTCATCATTTCATCATCATGGTGGTATAAAGATTGTTCTCCTCATCCTCTTGTTATTTTGATTATGTAATCATGTATTTTCTTTCCTATTATATATGTATATAATGATTATATGATGATAAAAGTATTGTGTGGGGATTTGGACTTGATAAACATGCTTAAAAAGATGAAAGACTATAAGAAACAAGGCTAAAATCTTGTTTAAATATGTTGGCTGTATAAAACAGTAAAGAACCAAATGGTGAACTGATAAAAATGGCATAGATAAATGAATAAACAGTAAGCTATGGGTCTTGTACACATGTGAGAGTTGGCCATGCAATGGAATCATTGTAATGAGTAAGATATGATCAAAACAAGTTTAAGATACAAATCTGAGTTCACTGTTTTGGACGATTTTTAGAAAATACTTAGAAGATGATTCAACAGTAGCTATAGAAGAGTTAAATGGAGCACATATCATGTAGTTTATGTGATAAAAATTTGAGCTTCTATCTCCATATATAACTCTAGATATAGCAGTTTTGGTGAAGATGAAAATAAAAATCAGATTTTGAGAATTAATGTTTATTACTATTATATAAGCACTCAAAATTATATTGTATAAAATGTAAAGTTAAAACCCACTAACTCATGAATTTTATTTATATAAATATGTACAATGATAAATAAGTGGACATTTTATAACAATGGCAACTTGTTATGTTTTATAAGTTATAAAACTATAAACATGATTTTTACGACTTTTTCGGCTATTACCGTAAAATTAACGTTTTTGTTAAATAAAACTTAGACGGTTGGACCCGTCTAATGTAAACTTTTATAAAACTCATATACTGATATATAAACATATATAACAAGTAAAAACCAATAAAACCCGAACTATATAACATACGGACATTAACGGGCTACGTTAACGTTATTGGACTAATAATACAACAAAATGGACTAAAACACTTATAAACTTATTTATTGGACTTAACCCATTTAGGCCCAACTTGTAAAGTGTAGATACTGATAATATAAGTATAACATGGATTAATACAAGTTAAGAACTTATAATAAGCTTGTTTGACTTAAAACACGAAAATAGGTAAAACTAGTAAACTAGTATTAAAGTTATCGACACATAACACTAAAATAAGTAAATGAGAATATATAAACCCACTTGATCATCATATATATAAAATCATCATATGTATACATAATTGTTATTTTATAAATTCATTGGACATGAGTCTAAGACGAGTATTATTTGTCTAGGTTTACGTGATTGAAGCACGTACCGTTCATCCGAATTGCCGATAACCCGTCTTCCCACATCAACGTGAGTTCATAGCCTCGCACTCTTTTAAATGTTTTATAAATGTTTTATAAACCCGCGAGGGAGATAACATGTTAGTTTTTATAAAATAGGACACCATTTGTCCCGATTGCTTGCTTATTGATTTGGACCCGAATGATTGTATGACCCGATTGTATGACCCGATAAATGATTAAAGGACCCGATAGATGAAATTAAATGGATTATTAAAGTTAGGTTATGTCACTAAAAGTCCCATTAGCATGAATTGTGAACTACCGGGATATGGTAGACGCTTATGCATATAATAGTACTATTTGGGGACGATCACCCCAGTTCGCGCCTTGACGGTTGATCCCCGTCGTGCCACATTGATTGGTAAGCGAATTTATGTATGAGAAGATTTCCATAGCGTGACCTTTGTGACGACACGCTACTTTAGATGGGCAAATTGAGTATCGGGTTAGCTAGCCGTTGTTGGTTTAGTAAGGTAACAATGTCATGCGGCTTATAATAATCCAAAACTAACGAAATACTACTAGACGCCCCGAACTACGATGTATTGCCTGACTAGCAATACAGGGTCATACTATTGATATTATGTTTGTGTTTTGGTTTTCATAACCATACTTATATAACGGTTTTTATTTAACTTTATACAACGTCGTAAGACGTATTGTATGATGTTTTTACGACATTGGCTCGTATAATGATTTTTAACGCAAATGCCTATATTATGATTTTCGATAAGGATTTGTATAAAATGACTTTGGCTATTTTATGGCCTATTAAAATGATTTGTACAAAATTATTTTCAGTAATAATTTTATATTGATATTATATTTATGGATTTTATTAAACTCTATGAATTCACTCGGCGTTATCGCTGACCTTTTCTTTTAACATGTTTTGTCTCAGGTACTTGAAGGTAATTCTCGGGAAGACGACAAGAATTCATGGCCCGCACTTAAATAATATTTTCCATTCAAATACTTTGTAAAACTTTGTATGAAATAATATGACTTGGGACCGATGTAACTTTGATATTTATGAATGGAAATGCTTTTATTATTAAACGACGCGATTTTTATGCGTTGTCTATGATGTGAGTTATGTGCTATCCCGTAACACCAACTAGTCTTCCGCTGTATTGTGTTGTATAAATTTGAGGGTGTTACACTTATGCATTTTTGTCTAATCATTCATGGTTGATATAGGTACGTCTTAAAATTCTAAGTTAGGACGGTTTATGTGTACTAGACTTATGTCATGCTCAACATTTAGCGGGTGTTTTTCCTTTTATTCTTTTAAACTTTCTTAGTGAGGAATAAAGAAAAATAAGAGCGGCTTATGAAAAAAAATCAGTGGCTAGAAAAAAAAAGAAGAAAAAGAAAAAGGAAAAAATATATATATATATATATATACAAGACTCCCAAGAGGGGCAGTGTGGTGTTAATTATAGTGACTATTGAGTTCCAATATTACCTTGACGGGTTGCGGGGATTCAACATATTGCTCCAATCCAATATTACCTTGATGGGTTGCGGGGTTGAAGATCCAAAGTCTCAAAAAGATGGCGGATGTAAATTATTGCATGAGTTTTATTTTTCTTTCCTTAGCGAGTGTGTAGCTACTTATGAAAGCATGACATAAGGATTTTACACATAAGGCGAATGACTTATTACTCTTGAAACGGACTTATATTAATTGTGAGCGGTTTTTCAAGTAATGGATGAGAGGATTACTTAGGATTAAAACCGTGCTTCCTTATTTTTGGATTTTACATTTCTTATACTTCACACTTGAAATAATGACAAATTTGCCCACAAGCAATTTGCTCAAATAATAACCGGTTCCACATTTAATTGTCATGAATAAGTTGATGCACTTTTTACTTGTGAATACAATGATCCCATTTTTAAGCTTGGTATGGGGAAAGTGAAACTTGAGGGTGACAAATGTCCATGGTACCCAAGCCCTAATTCAAGTCAATGATTTCTTTATGAGTTATTTCCATCAAAACCATTTCAATAAAAATCAAAAATATATAAATAGAATTGTTTTCTTTGCATTACATTGTAAATATTCAAAATCATTCATCATGTAGTATAGTTTAGTTTGTTAAATCATAAAATGGCCAAGGTGGGTTAATTATGAGAAAAGTGTAACTTGGTGCTTTAAAATACTGCACTGCATGAGGTCATGGCAATGGTCAAGTGGAGGGGAGTTGATAAGTGTGAAAACACTCATCAATAATGATCCAAAAACCACTCAAAACACAGTCAAATACATAATATTTAACTTTAAAATATCAGAATTACGCGTGTATTTGTGTTTTTGTGTTTTCAGGTAAAAAAGATACATAATGGAGCAAACATGCATTTTCGAGGGATTTATATGATAAAAGACGAAGAAAAAGACGAAAGATGCTTCAAGGACCTTGATTGCCAAAATTTCAAAGATCGAGGACTTGAGTTGCAATTTCTATAAAAACAAAGGATGAAAAGGAGATTTGACTTAAAAGTTTTTAATCACTTTTGATTAAGAAATGATAGTTGAGGGACTAAACATAAAAAATGGGAAAGTCTATTAAACTTTTCATTAAAACTTGGTCAATGACCAATTCACTGTCAAAACACACGTATCATCTTCTTCACCGAAAGAAGAGAGAGAAAGAGTCAGATGACTTCATCTTCTATCCACCCTAGACCTGCAAATCAAAATCAAGAATGATCCAAGAAGAATTAGCCAAAGCTTCCAACTACAAAAATGATCAGCTTCATTTCCTCTACAAGAAGATACTAATTAATTTGATCAAGGAAGAAAGACGAAGAAAGCCCCAAATCAAGAATGAAGAACGAGTCACCTTATCCTCGTATTTTACACGTGGCGATTACTGATTGGATAGAACACGTCATATCTTCTCCTCTTCAGGCCTATAAAAAGAAGACGAAGACTCCATTTCGAGACGGTTAGCATAGGAGTAGTTACACATAGTTAGTTAGGGTAGAAGTAGTTAGTTAGATTTTCTCTCATCTTTTCTTGTTAAGCTTTTGTAACTGAATTAGTTAAAGCTTGTAACCGAATTAGTTTTCAGCCATTAATGGAAGTTTAGAGTTACAGTTTTCTCAATCTCTTTTCTTTTTCTATTCTTTACTGTTTACTTGTTAATAGTCATCAACTCATTCTCGTTACTGTCTTTTACTTCGATTAAATATCGTTACTATTCATTGATGCTAGCTAGTTATTCTTGGAGCTTTTTGATGTGATTACATTAGGACTCATTCTATGACATATAGAATAACCAGTGTTTACAGTTTGGTTGGATTTTATAGCTTTAAAAGTTTTTCAGTTTAGTCAGTTGTAAATGGAATCAGTTTTAAATGGAATTTTTCATCATAAGCTTGTTCAAATTAGTTTGTAGAACTGATAAGCTCAGAAGCTCTCAAAAGCTTATGAGTTTTAAAAGTGTCGATGTTAGTTTTGTAAGAATGATACGGATTTGTTCAAGTTTGCAGGATATCAGATTAGAAGGTGTTTGGATTTGAGTTGTTTAGCAGTTTGTTATCAGATAGTAGTTAGTTCAAACTTTGGTTAAAATTAGGAGCTAGCTTTGTTTTCGTTTACCCTTCTCTGTTCATTTTAAACAGTTTTCTGATCATACTGATATTACTGTTAATGGATTGTTATGAGATTTTGGCAGCTTTTAGTTTATAAACTTTTTCAGGTATGGTGGTTTGGAGTACAGATTAGAAGATACGATAGTAGATCTGTTGGAATCCACAGTAGCAGGTGTGTTCGATTTAAGCCGGCTCAGCGCCGCGCTTCGACTTCAACGGACTAGGCCTGGATGAGAATGGTTAAGCATGTTTCATATTTTCTGCACTCCTTTTAGATTAATCTGTAGGTGCTTAATCGTAGTAGTGTAAACTTGTTCGTTTCACTATTTGTTGAATGATCAATATCTGTTAGTGCTCGTTTGCCGTGTTCCATTTGATCATGACCTCCTAATCTGCTCATTTGTATTCTGTTATTAGCTAGTCATTTGAATTTTGTTGTTAATCTACTTAGAGCTAAGACATCTAATTGTTTTACATTCATTCTGTGGTAGATGTTGCAGCCTAGATAGCTTAAAGCAATCTGTCATTTTTTATCACAGTCTATTAGGATTAATAATAGATAGCTTAATTGAGATTTTGAATGACATAACTAGTGTTTGGCATTAGGATATTGGTTTCGATTCATTAAGAGTAGGAGGTGGTTCTAATTTGAACATATTCAGGATCACTTTGAAAGAGTTCACATTTACATTCACTTGTAGGAAGAGTTTATTGTTAGGCTTTGTAATAGGATATTTCATTTGAAGATGTAAATAATTACAGAGTGCATTACGAAGATTCGAATGTAGCACATGTTCTTTGTTAGCTTTATTACAAGTATGGATACTGTACATGTTAGGCCCTTTAATTTGCTATACTCCATTTCAGTTGCAGTCCAAACTGATAAGATTCGTTAGGTTCTTAGTTAATGCCTGTTAGGATTATCTCAGGTATACTCCTTTCCGTTAGATTTAGTTTAAGTAGTTAGTGGATTGTTGTCACATCCCCAAATTCACTGCAGTGGAAGACTTGCTTTGGGGACTTGTGACTTCATGAGTATTCGAGAGCTTGATCCGAGAACGACCTCTACATGCCAAGAACCACAAAGAAGACTCCAAATAATCCACATAGTCAAGTACCTGAAATACATGCTTAAAAATGTCAACATAAAGTTGGTGAGTTCATAAGTTTGTTTTAAAACGTTTATGAAAAATTAGAGTTTTACCGATCACTGCACCTTGCAGTAAAACATAAGTGTTTAAAAATCACAGTTTCTTGTTAAATAGTCTTTCTTTGAAATTTTCAAAGTGTACTGATAAAGACAGAGTTTATTTATAAAAGCCGAGAGTTTACTGATATAACAAGGTTCGCTAAAATAAGTAGAGTTTCTGATAAGACAAAGTTCACGGAAAATAAATTGAGTTTTCTGATAAAACAGAATTCACATGAAATAAATAGGGTTTATAGATAAAACAAAGTTCATAGATAACAACTAGCGTTTTCTGATAAAAGTAGAGCTCACTGATAAATAATAGAGTTTTCGATGATAATAGAATAGAATTATTTAATGAACCACAAGATTTTCCAACCACTTAGTGACAATATAACAAATACAAGGTCACTAAATAAAATAAGTGATACACGGTTTTGCAATGGGTTCAAAATATTTCTCGGAATCCTCTCGAATTGATCTCAGTTAAAAGTGGAATGATTGTTCTTGGTGACAAAAAGTGGATTTGGCTTTCTATTCTAAATAAATAAATAGATGAAGTGAATAAAGATTAAAGCCGGAAACAGTAGATAAAAGCAATTAAATAATAAAGCAGAAAAATACTCTTACTGAAAAATGCTCTATGCTGAAAATCACCCTTATGCGGAAAGATGCTCTATGCGGAAAATCTTGCCCTATTCGGAATAAATCCCTACGCGGAATAAAAAGTCCTATGCGGAAGAAGAGTACTATGCGGAATATATGGCCTATTCAGAAAATAATCCTATGCGGAATGTAAGGCTATGCGGAAAGTAGAATCCTATGCGGAAAATAACTTCTATTCGGAAAATAAAGTTCTATGCGGAAAAACAAGCTTATGCGGAAAAGCAGAGCTATTCGGAAAATATGGTCTATTCGGAAAAACATTCCAAATAAGGAAATGAAGAAGCTATCATGCGGAATATTGAAAATATTCCGAGTAAAAGAAAAATGAGAACCCCTATTCGGAATAAAGGCTCAATTCGGAAAGTCCGTGAAATTCCGAATAAAGGAGAAAAACAACCTCTACTCGGAATAATTGAAATATTCCGAATAGAGGCAAACCCAAAATTCCTATTCGGAATCTGGGAAACTCAGGTCTGATGAAAAGCGAAGAACAAGGAGATCGTTTAATCCACAATCAACTCCAAAACTTAAAAAGGTTTTACCAAATCAAACACAAACAATTTAAATACCATAAGAAACAAATCCCACCAATAAAAACACTAAATCAACAACTTTTTAGAATCAAACTAGAATCAATAAAAACTTAAGAACTTGCAATAAAAATGGAGATGAACAAGATGAATGAAAAGATGGAATAGATTGATTAATGTAAAAGTAACAAGGTTAATGATTAAGGATTACAAGATTGAAAGAAAAAGATGAAAATCACCAAACACCCTAATGGTGTTGGTGATGGGACGAAGCTAACAAACTGGGAAAAAGAAAAAATGAACTAACTCCCTAAAATGTGAAGGGAGAGATCTATTTATAGTCCTAGTGGTTGGTTGGTGAGTGGGCTTCCTCCCTTTCTTCTTGTCTTCTCGTCTTTTCAGAAAAGTTGACGTTTTCGATTCTGATTCGGGATTTGTTGTCGATTAAATCCAACTCGTCTTTTAATTTCTTCGTTAAATAGACTTGAGTTTCTTCGACTTATGTAAATCTTCCGTCTTTGGTCCTTTTCTTCGATAAATCTTCAAATAGGCCCAGTGACTTCAAATCTTTTGCATCTCTTGGACAATAGACTTCGTCTTTAGTCTTTTTCCTTGACAAAACCCGTGCAATCCCATGTTTTCTTTAATATTCATCCGGTTAGCTCTGAAAACACAATAAACACAAAAACCACGCATAATTCCAAACAAATGATATTAAATACGTGTTTTGGTCTTGTTTTAGCCCGAATTAAGTGGTAAAAGGATGGGTGTTTACACACCTATCAAATCCCCTACACTTAACCATTGCCATGCCCTCATGCAATGCTTAGTGATAAAGCAATTTTTACATTTTTCTCATAATTAATAAACCTTGGCCTTATTTAAATTCTACTAAATAAGAACCAAATTACTAAGAGAAATAAAAAACTTTAAAATAAACAAAAGGAAGGAAATAACTTGTAAAGAAATCAAGGACTTACATTAGGGCTTTTGTGTTGCGAAGATTTATCACCCTCAAGTTTCACGTTCCCCAAACTAAGCTTAAAAACGAGATCATTGTTATTATAAGTTAGTAAATCAAACACTTACACACATGGCTTAATTAAATGCTTAAACTCCCTTATTCCTAATTGTATCTCTTATATTTTATTTTTGTCTTAGAATGATCATAAAGATGCATTTTTGGACTTATTTCGATAGTTTATTAAGGCTGAAAGCAAAGTAGGACGATTTGATCAATAGTTAGCTAAAGGACAAAATCTCTTAAAACTGCTTCTCGGGATATCAAAAAGTTCATATCTTGGCATAACTTGGTTCACGATTCGAGACCTTTCTCGGGCCGATATTTGGCATGTACTTCATACTTCATATCTTCAAGAGACGTTCTTGAGATAATGGTCTTCTCATCATAATAGAGTTTCTTCACTTTGGAGACTTTTGAGGGGTACTCCAACTTTGTTGACCACGACTTCATGATTATTTCTTCAATCTCTAATTGGGATTTTGAGATACAACGATACGCCTCCTTTTCGGACTTGGATCTATTTATCCTCATACCTTGTTAGGGTCTTTTCGGATAGACTTCTCCATGATCTTTATGGGAGTTGATTGCTTTTCGTCGTGAGTCTTGATCCTTCATATTGACTTTAGGAATAATGCTTTTCACATCACTTTGGATCTTCAGCAATAAAATGGAATCCTCATGCCTTGTTAGGGCCTTTTCGGACTCGCCAATCGTCGCGCCCCGCTTCATAAGTTATGCCTTGGCTATGAACTCTTATCATTACCGAGCAACTTTTAAACGATCTTGGGCTAGAAGCTAAGTAACTTTTCAAATCGTAAGACCTTACTTATTGCAGATAAATTATTAGCAAGTGATGGGAGAATAGGCAAATAATTACACCAAGTGAGCTTGTGCAAGAATACCGACTTATAATTGACTCTATCATTTCTCGTCCTCCACAATTTAAAATCTCAAGTAATGAGACTCGTGGACACTTAGCCTAATAAACCGATTAAGGTCTACATGGTTAAGGATACTAGCTAGATTAAACTTGGATAAGTCTATTCGGGTTGAGTCAAAATAAACGCAACGGGCCTAATATATCAAAGACTTCTAAACTAGCTACAACACTTTATTAAAATTTTGACTTTATTGCAGGATATATACATATGAAAGCAACGATAAAAATTTAAAAATTACGACTAAATGGCCAAAGTTAATAAAAAAAATTTGAAAAATGCTGAAAAATAGGATTTTCCGGTTAAATGAAGGCATTTTCATGGAAAAGTCCACTTAAAACTTCGATAGAAGTCTCCCCTACACTTAAGATAAACATTGTCCTCAATGTTTAAGCATGTGGGAAAAGTCTCCCCTACACTTATGGCATTGTGCACGTTGGTTAACTCGAGTTAAGGAAGAGACGACTAAAGTGATCAATTTCAAATGTGAGTATGAAGAAAATTGAATCACGATAGTTGAGAGATAGAACCGGGTTTTGGATAACACGGGAGCACGGTTCTTCAAAGATTTCCAAGATTGCAGTTATCCCTGTAATCACATCACCAAACACAAACGACCAAAATAGGTCCTCCCCTACACTTAGGGGGTTAAAGGGATAGATACTCGGGCTGCCTCCCGAGGAGCGCTTGTTTTTGATAACCGAGTCACGAGCCTGACTCGATCCAAATTTAGTTCATGGGGAACGTGGTGAGGGATGGTATCACCTCCTGAGAGGTGCCCTCACCAAAGTACAACTTCACTCGTTGGCCATTCACCTTAAAATTCGGTCCATTAGGTTGAGCGAGCTCGAGAGTACCATATGGAAAAGTTTGGGCGATGGTGAATGGGCCGGACCAACGAGATTTGAGCTTGCCCGAAAAGATTTTCAACCGAGAGTTAAAAAGTAAGACTTTGTCTCCAACATGGAACTCTCGGTTTTTGATCTTGGAGTCGTGAATGAGCTTAGTTCTTTCCTTATAGATCAAAGAATTTTCATAAGCCTCATTCCGAAGTTCATTTAGCTCATTGAGTTGGATCTTGCGTAGGTCACCGGCTTTGTTTATATCAAAATTAGCCCACTTCAAGGCCCAATAGGCCTTGTGCTCCAACTCAATGGGGAGGTGGCACGCTTTCCCGTACACAAGACGATAAGGCGTACAGCCGATCGGGGTCTTGTAAGCAGTACAGAAAGCCCACAAAGCATCATCAAGTTTATCAGCCCATGCGGCACGATGCTCTCCCACGGTTCTTTCCAAAATTCGCTTTAGTCCTCGGTTGGATATTTCAGCCTGGCCATTAGTTTGTGGGTGGTAGGCTGTGGAAAGACGATGATTCACACCGTACTTAGCCATGACTCTAGCAAATTGGTCATTGCAGAAATGAGTCCCACGATCACTAATAATGGCACGAGGCACACCGAATCTAGCGAATAGAGCTTTCAAAAAGTTACAAACCACCCTTGCGTCATTAGTAGGTAAAGCTTTGGCTTCAACCCACTTAGAAACGTAGTCAACGGCTACAAGGATGTATTTGTTTCCTTTAGAGGATGGGAATGGCCCCATAAAGTCGATACCCCAAACATCAAAAATTTCACACTCTTGAATAAAATTCTGAGGCATCTCGTCTTTATGTGTGATTTTGCCTTGCTTTTGGCAAACATCACATCGTTTGACCATATCGTGAGCGTCACGGTATATGGAGGGCCAATAAAATCCCGAATCAAATACTTTTTTAGCGGTGTAGTTGGGACCAAAGTGACCACCGGTGGGTCCTTTGTGGCAAGCATCAAGGATGTCCGACGCTGCCGGTCCATCAACACATCGACGGATAATCAGGTCGGCACATTGTTTGAATAGGTAAGGGTCGTCCCAAAAGTAAGTCTTAATGTCGGTGAAGAACTTCTTCTTTTGTTGAGACGTCAACCCTTCCTTGAGAATTCCACCCGCTAAGTAGTTTGCAAAGTCCTCAAACCACGGGGTTTCATCGGCTTCGAGTTTATAGACATTAAGGTCTCCAAGGGAAAAGAATCATTGATTTCTTTGGTCGGATGATCCCCTTGGTAAGGATCCTCAAGTCTACTAAGATGGTCCGCGGCTAAGTTTTCTGCTCCTTTTTTATCGCGGATTTCGATTTTAAATTCCTGGAGCAGCAAAACCCAGCGAAGAAGTCTTGGTTTGGAATCTTGCTTTGTCAACAAGTACTTAAGCGCGGAATGATCGGTGTACACAATGGTGGTAGAAAGGAGAAGATAGGGGCGGAATTTTTCAAAAGCATAGACAACAGCTAAAAGCTCTTTCTCAGTTGTCGTATAATGCAATTGTGCCCCCGTCATTGTCTTGCTAGCGTAATGGATCGGTTGGAAGTGTTTGTTCACTCTTTGTCCAAGAACCGCTCCAATAGCAAAATCACTAGCATCGCACATCAACTCAAAAGGCAGCTCCCAATTAGGGGTAACCAAGACGGGTGCCTTAGTTAGCTTATCCTTAAGCGAGTTGAAGGCTTCAAGGCACTCTTTGGAGAAGATAAAAGGAGTATCTTTTTCCAAGAGGTGGGTCATCGGGCGAGCGATTTGGGAAAAATCTTTGATGAATCGACGATAGAAGCCCGCATGACCCAAGAAACTTCTCACACCCTTCACAGTTGAAGGTGGAGGCAACTTAGCGATTACATCGACTTTAGCACGGTCAACTTCAAGACCGGCTTTCGAAATCTTATGTCCAAGCACGACGCCTTCTTTTACCATGAAATGGCATTTTTCCCAATTTAGAACCAGACGAGTGTCTTCGCACCGCTTTAGCATACGTTCTAAATTGGCAAGGCAAGAAGAGAATGAATCCCCGAAGACCGAGAAATCATCCATGAAGACTTCCATGGGTTGTTCAACCATGTCATGGAAGATAGCTAACATACACCTTTGGAAAGTCCCGGGCGCATTACATAAGCCAAAAGGCATTCTTTTGTAAGCGAAAGTGCCATAAGGACAAGTGAATGTAGTCTTCTCTTGATCTTGGGGATCGATGGGTATTTGGAAATAACCCGAGAAACCATCCAGAAAGCAGTAATATTCATTACCGGCTAATCGTTCAAGCATTTGGTCCATGAAAGGTAGAGGAAAATGATCCTTTCTCGTGGCATCATTGAGTTTGCGGTAGTCTATACAAACTCTCCACCCAGTAACGAGACGAGTGGGAATCAACTCGTTGTGTTCATTGGGAACAACGGTTATTCCGCCCTTCTTGGGCACACAATGGATTGGACTAACCCATGGTGAATCCGAAATAGGGTAAATCATACCCGCATCAAGAAGTTTGAGAACCTCTGTTTTGATGACTTCATGTATTTTTGGATTCACCCTTCGTTGGCTTTGAATAGTGGGCTTATAGTCGTCCTCCATGAGAATTTTGTGTGTGCAGAAGTGAGGATCAATTCCACGAATATCCGAGATTTTCCAAGCGATAGCCTTCTTATGATCTTTCAACACAGCGACAAGTCGGGCTTTCTCTTCATCCTTCAAATCCTTAGCAATGATGACTGGCGACTTCTTTTCTTCTTCGAGGAATACATACTCAAGATGGGGCGGCAACTCCTTAAGTTCTAAATCCGGAGGATTTTCGACGGGAGGCGTATTCGAAGTCGGAGTCTCGATAGCAATAATAGTGGGAGATGGAGGGGAAGGGTTGTCTTCTTTGAGGAGGTTTGCAATGAAACTAAGATCGTCATCCCAATTGGCAGTAGAATCGTCATTTTCTTGCTTCACATCTTCCAAGGTGGCTTCCAAATCTTTCCAAAGGAAATCACTTTCTCCAAAGAGAGATAGTGATGAGTCGATAGAGGAAACGGTCTCAACATTGGGAAGAGAGGTAGGAATGTTTTTACAAGCATCCTTGAAGTGTTCTTCACAAGCCTCATCAAGAACGTCAATACAATTAACACTCTCGGAAGAAGAAGGCTGTTTAGATAACTTTCCCATGTTGAAGACTACTTTATCGTCACCCACTCTCATGATAAGCTCACCGGCTTCAACATCAATGAGAGTGCGACCGGTCCTCAAGAATGGACGACCAACAATGAGTGGCACACGTGGGTCCATCTCGTAGTCGACGACAACAAAATCAGCAGGGAAGGTGAATTTGTCGACTCCTACAATGACGTCTTCGGCTATCCCCACTGGATAAGCAACCGTACGGTTAGCCAATTCCAAAGTCATCTTGGTGGGGACTAGCTCTGGGAGAGATAATTGCTTCCAAACACTTAGAGGCATAAGATTAATACTGGCACCTAGATCGGCTAGGGCCATGCAATTCTCTACTCCCGGGAAATTGCAAGGGATAAGAAAACGACCCGGATCACCAAGCTTGATTGGCAATTTCCTTAAGAGCACTGCAGAGCAATTCTCATTAAGTTGGGTGTTGGCAATATCGAGGAGCTTTTCCTTGTCGCTCAGAAGATCTTTAAACATTTTGGCATACTTGGGCATGTGAGCGAGAGCCTCAGCGAAGGAGATATTGAAATTCAGTTTTTTGAACATTTTAAGGAAATTCGAAACTTGAATATCATCCTTGCTGTTTTGCTTCTCTTTCCTCAACCTTGAAGGATAAGGTATATTGGAAGAAGAGGAAGGCTTTAGAGGAATAGGATCACTCACAACCACGGGTGGAGGAGGGGTAGAAAGAAGAGGTGGAGAAATTGGGGAAGGAGAAGGATGAGGAATAGGAGCAGGTGACTCGTTCTCCTTAGTCACAAACACCGGTGGAGGTATAGGAAGCTCGGGTTCCTTGGTACCTTTACCACTTCGAGTGGTGATTGCTTTCATCTCCCCTCTTGGGTTCGCAACGGTGTTACTCGGAAGAGTACCCGAAGAAGAGGGTTGATTACCATTGAAGAAACTAGCCATCATGTTCCTCAGATCATTAGTTTGGGTATCCAACGTATTTCTCATATCAGCTCTCAAATCATTTCCTTGCTTTACCAAATCAGCCTTCAAATTGCGTACTTCCTCTTGGAGATTTCCCACTATCACATCATTGGTTCTCATGTAGGTTGCAACCTCTTGGTGTAATGCAGTGGTGGCTTGGTTGGGAGGAGCATTGTATGCAGGTGGTTGGTAAGCAGGTTGTTGGTAGACTTGATTGTTACGTGGAGGTGGTTGTTGTTGCTTGTGAGGTGGGATGTATGGTTGTCGAGGTTGTTGTTGTTGTTGAGGAGGGCGATTAAGGTTTTGTTGTTGGTTTGGGTTGGTAGGTGGGAAACCAGGTGGTGACAGATAGTTGTTGCTACGGTAGCTGAGCAAGTTACGGTCACCTTGGGGTTTTGCTTGATAAGCGGGTTGAGGATAGGTGCCATATGCCGCATTCACATTCTCAGCAGGGTAATCTTGGGTGGCGGTACAAGTTGTGTAAGAGTGGGGACCACCGCATATCTCACAAGGTTGGCTGACAGCGTTCACTTGTGCATTTTTGGCGTTGTTGCTGTTGTTGTTGCTGACGGTGTGGGTGACAAGCGATTCAAGAAGCGTGGTGATTTTGTCTAATCGCTTGTCGCTGTCATTAGTGCTAGCACTAGCAACATTGGTCCTAACACTCTTGGTTTGAACACGAGATTTGTTCTCAATGATGTCCCAAGCAGCATTGGAAGTCTTAGCCAATAAATTACCCCCCGAGGCACTATTCAGTGAATCTTGGTCATTCATGGTTAAACCATTGTAAAAAGTATTTATTTGATGAACTTTGGTAAAACCATGTTGTGGGCATTTTCTTAAAAGATCTTTAAAGCGATCCCAAGATTCACTGAATGACTCGTCGTACTTTTGTTCAAAGGTTATAATCTCATTCCGCAAAGCGGTAGTACGAGAGGGTGGAAAAAAGTAGTTGATAAACTTTGTTTCCAAATCCGTCCACGAGAGAATACTCTGTGGCGGTTCCTTAGCAAGCCAATGCCGGGCTTTTCCCTCTAAAGAAAAGGGAAAAAGTTGTAACCTTATCACTTCTTGTGGAACGCCATTGAACTTGACCGTGTTCGTGAGTTGTAGAAATCTCTTGATGTGATCGTGTGGGTCATCAATGGTTCGTCCAAAGAATGGTTGAGCTGAGACCATCTGGATAAAGCCTGACTTTAGCTCGAAATTGTTGGCGGCAATTGGTGGAATAACAATTGGATCCATGTTGCCATCGACATGAGCTTGCAGCAATTCAATCATTCGGCGGTTATCCGGAAGGTGCTCATTGTTGTTATTATTCATGTTGTTGAAAGGCGGGTTGTTGTTGTTATTATTGTTGTTCGGAGGTGGTATGTTATTGTTGTTTTGTACACCAGCCATGTCTAAGTTATCGAGAGGCTCGGGCTCTTGATAAGACGTGGATCGAGTGCGCATACACCTGCAAAAGAACGAACAAAGAAAAACAAAGCAAAAATATTTTTGGTTTTTATGTTTTTTACTTTTTAGGATTTTTGAAAATTTTATATTTTTTAGTGTTTTTGAAAATTTTTATGAAAAAGTAACGTTCACGGGGAACGGATCCCAAAATCCAAGTTCTCACAAAAAACTTTTGATCTTAACGAGAAGAGCCGGCAGCGGCGCCATTTGATACACGGTTTTGCAATGGGTTCAAAATATTTCTCGGAATCCTCTCGAATTGATCTCAGTTAAAAGTGGAATGATTGTTCTTGGTGACAAAAAGTGGATTTGGCTTTCTATTCTAAATAAATAAATAAATGAAGTGAATAAAGATTAAAGCCGGAAACAATAGATAAAAGCAATTAAATAATAAAGCAGAAAAATACTCTTACTGAAAAATGCTCTATGCTGAAAATCACCCTTATGCGGAAAGATGCTCTATGCGGAAAATCTTGCCCTATTCGGAATAAATCCCTACGCGGAATAAAAAGTCCTATGCGGAAGAAGAGTACTATGCGGAATATATGGCCTATTCGGAAAATAATCCTATGCGGAATGTAAGGCTATGCGGAAAGTAGAATCCTATGCGGAAAATAACTTCTATTCGGAAAATAAAGTTCTATGCGGAAAAACAAGCTTATGCGGAAAAGCAGAGCTATTCGGAAAATATGGTCTATTCGGAAAAACATTCCGAATAAGGAAATGAAGAAGCTATCATGCGGAATATTGAAAATATTCCGAGTAAAAGAAAAATGAGAACCCCTATTCGGAATAAAGGCTCAATTCGGAAAGTTCGTGAAATTCCGAATAAAGGAGAAAAACAACCTCTACTCGGAATAATTGAAATATTCCGAATAGAGGCAAACCCAAAATTCCTATTCGGAATCTGGGAAACTCAGGTCTGATGAAAAGCGAAGAACAAGGAGATCGTTTAATCCACAATCAACTCCAAAACTTAAAAAGGTTTTACCAAATCAAACACAAACAATTTAAATACCATAAGAAACAAATCCCACCAATAAAAACACTAAATCAACAACTTTTTAGAATCAAACTAGAATCAATAAAAACTTAAGAACTTGCAATAAAAATGGAGATGAACAAGATGAATGAAAAGATGGAATAGATTGATTAATGTAAAAGTAACAAGGTTAATGATTAAGGATTACAAGATTGAAAGAAAAAGATGAAAATCACCAAACACCCTAATGGTGTTGGTGATGGGACGAAGCTAACAAACTGGGAAAAAGAAAAAATGAACTAACTCCCTAAAATGTGAAGGGAGAGATCTATTTATAGTCCTAGTGGTTGGTTGGTGAGTGGGCTTCCTCCCTTTCTTCTTGTCTTCTCGTCTTTTCAGAAAAGTTGACGTTTTCGATTCTGATTCGGGATTTGTTGTCGATTAAATCCAACTCGTCTTTTAATTTCTTCGTTAAATAGACTTGAGTTTCTTCGACTTATGTAAATCTTCCGTCTTTGGTCCTTTTCTTCGATAAATCTTCAAATAGGCCCAGTGACTTCAAATCTTTTGCATCTCTTGGACAATAGACTTCGTCTTCAGTCTTTTTCCTTGACAAAACCCGTGCAATCCCATGTTTTCTTTAATATTCATCCGGTTAGCTCTGAAAACACAATAAACACAAAAACCACGCATAATTCCAAACAAATGATATTAAATACGTGTTTTGGTCTTGTTTTAGCCCGAATTAAGTGGTAAAAGGATGGGTGTTTACACACCTATCAATAAGGCATTTATTATTGTCTAAGCTCATGACACCGAAGCGTTAACAACACCGGTAGTATAATCATATAATGCAGCCCCTACGGATGCCTAACCCACGACATCCGTCCACAGACTCAAATGAAACTGTGCCCGCTTGTCCTCTGTTGGACCAAGCCGGACAGGGGCGTCAACCCCGATAGATCTATCCATAACATTCGCGCTTTCGACCGGTCATCCGGTCTGAAATTAACGGTTCATGATGATGGGCCAAAGTAATTGGGTTCAAGTGGGACTTAGACCAATACATAAAAGAGATATGCACTTGTGTTCATTCTTGCAACCATTGTCTCTACCCGAGAACCAATAAAAAGCAGTTAAAGTTTTGGGCTATGAAAATCACAATAGAAATTTTAGTATCAGCATTCATATGTATAACAATTAGAGGAGTTGACCACTCAGCACGTAACAATTAAACCAGTTTAAAGATAGTTTATGACCAACCAAGTAAGCTTAACATTAGCTTATGACAATCAAGTAATTTATAAACTGTTATAGGCAACCAAACAAGTTTAATATCAGTTTCTAACAACCAAGCAAGTTTATAAGTAGTTTATGACCAAGCATGTACCTCCCCCAAAGAGCAATTATAAAACATTTATAACTCAATTCAAAGCAAGAAAAGGTGGGGTATGAACTCACCTCGACGAAGTAGCGCGAATAATAGTGATGCTAACAATACGCTCAGTAGAAACGGAAATCGATACGGCTCGGTCATGGTGTTGTGGTTTATCTAATCGGCTAAATCCAATAACTTAAAAATGTATATATCGAGTTCTCGATAGAATATACATCAACGTGACCCGTTGATAAAATATTTAAGCTGCAAGTTATAATAGTTTGGTGGTTGGTTAAATAAAGTGAGTAAATTAGCACACACCAAGTGTGTAGTTTATTTCCTACATATTACATATAACCAGACGATTATATAATTCTTATGTTGAATTATATAATAACGACAACAATCTTACAAAATAAATCAAAGTATATACTTATTTTGTAGTTACAATATCATGATAAAATAATTAGGCGACATAACTCGACACATTTTAAGAAAATCATCAGTTAATTAATAATTATCACTTTTAAGTAAAAGTATAACTTTTATCGATTTATAATATAATAGTATGTGTTTATTCTATCAGTTTACAAATATAATAGTATTTATTTATTTATTTATCGGTTTACAACTACAATAGTATTTATTTGTTTTATCGGTATACAAATTATTAGTAGTTTGTAACGAACAAAATATAAAGTATATAAAATTTTATAGAAATTTCGACATGACCTATTCGCTAATACAACGTTCTCCATATTAACCCATTCTCAATATTTTCCATTTTTTTTTCCCAAACGATTCACGTTGCCACAATGTTTTATTATATCTCACTAAGTTAGATATTCACCATAATTAAATAGGACTAAACACAACCTATGTGTTATGAATTAAACGCCAAACGCCTGATGTAGGCTATTTAAACACGCAATTAATCGTATAATTATTTTTATAGTTCTCATAATATCGATAGTTTTCAACATTTTTATTTAACAATTTTCATACCACCAGTTAGTCTGTTATAATAATTAAAATTAGCTAAGTTATTAACCGAATCAAACCACAACGAACCATGAGCCCAAATCGTGCCCGACACTCTAAACCCTCGACGTCCCGCGTCCAAACACATCCATGGTGTTTTCCAGCTACCCCAAACAACCTTACGCTGATGTTAAACAGTGAACCAAACGCACTCCTACTGCTGGTAACCAGGAAACCAAACACACCCTCTGCTGCGGGTAAACAACGAACCAAACACCCTGCTGCTGATAAACAACAAATCAACACCTGCTGCTGCTGATGAATAGCTAACCGAACACCTCTTCGTCCTCATTTTCTGCCCGATCCAACGTCCCTGCTGTAGTGATTCCTTCCGGGCTAAACACACCCTTAGGCTGACCCGAACGCACCCTCGTAGCGCTATGAGAAAACCGAGACACAACCTGGTGGTTTAACCAAAACTCGACGCATCCCCCTGTGCTAACGGGATCAACAAGAAGCATCTTTTGGTGTTGTTCTACACAAAACATGCGCGCTGTGCTGGTGGTTTTTAACAGTGGTGATTCTAATTATCGTGTCAAAACTGGTGGTAGTTCTGGATCTAAACTATTGGTGGCTGGTGCGAAGTTCGACCGCTTGTGGTGGCAGCCTGATGTTGTCACGACCACTTGGTGATGGCGGTTGTTGTAGATGGCGTCTCGTCAATGATGTTGGTGCTTAAAATAATAGGGTGACGACTGGTGTTTAGATAGAGGCCACGACTGTGGTGATGGTACACGATATTGAGGGTAGTTCGAGCTGGTGGTAAACACCACGATTTGGCCAGATCGTAATGGATCTGGGTCAAGGTGGTCGGATCTAGGTGGGTGACAACGAGTATGATAAACTGATGGTGGATCGAGATGGTGACGATGGTGGTTCATAAAGAGGTGGCTTTACTCATTAAAGTGGCAGCAGCAATAGTTGGCCGGAAAAATATTCTGGCAACCAGAATGTGAAGAGTGGCGCCGGAAAATAAGAAGGAGGTGGAGAGAGTAACTAGGGTTTTGTATGTGTGTTGTAACCCTAGTTTTTGCATATATATACTAGGAAGTGATAAGATAAATTGTAAAGTGGGTAATAGTTGTGGGTCAGTTTTGTAAGTTTACTTTAAGTGTTTATATTATCGTGGTTCGGGACTCGTTTGAGCTCGATAAAATCTTATTCGTTTTACGAAATTCATACCATTGATTTCAAAATGATCTTTACAATAAAGCAGAGTATTTACTCGACTAATTTTCGAAATCGTTTACATTTTTATATAAAATAGTTACCGATTATCAGTTATCTCGACTAGTTTGCGTTCAAAGAAAATGTAACCTAAACTTGAACGTTCCCGCTTTCAACGTACGTTATTAAAATTAAAATAAAAGTATCATATATTTTAATAAGTCTTTTTATTAAATATTTCATGATAATTAAACTAAAAATTAATTTGTATCGCGTCAATTCACAGATTTTGCAAAGTCCTTTACAATATGTAAAGTAAACTCCCGTTTTCGAATCAAAGAACTTTGATATCTCTCGAAAAGGAATTTAGATTAATAAGTGATATAACTTATTAATAGTTAATGCCTGGAAAATTTCCGGTTGTCACAGTACATCCATGTTATTTGGAGTTCGTCCTCGAACTCAATCGTTGTTACCCTAATAAAAGTGTAGAGAAAATGATTTTGAGGTTCTACCCAAGTGTTATATCGAATATACTTAGATCTGCTCACATATAATTATGTCCGAACCTTTTAAAATCGTGTTATCCACCAATAGTTATTAGTAAACAATAGGTAGAAGTGGAATATATCTGAGTGGTTCTACACGTCAATCTGACAAATCGGTCGTCGTTCATAGAACAATAAAATTCGAACGAAGAGTTTAGAAAAATCATTAGTTCTTAAAAGTCTATAAGGTTTCACCACCACCATCCCATTAAGTTTACATCGATCAGTGTATTTTCAGAAAATTTGTGCAATGATTCGTGAATTAAATGAAGCTTAAAGAAGCGTTCGCCAAACATCGTAATGATAACGATAACAATGTAGAAGGACGATTAATCTGTACGGACGAATCATGAGCCAAACAAAATACCCTCCCAAAACTCAAATACTAAATCAATACCATAAATATACAGGGTCACGTCGGATGTACTCAAGCCCACTTATTTATAATCTCATATTTGCATACAGAAGCGTCCTAATCTATGCAAATATGTTATTATAAACTTATGGTTCGGTGATTTATGATTTCTTTATTCAAATGCAAAGGCGTCCCAATCCACTTCAATAAAGACTTCATAAATCATCCTACTTAAGTGTCATCGGCAAAATAACCAATTCAAAATCGTTAGAATCTCTAAACGATGTTATTAAAAATTACCAAAAGCAAAGAGCATGAGTTAATAATAAATCGTCTTCCATAAGTAGACGTTTCGAAAGTACAGGATCGAAGAACATAAGTGTCGATAGGCGATAAAGTGATTATAGACGTATATCAAGCAAAGAAACTTACGGTTATAAGTAGGATAATTATATAGTCCTCACTTCTAATTAAGCAATTATCCAATCACAAAAAAAACCTTCCCATCCTCGAGGAAGACTCATCAAACACCAAGCTGAGTAATAACTTATCATAACCCAACCTCGAAACTCACTCACAAAGAATGGCCCCAGGTTTTGTTATGAATTATTACACATCCCAACCTTTTGATGACTCAGCTCGACTCTGAAAATACAGTACATTCCACATTAACACGTAAGACTACGAGTCTTACCCATCCCCAAGGTAATTCATCAAAAATCATAGGTTGTGTAACGTCACATACTTAATTAAATCTCGCACTCAATCAAACATGAGGCCCACTGAGGCATAGTTAAGTATTCTTACACCTCTCAACCTTTTTAAATGAATTAGCTCGAACCTGGGGATTACTCACGACCAATCGTCAACCAAAATTCACATAATGTCTCTAGGTTTGATTATAAAAAGATATGCGAGACCACTGCGTAACTCATAATGCCCAATGAATATTCTAGCATTCATATATAAAAGTATATTATATGTCTAAGTGCACTAATCAAGCAATCGAACTTACGTAAACAAGTAATCACATGGTAGACAACAAAGCAATAACAAACATGTATTGCAATACTCATATAGCAGCGCAATATGTATGATGTGATGAGTGTTACTACTAAATAAAACTGAGAGCCGGTTATAGTCTAGAATTACTAATGCAACCTAGTTCTCTATAACCAAGGCTCTGATACCAATCTGTCACACCCCCAAATTCACTGCAGCGGAAGACTTGCTTTGGGGACTTGTGACTTCATGAGTATTCGAGAGCTTGATCCGAGAACGACCTCTACATGCCAAGAACCACAAAGAAGACTCCAAATAATCCACATAGTCAAGTACCTGAAATACATGCTTAAAAATGTCAACATAAAGTTGGTGAGTTCATATGTTTGTTTTAAAACGTTTATGAAAAATTAGAGTTTTACCGATCACTGCACCTTGCAGTAAAACATAAGTGTTTAAAAATCACAGTTTCTTGTTAAATAGTCTTTCTTTGAAATTTTCAAAGTGTACTGATAAAGACAGAGTCTATTTATAAAAGCCGAGAGTTTACTGATATAACAAGGTTCGCTAAAATAAGTAGAGTTTCTGATAAGACAAAGTTCACGGAAAATAAATTGATTTTTCTGATAAAACAGAATTCACATGAAATAAATAGGGTTTATAGATAAAACAAAGTTCATAGATAACAACTAGCGTTTTCTGATAAAAGTAGAGCTCACTGATAAATAATAGAGTTTTCGATGATAATAGAACAGAATTATTTAATGAACCACAAGATTTTCCAACCACTTAGTGACAATATAACAAATACAAAGTCACTAAATAAAATAAGGCATTTATTATTGTCTAAGCTCATGACACCGAAGCGTTAACAACACCGGTAGTATAATCATATAATGCAGCCCCTACGGATGCCTAACCCACGACATCCGTCCACAGACTCAAATGAAACTGTGCCCGCTTGTCCTCTGTTGGACCAAGCCGGACAGGGGCGTCAACCCCGATAGATCTATCCATAACATTCGCGCTTTCGACCGGTCATCCGGTCTCAAATTAACGGCTCATGATGATGGGCCAAAGTAATTGGGTTCAAGTGGGACTTAGACCAATACATAAAAGAGATATGCACTTGTGTTCATTCTTGCAACCATTGTCTCTACCCGAGAACCAATAAAAAGCAGTTAAAGTTTTGGGCTATGAAAATCACAATAGAAATTTTAGTATCAGCATTCATATGTATAACAATTAGAGGAGTTGACCACTCAGCACGTAACAATTAAACGAGTTTAAAGATAGTTTATGACCAACCAAGTAAGCTTAACATTAGCTTATGACAATCAAGTAATTTATAAATTGTTATAGGCAACCAAACAAGTTTAATATCAGTTTCTGACAACCAAGCAAGTTTATAAGTAGTTTATGACCAAGCATGTACCTCCCCCAAAGAGCAATTATAAAACATTTATAACTCAATTCAAAGCAAGAAAAGGTGGGGTATGAACTCACCTCGACGAAGTAGCGCGAATAATAGTGATGCTAACAATACGCTCAGTAGAAACGGAAATCGATACGGCTCGGTCATGGTGTTGTGGTTTATCTAATCGGCTAAATCCAATAACTTAAAAATGTATATATCGAGTTCTCGATAGAATATACATCAACGTGACCCGTTGATAAAATATTTAAGCTGCAAGTTATAATAGTTTGGTGGTTGGTTAAATAAAGTGAGTAAATTAGCACACACCAAGTGTGTAGTTTATTTCCTACATTTTACATATAACCAGACGATTATATAATTCTTATGTTGAATTATATAATAACGACAACAATCTTACAAAATAAATCAAAGTATATACTTATTTGTAGTTACAATATCATGATAAAATAATTAGGCGACATAACTCGACACATTTTAAGAAAATCATCAGTTAATTAATAATTATCACTTTTAAGTAAAAGTATAACTTTTATCGGTTTATAATATAATAGTATGTGTTTATTCTATCAGTTTACAAATATAATAGTATTTATTTATTTATTTATCGGTTTACAACTACAATAGTATTTATTTGTTTTATCGGTATACAAATTATTAGTAGTTTGTAACGAACAAAATATAAAGTATATAAAATTTTATAGAAATTTCGACATGACCTATTCGCTAATACAACGTTCTCCATATTAACCCATTCTCAATATTTTCCATTTTTTTTTCCCAAACGATTCACGTTGCCACAATGTTTTATTATATCTCACTAAGTTAGATATTCACCATAATTAAATAGGACTAAACACAACCTATGTGTTATGAATTAAACGCCAAACGCCTGATGTAGGCTATTTAAACACGCAATTAATCGTATAATTATTTTTATAGTTCTCATAATATCGATAGTTTTCAACATTTTTATTTAACAATTTTCATACCACCAGTTAGTCTGTTATAATAATTAAAATTAGCTAAGTTATTAACCGAATCAAACCACAACGAACCATGAGCCCAAATCGTGCCCGACACTCTAAACCCTCGACGTCCCGCGTCCAAACACATCCATGGTGTTTTCCAGCTACCCCAAACAACCTTACGCTGATGTTAAACAGTGAACCAAACGCACTCCTACTGCTGGTAACCAGCAAACCAAACACACCCTCTGCTGCGGGTAAACAACGAACCAAACACCCTGCTGCTGATAAACAACAAATCAACACCTGCTGCTGCTGATGAATAGCTAACCGAACACCTCTTCGTCCTCATTTTCTGCCCGAGCCAACGTCCCTGCTGTAGTGATTCCTTCCGGGCTAAACACACCCTTAGGCTGACCCGAACGCACCCTCGTAGCGCTATGAGAAAACCGAGACACAACCTGGTGGTTTAACCAAAACTCGACGCATCCCCCTGTGCTAACGGGATCAACAAGAAGCATCTTTTGGTGTTGTTCTACACAAAACATGCGCGCTGTGCTGGTGGTTTTTAACAGTGGTGATTCTAATTATCGTGTCAAAACTGGTGGTAGTTCTGGATCTAAACTATTGGTGGCTGGTGCGAAGTTCGACCGCTTGTGGTGGCAGCCTGATGTGGTCACGACCACTTGGTGATGGCGGTTGTTGTAGATGGCGTCTCGTCAATGATGTTGGTGCTTAAAATAATAGGGTGACGACTGGTGTTTAGATAGAGGCCACGACTGTGGTGATGGTACACGATATTGAGGGTAGTTCGAGCTGGTGGTAAACACCACGATTTGGCCAGATCGTAATGGATCTGGGTCAAGGTGGTCGGATCTAGGTGGGTGACAACGAGTATGATAAACTGATGGTGGATCGAGATGGTGACGATGGTGGTTCATAAAGAGGTGGCTTTACTCATTAAAGTGGCAGCAGCAATAGTTGGCCGGAAAAATATTCCGGCAACCAGAATGTGAAGAGCGGCGCCGGAAAATAAGAAGGAGGTGGAGAGAGTAACTAGGGTTTTGTATGTGTGTTGTAACCCTAGTTTTTGCATATATATACTAGGAAGTGATAAGATAAATTGTAAAGTGGGTAATAGTTGTGGGTCAGTTTTGTAAGTTTACTTTAAGTGTTTATATTATCGTGGTTCGGGACTCGTTTGAGCTCGATAAAATCTTATTCGTTTTATGAAATTCATACCATTGATTTCAAAATGATCTTTACAATAAAGCAGAGTATTTACTCGACTAATTTTCGAAATCGTTTACATTTTTATATAAAATAGTTACCGATTATCAGTTATCTCGACTAGTTTGCGTTCAAAGAAAATGTAACCTAAACTTGAACGTTCCCGCTTTCAACGTACGTTATTAAAATTAAAATAAAAGTATCATATATTTTAATAAGTCTTTTTATTAAATATTTCATGATAATTAAACTAAAAATTAATTTGTATCGCGTCAATTCACAGATTTTGCAAAGTCCTTTACAATATGTAAAGTAAACTCCCGTTTTCGAATCAAAGAACTTTGATATCTCTCGAAAAGGAATTTAGATTAATAAGTGATATAACTTATTAATAGTTAATGCCTGGAAAATTCCCGGTTGTCACAATTGTATTTAGATGCTTTACACATTAGAATTAAATGGTATTTTGGACTTTTGAATGAAATTAGCTTCTTGGGCCTGTTCAGTTCGTTTAGGATACAAGTAGCTTTATCAACTTTTTAGTTTCATAACATTAGAATTTGTAGTTTTATTAACCTTGCATTTTAGGCTTTTTTTAAAATTTACTTTCTAGTTTTATTTTTTTAAAATTTTGTATTTTACATTTTGTATTTGTAGGAGAAATATTGTAATTTTCATTTTTGAATTTTGTGTGTTTAATTGTTGTAAGTGAAATATAATTTTAGCTTAGTACGTATACGTAGTGTATATAGATATTTTTATATTTTTACATGCTTTTTGTGCCAAGTAGTTAATAATACCAAAATTGCTTCTTTAACCAAAAACAATTAAGTCGAGCTTAAAATTGTTACATCAATTCGTTAAGATACCGAGACGATTATACTAAAAAAGACAAATATTAGTAACTGATGTGAGTCTCCTTGTGATGATGTTGCTGGTTGCTTGTATTGTTGGTGATAAGATGTAGGCAGTTGTGGCAAGATCAAATACTGTGGGAAACTTGGTGTTTGATACAATGGTTGATAGGAAGATTGGTGTCCCAAAGCAAACGGAGAGTTGTGATATGACATTGTAGGATGGTTTGCCATTAATACCAATGGTTCTTGATAAGATCCCTGAGAGATTCGTTTTTGGATCACGTGCTTCTCGTGTTGTTGCAAGAAAGCATAGAGTTGATCTAAGTTTGACTTATGAAAATATCGAATCATCTTGACATTGGTGACATATTGGCTCCATTCTTGGGGTAACGTGTTCAAGAACTTTGTGTTTAGTTGAAACTGAGCAATCCTTAGATTATACACGTTCATGTCATTCATCAAAGTAGTGAAACGCCAGTAGTAATCGTGAAGAGTCTCCCCTGGAATGTATGTAAACCTATCAAACAAGTCATACAATTGACACTCTCGTTCTTGCTTAGTTAGAGAGGTCCCTTGTAACAAAACAGCTAATCGATCCCAAAGATCCCCTGCCACTGTGTGTTCACTTACCATTCTATAAATATGGGGTGGAAGGGCTTGAAGTATTGTCTAAACGGCCCTTTCATTTGCATCGGCAATGAGTTTGTTAGCATCGGTTAACTCATGATACAACCTTTCCCGACGGTAACTTCTCCCCAAACTAGTGAACCTTTTTCAATGATTGAAGCATAAGTCTACCATTGGGTTTGCCCATGATGTAAGTTTTCATGCGACCTTGCCATGCTTCAAATAAATCTTTGATGAGCAAAGGTGGGCGAGTGTCGGTACCCGAGATGATTGAGATGTCGGTAAGCGAAGTCATGGTTGGCATATATGAATTTGAATTCATTTTATGATCCCCTGAAAAAAGATTATCAAAAATGATCGAGCAATGAAATAAGATTATGTGTTTTAATGTTGTTTAAATAAAGATATTATGATCTTTTGGTTGTGTGTTTTTGTTAATGTCTCCAAATAAATGCAAATTTGGAAAAAAATCCTCTAAGTGTTGCAAATGATGATTGATCGTACTCCTAGATCGGACTCCCTGATCGTAGTCAAGCTATCGTATCCTGATTGTACTCACCTATCTTACTCAAGCTATCGTATCCTGATCGTACTCAAGCTATCGTAACCCACGATCGTACTATGCTATCGTACTCCCTAATCGTATCCTAGATCATACTCTGCTATCGTACTCTTGATCGTACTCTACTATCGTAATCCCTTATCGTATCCTAGATCGTACTCTGCTATCGTACTTGACGATCATACCCAACGATCGTACTCCCTGATCGTATTGATGATCGTAGTGGTGATCGTAGCCTAGATCATACCTGTGATCGTAGTGGTGATCGTGGTCACTGATCGTAACCTTGATCGTACTTGTGATCGCAGTTATGATCGTAGTATGGGATCGTGACTATGGATCGCAAGTAGAAACCCCCAGGGTTTATGCAATCACAAAATCAGATCGTAACACAAAAGTATAAGTCGAGACTTGGAAGCAACAAGAAAGAATGGATTTTTACCTTGGAATTCGTGATTCTAACCAAACGAATGTTATCAAATCGTTACTAAAACAATTTAAAAGAGATATAGATCACTTGGAATCACAAAAACACGAAAAAAATTTGAAACTTTGGAAAAATCAATCAAAAACACATGAACACACTTAGAAAAGTATGAACAACACAAAACCAATCTTTATTTCATCCCATAGCTCTTGATACCAATTGTAGAAGTGTGATAATCTTTGTATTTCAAGAGGGTTGATGTTTTTCTAGAGAGAAACTTAGAGAGAGAAGTGAAAGAAACTATGTGTATTACTTTGAGAAATGAAACAACCAACACCTCTTTCCATGGTGGAAAGAGGTTTATATATACCCAAGTCCTTAATGGACTTGGGCCTCCGACCCATGAACATGCTCATGGGTCGGGCTTAACATAAATGTAACCTAAACACTACTACGAGCCTATAACTATATTGTTGGAGTGACCGAGACTTTCTTTATACGAAAAAACGTATTTCCATCAGGATAGAACCAAGAAGACGGGTACACGGGATCACGGTTCATCAAAAGTCATCAAGAATGGATCTTTGAAGTTTTAATTCCTGCACAACATAAGAAACAAGACAACAAACACATACGGGGCTCCCCCTACACTTATTATGAAAACGATAAAGGATAGATCAACGGGTTGCCTCCCGAGAAGCGCTTGTTTTTGTTAACCGAGTCACGAGCCTGACTCGACCCAGAACTAGTTCAAGGGAAACGTGGTGAGGGATGGAATCATCTAATGAGAGATGTCCTCACCAAAGTACAGCTTCACACGTTGGCCATTCACTTTAAAATTAGGCCCATTTGGCTGAGAAAGCTCAATGGTGCCATAGGGGAAGACTTTGGCGATGGTGAATGGACCAGACCAACGGCTCTTCAGCTTGCCCGAGAAGATCTTTAACCGAGAGTTAAAGAGTAAAACTTGATCACCAACGTGAAACTCTCGGTTCTTAATCCTTGCATCATGAATGATCTTGGTCTTCTCCTTGTTGATCAAAGAATTCTCATAAGCTTGATTCCTCAGTTCATTTAGCTCGTTGAGTTGAATCTTCCGAATATCACCGGCTTTGTTGATATCAAAATTGGCCCACTTCAAGGCCCAATACGCCTTATGTTCCAATTCAATAGGGAGGTGGCATGCCTTCCCGTACACAAGACGATATGGAGTGCAACCAATCGGTGTCTTATATGCGGTACAGAAAGCCCACAAAGCATCGTCTAACTTATCGGCCCACGAGGCACGATGCTCTCCCACAGTACGCTCAAGAATTCGCTTCAATCCACGGTTAGATATCTCGGCTTGACCATTTGTTTGGGGATGATAAGCGGTGGAAAGACGTTGATTGACATCGTACTTAGCCATGATTCGAGCAAATTGATCATTGCAAAAGTGAGTCCCACGGTCACTGATGATAGCACGAGGAACACTGAATCGAGCAAAAAGTTTCTTCAAAAAGTTCACAACCACCCTCGCATCGTTCGTAGGGAGAGCCTTTGCTTCAACCTATTTAGATACGTAGTCAATGGCTACGAGGATATACTTGTTCCCTTTAGATGATGGAAATGGCCCGATAAAGTCGATACCCCATACATCAAAGATTTCACATTCTTGTATGAAATTTTGAGGCATCTCATCTTTATGTGTGATCTTGACTTGTCTTTGGAAAGCACCACAATGTTTAACCATTTCATGAGCGTCATGATAAATGGTGGGCCAATAAAATCCAGAGTCGAATACTTTCTTCGCGGTGTAATTGGGACCAAAGTGACCACCGGTAGGTCCTTTATGGCCAGCTTCAAGGATTAGTAACGCTGCCGGCCCATTAACACATCTACGAATGACAAGATCCGCACATTGTTTGAAAACGTAAGGGTCGTCCCAAAATAGTGTTCAATGTCTTTAAAGAACTTTTTCTTTTGTTGGGACGTTAACCCTTCCTTGCGAATTCCACCCGCTAAGTAGTTTGCAATGTCTGCAAACCACGGGGTGTCATCAAGACTGGAATTGATAGACATTAAGGCCTCAAGGGGAAAAGAGTCATTGATCTCTTGATTCGGATGATCCCCTTGATAAGGATCCTCAAGTCTACTTAGATGATCCACGGCTAGGTTTTCGGCTCCCTTTTTATCACGAATTTCGATTTTAAATTCTTGAAGGAGCAAAACCCAACGAAGAAGTCTTGGCTTAGAATCTTATTTAGCTAACAAGTACTTCAACGCATAATGGTAGGTATAGACAATGGTGGTGGAAAGGACAAGATAGGGGCAGAATTTTTCAAAAGCATACACTACAGCTAAAAGCTCTTTTTCAATAGTGGTATAATGCAATTGAGCCCCCGTCATTGTCTTACTAGCATAATGGATTGGTTGGAAGTGTTTTTCACTCTTTGGCCCAAAACCGCCCCAATAGCAAAATCGCTAGCATCACACATCAATTCAAAAGGTAGCTCCCAATTAGGGGTAACCAAGACCGGTGCATTAGTTAGCTTGTCCTTAAGAAGAATGAAGGATTCAAGACACTCTTTAGAAAAGATAAAGGGAGTATCTTTTTCCAAGAGGTGGGTCATCGGGCGAGCGATTTTAAAAAAAATCTTGAATGAATCGACGATAGAAGCCCAAATGACCAAGGAAACTTCTCACACCCTTCACGGTTGAAGGTGGAGGCAATTTAGCAATAACATCGACTTTAGCACGGTCGACTTCAAGATCAGACTCCCTGATCGTAGTCAAGCTATCGTATCCTGATCGTACTCACCTATCTTACTCAAGCTATCGTATCCTGATCGTACTCAAGCTATCGTAACCCACGATCGTACTATGCTATCGTACTCCCTAATCGTATCCTAGATCGTACTCTGCTATCGTACTCTTGATCGTACCCTGCTATCGTAATCCCTTATCGTATCCTAGATCGTACTCTGCTATCGTACTTGACGATCGTACCCAACGATCGTACTCCCTGATTGTATTGATGATCGTAGTGGTGATCGTAGTCTAGATCATACCTGTGATCGTAGTGATGATCGTGGTCACTGATCGTAACCTTGATCGTACTTGTGATCGCAGTTATGATCGTAGTATGGGATCGTGACTATGGATCGCAAGTAGAAACCCCCAGGGTTTATGCAATCACAAAATCAGATCGTAACACAAAAGTATAAGTCGAGACATGGAAGCAACAAGAAAGAATGGATTTTTACCTTGGAATTCGTGATTCTAACCAAACGAATGTTATCAAATCGTTACTAAAACAATTTAAAAGAGATATAGATCACTTGGAATCACAAAAACACGAAAAAAATTTGAAACTTTGGAAAAATCAATCAAAAACACATGAACACACTTAGAAAAGTATGAACAACACAAAACCAGTCTTTATTTCATCCCATAGCTATTGATACCAATTGTAGAAGTGTGATAATCTTTTTATTTCAAGAGGGTTGATGTTTTTCTAGAGAGAAACTTAGAGAGAGAAGTGAAAGAAACTATGTGTATTACTTTGAGAAATGAAACAACCAACACCTCTTTCCATGGTGGAAAGAGGTTTATATATACCCAAGTCCTTAATGGACTTGGGCCTCCGACCCATGAACATGCTCATGGGTCGGGCTTAACATAAATGTAACTTAAACACTACTACGAGCCTATAACTATATTGTTGGAGTGACCGAGACTTTCTTTATACGAAAAAGCGTATTTCCATCAGGATAGAACCAAGAAGACGGGTACACGGGATCACGGTTCATCAAAAGTCATCAAGAATGGATCTTTGAAGTTTTAATTCCTGCACAACATAAGAAACAAGACAACAAACACATATGGGGCTCCCCTACACTTATTATGAAAACGGTAAAGGATAGATCAACGGGTTGCCTCCCGAGAAGCGCTTGTTTTTGTTAACCGAGTCACGTGCCTGACTCGACACAGAACTAGTTCAAGGGAAACGTGGTGAGCGATGGAATCATCTAATGAGAGATGTCCTCACCAAAGTACAGCTTCACACGCTGGCCATTCACTTTAAAATTAGGCCCATTTGGCTGAGAAAGCTCAATGGTGCCATAGGGGAAGACTTTGGCGACGGTGAATGGACCAGACCAACGGCTCTTCAGCTTGCCCGAGAAGATCTTTAACCGAGAGTTAAAGAGTAAAACTTGATCACCAACGTGAAACTCTCGGTTCTTAATTCTTGCATCATGAATAATCTTGGTCTTCTCCTTGTTGATCAAAGAATTCTCATAAGCTTGATTCCTCAGTTCATTTAGCTCGTTGAGTTGAATCTTCCGAATATCACCGGCTTTGTTGATATCAAAATTGGCCCACTTCAAGTCCCAATACGCCTTATGTTCCAATTCAATAGGGAGGTGGCATGCCTTCCCGTACACAAGACGATATGGAGTGCAACCAATCGGTGTCTTATATGCGGTACAGAAAGCCCACAAAGCATCGTCTAACTTATCGGCCCACGAGGCACGATGCTCTCCCACAGTACGCTCAAGAATTCGCTT
Organism: Glebionis coronaria; assembly: GCA_025667525.1. Lineage (NCBI taxonomy): Eukaryota > Viridiplantae > Streptophyta > Magnoliopsida > Asterales > Asteraceae > Glebionis > Glebionis coronaria. The sequence continues at coordinate 213,203,365 of CM046877.1, read as the reverse complement.
CAATCCACGGTTAGATATCTCGGCTTGACCATTTGTTTGGGGATGATAAGCGGTGGAAAGATGGTGATTGACATCGTACTTAGCCATGATTCGAGCAAATTGATCATTGCAAAAGTGAGTCCCACGGTCACTGATGATAGCACGAGGAACACCGAATCGAGCAAAAAGTTTCTTCAGAAAGTTCACAACCACCCTCGCATCGTTCGTAGGGAGAGCCTTTGCTTCAACCCATTTAGATACGTAGTCAACGGCTACGAGGATATACTTGTTCCCTTTAGATGATGGAAATGGCCCCATAAAGTCGATACCCCATACATCAAAGATTTCACATTCTTGTATGAAATTTTGAGGCATCTCATCTTTATGTGTGATCTTGCCTTGTCTTTGGAAAGCACCACAATGTTTAACCATTTCATGAGCGTCATGATAAATGGTGGGCCAATAAAATCCAGAGTCGAATACTTTCTTCGCGGTGTAATTGGGACCAAAGTGACCACCAGTAGGTCCTTTATGGCCAGCTTCAAGGATTAGTAACGCTACCGGCCCATTAACACATCGACGAATGACAAGATCCGCACATTGTTTGAAAACATAAGGGTCGTCCCAAAAATAGTGTTCAATGTCTTTAAAGAACTTTTTCTTTTGTTGGGACGTTAACCCTTCCTTGAGAATTCCACCCGCTAAGTAGTTTGCAATGTCCGCAAACCACAGGGTGTCATCAAGATTGGAATTGATAGACATTAACGCCTCAAGGGGAAAAGAGTCATTGATCTCTTGATTCGGATGATCCCCTTGTTAAGGATCCTCAAGTCTACTTAGATGATCCGCGACTAGGTTTTCAGCTCCCTTTTTATCACGAATTTTGATTTTAAATTCTTGAAGGAGCAAAACCCAACGAAGAAGTCTTGGCTTAGAATATTATTTAGCTAACAAGTACTTCAACGCATAATGGTAGGTATAGACAATGGTGGTGGAAAGGACAAGATAGGGGCAAAATTTTTCAAAAGCATACACTACAGCTAAAAGCTCTTTTTCAATAGTGGTATAATGCAATTGAGCCCCCGTCATTGTCTTACTAGCATAATGGATTGGTTGGAAGTGTTTGTTCACTCTTTGGCCCAAAACCGCCCCAATAGCAAAATCCCTAGCATCACACATCAATTCAAAAGGTAGCTCCCAATTAGGGGTTACCAAGACCGGTGCCTTAGTTAGCTTGTCCTTAAGAAGATTGAAGGATTCAAGACACTCTTTAGAAAAGATAAAGGGAGTATCTTTTTCCAAGAGGTGGGTCATCGGGCGAGCGATTTTAAAAAAAATCTTGAATGAATCGACGATAGAAGCCCGCATGACCAAGGAAACTTCTCACACCCTTCACGGTTGAAGGTGGAGGCAATTTAGCAATAACATCGACTTTAGCGCGGTCGACTTCAAGACCGGCTTTTGAGATTTTGTGTCCAAGAACAATGCCTTCTTTTACCATGAAATGGCATTTTTCCCAATTTAGAACAAGGCGAGTGTCTTCACACCGCTTAAGCATGCGTTCCAATTTGGCAAGTCAAGAAGAGAAAGAATCACCATAGACCGAGAAATCATCCATGAAGACTTCCATAGTTTCTTCAACCATGTCATTGAAGATAGCCATCATACACCTTTGGAAAGTCCCAGGAGCATTGCATAAGCCGAAAGGCATTCGTTTGTAAGCAAATTTTCCATAAGGACAAATGAATGTTGTTTTCTCCTGGTCTTTAGGATCGATGGGAATTTGAAAATACCCGTAGAAACTGTCTAAGAAGCAATAATAGTCATTACCCGCTAGACGTTCAAGCATTTGGTCCATAAAAGGAAGGGGAAAATGATCCTTTCTCGTAGCATCATTGAGTTTGCGATAGTCTATACAAACTCTCCGCCCTGTAACGAGACGAGTAGGAATCAACTCGTTGTTTTCATTGGACACAACAGTGATTCCGCCTTTCTTAGGCACACAATGGACCGGACTAACCCAAGGTGAATCCGAGATAGGGTGGATCATTCTGCATCAAGAAGTTTGATAACCTCTTTTTGGATAACGTCATGGATCTTGGGATTCACCTTTCTTTGGTTTTGAATAGTGGGTTTAAAGTCGTCCTCCATGAGAATTTTATGTGTGCAAAAGTGAGGATCAATTCCACGAATATCGGAGATTTTCCAAGCAATCGCTTTCTTATGATTCTTCAGCACGTTGATAAGTCTAGATTTTTCTTCTTCTTTCAAGTCCTTTGCGATGATGACGGGTGACTTCTTATTGTCTTCAAGGAACACGTATTCGAGATGAGACGGTAGATCCTTAAGCTCTAAATCCGGAGGATTTTCGATGGTAGGCGTAGTCAAATTCGGATCATCGATAGAGATTTCCTTAGGAGACTGTGGAGAAATATGGTCCTCATTGAGAAGTTTCTCAATGGTACGAATGTCTTCATCCCAATTGGAGGGAGAATCGTCATATTGTAAGTCCACATCTCCCAAAGTTGCTTCAAATTCTTTCAAAAGTAAATCACTTTCTCCAAATGGAGTTAGTGATGGAGCAATAGAGGCAACGGTCTCAACAATGGAAAGAGAAGAAGAACCACTTTACAAGCGTCTTTGAAATGTTCTTCACAAGCCTCATCAAGAACGTCAATGAAATTAACACTCTCGTTTTTAGAAGGCTTCTTAGGAAGTTTACCCATGTTGAAGACGATTTTATCGTCACTAACTCTCATGTTTAATTCGCCCGTGGCTACATCAATGAGAGTGCGACCAGTCCTCAATAATGGACGTCCAACGATTAATGGAACACGGGGATCCATCTCGTAGTCAACGACAACAAAATCCGCCGAAAAGGTGAATTTGTCGACACCGACGAAGACATCTTCGGCTATCCCCACCGGATAAGCAACCGTACGGTTAGCTAATTCCATGTCATTCGTGTGGGGACTAGCTCAGGTAGAGACAATTTTTTCCAAACGCTTAATGGCATTAAGTTGATACTAGCACCTAGATCGGCTAGGGCCATACAATCTCTACCCCGGGGAAGTTGCAAGGAATGAGAAAACGACCCGGATCACCAAGTTTGGTGGGTAATTTCCATAAGAGAACTGCGGAGCAATTCTCGTTAAGTTAGGTATGAGCGATATCAAGAAGTTTCTCTTTATCACTGAGAAGATCTTTAAACATTTTAGCATATTTCGGCATGTGAGCGAGAGCCTCGGCAAAGGAGATATTGAAATTTAGTTGTTTAAACATTTTAAGAAAGTTAGAAACCTGAATATCATCTTTGTTCTTCAACTTCTCTTTCCTCAACCTTGAGGGATAAGGTATATTGGGTTGAGATGAAGGCCTTGGAATGGAATTCTTACTCACATCCTTGGGTGGTGGAGGGGTGGAAGTAGAAGGTGGATTAATTGGTGAAATAGAAGGTGGAGGAATAGGAGAAGGGGACTCGTTTTCCTTTGTCACAATCACCGGTGTAGGTGTAGGAAGCTCGGGTTCCTTTAAACCTTTTCCACTTTGAGTAGTGATTGCTTTCATCTCCCCTCTTGGATTAGCAACGGTGTTACTCGGAAGAGAACCCGAACCAGAGGCTTGATTACTTTGGAAGAAACTAGCCATCATATCCCTTAAGTCATTCGTTTGACTGCTCAAAGAGTTTCGCATATCGGCTCGAAGATCATTCCCTTGTTTCGCTATATCTCCTTTCAAGTTGATGATTTTCCGTTGAAGGTTCTGCACTATCTCATCATTAGTCCTCATGTAAGTGTCAACCTCTTGATTAAATGCGGTGGGTTGGGTGGGAGGAAGAGCATGGTAGGCAGATGGTTGATAAGCGGGTTGTTGGTAAACTTGGTTGTTTCCTTGAGGTGGATATGGGGTTCTTTGGGTCTGATATTGATTTGGAGCACGAGGTTGGTTTTGATTGTTGTGATTGAGGTTGTTTGGGTTTTGAGGTGGAAAACCGGGTGGTGAAATGAAGTTGTTTGAACGATAACTGATCAAATTGCGATCACCTTGAGGACGTGCTTGATAGCCTCCCGTAGAAAAGTTACCGTTGGCGGAATACACATTTTCCGGATTGTCATGAGTAGAAGGACAATCGGTGTATGAGTGAGATCCCCCGCATATTTCACATGATTGACTCAAAGCATTAACTTGTGCCTTGATGGCTTTGGTATTGTTAGCGGTTTGTAGAGCAAATGTTTCAACAAGCGAAGTAAGCCTATCAATTCGCTTGTCGCTCTCACTAGTGCTAGCACTAGCCACATTATTCCGAACACTCTTGGTTTGCACTCTAGACTTATTCTCAATAATATCCCATGCGGCATTAGAAGACTTAACCAAAATATTACCCCCCCCCCCCCCCCCCCCGAGGCACTATTTAGTGAATTTTTGTCATTCATGCTTAACCCATTGTAAAAAGTATTAATTTGATGTACTTTTGTGAAACCATGTTGTGGACTGATAGGTGTGAAAACACCCATCCTTTTACCACTTAATTATTATGAAAACAAGACCATAACGTGTATTTTATGTTGTAAATGTCGGAATTATGCGTGGTTTATGTTTTTGTTGTGATTTTAGGATCAAAATGTAAAAAGGGAAGAAAACACGGGCTTTCACGAGCTTTTATCGAAGAAAAAGACAAAAGAGGAAGTCAAGAAATCAAGAGTTCAAAAAGAACGGAAGTCCAAGGCCTATTCTGAAGATTTATCAAAGAAAAAGTCCAAAGACGGATGTTTAATAAAGCCGAAGAACTCAAGTCTTATTTATGTATAAATTTCAAGACGAGTTTTAAGTAATCCCGAGACAAAAGTCAAAAAAGTCGAAGAATTAAGAAGACGAAGGACTTAAAGAGAATGAAAGAAAGAAGGAAGCTTCCAAGCAACTTCCTCCCCTCCTCCTCCTATAAATAGGACCATTATGTTTATTGTTAAACTTGTTAGCTAATTTTGACAAAATTAGTCTCTCCATTTATAATTACTTGCACATTTATTTCATTGCCATTTAATTACCTTGTCTTGCACTTTAATTATCAAGTAAGTTCACTTTTTATGTTTATTGAATCTTTACTTTTCTTGTTAATCTCTCATCTACCTTTCTTGTTTTGATATTAATCTTCATGTTTATGTTTATGTTTATGTTCTTTAGTTTTTATTGATTTGATCTAGTGAGTTTTGATTATTTTAGTTATGATTGTTAGTTTTAGTGATTTGGATTGACTGGTTATTGTTAGTTAATCATTTGTGGTTAGTTTGGTTTAATCTTTTGGTTGATTTTGATTAGTTTTGTTTAGATTCGTACTTTATTTCTCTTCCTTGTTCTTCGCGAAAACAGTTTCCCCAGGATATTCCGGATCAGCTTATTATTCCGGATGAAGGATTTGTTGTGATTATTCCAAATAAGTGGATTATTCCGGACGAAGGTTTTATTCTGGATAAACCATTTATTCCGGACGAAGGTTTTATTCCGGATAAACCATTTATTCCGGATGAAGCTACATTCCGGATGAAGCCCTTATTCCGAATAAACAATTATTTCGGATGAAGGTATTAGTCTAATTTATTCCGCATCAAGAGTTTATTCCAAATCAACCACTTTTTCCGAATCAGCCTAATATTCCGGATGAACAATTATTCCGAGTGAACATATTATTCCGGATCAGTCATTTATTCCGCACGAAGGCTTTATTCCGAATAAAGCATTTATTCCGGATGAACGTGGTATTCCGGATGAACATGTTTTCCGAATGAGTGTGTTATTCCGGATGAAGGTATATTCCGAATGAGTGTGTTTTTCCGGATAAAGGATTTATTCCGAATGAGTTATTTTTAGTTTTCCTAATTTTATAACTTAAGTCTTGAGCTTTATTTTTTCCGCCTTTTTACTTAGTCGCACTTTAAGTTTACTTGCCTTAGATTTATTTTAAGCTTGCCTTTAGTTTAAGTTTTAAGTTTGGTTTAGTTTACTTTTAAGTTGTCTTTTAAATTCTCGTCATTAATTTCTCGTCATGTTTTTATTTACCGTCATTTATTTTCAATTAGGTTTAGATTTAATTACCTGCCATTTACTTTAAAGTTTTGCACTTTCCTTTTACTACAACGACACAAACTATTATTTTTCCACCAAAAGACAGATGAGTCGCACGTTTATCAATAATCAATTCGATTAGACCACTTCAACGAACTTAATTTTTATACTGGCCAAAAGCTAGTTATCAAATGGCGTCGCTGCCGGCTCTTTTCGTAAAGATTAACGGTTTTCTGTGAGAGATGCGTTGCTTTTTGGGATCCGTTCATTCGTGAGCGTTATTTTTCTTGCTTAAAAATTTCCAAAAATCCATAGAAGTTAAAAATCTTCAAAAAATCCAGAAAGATTTTATTTTTATAGTGTATATATATTGTCTATTTCTTTGGTATCTTTTTCTTTTGCTTTCGCGGGTGTATGCGCACTAGATCTTCAACTTATCCAGAGCCCGAGACTCGTGAAGATTTAGCTATGGCAGGTGTGAACAACAACAATAATCCACCGCACCTCAACAATAACAAAAACAATGCTCTTCCACAGCCCGATCTTCGGACAATGGAGGAGCTTTGTCAACCCACCATGTTTGGACGAGGAGGACCGATTGCGCCGATGCAAATCACGGCTCTAGAGTTTTTGTTGAAGCATCACATGATCCAACAAGTGCAAACTAATCCATTCCGCGGAATACCGGATGATGATGCCAACAAGCACCATGACAAATTCATTACTATTACTCAAAGCATGAAGTTGCCCGGTGTTACTATGGATGTCCTTCGCCTACAGCTCTTTCCAGATACTTTATCCCACCACGTCGAAAAATGGTTTGATCGTCTCCCGAAGAATTCTATTCATACTTGGGACGACATGACTCAACGATTTTTGTCGCACTACTTTCCACCATCCATGGTCACGAGCCTTCGAAATCAAATCAGCGGTTTCATGCAAGAACCCGATGAATCTCTCTTTGATGCTTGGGAAAGATATGATGTTTTGATCGATCGATGTCCAAACCACAACATGCTCCCTGTTACGTTGATTGATAATTTCTACAATGGTTTAACTTTTCGTGATCGTGATACGATTAAGGCAGCCGCCGGTGGCACATTTATGAAAAGAAGACCCGAGGAGTGTAGAGAGCTTATTGAGAACATGAATACTCATCACAAAAACTGGGATTCCTCCGCTTCTTCAAAGAACAACCCGAGATTCAATGTTTCTTCTACTTCAGCAAACCTCGATATGACCGAATTCACCCGCATGATGGCCGAAATGAACAAAAATATCTTGCTCATCGCTACCAACCAACAACAACAAGTTAAAGCTGTAGCTATTTCTTGTGAGACAGTGGCGGTCCTCACTCATACACTGATTTTCCTTCCACTCAACGCAATCCGGAAAACGTGTATGCGGCTTATGGTAACTATTCACCGGAAAATTACCAAGCCTGACCTCAAGGGGGTCGAAATTTGCTAAGTTACCGGTCTAACAACTATCTTTCACCCGGTTTTTCTCCTCAAAACCACAACCCCAACAACAATTACAATAGAAGCAACCAAATCCCACCTCGGGCTTCTAATCCTTATCACCCACCCGCTCAACAAGCCCCACCCATTAATCAAGATGTTGAAGCCTTAATGAGAACCCAAGGAGAGCAAATTAAGAATCTGCAAAGCCAAATCATCAATTTGAAAGGGGATATCACTAAGCAAGGTAATGACATTAGATCCGAGCTTCGACATGATATTCAAACCTCCTTTAGCACTCAAACTAATGATTTGAAGAATATGCTGGCTAGTTTCTTACCAACCACTCAACCCTCTACTTCGGGCTCTCTACCTTCAAACATCGTCACCAACCCGAGAGCGAATGTGAGTGCTATTACTACCCGTAGTGGAGCAACTTGAGTAGGACCATCTATCCCACCCCCAGTTACTACATCTACACCTCCTACACCACCATTTATCCCTACTACTCCCGCACCTAGTATTAGTTCACCATTACCGTCTCCGCCTCGTCATGAAGAAGTACCCAAGAAGAATCCTCCACCAACCCCACCTTCCACCTTTAACCCTTCAACATCTCAAACTTCACCTTCTACACCTCCACCACCCAACCCAAGCGTTCCTTACCCTTCTCGACTCAACAAGGCTAGAATTTTGACTAAGAATGACGTTCAAATCTCTAACTTTTTGAACAAGATTGCCGGCATGACCGTCACCTTTACCCTTGTTGAAGCTCTTGCCCAAATACCACAATTTGTCAAGATGTTTAAGGAATTGCTTAATAAGAAGGAGAAGATGGCCGAGTTTGTTAATACTCGCTTGAATGAAAATTGCTCTGCAATCCTTCTTAAAGAACTTCCGGAAAAACTTGGAGATCTCGGGGCAAGTATAAATTTGATGCCTTTAAGTGTCTGGAAAAAGTTATCATTGCCCGACCTTACACCCACCAAGATGAATCTGGAGCTAGTCAATCGAACTCTCGCGTACCCCCTTGGTATCGCCGAAGATGTATTTATTAAAGTGGGCACATTTACTTTTCCGGTCGACTTCGTCGTTGTTGATTATGAAATGGACCCTCGTATTCCGTTAATACTTGGACGCCCATTTTTGAGAATCGGTAGAGCTTTTGTAGATGTGGATAAATGTGAACTCATCTTAAGAGTCGGGGATGATGCACAAGTTTTTGAAATAGGGAAGCTTACAAGAAAATCTAATGGAAGAGAATCAGCGAATATGATTAATGTGCTTGATTACTTTGTCGTCTACAACAATCCTCTATTCGATTCTTACAATGATAATCCACTGTTTCAAGATGATGTGGATGATTCTCTATCCAATTTGGAACCTCCACCCATATATGATTCTCCACCGATCTATGATGCTTATGATGATGATTCTAGCTCCGATGGGGATAATTATGATGACTTTACTTCTGAGTATCCAAACATGCCCACTTATGATGACTTTGATGAGGCCGATACTCTTTCGAGTGATTCTTCTCATGATGAAGATCCTCCGCATACAACACTTGATCCTACTTTGGATGACTACTCATTTGAGGAAGACTTTGCTACTTTTCTCAATACTTACTTCCCAAATGAGAGTGATGCTCCTCCTTTAGACTTTGATGATTATGGTCTTCATCCTTCTACGTATTTGAAGAAAATTCTTTCAAAGGAGATGACACCGGATGACACCAACATCCGCAACACGTATGTTTTGACACCTCTTTGTCCACCTTCTGAGGACGAGGTTGTGCATTTTCTTAGCGGATGTTCTTCAAATTCTGCTGAGCCTGAGTGCTATTTTCCCCTAAAGGAAAAGGTGTTCGATCCCGGTATTGAACTTTTTAAGCCATCTCAATATCCGTCTGATGAAATAAAAGGAAAAATTTCTAGAACTACTGGAGATACGCTTGCACCCCATCATCCTTGCTACCACCGTGCTCAATTTTTGCTTAAGGGAACCTTGCCTACTCTTATTTGGCTTGCCTTGTTCGCCTTAAGCTTGTGTTACTTGATGGATGAAAACCATGTATTTGATCCTGGTGGATGCTATTCAAGGTTCTTTCCATGATAATCAAGGTCAAGTCAGGCTGACGACTCGGTGATAAAAAATCAAGCGCTTCTTGGGAGGTAGCCCAAGTATCTATCTTTTATCCTAAGTGTAGGGGAGACCCGTTGGTGTTTGCTATTTTCTCTCTTCTCATATTCAGGGATTCGAGCGTTCACTGATCCACTCTTGATGATTTTTGACGACCTGTGATTCCGTGTTTCCGTCTTCCCGGTTCTATCCTAAACTCTTTTCGATTCACTATTTTATATTTCCTAATATTAAAATAGGAGTCTCGTGAGTTGTCTTTTCCTTAGAAAGATTTAAATAACGTGCACAATGTCCTAAGTGTAGGGGAGTTTACTCCCACATGCTTAAACATTGAGGACAATGTTTATATCAAGTGTAGGGGGACTTCTATCGAAGTTAAGTGGCCTTTTCCTTGTATTTGTCCTCATTTTAACCAGAAAATTTGATTTTTCAACATTTTTCAAAATTTTTGATCCATTTTGGCCTAGTAGTTTTACCTTTGTATAGTTATTTTCTTTCTTTACTAGAATAAATTTTAATAAAGTGGTTTTAATTTTCAACGTTGTGAATCTTTTGACTCAACCCGAGTTTACTTATCTAAGTTTACTCTAGCTAGTATCCTTAACGTGTTTAAGTCAAGTTTTGCTAGGCTTCTATATAGGGAGCTTTAAAACGCGAAAGTCTTAACTCTCACGGGTTAAGAATAAGAACTTTTCGCAAGTTCCTATAATTGATCCTAGAGAGTCGTTTATCAAGGGAACTTTAAAATGCAATTTCTAAACTTGAAAAAGTCTAAGAGTTTGCAAGATTCTATAGATGACTCGAAAACCCAAAACTTTGATTTAATTGGCTAAGCATCCACGAGTCTCATTCCTTGAGATTTTAAATTGTGGAGAACGAGAGATGATAGAGTCAATTATAAGTTTGGTATCCTTTCGTGAATCTATGTGAGTTAATTATAAGCCTATTCTCCCAACGCTTGCTAATAAATTTATCTGCAATAAATAAGGTTGTACGATTTGAAAAGTTACTTAGCTTCTAGCACAAGATCGTTTAAAAGTTGCTCGGTATTGATTAGAGTTCATAGCCAAGGCATAACTTATTGAAGCGAGATGCGAAGATTGGCGTGTCCGAAAAGGTCCTAACAAGGCATGAGGGCTACATTTTGTTGCTAAAGATCTACAAGTGATGTGAAAAGGAAGCGGATCATTGTATATCAAAGTCCAAAATAAAGATTGGAGAAAAATGAAGAAGTCGTGGTCCAAATATGAAGAATCTCTCAAAACTTCAAGTGAAGAAATTCCTATTATGAAGAGAAGACCATAATTTCAAGAACGTCTCTCAAAGATTTGAAGTATGAAGTCGCTGCCAAATATCGGTCCGAGAAAGGTCTCAAATCGTGAAGCGAGTTATGCCAAGATATGAACTTTATGAGGTCCCGAGAAGCAGTTTTAAAAGATTTTGTCCTTTAGCTAACTATTGATTAAATCGTCCCACTTTATTTTAAGCCTTAATAACTATCAAAATAAGTCAACGATGCATCCTCGTGATAATACAAGACAATAATAAAATATAAGAGATACACCTAGGAATAAGGGAGTCTAAGTGAATAATTGACCCACATGAGTTCATGTTAGTTTGCTAACTTATAATAACAATGATCTCGTTTTTAAGCTTGGTATGGGGAACGTGAAACTTGAGAATGATAATCATTCATGACATTATAAAACCCTAAGGTAAGTCTTTTATTTCTATCTCTTTAATAAAGGCCAAGGTGGATTGATTGTGATGAAAAGTGTAATCGTGCTTTGTAATTAATGCATTGCATGAGGACATTGCAATGGTCAAGTGTAGGGGATTTGATAGGTGTGAAAACACCCATCCTTTTACTACTTAATTATAATGAAAACAAGACCATAACGTGTATTTTATGTCGTAAATGTCAGAATTATGCGTGGTTTATGTTTTTGTTGTGATTTTAGGATCAAAATGTAAAAAGGGAAGAAAACACGGGCTTTCACGGGCTTTTATCGAAGAAAAAGACAAAAGACGAAGTCAAGAAATCAAGAGTGCAAAAAGAACGGAAGTTCAAGGCCTATTCTGAAGATTTATCAAAGAAAAAGTCCAAAGACGGAAGTTTAAGAAAGCCGAAGAACTCAACTCTTATTTATGAAGAAATTTCAAGACGAGTTTTAAGTAATCCCGAGACAAAAGTCGAAAAAGTCGAAGAATTAAGAAGACGAAGGACTTAAAGAGAAAGAAAGAAAGAAGGAAGCTTCCAAGCAACTTCCTCCACTCCTCCTCCTATAAATAGGACCAATATGTTTATTGTTAAACTTGTTAGCTAATTTTGACAAAATTAGTCTCTCCATTTTTAATTACTTGCACATTTATTTCATTGCCATTTAATTACCTTGTCTTGCACTTTAATTATCAAGTAAGTTTACTTTTTATGTTTATTGAATCTTTACTTTTCTTGTTAATCTCTCATCTACCTTTCTTGTTTTGATATTAATCTTCATGTTTATGTTTATGTTTATGTTCTTTAGTTTTTATTGATTTGATCCAGTGGGTTTTGATTATTTTGGTTATGATTGTTAGTTTTAGTGATTTGGATTGATTGGTTATTGTTAGTTAATCATTTGTGGTTAGTTTGGTTTAATCTTTTGGTTGATTTTGATTAGTTTTGTTTAGATTCGTACTATATTTCTCTTCCTTGTTCTTCGCGAAAACAGTTTTCCCAGGATATTCCGGATCAGCTTATTATTCCGGATGAAGGATTTGTTGTGATTATTCCGAATAAGTGGATTATTCCGGACGAAGGTTTTATTCCGGATAAACCATTTATTCCGGACGAAGGTTTTATTCCGGATAAACCATTTATTCCGGATGAAGCTACATTCCGGATGAAGCCCTTATTCCGAATAAACAATTATTCCGGATGAAGGTCTTAGTCTAATTTATTCCGCATCAAGAGTTTATTCCGAATCAACCACTTTTTCCGAATCAGCCTAATATTCCGGATGAACAATTATTCCGAGTGAACATATTATTCCGGATCAGTCATTTATTCCGCACGAAGGCTTTATTCCGAATAAAGAATTTATTCCGGATGAACGTGGTATTCCGGATGAACATGTTTTCCGAATGAGTGTGTTATTCCGGATGACGGTATATTCTGAATGAGTGTGTTTTTCCGGATAAAGGATTTATTTCGAATGAGTTATTTTTAGTGTTTCTAATTTTATAACTTAAGTCTTGATCTTTATTTTTCCCGCCTTTTTACTTAGTCGCACTTTAAGTTTACTTGCCTTAGATTTATTTTAAGCTTGCCTTTAGTTTAAGTTTTAAGTTTGCTTTAGTTTACTTTTAAGTTGCCTTTTAAATTCTCGTCATTAATTTCTCGTCACGTTTTTATTTACCGTTATTTATTTTCAATTAGGTTTAGATTTAGTTACTTGCCATTTACTTTAAAGTTTTGCACTTTCCTTTTACTACAACGACAGAAACTATTATTTTTCCACCAAAAGACAGCTGAGTCGCACGTTTACCAATAATCAATTCGATTAGACCACTTCAATGAACTTAATTTTTATACTGGCCAAAAGCTAGTTATCATGGACACTTTCTTAAAAGTTCCTTAAAACGGTCCCAAGATTCACTAAATGTCTCACCAAACATTTGTTCAAAGGTGATGATTTAATTCCGCAAAGCGGTAGTACGTGAGGGTGGGAAAAAATAGTTGATGAATTTAGTCTCTAAATCCATCCACGTAAGAATACTTTGTGGCGGTTCCTTATCAAGCCAATGTCAGGCTTGTCCCTCTAAGGAGAAAGGAAAAAGTTGCAAGCGAATCACCTCTTGTTAAATCCCATTATACTTGACCGTATTAGTGAGTTGAAGGAACCTTTTTATATGGTCATGAGGATCATCAAGTGTATGTCCCAAGAAAGGTTGAGCAGAGACATTTGAATGAAACCGGATTTAAGCTCAAAGTTGTTGGCTCCAATCTCGGGTATGACAATAGCATCGGTGTTATCCTCTAATTGCGATTGCAAAGCTCGATCATTGGTCGATTGTCCATGGTGACAATAGGTGGAGTTTCGACTTCGACTTGAATTGCTTTCTTCTTACGAGCACGGGTACGCATACACACCTATAAAAAGAAAAGAAAGATAGACAAGAAATATTTTGGATTTTTATATGTTTTTCTATTTATTTTTTTGTATTTTTGAAAATTTTATAATTTTTAGGATTTTTGAAAATTTTAAAGCAAGAAAAATAACGTTAAAAAATGAACGGATCCCAAAATCCAACGCGTCTCTCACTTAAAACCGTTAATCATAACGAAAAGAGCCGGCAGCGGCGCCATTTAATAACTAAATTTTACTTAGTTATAAAAGAGTTTATCGTACGATCTTTTCGAATTGATTACTAGTTAAGAGTGCGACTCTGTCGTTCTTGGTGGAAAATAAAATGGGTTGTTTGATTATCAATTTTAAACCAAAAGCAAATATGAAAATGTCGTTGAGTAAAATAAAAGCTTTAAAAACTAAACTAAAAATTTAAAACTTAAAACTTAAAACTTAAAACTTTATGAAAACAAAACTGAAACCCATCGGTATGTAATCGGAATCCCGTCGGAATATGTCAATCGGAATCAGTGTCGGAATACTAGTCGGAATCACAAAACACACCCGTCGGAATGTCTCAAGGTGAATCCTATCGGAATACTTATGATCGGAATACACCCAATCGGAATGCAATCGGAATATTAATCGGAAAGCAATCGGAATATCACAAAAACTTGTTGTCGGAATATCAAAATAATTCCACCCGTCGGAATGTGGGTCGGAATCACAAAACCCTATTCCGATCCTTGTGATCGGAATAATTAATGGTACCAGTCAGAATGTAAGGCTCTTGTCGGAATACACTTTCGGAAAGGGGTTTACCCTTTTCCGATGGAATGTACTTTGCAATAAGCCAAGTTTATAAGCTATTTTTATAAGCTCAAACTAAAACTTAACCAAATTTACAACGAAAAGAACTAATAAGCACCAATAAGAACTTTTAAACTTAAAATAAGAAAAACTTTTTAAATCAAACCATAAAAAGATTAGACTTTTTAAGAAAACTAAAAAGTAAATAAGCTAAACACAAACTAAGCCAATAAGCATGATAAGTTCAAAGCTTAATCCGTATAAAAACTTAAAGATGAATAAAAAGATAAACTTTTAATCACATAAACAACAAGATGAAACTAAATCGAAAATGATACGAATCAAAAGTAAATAAAATCAAGAAAGGTAGAAGAAGATTAAAGATAAAAAGCTTAACTTGAACTTGTAGATTAAAGATTCAAAGATACAAGATTAAATCAAAGCTTAAACATGAAAAGAAGTAAAATATGAAGTTCTAGTGAGAGAAAGTTAAACACTTTCTCTCTCTAAAACTAAAACTACAAAAAGGAAAATAAACTAGCTAACACCCTCCTAATGTGTCATTAGGAGGGTATTTATAGGAGGTGGGGAGTGCATGTGTTGCTTCCTTCTTCCTTTTCGTCTCGACTCGATTTAAATTCTTTGTCTTTCTCGACGTCGGGATTTGTCGATATAAATTGAACTTGTCTTATAATTTTCTTCTTCTATTAGACTTGAGTTCTTCGACTTCATTAAACTTCCGTCATTAGACTTTTTCTTCGATAAATCTTCAGAATATGCCTTGGACTTCCGTTCTTTTTACACTCTTGATCTTATGACTTCTTCTTTTGTCTTTTTGTTCGATAAAAGCCCGTGATAGCCCATGTTTTCTTCCTTTTTCATATTTTTATCCTGAAACACAATAAAAACACAAACCACACATAATTCCGACTTTTACGACATAAAATACACGTTTTGGTCTTGTTATTATTGGAAATAAGTGGTAAAAGGATAAGTGTTTTCACACTTATTATGTTACCCTTATGGCTTTTATAATTTTTAAGTTGGTAATGAACATGATTTCTAGGGTTTATAAACTCTAAAAATGTGTTCTTGGTGATTTAATATCTTAAAACCTTTTTATATGTTAGATATTTTTAGATCAGACCTACTAATGTTCTAATAAGTTTATTATATGGTTTTCATAAAGATCCAGATGTCCTGTGATGATCTAGATCACTAAACCGGTTAATACGAAATTATGACTCAAGGCTGTCCGTTTTTTAGGTTATCTTGTAAAGGTCATAACTTGAGCTTCGGGATAGATTTTTAAGTGAATCCGGAGCCTAATACTATCTACTTTGAATGTAATTTTCAAATATAATCTTTTATCAGTGGTTAAGGTTTTGGAAAATTGATTTACAGTCAGATCTTTAAAAACAGTCCCTAAATGGTTTTGGGAAAATGGATAATTAGGGTTTTATAATCACCAAATCATGAAACCTTGTAATCTTTGTATTTGATCAGTATATAAGATAGTATTATATGATTGTTTTAGCCTTTTTGACACGGGATTAGGACTTGTTGTGTTGTTTTCGATCTTTTAATTGTTTGTGCATTTAAGGTACGTATATTCGGTTCTTTTAATAAGAACACTCTTTTACTCTTTTGTATACTGCTCCATTAGAAAAATCCCAATGCCATTGTTGTGTTTCTATTTCCTTATTTTTCTGTTTTGATATGATCCTTAAGCTCATTTGCCTTGTTACGATCCCTTTGTTGATATGCCTTTATATGTTCCCCTTTTGATCAACTATGTTATATATCTTGATATGCCTTTGAAATGAACCCCTTACATCTGAGCCATACTTTGATTTATAGTCATGGGGATACCATGACCATGTCATCCGGTGCACCGGTGGAATGACACCATCTAAGGTGGTGTGATTAGATCCTGGCGTTCCCTTTTGATACGCACAATTAAATTTGATATTATGAGTATGGGTGCTAGTCATGAGCTAGTGCACACATATATGATTATTTGATTGATTTGGATATGTGATTTGTTATGTGCGCTCGTAGGAATTCCATTACCTTTCATTAGCCTTCTTATTGATCCATATATTCATTCTTATATTCATACCTTGTGATATCCACAATTTTGTTATCTTCTTTACTTTAAACGATATTTGTTATATCCGTTCACTGGGTGTTTTGCTCAGCTGTTTTATTTTTTATGCGGCATGTATTAAGCGGGAGACTGGGCTATGAGAGTATGGGCTTACCTAGAATCACCCAAGAGTTTTTTTAAACTTTATGACATTTTTATTGATTTATTACATTTGCAATTTAGACCTCGTTGTTTTGGGGATTTTTGTTATTAAGATATTACTTGAGTATTTTGGATTTAATAAAAGTTTCATTATAGCCCTTTTAATATTATGTATATGATGTGACCCCATAATAGTAGCACTTTGTCTCTTTTTGGAGCGGGGTGTTACACAAAAGGTCATTCTTTAAATAACATCATTGGAAGATTAAAATAAGGGGCCTTAAGGTCTCAAGCTCAAAATTAAATTAATTTCTTTTGTTTCTTATCTCAAATTGAACCTAAAGATATTAATGAGGACATTATTGATGAAAGTTGGGTTCTTGGTATTCAAAAAGAATTAAATCAGTTTGTGATTAATGATGTTTGGTACTTGGTGCCGAGACATAAAAATTAAACGGTAATTGGAACAAAATGGGTTTTTCGAAATAAACTAGATGAAAACACTCTCATGTTGAGAAGCAAAGCTAGGATTGTTCCTCAAGGATATAACCAATAAAAAGGTATAGATTATGATGAAACTTATGCCTCGGTTGCTCGACTTGAGTCCATAAAAATTTTACTTGCTTATGCTTGCGCACATGATTTCAAGCTCTATCAAATGGACGTTAAAAGTGCTTTCCTAAATGTCTTTATAAATGAGGAAGTGTATGTTGCACAACCTCCAGATTTTGAAGACTATGAAAAACCAAATCACGTTTATGAAGTCAAAAAGTCTCTTTATGGTCTCAAGAAAGAACCCGAGGCATCGTATGACCGACTTAAGTCTTTTCTAATTGAACATAGATATTCAATGGGTCAAGTGGACAATACGTTTTTCACTAAGAAAAAAGGGTAACTTATAATAATTTTTCAAATATATGTTGACAATGTTGTTTTTGGGTCTATACGTCAAGAACTTTATGATGAGTTCTTTAAAATCATGCATGAAGATTTCGAAATGAGCATGATGGGTGAACTTAATTTTTTCTTGGGTCTCCAAATTAAGAAACTGGAAGACGGCATCCTCTTCAACAAATCTAAATATATAAAAGAAATGCTTAATAAATTTGGGCTAGAAGAATCTAAACCAACTAACACACAAATGTCAACGAAAACTAAACTAACCAAAGATGGTACTAATGACTATGTTGTAGCACCAAGTATCGAGGTACGATTGGTAGCTTACTTTATCTCACGGCAAGTAGGACGAATATTATGTTTAGTGTTTGTATGTGTGCACGCTTCCAAGATAACCCAAATGTATCACATTTTGAAGCCGTCTAGAGGATTTTTAGATACATCAAAAGAACAAATCATCTTGGAATTTGGTATCCAATAGGCACGGGAATGGAAACCGTTGTCTATGAGGATTCAGACCATGCCGGTGACTATGTCGATAAAAAAAGTACAAGTGGTGTATGTACATTCATCGGATGTTGTCTTACCTCATGGTTCTCGAAAAAGAAAAAGGCACTTGCCATTTCTACAACCGGTTCCGAATATGTGTCGGCGGGCAAAGCATATCAACAAGCATTATGGATGAAACAAGCTCTTGTTGACTATGACAACAAGTTGGAAGACGTGACAATTCTTTGCGACAACAAAAGAGCCATTGATCTCAGCAAAAATATTGTGTTACAATCATGAACCAAACACATCGAAATTCGACATCATTTTCAGTGAGACAACGTCCAAAAAGGTAACATCTCTATAGAAAAGGTATCTTAGGAAGATAACCTAGCCGATATTCTAACCAAACATCTTAAGCATGAACCATTTGACTTGCTAAGACTAGGATTAGGATTAATGAAGATCTCGTCTTGAATAAAAAAGTACTTTGTCCCCTTCACAGACGGTACCCGTCGGACCCCTTCCCCCAAGGGGCAATGTAAGGGGCTGTGGGTCTGCAGAGTACTCCAAGATTAAAAAACATAAACAAACACCCAACACAAACTACTCCACTTTCATTTTCTGTAAAACACGACCACCACCACCATTTTTCCATCTCTCTAACCATTATAGGCTACTGATGTGCGTTCCACAAGTCTTATATTTATAACAAGGGTTGACCAAACAAGGGACTAGAACAAAAACACGGGCAAGTATACCTTTTCGTTTATAATATAGCTTTGTAGTGGTAAGCTAGGATCGTTCGCAAGGACTTAGTTTCGTTTTGATAATCAAAATAATAATCGAAGATAAATATGATTGAGAAAAATATCATGATGACAAATATGACTAAATGGGATAGCTCATAAAATTTCGTGATGATGATAATAATGATCGAGATATGATAAGGTAGGTAAAGAGTAATAAACCTTTTTTTGTCAAAATGGTGTTTCACAATTCACTTTGGTTTGTGAAATTGAGTATTTTGAAGTTCGTTTTCTCTCGATTCTTGACAAATTGAAAGTCCTAAAAATCTCAAGTCTTTAATTGTTCTTGGTTGTTAGGGTATTTGGAAGTCTATGTCTATTTCAATCAACACGGAGAAAAAATGGAAAATATTAAGCTACGTATCCGTAAAACACTTTGCAAATACCAAGTAATATTCACAAAAGTTCAAAATTAAAATGCATAAAAGTAAATGTGCTTGAAAAGTAAGCTAAATGAAAGTACAAGGGTTGAAATGTAAATTTCAGAAACTTAAAGGACCAAAAGTGTAAAATTCTAACAAACTTGTACCTACTTTAACCAATTAACAAACTATCTAACCAATTTTATCAAAAACTGAAAATATAGGGACTAACAACTTACAAACCCTAAAATCTTGAAAGATTAGCTGTAAATGAACATAATTAAGAACTAGGAGGACCAAAATGCAATTAACTAGGAATTTTGGACAAAATCTGGCTAAGTAAATGAATAAGCTTGTTTGAGCTTAATAATGGACCAAATAAGCTCTAACTTGTTTCAAAGAGCTTAAAATTGAATTTTAGCTAGACGAGCACAAGGAAACAGCTTAAAAGCTCAAAAATCACAAGATAGCTTATTCTCATAAGCCAAGAAAAAGCAAACAAGTAATCCAGACTTCCACAACTTGATTTTAATGATCAATCTTGTTAAACAGTTTACAAGGAGTATGGAATGTCTTTCCAAATTGAAAATGATTGACTAGATAAGCTGGAATCTGAATTTAAGCTTAAAAGTGCTTATTTGACCAACGTTGACCAGATTTTTCAAAAAGCTGAAAACTTCAAAACTCACTCATGGCATGTTTGTAACAAGATTTATGAAAGAAAATTGAGACATTTATTAAGTAGAAATGGATATTTGAGAAATCAGTTTAGCCTTTACATCAGAAACATGCATTTGATATTGAGCTTATTAAAAAGCTGATTTCTAACTGAAAACTTTAAACTATAGAATTTCCTTTAATAGACTTACACTTTGGATGTTGGACAACAAATAGAAAAAAGTTTTTGCTAAAAGATTTTTTTTTTTGAACAAGGCTAAAAGATTAAGTAATGAATCAATGCCACTGAATTGAATCTAGCAAGTTTTCTGAATAACTGGTAAGCAGGATTTGACCCAAACCTTTTTTAGGCCAATTGCTTTTTTGACCAACTATTTGACTTCAATAATGAACCAAAAGTGCTATCACTAGTTCACCAAGTGTAAATGAACAAGTTTCAACTGATTAAACAAGCTTTAATCACAAGTTTTATGTAAATCCAAACACCATTTTACAAGACTGTTAAGAACTTTTACAAAGCAATTTGGAGTACAAGAGTGAATCAGGCTATGACTGCTATCAAGTCTTGTTTAGTTAATGAAATCTGAGTAGAATGAACTAAATTCAACTTTGCAAACACACTTAATAACAAAATGCACTCTATGACTTTTTACTGATGAAAATGAAGTCTGAAAACAAGCAAACTCAAATTTAAGCTACAAGATTACTCAAAAGCTATCACACTAACTCAATTACACTAGAATCAACTAAACACGTGACCAATTCAGCAAGTAATGTTTACACTAGAAATTTAGCATGCATAGCAATTTAGGGGAACCAAAAACAGAATTGCAAGACCTTTTAGCTTAAAGCCTCCACTGATGGAGTAGAGGAGTGATGTACTCTCTAGATCTACTTCCTTCAAACCAAATCAACAATAATCAACACCTTAATCACCTCCAAAAGCTATATCTAATCAAAATCAACAAATTCTGCTTCTATCTACTCAACAAGAACTAGCATGAACTGGCAAAGCTGAAATGAACTTTACAAGCTTCCAAAATGCCTCAAACACACTTCATTGATCAATTATGATCAATAAAACCACATGATAACAACAGTATGCAGGATTGAGTAATTGAGATATGAGAAGAGTATGAAATGAATATGTTTTTGCTTTTATTTATTTGGAGGGAAAAGAGGTTACAACTTCTAACTGAATAACTACCTCTCAAGTATGTGTCAAACACTTGAGAGAAGCTAACTATGAAAATGTAAACTAGAAATTAGGAGAGAAAAATACAAGTGTGTGTTTTTTCACACTTTAACTACACTCTAAAAATGAAGTAACTAGCTGCTATTTATAGAGGTTGAATGATGACATGTTGGGGAGATTGACGTGTATCTTCCAATGAGGAGGTGCCATGTGTCAAAAATTTATTGATTGGATATTCTTCATCAAGAACACAAAAGGGGTTTTATAATCCGTTGATCTTCAGTCTAATTAAGTTGTGTAGTTGTATGCGTCTTCTCATTTGGAGCCTTTTTCATGTAGAAAGTTTGTTATGAAATGCAGTGTAGCTCAAATTCGATGCTGGGCTCGTTGCTTGAAAGAGATGACACGTGGCATGTTTTCATTTGCTCTCAGCAAGACACACGGATCATTATCCGTTTTGGATATAATGGATTATTGATTGGCTGTTTGTGATTGGTTAATGAAGAATAAATGCGCCCCACTATCTGATTTGTTTATTAAATGTTAGTGGCCACCTGGCTACTTGTTTGGAAATCCAAAACACATTTTTCTTGCAATCTGATTGGTGGAAAAGAGTATGACACGGATTGATAACCAAAGTTGATGTGTTTTTGACAATTTCAGTCCCTCACTTTGGCAGTTTATTCAATTGAGCTCCTTTCTTCATTCTTTCAGTAATTTAGGTCCTTTGGCTTGTATTCTTGACTATTTAAGCCCATTGACTTGGTTGACTTGAAGTTTGACCAAGTTTGACTTTAATCTTGACTTTTTCCAAAGTTTGCATTTAAGTCCCTCAACTTTTTGAACATTGTCAAGATAGGTCCTTTTCTTCAAATGGCTTGTCATCTTTGATCCTTCTCTTGTCTTTTCATCATAAATGAGCTTGATTTCCTCTTGTTTGCTTGAAATTGTATCCTTGTTACCTATTTAAGCACAAACACAAAACATACCACATAATACTAATTTATAGCACAAAAGTTAGGTATTTTTTATGTGTTTTAGGGTGATTTGTTGATTAATTGATATGAGATTTTGCTCATATCAAATCCCCTACACTTGATCATTGCCATTACCTCATGCAATGCTATATTTTAAAGCACAAATTTACATTTTTCTCATAATTAACCCACCTTGGCCAATATGAAATACTTTTACACTACTCTACACTATATGATGCATGATTTTGATTTTGTACATGCAATGCAAAGAAAAACAATTCTATTTATATATTTTTGATGTTTCATAAATGGCTTTGATGGAAAAACTCATAAAGAAATCAATGACTTGAATTAGGGCTTTGGTACCATGGACACTTATCACCCTCAAGTTTCACTTTCCCCATACCAAGCTTAAAAATGGGATCATTGCATTCACAAGTAAAAAGTGCATCAACTTATTAATGACAATTAAATGTGGAACCGGTTATTATTTGAGCAAATGTCTTTTGGGTAAATTTTTCATTATTTAAAGCGTGAAGTATAAAAATGTAAAATCCAAAAATAAGGAAGCACGGTTATAATCCTAAGTAATCCTCTCATCTATTACTCGAAAAACCGCTCATAATTAATATAAGTCCGACTCAAGAGTAACAAGTTATTCGCCTTATGTGTAAAATCCTCATGTCATGCATTAATAAGTAGCTATACACTCGCTAAGGAAAGAAAAATAAAACTCACGCAATAATTTACATCCGCCGCCTTTTTGAGACTTTGGATCTTCAATCCCGCAACCCGTCAAGGTAATATTGGATTGGAGAAACTATTAAATCCCCGCACCCTTGTGAGAGTAATATTGGAATTCAATAGCTACTATAATTAACACTTCACTGCCCCGCTTAGGAGTCTTTTATAATTATTTTTTTTTATTTTTTTTCTTTTCTCTTTTTTTTCTAGCCACTCATTTTTTCATAAGCCGCTCTTATTTTTCTTTATTCCTCACAAAGAAAGTTGAAAAGAATAAAAGGAAAAACACCCGCTAAGTATTAAGCATGACATAAGTCTAATATACATAAAACGTTCTAACTTAAAATATTAAGACGTACTTATACCAACCATGAATGATTAGTAAAAAATGCATTAGAGATTACAAATCAATTAAAACCGTTCTTGATTATTTATTAACATATATACATGCGAAGAAAATAGAGGCAAAGAAATAGAAGGGGTTAGCCACAAGTAATTATGATGAAGTTTATCTAGCCCTTTTATACTTTCTTCAACTCTATCATTTCCCATTCTCCACAAATTTAAAATCTCAAACAATGAGACTAGTGGATGCTTAGCCTAATAGACCAATGAAGGACTACATGGTTAAGGATACTAGCTAGAGTAAGCTTAGATAAGCAAACTCGGGTTGAGTCAAAGTATCCATGGCGGGCCTAATATGTCAAAAAAGTCTAAATTTGTTACACCATGTTCTTATTATATTTTTTTCCTTTTTCAATTTTTCATAAAGAACAAAAGAAGAAATATATACAATGCAAATGTGTCATGCAAATGAAAAATTATTGATGCAAAAATTATGAATGCATATTTTTGGTGGCCAAAGTAGATCAAAAATTTGAAAAATGTTTGAAAATTTAATTTCCAAGTTATCATGAAGGTCAATGACAAAGTCTAGGTAAGGTCACTTCGATAGAAGACCCCCTACACTTAAGCTAAACATTTTCCTTAATGTTTAAGATCATGGAAGTATAAACTTCCCGTACACTTATGACAATGAATATACTTTGCTTAACCCAAGCTAAGGAAAGATCAACTATAGTGAATTCATTTTTTAAGCACAGTGTGTCTATGAAGAATCATAATAGTAATGAAGTGAACCGGATACAAGGGCCTCCTCCATAAGCTCCAAAGTACGTGATGAGTGAGCAACCCTACAAACAACATGAAGAAAAAAGGAAGGTCTCCCCTACACTTCTCATCAACTCTATACTCTTATTACTAACCTACAACACTCTGAGTCTAAAAACTCTAAACCTAATTATTCAAGCTTGATTTAAGGAGTGTCCAGGTCGACTCATCCCACACTTAAAAGTGTCTAAAACCTATCATGGAAATTTTGCCCTTTTCAAGAAAAATATCCATGATGGGGTAAAGCAAGTTTTCAATTATCAAAACTCCATAAATATTCCCCCAGATCAAATACATAATTACCATCCCAATTATAACACAATTCAACAACTAACTTCCCAAGCAATGGTGAAAAGGGTGAGGTGTTGTTTTCCAAAATGGTTGCCCATATGTTCTTCAAAAGATGATAAGGTGATACTCTCAAATCTTTCACAAATTTTCCTTTTGTTGCATCAGGCGGATACTAAGATGGTTTAGCAAGCTCTATACCAGGATCAAAAATCCGTTCCTTGATGGGAAAACAACAAGTGGTGATTGTCTTAAAAGATTCTCCCTTGTAGGTCACATGGTGAGAGAAAGGTTGTGGAGTAATGGGTAACAACAAGCACTTGGAAGGAACCATGATGACTTGTTTTCCTTTATCACTTTGAAAGGTTGAAATGGATAAGAAAGAAGATAAAGGATCCTCATGCAATAGAGATTCTAGAAAGAGTATGTCCCCCTCCTCATCAGTATATCCAAGAGTGTACTCAAAAGGTATATCAACTTCTAAAAACTCATCACTCTCATCCATGATAGAATCCTCCTATCACCATAAACATCAAATATTGGTTTGTCAAAGATTGGTGACTCCTTAAAACCCAAGGAAGTGTGATCATAAAAGAGTGGAGAGTCACAAGTGGAGAGCTCATCGTCACTATAATCATCATATGTTGGTGTATCACAAAGAAGAGATTCTTCATCACTAAAATCCTCATTGGTGTCTTCATCATGGTGGAAAAGTGGTTTATCAAATGATGTTTCAAAGAGAGGATTGGAATGAATCACAAAATCACCAAAGTTAAGCTCTTGAGGTTCATGAAAATCCAAGGATGAGGTAATGGAGGAAATAGTCTCAACATAAGGTAGATCATAATCTCCACTTGAGAAAGATTTATAAAAATATTCATCACAAACTTCATCAAGGATATCATCTTGAGTTTCCACCTCATTCACAACATCAATATGCTTCACCGTTTCAGGCTCATTAGACTTCTTTGACAACTTGCACATGTTAAACACAACTCTTTCATCTCCTACCCTCATTGTAAGTTCTCCTTCCGCCACATCTATAAGAGTCCGACTCGTTCTCAAAAATGGCCTACCAACAATCAAAGGAACTCGCGGATCCATATCATAATCAACCACCACAAAGTCCGTGGGAAAGTTAAATCAATCAACCCCAACAAAAACATCCTCCGCAATTCCCACCGGATAAGCTATAGTACGGTTGGCCAACTCGAGAGTCATCTTAGTAGGAGTGAGCTCGGGAAGTTAAAGTCTTTTCCAAATCGATAATGGCATGAGATTTATGCTTTCCCCTAAATCCGCTAATGCCATGCAATTTTCCGCCCCTGGAAAATTGCAAGGAATCAAAAACCTCCCTGGATCTCCAAGCTTAGTAGGTAACTTTTTAAGCAAAACCGCGGAGCAATTTTCATTTAAGGAAGCATTAGGCAAATCCACCAATTTCTCCTTGTTAGAAAGTAAGTCCTTGATCATCTTAGCAAATTTAGGCATATTGGCTAAGGATTCCGCAAATGAGATGTTTATGTTGAGTTGCTTGAACATCCTCAAAAAGTTTAAACTTGTATATCATCCTTGTTCTTAAGCTTTTCCTTTCTTAATCTTGATGGGTAAGGGAGACTTGGTTTGGGTTGTGGTTGAGTAGTTGATGAAGGATTTTCTTTGATGGGTTCTTCATTGATTGGTGTGGAAGGTAAAGGAGAAGTGAGTATAGGTTGAGAAATTGTAGAACTTGAGGATGGTGAACTAGATGTAGAAGGCTTATCATAAGATGGAATCATAGTAGGCTTTACCATGTAGGTTTGGGTGGTGAAGGATCATGAGTTTTCTTTCCACTTCTTGTTGTGATAGCATTGACATTAGCCCTCAGCTTTGTTTGTGTGTTAGAGGGTAGAGTTGTAACACCCCACTTGGATAAGTGGACCGTTACGTGTATTTATGGCGTGTCATCAAAGCATAAGGTAAATGTCCTAAAACATTAACTGACCATAAAGAAAATACCGGAATCAAACATCGGTAATCCAAACATAAAACATAAAAAGTAAAATACTGAAGGAAAGGACTAAACAATGTCCAAATAAGCAGAATAATGTAAGAAGTGCATAAGGTAAGAAGTCCAGATAGCTTCCATTCAATGCACATGCTCTCAGAATCCTAAGAGCGTCCTGGTGTACCTTACGTTAGAACATGAAAGAACTACGGCTGAGCATAACGCTCAGTGAATGGATAATAAAGCATGATAAGATACTGGAGCTGTAAGACTGATAAGTAAAGTTGCAGCGGAAATCTGTGTATAATCTGTAAAGTCTGATTTATAAATAATAAAGCTGAACTGCTATCTGTTAAATATGAAAACATGCATTTACTGTATTTTGATTGCCAGAGCTTATATAGGTCATGTGCTGTAACAACGGTGCATGAATAACAGGAGGGGTGGCCTCATCATGCTGTAGAGGGGTGACCTCTAAATAACTGTAGAGGGGTGACCTCTAAATACTGTGCCTGTGTTGGGTGGAGGGATCAGCTCCAATGTGAAGGATGTAGAGCACACACCACATTCACCCTGATAACTTGTAAACTGATAAGCCTAGGATGCATCCATACGCCCCACTAAACATACTGATAAAATGTCCAAACTGAACATGAGTGGGACGATGCAGGATATCACTCTCCTGCATGTGAGTCACGACACTGGTGCCTCTAGTGCCATGGTTACGGTACCTCCGTAACTAGTACATAAACTGGTCATGCTTGTATATAATGCTCAGGCAATTTATTTAGTTATTAATCATGATTACTGATAAGTTTAAACATATACTGGAGAAAACATTTGACTGTAGACAGGAATTCCTAATCATGCATAGAAGAAAATCCTTACTGAAGGACGTAAAATCCGTACCTCGTGTCTAGTAATGAAATAAGAATGAAAGCTGAAGAATCTACTCTGGTTTCATAGATACTACATAAATAAGGGACGTGAAATGAGTTGACTGATATCGGTTTTCTTTTACAGATCTTAACTGTTCTCAGTTTGATTTATTTTATTCTTGTATTACTATTTGTATATAATCTGATAAGTTCTGACTATTCGATAACATTACTGATTTAATGTACTCTTTGTACTCTTGGTTATGTAATTCAATATTATAATATTTCTATAATTAGTAAGTTTCTACAAATAATAAGCCTCTATTAATAGTAATAAGCACATATAAACTAGTCAAATCTTAATAAGCATATAAGTCATGAATTATGAAGCCAAGGTTAATTATAAGCATTTTATTAATAAGTCATGATTTAAATAAGTCAAATATTTATAAAGTCTATCTTAATAAATAACTTTAATATGTCATGAATTTATAAATAATTATTAATAAAGCCTTAAACCTAATAATCTCTTTTAATAGGTCATGATTTAATTTAAGTTAATGCTTAAATTAATATACTTGAATAATTCCATTTAAATGAAGAAGCTTGTAGGAGACTACGTTAAAAATGACTATATATCTGTTATTGGTCTTTATAAACATAACTAAGTTGATATTTGAAAGGTCTACTCATCAATTACTAGGTGATCTCATAATCTTAAAAACATCAGTAAACGTAATGAGCCAATTGGTTGAACGGTTGTTGTATGAAAACTAATGTGATAACTCAAGTATCGATGAACATATTAAAGTAATTACCGGCACACCTTCGGACATTTTTTTTCCTTTTAATCGATTGACACTAGTACACATATATATAATCTCCTTCTTTTGCAAATAATGTACCTTCTCATATTGTATTTTATACACTTGTATAATACTATAACCTGGTCTATAAGGATCGAACTCGATTACATCGCTACCGAGTTTATATGTACATATATATACGGTTATATGTAGATTTGCAAAACATTGACTTATTAACATAACAGTGATCAAAATAAGACTTTGATGTTTCATTTTAGTTTGCAACATGAACAAGATATGTGTATACCGATTAAGCTTTTATAATGCATGTAGCAATAGAAGATATGAAATAGAACTCCATATTAAGATCAATAAAACATGAATGCGTATACAAGAATATACCTCTAGTGATAGGTCACTAAACGAAGAACACCAACCTTGATTCGAACTGAAACGCTATGATTCAACTAGTGAACCGAAAAGAGAGTGGAAACGCCTAATGAAAATCTGTCTTGTGGCAACCAAATCACAAACTCGATCCAAGCTCAAACACAAAACGCAGCCGGAACAATTCGTACTAGACCAAACCAAACCAAAATCATGGAGATATACTCGTGTATATAGACAAACCCACCACACACTAAAAGCCAATGCGCAAAGCTATTTTTTTTTGGAACGTGTTTGGAGGCTAAGAAATTATTATAGTAAGAAGGCTGTTTTAGGGTATTTAATTTGTTGTCAATATTAAGCCGTATTAAACGCAAATGAGAAAAGGGATGGACATGACAGATTAAAATGACGTGGGTTGCTATTTTATCAAATATTTCATGTATCAATTTACATGATGACGATTCAAAATTTCCATGTGCAAATATGATTTAGTTTTTGATGTTAGTCATTTAAATATGGTAATTAGTTTAGCCATTATTACTTGGAGTATATCTTATTACAGATAGTACAAAATATTGAGCAATGAGGATTCTCACTTAAAAGATTTCTTATACATCGTATCAAACAAATTTTACGGGTTTTACAACTCTTCCCCTCTAAAAAAATAGTTCGTCCTCGAATTAGAGACACGATAATGCTGTGGTTTTACAATTCTCCCCCTCCAAAAATGAGAAATTCGTCCTCGATATAAAGGTAATAAGCTGGTGAAGTTATAAAAGCTAAAAGGACATACGTACTGAAAGAGTATGAAGGCTGAAAAGACATATAAGCTGAAGGATCATTCGTCCTTGATTTAGAACATTATGTTGCTGAAAGGGTAAAAACGTGACATGACTGAAGTAAAAATTGAACGTGACATGGCTGAAGAGGACATGTAATGTAACATGACTGAAAGAACTTAACTAGATTTATTGAAAGAAAAGGATGAGAGGTCCGGATGGACTCCTCCGTTTCAAGTGGCCTCCCGCTCGAAACGATTCCTTCAAAGGTCTACACATAAGAAAAATCTTGGTCCTGATGACGCTATCCTGATGATGCTGAATAGTTTTTGGTTCCATACTTAAGATGGATTTTCTGAATCTGATAGAACGAATAAGCTATAGCATGTAGGATACATGAAACGGTACGTACAAATATCCTGAAAAGATGACATTTATATCTCTGAGCAAGCTGCTGAAAACATATAGGGACGAACTACGTAAACAATTGTGAACGTGCTACGTGAGCAATTGTGAACGTGGTTCGCGATTATATGAGGAACGTTGTGCATGAAGTATATCGTGAATGTGATACGTGAAACATACTGTGAACGTGACACTAGAACATATCATGAACGTATGGTGACTGAGGAAAGAATATCGACGATACGGACTGAGACGTGAAACGTCTGTCTGGTCGTGGAGAAACCATGCTAAACTCGAGTCTGGTTTTCTCAACAAAAAAAATTGTAGTCAAATCCGGTACACGTCTTGGAACTTATCCACGGAGATTGAACCCGAACCTGAACGTGAATAATGTCACGAATGCGAATCGTGAATTTAAATGATGAGGTATCATAAATATAAACTAAAACAACACTATACTGTGAATGGGAAGTAAACGTGGAAGTGAAAATAAACGTGAACGTAATGTGAACGTAAACATACACGTGATCGTGAACATGAATTCTGTCTGATATGATGGTCGGTGGAATACCTTAAATTCGTAAAATTTACTGCTGAATTTTTTGTAGGTCCGCTACTGCGTAATCCTTTCGGATGAAAGAAACGCGCAGGCTGACTACAGGGTCGACAATGACTTAAATGGTATCATAATTTTTCTGAGTCTATGGTAACTGATAACAATTTCATAGAATTTCGTCTCATTTCTGTTCAGAAATTTCTAAGATTTATAGTAACTCACTAACATGACGGCGTTCTATCTTAAACCTGCGGTATGTCAGGCATCTAAATATGAACATAGATGCATCAATGTGTGATAATGCTTCTGTCAAGATTCTGCCTGAGATTATGGGACATTATGGTGGAAATCTGGTTAAGTAGTCATGGATTGATTTTTAGTGAGAAGTGTCAGCAATTTCTGCGGTAGCAGTCAATTGGGTTCTAGGAAAATTTTTACTTTGTTCAGCGGCGTCGGTCGGGACCATCAGGTGATGGCCTTCACCTTCGCAAGATTGTCTAAAATTTCTTTCTGCTGAAGTAGGATGGTTCAGAAACGCCACTTTGTTCAATCGGAATTCATATCTGGAAAGTTGTGTATAAAATTTTCTCCTATCGAAGATTCTGTACAATTGTGAGAAGATGATTCTCGTGTTCTTCCTTAGAATTTAGCAGATCAGAATGTGATCAATGAATATACTGACGATTTTGTCTGAGAATTATGGGAAAAATTTTATTCATAAATTTCATAATATAGCTGGAGCATTAGGAAGCTCAGAAGTATGAATCAAACTTTGGAAAGGCCATAACGTGTGCAAAAGCAGTCTTGGAAACATCATGTTCTTTCTCTCACCTCTGAATGGTAGCATGATCGGAAATTGTTCTGAAAATGTTTAAGACATCGCAGCAGATCAGATAAGATTTCTATACGTGGAATGCAACATCGATTAAGAATGGCGATCTGGTAGACAGAAACAGTGTACTTCCTGGAGGTGCGCCAAGGCGAATAAAGCCTCGTTCCGGTAATTCTTGCAGCAAATGCTACAACTCTTTTGACTTAGCTGAAGCCCTGTAATAAAGAGTTTTGAAAACAGTTTCTGTTCTTGAGACAAGCTTGATGTTAAATTTTGTCTCGCGGTGAGAAAGGAAATTTATTAAAAACTTTCTGAAATTATGCCTGGGAACTCTAGAGAAATCTGATGGTCATGAATTTAAGGAATTTTAGAATTCGCATTATAAATGGTGACCAGAAGTCTTTGTAGCTAAAAGATAATAATTCACGTGCTCGTAAAGCTGAAACAATTTGTATTGATTTTTAATAGGCAAGAGTAAAATGAATATGTTCAGGGTTGGTAAGATGGATCTCGTCGTTAACTGAAAATAAATTTTAATAAATATGGTGATACTGTTGCGTCCTTTCTGGCTGAGAGGCAGGTGACTACCTGATTTAAGATGAAGCTGACGTAGGAACACGTGAAGTAAACATGGCGACTTTTCACTGAATGTGTTTGTCCGTAGCCTCACAGAATGAATAATGCGTGTTTAACCTGAATAATACTCTAGTGGTGGTGACTGGATTTTTAAATGATATGATTCATGCGTGGCATAATAGAACGGGTATACCCCTTTCTGAAGGGTACCCTGAATTACTGAGGGCCTGGTTTAGAAAACATACTGTAGTTATGAGTCTTGACTCGTGCCTTGAGAAGATATTCATATGACATGTATCGTATCTGGTGTCCTGAAAGGTGTCTTCCAAAAGGATAATAGAGACCCATGTCTTGACTGATGTTCTGACATATGTTTTAGTAGGTGAATCTGAACAAGGCTGAAAAAAAAATTCTGGTAACAGCTAGGGTTGGCGGACCGATTAGGCTACTGACCTCTGTATTTCTGGTCACGTCTGTTTCGGAGTTCTCGGTTGCTGACTGTATAATTATAAGCACGGTGGTTGTCACTACTGCTTTGTCTGTCAATTTATGACGGTCATTATCATGACTGTGATTCATGTAACTATTCTGCTGAGTGGCCGGCTGGGTTTCGGTTCCCACTCTTCCGAATGAACGGTTAGTTGAGTGAAGTGTGACATTTAGCTGAGAAAGTAAATGCCTGGAATAGAATGGTAGTGTCATATGGTAGAAGTTTATTCTCGTCAGAAATTTCAAATTTATAGTTTTCGTCCTTGTTCTGCAGAGTCTTCATAGTATAAACAGCATCAGCATCTTAAGAAATCTCCAAGGTATCAGCAGCATCAGCATTTGTGAGGTCTTCAAAGTGTTAGCGGGATCAGCATCTAGCAAAATCTTCAACTCACGAGAAACATCAGCACCTGGTAGAATATCGACAAGTGGAAACACCTGAGATGATTGAGGATCGATTAGCAATATCCATGGAGTAGGGTACCTAGAGTACACCTGGACTACTGTACATGAAGTACAAAATGAATACTGCACATGGAGCATATCTGAGACACTGTACGTGGAGTACACGTGAAATACTGTACATGGAGTATAACTGAGACACTGTACATGGGGCACATATGGAATATTATACATGGAGCTGGTGGAAATTTTATGGGATGATCGATACTGGTGTCGCTTGTCTGACATGATCAAAGAAATAAATGGATTAAAACAGTAGTAAACTGATCTAGAATAAGTAACATGATAGGCTGACAATTTCTGCGTCGACTTACTGCTGGTTGTTTCGAGGCTGAAAGTATGATATAATCGAAGTCCCACAGTGGTCAGCATGAAGCATGATTAATGAAGGTCAATCATGATTTATCATGAAAATGGGTTTTACTGAAATTCTTGTGTCTCTTAACATGAAAACATCATTACTTTGCTGAAAAGATAATCCTCGTAAGGAGACATGAAACTGAATCATCATGAAGATAACATCAACGTGAGGGTATGAAAATTTGAATGTTACAAGGAACATAAAAAAAAATATAATCAACTGAGGTGTAATATCAACTGATGTGGACGGCTATTGTTCAATCCACAGAATTCAAAGAAGAAAACATGTGACTAAGTATGGGCTATTCTGGTTCGATCCATACTTATCAAAATTTATGAACTTTCCTGATATGACAAAGGTGAACAACTGTGGATCGGTTCACAAAACAACATTCAACTGAAAAACATGAAATTTGATCTGAACATTGATGAACATATATGGGCTTGTTCACCAAGTAATATTCGACGGAAAGCATGAATCTGTCAAGAGTAAGGATGAACGCCATTGGGTCGGTTCACCAATACAAAAATCTGAACGGGCAAGGGTGAACGCCTATGGGTCGGTTCACTGAAACAAAATTCGCAGAAAAGCACATGCGACAAATATGGCCAGTCATGTACCAACCTTTTACTTAGTCAAAAACTTTAAGAAAACAGACTGATAACTAAAGAAAAATGACTGATACATGCACGAGAAACATGAAAGATAACAACGCCAAAATCTGGGAAGTTCCTAGTAACTACCCACTAGTCACAGGTCAAGTTTTAGAGCCTACAGGTCGAACCTTGCGCTCTGATACCATAATTGTAACACCCTACTTGGATAAGTGGACCGTTACGTGTATTTATGGCGTGTAATCAAAGCATAAGGTAAATGTCCTAAACATTAACTGGCCATAAAAGAAATACCGGAATCAAACATCGGTAATCCAAACATAAGCTCAAAACATGAAAAGTAAAATACTGAAGGAAAGGAATAAACAATGTCCAAATAAGCAGAATAATGTAACAAGTGCATAAGGTAAGAAGTCCAGATAGCTTCCATTCAATGCACATGCTCTCAGAATCCTAAGAGCGTCTTGGTGTACCTGCCGTTAGAACATGAAAGAACTACGGCTGAGCATAACGCTCAGTGAACGGATAATAAAGCATGATAAGATACTGGAGCTATAAGACTGATAAGTAAAGTTGCAGCGGAAATCTGTGTATAATCTGTAAAGTCTGATTTATAAATAATAAAGCTGAACTGCTATCTGTTAAATATGAAAACATGCATTCACTGTATTTTAATTGCCAGAGCTTATATAGGTCATGTGCTGTAACAACGGTGCATGAATAACTAGAGGGGTGACCTCATCATGCTGTAGAGGGGTGACCTCTAAATAACTGTAGAGGGGTGACCTCTAAATACTGTGCTGGGTGGAGGGATCAGCTCCCATGTGAAGGATGAAGAGCACACACCACATTCACCCTGATAACGTGTAAACTGATAAGCCTAGGATGCATCCATATGCCCCACTAAACATACTGATAAAATGGCCAAACTGAACATGAGTGGGACGATGCAGGATATCACTCTCCTGCATGTGAGTCACGACGCCAGTGCCTCTAGTGCCATGGTTACGGTACCTCCGTAACTAGTACATAAACTGGTCATTCTTGTATATAATGCTCAGGCAATTTATTTAGTTATTAACCATGATTACTGATAAGCTAAAACTTATACTGGAGAAAACATTTGGCTGTAGATAGGAATTCCTAATCATGCATAGAAGAAAGTCCTTACTGAAGGACGGAAAATCCGTACCTCGTGTCTAGTAATGAAATAAGAATGAAAGCTAAAGAATCTACTCTGGCTTCACGGATACCACATAAATAAGGGACGTGAAATGAGTTGACTGATATCGGTTTTCTTTTACAGATCTTAACTGTTCTCAGTTTGATTTATTTTATTCTTGTATTACTGTTTGTATATAATCTGATAAGTTCTGACTGTTCGATAACATTACTGATTTAATGTACTCTTTGTACTCTTGGTTATGTAATTCAATATTATAATATTTCTATAATTAGTAAGTTGCTACAAATAATAAGCCTCTATAAATAGTAATAAGCACATATAAGCTAGTCAAATATTAATAAGCATATAAGTCATGAATTATGAAGCCAAGGTTAATTATAAGCATTTTATTAATAAGTCATGATTTAAATAAGTCAAATATTTATAAAGTCTATCTTAATAAATAACTTTAATATTTCATGAATTTATAAATAATTATTAATAAAGCCTTAAACCTAATAATCTCTTTTAATAGGTCATGATTTAATTTAAGTTAATGCTTAAATTAATATACTTGAATAATTCCATTTAAATGAAGAAGCTTGTAGGAGACTACGTTAAAAATGACTATATATCTGTTATAGGTCTTTATAAACATAACTAAGTTGATATTTGAAAGGTCTACTCATCAATTACTAGGTGATCTCATAATCTTAAAAACATCAGTTAATGTAATGAGCCAATTGGTTGGACGGTTGTTGTATGAAAACTAATTTGATAACTCAAGTATCGATGAACATATAAAAGTCATTACCGGAACACCTTCGGACATTTTTTTTCCTTTTAATCGATTGACACTGGTACACATATATATAATCTCCTTCTTTTGCAAATCATGTACCTTCTCATATTGTATTTTATACACTTGTATAATACTATAACCTGGTCTATAAGGATCGAACTCGATTACATCGCTACTGAGTTTATATGTATATATATACGGTTATATGTAGATTTGCAAAACTTTGACTTATTATCATAACAGTGATCAAAATAAGACTTTGATGTTTCATTTTAGTTTACAACATGAACAAGATATGTGTATACCGATTAAGCTTTTATAATGCACGTAGCAATAGAAGATATGAAATAGAACTCCATATTAAGATAAATAAAACATGAATGCGTATACAAGAATATGCCTCGAGTGATAGGTCACTAAACAAAGAACACCAACCTCGATTAGAACTGAAACACTATGATTCAACTAGTGAACCGAAAAGAGAGTGCAAACGGCTAATGAAAATCTGTCTTGTGGCAACTAAATCACAGACTCGATCCAAGCTCAAACACAAAACACAGCCAGAACAATTCGTACTAGACCAAACCAAACCAAAATCATAGATATATACTCGTGTATATAGACAAACCCACCACACACTAAAAGCCAATGCGCCAAGCTATTTCTTTTTTTTTGGAACGTGTTTGGAGGCTCAGAAATTATTATAGGAAGAAGGCTGTTTTAGGGTATTTAGTTTGTTGCCAATATTAAGCCGTATTAAACGCAAATGAGGAAAGGGATAGACATGACAGATTAAAATTACGTGGGTTTCTATTTTGTCAAATATTACATGTATCAATTTACATGATGACGATTCAAAATTTCCATGTGCAAATATGATTTAGTTTCTGATGTTAGTCATTTAAATATGGTAATTAGTTTAGCCATTATTACTTGGAGTATATCTTATTATATATAGTACAAAATATTGAGCAATGAGGATTCTCACTTAAAAGATTTCTTATACATTATATCAAACAAATTTTACGGGTTTTACAAGAGCCCCTTGTGGTCTTTGAGTAATTGCCATTAAAATCCTCTTGGTAGATTCCTCATTTATCATTCTCATTTGCTCTTTCATTCTTTTTTCATTTTCACGAATTCTCTTCTCAACATACTCATTATTATCATGTGGCCCATATTCTTGATTTTGACCTTGATAGTATCCTTGATTTAGAATGGGTGGGGGTGGTGGATTAAATCCTTGATTGGGTGGATGAAAGTTATTTCCTTGATTGTGAAAGTTGTTGGGTGCTTTATAGTTGTTCCCTTGGTATTGTGGCCTTGGCCCTTGGTTCCTTTGTAACAATTGAGGGGGATTGGGTTGAGTATGGGTGGGTGGATGGGGTGGGAATCCAGGTGGAGCAAGGTAGTTTTGGTACTTGTAAGAAAGATTGTTTTGATTGATGTTAGGTTTGAAAGGTTATCTATGTTCGTCTTGGTAAGCATAACACTCAACTTGATAACCTTGAACTTTATCACATTGCTAGTAGGAATGGGGACCTCCACAAGTCTCACATGAAAGAGCAATAGCATGCACATCATTGGAGGAATTGTTCAAGGAAAGGCTCTTAAGGGTTTGGACCAATTCTTGATTTGACTTAAGATTCATCTCTTGATTCCTTTCCATTATTTTGAGTATCTCTTGGTGACTCTTGAGGAATTGGTTATCACAAGGTGTTTGAGAACTATCTTGCACAACATGAACCCTTTCATCAAATTGTGTGTTAGTTTGCACCATTGATTTGGTCTCAATAATGTCCCAAGCTTCTTGAATTGATTTAGAAAGAATAGTTCCACCCACGAAAGAGTTGACTGAATCTTGGTGATGAGGCCTTAATCCATTATAGAAAGTATTGATTTGGTAAACTTCATTGAATCCATGATTTGGGCATTTTCTCAATAACTCCTTGAACTCCTCCCAAGCATCACTAAAGGTTTGACTAGGTTTTTGTTGAAAGCCAATAATTAGGTTTCTCAAAGCCGTGGTCTTAGATGGGGGAAACAACTTGTTCAAAAACCTCTTAGTGTAATCATCCCAAGTAGTAATGCTCTCGGGTGGTTGTGTATCTAAGCAATACTTGGCATTTCCATCTAAATAAAATTAGATCAATATCAACTTAATGGCATCATGGGGAACTCCATTGTACTTAATGGTGTTGCAAAGAGCAAGAAACTTCTTAAGGTGATCATGTGGATTATCATTAGATCTCCAAAAAAATGGTGTGTTTGAAAGCAAGTTAATCATAGATGTCTTCAGCTCAAAGGTGTTTGCGGGAATCTAGGGTATCTTAATAGCATCAACATATCCTTTCACATTGGATTGCAAGTGCTCCATCAAAGGTCGATTGTCAACGCCAGCCATGGCTTCTTGTTGTGTGTGGATCAAAGCACAATTCTCGGGATCGGCTTGATGGACGATGGTGTTTTTACTCTTTCTCGTTTTCTTCCTTTTGTGAGGAAGGGTTGTACAACAAATAGTATTTGTACACGCCCGCGGGTGAGCATGCAACTCAAATCAAAGAGTGAGAGAGAAGATCTCGTTCGACTTTGAAGAAGAAGGGATTATCCTCTTCAAGATTCAATATGAAATATCCACAAGAAAGTATAATATACGTAAGTACTACTTGGGTGCACGACCCCCAATCAAGCCTTCCTTCTTAGAATACGCACTAGTAAACGGGGGGTTAGGTGGTGCGAAGCACTTAAGTACCTATTAACCCTCAGACGACATGTTATAGCACGTGCCTTTCTATTCACTTTGTAGTTTGTATTCTTCGAATTCTTGCCTATTGGAAGTATTTATCTATTCTTGCTTAATTAAATTTGATCGATACACGTGTCAAGGACCGGAACGCTCCCTAACACAGTGTATTGCAAAAGCAATACTTATGGAGATATGTGTATTGAATGTCCGTATACGTATACGTATCTACATATAATAATATATGAAAAATATTTTTGTATTTATTGGGTTTTTAAAAAAAATACTATATGTACGTAAAAACCGATGAAATCCAATAATATATTTTTGTTTGCAATCTCTTTGGAAAAAGATTGCTTTTTGAATTTTTTTTAATTTTTTTGGTCAATTCTTTAGGAAAAGAATTGTTTTTGTTATTTTTTAGTTTTTATATTTTTATATTTTTTATTTTTTTATGTTTTTGATTTATGATACGTAAAAATAACGTTCACGAGGTGAACGGATCCCAAAAGCCAATAAAAACCGTCAATCAATAGTCTCTCGTAATGTCAAAGAACCGGCAGTGGCGCCATTTGAAATTGAGTATTTTGAAGTTCGTTTTCTCTCGATTCTTGACAAACTGAAAGTCCTAAAAATTTTCAAGTCTTTAATTGTTCTTGGTTGTTAGGGTATTTGGAAGTCTATGTCTATTTCAATCAACACGGAGAAAAAATGGAAAATATTAAGCTACGTATCCGTAAAACACTTTGCAAATACCAAGTAATATTCACAAAAGTTCAAAATTAAAATGCATAAAAGTAAATGTGCTTGAAAAGTAAGCTAAATAAAAGTACAAGGGTTGAAATGTAAATTTCAGAAACTTAAAGGACCAAAAGTGTAAAATTCTAACAAACTTGTACCTACTTTAACCAATTAACAAACTATCTAACCAATTTTATCAAAAACTGAAAATATAGGGACTAACAACTTGTAAACCCTAAAATCTTGAAAGATTAGCTACAAAACACAATTAAGAACTAGGAGGACCAAAATACAATTAACTAGGAATTCTTGACAAAATCGGGCTAAGTAAATGAATAAGCTCGTTTGAGCTTAATAATGGACCAAATAAGCTCTAACTTGTTTCAAAGAGCTTAAAATTGAATTTTAGATAGACGAGTACAAGGAAACAGCTTAAAAGGTCAAAAATCACTAGATAGGTTAATTATAAGCCAAGAATAATCAAACAAGTAATCCAGACTTCCACAACTTGATTTTAATGATCAGTCTTGTTAATCAGTTTACAAGGAGTATGGAATGTCTTTCCAAATTGAAAATGATTGACTAGATAAGCTGGAATCTGAATTTAAGCTCAAAAGTGCTTATTTGACCAACGTTGACCAGGTTTATCAAAAAGCTGAAAACTTCAAAACTCACTCATGACATGTTTGTAACAAGATTTGTGAAAGAAGATTGATACATTTATGAAGTAGAAATGGATATTTGAGAAATCAGTTTAGACTTTACATCAAAAACATGCATTTGGTATTGAGCTTATTAAAAAGCTGATTTCTAACTGAAAACTTTAAAATGTAGAATTTCCTTTAACAGACTTACACTTTAGATGTTGGACAAAAAATAGAAACAAGTTTTAGGTTAAAAGATTAAGTAATGAATCAATGCCATTGAATTGAATCTAGCAAGTTTTCTGAATAACTGGTAAGCAGGATTTGACCCAAACCTTTTTTAGGCTAATTGCCTTTTTAACCAACTATTTGACTTCAATAATGAACCAAAAGTGCTACCACTAGTTCACCAAGTGTAAATGTAAAAGTTTCAACTAATTAAACAAGCTTTAATCACAAGTTCTATGTAAATCCAAATACCATTTTACAAGACTGTTAAGTACTTTTACAAAGCAATTTGGAGTTCAAGAGTGAATCAGGCTATGACTGCTATCAAGTCTTGTTTAGTTAATGAAATGTGAGTAGAATGAACTGAATTTAACTTTGCAAACACAATTAATAACAAAATGCACTCTATGACTTTTTACTGATGTAAATGAAGTCTAAAAACAAGCAAACTCAAATTTAAGCTACAAGATTACTCAAAAGCTATCACACTAACTCAATTACACTAGCATCAACTAAACATATGATCATTTCAGCAAATAATGTTTACACTAGAAATTTAGCATGCATAGCAATTCAGGGGAACCAAAAACAGAATTACAAGACCTTCGAGCTTGAAGCCTCCATTGATGGAGTAGAGGAGTGCTGTACTCTCTAGATCTACTTCCTTCAAACCAAATCAACAATAATCAACACCTTAATCACCTCCAAAAGCTATCTCTGATCAAAATCAACAAATTCTGCTTCTATCTACTCAACAAGAACTAGCATGAACTAGCAAAGCTGAAATCAACTTGACAAGCTTCCAAAACGCCTCAAACACACTTCATTGATCAATTATGATCAATGAAACCACAGGATAACAACAGTATGCATGATTGAGTAACTGAGATAGGAGAAGAGTATGAAATGAATATTTTTGTGCTTTTATTTATTTGGAGGGAAAAGAGGTTACAACTTCTAACTGAATAACTACCTCTCAAGTGTGTGTCAAAGACTTGAGAGAAGCTAACTATGAAAATGTAAACTAGAAATTGGGAGAGAAAAATACAAGTGTATGTTTTTTCACACTTTAACTACACTATAAAAATGAAGTAACTAGCTGCTATTTATAGAGGTTGAATGATGACATGTTGGGGAGATTGATGTGTATCATCCAATGAGGAGGTGCCAAGTGTCAGAAATTGATTGATTGCAGATTCTTCATCAAGAACACAAAAGGGGTTTTATAATCCGTTGATCCTCAGTCTATTAAGTTGTGTAGTTGAATGCGTCTTCTCATTTGGAGCCTTTTTCATGTAGAAAGTTTTTTATGAAATGCAGTGTAGCTCAAATTCGATGCTGGGCTCGTTGCTTGAAAGAGATGACACGTGGCATGTTCTCATTTGCTCTTAGCAAGACACACAGATCATTATCCGTTTTGGATATAATGGATTATTGAGTGGCTGTTTGTGATTGGTTAATGAAGAATAAATGCGCCCCACTATCTGATTTGTTTATTAAATGTGAGTGGCAGGCTGGCTACTTGTTTGGCAATCCAAAACACATTTTTCTTGCAATCTGATTGGTGGAAAGGAGTATGACACGGATTGATAACCAAAGTTGATGTGTTTTTGACAATTTCAGTCCCTCACTTTGGCAGTTTATTCAATTGAGCTCCTTTCTTCATTCTTTGGGCAATTTAGGTCCTTTGACTTGTATTCTTGACTATTTAAGCCAATTGAATTGGTTGACTTGAAGTTTTACCAAGTTTGACTTTAATCTTGACTTTTTCCAAAGTTTGCATTTAAGTCCCTCAACTTTTTGAGTATTGTCAAGATAGGTCCTTTTCTTCAAATGGCTTGTCATCTTTGATCCTTCTTATATCTTTTCATCATAAATGAGCTTGATTTCCTCTTGTTTGCTTTAAATTGTATCCTTGTTACCTATTTAAGCACAAACACAAAACATACAACATAATACTGCTTTATAGAACAAAAGTTAGGTATTTTCTATG
Organism: Glebionis coronaria; assembly: GCA_025667525.1. Lineage (NCBI taxonomy): Eukaryota > Viridiplantae > Streptophyta > Magnoliopsida > Asterales > Asteraceae > Glebionis > Glebionis coronaria. Next base: position 213,161,491 of record CM046877.1, on the reverse strand, counting down.
TGTTTTAGGGTGATTTGTTGATTAATTGATATGAGATTTTGCTCATATCAGTTTGATTCAAGACTTATGTCTATTAAGCGGCTAAGATTAAACAAGTTTCCAATAAGTTCAATATTTTATCAAAATATTTAAGTGGATCTCTCCAACCAAAGATTCAAAAACCATAGACAAGTTCTTTAAAAACTCGTTATAACAACTTGACCCTCCGAACGTCAAGCTATCGTAATCTGTTTTGACAAAACAACGTGATGGAACAAAGTGGCAATGTGGTTCTACGACATTAGCTTGAAATAGATTTATAAAGGATCATACCATAGCATCATCACTAATTATTATCACGTACCCATATAGTCACAAATAACTTATCCTAACATAGAAATCAAATTATCGAATGGAAAAGAGTAAATGAAAATCATACTTAGATTATATGGAATGACGAGTACATAAGTGTCATGATTGTATCGACTTTCCACGAACCAAAGAGTAAGATACTCTTATTACAAGTATTTCCCAACTATGGAAACATATTGAAAATATGCTAAAGAGACTAAAATACTCGGAGTAAAGAGTATTGTGTGAATGAGATGATATAAAATGAGAAGAGAAGTCCTCTATTTATAGTGGTGTCTGGAGGTCGATGTGCGCCACACATTCCTAAATGTGCGCCGCGCATTAGAAGTGGCATTTGTGCGCCGCACATACGAACAAGTGCGCCGCACTTTCGTACGTCCAAAATGTTCTTTTGACTTAATTCTTCTTTATTGCAACTAAGGACTTTATTTTGCTTTCTTTCACTTTGGGCCTTCAATCTTTCAAACTGCATAGAAAACAGAATGTTTAAGTATCGAAAGTCCTTTATTAACATATAAAAGGAGATAATTGTAAGGGTTTAAATATGTATAATTTGGGTGTTATCAAATTCCTCCACACTTAGCTATTCCTTGCTGTCAAGCAATCAAAGCGAAAAAACAAGGTTAGATTTTAAAAGCATAAGTATATGAAGCATGATAGAAAAATGATTAGGTTTCTAAGTAGCATAAGCAAAATGACACAATAATTTCAGAACCTCACATGGAATTAGTGTTTAGATTTTAAGTTCACACAATGTCACTTACAAGGGGAAAATGTAAGATAACACTCACATAGCACGGACATAAAATAGATAGCTACCATATGCTTGTACAAGACACGTAAACATAACAGTTGCGGCGTGAGCACCAAATGAGTTTTCAAAGAGGCAAAACATGACAATGATGAGGGTTTAGTAACAATATGTCATGTCAAATTCGTTGAATAAACTATACTAGAATACTTTATTTCTTTTCTCTTTTTTTTGAGAGAATCATAACACTTACGACTTGATAACGAAAGGCATAAATATAGGGATATCGACACAAGGGATAATATAACACATAGGTACAAGTGCCACATATTTTAGCAAGCCAGTGTAGCTCATCTAAAATGATAATAGGGGGATTTATTTTGCCTTTTCTCAAAAATATTTATAAATTAACCTCACTGCAGTTTAGTAAACGATGATCAAGCACAAGTTCTGAAGCATACTAAATTATCGGCTTTCACACAAAATAGAGAAATATAAAGACTCGTTTTTTCTCCCATATTTGGTGGATGATTTGTGCTTAGTTATAGTGTCAATCAATAAGTTTTTTGCTTCGCTAAAACACATATTTTTTTACAAAACATCTTTATTTTTATTTTTAAAAAGATTTTACGATTTTTTGGTGTGGATAAAAAATTGATTTATTTTATTTTTATTTTTCTATTAGTCTCCTCCTCCACACATAAGGTGAACATCGTCCTCGATGTGAGAACTGATAAAACTAAAAATAGGGAAAATGCAAAGGGAAATGAGAACTTCCCTAGGCTTAGCAGAAAATTGTTGGACTTCAAAAAGATGAATCAGGGGTACAACTGCAAATTTATTTACTTATAGGTCCTTCTCCACACTTAAGGTAAAAATTAGGGAATAAAACACGGATTGCCTTCCGAGAAGCGCTAAGTTTAGAGTATTTAGCCAGACTCAGCTACTCGGGTTTATTTCATGAAGAATGGAATATCTTCTCCATCAAGTTCGTGACAGTTTTCCTCCTCGTGGTAGAGCTTAAGTCTATGTCCATTGAAAATAAAAGTGGTGTTGTCTCTACCATACAGTTAAACATATCCGGATGGATATTGATATTCACTGTATAAGCTCCGGTCCAACTCGAAGTGAGTTTGGTTTGTTTGATTTGTATTTCGAGATAAAGAGGAGTACTTTATTTCCATTCTTGAATTCTTTTCTTAGTCTTAGCTTGCGATCATGCCACACTTTAGTTCGTGCTTTGTATAAACGAGAACTTTCATAAGCTTGATGTCGAAATTCATCTAACTCATGAAGTTGGAATATTCTCTTTTCACCAGCTGCAATAAGATCTGGGTTGCAATTTCTAAGTGCCCAATATGCATGATGTTCGACTTCGATCGGTAAATGACATGTCTTTCGTTACAAAATCTTGTATGGGGTGGTTCCAGTGGGTGTTTTGAATGTGGTACGAAAGGCCCATAGAGCATCTTTTAATTCCTTGGACCAACAAGTAGGGTTGTTTTTACGGTCTTTTCGAGGATTCGTTTAAGTGCTCTATTAGTGTTTTCAACTTGGCCACTCGTTTTAGGGTGATAAGATGTGGAAAACGATGGTTAACTCTATATCTTTGTTACAGAAATGAGTTCCTCTATCGCTTATAAGTGATTTTGGTATTCCAAAGTGGCAGAATAGTTTATTTAAGAATGCTATAACAACTCTTGCATCATTGGTTTGCAAGGCTTAAGCTTCAGCCAATTTTAACACATAGTCGACGGCGACTAAAATGTATTCACATTTGTACGATTTGAGAAATGGTCCAAGGAAGTAGATACCCCACACGTCAAATATTTTGCAGAACTGGATATTATTGAGAGGCATTTCATCTCTTTTGGTAACGTTTCTAGTCTTTTGACATGCTTCGCAAAGGCGGACTAAGGTATGAGCTTCACGAATGATTGTAAGGACAATAAAAAGCCGTGTCAAATACTTTGTTGTTTGTGTTTTGTTGGGAATAAATTTAGCTAAGTCACTGGGACGATGACAAGAGGAACTTGGAAGCTGACAAGAGTAAATGAGGCGCTGACAGATGAGCACTAACAAGAAATATTCAAGCACTGACAAGAAGATGTTCAACCACTGATAGGAATACTTAGTCTACACGTTTTATATTTAAAGTAAAGATATGATCAAAATTTTGTTTTCTATAATTATCTTTACCTGGAATAGTTCATAGGTAGACCTTTGTACACGACTCCTTGTGTTATAAAAGGAGGTCGTAGGGTTCATAGTGATATATCAGTTTTAATAAGTTTTCACAAGGTTTACAACTTTCATTGTACGCAAGTTTCATTATCAAACAAGAGTGAAAGTTTGGTTTACATTGTTTGTTTGTTCTTTGTTCTAAGTGTTAATTCCACATAACACTTAGATTGTTAAAATACATAAAGTTTCATTAAGTTTTAATCTTGATTCAGTCTCGTTTAACACAAAGCTAATCGATCTAAGTTTGGGATCAACAAGTGGTATCAGAGCTTGTTGAGGAACTTTGATCTAAAAGAACAGTAAACCCTAAATCACTAGAAACCCTAAAACCAAACAAGATGTCTGCCACAAAATCTTCATCCTCATCAAATCACAACCTCAAAATCCCTATGCTTGATCCTGAGAAATTTGAACAATGGAAGTTCAATTTTGAATAATATCTTCAAGTTCATGACGATACTCTTTGGGAAGTTATTGAATATGGCAATCAATTCGATAAAGCAGCTGGGATTACTGCTGCTATTGCAGCAAGAAGAGCAGCTGCTGGTTCAGCTGATGTAGATCTTAATGAAAGACCTGAAGATGGAAGAGCTATCGCAACCGTTGATATAGCCTTGAGAAGGAATGACATGAAGACTTTGAACATTCTTAAACTCTCCTTGGGTCCAAAGGATCAACACAAATATAGAAGTTTTGATTCTGCTAAAAATCTTTGGGCAGCTCTTCTAGTAACCTATGGTGGTAATGAAGATACGACCAAAGAAAGGAAGAAGCAACATTTGAGTGAATATGATGTGTTTAAGTCTCATCACAATGAGAAGCTAAGTGAGATAAGAAGTCGACTTCTATACATCACTAGCAAGTTGTCTTTTATGGGAACAGAACATGAAGATGCTGATATCATTGCTAAATTCCTTAGAGGTCTTGGTGATGCATGGAAAATTGAAGCTAGATCAATCCTTGCCACCAATGCCCATAAGAGTGCTTCCTTTGATGATATCTATAATAAGCTAAAGATCTTGGAGAGTGAGACCCTACTTGAACATGGAACCAAGTCAACATCTGGGAACATGGCTTTCATCTCACCTAGTGAATCTCAAACCACTGAAAGAGACTCATATGTTAGTGGATTGAATGTACATCCTGTTACTGGATCAACTTTTATCAGCGGTGGATCAACCTTTGTCAATGGCTCGAATTTTGACGCTGACACATACAGTGTTGACTCACCAAGTCTTAAGCCCACTGGTATTATTTTGGACACAGTATGTGCATATATTGCTGCATTGCCCAATGGTTCCTTAGTTACCTATGAGGATCTTGAGAAAATCAGTGATGCTGATCTAGAACAGATGGATATCAAGTGGAATATGGCACTTGCAAGTATAAGAGCTAACAGATGGAACGGGAGGTTTGGAAGAAAGATGACTTTTAATGCTAAAGACACAACTAGATTTGATAAATCCAAGGTTGAGTGCTATAACTGTCGTATGATGGGACACTTCATGAGGGAGTGCTGATCTCCAAGAAGATATGATGCTGGAAAGAATTCAAGCTAAATCATCAAGGTTGAAGATGCTAAGCCAAAGTCTATGGTCGCCATGCAAGATATTGATGGTGTTGGATGGGACTAGAGCTTTATGGCAAAGGATATGGTAGAGAATCAAGCTTTGATTGATGAAAAGAAAGAAGAAGAGCATGTTCACTTTGCTCTCATGGCCAACTCCTCATCTTCATCAAATAATGAGGTATATGATGATGCTTTTTGTAGCAAAGGGTGTAGATTAAACAATAAAAAACTTAACAAAGAAAATTTAAAGTTAAAATCAGATGTTATAGACATAAGCACTAGACATGCAAACTATAAAATGGCTCTTGTACAAACTGAAGGGACGATTGAGGAATATAAGAAAATGGATTTGACCTAAAAGATCAAATTAATATTTTGACTAGGGATCTTAAAGATAGTAATGAACTTAGGGATTCTCTAATGAAATCTAGAGCAGATGTGCAACTTCAGTTAAGTGAAGCCATTAAGGATAAAAAAATGTAGGACTTAAAATTGGAAAATTTTGATAAAGCTAGTCAAACCCTAGAAAAGTGTGTCAGTGAACAAAGAGACCCTAGGGACAAGTCTGGGATTGGGATGAATGAGTATGTTGTTGTTCCACCACCTGTTGGGAACTTCTATGGTGTCTAGAGAAAGGATCTCTCTTGGACTGGTATCCCAGAACTCCAAGAAGAGGAATTTATTTCTCCACCTAGAGTGCTTTCCCTAGTTGAGGAATATCAACAAAAGGTGACTGATCTTGAACAATGGAAAGAAGCCAAGCCTTTTCTTTTTTTTAAGGGTGGAATGCTCAGTGAGAGTCCATTTGTTACTACACCCATTACTTTGACCAACCCCACCACTGGAAAAACCATTGACCTTGGCTCACCAAATAAGAGAAAACCTAGTGATAAATATGCTGAAATGTATAGAAAACCTAGGTCACTCCAAAGCCAAGCTAGTGTTAATGGGACAGGGTTCTTTCAATGTAGACCTAAGGTTATGTCTAGAAAGGCTTCTTTTACATGTGGAAGTTTTTCTCATTTTGCCTATTGATAGTTGTAAATTTACACTTGTTTAGGAAAACAAGGTGTAATTAGGGTAAGTATTAACAAGTGATTTAGGAAAATCACAAGTTATGACCCAAAGTGGGGATCGTTCTCAAGGAGGCTTGGTGTGTGTGTTAAGAAATGATTAATTATGTGATTATATGATTATGAGAAAAGAAAATAGAAATGAGGTAAGAAGGGAATGACGATTACGATGACGGATTACACTAAGACGAAAAGGTCGTACACGTAAAACCGTAAAAAGTACCGAAATTAAAAATTTACTCTAAAAATTCCTAAATTGCAATAAATCCTAAATAATGTAACTAGAGTTTACAAAAAATCAAAAATCACCCAAACCTTTTATTTAATTAAATAATGATTTTTTAATGCTAATTAAAGCCCTAAAAATCAATTTAAGTAACAAAAAGCCCAAAATGAGATTTTTTCAATTGTAAACCTCTAAAATGACCTAACTTAATGTAAAACTATTTTTGAAAATTTTAACATTAATCAAAACTATTTAAAAACAATTAAAAACTATTAAAACTTAAAATAATTATAGAAATTAATCTAATGACAATAAAAATATTCTAAAAATTGTAAAATTCCTAACTTAATTTATTTAACCTAAGAAAAATATAAAAACTTGAAAAATCTAAATTTTAATTTTTAATAATAAAATAATAATAAAATAATATTAAAAATCCAAAATTTGTAAAAAATTCTAAAAACTTGCAAACTAGCTTAATTTAACCTAAACAAACAGAAAATGAAGTTGAAATTACAAAAATACCCCTAATGGGCATCCAAATGGGCCAAAAGTCCAAACAGTCCCCTTAATGGGCTTATTAAGGCCCAATAAGAAAAATGCTGTCCAATTAAGCCCAAAAACTCCTATCTGACTTAAAATTTGATTCTGAACACAATTTTTCAAAGGCCCAAAGCTGAAAATGTGAAATAAGCTGGCTTATATCAAACAACTTATTCTTAATGGGCTTTTTGGCCCATTAAGCTATAAGCTGATGCCATAAGCCCAAATTAGACACACAAGCTTCTTTTGAGTTACTTAAGACTTCTGTAAAAAGAAATTTGCAAAAAGTCCAAGGAATAAGCCTGAAAATGCAATAAGCAATCTACAGAAAATGACAAAATAGTCGATTTTTAGTTCTAGGCTATCCCAAGAGCTGATTCAAGTTTCAAAAGCTTTTAAATGACTTAACTAAGCTTAATCAACAAAAGGTTTTCAAATAAGTTCACTCAATAAGCTGAAATAAGCAAATAAGCACTTATGAAAAAGTCAAATGAGTTTGTTTTCTAGCAAAAAGTCAAAGTCAAAGTCTAATAAGCTCTAGTTTAAACAAATGGGTCAAATGATGAAGATTGATCACAAAAAATAAGTTGTTGCAGGTCTGGATAAGCCAATGTGGCTTATTAATAAGCTGAATGCAAATTAACACTAGCAGGGGCTAGTTTTGGGTGTTGAGCAGTGGAAACTTTTTCCACTGCTTGACTTTTTGACTTTTTTGTCTTTAGTGATTTTTTTGGAGATTCAAGTTACACAAAGACACCCAAATGATCAGTGGATCATAAGGAGTCAATAACAATCAACAAATCACAATCACTAACAGCTAATTAGTACAGTTTAATCAAAACATCACTAGATCTAGCACAGACATGAACAAATAAGCAGTTATGGTTCAATAAGCACTTATAGCACAATTCATCCAACCAAACTTCACCAAATGCATACACAAGCAATAATAAACTTAAATGAACAAGTCTAAACAGGTTTCATGCACTGATTCAAAGTATAGGTCAACATTCGGGCACAACAAGTTACTGATGAACACTTAACACAAGCAGATTTTACTTTGCTGATGCAATTGACCAATAAGCCAAATTCAAACACTCAGATCTATCACATATGTTGTATAAATGATGATTTAACAACTTTCAGCCCTAAGCATGCATAAATTCTAGATTTTACCAAAATCTTAGGTAAAAAACAGTCAAAACAAGCAATCTATAGCACAATGTTTGATTTGAGGTTTTAAACCCAAAAACTTGCAGCAAATAACTCTCAACCACGTATATAGCAGATAACAAGCATAAAAAACACTTTCCACAAACACAATAACAACTTATGATCTATAACATGTAATCCCAAACACCCTTTTAACTTTTCAAAACTAAATTTTCAAATAAAAAGTGTTATCCAAGACCACCCAAGCCTAAATAAGCACAATAACAGATGAGATATGCAGATTTAAGCAAGATTAGACCATAAAATCAGCAAGAACAGAAGTCACACACAAAATCACCAAAATCCAACTTTTTAATAGATTTTGGGTAAGATGATGTGTACCTCATGGATTACATCCACACCCACGAATTTTGAGCTTATGTACTAGCAAGAACAAGTACAAGCTTCCACAAACAACCCTGCTAAGAATCAACAAAGTTAGAAGAAAAATATCCAAAACAGAAAGATGAAAAATTCTTAATTAATGCAACCTTAGTTCCCCACACTTGATTATCCCCAAGTTATAGGCTTCACCACACCTTGATAACTCAATATCAGGATGCTATGATCAGCTTTATAGCCCAAGGATTCCAAGGTTGGAACTAGACTTAGCAAAATATCAAGAAAAGAGGAAAATGTGCAAACTTTTGCACACTTCTTTTGAAAACAGGTTTATGATTCAAGAACAATAAACATTCAACAATAAGAAACAGATAATAAGAATGGCACTTGAGCTTTCTTCACCAAATTCAAACACATTTCATTAAGATGAATATATGATTTATAGATTTGTGAACCAAGGAAAATTCAAAAGCAAAAACTTAATGTTATAAGTCCTATGCCTTATATAGGCTATAATGAACTAGTAAAAAGATAAAAAAAACGTAACCCTAATTGCTGTGAAGTCCCAGAATTGCCCCTTGTCTTGTTTGGAACTTTGAAGATCATGTGACTTTCTTTGGGCATCTTGTTGTAGCTAGCATGTGAAAAGTTGATCAAAGGGTGTATATCAAGCTTAAAATCCAAGCTTTGTTGTGGGACGTTGGATGACTGTCCAAAATTTGGAAGTATGCACAAAGGTGAAAAGCAGGGAATCTTGTGTGGGGTATGGGCGAAGTGGCAGACCATTTGAAAGTTGGGATGTGATTAAGGACACCTTAATTATAAATCTGGAAGGTTTTAGCACTTAATCATTTGTAATTAAGAAAAGCCCAAATCTTGTGATGAACATGAAGAACATGTGTTTGATCCGGTTTTATGTTTAAATGGGGTGTTTAGCGCCACATTTAACTAACTAAATATTTAATTTAGTTAATCAGGTGAGTGGGATGGTGATGTGGAGCAAAGGAGAAAGCTGATTGGATGAGGGGTGTTAGTGGGGCACGTGTCAAGCCTCCATAGGTCTAGGTTTGTTTGTATGTCTGACAGGTTAAACCCCTCTCTTTTCTTTCACTTGTCACTTTGTAAATAATAGCATCAAATCTGCATTCCTTTGTTGTTGAAGTTTCTCTTTTCATACTTTTGCCCCAAATACTTTTCCAAAGTATTTTCAAGGGTATTTCTTGCCATTTCTTGATTCTTAAAGGATTTATTTGGCATTTTATTCATAGATTATGGTCTTGACTTGTTTGTTTGACTTCTTGGAGGACTAAAATTGCCAAGTCATAATTAATGAGGGACCATTTTTGCCATTTCTTCAAAGTCAAGGGTCCTTTTGGTAATTTTGAGATTTTCAAAGGACCAAACTTATAGTTTCTTGTAACTTGAAGTCTTTCTTGGTATGTTTGACTTTGAGGGGGATAAACATTGACATTTTAGTTTTGTTGAGGGACTAAAATTGCTAATTCTTCAAAGTGGAGGGCCCTTTTTGCAATATTGACAAACTTTAGGGACCAATCTTGTAATTATGAAGATACAAGGGTATAAAGTGTCAATTCTTCAATATTGGAGGAACCTTCTTCATAAATCTTCAAATCTTCAAGGGTTTTCTTGGGAAATTCTTCATTAGGGCTTGGTTCAATGTGCGGCTTCGTTTCCCGTGTTCGCTTTTGCATGATTCTTGTGATCTTTTGTCATTTTCTCAATATCCGTACCTAAAATACACAAGCAACAAACACAAGCATATATTTGGGTATTTTCATGATATTTAATGCATTTTAAGCCCTTTTTGGACGATGAGACTATGTATAAAAGAAGTCTCATCACTCCCCCATACTAAGCCATTATCGTGCCCTCACACAATGCTAGAATAAAGTATCGTAGCATCTCCAAAATTCATTTTTTATTCACTTTTATTGAATGATAAACTAGTTACACTACTACTATTACTACTACTTGCGTTTTAGACATAATGTATGATTTTCATCGCAAAATGGGACGTTTAGGTTCATAGAATAAGAACACGTGAATGCTTCGTTAGAAATAATTTCATCGTCCTCGATTTTCACCCCAATTCCATGCCAAGCGTGCAACGAGATCATTGTCATTATAAGTTAGTAATGCTAACACTACTCATATGCCCTAATCACGTACTTATCCTCCCATTTTCCTAAGTTGTATCTCTTATATTTTATTTTGTCTTGAATGTTTCACGAGGATACATCGTTTGACTTATGCGATAATAGAGATTTAGGTCTAAAAATATAGTCCTAACGGTGTAACCAAGACCATCAAATCAATAACCCCTCCTAATAGACAACGATGTCAAAAAATTAAGTCAATAAGAAGGATCGATAAACACGGTTTTATAATGGTTTTGAACATGAGACTTATTACCAAGACTTTTATACGCCCCCTAACGGAAGGGCCTTATTATCTTTGGTTTACCTCCATCTTTTATTCAACTTCGCCATGAAGCTTTTATTATGACTTCGGTCTTGCCTTGCCTTTTATTATCCACCTCATCGGTGGTTTTATTAGCCAAAGACGTATATCCTCACGCTAAGGCGAATTTTAGATCTTTAAAGCTTCAAAGATTAAGGATTGATTCACTTTCAATTTTGCATAGATTTTTCGGCCTTGTGGGCTTCAAATTGTTTGCTTGATTTAGGTGAGCACTTGAAATCTTATTATTAGGTGAAGCTTTTGATTATTCGGGTGCCAATACTTCAAAACTGTGACGCTGGCGATAACTGAATGTCTTCCCAATTTAATTACACAGAAGCTACTAGAAAAGACTAGAAACCCAACAATCAAGACTAAACCGCTAAGTCAATATTTATTAAGCAAAATATATTTACAAGCGAAGGGAGAATAAGCAAACAACGAGAACACATGAGTTTTTAAAAGAATACGAGTACTCTACATTTAGCATAGTAACTTATAATTAACCCTATAATTTCTCGTCCTCATTTAAGAGACTTAGCCTAATGTGAAGTTAAGGAATCAAAGCTAAGTGCTCAACATGCACGGTCGAGTCAGAATTACTCTTATTCTCGCCATCGGAAAACCTACATTCGTGTCTTCAAACACTTATAAAACATGAGAAAAATTTTAAATTTTGGCCATTTTTAGCCTTATTTTGCAACAAAACGATAAACAAAAAGATAAACTTTGGAAATCGTGAAGGTTTGGCAAGGCAAGTATCTATTCACCCCCCCATACTAAAGTTAAACATTGTCCTCAATGTTTGGAGTCTAGGGGTGCAAACACCCCCATACTAGAGACGTAGTCGAATGTATAATCTAGCATGGAAAGGGTGTAACCATTAAATTTAAAGCCGTTTATGAAGTGTGCTATAAACCTAAGGTTAGAACATCAAAGGATATATCATGGATATTGAGAAAGTCATCAAAGCAAACGATCGAGTGCTCCCATAAAACGAACACGAGAGGCTCCAATCGTAAAGATAATGATCATCTAAAATCCACAATTCACAAACAACCACGAAACAAAGGTTGGAAGGGCACAAATCCCCACACATTACTTCATTAGAAAGTGATAATATATACATAGTATAAGCATGGGACACCCCCACGAGGCATCTCGTTTTTGATTACCGAGTCATGAGCTCGACTCGATCCCCTCAATACTAATTATCATTGGGGAAGGTGATTTGGTCGAGGTAGTTTAAGGATGGAACTTCCCCGCCAAGTAGTGCTTCAACCTATGTCCATTCACCTTGAAATTGGGGCCATCACCTTGAGCTAGCTCGATGATCCCATATGGAAAAACTTGAGTCACGGTGAATGGACCAGACCAACGGGATTTCAACTTACCGAAAAAGATTTTCAAACGAGAATTAAAAGTAAAACTTGATCCCCAATGTTAAAAATCCGGTTTTTAGTTTTAGAATCATGCAACTTTTTGTCTTTTCTTTATAAATCAATGAATTTTCATAAGCAATATCTCTTAATTCATCCAATTCATTCAATTTCATTTTCCGGTGTTTTCCCGCGGTCTCCATGTCATCATTACAATGCTTTAGGGCCCAATAAGCCTTGTGTTCGAGTTCAATTGGCAAGTGAAAATTCTTCCCATACACTAGCTTATAAGGAGTGCACCCGATAGGCGTCTTATGAGCGGTCCTAAAAGCCCATAAAGCATCGTCCAACTTATCCGACCAAGATTGTCGATTTTCCCCAACGGATCTCACCAAGATCCTCTTCAACGCTCGGTTTGAAACCTCGACTTCACCACTCGTTTGTGGGTGATAAGCCGTAGAAAGCCGATGTGTAACCCCATCTTTCCTTAGGACCCTTTCGAATTAATCGTTACAAAAATGGGTTCCACGATCGCTTATGATCGCACGAGGGGTTCCAAACGGAGAAAACAAGCTTTTCAAAAACTTGACTACCACACGAGCATCATTGGTGGGCAAAGCCTTAGCTTCCACCCACTTAGATAGGTAGTCAACCGCGACAAGGATGTACTTTTTACCACGAGATGATGGGAACGGCCCCATAAAGTCGATGCCCTAAACGTCAAATATCTCACACACTTGGATGATATTTTGTGGCATTTCATCTTTTTGTGAGGCTTTTCCTTGTCGTTGGCATGAATCACACGACTTCACAAGCTCATGTGCATCTCGGTAAATAGTAGGCCAAAAGAAACCAGCATCAAAGACCTTCTTAGCCGTGAGATTAGCACCAATGTGACCACCCGTGGGTCCCTCGTGACAAGCTCTAAGGATGTTAGAAGCTTCGGTACCAAAGACACAACGTCGAATAATTTGATCCGCACAAGTTCGAAACAAGTAAGGGTCATTCCAAAAGTAGAACTTGACGTCACGAAAGAATTTTCGTTTTTCTTGAGTCGTCATACCCTTGATGATGAAGTTGCCCGCATGGTAATTTGCGATGTCCGCAAACCATGGGGTGGAAGAATCAAGCTTAGAATTCACTACACCAAGTGTCTCGAGCGGAAATGTTTCGGTAATTTCCTTGGGCTCGTAAAAATTTGGTGAGGATCTTCCAAACGAGAAAGATGATCGGCCGCTAGATTCTCGGCTCCTTTTTTGTCAACAATTTTTTGATCAAATTCTTGAAGGAGGAGAATCCAATGAAGTAATCTCGGCTTTGCATCTTGTTTAGCCATAAGATACTTGATAGCCGAATGATCCGTAGACACTATGCATTTCGTCAAGACGAGATAAGTTCGGAATTTCTCAAATGCATACACCACGGCAAGGTACTCCTTCTCCGTTGTAGTGTATTTAAGTTGAGCCTCGGTCATCGTCTTGCTAGCATAGTGAATAGGCAAGAAGTGTTTTTCATAACGTTGCCCCAATACGGCCCCAATAGCGTAGTCACTAGCATCACATATGAGCTCAAAGGGGAGGTTCCAATTGGGAGCAACAAGAATGGGAGCTTCGGTAAGTTTCCTCTTAAGGATTTCAAAGGCTCGTACACAATCTTCGTCAAAGACAAAACATGCCTCTTTTTCAAGAAGATGTGTAATAGGTCGAGAGATCTTTGAAAAATCCTTGATGAATTGATACAATGTTTTTGCTATGGGATTCTAGATTCAGTTCTCGGAATCCTCTCGAATTGATCACGGTTCTAAGTGGAATGATTTGTTCTTGGTTAATAAAAAGGTGTTGGTTTGTTTATTTAATTTACTAATAGCAAATGAATGTAAGTGGCGTTGAGTAAACTATAAGCTTTGGAAGATTAAACTAAATTGACGAATTAAAAATAAAAGCTTGAAAATGTAAAGAAAAGATTAGAAAAATACTTTGAAAACTTAATTAAACTAACACTTAAAACTTCATAAAACTTTAAAACTTAGTGCATCGGAATATATAAAAGGCAAAGCTATCAGAATACCAAAATCATGACCATCGGAATACAATTAAAATGGTCCATCGGAATATTTCAAGTGAAGGTCCATCGGAATGTTTAAATCAAAGCTGTCGGAATGATGTCTAGATCGGAAAGTTAGATCGGAATGTGGTAAATAAAAATTGGCCAGAGTTTCGACTTAAAAAGAACCTTGGTCCCGTCGGAATGTGCGATCGCAATAAGCGATCGCAATCCCTGATCGGAATAAGGGGTAAGATTCACCCGATCGCAAAGTAAAACCCTTAAGGGTTATTGCGATCAAAACACTCAACCGTCGGAATGTGTATAAACCCTTGGATTGCGATGGATACAAAATCAATCCGAGAATAGTGATAAGCAGAAACTTCAATAAGCATATACAATAAGCTACTTTAACCGGGACTTTAAATAACTCAAAAAGCTAAAATTTGACAACTTTTAAAATCATGAGATCATAAACTTTATAAACGAAACTTTTGAATGACTAAAGACTTGATGAAATCCGAAAACCAATAAGCTAAAGCATGAAGTAAGCTAATAAGCATAAAGAACTTATATCCTAAACCAAATAAAAGCTTAAAAAGTAGTAAAAAGATTAATCTTTTATTTACTTAAACATGAAACGAAATCAAACCGTATGGATTGTAAATTTCGGATCAAAGGCAAAATGAAACCAAGAAATGTAGGAAGAGATTAAAGAACACAAACTTAGACTTAAACTTTTAATTAAGAGAACTCAAAGTACAAAGATTAATGAAAAGCTAAAAATTTGAAAGATGAAAACAAAGAAAAACTTAGTGAGAGAAAGTTTGGAACTTTCTCTCTCTAAAACTAGAGAAATGAAAAAAAACTAAAAACTAACTAACACCCTCAAAATGGTGAAGTGAAGTCCTATTTATAGGCGTGTGATTGTGGGCTTGAGAATGGGCTTTGGTTTTGGGCTTCTTTTCTTCTTTAGTCTTTACGTTTCTTTAAATAAACGCTTCCGACTTTGGATTTTGAGAAGTGTCGGTGAATAATTCCAACTCGTCTTATACTCTTTTGTTTAATAGACTCGAGTTCTTCGACATATATAAATCTTCCATCTTTGGCTCTATTCTTCGATAAATCTTCAAATAGGTACAATGACTTCAAATCTTTTGCATCTCTTGGACAATAGACTTCGTCTTGAGTCTTTTTCTTCGATAAAACCCGTGCAATTCCATGTTTTCTTCAATATTCTCCCGGTTGACTCTGAAAACACAATAAACACAAAAACCACACATAATTCCAAACAAATGATATTACATACGTGTTTTGGTCTTGTTTTAGCCAGAAATATGTGGTAAAAGGATGGGTGTTTTCACACCTATCAAATCCCCTACACATAACCATTGCCATGCCCTCATGCAATGCTTAGTGATAAAGCAAATCTACACTTTTCTCATAATCAATCAACCTTGGCCTTATTAACATACTACTTGAACAAAAATTAAAGTACTAAGAGAAATTAAAACTTTAAAGGAAACACAAGGATAGAAAACCATTTTCACTTGAAAATAGCTATATGGAAATAACTTGCAAAGAGATCTAAGACTTACATTAGGGCTTCGGTGCTGCGAAGATTTATCACCCTCAAGTTTCACGTTCCCCAAACTAAGCTTAAAAACGAGATCATTGTTATTATAAGTTAGCAAATCAAACACTTACACACATGGCTTAATTAAATGCTTAAACTCCCTTATTCCTAGGTGTATCTCTTATATTTTATTTTTGTCTTAGAATGATCATGAAGATGCATTTTTGGACTTATTTCAATAGTTTATTAAGGCTGAAAGCAAAGTAGGACGATTTGATCAATAGTTAGCTAAAGGACAAAATCTCTTAAAACTGCTTCTAGGGATATCAAAAAGTTCATATCTTGGCATAACTCGGTTCACGATTTGAGACCTTTCTCGGGCCGATATTTGGCATGTACTTCATACTTTATATCTTCGAGAGACGTTCTTGAGATAATGGTCTTCTCTTCGTTATAGAGTTTCTTCACTTGGAGACTTTTGAGGGGTACTCCAACTTTGTTGACCACGACTTCATGATTATTCTTTAATCTCTAATTGGGATTTTGAGATACAACGATCCGCCTCCTTTTCGGACTTGGATCTATTTATCCTCATACCTTGTTAGGGTCTTTTCGGATAGACATCTCCATGATCTTTATGGGAGTTGATTTCTTTTCGTCGTGAGTCTTGATCCTTCATATTGATTTCGGGAATAATGCTTTTCACATCACTTTGGATCTTCAGCAATAAAATTGAATCCTCATGCCTTGTTAGGGCCTTTTCGGACTCGCCAATCTTCGCGCCCCGCTTCATAAGTTATGCCTTGGCTATGAACTCTTATCATTACTGAGCAACTTTTAAACGATCTTGGGCTAGAAGCTAAGTAACTTTTCAAATCGTACGACCTTACTTATTGCAGATAAGTTATTAGCAAGTGATGGGAGAATAGGCAGATAATTACACCAAGTGAGCTTGTGCAAGAATACCGACTTATAATTGACTCTATCATTTCTCATTCTCCACAATTTAAAATCTCAAGTAATGAGACTCGTGGATGCTTAGCCTAATAAACCAATTAAGGTCTACATGGTTAAGGATACTAGCTAGAATAAACTTGGATACGCCTATTCGGGTTGAGTCAAAATAATCGCAACGGGCCTAATATGTCAAAGATTTCTAAACTAGCTACACCACGTTATTAATATTTTTGACTTTATTGTGGAATATATACATATGAAAGCAACGATAAAAATTTAAAAATTACGACTAAATGGCCAAAGTTAATTAAAAATTTGAAAATTGCAGAAAAAGATGATTTTCCGGTTAAATGAAGGCATTTTACTGGAAAAGTCCACTTAAAACTTCGATAGAAGTCCCCCTACACTAAATATAAACATTTTCCTCAATGTTTAAGCATGTGGGAAAAGTCTCCCTTACACTTATGACATTGTGTATGTTGGTTAAATCAAGCTAAGGAAGAGACGACTAAAGTGATCAATTTCAAATGTGAGTATGAAGAAAATTGAATCACGATAATTGAGAGATAGAACCGGATTTCGGATAATACGGGAGCACGGTTCTTCAAAGGTTCCAAAAGTGCATTCATCCTTGTAATCACATCACCACACAAAGACAAACACCTACATAGGTCCCCCTACACTTAGGAGGTTAAAACGGAAAAGGATAGATACTCGGGCTGCCTCCCGAGGAGCGCTTGTTTTTGATAACCGAGTCACGAGCCTGACTCGACCCAAAATTAGTTCATGGGAAACGTGGTGAGGGATGGAATCATCTCCTAAGAGATGTCCTCACCAAAGTACAACTTCACTCGTTGGCCATTCACCTTAAAGTTCGGTCCATTAGGTTGAGCGAGCTCGAGAGTACCATATGGAAAAATTTAGGCAATGGTGAATGGGTCGGACCAACGAGATTTAAGCTTGCCCGAAAAGATTTTTAACCAAGAGTTAAAGAGTAAAACTTTGTCTCCAACTTGGAACTCTCGGTTCTTAATCTTAGAGTCGTGATGAGCTTAGTCTTTTCCTTATAGATCAAAGAATTTTCATAAACCTCATTACGGAGTTCATTCAGCTCATTGAGTTGGATCTTGCGTAGGTCACCGGCTTTGTTGATATAGAAATTAGCCGACTTCAAGGCCCAGTAAGCCTTGTGCTCCAACTCAATGGGGAGGTGGCACGCTTTCCCGTACACGAGACGATATGGTGTACAACCAATCGGAGTCTTTTATGCGGTACGAAAAGCCCACAAAGCATCATCAAGTTTATCAGCCCATGAGGCACGATGCTCTCCCACGGTTCTTTCAAGAGTTCGCTTTAATCCTCAGTTAGAGATTTCAGCCTGGCCATTAGTTTGTGGGTGGTATGCGGTGGAAAGACGATGATTTACACCATACTTAGCCATGACTCTAGCAAATTGATCATTGCAAAAATGATTCCCGCGATCACTAATAATGGCACGAGGCACACCGAATCTAGCGAATAGCGATTTCAAAAAGTTACAAACCACCCTTGCGTCATTAGTGGGTAAAGCTTTGGCTTCAACCCACTTTAAAACGTAGTCAACAGCTACAAGGATGTATTTGTTTCTTTTAGAGGAGGGGAATGGCCCCATAAAGTCGATACCCCAAACATCAAAGATTTCACATTCTTGAATGAAATTCTTAGGCATCTCGTCTTTATGTGTGATCTTGCCTTGTTTTTGGCAAGCATCACAACGTTTAACCATCTCGTGAGCATCACGATAAATGGTGGGCCAATAAAATCTCGAGTCAAACACTTTTTTGACGGTGTAATTGGGACCAAAGTGACCACCGGTGGGTCCTTTGTGGCAAGCGTCAAGGATTTCTAAAGCTGCCGGTCCATCAACACATCGGCGAATAATCAAATCAGCACATTGTTTGAATAGATACGGGTCATCCCAAAAGTAAGTCTTAATGTCTTTAAAGAACTTCTTCTTTTGTTGGGATGTTAACCCGTCAACGAGAATTCCACCCACCAAGTAGTTTGCAATGTCCGCAAACCACGGGGTTTCATCAGAAGTCGAGTTGATAGACATTAAGGTCTCCAGGGGAAAAGAATGATTGATTTCTTTGTTCGGATGATCCCGCTGGTAAGGATCCTCAAGTCTACTGAGATGATCCGCGGCTAGGTTTTCAGCTACTTTTTTATCGCGAATTTCGATTTTAAATTCTTAGAGTAGCAAAACCCAACGAAGAAGTCTTGGTTTGGAATCTTGTTTAGTTAACAAGTACTTCAACGCGGAATGATCGGTGTAAACGATTGTGATGGAAAGGAAAAGATAGGGGCGAAATTTTTCAAAGGCATAGACAACAGCTAAAAGCTCTTTTTCGGTTGTCATGTAATGCAATTGAGCCCCAGTCATTGTCTTGCTAGCGTAATGGATCGGTTGGAAGTGTTTGTTCACTCTTTGGCCCAGAACCGCTCCAATAGCAAAGTCACTAACATCGCACATCAACTCGAAAGGCAGCTCCCAATTAGGGGTAACCAAGACGGGTGCCTTAGTTAGCTTATCCCTAAGCAAGTTGAAGGCTTCAAGACACTCTTTGGAAAAGATAAAAGGAGTATCATTTTCCAAGAGGTGGGTCATCGGGCGAGCGATTTGAGAAAAATCTTTGATGAATCGACGGTAAAAGCCCGTATGGCCGAGGAAACTTCTCACCCTTCACGGTTGAAGGTGGAGGCAACTTAGCGATAACATCGACTTTAGCACGGTCTACTTCCAGACCGGCATTGGAGATCTTGTGTCCTAGCACGATGCCCTCTTTTACCATGAAATGGCATTTTTCCCAATTAAGAACAAGGCGAGTGTCTTCACACCGCTTAAGCATACGTTCTAAATTGGCAAGGCACGCAGAGAATGAATCACCATAAACCGAGAAATCATCCATGAATACTTCCATAGTGTCTTCCACCATGTCATGGAAGATAGCCATCATACACCTTTGGAACGTCCCAGGAGCATTACATAAACCAAAAGGCATGTGTTTGTAAGCAAATGTTCCGTAGGGACAAGTGAATGTGGTCTTTTCTTGGTCCTTGGGATTGATGGGAATTTGAAAATACCCGGAGAAACCGTCTAAAAAGCAGTAATAGTCATTACCAGCTAGACGCTCGATCATTTGATCCATGAAAGGAAGAAAAAAGTGATCTTTTCTCGTGGCATCATTGAGCTTGTGATAATCAATACAAACTCTCCACCCAGTAACGAGACGAGTGGGAATCAACTCATTGTGTTCATTGGGAACAACGGTTATTCCGCCCTTTTTGGGCACACAATGGACGTGACTTACCCATGACGAATCCGAAATAGGGTAAATCAAGCCGGCATCAAGAAATTTGATAACCTCTTGTTTGATGACGTCATGAATGCGAGGATTAACCCTTCTTTGGCTCTGGATTGCGGGTTTAAAGTCATCTTCCATGAGAATCTTGTGAGTACAAAAGTTCGGATCAATTCCGCGGATGTCGGAAATTTTCCAAGCAATAGCCTTCTTATGATCTTTAAGTACGACGATAAGGCGAGATTTCTTTTCTTCTTTCAAGTCCTTTGCGATGATGACAGGCGACTTCTTGTTTTCTTCAAGGAACACGTACTCGAGATGGGGCGGCAACTCCTTAAGTTCTAAATCCGGAGGATTTTCGATGGGATGCGTTTTCAAAGTCGGAGCATCGATAGAAATAACCGTGGGAGATGGTGGAGAAATATTGTCTTCTTTAAGAATGTTCTCAATAAGGCGAATATCTTCATCCCAATCGGTGGTAGAATCGTCATTAGCTAAGTTCACATCTCCCATGGTGGCTTCCAAATCTTTCCAAAGGAAATCACTTTCTCCAAATAGAGATAGTGATGAGTCAATAGAGGAAACGGTCTCAACATTGGGAAGAGAGGTAGGAATACTTTTACAAGCATCTTTGAAGTGTTCTTCACAAGCCTCATCAAAAACGTCAATACAATTAACACTCTCGTTAGAATAAGACTGTTTAGACAACTTTCCCATGTTGAAAACGATTTTATCGTCACCCACTCTCATGATAAGCTAACCGACTTCAACATCGATGAGAGTGCGACCGGTCCTCAGGAATGAACGACCAACAATTAATGGCACACGAGGGTCCATCTCGTAGTCGACGACGACGAAATCGGCAGGAAAAGTGAACTTGTCGACTCCTACAAAGACGTCTTCGGCTATCCCCACTGGATAAGCAACCGTATGGTTAGCTAATTCCAAAGTCATTTTGGTGGGGACTAGCTCAGGGAGAGATAATTGCTTCCAAACGCTTAAAGGCATTAAGTTAATACTGGCACCTAGATCGTCTAGGGCCATGCCATTCTCTACTCCCGGGAAGTTGCAAGGGATTAAGAAACGACCCGGATCATCAAGCTTGGTTGGCAATTTCCTTAAGAGCACTGCAGAGCAATTCTCATTAAGTTGGGTGTTAGCAATATCAAGAAGCTTCTCCTTGTCGCTAAGAAGATCTTTGAACATTTTCGCATACTTAGGCATGTGAGCGAGAGCCTCAGCGAAGGAGATGTTGAAATTTAATTGTTTAAACATTTTAAGAAAGTTCGAAACTTGAATATCATCCTTGCTTTTGAGCTTCTCTTTCCTCAACCTTGAAGGGTAAGGTATATCAGAAGAAGAAGAAGGCTTTAGGATCAAAGGATCACTCACATCCTTGGGTGGAGGAGGGGTAGAAGTAAGAGGTGGAGAAATTGGGGAAGTAGAAGGATGAGGAATAGGAGCAGATGACTCGTTTTCCTTAGTCACAATCACCGGTGGAGGTATAGGAAACTCGGGTTCCTTGGTACCTTTGCCACTGCGAGTGGTGATTGCTTTCATCTCCCCTCTTGGATTCGCAACGATGTTACTCGGAAGAGTACCCGAAGAAGAGGGTTGATTACCTTGGAAGAAACTAGCCATCATGTTCCTTAAGTCATTCGTTTGACTATCCAAAGTGTTTCTCATATGAGCTCTCAGATCGTTCCCTTGTTTCACCAGGTCTGCTTTCAAGTTGAGCATTTCCTGTTGGAGATTGTCCACGATCACATCATTAGTCCTCATGTAGGTTCCAATGTCTTGGTGTAATGCGGTGGGTTGATTGGGAGGAGCATTGTATGCGGGTGGTTGATAAGCAGGTTGCTGGTAAACTTGGTTGTTTCTTTGAGGTGGATATGGTTGTTTGTGAGGTGGTATGTATGGTCCACGAGGTTGTTGTTGTTGTTGAGGAGGGCGGTTGAGGTTTTGTTGTTGGTTTGGGTTGTTAGGAGTAAAACCGGGTGGTGAGAGATAGTTGTTTGAGCGGTACCTAAGCAGGTTGCGGTCACCTTGAGGACGAGCTTGATAAGCGGGTTGAGGATAGGTACCGTATGCTGCATTCACATTCTCAGAAGGGTAGTCTTGGGTGGCGGTACAAGGGGTGTAAGAGTGAGGACCCCCGCATATCTCACATGGTTGGCTAACAGCATTGACTTGAGCGTCTTGAGCGTTTTTAGCATTGATGCTGTTGGTGTTGTTGGCGGTGTGGGTAACAAGCGATTCAAGAAGCGTAGTAATTTTGTCAAGTCGCTTGTCGCTGTCACTAGTACTAGCACTAGCGACATTGGTCCGAACACTCTTGGTTTGCACACGAGACTTATTTTCAATAATATCCCAAACGGCATTAGAAGACTTAGCCAAAATATTACCCCCCGAGGCACTGTTTAGTGAATCTTGGTCATTCATGCTTAAACCATTATAAAAAGTATTAATTTGGTGCACTTTGGTAAAACCATGTTGGGGGCATTTTCTTAAAAGATCTTTGAAACGATCCCAAGATTCACTAAAAGACTCATCGTACTTTTGTTCAAAATTGATAATTTCATTCCGCAAAGCGGTAGTACGAGAGGGTGGGAAAAAGTAGTTGATAAATTTGGTCTCCAAATCCGTCCACGTCAGAATACTTTGTGGCGGTTCCTTAGCAAGCCAATGCCGGGCTTGTCCCTCTAAAGAAAAGGGAAAAAGTTGTAAACGGATTACCTCTTGTGGAACACCATTGAATTTGACCATATTAGTGAGTTGCAAGAATCTCTTGATGTGGTCATGAGGATCATCAATGGTACGCCCCAAGAATGGTTGAGCAGAGACCATCTGGATAAAATCGGATTTGAGCTCAAAATTGTTGGCTGCAATCGCGGGTATGACAATGGGATCATTGTTGCCATCTACATGTGCTTGCAGAAGTTCAATCATCGAGCGATTGTCTGGTAGAGGCTCATTGTTGAGAGGTGGATTGTTATTGTTGTTGTTATTATTGTTGTTGAGAGGTGGGTTATTGTTGTTGTTTTGTACACCTGCCATGTCTAAGTCTTCGAGAGGCTCGGGCTCTTGATAAGACGTGGATCGTGTACGCATGCACCTGCAAAAGAACTAACAAAGCAAGCAAGAAATATTTTTGGTTTTTATGTTTTTTAATTTGTTTGTATTTTTTGAAAATTTTATATTTTTAGGGTTTTTGAAATTTTTTATGAAAAAGTAACGTTCACGGTGAACAGATCCCAAAATCCAAGTTCTCACAAAAAACTGTTAATCTTAACGAGAAGAGCCGGCAGCGGCGCCATTTGATACAATGTTTTTGCTATGGGGTTCTAGATTCAGTTCTCGTAATCCTCTCGAATTGATCACGGTTCTAAGTGGAATGATTTGTTCTTGGTTAATAAAAAGGTGTTGGTTTGTTTATTTAATTTACTAATAGCAAATGAATGTAAGTGGCGTTGAGTAAACTATAAGCTTTGGAAGATTAAACTAAATTGACGAATTAAAAATAAAAGCTTGAAAATGTAAAGAAAAGATTAGAAAAATACTTTGAAAACTTAATTAAACTAACACTTAAAACTTCATAAAACTTTAAAACTTAGTGCATCGGAATATAAAAAAGGCAAAGCTATCGGAATACCAAAATCATGACCATCGGAATACAATTAAAATGGTCCATCGGAATATTTCAAGTGAAGGTCCATCGGAATGTTTAAATCAAAGCTGTCGGAATGATGTCTAGATCGGAAAGTTAGATCGGAATGTGGTAAATAAAAATTGGCCAGAGTTTCGACTTAAAAAGAACCTTAGTCCCGTCGGAATGTGCGATCGCAATAAGCGATCGCAATCCCTGATCAGAATAAGGGGTAAGATTCACCCGATCGCAAAGTAAAACCCTTAAGGGTTATTGCGATCAAAACACTCAACCGTCGGAATGTGTATAAGCCCTTGGATTGCGATGGATACAAAATCAATCCGAGAATAGTGATAAGCAGAAACTTCAATAAGCATATACAATAAGCTACTTTAACCGGGACTTTAAATAACTCACAAAGCTAAAATTTGACAACTTTTAAAATCATGAGATCATAAACTTTATATACGAAACTTTTGAATGACTAAATACTTGATGAAATCCGAAAACCAATAAGCTAAAGCATGAAGTAAGCTAATAAGCATAAAGAACTTATAGCCTAAACCAAATAAAAGCTTAAAAAGTAGTAAAAAGATTAATCTTTTATTTACTTAAACATGAAACGAAATCAAGCCGTATGGATTGTAAATTTCGGATCAAAGGCAAAATGAAACAAAGAAATGTAGGAAGAGATTAAAGAACATAAACTTAAACTTAAACTTTTAATTAAGAGAACTCAAAGTACAAAGATTAATGAAAAGCTAAAAATTTGAAAGATGAAAACAAAGAAAAATTTAGTGAGAGAAAGTTTGTAACTTTCTCTCTCTAAAACTAGAGAAATGAAAAAAAACTAAAAACTAACTAACACCCTCAAAATGGTGAAGTGAAGTCCTATTTATAGGCGTGTGATTGTGGGCTTGAGAATGGGCTTTGGTTTTGGGCTTCTTTTCTTCTTTAGTCTTTACGTTTCTTTAAATAAACGCTTCCGACTTTGGATTTTGAGAAGTGTCGGTGAATAATTCCAACTCGTCTTATACTCTTTTGTTTAATAGACTCGAGTTCTTCGACATATATTAATCTTCCATCTTTGGCTCTATTCTTTGATAAATCTTCAAAAAGGTACAATGACTTCAAATCTTTTGCATCTCTTGGACAATAGACTTCGTCTTGAGTCTTTTTCTTCGATAAAACCCGTGTAATTCCATGTTTTCTTCAATATTCTCCCGGTTGACTCTGAAAACACAATAAACACAAAAACCACGCATAATTCCAAACAAATGATATTAAATACGTGTTTGGTCTTGTTTTAGCCAGAAATAAGTGGTAAAAGGATGGGTGTTTTCACACCTATCATGAATCGAAGATAAAAGCCCGCGTGGCCTAGGAAACTCCTAACTCCCTTAACGGTTTTGGGATGAGGTAATTTTGCGATGACGTCTACCTTAGCTTGATCTACCTCAATCCCCGCTTTCAAAACCTTGTGCCCAAAGACGATTCCACTTTCAACCATAAAATGACATTTTTCCCAATTAAGCACAAGGTTGGTTTCCTCACAACGTTTCAACATTCTCTCAAGATTCGACAAACACAAAGTGAACGAACTACCAAACACGGAAAAGTCATCCATGAAGACTTCCATCGTCTTCTCGATCATATCATGAAAATAGCCATCATGCACCTTTGAAAGGTTCCTGGTGCATTGCAAAGTCGGAATGGCATTCTACGATAGGAAAACGTTCCATACGGACACGTAAACGTAGTTTTTTCTTGATCACGAGGATCGATGGGGATTTGGAAGTAACCGGAAAAACCATCTAAAAAGCAATAGAAATCGTTTCCCGCAAGACGCTCCAACATTTGGTCCATTCAACTTACGATAGTCAATGCACACTCTCCATCCGGTCACGAGTCTAGTGGGATTTAACTCGTTGGCATCGTTTGGCACAACGGTCATTCCTCCCTTCTTAGGGACACAATGAATAGGACTCACCCAAGGGCTATCGGAAATAGGGTAAATCATTCCCGCGTCAAGGAGCTTAAGGACTTCCTTTTTGATGATGTCGTGAATTTTGGGATTTACCCTCCTTTGACATTGGATTGTGGGCTTGTAATCCTCCTCCATTAAGATTTTGTGGGTACAAAATTTGGGATCGATTCCCTTAATGTCGGATAACTTCCACGCCATTGCCCCTTTGTGATCCTTTAGAACATCGACAAGTGCGGTTTTTTCATCATCCGAAAGTTCTTTCACAATAATAACCGGTAACTTGTCGCCCTCCTCCAAATAGACATATTCGAGATGAGGAGGTAAATCTTTCAACTCGAGGATAGGTGGTTCCTCAATTGAAGATTTGGGCTCGATACTCATAACCGCCTCGGGTGGAGGAAATGGGAAATCGTTAAGAAAATCCTTGATAATCGAGAAGTCCTCATCATTGTCGAGGTCTTCGTTACAAGTACGTGGAACATCGAATTCTTCCAACGTAAAACCACCACCTTCAAATAGAGTGAAGGTTGGTGTCGAGTTATCAAGAATCGGATCTAACATAGTGGGATTGCCACTATTTTCATCATCACCAAAATCTAGAACTTCTTGTGAAAATTCCTCGCAAACAACGTCGATCATATCAACGAGTTTTATGGTTGTAATGGAATAAACTTGAAAAATTTGAGAGTTTTGAGTTGCGTTTATAACAAGTTCCTCGTCGTTGAAACGTAAGGTGATCTTTCTAGCATGAACATCGATCAAAGCCATAGACGTATCAAAAAATGAACGACCTAAAATGAGAGGAACTTGAGGATCCGTGGGAATATCGACAACGATAATGGATAATAGAACTTTCCCACTTTCACAAAAACGTCTTCCGCCAATCCACATGCGGGAATCGTAGAATGGTCGGCCAACTCAATAGACATTAGTATAGGAGTAAGATTAGGAAGATTGAGCGACTTGAAGATTGCAAGTGGCATAAAGTTAATGCTAGCACCAAGATCAGCCAAGGCATAGCATTCTTCCATATCTTGGATTGCACAACGGATCAAGAATTTACCGGGATCACCGACTTTTTGAGGTATGCGATTAAGATAAACCGATGAAAAACTAGACAATTGATGCAATTTCTCCTTGTTGTTCAACATACTCTTAAAGTTAGCGACAAATCGAGGCATCATGACCAAAGCATCGGCGAAACTCACATTAAAGTGCAAATCACGAAACATTTTCATAAAAAGCTCAAATTGGTAATTGTCGCGCTCTTGACGTTTCTCGTTTCTAAGTATCGATGGATAGGGCAAAGGTGGTGTGGGTTGAGGCATAGGCATAGCCTTTGGAATCTCGGGTTCTAATGTTGGTAATGGGTCAACCGTAGGTGTGGCATGAGCGGTACTTCGTGGGATTTGGACATGCTCCTTTTCGACCACCACCTCGGGTTCTTCCTCAATTGCATCCTCCGTAGGAGCAATTTGTTAAGGAGACGGTTCCGTAAGTGTCTTACCACTACGTGTGGTAATCACTTTCATCTCACCCTTAGGGTTTGATATGGTGTTGCTAGGAAGACTACTCGAAGACGGTTTGCACATAATTGCCTCAAACATAGATGAAATTTTGTCCTTAAACATGGATTGCCTCTTCTCGGCTTTAATCATTTCTTGCTTAATTTCATGTTGCCCTTGTTCCATTTTTTGTTTGTTTGGTTGTAACCTAGTTACATTTCCTTCCATCTTGTTTGTATGAGTTTTAAGCTCATTTGCTAACTCATTTTTCAACTCTTTCTTCAAGTCGTTCTTAAACTCGGATCTAAGGCTAATGATTTCTCTTTGAATGTTGTCAAACATAGCATCGTTTCCATTAGCATATTCAACAAATTCATTTGGAAGATCTTTCAAAGTTTGCAAACTCTTGTTGTTGTTTTGAAAATCATTTTGATTTTTGTTTGAAACTTGATTATTAGCCCCTTGACTACCATAGTTTCCCTTGTTGTAATTGTTTTTGAAACCAACTTGATTGTTGCGATAGTTGTTGTTAGCATTTTGATTTGAACCAAAACCCGGTGGATTCAATTGATTAGAGCGGGTAACTTGACCGTTTTGGTTGTAAGTTCCCGTGGCCGCGTAGGCACTCGAAGTGTTACCACCGTTGGTAATGCACTCGGAGAACTCATGACCTCCACCACAATACATGCATGAAACCTCAACCGCTTTAGCCGTAGCGGGAGCACTTGGTTCTCCAACTTTGAATTCAATTACAAGACCTTTAAGCTTATCAAAGATTTTGTTTTCCAAGTTCGCCTCAATTTGGCAAGCATCGATGGTAGTAGACAAAGAAGGTGAAGCCGAATACGAAGCCTTACGAACACTCGACGTGCTACGAGGACTATACACCTTAGATCTATTCTCAATTATCACCAAAGCTTCCTCAACCGTTTTACACAAAAAATTACCACTTGCGGCGGAATTTAAATAATCCCTTTCATGATCATTAAGTCCATTGTAAAACGTTTCAATTTGATGCAAATCGGAAAAACCGTGATGAGGACACTCATGTAACATTTCCTTAAACCTATTCCAAGCCGTTGAAAAACTTTCATTAAATTCTTGTGAAAATTTTGAAATCTCGTTTTTCAAATGCGTAGTCTTAGAGGGCGGAAAAAATTGGTTCACAAATTTAGACACGAGATCCTTCCACATCAATATAGAATTGGGTGGCTCTTTCTCTAACCAAATTTTAGCGGGCCCCGCTAAGGAATACAGAAAAATCATCATCTTAATCGAGTCATTAGCAACATCCTTAAATTTGCAAGTGGCGGTAAGACGATTGAATTGGCGGATATGGTTGTGAGGGTTGTCCTTCTCATCACCACGGAATTTGTTGTTTTGGATCATCGACAACAAACCCGTTTTCACTTCAAAATTCTCCGCAAGGATAGCGGGGATCACAATAGCCTCTCCATAACCCTCGGTGGGTGCTTGAAGTAAGTCCATCATAGTTCAATTCGCCATGGTTGGTTCTTCTCTTACAATAGGTTCGTCAATAGGAGACTCCTCACTAGAAAGATTAGGAGTAGGTGTTGACTCCTTTCGGTTTTTTGGTTTACGTGCACGTCTTGCTTGATTACGAGTAAGCATAAACGTCACGTACAACGTGGGGGTGAGCAAAGAAGATTCTTTTTGGTGTTTTGTATTTTTCCAATTTTTTGTGGTTTTTGATTGTTTTTACATTTTTGGATTTTGTGATTGTATTAAGTAGACCAAAATCTACAAATCTCCTCCTTAATCAAATCTCTTGATTAAGGAAGCCTCAAGGAATGAAAACGATCACGTGAAGTGAACGCCTTCGATGACTTTAGAACGTTGGTGGAACACCAAAACGTTCAAGAAGGTTTAATCAAATAAAACCAAGAAAGTATATATGATACTTAATAATACTTTCGGCGACATAACCCTCGATTAGCTCTTAAAATCAAATACTCACAAGCAAGCGGGGAAACGAGGCGGCGCGAAGCACTTAAGAGCCTTTTTCCTTAGGGTATACTTTATAATACCCGCCTTATACCTACCTTATAGTTTGTATTTTTCAAAATCGAGCTTCACGAAAGTATTTATCTATTTTTGCCTTTCTTTCTTGTTTGAGATTCGAATACAATGATTGGGTAATCACCTCCCAAGTCAAGGTTGTGTTTTCACACTTTTGGAGTACTTGTGAATTTATTGTTCTACGTATACAATATAGTAATAGTATTCACACAAAAAACAAAAAACCGATAATACGTATTAGTAGAGTGCTACTAATACAAATACTATTTATGGTTAGTATATAGAAACAACAATGTCCAAATCAAAACACAACACGCCTCCCCGGCAGCGGCGCCAAAATAATAGTTGTAAATTTACACTTGTTTAGGAAAACAAGGTGTACTTAGGGTAAGTATTAACAAGTGATTTAGGAAAATCACAAGTTATGACCCAAAGTGGGGATCGTTCTCAAGGAGGCTTGGTGCGTGTGTTAAGAAATGATTAATTATGTGATTATATGAGTATGAGAAAAGAAAATAGAAATGAGGTAAGAAGGGAATGACGGTTACGATGACGGATTACACTAAGACGAAAAGGTTGTACACGTAAAACCGTAAAAAGTACCAAAATTAATAATTTACTCTAAAAATTCCTAAAAAATCGCAATAGATCCTAAATAATGTAATTAGAGTTTACAAAAAATCAAAAATCACCCAAACCTTTTATTTAATTAAATAATAATTTTTTAATGCTAATTAAATCCCTAAAAATCAATTTAAGTAACAAAAAGCCCAAAATGAGATTTTTTCAATTGTAAACCTCTAAAATGACCTAACTTAATTTAAAACAATTTTTGAAAATTTTAAAATTAATTAAAACTATTTAAAAATAATTAAAAACTATTAAAACTTAAAATAATTATAAAAATTAATCTAATGACAATAAAAATATTCTAAAAATTGTAAAATTCCTAACTTAATGTATTTAACTTAAGAAAAATATAAAAACTTGAAAAATCTAAATTTTAATTTTTAATAATAAAATAATAATAAAATAATAATAAAATAATATTAAAAATCCAAAATTTATAAAAAATTCTAAAAACTTGCAAACTAGCTTAATTTAACCTAAATAAACAGAAAATGAAGTTAAAATTACAAAAATACCCCTAATGGGCCTCCAAATGGGCCAAAAGTCCAAACAGTCCCCTTAATGGGCTTATTAGGGCCCAATAAGAAAAATGTTGTCCAATTAAGCCAAAAAACTCCTATCTGACTTAAAATTTGATTATGAACACAATTTTTCAAAGGCCCAAAAGCTAAAAATGTGAAATAAGCTGGCTTATATCAAACAGCTTATTCTTAATGGGCTTTTTGGCCCATTAAGCTATAAACTGATACCATAAGCCCAAATTAGACACACAAGCTTCTTTTGAGTTACTTAAGACTTCTGTAAAAGAAATTTGGAAAAAGTCCAAGGAGTAAGCCTGAAAATGCAATAAGCAATCTACAAAAAACGACAAAATAGTCGTTTTTGAGTTCTAGGCTATCCCAAGAGTTGATTCAAGTTTCAAAAGCTTTTAAATGACTTAACTAAGCTTAATCAACAAAAAGTTTTCAAATAAGTTCACTCAATAAGCTGAATAAGCAAATAAGCACTTATGAAAAAGTCAAATGAGTTGGTTTTCTAGCAAAAAGTCAAAGTCAAAGTCTAATAAGCTCCAGTTCAAACAAATGGGTCAAATGATGAAGATTGATCACAAAAAATAAGTTGTTGCAGGTCTGGATAAGCCAATGTAGCTTATTAATAAGCTGAATTCAAATTAACACTAACATGGGCTAGTTTTGGGTGTTGAGCAGTGGAAACTTTTTCCAACTTTTTCCACTGCTTGACTTCTTGACTTTTTTTGTCTTTAGTGACTTTTTTGGAGATTCAAGTTACACAAAGGCACCCAAATGATCAGTGGATCATAAGGAGTAAATAACAATCAAGAAATCACAATCACTAACAGCCAATTAATACAGTTTAATCAAAACATCACCAGATCTAGCACAGACATGAACAAATAAGCAGTTATGGTTCAATAAGCACTTATAGCACAATTCATCCAACCAAACTTCACCAAATGCATACACAAGCAATAATAAACTTAAATGAACAAGTCTAAACAGGTTTCATGCATTGATTCAAAGAATAGGTCAAGATTCGGGCACAACAAGTTACTAATGAACACTTAACACAAGCAGATTTTACTTTGCTGATGCAATTGACCAACAAGCCAAATTCAAACACTCAGATATATCACATATGTTGTATAAATGATGATTTAACAACTTTCAGCCCTAAGCATGCATAAATTCTAGATTTTACCAAAATCTTAGGTCAAAAACAGTCAAAACAAGCAATCTATAGCATAATGTTTGATTTGAGGTTTTAAACCCAAAAACTTGCAGCAAATAAATCTCAACCAAGTATATAGCAGATAACAAGCATAAACAACACTTTCCACAAACACAATAACAACTTATCATCTATAACATGTAATCCTAAACACCCTTTTAACTTTTCAAAACCAAATTTTCAAATCAAAAGTGTTATCCAAGACCACCCAAGCCCAAATAAGCACAATAACAGATGAGATATGCAGATTTAAGCAAGATTAGACCATAAAATCAGCAAGAACACAAGTCACACACAAAATCACCAAAAATCCAACTTTTTAATAGATTTTGGGTAAGATGATGTGTACCTTATGGATGTACATCCACACCCACGAATTTTGAGCTTATGTACTAGCAAGAACAAGTACAAGCTTCCACAAACAACCCTGCTAAGAATCAACAAAGTTAGAAGCAAAATATCCAAAACAGAAAGATGAAAACTTCTTGATTAATGCAACCTTAGTTCCCCACAGTTATAGGCTTCACCACACCTTGATAACTCAATATCAGGATGCTATGATCAGCTTTATAGCCCAAGAATTCCACGGTTTGAACTAGACTTATCAAAATATCAAGAAAAGTGGAAAATGTGCAAACTTTTGCACACTCCTTTTGAAAACAGGTTTATGATTCAAGAACAATAAACATTCAACAATAAGAAACAGATAATAAGAATGGCACTTGAGCTTTCTTCACCAAATTCAAATACATTTCATTAAGATGAATATATGATTTACAGATTTGTGAACCAAGGAAAATTCAAGAGCAAAAACTTAATGTTCTAAGTCCTATGCCTTATATAGGATACAATGAACTAGTAAAGAGCTAAAAAATGTAACCCTAAATGTTGTGAAGTCCCAGAATTGCCCCTTGTCTTGCTTGGAACTTTGAAGACCATGTGACTTTCTTTTGGCATCTTGTTGTAGCTGGCATGTGAAAAGTTGATCAAAGGGTGTATATCAAGCTTAAAATCCAAGCTTTGTTGTGGGATGTTGGATGACTGTCCAAAATTTGGCAGTATGCACAAAGGTGAAAAGCAGGGAATCTTGTGTGGGGTGTGGGGTGAAGTGGCAGACCATTTGAAAGTTGGGATGTGATTAAGGACACCTTAATTATAAATCTGGAAGGTTTTAGCACTTAATCATTTGTAATTAAGAAAATCCCAACTCTTGTGATGAACATGTGTTTGATCCGGTTTTATATTTAAATGGGGTGTTTAGAGCCACATTTAACTAACTAAATATTTAATTTAGTTAATCAGGTGAGTGGGATGGTGATGTGGAGCAAAGGAGAAAGCTGATTGGATGAGGGGTGTTAGTGGGGCACGTGTCAAGCCTCCATAGGTCTAGGTTTGTTTGTATGTCTGCCAGGTTAAACCCCTCTCTTTTCTTTCACTTGTAACTTTGTAAATAATAGCACCAAATCCGGATTCCTTTGTTGTTGAAGTTTCTCTTTTCACACTTTTGCCCCAAATACTTTTCCAAAGTATTTTCAGGGGTATTTCTTGCCATTTCTTGATTCTTGAGGGACTGATTTGGCATTTTCTTCATAGATGATGGTCTTGACTTGTTTGTTAGACTTCTTGGAGGACTAAAATTGCCAAGTCATAATTAATAAGGGACCATTTTTGCCATTTCTTCAAAGTCAAGGGTCCTTTTGGTAATTTTGAGATTTTCAAAGGACCAAACTTGTAGTTTCTTGTAACTTGAAGTCCTTCTTGGTATGTTTGACTTTGAGGGGGATCAATATTGACATTTTAGTGTTGTTGAGGGACTAAAATTGCTAATTCTTCAAAGTGGAGGGCCCTTTTTGCAATATTGACAAACTTTAGGGACCAATCTTGTAATTATGAAGATACAAGGGTATAAAGTGTCAATTCTTCGATATTGGAGGACCCTTCTTCATAAATCTTCAAATCTTCAAGGGTTTTCTTGGGAAATTCTTCATTGGGGCTTGGTTCAATGTGCGGCTTCGTTTACCGTGTTCGTTTTTGCATGATTCTTTTGATCTTTTGTCATTTTCTCAATATCCGTACCTAAAATACACAAGCAACAAACACAAGCATATATTTGGGTATTTTCATGATATTTAATGCATTTTAAGCCCTTTTTGGACGATGAGACTATGTATAAAAGCAGTCTCATCACCTATAAGTGTATCAGTGGCTTTAAATCCACCACTGACAATAGGTCAACCATGGTCAAACCCAAACCTTTTCTCCAAACAAGTCCCTAGGCCACTAGACCAACTCCCTTCTTTTCTAAAGGGACAAATACTCATGGACAAAGGCCCTTTCAAAGACCAACACTTGGTCTAACAGACAATGGGTTCCTGTAGCAAACCCTAATTTGGGCGCTGACAAGAATAAATTCAGCGCTTACAGGAACAAATTCAATGCTGCCAGGAACAAATGCAACGCTGACAGCTCTAAGTTTGGTATGAAAATGCAACAACTAGCTACTGTTAGACCTTGTGTTAGACCAAGTAACAATAGGTATTTACAACCTAAGGGAAAGGGATCAAAAGCTTCATCTAGTTTGACATGGAGACCTAAACAAGACAAAAACCCTAATTCAGATGGAATATCTATGACTTGCAACAGATTTAATTATCATTCAAAAGTCATTACTAAACCAATTGGGGTAAATTGGGTGTTCAGGCCACAAAAGGGATGAACAGGGGGTTGTTACAAGTAATAAGTCAGTTCTTGTTGAACAAGCACATGAATCCAAGTCTGCACAGGCTTGGGTTCCCAAAGAAAACTAATATGTTTTCTTTATGTGCAGGGCATTCAAAAACAGGTCAATGATCATGGATATTAGGACCGTGGATGCTCTAGGCACATGACGGGGAAGGAAGATTATTTGACAGATTATCCCCATTAAAGATGGTGACAAAGTATACTTTGGTGGAGGATATGGAACTATCTCTGGCAAAGGGACCCTTATCACCAACAATTTGCGTATTGAAGACGTTTTTTCTGTTAAAGGAACTTGATTATAACTTTTTTAGTGTGTCACAAGTCTGTGACAACAAAAATAAAGTTCTTTTTATTGATACTGAATGCTTGGTGTTGAGTAAGGATTTTAAGATTCCTGATGAAAGGCTTATTAAGTATAGAACACCTAGGCATAAGGATATTTATAATGTTAATTTAAAAGGAATTAAGATGAACAAAAATTTGTCATGTCTTTATGCTCAAGCATCAGTAGATGAAAGTAATTTATGGCACAGAAGGTTAGGGCACATTAATTTTAAGAACATTAATAGACTTGTCAGACATGATCTTGTTGATGGTTTTCCTTCAAAGGCTTTTCATAATGATCACTCTTGTGTTGCATGTCTTAAAGGCAAACAACATAAGGTCTCTTTCAAGTCTAAAAGTATGCATTCTAGTTCTAAACCACTTCACTTGCTACATATGGACTTATTTGGCCCAACCAATATAGATAGCCTAAATGGTAAATCTTACTGTTTTGTGATAACTGATGATTATTCTAGGTTTACTTGGACTTTCTTTTTGGCCTTAAAGATTGATACTGCTAAGACTTTAATTAACTTCATCACACAGATTGAGAAGAAAATGGGTATTGAGGTTAAAATTCTTAGAAGTGACAATGGTGGTGAGTTTAGGAACAATCTTTTAGATGCCTTTTGTGTCAATAAGGGAATTTCTAGGGAGTTTAGCATAGCTAGAACTCCACAGTAGAACGGTGTAGCTGAAAGAAAGAATAGGACTCTAATAGAAGCAGCAAGGACCATGTTAGCAGATGCTAAGTTTCCCGTTGCTTTTTGGGCTGAGGCTGTGAACACGGCTTGCTATGTTCAAAATAGAGCCTTGGTCAACAAAATCCATAATAAGACACCTTACGAGCTTTTTTGGAAAAGGAAGCCTAATATAGACTTTCTTAAACCCTTTGGATGTCATGTAGTGATCTTAGATACTAGTGATGCCTTAGGAAAATTTCATGCAAAAGGTGATGAAGGATATTTTGTGGGTTATTCTATGAATAACAGAGGGTACATGGTTTACAACAAGAAGGAAAAACGCATTCTTGAAAAGGTGCATGTTAAGTTCTTAGAAAGTAAGCCTAGTGATCCTGATAATGGACTAGATTGGTTATTTGATTTGGAACCATTATCTAGGTCCTTGAATTATATACGTGTTATTAATCCAGACATTATGGAGAAGGATCCAAATGTTTTGGAAGAATCAATTATTGAAATTTTAGGTACACAGGTTGCTAAAGAAGAAGGATCACATGAAGTTGAGCCAACTCTCATATTTGATTATGTTACCATACCTATATGGACTGATGGGTTTGTGCAAGCATCTGCTGCTGCTAGAAAGGAGGAAGAAGGGCTACAAGAAAAACCAGTTGACGAATTCATGCATGCATCTTCAGACGCTGACAAAGCCAATTTAGACACTAACACGTTGAATTCAGACGCTGACAGCCTGTTTGGAAATTTATTCTCTTCCTCCAACAGAAATATGTTTGAACATGTTGAAGATCCCATATCCAATCAAGATGTCAATTCAAGTAGGGACGGGAGTGGCAATGAAGATGATATTGGCAACATGGAGTCTACTATACATGACAACTCACTATTTGGGGGAGGAATACTTACAAAGGTAGCCAAAGATCATCCTCCTTTCCAAATAATTGGTGATATTCAGACTCTTGTCCAAACAAGGAGGACTCACCAGACTCAAGGTGGATTTATTGCTAATATTCACAAGAAGGAAGATACCCCTATTATACAAGCATGTTTGTTTGCCTGTTTTCTGTCAAAAAAGGAACCCAAGAAGATTTTTGAAGCTCTTAAAGAACCAGCTGGGTTGAAGCAATGCAGGATGAGCTTCACCAGTTTCCAATTCAAGATGTTTGGGAGTTAGTGGACGGTCCAAGGTATGTCAGACCTATTGGGACACTGATGAGACTGCATTTATACATAGTCTCATCATCTAAATCGGGATTAAAACGCTAAAAATATCATTAGAATACCCCAAAATATGCTTGTGTTTGTTCATTGTGTATTTTAGGTACGGATATCGTGAATTCACCAAAAGATTACAAGAATCAAGCAAAAAAAACACGGTAAACGAAGCCGCACAAAGAACTAGACTTGAATGTTGATTTCTTAAGAAGTCCTTGAAGTTTGAAGATTTGTCAAGATTGGTCCCTTAACTATTGAAGACTTGTCACTTTTAACCCTTTTAGACCTCTAAAATTACAAATGGGTCCTTAAAGTTTCAAGAATATGCATGAATGGCCCTTGAAGAATATCAAATCTACAACATTAGTCCATTATCATATGAATTACAAAGAAAGGGACTTATTGTGTAATTTGACATAAGTTGATGACAAAGGAAAAGTGTGTTATGGCTGTTTTTCTTATTATGAAGAAGTTTGGGAAATTGAAGGACTATTTTGGGCAGACAACAAAACCCACACAACCAATAACCCCTTGCCATGTCACCCCTCCTCCACTCAATAGACGCCACTTCACCCCTCATTCCACCTCACCCATAACCCACTAAACACGTTTTATTATTTAATCAGTTTTAAACTGATTTAAGTAATATATTAAGGGCGCCAAACTAATTCTGTTCATATTATTAAGCAAAAAACACCCTTTTTCTAGTGTTCTTCATCATAAACCCTAATCCCCTATTTTCCTTAATCCCCAAAATTACCTGCCCCAAACATCCAGATCTTTGATTACCCTCTCCCTAACCAAAACCCACTCACCAAACCAACTCTCCCGTGACCAAAGTGGTTCCCACGCCACTCCCCTACTTCTCCATATATGGCAACTATGGGATCTTTGCAGCAAATCAACGAATGACATCAAAACTTGTTCCCTAAGGAGTGCAATGAATAACCAAGATCAAAAGATTTCAACTGGCATCTCTTACAAGTCACATGAAAGGAATTTGACCAAGAGGAATTTTTCAAACACAAGGGCATTTTAGGATTTTTCTTTGTATTAGGGTTTGCTAGTCTAGAAACATCTATAGCTTAGTATATAAGCATCATTCAACATGTGAATGAGCTTGTTCCAGATTTTTTAACTTGTAAACTCTTATTACTAAATAGTTAAAGTGGTTTTTAGACCTTGTAAGTTATTTCTCTGAGTTCCATTTACTGATTTCTATAAAATTCGTGTTTGTTCAACTTTAGTTTAAGTTAATTCCATTTTACCAAATTTCTTGTTCAAGTATTTTGTTCATGAAAAGTTTGTGACCTTGGCCATATACATGATCCTAACACCCTAACTCTGACAAAGTTAAGGTGTAGGGAGTGTATATTGTTAAGTTATTTACCTGGTTGGTTACCATTTAAAGTTGGCAAAAGTTTTTCTTCCAAAAGATTTTACAAAAAATCCTTTATTGTTTTGTGAATATTTACTGTAGCATAAGCTGCCACAAGCCTGAAAATCTTGTGATTAGCTTAGACTACTTGAAGTGTTTTGTTTTTCAGCATGTATAAAGGGTGTGGTAGATTTGTCTGTTGTGGACTTCCATCCATAATCCTTTCCTCTTTTTCCATTTTCATTTGAAGATATATGATGCTCTTGGTTCAGCTATAGAACCTCAGCAAGAGCCCTCTACAAATCAGCATCTCATAAGCAAGATTTGGACTAAAATAGATGGCATCAGCTTGTGCTATGGCTTAAACCCTATTTTATGTAAAATCTGCTTGCTTGGTATGCTATTTTGAAAATCGTTCTTGACTGCTGTTCTTGAGTAGTTTTTAGGTTGAATTTGTGTTGACTTATGGTCTTGTTATGATTTTGTTAGTTTAAGAAGGTACTGGTATTGATTTGTGTAACTTTGGTTTGAAAAATCTTCCAAATGTAGGTTTTAAGGGGTGTTTGTTTCTGTGTATGTTATGCCTGTGGGTGACAACATAGGGTTATAGAATTGATGAACAAACTCCTCTAATTGTTAGTTGATAGTCACAAGGTCTTGTTTATTCAGATTTAAGTTACATCCTCTTTTTACTTGTCTTTGTAAAAACCTGCCTAGTTAATCAGCAGGGTTTTAAGGATTTGATTTTTAGTTTCAAGACTTGAAATCTTGTATTCTGTTAGTGTTAATGTTAGTGCAAGATTGTAGGCTCTTGGTTTTGACTATGGTATGCTAGGTTGTTAGGTATTGTAGTCTGAAACTCACCAAAGTGACCATTTGCATCAGTTAAAGACATCAGACCTAAACCCTTGTTCATCAGTAACTTAATATAGCCTTATTTTGTGTGATTCTTGTGTTAAGTATGTGTCTTTTATTTCTTATCTTGACTCCCCACACTCCAATGAGTATGGGGGTGCCTTTCCTTTCCAAAAACACCAAGTAATTAACTCAAAAACGACCAAAATCAAGTTTTTGAGGTAGAGCAGTGGGAAAAAGTTCCACTTGCTAGCTCAAGTTTACCTACTGCTGGGGAAAAGGACAAAAGTCCCCAGGTTGTCACTATCAAGTTTTAGACTTTTTTTGTCTTTAGTGCCTTTTATTTAGCTTTTACTTGTTTTTTCAATTTTCCCATGTTTGTCTCTTTATTTTAAGATTTTTGAAAAAGTTTATTTTTATTTTTCTGATTATTTGGTATTTTTTTGAATTAATTCAAGTTTTAAATAGTTTCATTTAAAACTGTTTTTGTCTTTTAGTGATAAAAAGTCTTGAATTTCAGTTTTTCAATTTTTCTTAGTTTAAGTAAGTCATTTTAAGATTTTTAAGAAAAGAATTTCATTTTTTTCTTTATTTAATTATTTCTTAGAATTAATTTAAGTTTAAATAGGTTTTTATTTAAACTGTTTTTGTCTTATTAGGTAAAAATTACTTTTTCAATTTTTTCCATTTTTCTACTGTTTAGCATTTAATTTAGGATTTTTCAAAGAGTTAATTTATTTTTCCTATTATTTTATTATTTTTATGATTATTTTTGTTTTCAAAGTGTTTTTAGTGTTTTTAGTGTTTTAAAAATAGAAATAGTTTTAAAAATTTAGGAAAAATAATTTTTAGTGTTTAATTAATATAAGTATGATATTTTTTGATAAAATAATATTTGGGCTTTTTGTTAATTATGTTTAATTTTAGGGCTTTAATTAGCATTTAGAATTGAATATTTTATTAATAAAAGGTTTTAAAATTTATTCATTGAATTTTTATTCTTATTTATATTTTTTTAGACTTAGTTTTAATTTTTAAATAATTTTTAGCATTAATTTTTAATTTCGTCGCGTTTTACGTATTTATGTTTACGTTTTACGTCACTCGTCGTACTTTAATCGTAGTGTAGCTCGTCATTTAGTTTTCTCTTCTAAAACCCAAAAAAGACACTAATCCAAACTTGATTTTATATTATTGGCCTAATATTACACACCTCAGCCGAGAACAAACTTGAACTTTTCGTCTTTACGGTTTTCCTAAATCGTATCGATTAATACTTTCCGCTTGTTATTTCTTTGTCCTAAAAAATATACAAAAATACCTACATCAATTTTGGCGCCGCTGTCGGGGAGGTGTTTAGTGCCATTAGACATATCGTGTTTATGTGAGTAGTGCGTTTTTTCTTTTCATTTTTGGAAAGCGTATATAACGTACATACTCGCTTGTTAATTTTTTCTACTGTATTATAATATCCAAATAAATCGTGTTTAGTTTTCCTAAATTAAACATACAACAATTATTTTAGTATATTGTAGATATAATCGTTTTCGTTTTTCTTGTGAATATTATTAATATATTGCATACGTATCACAATAAATTTATAATATCTCCAAAAGCGTGAAAACGCAACCTTAATTATGATTTCATCACTCAATTATTGTACTCGAATCTAAAGAAAAAAGAAAACGAAAAATAGATAATTACTTTCGTGAGGCTTGATTTTTATTAACACAAACTATAAGGTGGGTATAAGGCGGTTGTATTTCAGGACCTAAGGGAAAAAGGCTCTTAAGTGCTTAGCGTCGCCTCGTTTCCCCTGCTTGCTTGTGCGTGTTTTGAGAAAGAGGACTAATCGAGGGTTTGCCAACCAAAGTATTATTTGCGTATATTATATTTTCTTGTTTTTAAAGATTAAACCCTCTTGAACGTTTTGGTGTTCCACCAACGTTCTAAAGTCATCGAAGGCGTTCACTCAACGTGATTGTTTTCATTCCTTAAGGCTCCTTTAATCGAGAAATTGATTCGAGGAAAGATTTGTTGATCTGAGTCTACCTAATACACCCAAAATCCAAAAAAAAAGTTAAAAAAACAATCAAAAATGAAAAATATTATTCTTACCCCTTATCAATTAATTCTTTTTCTAACCATCTAGTGTTTAATTCTCGTAACACCATTCTCGTTTTTTCATGTCCAATGATGGATATTACACTTGTCCATATTGTGGAGGTCCGCCCGACGGTGGTAATTGCTTCAATTGCGAGATTTATGGAGGAAGGGAGGGGTATATATACAACTCTCCTCAAAACGACCATGGTTACGGATTTCAATCCTATGACCAAACTCCACAACCGCCTTCGTCTTATTAGTGTGATTTTTGCAGTTTGGAGCATGATTTCGGATTTTGTTGTACGAATTATAATGACCCCAAACTAAATCTTAATTTCTTTGACCGGTTTTCGCAATATCCTTCGTCGTATTCATGTGAGTTATGTGGAAACGCACCTTATTATGGGTATGATTGTCAACCGATGAACCATGATACGTCTTTCGACAACCAATTCTCCGGTTTTGACCAATAACCTCAACAAAATTTTCTCGATGATGATCTCGGTGCAAGTCACGTCGACGAGGGATTTAAAGAAATCAAAATGCTTTTCAACAAATTATGGAGAAAAAGGAACTTTCAATCGTCAAAGTGATCGAAGAAAGCATCAAAGATATGGAAGAGGAGAAATGACGAATCAATCAAGAAATAAACGATATTTCTAATGAACTCGGCCTTAAGAGATATCGTAGAGAAGAAATAAGTGACGAGTTTAAAAGAGAGTGTGAATTAAAACTAAACAACTTTTACAAGATTACAATGGTTTAAGCATCGATATTCGTGATAAGAGACAAGAACAAGAAAGAGAGGAGCATCTAGCTAGATGTGATCTCACGTCTCCTATTTATGATGACGATGAAGATAGCGACATTTTTAATCCCACCTCTTCTTGTGAAACCATTACTCTCATGCTCCCAACGGAACCTGATGCCTCTCTAAGTATGGGGGAGAAGAATCTTAGCACTAATCCTAGTGTTGAGATCCCTATTCCAATCCAAAGTGAGCCTACACTTTTCTCCGATGAGGAGTTAAGTGATTTTGCTCTCGATGAATTTTTCATTGAAAATTCTAACGAGGCAAATTACAATAGTGAGTGTGATACAATTTCATGTGATGATGTCTCTCCCAATGACACTTCGGGTAGAGAATCATTGACTTTTTCGAACCCGGTTTTCTATGATGATTTTTCCACTAGTGATGACGAGTCACTACTCGATGAGGAAGTTCGTGTCGACGAATTTAAAATCTACTTGAATCCCGGTTTTGAATTTGATGACGAGTTTTTTTTGGTGATGTAAATCCTCTCTTTGATGAGATGTTCGAAGACATCGAGAGTGAGGATTATGTTTATCCCAAACTTAGATCGATTTAGCATTGTGTAAATGAGAATAAATCAAGTTAAACACTTAGAGAAACTTGGTTTGTATGAAACAATCTAAGTATTATGCGGAATTAATACTTAGAACAAGAACACACAAACAGAATAAACCAAACTTTTACTTTGATTGATAATCAAACTTGCGTACAATGGAAGTGTAAAACATATATTGAGCTAAACCTAAAGGCATCCTTTTATAGATTAAAGATACTAGAAACATAAAACGTGTAGACTAAGTATCCTATCAATGCTTGACTTCTTCTCATCAACGCTTGACTTCTTCTTGTCAACACTTGATCTGACAAGGCTTGATTTCTTCCTATCAACGTTCAATTTCCTCTTGTCAGCGTCTAAGTATCTTGGCTTAATTTTATTCCCAACAATCCTCCCCTAAACTTGATATCTACTCTAGTAATCAAGTTTCTGAATAAAAACTAATTACAAGAAGGATTCTTACAAATACAAATTACTTATTAAGTTGGAAATAAATAAACCTAATTAAATCTTTGCCAACATCACTTGTGTAATCCATCTCTAGCTGTGTCGACACCATTTTCTTCAAACTTCCTTGGACATGGGATATTCAGCATCCACAAGAAAATATTCAAAAAACTTTGTAGTACTCAAATGATACACACCAGCTGCTGAATATAGACGCCATTGAAGTCCACTGACATCATCAATATCCTTCCATTGGTTCACACATTCTCTTGAATGTTGACCAAATCTTTATTCCATTGACTGAAGTAGCTGCTTCAGTCTCATACTTGGCCTTCATCAATCTCCAAAGATCTACCAAGTCTTCCTTATCCAGGCTTGCAAACAAAGACATAAGAGTAGTAAAAGTATGTACCTTCTTCCCATATATGCCAATCATCCAAAACCCACTTGCATCTTCCTCATAGTGAACTATAGGGTTTCTGGAATCATGAGGTAACACTTCTACCATATGTGAAGCTTCCAAGGGTGAGAGCTTAATACTCTTTCTAATAGATGCTTCACTAGGATTTACTCTATCCAAATTTTTCGGGAACTCAAGTGGAACTCCTTTCTTCAATGGTCTTTGTGCAATTAAAGCCTATTGGATCTGCATCTCTTCTGCAAGTTCTTCCTTTCTTTAATTTGAAAGAAGTCTGATAGTGTTTTGCTCTTGAACACTTTCCCATATAGGATAAGCTTTATATTCCAACTCATCAAAGGACAAACCCTATAACTTTTTAAAAGTCCAACCTCCTTGATGACATCTGAGAAGCATGTAGTAGAGCTCCCTTCTATCCTTCTTAGTCTGTGAAAGAACTTTGCTAGCCTTATACTTCAGAATCACCTTGCCATATCTTTAAACTCTTAGTAGAATCTCCAAACCCCAAATTTGATATGAAAGTGTCATGTCTGGATTCTCTATTACCTTATTTTCCCACGCAAAGTACATCTGAGCTACTTCAGGCATCTCAAAATCCACCTAATTTTTCAACTCTGCAATTCTTTCCTTTGCCAACTCATCACCATATTCAAGCCTTTCTGGTTCTACAATAATCATCACACTTG
Source organism: Glebionis coronaria (assembly GCA_025667525.1). Lineage (NCBI taxonomy): Eukaryota > Viridiplantae > Streptophyta > Magnoliopsida > Asterales > Asteraceae > Glebionis > Glebionis coronaria. The sequence continues at coordinate 213,117,603 of CM046877.1, read as the reverse complement.
AATCTGAACTCTCATCATCACTGCCTTCCTTACTCTAAATAGTAGTCTCCTTCATCCTCTCCTCTTTCTCAAGTTGTGCAGCCAACATAGAATCAAACTTTACTTGGGTTGCATCCTTGGGAACTATTGTCTCTACCATAATCCCTTTACCTTTATCTAATACATCAATGGTGGGTAAAGAAATTGATGGTACCTGTGTAGACACATCCTTGATGATAGCTGATGACTGGGATACATCAACCACACCTGCAGGTCTATCAGCGTCCAAAACCTGCTTGTCAACGCCTGACTTACTCCTATCAATGCTCAAACTCTGTGTATCAATGCCTGGCTTAGAAACCTTTTCCAGCATCTCATAAATGATATCTTTGTTGGAGTTACCAGTGAAACATCAATAACTAGCCTCTCCTTCAAGCTGGTCAAAGCTTCAGCCATCTCCACACCAATAGAACCACCTGAGCCTTTGTCACTTAAATTAAATGGCTTAGTAGCAGCTTCCTCCCCTTTGTAAGAATCCTCCCCTGATGAAAGGACTCTTGTCTGCCTTGTGTAGAGACAGTATGTACCAGGTCTGCATTTTGCTTTTGCAAGCTAATGCAGACAGCCGTCAATTCTAACAATGTGTAAGGTTCCAATTTGCCCTCCTCTAGAATGGGAATTTGACCTCCCAAAGTAGAGTCATGGGGCATGGATGGGGTCTTAATGATGTTAGGACTGGCTTGGCCTGCATCTAAGCTAGAACCAATAGTCCCAGCCCCGTCCACGTCACCAGCCACACTTGTGGTGGTGGTTCTCTCTGCAACATGGCTAGGACCACTAGAGGAGAACACTACAGTAGTCCTTTGGTGTTTTTCCATCCTAAAGTTAGGGGGTGTAGAAGAGGATGTGGATTGGGTGTCTGTTTGAAGGTTAAGGGGTGTTTGGGTTTGTTGTAAAAGGGTGTCAGCGTTTGGATTTAGAGTGTCAACGCCAACATTTAATGTGTAAGCGTTGAAGGGATCTTGGTCAATTTCCATTTGCAGAGGTGATGGTGGTTGTTCAGGAAATGGGTCTGGTTGTGGTTGAGGGTCTTGTTGTGGTTGTGCTGCTGCAATAACAGCAAGCATGTCTTGGGTATGGGGTAAGTCTCTATGAGATGGTGAATTCATCTTCCAAAAAAATGCTTTATTTTGAACAAGGATCGTATAAAAATCATTATGATCCCTATTGCAGTATCTTTGTTCATCAAACACCATTTGTAAAAACCTTGGGTAAGCAAGAGTCATCTTGCTACCCTTGTTATGACACATGCCATCAAAAATCATTTTTGAAAAATTATATTTTTCACTAGTAGCAATACACATAATGGCACTCCCAATAGATCGGTTGATTTCATTGTGTGCAGTACATTCGGGACTCAAACATTGAAGAATGACATGTATCAAGTACTTCCAAGTTGGGGGGAAATTCTTGTTTAGTATATTTGTTTAAATGGCCATCTTCTGGCAAAGGATAACCCAAAGCTTGAAGTCCTTGTTCTAGCTCCCCAATGGGTAGGGTGGTTATACCATCTACATCATTAAGATGCAAAGCTTGGCGAACCAAAGCTTCAGTAACCACCCATGGAAGCCCATGGACAGTAGCAGTCAATGTAGTCAAATTATTAACCGTTGAGGAAGTGACAGTATTCCAAAACTGTTTAATATGTGTGACAGGGATAAGAGGAGCATGAGAAAGTGCATACCTTATAGGGGATGCATTTAAATACTCCACCATATGAGTATATTGGGGAAGCATCATCAGCTTCTAAATAAGCAACCATGTTATGCTGACTTGTGAACCCTAATTCCAAATCTCTTGGTTTAAACTTAGGCGCCATTGATGTAGAAAGCTGTGATAAATGTTATGAACGATGAAGGTTTGTGAAAATTTAGTTAGACAAGAATAAGCAGTTACCCTGTTTCAAAAGAATGAGCCAAATATATAAGAGAGCTGAAAACATGTGATTGATCAAAGCATGAGGCCGTTATATTCAAAATATAATGATGAAAATCTTGAAAAAGATATAACTTATCTCTTGCATTAATAAAAAGTTACCAACTCCTAAAATTACGGCCTAAATTTTCGTCAAAAATAACAACTGGGTAGGACCCAATGTTTATCAACGGTAAAAAAATAACTTATCAACGCCCAACGGCTATATTCTTGTCAATGTTCGATTTTGTCATGTCAACGTCAAAATTGGTCCTAACAACGTTTGGAAATAAAACTGTCAGCGTCCAAAAATAAAAATGATATAAAAGAAAAAGGACCTTAACAAAGTAATTTATCCTAGTGAAGATAACTTATAGACTGAAAATCACCATAGGGTGGCAAGCACTGTCCAATCATGCACACTTGCTTAAGCAAGATAGACATAATTGTCCCCAAGTGTCCCTTGTTAACCAAAGTTCTTAACAATGAAGTTATCTCATAAAATCCTTTTTAACTTCCCAGGTAAGCCCAATAAAAATCATACCTAAGTCTCCCAACAGACCACATCCAATTCTAGGTCAAAAAATCTTGGCAGCGTGCAAAGTATATCAACTTTGCATGCTACAGTGTCTCACGATTTAGTAAACTAACTCGTACTCACCAGTGGACACAATCTAGAATTGTGATAAGAGTATTATATGAATACCCAAAAAGTCCTAAAGGTTTCCTAAACCTCCCCTTAAAATATGATATACAAGTTGCCAAATAAAATACATGCAATAAAAATTTATGTCAAGATAGGAATATAAATATTCCAACCATCATCCATAAACTTGAACATGCTCCAAGTAAGCTCCAAAGATCCATAAGCATGTATCCATTTGTACAATGCTCATAATGCCTGCATAATTAGATCAAAAACCACAAAACTAACATGTTGCTGTCAACGTCATTTTAACACTTATCAGCGTTAAAATAACCTTTGTCAGCGTTAGACAAATAAAGTGGAAAACCTAATTTTGTACAAAGACCAATAACAATGCATATCCTATACATACTTTTACAAAAAGTTCCAAAAACACATATTAAGTAAGATTGATCATTCCAATACTTGTTACCAAGTATTGAAATCTCCCAGTATCAAAAGGTTTAGTTAATAAATCTGCCACATTTTCTTCTGTGTCAACCCTATCTAGTTGTATTAAACCTTTTTCAAAACAATCTCTAATAAAATGATGTCTAATTTCTATGTGTTTTGTTTTAGAATGATGTACAAGATTCTTAATAATGCATAAAGTACTGTTATTGTCTACAAAAATCTTGGTATGCATAAAATTATACCCATAATCCAGCAGTTGGTTCTGAATCCATAAGACTTGTCCACAACAAGCAGCTGCAACTACATATTCTGCTTCAGTTGTAGAGTTGGCCACCACTGTTTTTTTCTTGCATTGCCAAGATATCAACCTACTCCCAAGAAATTGACATCCACCAGTTGTGGATTTTCTATCAAAATTGTCACCTCCATAATCACTGTCTGAATAAGCAATAAGCTCCAATGGAGAATCCTTTGGATACCATAATCTTAAAGTGAGATATCACCTAAGGTACCTAAAAATCCTCTTGACAGCATGAAGATGACAATCTTTGGGAGTCACTTGGTGGCGTACACATGCACACACAACAAACATAATGTCAGGTGTGGAAGCTATAAGATACATCAATGATCCAATCATTGACCTATAATGCCTGACATCCACCTCTTTTCCATCTCCAATCTTTCCCCAAGGGTGTTCCCTATCCATGGGTGTGCTAGCCCGTTTTTCATGTGGAGAAAAACCAAACTTCTTCAAGATCTCTTCTACATATTTATCTTGAGAGATGAAGATACCATCTTCTTTCTGCTGAACTTGTAACCCTAGAAAGAAGTTCATCTCTCCCATTGCACTCATCTTGAATTTGTCTCTCATGAGCTTGGAAACGTCTTCACTCATCTTTGGACTTGAAGAGCCAAAGATGATATCATCCACACAGACCTGAACAAGTAAAAAGTCCTTACCAGTCTTCTTAATAAACAAAGTCTGATCTATGGTGCCCCTCTTGAATCCATTTTCCACCAGATAGGTGGACAATGTGCCATACCATGCTCTTGGGGCTTGATGAAGTCCATACATTGCTTTCTTCACTCTATACACCTTGTCTGGATGTTCTGAATCTTCAAAACCAGGAGGCTGCATTACATAAACCTCCTCTGCAATTGTGCCATAAAGAAAAGCACTCTTCACATCCATTTGATAAACTGTGAAGCCCATGCAAAAAGCATAGGCTAGGAAAATCCTTATTGCTTCAATCCTTGCAACATGTGCAAAAACCTCTTCATAGTCTATCCCTTCCTCTGGTGTATAGCCTTGAGGAACTAAACGTTCCTTGTTTCTGACCACAATTCCTCTATCATCCTTTTTGTTTCTAAGAACCCATCTTTTCCTTATAGGTCTGACATATCTGGGACAATCTAATAACTCCCAAACATCTTGAATAGCAAATTGGTGAAGCTCATCCTGCATTGCTTCCACCCAACTTGGTTCTTTGAGAGCATCAAATATCTTCTTGGGTTCATGTTGTGACAGAAAACAAGCAAACAAACATGCCTGAACAAGAGGGGTATAAACCTTCTTGTGGATATTGGTAATAAAACCTCCTTGATTCTGATGAGATCTTCTTGTTTGAACAGGAGACATCAGATCACCAATAATTAGAGAAGAAGGATGATTCTTGATAGTAGATGTAAGTATTACTCCTTCAATAATTGTGTTGTCTTCAATTTCAGTCTCCAAGTTGCCAATATCATCTTTAAATTCTCCTCCATCATCACCTGAATGAACCTCTTCATGTATAGTGGAAGGTTCACCTTGTTGAAAAACACTGGAAGAGAATAAATGGTCAAAAGAGTTGTCAACGCCTGAACTAGGGTTGTCAACGTTTGAGCCATCAACGCCTGAATTTGGCCTGTCAGCGCCAGATTTTCCTTTGTCAGCGCTTGAAGATTCATGCATGTTTTCATCAACTGGTTTTTCTTGTGGACCAACTTTTACCTTTCCAGCAGCAGCAAATCCATCTGTCCAAATAGGAATGGTGACATACTCAAGTATAGGAGCTGATTTGTCTGCATGTGATCCTACTTCCTTATCAACCTGTATACCTGAAATTTCAACAACTGGTTCTTCCACAACATTTGAATTCACTTTCACAATGTCTAGATTAGTAACATGCATATAATTCAAGGTTCTAGATAATGATTCTAAATCAAAGAACCAATTTGGTCCACTCTCAGGATCACTAGGTTTACTTTCTAAAAACCTAACATGTACCTTTTCAAGTATACGTTTTTCCTTCTTAATGTAAACCCTATATCCTCTACTCTGCACTGAATAGCCCATAAAGTAGCCTTCATCACCTTTAGCACTAAACTTACCTAAGGCATCACTAGTATCAAGAATAACTACATGACATCCAAAGGGTTTAAGAAAACCAATATTAGATTTCCTATTCCAAAATAGCTCATAAGGTGTCTTATTGTGGATTTTGTTGATCAATGCCCTATTCTGAGCATAGCAGGCTGTATTCATAGCCTCAGCCCAAAATGCAATGGGAAAGTGAGCATCAGCCAACATTGTCCTGGATGCTTCTATGAGTGTTCTATTGTTCCTTTCAGCCACCCTATTTTGTTGTGGGGTTCTAGCTACACTAAACTGCCTAGTAGTCCCTTTCTTGACACAGAAGTCATCTAACAGCTTATTTCTAAACTCGCCACCATTATCACTTCTAAGAATCTTAACCTCATTCCCAGTATTTTTCTCCATTTGGGTAATTAAGTTAATCAAAACAGTGGTAGTTTCACTTTTCAAAGCCAAAAAGAAAGTCCAAGTAAATCTAGAAAATCATCAGTTATGACAAAACAAAAAAGATTTACCATTTAAGCTTTCTATATTAGTTCGACCAAACAAGTCCATATGCAGCAAGTGAAGTGGTTTAGAACTAGAATGCACAAGTTTAGACTTAAAGGAGACTTTGTGTTGCTTGCCTTTAAGGCATGCATTACAAGAGTGGTCATTGTGGAAAGCCTTTTCAGGCAAACCATCAACTAAACCATGTCGCACAAGTCTATTTATGTTCTTAAAATTTATGTTCCCTAACCTTCTGTGCCAAAGATTACTCTCATCAACTGAAGCCTTAACATATAGACATGACAAATTATTATTCATCCCAATTCCATTAAGATTCACATAATAAATGTCCTTATGCCTAGGTGTTCTATAATCAATGAATTTCTCATCCGGTATTTTAAAATCTTTGCTTAACACCAAGCATTCAGTATCAGTGAAAAGAACCTTATTTTTGCTATCACAAACTTGTGATACACTAAACAGATTATAATCAAGTTCTTTTACCAGAAATGCGTTTTCAAAACGCAAATTGTTGGTGATAAGAGTGCCTTTACCAGTAATAGTTCCATATCCTCCTCCAAAGTACACTTTGTCACCATCGTTAATGGGGGTAAAGTTTGTCAAATAATCTTCCTTCCTCGTCATGTGCCTAGAGCATCCACAATCCCAATAGCCATGATCATTTACCTGCTTTTGAATGCCCTGCACATAAAGAAAACAAATTAGTTTTCTTTGGGAACCCAAGCCTGAGCAGACTTGGATTCATTTGGTTGTTCAACAAGAACAAAATTAGTCCTTATAACAACCCCTTGTTCATCCCTTTTAGGATTAAACACCCAGTTAACCCCAACAGGTCAATGAAATCCCATCTTAATTAAGGTTTTGGTCTTGTTTGGGTCTCCAAGTTAAGCTAGAAGAAGCTTTAGACCCCTTTTCCTTTGGTTCCAAGTATTTGTTATTACTTGGTTTAACAGCGTTGGAAACATTCCTGTCAACGTTAAAGTTTTTCTTGACAGCGCTGAAATTACCCTTATCAGCGTCAAACCTTGGGTTTGCTACAGGAACCCATTGTCTGTTAGACCATGTATTAGTCTTTTCAAAAGGTCTTTATCCATAAGTATTTGACCCTTTAGTAAAGAATGGAGCTGTTCTAATGACTTGTGGACTTTGCTGAACAAAATGTATGGGTTTGATCATGGTTGACTTTCTATGAGCGTTGACTTTTGAAGCATTGACACACTTATAAGCCAAATGTGAAAAACTTCCATAAGTATAACAAGCTTTTCTAGACATAACTCTAGGTCTAGATGAAATGAAACCTGTCCCATTATCACTAACTTGACTTTTTGGTGACCTAGGTTTTCTATACATTTCTAAATATTTAATACTAGGTTTTCCGTCAACCTTTAAGCCAAGGTTAACAGTCTTTCAAGTAGTGGGGTTGGTCACTTTTATGGGTGTAGACTCATTTGGGCTTTCACTAAGCATGCCACCTTTAACAAACAAACTTGGATTGGCTTTCTTCCATTGGTCTAAATCAGTTAATTTCTGCTTATATTCCTCTACTGAAGTAAGAACTCTTGGTGGAGGAATAAATTGCTTTTCTTAGAGTTCTGGTATACCAGTCCAAGACAAATCCTTTCTAAGGACACAATAGAAGTTCCCAGTAGGTGGTGGAACACCAGCATACTCTCTCATTCCAATCCCAGTCATATCCCTAGAGTCTCTTTGTTCACTAACACATTTTTCTAGGGTTTGAGAAGATTTATCAAATCTTTGAATTTTAAGACCTACAACATCTTTGTTTTTAATGGCCTCATCTAACTTAGCTTGTATAACACCTTTGGATCTCTCCAAGATGTCCCTAATCCCTAATCTCAATACTAGCTTTGATGTCATGAGTCAAAACATTGATTTGATCTTTTAGGTCAAGCTCCATTTTCTTATATTCAGCCATAGTCTTTTCAGGTTGAACAAGTGCAAGTTGATAATTAGATAACTTGCATTTTTTGTCAAAAATATCTGATTTTAACTTTAAAATTTCTTTGTCAAGTTTTTCAGTGTTTAAATGACAACCTTTACTACAAAATTCGTCATCATATACCTCATTATCTAATGAAGATGAAGAATGTGCCATGAGAGCATAGTGAACATGCTATTCTTCTTCCTTCTCTACAATCAAGGCCTTGTTCTCTTCCACATATTTGGCCAAAAAGCTCCAGTCCCAGCCAACACCATCTATCCCTTGCATGGCAACCATAGCTTTTGTATCTTCAACCTTGATGATTTGGCTTGAAGGCTTTCCAGCATCAGAAATTCTTGGAGATCTGCGTTCTCTCATAAAGTGACCCATTCTATGACAATTGTAACACTCAACCTTGTATTTATCAAACCCAGCAGTGTCTTTGGCATTAAATGTAATCTTCTTCCTGAATCTCCTGTTCCATTTGTTTGCCCTTATGCTTGCAAGTGCCATATTCCACTTTATGTCTATCTCCTCCAAATGCTCATCACTGATTTGCTCAAGGTCCTGATATGTAATCACTGAACCATTGGGCAATGAAGCAATGTATGCACACACTATATCTAGATCAATACCAGCAGGCCTAATCCTTGGTGAGTCAACATCGTATGTGTCATTGTCTGAATGTGGGGCGCTGACAAAGCTTGATCCAACGTTGACACAAGGTGATCCAGTAATGGGGTGCATGTATGACTCCCTTTGATCAAAATTGACCTTCACTATGTGAGAAGAAGGCCATGTTTCCATTGGTAGATTTGCTTCCTTGATCCAAAAGGATTTCATTCTCTACAATCTTCAGTTTATTGTAGACGTCATCAAAAGTGGAACTTTTGTGAGCATTAGTATCAATTATAGACCTTGCTTCAATCTTCCATGCATCACCAAGACTTATAAGGAAAGTGGTAATGATATCAGCATCATCATGCACTTTTCCCATAAATGTCAGTTTGCTTGTTATGTCAAGAAGTCTGCTTCTCACCCCACTTAGCTTTTCATTGGGAAGAGCTTTGAACACAACATACTCATGCAATAGTTGCTTCTTTTTCTCTGAGGCAGTATCATCATTACCACCATAAGTGACTTGAAGGGCTGCCCAAAGCTCTTTGGTAGACTCAAAACCTCTATACTTGTGCTGATTGGCTGGTCCCAAAGAAAGTTTGAGAATGCTTAGAGTTTTCATGTCGTTCCTTCTCTTTGCAATGTCCTCAGTTGAGACAGCTCTCCCCTCTGTAGGTTATTCTTTTCGATGTGCTTCACTTGAGCCTGAAGTTGATCTTAAAGTAATAGCAACTTGAATATTGGCAGCCTTATCAAAAGTGTTTCCATATTCAATAATTTCCCATAGGGTGTGGTCATGGATTTGAAGGTACTGCTCAAAACTGAACTTCCATAGCTCAAAGTTGTCAGGGTCTAGCATGGAGATTTTTAGGTTATGGCTTGAGGAGGAGGTCAACTCTGGAGTAGACATATTGTCTGGTTTTTAGGGTTTCCTGAAAAATTAGGGTTTTTGGTGATTTAGGGTTTTTAGGGTTTTGTATTCTTTAGATCAAAGTTCCTCAACAAGCTCTGATACCAATTGTTGATCTCAAACTTAGATCGATTTAGCTTTGTGTAAACGAGAATAAATCAAGTTAAACACTTAGAGAAACTTTGTTGTGTATGAAACAATCTAAGTATTATGCGAAATTAATACTTAGAACAAGGACACACAAACAGAATAAACCAAACTTTTACTTTGATTGATAATCGTACGTGCGTACAATGAAAGTGTAAAACATATATTGAACTAAACCTAAAGGCCCCCTTTTATTGATTAAGGAACCTTGTACAAGAGTCTATGTATCAGCTGTTTTAGGTAAAGATAAACATAAGAAATACATTGTCAAACATATCTTTACTAGAAACATAAAACGTGTAGACTAAGTATCCTATCAGTGCTTGACTTCTTCTCATCAACGCTTGACTTCTGCTTGTCAACACTTGATCTGACAACGCTTGATTTCTTCCTGTCAACGTCCAATTTCCTCTTGTCAGCGTCTAAGTATCTTGGCTTCATTTTATTCCCAACATGTTCTTTGGATCCTAAACTCGACGAGCCGGATATTCTAGTCACCCTCCCTAAGTCCCATTTGGATGAGCCTTCTCTTTTGACTTATGATGCCTCTATTCTCGAGGGGTTCACCGATGGACCGCCTCTCGATGAGAATGAGGATTTTAATGATACCTTTGCCTTTTAACCAGGAGGAGACTTTAAGACCCCCATTTTTATTGATTCTCTTTCAAATTTGCCTTTGTCTCAAAGTAATACCCACCCTCTCGGTTCTCATGACTACACGTACTTCGAGTATATTGTAAGGAGTTTTCTTCCTTACAAAACGTATCCTCCGGCTTTGCACTTATCATTTTCCACCAAATGTGAGGATACGATCTTTAACCCCGGTATAAAGGCTTTGCCTTTATTATCGGTTGCTTTGGGCATTGTTTATCATGTAAGCCCCACCAAAAATGACCAAACCATGATTATCCTTAAATGATCACATTTATGGGGATTCGAGTCAAGCTTTTGACTTGGTTATCAAAAACAAGGTGCCTCGTGGGGGATTCTCATGCTTATCCTTGTAAATATTATTTATTTTTCTAATTAGTTAACGAGGGGACTTGTGCTCTTCTAACCTTTGTTCTGTGGTTGTTTGTGATTGTGATTTATTAGGTTCATCGTCATCATTGAAGCCTCTCGTGTTTGTTTTACGGATCACTCGAGCTTCGATCGTTGGCTTTGGAGATTCCGATATCCGATGATATCCTTTTATGTTCTAACGTTTATCTTATTAGCATAATTCATAAACGGCTTTTAGGTTATTCGTTTTACCCTTTCCATGCTCGAGATTAAGCATTCAAATTTCGTCTCTAGTATGGGGGTGTTTCACCCCTAGACTCGAAACGTTGAGGACAATGTTTAGTTTTAGTATGGGGGGTGAGTAGATACTTCACCTTGCTTACGTCATCACGCAATCCAATTTCCATCTTTTTGTTATCGTTTTCTTGCAAAATAAGGCTAAATATGGCAGAATTTTAAATTTTTTCTTATTTTTCATAAGTGTTTAAGACACGAATGTAGGTTTTTCGATGGTGAGAATAAGAGTAATTTTGACTCGACTGTGCGTGTTGAGCACCTAGCTTCGATTCCTTAACTATAATAGGCTAAGTCTCTTAATTGAGGACGAGAAATGATAGAGTTAATTATAAGTTACTATGCTAAACGTAGAGTACTCGTATTCTTTCAAAAACTCATGTGTTTTAATTATTTGCTTATTCTCCCCAAGTTTTTATAAATAAATTGTTAATAAATATTGATTTACCGGTTTAGTCTCTATGTGGGTTTCTAATTTTTTTAGTATCTTCCATGTAATTAAATTGGGAAAACATTAAGGTATCGCCAGCATCACGGTTTCGAAGTATTAGCAACCCGAATAATCAAAGGCTTCCCCCAATAATAATTTAAGTTCCTCTTCACCTAAATCAAGCAAAAATTTGAAGCTCACAAGGCCGAAAAATCTATGCGAAAATTGAAAGTGAATGTCTTAAATCTCGAAACCTTAAAGATCCAAAATTCGCTTTAGCGTGAGGATATATGTCAAGTCATAATAAACCCCTCATGGCAACGTTAAATAAAAGACAAGGGCAAGATCGAAGTCATAATAAAAGCTCCATGGCGGAGTTTAATAAAAGATGGAGGTAAACCATGATAATCAAAGCCACCGATGATTAGGTGGGTCATAAAATTCATGGTAATAAGTCTCATGTTCAAAACCGTTATAAAACTGTGTTTATCGATCCTTCTTGTTGACTTAATTTTTTGACATCGTTGTCTATTAGGGTGAATTATTAATTCGATGATTTTGATTACACCGTTGAGACTCTATTTTTGGACCTAATTTCTATTCACGCATAAGTCAATGATGTATCCTCGTGATCATTAAGTCAAAAATAAAATATAAGAGATACACCTTAGGAATAAGGGAGTCTAAGTACGTGACTAGAGCATATGAGTAGTGTTAGCATTACTAACTTATAATGACAATGATCTTGTTTCACGCTTAGCATGGAATTGGGTGAAAATCGAGGAAGACGAAATTATTTCTAACGAAGCATTCACGTGTTCCTATTCTATGATCCTAAACGTCCTATTTTGCGATGAAAACAATACATTATGTCTAAAAACGCATGTAGTAGTTTATTTTAGTTTACGTTTTTAATAAATGTCACCTAAAAGTGATTTTTGGAAGTGCTATGATACTTAATTCTAGCATTGCATGGGGACACGGCAATGGTTAATATGGGGGAGTGATGAGACTGCATTTTTACATAGTCTCCTCGTCCAAATCGTGCTTAAAACGCTAAAAATATCATTAAAATACCCCAAAATATGCTTGTCTTTGTTCATTATGTATTTTAGGTACGGATATTGTTAGCCTCAAAATATTGAGTCAAACAAGAATGTTCGGTCATAGGTTTCTATTGTAATATTTATTAGAACGTTATAATAGGTAGTTAATTAGTCGTGGTTCACGGGCTTGGATTTAAACTAATTAAAGTCCAAAAGACAAGCCCGACCCAATATATAGTCCATTAAAGCCCGCACGTGGGTGGACTATATATACTACCCTCCTAGCATGTTAGGAGGGTGGATGGTCATTTGTAACAAATCTTTTTCCTAATCTAATATTCACTAAGTTAATCATCTCTCTCTCTACTTTCTCTCACTACTTTCTCTCTCTAGGAATCCATCTCTTTTCATCTATTTTCTATCATTAATCATCTAAATAATATGGGACAACAATTGGTATCAGAGCTAACTGGGGATGTTTTGTGTTTGTGTTTGCATCGTGTTATCAAGATTCACAGTTCGTACCCTGTTATGATTCGTGGTTTGTGTTCGTGTTATGCTATGATTCACGGTTGGTATTTCTTTTTAATTCATATCTTGCAGTATCAATTTTGTCTCATTTTTATCTATTTCTTTTCTGCCCTTTGTCCCATTATATCATGTCTTCTTCGTATTCTGTGTCAAAGTGCCTCGTATCAAATTATTGTTGGTCCAAATCTGTGTCAATGTGCCTCTGTCATACAGTTTATGTCCATTTTTTTCCCTAGTTTTGTGTTTTTTGTCCCTTATTTCCTTAATCTGTCCTGCATTTTTTTAGTGGGGAATAGGACAAAAAATTATGGTCCAACCATTTTTTTTGGGGTTACAAAAAGCTGGTCAAGAACCTTTTCCGATGGATGGTATTTTCATTACGATGGGTTGTTACGATGGTGAGTTACGATGGGAGAATACGATGGCTATTTTTGATCGCATTGAGTGCGATGGAGGAATACGATGACTCGCCTGCGATGACTCGCCTGTGATGACTCGCCTGCGATGTCACGCTGCGATGTCACGCTGTGATGGATACCATCAGGTTGCGATGGAATTTTTTGACTAGATGGGTTAAAAAAGGTCAAGACTACGATGGACATATTTGTGTTAGACTGCGGTGGACTCTACTCTTGTCTTGCGATGGGTTTTTTCTAAAAAACCGACTTCGATGGTTCCTTTAAAGAAATCATTGTGACTAGTTTAATCAAAATAACTCATTGCGATGGACAGAATTACAGAAAGGATTGCGATGAAAGACCCATGTAGACATTGCGATGGCTTTAAGTTTTTAAAACATTGCGATGGATAACAGATTGAAAACTTTGCGATGGACTTTATTTAAAAGAAGTACTTTGTGACTGTTTTTTTATCAAAATGACATTTGATCAGTACCACACATCCAACCTTATTTCTCCCCAACACCAACATCATCTATCCTAAACCCGTCGACACCTATCCCATCTACGACTCGAATCTGACTCAAAACAAGTAAAACAGAAAAATCACTTGATCTCAGATCAGATTCGTGTTACAACATGCATGTCAAGATCTTTATAGATCTAAACCCACGAAATTGATCCCATCATAGATCTGTGTAGATGATTGAACCATCTCATTAATATTCGAAATTAAACAAATTGACTAATAACAATAATGTTATAATCAATTTTCATTTCGTTGAAAAACACAAAACTGAATTTGAAAATCAAACAACACTTTGTTTCAATTCATGAAAATAAAACATGCACCATAATTAAACCTACCCGAGACCTATCACAGATCTTACACGTAATTTCTATCTTGAATCTTTGAATGACGATGTAATTAAACAAAGGTCTTCAAGTGTTTGTGTATCATCCGAAAGGAATGATTAAAAGGGTTTCGAAGTTGGTTTCTAGGTGTTCAGATTCGTGTGATAAATAATCCGTGAGCTTGATTATCATTGATGTGGTTTGGTATCAATCAGATGAGTGAGATGATGATGATGACGTTTTGAGTTGGTGCACCTTTGGGAGTATCGAAGAATATGGGGGCGGAGAGTACGATGGAAGAGATGGGGGCGGACTAAACCGTGTGAGGGATTAGGGTTAGGATACCCTAATAATAAGGATTTATGGTCTCTTATATTGTGTGGTGGATCGGGTTTTGGAAAAGGATGATGGGCCAAGTATTGGGTATGCAAGGACTATGGGCTGTTTAATGTTTGGCAATAGAATAGTTATACTGATGGATGTGGCATGACTCATTTAGGCCGAAAATTGCTATAACATTTTGCTCTTACCGTGATGATGATACTTTAGTGGGCAAGTCTAAGTCAAACGAAAATTTTGGTTGGTGCATAAGGTTGGGCTGATTGATTTTATTTGTACAGTTTAGTGAGGTTTATTTATCGTGCTATGATGATATTTTCTATGCCGGGTATTGGATATGTTTCGATCGAAAGTGCTTAAACGACAAAGAAAATTTTAGGTTTTAAACCTAATATTTTTGAAAAATTTTAGGTCGATCCGCGCATCAGGTGGGTATATGACTGACGTTGAGCTTCAATGACAAGTTATCTAGAAAAATTTTGTCCCTTAATGACAATTCTTTTCAGAATTTGTTCTAGTTAACGACATTCACAACATAACACCAAAGCAAACAAAACACTTAACGCTAAGACGATCCGATATAAGATTCACTTTAACAACAACGGCTAGTTTTGATTCTACAAAGACACGTGATCACGAAGTGGATTTGTTATTCTATATTTGAAGTTGAAGTGGGATTTCATGAAGGCGTCTACTTATTTCATCATCGAGCCTTCCTTCTATTTTTCTACCCCTTTTCTTCAAACCCAGTCTATCGATGATGACTTGCTTGGGCGATAAAACTTATGATTGAGACTTGAATTATCTAGTTTCCACTGTCAAGGGGTGGATGGTCGACGACATGGATTACTATCATTTTTGGGTGTCACACGCAGTTGCTCGTGTGGATAACTTCAAGAGGTATAAGATACTTGTTTCTGCACCGTTCTTCAATCGACATAAGTGCAAGCTTAAGTAACAAATTTGGGGGATTGTACTTCAGTTTCAAGTTTGGAATATCGAGTTTACTTCACATGTGGTCACAACAAATAGCCGAATGAATTCGAGGATTGTAAGTTAGACAGAGAGAGATGGAATCAGCAATCAATTCTCACGGGATATTTATGAGCTTCATAACGACAATGGTACTTCATAGTCTAAGCAAAAATATTTCAAAGCTTCAACGACTCAGACATGGTTATGGCATAAACGTCTTTCTCATCTCAACTTTGATACCATTAACTTGCTTTCCAAGAAAGATATTGTGAGAGGCCTTCCAAGCTTGAAATTCATCAAAGATCATCTTTGTTCTTCTTGTGAACTTTGTAAAGCTAAACGAAGTATCTTCAAAACAAAGACCACACCAAGCTCTAAAGGACGGTTAGATCTTCTTCACATGGATCTGTGTGGTCCCATGCGTGTTCAGAGTATTAATGGAAAGAAATATATTCTTGTAATAGTCGATGATTACTCAAGGTACACATGGACTCACTTCTTGAGGTCCAAGGATGAAACACCCGACGTTCTCATCAGCTTCCTTAAATTGATACAACGTGGTCTTCAAGCTCAAGTTAAAGTGGTTCGTACTGACAGAGGTACAGAATTTTTGAATTCAAATCTGAGAAAGTATTTTGAAGCCGAAGGGATTGAACATGAAACATCTATTGCTCGAACACCCGAACAAAATGGCGTTGTTGAAAGACGAAACCGTACTTTGGTTGAGGCTACTCGAACATTATTATCCGCTTCAAAACTTCCACTATACTTTTGGGCCGAAGCCGTGTCAACCGCATGCTACACACAAAACCGTTCCTTAATTATCCTAAGACACGAAAAGACACCATATCACATAATTCATGATCGAAAACCTTCACTCAAACACCTTCATGTTTTTGGATATACGTGTTACATTATTCGAGATGGTGAAAATCTGGACAAGATGAAAGAGAAAGGTGATGCATGTATTCTTGTGGGATATGCAACTCAGTCTAAGGGATATAGAGTGTACAACAAGAGAACAAAACTGATTGTCGAGACCATTCACATTCGATTTGATGAATTGCAAGAAATGGAACTTGAACAAAACAGTTTAAGTCCTGATCCACAACGAAAAACGACTTCTGTTCACAAACGCACGGAACTCGAAACTCAAGAGCACAACAATGAACCGTCAAGTTCAAAGCTGGTTCCTGAACATGTTCCTAGAGCAGATATGATAGTCGATACGACAATTGAAGAGTTGGAAACGTTATATGGACCAATGTATGATGAATATTTCACGGGAGAGAAACAAGTTGTATCGAAGTCTTCCGCTGTCACTCATGATACGAATGATGATACCGATCATCGTCAATAACCGGATACAACTTCATCTACTTCAACACCGGTTGCTACAGATTTAACTCCTTAGAATATCACTTAAAAAATCGATCCTACAACATCCACAACTAATGTCATTGCTCCAGATAACATAAATCAAGCAGACAATGCATTATCTGACGAAGACAAATTTATCAACCCATTCGGTACACCGGTACATGAAACTGGAGAGTCTTCTACTCGCCATGTTGATCCGTCAAATATGCATACTTTCTATCAACGACATCCTTCAACACATCATTGGACTCGAGATCATCCTTTGGTTCATGTCATTGGAAACCCTTCACAGCCCGTTCGCACAAGACGACAGCTTAACACCGATGTTGATGTTTGTATGTTCGCACTCGCCGTGAGTTCAGCTGAACTGAAAAACATCAAAGAAGCATTAGCTGATCATGCTTGGATTGAATCGATGACGGATGAACTTCAACAATTTGAAAGACTTGATGTTTGGGAACTTGTTGACAGACCATACGATGTAACACCATTAAATCTTCGATGGATCTGGAAAAACAAGATGGATGAAGAGAACACGATCATCATGAATAAATCCAGGCTTGTGGCTAAAGGGTATGGACAGAAAGAGGGTATTGATTTTGAAGAATCATTTGCACCAGTAGCTCGAATGGAAGCGGTCAGGATTTTCCTTGCTTATGCTGCACATAAGGGATTCATCGTTTATCAAATGGACGTAAAGACGGCGTTTCTTAATGGTCCTTTGAAGGAAGAAGTTTATGTCACGCAGCCGGAAGGATTCGTCAATCCTCATTATCCTGACAAGGTGTATCGTCTCCACAAAGCACTTTATGGACTCAAGCAAGCTCCAAGGGCGTGGTACGACGAGCTCTCGAAATTTCTGGTCTCCAAAGGTTTCTCAAAAGGTTCCATTGATTTAACTTTGTTCACTTATAAATATGGGGATGACATTTTGCTTGTGCAAATTTATGTTAATGACATTATTTTCGGGTCTACAAACCCAAACTTTCAAAATGGTTTGAAAAAAGTAATGCACAACAGATTTGAAATGTCTATGATGGGCGAACTAAAATTCTTTCTAGGAATTCAAGTTCACCAATCCCCAAGTGGTATCTTTATTAACCAAGCTAAGTATTGTCAAGAGATAATCACAAAGCATGGTATGACATCATGTGACCCTGTTGGGACACCTTTATCAACCACATCCCTAGATGCTGATTTAGAGGGATATTCATCATGCTCCACCTTTATCAACCACATCCCTAAATGCTGATTTCTAGGAATTCAAGTTCCATGATCGGGTCCCTCATGTACTTGACAGCAAGCAGACCTGATATTCATCATGCTACATGTTATTGTGCACGATATCAAGCACGACCAACTGAAAAGTACCTAAAGGAGGTTAAACGGATCTTTTGGTACCTTAAAAATACCATTCACATGGGACTCTGGTATCCGAGGGAAACCGGTTTCTTTCTAACGGCCTATTCAGATTCTGATCATGCAGGGTGTCTTGATACACGTAAAGGTACTTCCGGTGGTGCACAATTTCTAGGTCAAGATAAGCTTGTGAGATGGTCTTCCAAGAAGCAGGATTGCACGTCACTTTCCTCAGCCGAAGCGGAGTATGTGTCTCTATCTGCGTGTTGTGCTCAAGTTCTTTGGATGAGAACACAACTCACGAATTATGGCTTCCATTTTGATAAAGTACCTATGTACTATGACTCAAATTCGTCCATAGCCATCTCCTGCTATCCGGTACAGCATTCCCGCACGAAGCACATTGATGTCAGATATCACTTCATAAAGGAACAAGTTGAAAAGGGTATTGTTGAATTATACTTTGTTGGAACTGATTACCAATTAGCTGACTTGTTTACAAAAGCCCTTTCGAAAGAGAAGTTTGCGTATCTAGTTAGGCAAATTGGTATGAGATGTTTGACTCCAGCAGAACTGGAGGTTCTTGCAAAGAAGCCTGCTTGATTCATCTATCAAACATCTACCTGTAAATATTAATGAAAAAGAAAAATACAAAATTAAAAAATCTTTGATAATCCAAAAATATTCTTCTTGACATGTCTTTTAGTATCGATAATATGGATGTACCTAGAAATTTCGCTCAATAACGACACGGGTGTGTACATAAAGCTCGAATGAAAGTTGTAAATATTTTTCAAAACATGTCATTTCTATCTTTTCAACAGGAAATTGTCTATTTTGGACAATATTTCCAACAACGGGTAGAGCAATCTATCTTGGGTTGAGCTTGTCACAAAACATTCAACGTTTTGAGCTCGACACAATGGTTTGTAATCACTTTCAGATTGCAACCCGGATCTAAATTCACTAGGGAGTGTACGTTTTTGTACTCTTACCCTTAGCAAAAGAAGTTAAATCTTCTTCCACTTGAGTGGATTCGTCAAGACATTCAAAGTCTATGAACTCAAGTTTATGCTTTAGAAAAATTTTCGACAAAAAGAATTGATTTTTCAAAAAGCGTTGAACACAATTTTTTTCAAGAATTTCTCAATGATATTCAAAATCTTTCAAAAATTGTGTGTTCAACAACTCCTATCCTCAAAAGTTTAATGTGGATCAAATCCTCATAATGACAATTCCATTAGATCAATTTTTGAGGGGGAGCGTTCCAAAATTCATGCTAAGTTTGACACATCTTTCTCCCGAAGATTTTCAAGACTAATTTTAAAAATATATTTTAATCAAATTTGGTATCTCTAATATCAAACGATTTTATATATTAGAGATAGGGGGAGAAAATGTGATTAAAATGTGATCTAAAGACACAAGCACTCATGGTTACGATCAAATACGGACAACATCTTTAATTCACGACGTTATAGGTGTCAAAAGGGTGGTTAGGTTAAGTCCTATGATCCAACCAGAACCGGAGGGATCTTCCCAGGGACAATCCAATAGATTATTAGATGTCCTTAGGAAAGATGGAGTAGAATGTGAACGCAGCTGAATGCCGACTAAGTACTGATGATAGCACTGGAACAATCACAACAAGGTGTTATTAATGATGTCTTGGTAAGCATTGAAGGGGTTGAAGAATGAAAAAGAAATGTAAGGATAAAGGGTCTAAAGAAAGAAGCCCTCCATACAACTTAGGTAGAAACCAGGTCAACTCATCATGAAGACAAACTCATCGTGGACCCAGTGATGTCAAGCACAACCCTTTCCTAGCTACTCAGGCTTCTCTCAAAAGAAGTTTGTTTTATTGTCACGGAGATCAACACGAATTCTATTGACTTTCTCACTCTGATATAGTTGATATTGAATAGGTGGCATCTGCTCCAGCCTCCAACCACTAAAAGTGCACAAATCGAGTCCAGAGCCAAGAGATCAATCAAATCTCGTTAGGACACACGGATGAAGATCAAGAGAGTCCTACGCTATATCCTTGAGATATTGCTAGAACACTCAGAGTGATACTACTTAGTATTCACAATGATGAGTGGAAATCCTTCCAGTGTTAACATCAAACAGCACCGCGGTAGGTCATGTGTAACATTCTTTATGAATTGAACATGTGTAAAACTGAAAAGCAACAGTGGTTTGATTCTGAATTGATTCAAACTCGTTTCAGGTTTCTATGCAATATCTTTATGGTCTTGCCAGAACATTCAGAGTGATATTTATTAATATTCACAATGACGAATGGAAATCCTTCTAGCGTCAACATCAAACAGCGCTACGGTAGGTAACTTGTGAGATTCTTATGAATCAAACTTGTGTCAACTGGAAAGCAACAATGGTAAGATTCTTAATGAATCAAACTTGTTCCAGGAATTTGAATTGACGACTTTAATCAAGAGGATATTTATCCAATTGATTCATTCTTTATGTTCGCAGTCTTGCTTTGAGACGTTCGAGTAAAGAAAACGGGTAGTACAGCCGCGAAACCCTGTCAAGGAGATTCTTAATTGAATCTACCTGATCACAGGTACGATATTTAATATCGTATAACGGTCTTCACCGACCGGAGGTAAAACGCTACCGATTTAGGACAAATGTCAAAGCCATTCAGTCCGTGTCTATGTTTTGTCTCGAGAAGGTGGCGTCACGGTGTACTCAGCAAAGTCAAAGGTTCAAAACCACATATTCATGCCCAAAGGCTTATTCAACAATTAATAGTGTGAGCATGTGGATAAAGACACAAGATCACAAGATGGCAAAGACAAGTGAAGAATGATTTAAAGATTTCAAGATAAAAGACAAAGTCGAAAGACAACGACAAAGGATCAAAGATCACAGCATGAAGGAACAACACTACTATTACACGTTCAAGACTCACTTATGACGAAATTCATTAATCTCCACTTGAATCCAAATATCGAAGAGGAATGACCTCACATTGGGGGAGATTGTTAGCCTCAAAATATTGAGTCAAACAAGAATGTTCGGTCATAGGTTTCTATTGTAATATTTATTAGAACGTTTTAATAGGTAGTTAATTAGTCGTGGTTCACGGGCTTGGATTTAAACTAATTAAAGTCCAAAAGACAAGCCCGACCCAATATATAGTCCATTAAAGCCCGCATGTGGGTGGACTATATATACTACCCTCCTAGCATGTTAGAAGGGTGGATGGTCATTTGTAACAAATCTTTTTCCTAATCTAATATTCACTAAGTTAATCATCTCTCTCTCTACTTTCTCTCACTACTTTCTCTCTCTAGGAATCCATCTCTTTTCATCTATTTTCTATCATTAATCATCTAAACAATATGAGACATCAGATATCGTGAATCCACCAAAAGATTACAATAATCAAGCAAAAATGAACACGGGAAACGAAGCCACACAAAGAACCGGACCCGAATGTTGATTTTCCAAAGAAGTCCTTGAAGTTTAAAGATTTGTCAAGATTGGTCCCTCCACTATTGAAGACTTATCACTTTTAACCCTTTTAAATCTCTAAATTTACAAATGGGTCCTTAAAGATTCAAGAATATGCATTAATGGCCCTTTAAGAATATCAAATCTACAACAATAGTCCTTTATCATATGAATTACAAAGAAAGGGACTTATTGTGTAATTTGACATAAGTTGATAACAAAGGAAAAGTGTTTTATGGTTGTTTTTCTTATTATGAAGAAGTTTGGGAAATTGAGGGACTAATTTGGGCATACAACAAAACCCACACAACCAATAACCCCTTGCCATGTCACCCCCTCCTCCACTCAGCAGACACCACTTCACCCCTCATTCCACCTCACCCATAACCCACTAAACATGTTTTTATTATTTAAATCAGTTTTTACACTGATTTAAGTAATATATTAAGGGTGCCAAACTAATTCTGTTCATATTATTAAGCCAGAAAAACACCCTTTTTCCAGTGTTCTTCATCATAAACCCTAATCCCCTATTTTCCTTAACCCCCAAAATTACCTCCCCCAAACATCCAGATCTTTGATTACCCTCTCCTTAACCAAAATCCACTCACCAAACCAACTCTCCCGCGACCACAGTGGTCCCCACGCCACTCCCCTGCTTCTCCATATATGGAAACTAGGCATCTTTGCAGCAAATCAACGAATGACATCAAAACTTGTTCCCTAAGGAGTGCAATCAACAACCAAGATCAAAAGATTCCAACTGGCATCTCTTCCAAGTCACGTGAGAGGAATTTGACCAAGACAAAATTTTCAAACAAAAGGGCATTTTAGGATTTTTCTTTGTATTATGGTTTGCTAATCTAGAAACATCTATAACTTAGTATATAAGCATCAGTCAACATGTGAATGAGCTTGTTCCATATTTTTTAACTTGTAAACTCTTTTTACTAAATATTTAAAAAGGTTTTTAGACCTTGCAAGTTATTTTTCTGAGTTCCATTTACTGCTTTCTTTAAAATTTGTGTTTGTTCTACTTTAGATTAAGTTATTTCCGTTTTACCAAAGTTCTTGGTCAAGTATTTTGTTCATGAAAAGTTTGGGACCCTTGGCCATATACATGATCCTAACACCCTAACTCTGATAAAGTTAAGGTGTAGGGAGTGTATATTGTTAAGTTATTTACTTGGTTGGTTACCATTTAAAGTTGGCAAAAGTTTTTCTTCCAAAAGATTTTACAAAAAATACTTTATTGTTTTCTGAATATTTACTCTAGCATAAGCTACCACAAGCCTGACAAGCTTGTGATTAGCTTAAACTACTTGATATGTTTTGTTTTTCAGCAGGTATAAAGGGTGTGGTGGATTTGCCTCTTTTTCCATTTTCATTTGAAGATATATGATGCTCTTAGTTCTGCTGTAGAACCTCAGCAAGAGCCCTCTACAAATCAGCATCTCATAAGCAAGATTTGGACTAAGATGGCATCGGCTTGTGGTATGCTTAAACCCTATTTTATGTAAAATCTGCTTGTTTGGTATGCTATTTTGAAAATTGTTCTTGACTGATGTTCTTGAGTAGTTTTTAGGTTGAATATGTGTTGACTTATGGTCTTGTTATAATTTTTTTAGTTTAAGAAGGTATTGGTTTTGATTTGTGTAAGTTTGGTTTGAAAAATCTTCCAAATCTCGGTTTTAATGGGTGTTTGGTTCTGAGTATGCTATGCATGTGGGTGACAACTTAGGTTTATAGAATTACTTAACAAACTCCTCGAATTGTTAGTTGATAGTCACAAGGTCTTATTTATTTAGTTTTAAGTTACATCCTTTTTTTTACTTGTCTTTGTAAAAACCTGCCTAGTTAATCAGCAGGGTTTTAAGGATTTGATTTTCAGCTTTAAGACCTAAGTTCTTGTATTCTGTTTGCGTTAATGTTAGTGCAAGATTGTAGGCTCTTGGTTTTGACTATGGTCTGCTAGGTTGTTAGGTATTGTAGTCTGAAACTCACCAAAGTGACCATTTGCATCAGTTAAAGTCATCAGACCTAAACCCTTGTTCATCAGTAACTTAATATAGCCTTATTTTGTGTGATTCTTTTGTTAAGTCTGTGTGTTTTATTGCTTATCTTGACTCCCCACACTCCACTGAGTGTGGGGGTGCCTTTGCTTTCCAAAAACACTAAGTAATTAACTCAAAAACGACCAAAATCAAGTTTCTGAGGTAGAGCAGTGGGAAAAAGTTCCCACTGCTAGCTCAAGTTTACCCACTACTTGGGAAAAGGACAAAAGTCCCCAGCTTGTCATTATCAGGTTTTAGACTTTTGTGTCTTTAGTGCCTTTTATTTAGCTTTTACTTGTTTTTTCAATTTTCCCATGTTTGTCTCTTTATTTTAATATTTTTGAAAAAGTTTATTTTTATTTTTCTGATTATTTTGTATTTTTTTGAATTAATTCAAGTTTTAATTAGTTTCATTTAAAATTGTTTTTGTCTTTTAGTGATAAAAAGTCTTGAATTTTAGTTTTTTTAATTTTTATTAATTTAAGTAAGTCATTGTAAGATATTTAAGAAAAGATTTTCATTTTTTACTTTATTTAATTTTTTTTAGAATTAATTTAAGTTTAAATAGGTTTTTATTTAAACTGTTTTTGTCTTGTTAGGTAAAAAATTACTTTTTTCAACTTTTTCTATTTTCCTACTGTTTAGCATTATAATTTAGGATTTTTCACAAAGTTAATTTATTTTTCCCATTATTTTACTATTTTTTATGATTATTTTAGTTTAAAAAGTGTTTTTAGTGTTTTAAAAATATAAAAATAGTTTTAAAAATTTAGGAAAAATAATTTTTAGTTTTTAATTAATATAAGTAATATATTTGTTTGATAAAATAATATTTTGGGTTTTTTGTTAATTATATTTAATTTTAGGGCTTTAATTAGCATTTAAAACTGAATTTTTAATTAATAAAAGGTTTTAAAATTTAATTATTGAATTTTTATTCTTATTTATATTATTTTAGACTTAGTTTTACTTTTTAAATAATTATTAGCATTAATTTTTAATTTCGTCGCGTTTTACGTATTTACGTTTAAGTTTTACGTCACTCGTCGTAGTTTAATCGTAGTGTAGCTCGTCATTTGATTTTCTCTTCTCAAACCCAAAAACGACACTAATCCAAACTTGATTTTTTATTATTGGCCTAATATCACACACCTCCACCGAGAACGAACTTGAACTTTTCGTCTTTACGGTTTTCCTAAATCGTATCGATTAATACTTTCCGCTTGTTATTTCTTTTTCCTAAAAGAAATATACAAAAATACCTACATCAGACACGTTGGGATCTAAGGAATAAAAAGGATGAAAGAGGGATTATGGTCAGAAACAAGGCACGTTTAGTTTCTCAGGGCTATACACAAGAAGAAGGGATATACTATGAAGAGGTTTTTGCACCTGTTGCAAGAATTGAAGCAATAAGGATTTTGGTAGCTTATGCTTCTTCCATGGGTTTCACAGTTTATCAAATGGATGTGAAAAGTGCTTTCTTATATGGCACAATTGAGGAGGAAGTGTATGTTATGCAATTTCCAGGTTTTGAAGATTCAGAGCATCCAGACAAGGTGTATAGAGTCAAGAAAGCAATGTATGGACTTCATCAAGCCCCAAGAGCATGGTATGGTTCATTATCTACTTACCTTGTGGAAAATAGGTTTAAGAGGGGCACCATAGACCAGACACTATTTACCAACAAGATTGGCAAGGATTTTCTTCTTTTCCAGGTCTATGTGGATGATATTATCTTTGGATCATCAAATCCAAAGATGAGTGAAGACTTTTCCAAGCTCATGACAGAAAAATTCAAGATGAGTGCAATGGGAGAGATGAACTTCTTTCTAGGTTTACAAGTACAACAGAAAGAAGATGGTATCTTTATCTCTCAAGATAAATATGTGGTTGAGATCTTGAAGAAGTTTGGTTTTTCTCCTCATGAAAAACGGGCTAGCACACCCATGGATAGGAAACACCCTTAGGGAAAGAATGGAGATGGAAAATATGTCGATATAAGGCATTATAGATCAATGATTGGGTCATTGATGTATCTTACAGCCTCTAGACCTGACATCATGTTTGATGTGTGTGCATATGCACGCCATCAAGTGATTCCCAAAGAGTGTCATCTTCATGCTGTTAAAAGGATCTTTAGATACCTTAGGTGCTATCCCACCTTGGGATTATGGTATCCTAAAGATTCTCCATTGGAGCTTATTGGATATTCAGACAGTGATTATGGAGGTGATAAGTTCGATAGGAAATCCACAACTGGTGGATGCCAATTTCTTGTGAGTAGACTCATATCTTGGCAATGCAAGAAACAAACAGTGGCGGCAAATTCTACTACTAAAGCAAAGTATGTGGCTGCAGCTGCTTGTTATGGACAAGTTCTTTGGATACGAAACCAGTTGTTGGATTATGGGTATAATTTTATGCATACCAAGATATTTGTGGATAATAACAGTACATTATGCATTATTAAAAATCCTGTACATCATTCTAAAGCAAAACACATAGAAATTAGGCATCATTTTATAAGAGATTTTTTTGAAAAAGGTTTAATACATCCAGATAGGGTAGACATAGAAGAAAATGTGGCTGATCTTTTAACTAAACCTTTTGATGTGGGGAGGTTCCAGTACTTGGAAACAAGTATTAGAATGATCAATCTCACCTAAATGTGTTTTTGTAATCATTATATAGTAGTACAAGATGTGCATTGTTATTTATCTTTGTAAAGTATTAGATTTTCCACTTTATTTGTCTAACGCTGACAGAGGTTATTTGAACGCTGACAAGTGTTAAAATGGCCGCTGACAGCAACATGTCAGTTTTGTGTTTTTTTATCTAATCATGCAGGCATTATGAGCATTGTAAAATTGGATATAGAGTTGCTTATGGATCTTACAAGGAATGTGTCAAAGTTTATTAATGATGGTTGGAATGTTTACATTCCTATCTTGAAATATATTTTTGTCACACTTTTTCTCTTGCAACTATGTATATCCTATTTTAAGGGGAGGTTTAGGAAACCATTAGGTTTTTGGGTATTCTTAGAATAATCTTATCACAATTCTAGATTGTGTCCACTGGTGAGTAAGAATTGGAATTTCTAGTTCTTGAGGCAATGTAGCATGCAAAGTTGATATACTGTGTACGTTGCCAAGACATTTTGGCCTAGAATTGGGATTTGTCGGTTGGGAGACTTGATGAACACTTTAACTGGGCTTACCTGGTAAGTTACAAAGAGTTTATATGAGATTACTTCATTGGTAAGAACTTTGGTTAGCAAGGGACACTTGAGGACAGTTATGTCTATCTTGCTTATGCAAGTGTGCATGATTGGACAGTGCTTGCCACCCTATAGTCATACGCCGTATAAGAGTTATCTTCACTAGGGTAAACTTCTTTGTTAAGGTATTTATATTTTTTATTATTTTTCTTTTTGGCCACTGACATAGTTTACTTCCAACGCTGATAAGACCAGTTTGAACGCTGACATGGCAAAATTTCAACGCTGACAAGAATATAGTCGTTACACGCTGATGTTTACTTTTTGACCGTTGAAAAACATTGGGGTCCACCCAGTTGTTATTTTTGACGAAAATATGGGCTGTAATTTTAGCGAGTTGGTAACTTTTAATTAATGAATGAGATTAGTTATATATTTTTCAAGATTGTGATGATTACTTTTTGAATATAACTGCCTCATATTTCCACCAATCGTGTGCTTATACCTCTCCTATAAATTTGGCTCATTTCTTTCAAATAGGGTAACTACTATTTCTTGTCTGCTAAATTTCTCAAAACCTTCATACCTCCATTGTTAACATATCACAGTTTTCTCAAATCGTGCTAAATGGCACCAAAGTTTAAACCTGCTAGTATGGAATTGGTGGCTTATTTGGAAGAGGATAATAC
The DNA here is from genome assembly GCA_025667525.1 of Glebionis coronaria. Taxonomy (NCBI): domain Eukaryota; kingdom Viridiplantae; phylum Streptophyta; class Magnoliopsida; order Asterales; family Asteraceae; genus Glebionis; species Glebionis coronaria. Next base: position 213,090,010 of record CM046877.1, on the reverse strand, counting down.
TTTGCACCCACAATACACTCAGATGTTTGGGTATTTGAAGGCTTCGCCTCTAAGGTATGCGGTTTCTCATACTCCATTTGTCCCTATCACACACATCAAGCAGTTTTGGAACACTGTTAGTTCCAAAACAATTGATGGAGTGATTACATTGGTTGGTACTGTTCATGGGGTTCAATAGGTTGTTACTGAAGCTCTAATTTGTCAGGCTTTACGGCTTGATGATGCTGATGGTATAACAACCCTTCCCTTAGCAGAGCTAGAGCAAGGGCTTCGAGGCTTGGGTTATGCTTTGCCTCTAGTTGGGGTTATAAACAATATACTAAACAACAATTTCCCCCAGCCTGGAAGTACCTGATACATGTCATTCTTTAATTTTTGAGTCCCAAATGCTCTTCTTTCAATGAAATCAATCAAACCATCGGTTGTGCTCTTATTTGCATTGCGAATGGGAAAAAGTTTAATTTTTCTAAAATGATTTTTGATGGCATGTGTCACAACAAGGGTAACAAGATGACTCTTGCTTACCTAAGGTTTTTAAAAATGGTTTTTGATGAACAAAGGTATGGCAGTAGGGACCATGACAATTTTTATGAGGTCCCTACTCAAAAGAAAACTATGTTTGGCAACATGAATGCCCCTCCTTTCAGAGACCTACCCCTCACCCCAGCCATGCTAGCTGTCATTCAAGCAGCTGTACAACCTCAACCACAACCAGACCCACTACCAGAACAACCTCCATCACCATAACACATGGACCTTGACCCTCAACCCTCAGGCGTTGACACTCACAATGTCGGCGCTGACATAGCCAATCCAACCGTTAACACCAATATTCCTTAAACCTAAACAGACCCCCACACCCAAACTGACCCCCATTCCACTTCATCTTCATAACCTCATGACTATAGGTTTGAGAAACGCCAACGGACTATTGGAGTGTTCTCCTCTAGTGGTCCTAGACATGTAGTAGAGAGAACCACCACCATAGGTGTGGTTGGGACATGGGTGGGGCTGGAACTATTGATACTGGCTTAGAAGCAGGTCAAGACAGTCCTAACATTATTCAGACCACATCCACGCCCGATGAATCTCTCTTGGGGGGTCAAATCCCCATGATAGAGGATGGTAGACTGTAACCTTTATCAGCTTTAGAATTGACGGTGGTTTGCATGCGCTTAGAAAAGTAAAATGCAGACCTTGTACAAGTGTATTTTATTATTAATAAGTGTGAAAACACTTATCTTTTTACCACTTAATTACAATAATAACCAAGCCAAAACGTGTATTTTATGTTGTAAATGTCGGAAGTATGTGTGGTTTGTGTTTTTGTTGTGATTTAGGACCAAAATGTGAAAAGGGGAGAAAACACGGGCTTTCACGGGCTTTTATCGAAGAAAAAGAAAAAAGACGAAGTCAAAAGATCAAGAGTGCAAAAAGAACGGAAGTCCAAGGCCTATTCTGAAGATTTATCGAAGAAAAAGTCTAAAGACGAAAGTTTAATAAAGCCGAAGAACTTAAGTCTAATTAATGAAGAAATTTCAAGACGAGTTCAATTAATCCCGAGACAAAGTCGAAAAAGTCGAAGAATTTAGAAGACGAAAAGATGTGAAGAAGAAAGAAAAGAGCAACACATGCTTCCTTCCCTTCTCCCTGTAAATAGAGTCATATCTCCTCATTTTAGTTTTGTTAGCTAATTTAACAACTTAGCTCTCTACCTTTAATTACTTGCACCTTTAATTTTCATGTCATTTACTTAATTGTCATTTTAATTTCATTGTCTTGAACCTTTAATTTCTTGCTTTTAATTGAAGTAAGTCTTTTAATTTTTTTGTTAATCTTTATTTTCCTTAAATCAAGCTTTTCTTTATCTTTTTTATTCTACCTTTCTTGTCTTTGATTTGTTTTTAATTCGGATTAAGCATTCAAATTGCTTAATCCTATTGTTTATTTGATTAAAAAGTTTATCTTTTCATTTCTATCTAGGCTTTTATATGAATTAAGCTATAAGCTTGACAATCTTATTGGCTTAATTTGTATTTAGCTTATTTGTTTTAAGGTTTTCTTAAAAAATTTATCGTTTTAAAGTTTATTTTATAAAGTTTTAGTATTTTGTGTCTTGAAAGTCTTTAAATTTTTGCTTATTTTGTTCGTCTTATTATAGTTTGATAAAGTTTAGATTTGTGCTTATTAAAGTTAGCTTATTTAGTTTAGCTTATTGGCTTATTGGATTCCATCGTACCATTCTTAAAGGTTTTTGCTTGTTTTGATCTAGTAAGTGTGGTCGCATAAACCCTAGGGTTTCTACTTGCGATCCATTAATGCGATCAAGGACTACGATCAGACTACGATCGTCCATCACGATCTAAGTCACGATTGCCCTGTTGTGATCTGTGACTGCGATCGTAGGTTGCGATCTGTGGTACGATCACTTGGTCACGATTGTCCACTTCGATCCACGTGTTGCGATCGTGGTGGAGTAAGATCCAAGAGTACGATCGCTGGCTGCGATCTGGACTTAGATATAGAGTGCGATCGCTTGGATGCGATCCCGGGTACGATCCAAACCACGATCATTGGTTGCGATCGTGACTGCGATCTGACTTGTGTTTGATTTTATTTCCTGTTTTTATTTTAAGCTTTCAAATTCTTCACGGTTCCCGAAATCTCTTTTTTTACCAAGTGTTTTTCTAGTAATTTTTAGTGTAATTATTTTTAAAGCTTATTTTTCCGCCATTTTACTTTAATGTTATTTTAATCGTTTTCCTTTATTTTAAATTTCAAAATTACATGTTTATTACACTGTCAAATTTATTTTTCGTTGAACTTTATATTTTGTCATTTCATTAATTACCTTTTAATGTTTTTAAATTTTGCTCAATTACTTTTTAGTTAGTTTAGTCATTAATTAACCGTCATTTACTTTAAAGTCTTGCACATTTACTTTACTACAATGACCAAATTATTATTTTATCCACCAAAAGACGACTGAGTCGCACTTAAACCAATAGTCAATTCGAATAGACACACAAGAACAATTTCACATAATTTATCATGTATCAAATGGCGCTGCTGCCGGCTCTTTTCGTGAAGATTAACGGTTTTCTGTGAGAGACGCGTTGAATTTTGGGATCCGTTCACTCGTGAACGTTATTTTTCTTGCTCAAAAATTTTCAAAAACCCATAAAAAATTAAAAATTGTTAAAAATCCATAAAAATAAAAAAATTTCAAAAATTCAAAAAGATTTTATTTTTATTTTTACACGTACATATATATTCTATATTTCTGTGGTATCTTTTTCTTTTGCTTTTGCAGGTGTATGCGTACTGATCTTCAACTTATCCAGAGCCCGAGACTCGTGAAGATTTGGATATGGCAGGTATGAACAACAACAATAACCCGCCGCACCTCAACAATAATAATAACAACAATGTTCCCCCACCCGACCTTCGAACGATGGAGGAGCTGTGCCAACCTACGATGAATGGACGCGGAGGACCGATTGCGCTGATGCAAATCACGGCTCCAGAGTTTTCGTTGAAGCATCACATGATCCAACAAGTTCAAAACACTTGTCCATTTCGAGGATTACCAGATGATGATGCCAACAAACACCTCGACAAATTCATTACCGTTACTCAAAGCATGAAGTTGGCCGGTGTTACTATGGATTTTCTTCGCCTTCACCTATTTCCACACACCTTATCCCACCATGACGAAAAATGGTTTGATCGTCTTCCGAATAATTCAAGTCATACTTGGGATGAGACGACTCACGCTTTTTGTCGCGCTACTTTCCACCATCCATGGTCACGATATTTCGAAATCAAATTAGTGGATTTACTCAAGAACTTGATGAATCACTTTTTGATGCTTGGAACGATATAATGTTTTGATCGATCGATGTCCAAACCACAACATGCTCCCCGTTACCTTAATTGATACTTTCTACAACGGTTTAACTTTTCGTGATCGTGATCGTGATACGATTTATGCAGCCGCCGGTGGCACATTTATGAAAAGAAGACCCGAGGAGTGTAGAGAGCTTATAGAGAACATGACTACTCATCACAAAAATTGGGATTCATCCGCATCTTCAAGGAATAACCCGAGAGTCAATGTTTCTTCAACTTCTTCAAACCCTGATATCACCGAATTGACCCGCGCAATGGTCGAAATGAGCAATAATATGCAACTTTTGGCTACAAATCAACAACAAGTTAAAGCTGTTGCAACTTCTTGTGAGACTTGCGGCGGTCCTCGTTCATACACTGATTGTCCTTCTACTCATGACAATCCGGAAAACGTGTATGCGGCTCATGGTAACTATTCAACGAAAAGCTATCAAGCCCGACCTCAAGGTGATCGTAACTTGCTAATTTACCGTTCTAACAACTTTCTTTCACCCGGTTTTTCTCCTCAAAACCACAACCCCAACAACTACAATAGAAGCAACCCGAACCCACCTCGAGCTTCTAATCCTTATCACCCACCCGCTCAACAAGCCCCACCCATTAATCAAGATGTTGAAGCTTTCATGAGAACCCAAGGAAAGCAAATCAAGAATCTACAAAGCGAAATTATCAACTTGAAAGGAGATATCACTAAGCAAGGTAATGATATTAGATCCTAGCTTCTACATGATATACAAACCTCTTTTAGCACTCAACCAAATGATTTGAAGAATATGTTGGCTAGTTTCTTACCAACTACTCAACCCTCTACTTCGGGCTCTCTACCTTCAAATACCGTCACCAACCCAAGGGCGAATGTGAGTCCTATTACTACATGCAGTGGAGCAACCTTAGTAGGACCATCTATCCCTCCCCCAGTTACTCCATCTACACCTCCTCCACCACCATTTATCCCTCCTACTCCTATGCCTAGTATTAGTTCTCCATTACCGTCTCCACCTATGCATGAAGAACTACCCAATAAACACTCTTCACCAACCCCACCTTCCACCTTTCAACCTTCAACATCTCAACCTTTACCTGCTACACCTTCAACCTATAAACCCAGTATCCCTTATCCTTCTCGCTTAGACAAGGCCAAATTGCAAACTAAGGAAGACATTCAAGTGTCGAACTATTTGAAGAAGATTTCGGGACTGACCATCACCTTTAGCCTTGTTGAAGCTCTAGCCCAAATGCCTAAATTTGTTAAGATGTTTAAGGAATTGCTTAATAAGAAGGAGAAGATGGCCGAGTTTGTTAATACTCGATTGAATGAGAATTGTTCTGCCGTCCTTCTTAAAGAACTTCCGGAGAAACTTGGAGATCCCGGTCGTTTTGTGCTACCATGTACTTTTAACCAAACCGAAGAATTTACTGCCTTAGCCGATCTCGGGGCAAGTATAAATTTGATGCCTTTAAGTGTTTGGAAAAAGTTATCATTACCCGATCTTACACCAACAAAGATGACTCTTGAGCTTGCAAATCGCACTCTCGCTTACCCCGTTGGTATTGCCGAAGATGTGTTTATTAAAGTTGGCACCTTCACTTTTCTGGTCGACTTTGTTGTTGTTGATTATGAAATGGACCCTCGTATTCCATTGATACTTGGTCAGCCATTCTTGAGAACCAGAAAAGCGTTAGTCGATGTTGCCGAAGGTGAACTAATTTTAAGGGTCAGGAATGATGCACAAGTTTTTAAAATAGGGAAGATCACAACCAAATCCAATGGAAGAGAATCAGCGAATATGATTAATGTGCTTGATGATTTTGTCATCTACAACAATCCTCTTTTCGATACTTGATATGATAATCCACTGTTCAAAGATGATGTGGATGATTCTCTCTCCAATTTAGATCCTCCACCAATTCATGAGTCTCCACCGATCTATGATGACTACGATGATGATTCGAGTTCTGATATGGATGATTCTGATGATTTTATTTCTGAGTATCCAGACATGCCCACTTATGATGATTTTGATGAGACTGATACTCTTTCGAGTGATTCTTCACATGATGACTTTGCACCTACTTTTGATAAAGATCCTCCACCAACAATGCTTAATCCTACTTTGGATGACTACTCATTTGAGGAAGACTTTTCTACTTTTCTCAACACTTACTTCCCAAATGAGAGTGATTCTCCTCCTTTGGACTTTGATGAGTATGGTCTTTATCCTCCTTTGGATATGAAGAAACCCATTTTAATGGAGAAGAAGCCGGACGACACCGATATCCGCAGTACTTATGTCTTGACACCTCTTTATCCACCTTCTGAGGATGAGATTGTGAGATTTATGAGCGGATCTTCTACAAGGTCTACTAAGCTTGAGTGTTATTTTCCCTTAAAGGAAAAGGTGTTCGATCCCGGTATTGCAATTGTTAAGCCATCTCAGTATCCATCTGATGAAATAAAAGGAAATATTTTTGGAACTTTTGGAGATATGCTTGCACCTCATCACACTCTCTACCACCGTGCTCAACAACTGCTTAAGGGAACCTTGCCTACTCTTCTTTGGCTTGCCTTGTTCGCCTTAAGCTTGTGCTATTTTTTGGATGAAAACCATGTATTTGATCCCGGTGGATGTGTTTCAAGCTTCTTCCTATGCTAATCAAGGTCGAGTCAGGCTCACGACTCGGTTAACAAAAAACAAACGCTTCTCGGGAGGCAACCCGCAGTATCTATCCTTTTTATCTGTTTTTTATAATAAGTGTAGGGGAGACCCTAGTATATGTTTGTTGTTTTCTTTCTTATCATGTGCAAGGATTCGAGCTTTCAAAGATACATTCTTGATGACTTTTGACGAACCGTGATTCCGTGTTCCCGTCTTCCCGGTTCTATCCTAAACTATTTTGATTCTCTATCTTATATTCTTCAATATTAAAATAGGAATCACTTTAGTTGTCTTTTCCTTAGCAAGATTTAAACAATGTGCACAATGTCCTAAGTGTAGGGGAGTTTACTCCCACATGCTTAAACATTGAGGTCAATGTTTATATCAAGTGTAGGGGGGACTTCTATCGAAGTTAAGTGGGTTTTTCCTTGTATTTGTCCTCATTTTAACCGGAAAATTGATTTTTCGACATTTTTCAAAAATTTTGATCTATTTTGGCCTAGTTGTATTTACCTTTGTTATAGTTATTTTCTTTCATTAGAATAAATTTTTAATAAAGTAGTTTTAATTTTCAAACGTTGTGAATCTTTTGACTTAACCCGAGTTTACTTATCTAAGTTTACTCTAGCTAGTATCCTTAACGTGTTTAAGTCAAGTTTTGCTAGGCTTTTATATAGGGAGCTTTAAAACGCGAAAGTATTAACTCTTACGGGTTAAGAACAAGAACTTTTCGCAAGTTCTTATAAGTGATCCTAGAAAGTCGTTTATCAAGGGAACTTTAAAATAAAATTTCTAAACTTGAAAAAGTCTAAGAACATGCAAGATCCTATAGACGACTCGAAAACCCAAAACTTTGATTTAATTGGCTAAGCATCCACGAGTCTCATTCCTTGAGATTTTAAATTGTGGAAAACGAGAGATGATAGAGTCAATTATAAGTTAGATATTCTTTCAAGAATTTGTGTGAGTTGATTATAAGCTTTTTCTCCCATCGCTTGTTAATAAATTTAATTGCAATAAATAAGGTTGTACGATTTGAAAAGTTACTTAGCTTCTAGCCCAAGACCGTTTAAAAGTTGCTCGGTATTAAAGTTCATAGCCAAGGCATAACTTATTGAAGCGGGATGCGAAGATTGGTGAGTCCGAAAAGGCCCTAACAAGGCATGAGGGCTACATTTTGTTGCTAAAGATCCCAAGTGGTGTGAAGAATCATTTATCAAAAATCAATAGGAAGGATCGAGACACACGGCGAAAAGCAAATACTCCCCTAAAGATCATGGAGAAGTCTATCCAAAAAGGCCCTAACAAGGTATGAGGATAAATAGTTCCAAGTCCTAAAAGGAGGCGGATCGTTGTATATCAAAATCCCAAATAAAGATTGGAGAAAAATAAAGAAGTCGTGGTCCAAATATGAAGAATCTCTAAAAAATTTCAAGTGAAGAAATTCCTATTATGAAGAGAAGACCATTATTTCATGAACGTCTCTCAAGATTTGAAGTATGAAGTCGCTGCCAAATATCGGTCCGAGAAAGGTCTCAAATCGTGAAGCGAGTTATGCCAAGATATGAACTTTATGAGGTTCAGTTTTAAAAGATTTTGTCCTTTAGCTAACTATTGATTAAATCGTCCTACTTTATTTTCAACCTAAGTAACTATCAAAATAAGTCAACAATACATCCTCGTGATCATTCAAGACAACAATAAAATATAAGAGATACACATAGGAATAAGGGAGTCTAAGTAAATAATTGGCCCACATGAGTTTGTGATAGTTTGCTAACTTATAATAACAATGATCTCGATTTTAAGCTTGGTATGGGAAGTGTGAAACTTGAGGATGATAATCATTCATGACATTCCAAAACCCTAAGGTAAGTTTTTGATCTTTTTACTTGTTTTATTCCTTTAAATATTTTGTCTCTTTAATAAAGGCCAATGTGGATTGATTATGATGGAAAATATAAAACTTGTTTTGTAATTAATGCATTGCATGAGAACATTGCAATGGTCAAGTGTAGGAGATTTAATAAGTGTGAAAACAATTATCCTTTTACCACTTAATAATAATAACAACCAAGCCAAAACGTGTATTTTATGTTGTAATTGTCGGAATTATGCGTGGTTTCTGTTTTTGTTGTGATTTAGGATCAAAATGTGAAAAGGGAGGAAAACACGGGCTTTCACGGGCTTTTATCGAAGAAAAAGACAAAAGACGAAGTCAAAAGATCAAGAGTTCAAAAAGAATGGAAATCCAAGGCCTATTCTAAAGATTTACCGAAGAAAAGTCTAAAGACGGAAGTTTAATAAAGCCGAAGAACTCAAGTCTAATTAATGAAGAAACTACAAGACGAGTTTAATTAATTCCGAGACAAAGTCGAAAAAGTCGAAGAATTTAGAAGACGAGCAAGAAAAGACGTGAAGAAGAAAGAAAAGAGCAACACATGCTTCCTTCCCTTCTCCCTATAAATAGAGTCATATCACCTCATTTTAGTTTTGTTAGCTAATTTGACAACTTAGCTCTCCACCATTAATTACTTGCACCTTTAGTTTTCATGTCATTTACTTAATTGTCATTTTAATTTCATTATCTTGAACCTTTAATTTCTTGCCTTTAATTCAAGTAAGTATTTTAATTTTGTTGTTAATCTTTATTTTCCTTTAATCAAGCTTTTCCTTATCTTTCTTATTCTACCTTTCTTGTCTTTGATTTGTTTTTAATTCGGATTAAGCATTCAAATTGTTTAATCCTATTGTTTATTTGATTAAAAATTTTATCTTTTCATTTCTATCTAGGCTTTTATACGAATTAAGCTATAATCTTGACAATCTTATTGGCTTAATTTGTATTTAGCTTATTTGTTTTAAGGTTTTCTTAAAAGTTTTATCGTTTTAAAGTTTATTTTATAAAGTTTTAGTATTTTGTGTCTTGAAAGTCTTTAAATTTTTGCTTATTTTGTTCATCTTATTATAGTTTGATAAAGTTTGGATTTGTGCTTATTAAAGTTAGCTTATTTAGTTTAGCTTATTGGCTTATTGGATTCCATCGTACCGTTCTTAAAGGTTTTTGCTTGTTTCTATCGAGTAAGTGTGATCGCATAAACTCTAGGGTTTCTACTTGCGATCCATTACTGCGATCAAGGACTAGGATCAGACTACGATCGTCCATCACGATCTAAGTCACGATTGCCCTGTTGCGATCTGTGACTGCGATCGTTGGTTGCGATCTGTGGTACGATCACTTGGTCACGATCGTCCACTGCGATCCACTTGTTGCAATTGTGGTGGAGTACGATCCAAGAGTACGATCGCTGGCTACGATTTGGAATTAGATATAGAGTGCGATCGCTTGGATGCGATCTAGGGTACGATCCAGGGTACGATCCAAGCCACGATCATTGGTTGCGATCGTGACTACGATCTGACTTGTGTTTGATTTTATTTCCTGTTTTTATTTTAAGTTTTCAAATTTTTCACGCTTCCCGAAATCTCTGTTTTTACCAAGTGTTTTTCAAGTAATGTTTAATTTAATTATTTTTAAAGCTTATTTTTCCGCCATTTTACTTTAGTGTTATTTTAATCGTTTTCCTTTATTTTTAAATTTCAAGTTTACATTTTTATTACATTGTCAAATTTATTTTTCGTCGAACTTTAATTTTTGTCATTTCATTAGTTACCTTTTAAAGTTTTTAAATTTTGCTCAATTACTTTTTAGTTAGTTTAGTCTTTAATTAACCTTCATTTACTTTAAAGTCTTGCACATTTACTTTACTACAACGACCATATTATTATTTTATCCACCGAAAGACGACTGAGTCGCACTTAAACCAATAGTCAATTCGAATATACACACAAGAACAATTTCACATAATTTATCATGTATCAACCTTGTACAAGTTGTCATAAGTCAAGGCCTTGAACTCAAATCTTTGAGGGAGAGGATAGTTATTTTGGAGGCTTCCAATACTAGAAGGAGGCAGGAGGATTCTTCCAAAGGGGAGGATGAACATGTACATGTGTGTGACAAAGGCTCACAAGAAGGTGGTTCTTATGGGAGTGTGGAGATAGCTAAGGCATTGACAAGTTTGAAGGAGAAGCCAGCTATTGATGTTTCTTTGGTTACTCCCAAGAAGCTTTCATATGTAGAGATGATGAAGCAATTCATAGAGTCAGCCGCTGACATTTAGGATTTGAACGCTGACAAGAACAAATCAGACGATGACAGACTTACAGGTATGACTGGTGTATCCCAACCACCAGTTATCATTAAGGATGTTTCTACACAGGTACCATCCATCACTTTACCAACTATTAGCGCTTTGGATACGGGCAAAGGGGTTACGGAAGAGGTACAAGTACCTAAGGATGCAACTCAGGTACATTTTGATTCTGTTTTGGTTGCACAGCTTGAGGAATAGGAAAGGGTAGAGACTGTCATTGAAAGGGTTAAGGATGGTAGTGATGATGAGAGTTCTGGTTCTAGTGTAATGATAATTGAAGAACCAAAAAGGTTGGAGTATGGGGAGGATGAATTGGCTAGGGAAAAGCTTAGGGAGTTGAAGATGAAGGTAGATTTTGATACGCCTGAAGTAGTAGATATGTATTTTGCACGGGAATCTTCAATTGCAGAGAATCCAGACATGTCACTTACTGGACAAATTTGGTTGGAGATTCTGTTGAGAGTTCAAGAGGATTGCAAGGTGATCTTGAAGTATAAGGCTAGTAAGGTACTTTTTGAGCTCAAAAGGGATAGATGAGAGCTCTATTGTATGCTTCTTAGGTGTCATCAAAGGGGATGGACCTATGAGAAATTGAAGAAGCTGTCCTTTGAAGAATTAGAGGTTTATGCATATCTTATTTGGGAACGTGTTTGTGAGGAAAATACTATTAGACTCCTTTCTGATGAAAGGAAAGAAGAAAATGAACAAAACATGCAGATCAAGAGGGCTTCCATTGTGCCAAAGCCAGTGAAGAAGAGAATCCCTATTGAATTTCCAGTACTTGATAGGTTGAATACAAGTGAAGATGTGATAAGAAAGAGTATAAAGCTTTCACCTTTGGAGGCTTCAGATGTTGCAGAAGTGTTACCTTTAGATTTCAGAAACCCAATAATCAAGTAGGAAGAAGATGCAAGTGGTTTTTGTGTGATCACCAGATATGGTGACAAGGTACATACTTTCACTTCTTTGATTTCATTGTTTGCAAGTATGGATAGAGAAGAGTTGGTAGATTTATGGAAGTTGATGAAGACCAAGTATGAAGCTGAAGAGCCTTCTTCAGCAAATGGAATAAAGATTTGGACAACATTCAAGAGAATGATTGCTCCAGATGAAGCTGATCCTATATGGTTGGATCTGGATGATATTAGTGGTTTGAAGTGGCGTCTACATTCAGCTGCTGGTGTATACCATCTTAGCACCACAAAGTTTTCAGAATATCTTTTGGTTGATGTTGAATATCCTATGTCTAAGGATGTTTTGAAGATGATGGTCTCTACACAGTTAGATGTTGACTATACTAGTGATGTTAGCAAAGATTTAATTAGATTTGTTCATTTTCTAATTAAAAGATAGTTTGTATTTATAAGAGTCCTCCTTGCACTTAGTTTTTATTCAGAAACTTGATTACTAGAGTAGATATCAAATTTAGGGGAGGATTGTTGGGAATAAAATTAGCTAAGTCACTGGAACCCTGACAAGAGGAACTTGGACGCTGACAAGAGTAAACGAGGCGCTGACAGATGAGCACTAACAAGAAATATTCAAGCACTGACAAGAAGATGTTCAACCACTGATAGGAATACTTAGTCTACACGTTTTATATTTGAAGTAAAGGTATGATCAATATTGTATTTTCTATAATTATCTTTACCTAGAATAGTTGATAGGTAGACCTTTGTACACGACTTCTTGTGTTATAAAAGGTGGTCGTAGGGTTCATAGTGATATATCAGTTTTAATAAGTTTTCACAAGTTTTACAACTTTCATTGTACGCAAGTTTCATTACCAATCAAGAGTGAAAGTTTGGTTTACATTGTTTGTTTGTTCTTTGTTCTAAGTGTTAATTCCACATAAAACTTAGATTGTTAAAATACACAAAGTTTCTCTAAGTGTTAATATTGATTCAGTCTCGTTTAACACAAAGCTAATCGATCTAAGTTTGGGATCAACATGTTTTTCTCTTTTTATTTTATACATCTGACTTTCTCTCTCTAGAAACACACACTTCCATCTCTCTCTCTCTCTATTTAACCATGGCAACCACCTTCTTCCACCACCCTAGACCACCGGATCTAAATTTATAGCAAACCCACATTTGTCAAACGCATAAACTACAGCCATGAGTTCTTTTTACGTAATGGTGTAATTTTGTTGGGTTGAGTTTAGAGTTCTACTAGCAAAGTAGATGGGGTGAAATTGTTTTCCATCTTTTTGTCCAAGGGCATGTTCACTTGCATCGCACATAAGCACAAATGTAAGATTCCAATTAGGATTTGCAATAATAGGTGTGCATGTAAGCTTTGCTTTGAGTGTTTGAAATGCTAAATGGCATTTATCATTAGAATCAAATATTCTTTCTTTTTCTAAAAGTTGAGTTAAAGGTCTTGTGATCTTCGCAAAGTCTTTAATGAATCGTCGGTAAAAACCAGCATGACCTAGAAAACTTCTAATGCCTTTCACATTAGTAGGTGGTGGGAATTTTGAGATTACGTTTATCTTTAATTTGTCAACTTCTAAGCCTGCGCCAAACACTTTATGTACAAGCACAATTCCTTCTTTAACCATAAAGTAACATTTTCCCAGTTTAGCACAAGATTTGATTCTTCACAACGTGCTAACATTTTATCGAGATTGCTAAGACATGTTTCGAAAGAATTTCCAAAGACGGAAAAATCATCCATAAAGACTTCGACTGATTCTTTAATCATATCATGGAAAATTGCAATCATACACCTCTGAAAAGTAGTTTCTTTTTGTCTCGATTGTAACTTGGTTTATCGTTAGATCTCCAATTATCACGGTCATGATTACGATAATCGTTATAAAATCGAGTTCGACGAAAGGCATTAATGAAATTGGCTTCTTCTTCCTTCGTCATAGGAGTTTCATCGTCATCGCATTCACTAGAAGAATGGTTTCCTCTATAATGTTTGCAAGTTTCACCAGATTTGTTTTTCATCTCTTTATATTGAGTATCAATTTTAAGGGACATGACGTCCATACGAGCCATAATCTTTCCGGTGTCGGTTGGGTTGTCGCTTTCTTTGGCAAAAGCTACGGTTTTTCGAGGGTTTTTGTTTTTATGGTTTTTAGACCAATTAAGCTTAAGTAAGACTGTCATCTAACAATTGGTGAGCTTGGTCAAGATTCTTGTAAAGGAAAATACCGTCCGTTGCGGCGTTCAATGCATCTTGAGTAGCATCGGCAAGACCATGATAGAAAATATTGATTATACCTTCGTTTTTGAGTCCATGACTATGGCAGTTTCTGAGTAGTTCTCTCATTCTTAACCATGCATCAGTGAGAGTTTCTCGATCTTGTTGAGAAAAGCTTCGAATTTATCCGAGGAGTTCTTCAAATAGGGTAGGAGGAAAGAATCGGCTAATGAAAGCGGTTCTAAGACCTTCCCATGTTAGAATGGTTCCTTCATTAAGTTCGTCGAGCCATGACTTGGCTTCTCCAGTAAGGGATGATGGAAACATCATGAGTTGAACAGCTTCGGCTTGTCCTTCTCCATAATTGAACATTTTACAAATTCCGCTAAATTCATGGATGTGTATATGAAGATCGGTTTTGATTCGTCCATCAAATTGGTGATTTTTGACAAGTGTAAAATGGTTTCCTTTGATTGAAAATTCGTTTGCAATTTCAGGTAAAACGATTGCAGAGCCAGGAGTTGGTGCTACAACTCTATCGTCTGACCACATTGGTTCATCATCAGTGTCCGACATTGGATCATAACATTCTATGAGTTTAGTGAGAAATAGAAATTGAGAGAGGTTGTCAAAAGGTTGGTTGATTTTACGAGGTTGAGGTTGCTCGTGTCTCATATCTAAAGGTACACGGCGATGAAGTCTACATAACCTTTGTTTAAGGGTACGCCCAGGTTCTAAAAATGGTGACACTGGTGGAGTTTCGGATGAACAGGTGTGCATCCAACAATGGTTTTGGTGTTACAGTATGGAATGTGCGTCGCACTTTCGAAATGTGCGGCATAATTTGGTTCGCTACAATAAGTGCGGCGCACTTTTGAGTTGTACGACGTACTTTCTGTACTGAAAGAAAAATTTTGGGTTGTTTCGAGTGAGAAATGGTTCAATTCTTCAAGGAATATGAAAATTTTGGTTACAAAACAGGATTGTAAGTCCCCGACAGCGGTGCAAAAACTTGATGTTCGTTTCGCAAGTCTTAAATTTATAACAAGGTTTGACAAAACAAGGGACTAGAATACAAACACGGGCAAACTTTCGTTCTTAATATAGTTTTGTAGTGGTAAGCCAGGATCGTTCGCAAGGACTTAGTTTTGTTTTGGTAATCAATATAATAATTGAAGAAAGAATGATTGAAATAGTAACAATAATAACAAGTATGACTAATATGGGATAGTTCGTATAAGTTCGTGATGATGATAATAATGATTGAGATACGTTTAGTTAGGTAAAGAGTGATAATCCTTTTTCGTCAAAATGGCATTTCCACAATTCACTTTGGTATGATTCAAGACTTATGTTTGATTAAGCGACTATGCTTAAAACAAGTTTCCAACAATTTCAATATATTATCAAAGTATCTAAGCGGATCTCTCCATCCAAAGATTCAAAACCAAAGACAAGTTTTTAAAAACTTATTATAACAACTTGAGTCTCTCGACGTCGAATTATCGTAACAAATGAAATTTAGATAAAATATGCTGATAGAACTAAGTGGCAAAATGGTTCTACAACATTAGCTTGAAATCAATTATAAAGGATCATATCATAACATCATGACTAGTTATAGTCACATACCCATATAGTCACAAATAGCTTAGCCTAACATAGTAATCAAAGTAACAAATGGAAAAGAGTAAGAGAACATCATACCTAGATTGATCGAATGAACGAGTACACAAGTGTCACGATTGTATCGTCTTTCCAAGAACCAAAGAGTAAGATACTCTCGTTACAAGTATTTCCCAAAACTGGATAATATTGAAAATATCACTAAGAAGCTAAGAATACTCGGATTTATAGAGTAGTAGTTGAGATGTGTGTGTAAAGTGAGAAGAGATGGTCCCTATTTATAGTGCAGACTGGGGGTAAATGTGCGCCACACTTCTCCATAAGTGCACCGCACTTTGGTGGTGGGAAATGTGTGCGTCACATTTGAGTTTGTGTTTCGCACTTTCGTGCGTTCCGGAATCTTCTCATATAAGTCTTTATTATTTGCACTTCAAGGACTCTTCTTTTTGTTTCTTGACTTTATTCCTTCAAACTTTATACCTGCATGTAAAACGCAATATATTAAGTATCGAAAGTTCTTATTTATAACACATAGTGGCATACTAATAACGATTGAATATGTATATTTAGGTCGTTACCAAGGTTCTTCCACATATTTCTTAACTTTGAAATCGGTTTAAAAAGTTATTGCTTCAAAAGTTGTTTCCTTTTCTTCCTCAGGGGTTTCGATTGGTTCGGTGGTGTGAACGGCTATGAAGGCATCAAATTCGTCAAAATGTTCTTCTTCTAGGATGGTTCCATCAATTGAACAAATAAGTTCGCTTCCTTCATCAAGACGAGCGTCGAAATCAGCTTCAACGACTTCGTTAATGACATCGATGCTAAAGCAAGTATCGTCATTAGAATACGAGTGTTTCATTAATCGTCGATAGAGAATGAGATTCTATCGTTTCCAACTCCAAGGTTGAGTTGTTTTTTTACTCGAATTACAGCATCGGTTGTATGAAAGAAAGGTCTAGCAAGAATGAGTGGTACTTTGCTATCTTCTTCCATTTCTAGAATTACAAAGTCTACGGGAAAAATAAATTTTCCGACTTCTACTAACATGTTTTCGGCTATACCAATAGGATATTAGAAAGATCTATTAGTAAGCCGAACGCTCATTTTTGTGGGTTTGAGAATGTCTTTTGATAGTTTTGCGTATAGTGAATACGGCATGAGGTTAATGATAGTGCCAAGATCGGCTAAGGCCTTTACGAATACGAGTGATGGAAAATAGAAGGAATTAGAAAACTTCCAGGATCTCCAAGTTTTAGTGGTACTTTGTTTTGAACAATGGTAGAACATTCATCATTGATAAAAGCTGAAGAAATCTCTTCAAACTTATGTTTGTTCTTGATAAGCTCTTTAAGGAATTTACCATAGTTTGGCATTCCAGCCAGAACATCGACTAAAGGCATGTTTATTCGAACTTCTTGAATTATGTCGAGAAATTTAACATACTTAGCTTTCATGTTTTGCTTGCGTAACCGTTGAGGCTATGGTACTTTTGGTTTGTATGGTTTAGGTGTTGGGGTTGGTGTATCTTTTTCAGTGACTTTGGTATTTTTCGGTTGTGTCTCTTCTTCGTCATCACGGCTAAGTGGGGTTTCAATGGGTTTGTCTTGAGTTGGTTTGGATGGTGATCCATAAGAGAAACCATTCTGCATGAATACGGCATTCACATGCTCGTTACGAGTTTCCGGTGGTTGGTATTTGTTGTTGTTCTTGGGGTTTGGGTTGGTATTGCTTAATAGTGAACCAGAAGCACGATTGGATTGTTTGTCAGCAAAGCCATCAAACATAGTTTCAAGGTTTCAAATAGAGGCTTGATATTTCTTGTTTGAGGTTTCAAACATTGTCTTAAGATCAGTGAATGTGTCTCTTACGAAAAGTTTGGTTTTTCTTTAAGATTCAATGAAATTATCGACCTTGCTTTCGAGATTGGTTTTGTATTTGGTTTGGTCTTGTTTCTTTTCATCTCGGTTGTAACTTGGTTTATAGTTTGATCTCTAATTATCGCGATCACGGTTGCGATAATCATTATAGAAACGAGTATGGCGAAAGGTGTTCATGAAATTTGGTTCTTCCTCTTTTGTCATCAGTGTATCGTCGCCGTCACACTCACTAGAAGGATGGTTTCCTCTATAGTGGTTGCAATGTTCACGAGTTTGTTTTTCATCTCTTTATATTGGGTATCCATTTTAAGAGACATGGCATCCATGCGAGCCATAATTTTTTCGGTGTCATATTGGCTGCTGCTTTCCTCGACAAAAGCTACAATCTTTTGAGGGGTTTTTGTTTTGTAGTTCTTTGACCAATCAAGCTTGAGTAAGACTTTGTCATCCAAAAGATGGTAAGATTGGTTTGGTCTTTGGTAAAGGAATATATTGCCTGCTGCGGTGTTCAATGCATCATGGGTAGTATCATCGAGACCATGATTGTAAGAACCCGTACTTTCCGAGTATTATTTTATTCTTTTATTCGTGCTGCTTGAATTTTCCAACGTATTTTGTTTTCTTGTATTCTTATATGTAAACCCTGAGATCATGATAATTTTAATAAATTATAACTTTTAAGTATTTTCTGATCATTCATAATACTTTACTTGGAATTATAAAAAAAATTATTTTATTTTTCCATATTTATTTAAATCAAAGTTTTTGATTTAAATCACCCGCGTGCGTTTTGCAATGAGTTTTGTAAAACCCAGTATAGTCGTATTCTTAATTCGGGGACGAATTATTCTTTTTAGAGGGGAAGAATTGTAAAACCCGTATTTTAAATCCGAAGATTAAATACGCAGTTTGATTATTATTAATAAACTATATATGTATTAAGTTACCGACAGAAATAAAGCGCGAAAATTAACGACAGCGTTCGAATAAGATATAAAAAAATGAAAGGGTATACTAAATTTAAATGGGCCGGCTATAGATTGTAAAAAAAGAATAGTAAAAAGGCAAAAAGGGCCGGTTTGTTTTAATTTCAAAAAGAAAAGTAAAAGTTGGACCAAGCCCATTTTCATACAAAGAAAGAAAAAGGGGGGTTTACCCCTTTCCTATTGTCACAACAGTAAACAAAAAAAAACGCCTAGAGCTTCTAGGGTTGTGGCCGCCGGGTTTAAAAAAAAAAGATCAATCTTGTTCTTAGCTCCCTTGATTCGTGGTTAACTGTTATCCATCCTAGAATCGTAAAGGTAATCATTGTTCCTCTTTTATTCTTATATAATCACGAATCTCTACTTATAATCAAGGAAAACGTTTGTAACATAGGCTTATGATCGTGATATAATAAACATCGGATTCGGATTGTATAGTTACAAGAAAACCGAGACATGGTAATGTCTCGGTGGGAGTTGTTTAATTATGCCGCAGCCAACACCCTTGTTCGGGGCTCTGTTTATATAATCAGTGGGCAGGTTAACCAAACGGGGTGGTGTGGTTTAATGCCAGCCGAGACATAAGTCCTGGTGGTGTTTGGTTTTGACCTGATGAGGACAGAAAACCCAACCGAGGCTGTGTTTGTTTAGCATATGAGGTCGGGTTTTTGTTGGGTTAACGAAACCGAGGCCCTGAGGTCTCGTTGGCCTAATTCCCTGCCCAGCCGTGACCCACACAGGGGCGGTACGGGCTGCGTTCGACCTAAAATAGCCAAACAACCCAATCGGGTTTTTAATTAATAAAGGGGGTGTATGGGATTGCTAAAACAGTGGGAACCTTAGAAAACTGGTGGGAATAATATAATCCATCAGTGGGAAAAGTTGGGACAGAAAGATAAGTGATTTTAATATGAAATTAGCGACGGTTTTGTGACACAAAATTCTGTCGCAGTTGTCATGTTAGATTTGGGACAATTTTGACCACAACCTTTTAGCGACAGTTAGCAATAGTTAGCGAAAGAAATTTTGTCGCTAATCTAGTTTTGGATTTTTATATTTTGGTGGCTTGTTTTAGTGCGACCGAGAATGGGGTATCTCGGTAGGCTCGGGGCTATTTTAAAATTATAAAAATGAAGATTTTGATTATACCTTTTAATCATTTTTGTTTAAATAAATGTTTTAATGATTTATTCATTAGATTAAAATTTTTATATTAAATTGGTTTTATAAAATTAAAAGGGTATAATATTATTAAATGATTTTATTCATTTGGAAATCTTTCTAAATTTAGCAGGTTATTGTTTTAGCAATATCTTAAATATCATAATAAGTATTACAGTAATCAGTAACTAATTAAAGACAGTCATAATTACAATATTTCAAGAATCAGTAATAATACCAGAATACAGTTTAATACCGTAATCAGAATATCGTATATTATACAGTAATCAGAAATACAAGAATAAAATAAATTAAACTAAGAACAGATGAGAATCAGTAATAATAAACAGTAATCAGTTAACTCATTCGCGTTCGTTATTTATGTAGTAACCGTGAAGTCGGAATAGATCTTTCAGCTTTCAGTCTTATTTCATTACCAGACACGAGGTACGGATTTCCGTCCTTTCAGTAAGGACTTCCTTTCTATGCATGATTAGGATTCCCCGTCTGCAGCCAAATGTTTTTCCCCGTATGTGTTTAAGCTTATCAGAAATCATGTTAAAAATGAAATAAGTTGACTGAGCATTATATACAAGCACGACCAGTTTATGTACTAGTTACGAAGGTACCGTAACCACGGCACTAGAGGCACCGGTGTCGTGACTCACATGCAGGAGAGTGATATCCTGCATCATCCCACTCATGTTCAGTTTGGCCATTTTTATATGTATGTTTAGTGGGGCGTATGGATGCATCCTAGGCTTATCAGTTTACAAGTTATCAGGTGAATGTGGTGTGTGCTCTACATCCTTCACGTTGGAGTTGATCCCTCCACCCAGCACAGTATTTAGAGGTCACCCCTCTACAGCATGACGAGGTCACCCCTCCAGTTATTCATGCACGGTTGTTACATCACGTGACCTATATAAGCTCTGGCAAATTAAAATACAGTTAGTGCATGTTTTCAGATTTAACAGATAATAGTTCAGCTTTATTATTTATGAATCAGACTTTATAGATTATACACAGATTTCCGCTGCAACATTTCTTCAGTCTTATAGCTTCAGTATATTATCATTTGCTTCATTTCAGTATTTCCTTATCATGCAATATATCCGTTCACTGAGCGTTATGCTCAGCCGTAGTTCCTTTCATGTTCTAACGGCAGGTACACCCGGACGCTCTTAGTATCTTGAGAGCAGGTGCATTTGGATGGAAGCTATCCAGACTTCTTACTTTATGTACTTACATTATTCTGCTTATTTGGACATTGTTTAGTCCTTTCCTTCAGTATTTTACTTTTCATGTTTTGGGCTTATGTTTGGATTGCCGATGTTTGATTCCGGTATTTCCTTTATGGTCAGTTAATGTTTTAGGACATTTACCTTATGCTTTGATGACACGCCATAAATACACGTAACGGTCCACTTATCCAAGTGGGGTGTTACAAGTTTACTCAAAATCAATGAATTACGAGAACTACTAATGATCGTGATTGCGACGGATGCCGAAATTTTATATTTTATTATCGAATGTTTTGATAATTAATATTTTCGACGATTTCGTTTTAATTACGTGTTAAGTCGTGTTGGGAAACCATATTATCATAATTACGATGCATATTAACTTTTGAAAAGTATTTTTACGAAACCAGAGTCCCGTAAATATTTTCAAAAGTGACTAATAGTTATTTTCTACCCTTTAAAGTATTAAATTGCTTATAAGTCTAAAAGAATACACATTTGGCAAAAACAACCCTCCACCCCACTATATAACCTTTTTCCACCATTTCCTTCTCATTTTTCTTAACAAAAAAAACACACACACAATAAACAAAATCTCTCCCTCCCCTCCCCTCCGCTTTTGATTTCCGCCACCACCATCACCATAAAACACCATCAAAAAAATTTCTAGCCAAATTCAAAGAAAACCAATTGATATCCCAACTCTAAAATCTTCTTGTGATTGTTTTGACACCAAAATCTTACACATGCATCATGTTTTCGTGTACTTACTAGGTCTCTACCCGTCCGATGGACGGTTTTCTCACTAACTGACTAAACACTAATTGTAGTAGAATGCACACACTTTGCGACTGATTATACTACAGATATCTATAATATGATACTTTTTAATATGAATAGCCCTTTTCATAATTCAACCAATAAGTGGGCAAAAGGCTTTCAAAGTCACTATATATGTACAACAACTTACAGTTAATAAGCAAACTTGATAAAATGATATGCGTATATTTTGAATCTTGATAAAATGATATACTCGCTAACAATTCTACTACCTCTCTTCTTGAAAGAAAAAGGAGAAGAATATGAAACTATAATGAAAGATAACCAACATTGATTATCACTCTATGATTATAATCACGCTGATCCATAAGATTTTGTAGAAGTCGGGTCGACATATATTGCAAGAAATACTTAAGAATCTAAATCAAAGAAGGTTAACTACTTAACACCATTTGTGTCGTTGCTGGAAGTAAAAAAGCTATAAGCCTGACATATATTGGTAATCCTTAAACTGTAATACCCTAGATCGAATAAAAGAGGCACGAAATAGAATGAGTTCACTCTCTTATCTTGACAACCTGGTCTCTTTAAATACTTCGCACATTAATTTAAGTGGCTTTCTACCCGACACCAAGCTCTTCAGGCAGTTATCTGAGATGGATATTGTTGGGAATCAAGGGTTATGTTCTTCCAGGAATGACTCGTGTTTCTTGAGAAATGTTGGCAAAACAGATAATAGAAAAGATGAATATAGATCAAGGAATAATACTATGAGACTTAGGATTGCTATTGCAATGCTTGTTCTTTTCACAATCGTAATGATGATAATGGGGGTTGTTGCGCTTTTAAGAGGCAGAAGAATATGATTAAGGGTGATGACAAGTCCGAGTTAGGAGATCGTGGTTATGGCAGTTTACCCCGTTTCAAAATCTTAATGTTTCGGTGGATCAAACCATCATATACGGAAATGCTTAGTGGACGCAAATGTGATTTGGAAGGGTATTTAGGCCTTCAGAGGTTGGTTATCGTGCTGATATGGACACTGGTGAGAGCATAGATGTGAAGAAGTTGTGGTCGTTAATGACAGTTACTGGTGGTTGCAACCAAGGGAAATCAGTAGTTAGAGACTCTTTTTGAGTAAAGGTGAAAACTTTAGGCACAATACGACACAAAAACATTGTGCGATAATTGGTTGTTGTTGGAACCAAAAGACAAGATTGCTTATGTACGATTACCTGCCTATGGGAGTTTAGGTAGCCTCCTTCATGAACAAAAAGGCAGTACTTTAGAATGGGAGTTAAGGTACCGAATACTACTAGGAGCAGCACAAGGGATTGCTTATTTGCACCAGAATTGTGTTCCTCCGATTGTTCACAAGGACATCAAGGCTAATCATATTCTTGTTGGTCTAGAATATGAGCCATATATTGCAGATTTTGGACTTGCAAAGCTTGATGATGTTGGAGATTTTCTCGGTTCTCTAAAACAGTAGTAGGTTCCTATGGATACATCGCACCAGGTAAACATTTCTTTCCTTTCAACTATTAGCTAAACATAGTGAAGACATGGGAAGGTTCTACCTCCAGTATATAACACATACCTTTTCACAACCTATTTTCTCCATTTTGAGGAGCAAAAGAGATCAAATGCATCCCACCCATCCTGAACATTGCACAACAACACCTTTTTCGTTCATCTTAGAATTAACTTTTCCAAAGAACCAAAGCTGTTGTTAATAGCTACGTTCAATGAGCTATGTGGTGCCTCCTTCCTGGAATAAGTTTAACTTTCAGTTTTGGTCAAGTCATACTGCACAGAGTGATCACTTAAGTTAAGAAAATATTACGTGTGTAAATCATAAGCCCCATATGACTTTACTATCGTCTTTTTCTATTTGTTAACTCAAGTGTTATTTGTTATTGCCCTTTACTATCATGGGGATTGCATTTAAGCGAAAATTAGTGCATGCCAAAAAGAAGTACCTAAACTTTAAATTTTCATATTACTTGAATTGAATAAATGATGACTAAGCACACACACACTTACAATCGATCGACCCCTACCCAAAAAAGTTAGCATAGTAACTTCTTGCTGATACACTATTGACCAATTTTTTTATCCTTCATATTCTTGTCACGGAAATGAAAACTGAAATTTTGGTTTTCAGGTTATAAAATGCCAGTTGCCTATCATACCTGCACATTATGATTCGACTCCTTTTTTATTGAAACTCTTCCTCAAGTGAGGCAGTCGATAAGTCATCGAAGATTTCTA